>OZ010786.1:679498664-680764831 GCA_963932465.1 Maratus speciosus
AGCAGATAAAAAATTATAAAAGTGAAGATGAATATTGAGATCCCTCTATTGTGAAATTTTCATTGTATATCTAACGCAAAAGTTTTCTTACCAATATGAATTAATAGATGCAGGTTTATATTAGTCTTATACCCCGTTCAGATTAGATGTTTCAAGATACCTTAGACCACCCTATTTGAGGTGATACCCTACCCTAATTGAATGCATGTTGACTTCACAAAACTCATCTAAGAGAGAATTCATTTCATGAGATCTCAACAAATGCAAAGTATATGCATGCGCATAAAATAAAACTGCTTAAAACAGCCAGTCAGTTAATACAAAGCTTTATAGCCATTCAAATTGAGTGGTAGTGGCTGCACCCTGCCGAAGCAAGTGGAAACACACTTAGGGAATTTGTGGAACTTCATCAGAGAATTCGTCGGTCTAAGATATCTTAAATATCCCATCTGAATGACGCAGGCGCGGATCCACGGGGGGGGGGGGACTCCCCCCCCAAAAAAAATATATAGATCCACCGCTTATCGCGAATTCCAACAAATAGTCGCAGAAAAAAAATAAATTTTGTCAATTGTTCGCAGAAAAAATCGCCAAATTTGTCAAAGGATCGCGCAAAAAACGCCAATTTCGTCAAAGATTCGCCGAAAAAACGCAAATTTCGCAAAAATACGCGCATTTCGTCAAAAGACTGTGAAAGAAAAACGCAAATTTTGTCAAAGGATCGCAGAAGAAAACGCAAATTTCGTCAAAAAATCGCAGAAAAAACGCAAATTTCGCCAAATAATCGCGGAAAAAACCCAAATTTCGCGAAGGAATCGCAGAAAAAACGCTATTTTCACTAAGTGATAGCGAAAAAACGCAAATTTCATCAAGAGATCTCGGAAAAATAGGAATTTCGTCAAAGAATCGCGAAAAATGCGCGAATTTCGCCAAACAATCGCTGAAAAAAACGCGAAATTTTTCGGCGGATCCAGGGGGAGGGCGATTGGGGCGGTCGTCCCCTCCCCGAGATATAAATCCAACGCTTTTAACGGCAGTTTTCGCGGAACAGGCAGACACGCAAACGAAAACCAAACCCTTTTCGGGTGTCAATGGTAAACCTCACTGACGTTTCGGCAATTAATGAGCAAAAAAAGGATTATGTCCTGTCAAAAGGCATATGGCGCCATAATTTTTGACACTATGGGTTGAGGTGGGGGACGATGCCACTTCGTGTACCTTTTGTTGAATTTCTACAACAGAAAATTGACACCGTTATGCGGATCCCTTTATCTACTGACGGAACTTATAAGTACCACTCACTTTAAACATTTATACCATAGTGAATATTACTAATATTCTAATGGTACTTTGCAATAACACTCTTTTAACTCCACTTTATCCGGATACACGGCAGAAGTA
This sequence comes from Maratus speciosus, assembly GCA_963932465.1. NCBI lineage: Eukaryota > Metazoa > Arthropoda > Arachnida > Araneae > Salticidae > Maratus > Maratus speciosus. Next base: position 679,500,066 of record OZ010786.1, read on the forward strand.
GTTCTAGGTTTGTTATTTTAGCGAGGAGGGAGTGTATCTTTGACACAGTCTATGTGTTTTGTGCCGACATTTTGTACAGATTTTCGCGCTCTTTTTTATATTGCTGCAAACACAGTAAAGAATATAAGATTAGTGTTGGATTATTTTTTATGTGTTCATTATGATCTTAGAATACAGTTTGACTGGCTATTTTAAGTGAACAGCATATACATTTGATTTAACACTTGAACTGCTCGGTGGTACTTATAAGTACCGTCAGTACACTGGGTGTTGGAGAAAAACGTCTTGTTTACTTTTCGTCTGTGTAGTTATCTATCGTTTTCATCTGCTTTAAAATGCAATTACTAAAATGTAATCTAGTAATGATTTCCCTGGTATTTCTTTTCTGTGTCATTGTTATTTTTTTTATAGGAAATCGAAAAAGTTGTGGCACCGGCTCGTTTTTGCTATGCTAGAAATGGCATATGTAAATTCATATATTGCATATGTGGAGATGCGAGAGAAGATGTTGTTCCTGGAATATAGACGTCGCATAATTAAGGACCGCTAACGAGATCGAAACCTAAAAAGAAATAGTTTTTTTTTAACCCTTTCAGGGTCAAAGCGTTTTCAATTCTAAACTGCTGAAATAAATGATTGACATCGGAATTTGCCAAACGATTTATTTGTAAATGAGAAAAAGCCTATATTTCACATACTTATTAAATCGAAAATATTTTCTGGTGCCATTTGAAATGCCTTGTGGGTTTTCTGTTACGATATTTTAGTCATAGTGTACTGACGGTATTTTAAAGTACCTTTTTAGGTGCGTTCGTAATTATATAAATACGTAGCACCTATAGTCGTCGTTCAGTCCGTCCGTCTGTCCGTATGTAACAGAGCAAAAACTACCCAACCGAATAGTCTGAAATTTTAAAGATATAATTGTTGCAAAATTTTGTCGAGCCATTTCAAATTTTAGGAAAATCGGACGTATAGTTTAATTACAGGGACAGTCAAAAGTTTTTCTTTACATTACGGCCAATGGGAAAAATTATTGCAAGTGGATTTTAATGGTATTAGAGCCTTCCGAATGATCTGAAATTTTAAATATATGATTGTTGCATAATTTTGTCGAGCCATTTCAAATTTTATGAAAATCGGATGTATAGTTTAATGACAGGGACAGTCAAAAGTGTTTCTTTACATTACGGCCAATGGGAAAAATTACTGCAAGTGCACTTAAATGATGTTACAGCCTTCCGAATGGTCTGAAATTTTAAATATATCATTGTTGCAAAATTTTGTCGAGCCATTTCAAATTTTATGAAAATCGGATGTATAGTTTAATTACAGGGATAGTCAAAAGTTTTCCGTTACATTACTGGGAATGGGAAAAAAATATTGCAAGTGCATTTTAATGATGTTACAGACTATGTACTTATGAAGTGCAAAAAAAATATACATTCAGTACAATATGGGGTACAAAAATAATTATAAAACTAGTTATAGTACGAACGCACCTTATTTGCCCCGTTTGACGAGCAATTTCCAACTTGTTTAATTAATTACCTCTAAATAATTAAATTTCCCACGGGTGAGTATGTTTTTTATGTTTATCCTTTAATTTTTATTGTAGCATCTGAAAAAAAATATCACATGAAAAAAATTACAGTAGATCATAATGCAGTAGATAAACGGTTAAATTGTGGAAACTTTCTCATCTTTTCAAAGAAGCTGAACTTCTAATTTCTGTATAATATTTTTGCAGAGAGCTCTTTTGTTTGAGTAAAGAATGGGATTCGTAGCAATTTCCAAAGAATGAAGGAAACAAGAAAAAGAAAGGACCTTTTAAAACTTCAAGCAACTTAATGTTTTCTCAAAAAAGCCACTAAAGTTTTTTAAAAAATGTACTGCTATTGCCACCCACATTGGTGAATTTCAAGGGGTATTTGATGAATGAACAAAAAAGGATTAGGTCTTAGTCAGATAAAAGCTAAAATGTATATGATGTGCTAATTTCTTTAAAGCGAACTTGGTAAATAAGTTCTTCCTTTATGTATTTACTTAAATGAAAGGCCTTATAGGTGATTTGAATAGAAAATGGCTTTCTACTGTCACCCACCGTTCATTGTTTTACCATTTTTCGCTGTCTTTCTGCCCCTTGTAGAGAAGTTATGGAAACAGACCTGGGTCTCAGTAACAAATTACCTTGATGGGCTAATAATGAGTAGATTATGAAGAAATAAACGCACCGCTTAGATGACACATTTTGACTTTTCAAGGATGTTAAGTCCCCTTGAGATTTTTATTCAGTCCTTTTTTTCAATAAACCAATAAGATAAATAATTACCAGAGCAAAAGAGTAAAAATGAAAAGAATAAAAATAAGGCATTTATTAAAGAAGTTCTATGGTAAAATTTTTAATTTTTCCACACAATAAGTAACAATAAGCCATATTTTGAGGAGAGGAGGCATATATAATAAGAGGGTTGGTTAACCGAGTGTGTCGGTTAATTGAACGTTGGATAATCGAGAGTCTATAGTAATTTTAAACAGCATTAATTATTTCATATTCATATAATAATTAACTGCAAGGAATGTTTAACCAACAGAAACAATGACTGTGTTGATTACTATATATCATTCGATATCTCCCCTCCAAAAACGAGTCTCTGGATCTGCCCCTGTGAATGAGGTATTATTAGAGAATATCTTGTTGCACATCTTGCACACAAAAGGTTTTTACTAGTATGAATTAATGAATTATTTTTCAAAGAACTCTTTACAGAAATTTTCATACTGCTTAATGGCTGTACATATGTAAAATTATCACTTTTGAGGGGTGTTCTAGCACTTGATATTGTAACATATCTTTAGGGGGAGGAGGAATGGAGCAGTGTTTTGATAGCGTTATATTTTTTGATGCAATCAAAATTTTCTTTTTTGGTAATTTTTTCTTTACATCAATACAGTTTATTATTATTTTTTACTTCTTCAGTCTGTTTGTATTTTTATAAAAATACAAAGTTATTAAAATCATTAAGTGATTATAAAATCATTTCGTTCTAAAATATGGAACATCCCAATGCTCATCCTTCTTATTCTTTCGCTATATGTATAAGTTGTTGTTAGAGAAACGAGGTTCGAAATTATACTTGTTATGTTTGCTAGAAAAAATGGGGCAGAATGTTGTCCACGTTTGTTTGTCTATAAGAAGCTCTACTTACCCCGTTCAAGGGGCAAGTGCATTATTACTGTTGAATGCACTTTGTAACAAAAATCTATTAAATACTTTTAAGTAGTAAGTATTTTTTAAAGTGTTATTTGATATAAAGTTGTTTAATATATGAATGATATTTAATCAACTTCTTCTCTTCATTTAGGTCAGTAAAGTATGCGAATAATAAATGTATAACCCTATCTATATATCATGACAAACGTATAAAAAGAAAAACAAAATAACATATGGTGTTGTAAGGAAGAGGAGAGGGTCCAAAGTTGTCAAAAACTTGATAAAGTTATATACGTACAGCCCCATATCTTACAGACGTTTCGGTAACCTCCCGTACTTGCAAGCGATACCTTTATGCTCAATCCATAGCAGAAGGACATGTGACGATCCTTAATAATTTCCATATCCAGGAACATTGGTAAAATTGCACACCTGGGAACATCGGGGTTTTGCCCTAGGCCCGCCACGCCTATAAGTGTCTTGTACACTTGATGCTCCAGGTGTACGCGGAGATATGATCCCTGGGTTATACAGGGTGTTTCACTACCAGACCCACAAATTTGCAGGAGGTGTATAAGCTTAATAAGACCATAAGTCATGACTTATATGATAATGAAGTTGTCCGATGTTTCGTAATGTGTGAAAGAAACATTCGTAACCTGGAATTCGGATGTTTTGAAATACGCCAATCGTGTTTCGGACGTCTACGGTAGCAATGAGGCTGTGCCATTTTAAAACGCCTCTACTACCTCAAACGTGCAAAACCGTAGATGGTAAGAACAAGGCACGTAGGCAGCAAACTTCGGGGAACTTCATTAACAGGAAAGTCATGACTCATTTTAAGCTTAAGGTCTTTAAAAGTCAATTTGCTATCACTATGATTCAGACCCTAACAGCCAATCGATAGATCGCATTCCGATCCTGTGTCCTGATTCTGCCCTTAACGGAACTAGCCGAGTAGGAAACCTCCGATTCACGTAATCCATACCGATGTTCAACAAGTTCCAATTCTGCCCCAAACGGAATAGGGGAGCAGCGTTTGACCTCTCAATTACAAGGTCAACGAGTTTCGACTAGAATTTCGACCAATCGCTTCCAAGGACACATGTGGTCTCTTTATCTGAAACACGAACATGTGTGTTTACGTGCTACCCCTTTAAAAAGAGACCTTTAATTGGCACTATGATTATATATTGATTTTTTATAGATTAATATAAAGTGAATTATATAATATCGCTATAAACAGTGTGTAAAGTTTTAATAGGTGGTAAGTTATAAATAATCTTTACGAAGTTTTGATACAATTATATAATTTTTAATATTACTTAGAGTAAAATTAAGGGATTATTTAAACAAAAGCTTTTTGCAATTACACTTTTAAATTAGTACAATTTTTAATCTTCTAAAAATTATAAAATTATATTTTAGCATGAAGTTTTTTTTTTTTTTTCAATATAAGCTTTAAAATACAAGTTATATCAGCCAAATAATTGAAAATTTATGTTTCACGCATAATAATTATTTTACATTCACAATTACCTTATATACTTGTGTATAAGTCGAAGAATTTTAGACAAAATTTGGGCGTTGAAAATGGGGGATCGACTTATACACGAGAAAGTAAAAAAAAAAAATCACAGACTACTGCGATTGTTTTTTTTTTCAGTCTTTTAAGTAATTACATGAGAGATAAAAGCGGACAATGGTCATTTCCAAGTGACTGACAAACAAAGCTCAATGTCCCTGTAATTGTTTTCCACCCATTTTCTCGTGGGAGAAAAAACCCTTCAATATATTCCTTTCAGCATTTTAATCCCCTTTTTAAAAAGAATCCAACTTTAGAATGCTTCTAGATATCTTTCTTAACCTTTAACTGATGTCACTCGGTCTCCCAGACCCCGCGACTCCCAGCTGTAAACACTTTTACAGCTTTTTACTTTTCTGTACGGAAGTTAAATAATATGAATAAAATACTTTTTGAATGCAATTTAATTCACATGCTCCTAAGAGAAGTACAACGATATTGTTAGGACAAAATTTAATTAATTCAACCATTTGAGTTATTTTTTTTTATTCATTTTATTCGAGGGGTCTGAGAGACCGGATCACATCAGTTGTGTGACAAATTTTAGTCCATCAGTTAAAGGTTAAAATTCCTATAATACAAAGAAGTACTATATTTTAGCAGTCTAAGAAGTTGTTTACTTGTAAATAATGCCTGAATGGATTTTTGAAAGAATTTTATCTTTTTAAGTATAATTGAATTGATGTGAATAGGTTTCAAAATAGTTTAAGCTTCTTCGGTTATATACAATTATACAGGTTTAAAACGTTGAATTAAAAAAAAAATCTGATTAGAAACGTAAAAAAATTACTAATTTAATGAAATTTTTTTTTTAATTTTTCTATCCTCGATTACAAATTATTTTTCAACATGCTACCAGAAATGTGGTTAGACTTATACACGAAAATTCAATTTTTTTCAAAATTTTGCTTAAGAATTGGGAGGAGGGGGGGGGGGTCGACTTATGCGCGAGTATATACGGTATATAATTTTTTATTAATATTTAGATTAAAATCGAGGGATTATTTAAACAAAAACTATTTGTAATTACTCTTTTGTGAAGATTAAAACTTACTGTATTAATTCAAATATAAATTTATCATAAAGTCTTTTTTTTATGTGAGTACGCTTTATTAAACTAATTTTTTCAATACAAGCTTTCTTTTTCTTTTTCTTTTTTTTTTTTTACAAGTTTTAAAATACAAGCTGTATCAGCCAAATAATTGAAAAATAATGCATACTCATAATTATTTTACAATTACCGTATTTTATGGAAGAAACGCCGCGGCGTTTACGAGATTAAAAGTTAATTTTTTTCTAAGTGCTGCGTTTACGATGTTCTTTAAATACCAACTGAGTTTCCTTAATTTAAAAATTCATAAAAATACTTAAAATCGGATTGAAATATTTTAAATAAAACTATACACATCTTAAGATATTAAGAACGAGGCATCCTACACTGCTCAGAAAGCTTTGATTAAAATTAGGTCAATGTGAGGCTGTCGACAAAAGTTGCGTTCCGATGGATGCGGCGTTTACGATATTTTTAAGCGTATTCAGGCCAATTTGAGGAGTGCGGCGTTTACGACGGGTGCGGCGTTTCTTCCATAAAATACGGTACATAATTTTTTATTGCTATTTAAAGTAAAATCAAGGAATTATTTAAACAAAAACTATTTGTAAATACTCTCTTGAATTATTACAGCAAGTTTTAATCTTCTCAAAAATATATTTTACCATGAAGGTTTTTTTTTTTTATGTAATTACAATTTATTGTACTAACTTTTTTAATACAAGCTTTTTTTTATGTATACAAGTTTTAAAATACAAGCTATGGTAAATCTCTAGGCCAATTAATTGAAACTTTATGCTTTCTCATAATTATTTTACATTTATATTTTAATTTTTATTATTAGAATAAAATAAACGGATTTAAGCAAAACTATTTGTAATTATACTTTTGGATTACATCAAGTTTTAATCTTCTCAAAAATATATTTCAGCATGAAAGTTTTTAATACGAGCTTTAAAATACCAGCTATATCAGTCAAATATAATTCAAAAATTATGCTTCAGTCGTGATTATCTTACATTTACAATGATATAATATTTATTATTATTTAGAGTAAAATCAAGAAATTATTTATACAAAAAATATTTGTAATTACATTTTTGGATTAGTACAATAAGTTTTAATCTTCTCAAATGCATTATTTAGGATTATTATTATTATTATTATTTTGAATACAAGCTTTAAAAGACAAGCTCTATCAGCCAAATAATTGGAAAATTAAGTTTCACTCATAATTATGTTACATTATATATTATAACATTATATATTATACATTATGTATATATACATTATTATATATTTTTTATTGTTTAGATCAAAATCAAGGGATTATTTAAGCAAAAATTATTTGTAATTGCACTTTTGGATTAGTGCAATAAGTTTTAACCTCAAAAATATATTTTAGCATAAAGATTTTTTTTTTTTTTTTTTTTTTAATATAAGTTTTAAAATACAAGCTGTATTAGGCAAATAATTGAAAAACTATGCTTCTCCCACAATTAATTTACATTTAATTTAAGGTAAAACTATTTCTAGTAATGAACCTAACAAAACTGAATACTAATAGTAACAATAGTACAATGTGAATATACATTTAACAAAAATTAGGTCTATCTATCCTCATTTACAAGAGATGCATATCTCTTGATATACAGAGACGCCATCTTAAACCGACCCAAGTAATGCTTTCCGGCTGCTGATTGCAGTCGGGATGAATTACGACGAAGCAACCCCAGTGAATGGGAAATAATTCCAACACGTTAGGGGCAGAATTGGAAAATATCACTTCGTTGGCGTATTACGAGAAAGTAACCCGTTCCGAGAAGGGCAGAATCAGGACACTGCATTGCTATGAAATTCCGAGTCATCCTGTGCTCTCTATATCTCCTGCAAGTTTGTCGGTCTGGTAGTGAAACACCCTGTATAGCATAATCTTTGCGTTTTCCTGTCATAGCGACCATATTGTCCGTTGGTGTGCAGGAGAGTGCACACCAGGAGAATACTCAGCATGGCACTCTTCTTTCACTACTACCACATGCCATGACATGTTGGACTATGTTAGTGCCCCTGACACACTGTGCATAAGGGCTCCTGAAAACATTGATTGGCAAAGTGACTTATCATAAGGTATGTTTCTTTATAACCCATACACAAATAAAGTTTCCACCAAATATAAATCAACAGATACCTGCTTAAATCACCCTTTTGAGAAGATTTCTTGTTTTGGATCACACAAAAGGCTTTTCAGCACTGTGAATTAACATGTGTTTGCTTAAATAAGTTTTACGAGAGAATTTTTTGTTGCATATCTCGCACTGAAAAGGTTTATCACCACTGTGAATTAACAGATGCTGGTTTAAATTACTCTTACCCGAGAAACTCTTATTGCATATCTCACAGACAAAAGGTTTCTCACCAGTATGAATTAACAGGTGTGTGCTTAAATGATTCTTACGAGAGAATTTCTTGTTGCATATTTCACACACAAAAGGTTTCTCACCAGTATGAATTAAAAGATGCCCTCTCAGGGTACTCACGTCAGCAAATTTCTTATTGCATATCTCACACACAAAAGGCTTCTCACCAGTATGAATTAGCATATGCCTGCTTAAATTATTCTTTATAAAGAATTTCTTGTTGCATATCTCACAGACAAAAGTTTTCTTACGAGAATGAATTAACAAGTGTCTGCTTAAATGACTCTTATGCGGGAACTTCTTGTTGCATATCTCACACACAAAATGTTTCTCACCAGTATGAATTAACAGGTGTATGCTTAAATCATTTTTATGAGAGAATTCCTTGTTGCATATCTCACACACAAAAGGTTTTTCACCAGTATGAATTAACAGATGAATGTTTAAATTACTCTTTTCAGAGAACTCCTTGTTGCATATCTCACACACAAAAGGTTTCTCACCAGAATGAATTAACAAGTGTCTGCTTAGATTACCCTTATGAGAGAATTTCTTGTTGCATATCTCACACACAAAAGGTTTCTCACCAGTATGAATTAACATATGAGTGTTTAAATTACTCTTTTGAGAGAAGTCCTTGTTGCATATCTCACACACAAAAGGTTTCTCACCAGTATGAATTAACAGATGCCTGCTAAAATCACTCTTAAGAGAAAATCCTTTGCTGCATACCTCACAAAGAAACGGTTTTCCTTGCTGTGAGCTAGAAGCTGCTTTTCCAAAAAAGTCTTGTAAAGAAATATTTTGTTGCATATTTCAGACTTTAAAGATAGTTTTAAGTGAATTCATGTATATCTAACTTTAAAGCTTTAACCATCTGCAATAAATAGAAATAAGTTAATCTATCACTTTTTAGGACTGATTAAAGAATAATATAAGAAACAAATATTTATTATGAAAAATTAAAATCAATGTATTAATAGAAATAAAAACTACAATAGAAACCAAATTATTTGATTCTTGGAGAACTAAAAATGTATCAGTTGCATTTCGTAATTCTATATCGATTAAATTATAAATAAAATTACAACAATTAATAAAAATAGCTACCATCATAAAACAAATATTTTATCATAAAGAAAATATTAAACATTAAAATTTAAAGTTATAAATAAACATTATAAATAAAATAAAAACAAATATTTATAAATAAAGCATTTTTAATATCACTTATAAATAAAGCAAATTTTAGGATATTAAATTCTCTAATTTTATATCATCAATGGAAACAATACTACATTTCATAAGCAGTGAGGCAAAAATAAATTATTTTTGTGGCAAGGGGAATGGCAATATACAAATGTGTTTAGTTGGAATTTATCCAAAGTTACTAATTTTTCAATTTAATATAAAGGCTTATTAGGACAAGATTTTGCATTATTAACCCTTTATGCTCTGATGGTACTTTTGTGTGCCATTGAAGAAAATGCAATATAATGTTTATTTAATTCTCCTACTAATAAATGTTGAATGCACTTTTCATACAAAATTCTTTTCGGATCACATTAAAAAAGCACAGGATATCGGCCGGGAGTAGCTTAGTAGTAAAGCAACAGCACGGTACGCTGTGGACACAGGTTCGAATCCTGGCCCCGGTTAATTTTTCTCTCCATTTGGGTTTATTGCATTAATTGTGCATTTTAAGTCTGTCTTAATATATGTGTACTTTTAATAATTAAAAAATGGAATTCAGACACTGATTTGTGTGCTTTAATATACACTGCTCAAAAAAATTAGGGGAGCAAGCATAAAAGTGAAGAGAACAGTGCAAGACAACCATGTATGGGCATAAAAGGGACAGTACACGTGTACCAATGCGCAATACAGAATAAAAGACGCAAAAAAATTGTAAGGGAACTTTTATTCTTTGAAAAGATGGAAAGAACATGAAAAGATGGTTTAGGGCAACAATTTGGTTTCATGTAAATGATAAAAAAAAAGTATTGTTTAGAAATTATGCAAGATTTTTAATATGGTGTGTGGTCTTTTCGAACAGCTAAGACTGCAGCACACCTGTTTTCCATGGATGCGATGAGGTTATCGATAAGATTTTGGAGAGTACAGTTCCATTGCTCAAGAATTGCAATCTCCAAGTCCCGGTCAGTAAAAGCAAGCTTTGGTCTCACAGCAATGCGTCGTCTGAGTAGGTCCCAAACATGCTGGTCATTCCATACGCTCTATTGTTTTAGCTCCAAGCATGTTTTCCACAAGACGAACTGTATAAGGTCTGGCATTATCATGCATGGAAAAAAAAGAAATCACTAATTGCTGCAACATAAAATACGACATAAGGCCTCAATATATCGTACTTCGGGCCGCCAAAGTACCATTCCGAATGATATGCAGGCCCGTACGTCCACCTATGCTGATTCCAGCCATAGCATCAACCCACCTCATCTGTAATATGATCTTTCACGAACAAATGTGGTATTATTTTGAGTGCCTCTTTCTCTCCATGCCAAAACACATCAGATGTCACATCCAGACTGAATCGGGATTCGTCAGTAAACAGAATTTGACTCCAACAACGTTGCCTCCAAATTCGATGTTCAGCTGTCCACCTTCTTTGGGCCGCACAGTTGCTTGAGATCTCACGGAATACAGATCATTGGCTTACGTGCATAGAGACCACCCTGATGAAGCCTATTTCGGACACTTTGGCTGGACACCCTTCGTCCTGTGGCCAAGAACAACTGTGTTTTCAGCGGAGTAGCATTGCCCGTTTCGTCTCGACAAGCTGTTAACAGGATATATCGGTCATCAGTTTCTGTGGTAGCACATGGCCGACCTTGCCTTTGTCTACCATTTCATGTGTCTTGGAATCGATTCCACAGCCTAGTATTGACACTTCCTTCGACCGTAACAGCGTCCGCTACACTTCGTTGTGTTTCCCCATATTCAACTGTCCCGATAACACACCAAGCCATGGATGTCATTAAATCACATTGTTGTAATATTTTCAAGTCACCTTTTCTCAAAACACAAGCTGAACAGTTGAATTTTACAACTGAGACAGTGAAACAGACGTTACTACAAAATTCCGATTTCTACACTTATCTCCCTTTTCTACTTTTTGATGTCATACACTTTAATTTGCATGTGAAGTATTTTTTATCTGTTGTCAACTACGCTTTAAATTATGGATGTTTTATTTTATGTTACTTATCGGTGTAAATATTTGCGTAGTTTTGTTAAAACCGTGTGCTCCCCTAATTGTTTTGAGCAGTGTATATATTGTGATCGATGGAGAAAGTAATTTGTTCATCGTTGCCGCGTCACCCAGTGCTATCTCATAGATGGACGGTGACATTCCCCAACTTGGCTATTAACCCCGTTATTGCACAGGGCTCCAGTATTTATGAGCAACGGTGAATTCCAACTAATATTTAAATATTTACTAAAAACAGAGAAGCACCAAAGTTGGATTCCGGCGCAAATTAAGCGCTGATTTCAGGATTCGTACACATTTCTTTAAATGAAAATTAAGAATTTTCAAAGACCAAAAAATTAAATAATCTAATAAATTATAATATGCATTTTTTAAAAAAGGGTTTCATTTTTGTAAATGCAAGTTTCAAACATTGAAATGGCAAGGAAGGAGGGAAGGGGGATTTCAGCATGCAGCAGTATATATTTAGAAAATTTTAAAATAACAAATACAGAAGATGAAAAAACTTGTCGGATGTGTCAATCCCAAATCTTTCTTTTACGTCATACATGTTAATACTTCATAATTTGCTATCAGGGTGCAAAAATTAAATGGCAATCTATGCCCATCATGAGGATTCAAAAGATATGAAATTCTGTGCATGAGTTCTTGAGATATGACTATTGCTAAAATCATGTAAATCCTGCAAAATTTTGCATAACATCTCCACCTATTGAGAGATATAGACCAAAACCTTAACCAGAAACAACTTATGTAAACGTCTAGCTGAATCTGAAGTTTGATGAAAATCCGTGCATCAGTTTCTGAGAGAGAGAGCTACTGCGTAAATCGTATGCAGCATGCAGCACCACCTGTTGGGCGATTTACACCAAAACGTAATTAGTACCAATTTATATCAAGGACTAGGAATCACCCATCTGGAACAACAACCGTGAGGTTTATGGATTTTTCCGCTCCGGCAGGAAAAATCACCCACCATTCACGGCATTTTATTAACTTTAAAAATTACATAAACCTTTCCGCAAGAAGGATAACTATATACTTGACAACATACTGGCCACAAATGAAAAACAAACTAACAAAATACTTAAGTATAATTTAAACTAAACTAAAGATAAAAAAATAAATCCAGAACAACGTTTTAAGACTGGATACATCAGTCTGTAAAAAAAAAAAAAAAAAAAAAAAAAAAAAAAAAAAAAAAAAATTAGATGAGTACAGAGTTTATACAGCATTTCTCAGTAGTTTATTTAAAAGCAAGAAAACTATCAAATTACATAATTATTATCAAATAATGTAATTATTAATAAAATAATAAAACAGATATTTTACGATGAGTATTGACACAAGTCGAATTAAAATTTGTAAGTATCTTGAGACCAAAAGTTCAATTCAAGATCTTTAAAACTTGTATTTTATACAGCTAAGTAGTTCATTTAATACATTGTAGCTTTCTTTAGGAGCATGGTAGTTATCATAATTTAAAAGAGTAGCTTAGTAGTTCTTTTGTAGTGAATAATTTCTGTTAAAATAAAAATGATGTTTTATGAATCTACATTTACCGAATAAATGATAAAAAACATTACCCCTTTTTCCACTGATGCATAAGTTATTCCGGCGTTTTCCAATTTTTAACAGAAATTTAGGAAAACTTCCATGTCCAGTTACGTAATGTAACAGAACCTGTCTATTACAAATGTAGTTTGTGTCAACTTTATTTAAAACTAGCTAAAGTACCCGGCGTTGTCCGGAATTTTAAAAATGTTTGTTTTGAAAAATCAATTTTGAAAAATCAACGACTGCGTGGTAATTTAAGTAATTTTCACTCTTTTTTTTTTCTTTAATCCAGACGAGAGATTATCAACTTACTTAGTAAATATAATTTGTGATGTGGATTGACACCGAGATTGAAACCTTTTGATTAAAAGTTGCTTCAGAGTTTGTTATTTAAATATATTTTCTTTTCATGATTACAGAAAAAGTGGCAAGTTCAAATATTCTATGAATTTTATTTTAAAAAAATCTGAAATCTTTATTTTAGTTCATCACTAAGAATGAATGATCTCTAGAGACCTAAACTTTTATGGAAATTCTAATATACACATATACACACACGTATATGTATGTAACAGATTTAAAAATGGCGAAAACAAATTCAGAGGACCTCAAAATGTTAAAATAGGCTAATATTTCCATGTTTCAATATGCCAATATTTCCATGTTTCAATACGTTTTTTCAAACTCATATGACAATATATACTTACCTGCTGACGCCCTTATATTTCGACTATGACGTAACATTCCTTTTTTAAAAAAAAATCGTCAAACTATTTATTTCATTTTCATTTTCCACGAGGAAATCTTGAAATAGAAATGTTATGACGTAATATTCCCTTTTTTTAAATTCGACAAAATATTTATTTTATTTTCATTTTTCACGTGGAAATCTTGCAATAGAAACGTAATTGTTGTGGCAAGAATTTTATTTTTGATTTTTAATTGTTGGCAACTGCTATAACGAAAAATGTTTAAATTTGATAGGAAAATGCTATAATTTGGTGGTTTTTTATTAATTAAAAATTAACTATAAATTAATTCGATTCCGGATTACTTTAGTTGCCATGTTTTAATACACATATACGAAATATTTCACAATTATGGCTTCCAAACTGTAGATTTGTATAGAATTGCAGACAGACAGACAAATTTACATTTTTATATAATATTAGATAGCGTGTCCCTGCTCTTCTCAGACTGTGTCCAGTATATTTGCCATGCTTATCAAATTTTAGATGTTTTTTAAATCAAAGACTTCAGAAATCCTACAAAATAAAATGCATCAGAGTTATCCTCTAAAAGTACTGATTTAGCTGAAAGATCTGCTCTCTCGTTCCCTATCTGTCCTGCATGAGCTTTTATCCATACGAATTTAAAAACTTTGTTAGAATTTTCATAGATTTTTTGATAGATATTTAAAATAGTTCTATTACTTGGAAGAGCATTGCTTAGGACAAAGGTAGAAGAAAGACTGTCAGAATAAATAATAATAATTTTAACTGCTGTATTATTAAACCATTTTAGGGCAGATAATATGGCTGCCAATTCTGCTTGATATACAGCATTAAATGGATTTAATTTAATCTTGAAATCGTACGAGAAAGTTTCATTTTTAAAAACAGTGAATGCTGCAGGAGTGCCTTGATCCATCTGTATAGGTAATAAAACCCTCTGCCAAATCAGAAGCTTTAGTAACAGGATTAACAAAGTCTATATTAACAATTCTATTGTAAAAAGGAAAAATACAAGTGTCTAGATTTAGATCAAGTTGAGTAGAATCTAGCAAAGTATTATTAATTGTATATGTGGTATCATTTGTGCAGATCTGAGAAGCTTTATAATCAATCATATTTCAGATCAATATGGATGGGATGGATTCCAGTTAGAGTACATAAAGCATCTGCAGAGACGTATTTATACATATCATATCAAGGAATAACTGAATCTGAAGCTTGATTAAAATCCATGAATTAGTTCTTGAAATAGAGCTATTGCGGAAATAATGAAAATTGCAAAATAATCAGTATGGATATGTCAATGTCTAACTGAATCTGAAATTAGATGAAAATTCGTGCATTAGTTCTTGAGATAGAGCTATTGCGGAAATCATACAAAATGCACCGGAGCAGCGCCACCTGTAGGGAGATTTACACCAAAACTTAATGAGCCCGAATTCATCTAAAGGACTAGTTGAATCTGAAGTTTGAGGAAAATCCGTGCATTAGTTCTTGAGATAGAGCTATTGCGGGAATTGTGAAAAATGCTGCATAGCAGTGCCATCTGTTCGGCAATTTACATCAAAAACTAATCAGCACAAATTTATATCAGGGACTAACTGAAAATGAATTTTTATTAAATTCCGTGCATTAGTTCTTGCGATAAAATGCCCGCAAAATTTGTGTCACATACAACGAACAGACAGACATTTTGTAAAAACATGTTTTTTGGGATCTCTCACCCCTAAAACGTGTGGAACCCCTAAAACTGTTGAAAACCAGTTGGCAAAAATTTTCCAAAACCAATACTTTATTCTTGTAAGGGTAGAAGAAAGTAAAACTGAAATCTAAAGATTGTAAACTTAGTGTGCAGAAGGGAAAAAAAAGGAGGGAAGGGGGGGGGGTAATTTCGAAGGTAGAATTAAGATGATTATTTAATTATATCGCCACTTGAAAATGTAATGAAGAAACAAAGCATTTAATTAATTATTTTTTGAGAGAGTAGTTGATTAGGTGATTATTAATGATTACTATACAGTTACTAGGCAGAAATAAAATATTAAAGAGCTTGAATGTATTATTTTTATTAAATTAATTATTTTTTGAGGGAGTGGTTGATTAGGTGATTATTTATCATTACTATAGAGTTACTAAGCAGAAATAAAATATTAAAGAGCTTGAATGTTTTTTAACTTTGTATACTTTTTACAGGGAAAGGAGAAGGGAAAAGCAGGAAAAAAAAACAGGGAAGATGAAGGATTTAGATGAGTGATTATTTAGTGTTGCAATAAAGAAACAAAACAGGATATTTAAAAAAAAGTTATAAAAATTTAAACATTGTAATCTGAAGAGGTGGGGATGTAAAATAAACAAAACAGATCTTTCTCTTTTTTTAGAGGGGGGTGGGGGTAAAAATAGGTTGATTGGATGATTGTTTATTTATTTATCATTACTTAAGATTTACAATTGGAACAGAAAAAAAAAACTTGGAGTTTTAAATGCTAAATTTGATGTGGTAGGAAAGAGGCAGAGGAGAAAGGAGGTGGGAGGTAATTTTAGATGTATGAAAATTAAAGGAATAATTAATTATTATTACTATTACAAAAAAAAAATAAAAAATAGAGGAAATAAGGTTTAAAAAAATTAGAGGTTTCAAGACTACAAGTTTTTAGGTTTCAGACAACACTAATACGTTGTGAACTGGGTTGCAAATTAGAAAAAGTGCAAATTTTAAAGGTGGGAAAGATGAGAAGTTTATTAGAGGATTAATTGTTTATCATTACTAAAGATTTATAATTAAATAAAGAAAATAAAAATTAAACAGTTTCAAGACTAAATTTTCAGTACAAGGAAATTGGGAATGGAGGCGGCGATTTCGGATTGAGGGAAGTCTTCAGGTGGTTAACTATTGTTATAATAAAATAACAAATAGAGCAGGGGAAAAAATGCATAGACTTAAGAATATTAAATTTAATTAAAAAAATTAATTTTGTGAGTTTGGTGGGGGGTGGGTGGGGGGGGGAGTATAATTTTTTTACTTATTATTGGAGAGGGCGGAAAAAGAGTTTAACTGATAATTTATCTTACTAAAAATTTACAAATAGCGCAAAAAATGAAAATTAAACAGTTTAAGGGGCAAAGGAACACGTTTGTCGCGTTGAATTTTTCCGACAGATGGCTCTGATTGCAACAGGGTATCCGAAGTTTGGCGAAATGAGATTTTTAACGAAGAAAAAAAGATAAAAAAATAAAGCACTCTCGCGCCAACATCTGGTAGTCTTATCACTCACTGGAGGCGGAGTTTATTCCCTACCAGCTGCATGACGTGCCTTATGATCTCCAATCATGAACATCTTGGAAGGAAAAAGATGCTTTGTTGATTTTTTTGGGAACGGTACAAATTACTGGAACGTGGATATTTTAAAGAAGTCTGATTTTTTAAATAAAATAGCAAGAGCACCTTTTTTTTTTGTATAAAATTTTCTTTTTCAGCAGAGAGGGGAGGGGGGGGGGAGAGGTCTGCACGGGGCAGAATTTTCTGCCCCGTCCCGGCCCGAAAGAGAAATAATTAGGCCCAACTCGGCTGGTTTGTATTTTTTTTCATTTCACGGCCCGGCGCAAAAATAAAAGAAATCAGACTCCACTCAATTTCCACCAAAAACGCCGACTTTTCTTAACATACAATTGAAATTCTTTTCTGGAATACTGCATAAATATTCATGGAAAGTTTTAACAGTATATTTTAGAATTTAGATTACTATATGTTCGCGAGGTAGAATATACAGAATAGTAGCATTAATAAACAGTTAGACTCATGAGACTCTTAAATTTAAGTTTAGATTTCTTAATATCATTAATATGTTCAGAATGAAAGAAAAAAGATGGTTAAAAACATTATAGCTTTTGAAGCTGTATATATATATATATATATATATATATATATATATTAAGAGATTTTTGAAAATATTTTTCTACAATTTATTAAGGTATATTTCCAAATTTCCCGTTACCAAAAGTTGTTTATTACTACTAATCTTTTTTCAAAACAAATTACTTGCCCGAGGAGTCTACTTCAGTCATGTGAAAAGACCCGCTCGCTAATGTTAGTTCAATGGGAGAAATTTTTTTAAGAGGCTACTTCAGTCAAACGAATAGACTCGTTCGCTAATGATAATCCTATGGAAAAAATTATAAAGATATCTCTGTCGCATTTCAGTATTTTAAAGTGATTTTTTTTTTCATAGGATAACCGAGATTGATTTGTATGCAGGCCGTTTTTTACTTTTTCGATTTTGATTGCAGATTTTTTTTTTTATAAGGATGCTTTTACTTTCGAAACCGGTTTCGAAAATGAAAGTGTCCTCATTAAAAATACATGTAAACAAAATGGAAAAAGTAAACAACGGCCTTTGTACAGATCGATCTTAACTATTCAATGCAAAAAAAAAAAAAAAAAAAAAAAAAAAAAAAAAACATTTAAAATTATTGAAATGCGACCGAGATATCTTTATAAATGTCTTCCATAGGATTAGCATTAGTGAACGGGTCTTTTCGTTTGATTGATATGGCCTCTTAAGATATTTCTTTTGCATTGCAATATTTTTAACAGATTTTTTTTTTTTTTTTTTTTTTTTTTTGCATTGCATAGCTGGGGTCGATCTCTATACAGGCCTTTTTTGTTTTGTTTTGTTTTGTTTTACTTTTTCGATCTTGTTTGCAGATTTTCTTTATTTTCTTATTCTTTATTATTTTATTTATATTTTATATTTTTCTTTCATGTTCTAAACCGGTTATCCTGATTAAAAACAACTGCAAACAAAATCGAAAAAGTACAAAACAGCCTTTGTTGAGATTTAACTCAGATATTCAATGCAAAAAAAAATTGCGATTTAAGGATATTGAAATGCAAACGAGATATTTTTAAAAAATTCTCCCATAAGATTAACATTAACGAATGGGCGCCTTTCGCACGACTGAAGTAACTTCTTAAGTCTACTACTGGCCCTCGTATTTTATCGGCTTAATTTCTATATCTGGTAGATCGGCCATTTAAGATTTAATCTTTTTATGGGCATGGACCGGGGCCATAATTTTGGATTCTTCTCGATTTTTTTCTGCCGCCCGGTCCGTTAAAAAAGTCGACTTCAATCTACCGGCCCGTTAGAAATTTTGACTTTACTTTTCCGACCGGATACGGGCCCCGATCCCATGCAGATCTCTAGGAGGGGGCATTTCAAGAATTTCCGTTGTGGGTCAAAGTTTTCTTTGAGCGGCAGGCTATGAAGTAACGTGCGGCATTGCGCGAACCATCCACAAAGTAGTAAAATCCCGTATAATAAGAAATGCTGTGCTCTATTTTACCTTCCTTAAATTTTTTCACGAATACTTTTTAATTTCCATGGAAGTGATATTTTTTTTTTTCTTTTGCGGAATTTCGTAAAGTTAATTCGTGACTTGTTCGCGGAAAAGACTGCGAATTTCTACAAACAATAATGGAAAAATACCGTGAATTTTGCCAAGATCACGGAAATAAATTTCTTCAATCGGTCGCAAAAAAAAAAAAAAAAAAAAAAAAAAAAAAAAAAAAAAAAAAATCGTCTATCAACTGCAGAGAAAATAAATTAAATAAAGTATAAAAATGCTAGTTTACAAAATCATTCCCTTTTTCTGATACAAAGTTTTAAGCAATCAATTAAAAGAATATACAATTAGATACCTTTGGTAGAGATAACAGAAACTTGCTTATCTAATTATCTGCACTATATATTTATTTACACTTCAACACTCGGCTAAAAACATACTAAAATAATTTTTCTGTATATAATCAAGACGTACTCAAAACTCAGACTTTGACTCCATTCTCTAAAAATTATGTTTCAGTCATTTTCCGCTTTTATGTAAACGCGGAAAAATAGTTCGATTACAGTTTCTGAACAAGAGCACTTGCCAATCTGATACGTTTACGAACAAAAATTTATCGGAAAGTAGCCAGTTTACATTTGAGTCTTTTTTTTTTTCAATTTTATATAATTATATATTATATAATTATATATTATACAATTATACATTAATAAACAATTTAAAAAGACATAATGCTGTAAAATCCATTTTCAGCAATTGCTTAAGATTTCCATAAGTTACAAAAGTTAAGCAAAAGTATGTTGTAAAGATTTACATAAGTTTAAAAATGCATACCACTCAAAATTTGGTAACCTAATAAAGATGTGTAAGATGTAAAAATATATCCCACAGTGGCGAACTCACTTCCAGCAATTATGGATTTTAATCAGTTCCTGTGCCTGTAAGCAAATTTCGTGTCTCTCTGTAAAGGAACGGTAATTGCTATAGAATATAATATATAGAAAAATATTCTGTGTACTCCAGTAAGTTTCATTATGTTTGATGTATCATAAAATTATTATAATGCAGCTCAAACGTTTTTTCCTCATAGCTCATAATGTAAAGGAATTCTTTTGTGTGTCTTTGTAAACGAACCACAAATTCTACACACTTCTTTTTTACTACCGAACATTCTGTAAAAAACCCCAATAACATAAAAATTTTATGGCAATCCGAGTTCTATCTTTACGAGAGTTTGAGCATGGCAGGCAGAGAAACCAAATTCATAAACACTTTTCAACTGTGTTTGGAAAGTTTTAAAATGCATACGTATTCAGAAATGTTTAAAAATCTGTCACAATTTAAGAATAATTTTTTATATGAGTATGATCTGTTTATTTATTATGCATTCATTTATTACACATGTAACAAGTCCAATATATATACACTTGGAAGTTGTATTATTAACATTATTTAATATATTTAGATTATAATTTAGTTGTCATTTTCACCAGCGCTATAAGGTTTAATGTCATCGGAAAGTTGTTTCAATAGGTTAAAGTACCACAATATTCAAGTAAGTTATATAAAGCAGGTCAACTAATTAAAAATAAAAGTAAACAATTTATATATTGATATCTTTTCAAAACATTTTTAAAGCAAGCCCGTAGCTGGAGAAGGGGAAGGGGGGGGGGCAGAAACAGTATTAGTCATTATTCGTGCTGGAAATGTTTTTAACCACCATAGCATGTTGACTCAAAATCATTTTTCTCAAAGAGAATACAGCCTTGGGCATTTCTTACATTGTGGAGATTCTGGGTCCCTATATTATAGTACGTCTTTGCTCCTCGCCAAGAAACCTGAAACTAATTAGTTTATATTACAGCAGGGATCACACACAGATACAGTTCCTCCCACAAAGGTTTCAGTTTCTTCTTCTCTACACCAGACCAGTTCCTTCCTATAGGTGTTTATACAATTGTACCACTGAAGTATATACTGCCTTTTTACTGTGAAAAGATATTCTTATCAGTAAAACGCTTTTTCATCTCTGATGACAAATACAGTAAACCTCCCTAAAGCGACCACGTTCCGTTCTAATAAACATTGGTCGCTTTGAGAGGTGGTCTCTTAACGGAGATCAAGTTTAAATCTAGATTTTAAATGTTGAAAATAAGTAACAATTAATGTTACTAAAATTTATTTTTCACATTAGGAAAAAATACGAAAATTTAAGTATCAAAACAAAAGTTATTTACATACGTTTTAATTACTGCAGAGTTTAAAAAATTAATACATTGACATTTGCTTTGATTTTACAGTTTTACCTTCTTCAACTTTTATTTCGAAGTTCAGTTAAATAAATGCATTTTATTTTATTTTATTTATTTATTTATTTTTATTTATTTATTTATTTATTTTCATTTATTTATTCATTTTTATTTATTTATTTATTTATTTTTATTTTATCTTTTTGACGGGAACAAATAATGAAGATTTTATAAATTTATCTATTTCTTTGAGGGTTTCCTCACAGAATAGGGCAGGGGAGTTTATTGACCGTCATCCTTAATTTGTCATTAGAGTTAAATTCATTGCCTAAAGAAGCACAAAGGGGTTTAAACAAAAGTTACTGGAATAAATAAAAATTCTAAGTTTGATGAGTAATGCGCTCTCCGGAATTATTCGCTGAAAAATTGCGTCTTTACCGAAAAACGAAAAAAAAAAAAACCCAGTTCGTTCACATAGTTTTTGAATAAGAGCACTTGCTAATCTGATACGTTTGCAAACAAAAGTTATTTTTAAAATATGCCAGAAAGTAACCAGTATAAACTTGAGAAGAAACTGCTGAAACCTTTTTTTTCAATTTTAGTTTCTCATATAATGAAATGCGACATCTAAAAAAACAATTCAAAAAATTCATAATGTAGTAAAATTTATTTTCAGCAATTGATGACCATACTAATGTGTACGACTTCTTTTTTGCAGTCCTTATAGGATCTACAGAATTAATACACACCGCGTAACACACTAAAAATTTGATACGTTTAAGCTTGAATTTCACAGCTAAAAACGCAAATCCATAGCAATAATCGATTATAGTCAATCTTAAAACCGACTTTTTATGCGTAAAGGAATGATAAGTCATAAGTGTTATGCATTCCATAATCTAAAAAACGTTTGCAAACAAATAGTCCAGGCAATAGGGAATTTTACCTAGCAAAATTAATGGTAGTTCTGGAAATCGGTTTACTTCATGTTTTTTGGGTCGCTGAATCCGAATTTGTAACTGCCCACCAAAATTTCCCACGGCAGCCCCGCCAAATTTTGGTAAAAAGACCTCCCAAAAAGGTTTTTATTAAATAAATCAATTTTTTTATTCTTTTAGGGGAAAAGTATCTAGAAATTCAGAAAGTAGACAAAATTTGCAACAAATTAGATAGATGACATTATGACTTAGGATGAAGGGGAAGGGGGGATCTGCCTCGGAACATGCACGCGGTGCTGTATGAACTAAGTTGCGCAATTCCACTTAACCACTCACACGTTTACATTCGCCCTCCCATCTCCCCTCCGAACTTTCCTTATAAGGGTTTACTTTAAGTTTTTTGCGTCACTGAATCCGAATTTTTAACTTATCCCCAAAATCCCCCCCCCCCCGAAACCCCCCAAAATAGTTGTTATTAACTTAAATTTCTTATTATTTTAGGGGAAAAGCATTACAAAATTCAGAAACTAGACGAAATTTGCAACAAATAGGATATACGACATTATGACGTAGGATAAACGGGGAGAGAGGGGGCTGCCTCGGAAATTCCCCGCGCTTTTCTCAAAAACCACATTTTTTCAAAAAATCAATTTTTGGGGGGGTTGCCGTGTGAAATTTTGTTGGGAAGTTACAAATTCAGATTCAGTGACCCAAAAAACATAAAGTGAGTCGAAATCCAGAACTAGTATTAATTTTGCCAGGTAACATCCCCTATTGCCTGGACATCATAACTTAGTGCACGTAGCGCCGCAGTGCATGTTCAGAGGCAGCCCTCCCCCTCCAGTTCATCCTACGTCATAATGTCATATATCGCATTTGTTGCAAATTTTGTCTAGTTTCTGAATTTCTTAATGCTTTTCCCCTAAAACAATAAGAAATTTAAGTTAAAAACAACTATTTGGGGGAGGGGCGGTCGGGGGGGGGGGGGAATTTTGGAGAGAAGTTAAAAATTCGGATTCAGCAACCCAAAAAAATTAAAGTAAACCTTATAGAGAATGTTCGGAAGGGAGATGGGAGGGCGAATGTAAACGTGTGAGTGGTTAAGTGGAATTGCACAACTTAGTTCAAGCAGCACTGCGCGCATGTTCCGAGGCAGATCCCCCTTCCCCTTCATCCTAAATCATAATGTCATATATCTGATTTGTTGCAAATTGTGTCTACTTTCTGAATTTCTAGATACTTTTTCCCTAAAACAATAAAAAAATTGATTTTTTTAATAAAAACATTTTTTGGGGTGGGGGGGGGGGATTTTATCAAAATTTAGGGGGTTGCCGGGGGAAATTTTGGTGGGAAGTTAAAAATTCGGATTCAGCGACCCAAAAAACATATAGTAAGCCTTTTTCCAGAACTACCATGAATTTTGCTAGGTAGAGCCCCTATACGGTCTCTATTGTCTGGACTAAAAAGTTATTTTTAAAATGTGTCAGAAAATAACCAGTATAAACTTGAGAAGAAACTGCTGAAACTTTTTTTACAATTTTAGTTTCTCATAAAATGAAATGCGACGTCTAAAAAAACAATTCAAAAAATTCATAATGAAGTAAAATTTATTTTCAGCAATTGATGACCATATTAATGTGTACGACTTCTTTTTTGCAGTCCTTATACGATCTACAGAATTAATACACACCGTGTAACACACTAAAAATTTGATAAGTTTAAACATGCATTTCACAGCTAAAAACGCACATCCATAGCAATTATCGATTATAGCAATCTTGAAACCGATTTTTTATGCGCAAATGAATGATAAGTGTTATCCACTCCATAATCTAAAAAACGTTTGCAAACAAAAGTTATTTTTAAAATATGTCAGAAAGTAACCAGTATAAACTTGAGAAGAAACTGCTGAAACTTTTTTTTTCAATTTTAGTTTCTCATACAATGAAATGCGATACCTAAAAAAACAATTAAAAAAATTCATAATGTAGTAAAATTTATTTTCAGCAACTGATGACCATACTAATGTAATTCTTTTTTTCAGTCTTTATATGATCTACAGAATTAATACACACCGCGTAACACACTAAAAATTTGATAAGTTTAAACATGCATTTCACAGCTAAAAACGCACATCCAGCAATTATCAATTATAGTCAATTCTGAAACCGAAATGACGCTCCGGTAAAGTGTTAGGTGAAGACGAAAGAGCAGTCGTAAAAAGTTAGAACTCTGATTTTCTGGTCAGAATGGGGAAAAAATGGCCTTTTTTTTTATGTCCAATTTTTTTGCCATTCTGACCAGAAAATCAGAGTTCTAACTTCTTAGGACTGCTCTTTCATCTTCACCTAACACTTCATTTATAATGGCTGTTGCATAATAATGGAAGCCACCAGTCCATCAGAAGGAAATGATCCATTCCAAAGGTATAATCCTTCATTTGGTGACCCTTCCTTCTGCCGCCCGGGGCACATGCTCCCCCCCCCCCTTATTTTCGGCCGTGTGAGGAGGTATACACACCACTTAGATGGCACATTTTGACTTTCAAAAGGTTGTTAAGGCCCCTTCAGATTTCTGAAGGGGATCCTCTTTCAGAAATCTGATACTAAAAAATAGATGTGATGGTTATGTTTTTTAGCTTTCGATAATTGGTTCTTATTATTTTTTAGTGCTGAATCCAAAAATGATCTTCATTTTTTACCATACCATTATGTCAGGATTTTGCACAAATCGCAAATTTTTAAAAAGTCGAAATATTGCGAAAATTTGCTTCTATAAAGAAGACGTAACTTTTTTTTTTTTCATAATACGTTATTCATATATTTCTTTATACTATGCATAATGTGTATTTAAAATCCTTACAATTTTATTCCATGTGTGGAAGTTTCTTTGAATCGCTCATGCTCTACTTCGCGTTTTTTCTTTTATCTTGTCTTTGGGGTTCATCTCGGTGTTTTATTTTGGAGGTTGGTAAGGCTGGAAAATTTATCGCAGATGTATTTAAAACATTTACCTGCTTTTGTTAAGACTTTGACAAATTGCTTTCAGATATTTTCGCTATTTTTTTTACTTTTTAACTTTGAAATTTATGATTTGCGAAAATTCCGACATGATAGTTAAAAATAAAGGTCATTTTCAGATTTAGCGGTATAAAATACATATAAATTAATTATCAAAAGGTAAAAAACACAACCATCGCATCTATTTTACAGTAGCAGATTTTCGCTATTTTTTTTCTTTTAATCTTTGAAATGTACAATTTGCGAATGATTCTGACGGGATGGTTACAAATAAAGGTCATTTTCGGGTTCAGCGCTAAAAAATGCGTAAAAATGAATTATCAAATGTTTAAAAATACAATCGTTGCAGGCTTTTGTTATTAACGTTGTTAAAACTTCACTAGAACTGAAAATAATAATAATAATAATAATTACCATAGTATATGAGTAAAAAGAAAAAGAAAAAAATAAGACATCTAATAAATAAATTCTGTTATACCGTTTTAAATTTTTAGACCTAATAAGTAACAACAAATCATATTTTGATGAGACGGGGGATTATATAATAAGACTGTTGGTTAACCCCAAGTGTTTCGGTTAATCGGACGTAGGAAAATAAGAGTCTATAATACTTTGAAATCGCATTAATTATAATTATTTCATATTCATTTAATAATTAACTGCAAGGAATGATTTGACCAACAGAAATTATGATTACATTGATCATATGTCATTCGGTATCGCAACCCCCCCCCCCTCACACACACACACACAAAAAAAAAAAACCGATTCTCTGGATCCGCCCCTGGGTCGGGTTGACTTTCTTTATTTCGGATTGTCTTTTGACTTTTGCAGGCCGGGTTCAAGTTGATTGATTTTCAAGTAAATGTCCAAAATATTTTTTCAGGTGAAAATCTATATATAATAGGGTTTTCGAAAATTGGATATATTTATTGAACGCTTTTTCAATTACCAACACCTTTATAATTTTACGCTTTTTCCTCTGAATAATGGATACCACCAAATCTACAGACACATAACGTGTGTGTGTGCATAAGTTATTACTGATACTTTTTTTTTTTATGTTGCATAAATAACGAAATGTTGGCAATATTTTTCATATTCCAAGAGAAGAAGAACAAGTTGGAAATTGTACGCCAAATGTGGCAAATGAGGTGCGTTCGTAATATAACTAGTTTTATAAATATTCAGATTTTGCTACATCAGTCGTTGCACTCTTATGCAAAAATGCCTGAATACAAAATTTATTACGATTCTATATATTTAATTCAGTAATACGGAAATAATATGACTCTATCTTAAATTGTCATCACCATGTCATCACCATGGCAACCTAGAATCATTACCTATCATTGGATATCATTGAAGTAATTGCATATGATAGCATTTAATAGAACGAAGAAAACTTTTAATAATCTCTTTAAGTTTTGATTCGATTTTCATAAGATTTAAAATGACTCGACAAAATTCTGGAACGATTATCTATATTATATTTCAATCCATTCGGTTGTGTAGTTTTTGTGCCGTTATATGCGAACAGACGGACGGACCAGACGACGGCTGTACGTGCTACGTATTTATATTAATTACATTTCCCCATAGATCATAATGCAATGGAATACTTTTGAGTGTCTCTGTAAATAAACTATGAACGCTACATACTTTATTTTTCAATACCGAACATGGCATAATAAATCTCAATAACATGTACCAATTACAGAAAAATTCAACTATATTAATATGCTTAACCACACTCATTAATCAGATACATGATTCAATCAGTGGAAATAGTGTCATAATTGAAAAAAAAATTACAATGGATTTCATAAAATGTAAGCAAATTAAAAGGATTGCATTAAATTATTCACTAATTTTGAAAGAACAGAATGCAGATGATTGTGAAAATAGTATTAAGTAAACTGTGTAAACAAAATAACAATAAGTAATGTATCTTAGAAATAAAATATATTATAATAAAAAATAAAATGTGAAAATAGCGCGCAGAGCATAATTTAAACGTACAGGTTTTGAAGGCTACGAAAAATACCAAATTCGAGCAAAATGAAACTTCTAAAAAAAGAACATTAGCCGCTCTAGGTCTACTATCTCGGATGGTTAGTAAGTAACTATAAAGAAAGATAACAGCTTAGCGCGAAATCCTTTGTGAATGAAAGAAAGGAGTGAAGTTCCTCCTCAGTCCTCAGTAGGGTTACTATTGCCTCAGGTCATATAAGAGGGGCTTTGTTACTGTAGTAGCCAGAAACTCACTCGTAGCTTAACTTTATCTACAGAGCAATAATTTACGGGCGTGTTTGTGTTACGCATTTTCCTGAATTTGTGAGTGAGCAATTTTCTCGTCATCAGGTTTTGGAAATCTTTTTTTTTTTTAAATAAGTGTTGCCTGCTACAAAAAAAGTTTACAAAGCCAGGTCCTGATTTATTAGGATAAGCAATTGTAAATTTATTATTTTTGGAAGCTCCTGTTTCAGTATACCTGAGTAGAAGTACATAATACTATACTAATCAAAATATGAGCAAACATTAGGTGTCAGGTTGTAGTTTAGGCGAAATTAAATAAGCAGGGTCCAACTCAAACTATTTAAGGGTCCGGGGCAAGCAGGGCCGAAACTAGGGGGGAGGGGCAGAGGGGGCGTGTACTTCGGGCGCCAAATGAAGGATTATACCTTTGGAATGGATCATTTTCTTCTGATGGACTGCCGGCTTCCATTATTATGAAACAGCCGTTATAAATGAAGTGTTAAAAAAATTATGGCCATTTTTTTTTCCCATTCTGACCAGAGTTCTAACTTTTTACGGCTGCTCTTTCATTTTCACCTAACACTTCATTTATGACGGCTGTTTCATAATTATGGAAGCCGTCAGTCCGTCAGAAGAAAATAACTCGGTTAAAATTCTCTTTGTAAATATACTTTTCGGAAGAGGGGGGGCGCCAAAATCCATGTTTGCTCCCATGTTGCATGAATCCATGTTGCAAAAGGCTAGTTTCGGCCCTGGGGGAAAGCCTCATTCTGGGGCCCTCCTTCTATATATTCATAGAAATTGCTTGTGAATTATCCTTTAGTGACTAATAAAATTTTAGTTGTAATAAATTCATATGCATTGTATATACATAAATCTTTGATTTTTTTTTTTTTTTTTTTTTTTTTTTTTTTTTTTTATCAAAAAGGATTTGGATTACTTATGACCAGTTTTAATCATTTGACATCATCTTATCTATAATTCTGATTGATTTCATGGAGGCTCCTCAAATAAACCCGATCTGTGCAGTTCTCTAATTTTTCTCTCTCTCTGCAAATATATATATATATATATATATATATGTATGTATGTGTGTGTGTGTGTGTGTGTGTGTGTGTGTGTGTGTGTGTGTGTGTGTGTCGCATTAAAAAAAAAAATAACTACGTTAATTTTACTAGTTATCTTCAATTATATTCAAGCCGGAGTTACAATAAGTATAAAATGAAATAAAGTATTCTTATTGGAACTTATCAACTGAAAGATGTGTGATATAAATCAGTTGGACAGTTTGTATGGGGAAATAAATGCAAACATCTAAATAACAACAACAACAACAAAAGTAGGGAAAGTCGGAGAACGTAACACACAGTTAATTTCAACACAGTTAATGTTAGCAAAATAAATTGTGCTACTTTATTAAAGAAACTAGTGAATTTGATTTTTTCATGATATAGTAATTAACAAAAGATTTCTTTTATTTATTTATTTATTTGTATTCTTAATACTTTCCAGCATTTTAAAAAGTTGTTTATAACTTTTCTGACAGATAATTATCGATGAACTGTCATAAATATGCTTGGATCCAAATGAAATAAGCATATCTCAAGTCAAAAGGATTAGCACGAATTTTCTCTAGCATGACCCCTATTGAAAACAAAGTGCGTATAGTTTATATTTCGTTCACACATTTAGAGGGACACTGAAAAAAAATTGGAATATATATGGGAGATATATAGTATATGGGAGATAAATGTTTGAAGTATGTTATACTAATATTATACTAATTCAAATATTACGAAATTTATAAACACAGTAATATGTTTTCTGTAGGAATTGGTGCGCGTAGTACTATGCAGAAATTCTGGTATGATGGCAGGTGTTTTTCTTTTTTTTTTTTTTATAAAAAAGGTGGTTTAGTTGGCAACACTGACTTTAAAGTAACTCTCAAAATGATTTGCAGTACAATTTATTTTACCTAATTTTATAGAATCCTTTAAAAATTAAATAAGTAATTTGAAACAATTGAAAAAAACAATACGGAATTTTCTCTCTATTTCTTTTCTTTTCTGTTTCTCCTTCTTTTTTTAAGTAACTCATTAGTTAGCATCTAATTCATGGCAAGCATTTCCCCCCACAGATCATAAAATAACGGAATTATTTGTGTCTCCCTGTAATTGCTCTATAAATATCTCACATTCTATTTTCAATAAAATATGCAATGTAACTTCAATAACATGCCAATTCAGTAAAAATACACGTACAGCCGTCATCCAGAAGCAATTTCTACGCACCGCAAAATTAAAATAAAGCTATTCGATTTCTAGAGACGAACAAATGGCAGACAGAAAACCGAAGTCATAAACACTTTTCAACTATGTTTAAAGTGTTAATAAAAATAAATAAATACCAACAGGATAATTACAGTTCACCCCTACAACCTTCCTCTTGACAGTCCAATGCTTTGACACAGTACCTTCTGTGATTTGCAATCGAACAGTTTTTAATTTTTCGATAAATGAATTACATCTTGAGTTATAGGCGATTGTTGTCTGAAGATAAGTGATTTTTTTTCTTCCTTTCCTGTGCTGTCGCGTCCAGAAATTCGGTTCAAAACAAAACGCCAACTTTGACAGCATTCGCTGAAAATTTGTGTCTTTACCGAAAAACGAGAAAAAAAAAAGTTCGTTTACGTAGTTTTTGAATAAGAGAACTTGCCAATCTGATACATTTGTAAACAAAAATTATTTTTAAAATGTGTCAGAAAGTAACCAGTATAGACTTGAAAAAAAAAACTGGTGAAACTGCTTTTTTTCTTTTCTTACAATGAATTGAAATATCTAAATAAGCAATCTAAAAATACATAATGTAGTAAAGTTTATTTCCAGCAATTGCTGTCCATACTAATGTGTGCAATTTCTTTTTTGCAGTCTTTATATGATCTTTAGAATTCATATACACTGCGTAATACACAAAAAATTTGGTAACTTTAAACATGCATTTCACAGCTAAAAACGCACATCCAGCAATTATCAATTATAATCAATTCTGAAACCGAAATGACGCTCCTGCAACAATGAATTCCCGGCCTGACCCAAATCTGCAGAAAATCTAGAGAAAAAAAAATCAACCTTAGCCCAGTCCGCGTATTGTGAAAGGAAATTGGCCCGACTCTGTAGATATTGTCGGAGGTAGTGTTGCCAATTTATAGAATTTTTTTATTCAAAATATCTACCAGAATTTCCGAATAGTTACATTCACGTTATTAAACCACGGAACGTCTACCATTAAATAAATAGCAAATTATTACTCGAAATTTCTAGTTGATCAATAAAATAAAAAAAAAATTGCCCAGTTAAACTGATGATATTGAGCTCACAGGCTATTCACACTAATTGTATATCATACTCTTATTTCAAAGAATAATGCCCTTCGAAAAATAAAAGAAGGGATTAGCCCCGTTTCCCCCCTTTATACTTAACCAAAGAACCTCCAAACTCTTTAACATAATAAACTGGCATACCAAATTTGAAGCAAATCAGATAATTATGCATGAAAAACCATTTCGCTAAATTAAGGGGTGTATTAGCTCCCCCATTTCCCCTTTTATGCTGAACCAATAAACCTTCAAATCTAATCAGAAAAGCTCCTTATCAGAATGAACCTAGAAAAAAAAAAATTAAACTAAATTAGATAATTTTGCATGAAAACTCATTTATCTAAATTAAGGAGAGGGAGCACCTGCCCCACTTTTCCCCTTTTATACTTAACCAATGAACCTCCAAATCAAATTAAGAAAGCCATATCGGAATAAATTAGTATATCAAATTTGAAGCAAATCGAATAATTTTGCATGAAAAACCCATTTATCAAAATTAAAGGGGGGGGGGACTAGCCCCCGTCCCTCCTTTATACTTAACCAATTAATCTCCAAATCTAATCAAGGTAGCTCCTTAACTTCATAAACCGGTAAACGAAATTTGGAACAAATCGAACAATTCTGCATGAAAAACAGTTTCTACCCCATCACTACATTTCAATTAAGACCCTGGGACCCTTGGGGCCTGGTACAGGGGCCTTTGAAGTTTTAATGCATTAAATTGTTAGAAAATTGCTTTCTTTTTATCTGATCTTCATTTTCGGGGTACTTTTTCCATTTAGTTATTCTCCCGTTTCTCCATTCCAGTTAAGATGATGACCCCGTCTATAGGGTCCCGTAGAGCCCGTTTCAGGGCTCCTTGAACTTTTTATGTGCCATGCATTTTCACCCCCTAATTTTTTCACCTTCTCAGGCGTAATTTTAAAATTGAGTCTTGGACTCCTCTCCCTAGACTAACACCCACATATTTTATTGGGGCCCTAGGGCCCTTTCTTAAGCATTTCTCCAATTTTTTGTGCATTTCTTTCAAATTATATTCATTTAAAAATATAAATTCATACAAAATTGGATTAAATTGGACATGAAATGAAAATTGAAATGTTAGTTCTAGAGTTGATATTGATGCCTGCGATTTTCTAATTAAGTTTGAAGTCAACTGTATAGTAAGTACTGTTTACACTCTTTTAATTAACTCAACTTCATTTTTTGTACTTAAAGATTGTAAGAAGTATTTTGTAATCGATATCACTGCCCTTCCCCCCCCCCCCCTCTGTTTCTATGACTTAGAAACGAAAGAAAGTAAATTTATATATTTTTCAGTAAATTTTATTTCGCCCTTGCTAACAAGCCTAATTTTAGCGGTGGATTTGAAATAATTGCGATCCAAATTAAAGAATTGTAAAGACAGTTTTTTGAACTTCATGAAATTCAAAATTCCCATTTAAATATTACAAAAGAGTGTTTTTTCTTTTCTTTTCTTTTCTTTTTTTTTTTTTTTTTTACTTTTTATGAGCATATTTATTTTCTCAAACATTGGAGATAGATAATAAATATTTAGAAAGCTAAAGTTATATTTGATCATTTGTACAAAGACTGTAAGTACTGCCTACAGGATTTCACTTCAGTAGGAATGAATTTTTTGAATAAAGTAAATAATGTTGCAAGTGCGTTTTCTGAAAAAAATTAATAAAAATAAAAATAAACAAACCATAGATTTATTTATTTATTGAAGAAGAAATTTGAAAGAGATCTAAAGCTAGAAGAGAAAGAAGGGTTGGGGGGAAGGGGCAGTATGGATAGTTCTCAACCTGAAAATATTTTTGCCCTACATATTCGAGTATCGATTTAAAATAATTGTTGATTAGTGATTCTCCGCTTCTTTTTTAAGCTCAACTTTTTTGAATAAAACAATAAATCGCAAAATTTTCATACATCTTTCTCTGGATATTCTCCATTAATAATAAAGTTGTCCTGCCATACAAAATGCAGCTTGTAGCATTTTTGCTTTTGTAAAGATTTCCATTACCGCTTCACCATAACTGAAACTAATGAGTTGATATAGCTTGACTGTAATCGTACAACTGTCATCACAAAAAGAGAAAATTTATCGTGAGCAGAGGGTGATTCTTTGAAACCTGAATGCTGAAGGAATAGCATACACCATCGTTTCACATACCGGCCGCTTATATAACCGATTACTTACTATCCTGTCATTGTTATGCCTTGGGGTCTTTTCTACTACGTCCAAATCATTCTTTTGCTATCTTTATTATAGCATCACAGATGGTAAAAATCTGTGGAATCACAATTAGAAGGAATTGGAATATCAAAAGCATTATTCAGAAAAAAAGAGGAAAGGATTTGCATTGCGAATGTCATCCATAATTAATTGAAAACTATTTCGTAGCTCTTCTCAATTCAAAGTAAGAGTTCTGCATCGGATCAGTAACGCGCTGTTATTTGAACCCGACTGGACCCGCAATCCAAGTCGGTCGGGTTGGAGCTATATTTTTAAGGTGCAGGTCGGGTTGACTTTCATTATTTCTGATTGTTTTTTACTTTTGCAGGTCGGGTTAGGGTTGATTGATTTTTAACTAAATGCCCAAAATATTTTTTCAGGTTAAAATCTATATATAATAGGGTTTTCGAAAATTGGATATATTTATTGAACACTTTCAATTTCCAACACTTTTATATTTTACGCTTTTTCCTCTGAATAGTGGATACCACCAAATTTACAGATACATAACGTGCGTGTGCGCATAAGTTATTACGAATACTTTTTTGTATGGTGTATCAATAACAAAATGTTGGCAATATTTTTCATATTCCAAGAGAAGGAAAACAAGTTGGAAATTGCACGTCAAACGCGGCAAATGAGGTGCGTTCCTGCGTTCGTACTGTAACTAGTTTTATAAATATTCAGATTTTGGTGCAACAGCTGTTGCACTCTTATGCAAAAAATGCCTGAATACAAAATTTATTACGATTCTATATATTTAATTCAGTAATACGGAAATAATATGACTATATCTTAAATAGGACGTCATCACCATGGCAACCTAGAATCATTACCTATTATGGGATATCATTGAATTAATTACGTATGATAGGATTTAATAAAACGAAGAAAACTTTTAATAATATCTTAAGTTTTGATTCGATTTTCATAAAATTTGAAACAACTCGACAAAATTCTAGACCAATTATCTATATAAATTTCAAACCATTCGGTTGGGTAGTTTTTGCGCTGCTATATGCGGACAGACAGACGGAACAGACGATGACTGTAGGTGCTACGTATTTATATAATTACATTTCCTCATAGACCATAATATCAATGAAATGTGTCTATAAATCTCTCTATCTTTTGAATGTCTCTATAAATAAACTATGAACTTCGTAATTAAATGACGTTTTCTATTTTTTGATAAAGCGAAAATATCTGTTAGAAAATACAATCAAAGTTAGCGTTTTGAATCGAATTTTTCGAAGCGATAGCATAGGAAAGGAGAAAAAGCTGTCGTCACGTGACAAAAATCTCTTGCAACTCAATAAGTAATTTATTTATTAAAAAAATGGAAAATGCTATTTGTTTTCAAATCGCTTCAATAGTCATACCTGTTATTTTTATGCTATTATAGTTAAAAATGAGTCAAAACATTTGTCAGAAAGTTTCGCTTTGAGGAGCAGGGAATTTGAGAACCAGACATATTCCAAATGATTCCATTATGGCTGTTACTATTTTTACAAAACATATTGCCTACCTGACACATTCTGGGCTGGGCTCTGACACAATGTAACTGTTTGATGGGGATCTGATCTCTACGCATTTTTGTACTGATGTTGTCAAACTAGCATCGGCTTCTGCATCACATTTATATTTAAATCGTTTCTCAAGTGCACTGCTCAACAAGCCCGAAAATTTCTGACACATTTACATTTCATTTTTAAACGTAAAAACAACACAAGATTGGCAGGGATGGAAGCGATTTCTAATTGAAATGAGTTTTTCGTTTTTTGATAAATAAATTGATAAGTAGTGTCTATGAGCAATAAATGCTGATATTCCGTTTTCAATTGTGGTATCCTTCTTTACCATTTTTAACCATTTTTTCCCATATTATTTGGTGTATCTAAGTTTAGAACAGCCCTGGTACTCTAGTGTTTTTAGTGATTATTTAAAAGTCGGGATTCACCTCAGCTCATAAATACTGCGCTCCGAAGACCTGCGGAACAGCGCTTCTGAAATACGGAAGCCTAAATTGTCTTTTTCTATTCCTCCGATCTACTATCTTTTGCGTCTTTCTTCCGAAGGCCTTACATATTTGACGTAGCGTGTCGTACACATAGTAGCATACTTCCATCTAGTGCTCACAAATCTGTCTCAGTCCATTTTCTGTCTCAGTATTTAAAAATGGCGACGAGGAATGCCGGAATTATTCGCAACAGTATCTGCTGTTTTTACTCGCTGCTTTTTGTTCATGTTTGTAAAATATTCTTAATGATCAACTTATTAGCTCCTCGCGTTGCTTAATTTGCACTGAAGCTCATAGGAACGCAGCTCCAGTACTTCTTAATTTTTAATTAATATTTAAATGTTAGTCGGAACCCACCAGAGTTTATAAACAATGCTCACATAATCCCCGAGTGTTCTGTCGATACAAAGAAATCCTTTGTGAATACGATTTTTGGAAATTTTCCCACTCCCTGATTTCATTCTTTTTGCTCTCTTTATTTATTAGATTTTATTATATAGAAATGAATATTAGATGTAGTAAAAATATATTTTGTTATATACGAATATAAATAAATATATATATATATATATATATATTCTAAAAAAAAGAAATTGCTTTAAATCTTTTAAATACTTTTTGAAATTAAAAAAAAAATGTGAGTACAAGAGGGGGGGGGGGGGCTGTTGCACTAAAGTTTTTATTGGTGCAGAATGTTAGAGCTCTGGTACGTTTTTTGTTATAAATTAAGTCCTGTATGTATATATATAGATAGATATGTATATATCATACAAAAAGCTGCACAAAAGAATTCGAATATTTTTCTGCCTATAGATGATAATAGCTAAAAATTGATTCACAAATGTGTTATACGTTTTCCAAATTATTTACTTAGACTCACCTTATTACAGTGTGAAATTTTGTTAGAGTATTCTGGATGTGTTGGAAAGTCTTTCATAATCTATGCTTTATGCACAATTTTTGTTTCCTTTTACTTACTGTAAATAAATTGAAAACAAAAAATGAAAAATTGTTTAAATGCCCAAGATTTTACTCAGGCTCCAAAATATTTGAATACATGTAATATATTTTAAAATAAAAATCAGTCATTCACAGCATTTTGGTAAAGTGTCTTTCACATGATTAACCTACACGTTAAGCTATCTAAAAAACGCGAAATGAATAATTAAATAAAACAAAGAAATCAAAGACGTTTATCATTCACTTTTTCATAAATTAAGAAAGAAAGTTGCCACAGTATTACTAGTAAGCGGGAAAAAAATCTCAATTGATACGGCTAGGAAAGAATGAAATACAGACCCGGTTGGGGTCGAATCTCGAGAAAAAATTTAAGGCCTGATCCCTACTGGCAGGGCTGATTCTGAGTAGAAATTTTATTCCTCTGCTTAGTTGCAACATACCTAAATTAAGAAAAAAAAAAACTTATAGGGTACAGCAGGCTTCAGGGGCTTCGTCAGAGAAATTCAAAAATGGGCACCGCGAGACAAAAAGTTTGGGAATCACTGATTTAAAACACAGAATTTGATTTTTGGAGAAATGCTGTATTTTCTCTCTCTCTCTCTGTCTCTCTCTCTCACACACACAAAAATAAATAAATAAATAAAATAAAAATATTATTCGAGAACTTGACTAAAGGTATCAGATATCTGTCCCCCCCCCCTTTTTTTTCCTCCCTCTCTCTCTTTCTATTTTCTTTTTTGTTGCGTAATCTGCAAAGCCTGGTTCTTTGTTCTTACATTTTTTGTATATGATATAAATTTAATAAATAAATGGTATCGTTTATGGAGAGAAAAGAAAAAAATATGTGTAAACTTAATCTAAATAAGTAAAAAATAAAAAAGTAAAAGCTTGTTAGCTAAAGGTGTTTTGCTAATGTACTTTGTTAAAGAAATTGGACAATTTGATTTTTTTCATAAAATAGTAATTAACGAAATTCTATATTCTTAATATATTCAACATTGTTTAAAGGTATTTGTAACTAATGTAAATCTTTCTGTCAAAATACCGGTAATATATATTTATGTTATTTATTTATTTATTTTATTTTCATTTAATGAAAATAAACTTGAAATAATATATATTATCAGAATATATAGATATATATACCTTTTGACTACCAAGAGTTCAATGTTCCGTTTTACCAACATACGAAACCAAAAGTCAATTTTTTTTCTATGGCATTTTTTCTTTTATTTTTTCGTAGTTTATAAAAGTATAATAAGTATAAACTACTAATATATAGATATATATACCTTTTGACTACTAAGAATTCAATGTTCCGTTTTACCACATACGAAACCAAAAGTCAATTTTTTTTCTATGGCATTTTTCTTTTGGGCAAGTAAGAACAAAAAAAAAAAAAAAAAAAAAGAAAAGAAAAGAAAAGAAAGAAAGAAAGAAACCGGAGCGAAATTTGAGAAAATAATATCATCTACCGAAAAATAAAAAATACATTATACTTTTATAAACTACGAAAAAATTTATTATATTATTATATATAATAAATTTTAATTAATAATATAATTAATAATATAATATTATTATATTATATTATTATATTTATTATATTATTTATTATATTAAAATTTGAATCATTAATTTTCTTATGACGTAACTCTTTTTTTTTATATATATATAAGTGTGTTGGGGAGAAGGCATAGTATATGGGAAGCAGAGAGCGCAAGGGAAACACCCGCACTCTCTTACTAAATCTTTGAAAATGTTTTTGGTCAAAAAGAATTTGGGTGACTTACGGCCAATTTTAATCATTATTTCATCATCAGCCAATTTTAATCATTGGCCGGAACAGCTCCCTGCATGCCCCTGCATTAATCAGGCACTGATAATACACAAGTCCAGTCTTAGAAGTACACAACTAGATGCTTACTATAGAATATAATGTACAAGGCATTTACCATTCATTTACAGTGACATACAAAATAATTGGGTTACAGTATTGCCTGTGGATCATAACTGCCGAAAGGATATTTTCCATTGTATATGCGTTTTTATTTTCTAATACTGGTGAAAAATATTTAAGAATTCAGTTCTGCAATCCTTTAACTTACGTAAGTATACTCGTATTTTCATGTAAATGATATAAGTATTCAGATTTACCATGGCATGTTCGGTATTGAAAATGAAATGTGTGGTATTTATAGTTCATTTACAGCGGCACTCAAAATAATTCCATTACACTAGAATCTATGGGAAATAATCTTTTTGTTGTATTTTAATGACATTATAATATTTTAAACATACTGAAATGAATACATAACGCGGCAGTGCATTACAAGATGCCTACTATAAAATAGGGTATGATTTATCATTCATTTACAAAGACACACAAGAGCAGTGTTGAATTCAGGGGGTGATCCAAAGGCGGCATTCACCACGGAGCAGTGAGCTGTCTCCGCCCCCCCCCCCCCGCCGGAAGTTTTGAGATTTTGTGTTTTCAATAGTCAAAAAGTGCAATCCCCCCACAATAACATAAACCACGCCCGGATAAAAGTGTCTGAATTCAACACTGCACAAGATAATTCAATTACAGCATTGTCTGTGACAATAATTGCTGAACACAGAATTCTAAGTATTAATCTTAGAATTCTGTGTTGCTGAAAATGCGTTTTTACCTTTAGCAGGCGTTTTTAAATCACAAAATTTTGCAATATTCCCTTTTTTTGCAGAAATTCTAGAAATGATATGTACAGCGCACAAAAGAACGGTCTACGGGTAAAATTCGTTTGCAATGTATTTTTATAATGCCGTAATGTAACGGAATTTTTAATTTCAATGAGATTAATATTGTCAAACATTATTCAAAACCCTCTTCAAAAGGTTTTCCCCATAGGCAGGAATGTAACCGAATTCTTTTAAATGTCCCTGTAATGGAACTGCTACGCACTTCATTTTCAATATCGAACAAGCCATAGTGAATATCAATAACATATATCAATTTCATGACGATCTGGCGGCATTTACGTGAGTTAGAGATCAGACAGACGGCAGACAAATCGAATACAAAAACACTTTACAACTATATTAGAAGGTGTTAAAAAGCGTAATCGACAGATTTTTTTTCCTCGCGTCTACGGAGTGACTAACATTAAAATGAAAATGTTAATTTCTTCAAAGATTACAATCATTACATCAATTACATTTTTTCTATCTTAACCACTCTGGAGCATAAATAAATATGCAAACATGGCGGATTTTAATTTTGGATACCTGAAATTAATTTTTTAAAACTTTCCATCGTAGCTGAAAAGTGATTATGCATACGGTTTGTCTGTCTGCCATCTGTCGTAGCTCTAACTCGCGTAAATGTAGTCAGATCATCATGAAACTGATATATGTTATTGATATTCACCATGGCATGTTCGGTATTGAAATTGAAACGTGTAGCAGTTACACCTTTTTTACAGGGACACTCAAAAGAATTCCAATACATTATGGTCTACGGAGAAAAATCTGACCCAGTCGAACCCTGCTGACACACACAGTATTAAAAAAGAAAAGTGCCCAGTTAAACTAATGGCATTGAGCTCACAGTCTATTCACACTAATTGTAAATTATACTTTTATTTCAAAGAATAATACCTTTCGAAAAATAAATTAAGGGGGGATTAGCCTCCTCCTTATTTCACATCTTTATACTTAACCAATGAGCCTCCAAATCTCACCAGGGAAGCGTCTTATCAGAATAAACCGGTATACCAAATTTGAAGCAAATCGGATAAAAATATATCCATTTATCTAAATTAAGGGGATATTGCACCTCCCCCGATCCCCCTTTTATACTTAAACTATCAATCTCCAAATCTAATCAGGGAAGCGCCTTATCAGAATAAACCGATATACCAAATTTGAAGCAAATCGGATACGAAAATTCATCTTTGTAAATTAAGGGGTATTACAGCCCACCCCCGATTCCCCCTTTATACTTAAACAATGAACCTCCAAAACTAATCAGGGAAGCGCCTTATCAGAAATAACCGGTATACCAAAATTAAAGCAAATCTGATAATTATGCACGAAAAACCCATTTATCTAAGTTAAGGGCGGATTAGACCCCCCCCCCCGTACCCTCCCTTATACTTAACCAATGAACCCCAAAACTAATAAAGGAAGCGCCATACCGTTATAAACCGGTATACCAAATGTGAAGCAATTCGGATAAGAAAACACATTTTCTAAATTAAGGGGATAGTACCCTTCCGATCCCCCTTTATACTTAACCAATGAACCCCCAAAACTAATCAGGGAAGCGCCTTATGAGAATGAACCGTGAAAGAAAATTGAAGCAAATCGGATATTTCTATCAAGAGTTATCGCGTTACGTACGTGCGTACATACGTACATACATACATACGTACGTACATACATACATACGTACGTACATACATACATACGTACGTACGAACATACAGAATCTGCGGGCACATTAGCTCTTAGGCTTTGATAGCCTGTGAGCTAAAAACTGAATATTTCACTTTTTTAAATTTTACAATTTCAATCGCATTACTCAGGGGCAATTCTGAGTAAAAAAATATTTTCTGAAATCCACAGCAAATTTTTTTAAAAAGTTACAGGAAAAAAAGGGGGTGGGGTGGGGAATCCTCTATTTTTTTCCAGATCGGTTTAACTCTGTTTTCGGTCGGGTCAATTTCAGGTTAAGTGTAGATTCCTGCAAGTTCGATTCAGGTTAACGCAATTTTTCTAAAGTTAATTCAGTATCTTGTTTCTGATTAAAAATTATGCCTGCAATAATAAACATAAACGGGTGAGCTGTTTTCTAAAGAGACTACTGCGTTTTTTCTGCTATCCTATGACAAAATTTCCATTTTTTTTCACGATCCTCTGAAAAAATTCTCGTTTTTTTCGCGGCCCATTGGCGAAATTCACGTTATTTCTAGCAGTTCTTTGACGAAATTACCGCTTATTTGAGCTTTTTGACGAAATTCGAGTTTTCTCTGCGGCCCTTCGACGAAATTCGCTCTTTTACGATCCTTTGACGAAATTCGCGTTTCTTCCGAGATACTTCGATGAAATTTGAGGATTTTAAGCAGCCTTTTGACAAAATTCTTTTTTTTTTACGATCCTCCGACGAAATTCACATTTTTTTCGCGTCCTTCGACGAGATTTGCAGTTTTTCCACAGACTTTGACGAAATTCTCATTTTCCAGCGATCCTTTCACGAGATTTGCGTTTCTTCAGCAGCCCTTTGACGAAATTCACGTTTTTCCGCTGCATTTCGACGAAAGTCTCATTTTTACAGCAACCCTTTGACGAGATTCGCATTTTTCCCCAAATTCTTTGACAAATTAGCGTATTTTAAGTAACTTTTCGACAAAATTCTTTTTTCCCACAAATTACCGACAAAATTTACATTTGCAATCGCAATCGTTCGACGAAATTTGTGTTTTTTACGATGCCTTTTGACGAAATTCGTGTTTTTTCTAGTGGTCCTTTGTCAAAATTTGCGTTTTTCTTTAGTTCTTTGACGAAATTCGTGCTTTTTCTAGAAGACCCAATACAAAATTCGCTTTTTTACCCTCAACACTTTGGCGAAACTAGCATTTATTACGCGACTCTTTGACAAAATTCCCCTTTTTGCGAACCTTTGACGAAATTAGTGTTTTTTTCCGCAACCGTTTCGCGAAATTTGCGCTTTTACGCTACCTTTTGATGAAATTCGTGTTTTTTCTAGCTGCCCCTTTACAAAATTAGAGGTTTTTTCCTCAGCCCTTTGACGAAATTCATGTATTTTTTAATATGCCCTTTGACAAAATTCATGTTTTTTCCCACAGCCCTTTGGCGAAATTCGCATTTCATCCGCGACCATTTGACAAAATTATCCTGTTTCCGCGATTCTTTGACGAAATTTGCGTTTTTTGCGGCCTTTTGACGAAATAAGTGTTTTTCCTGGCGGCAATTTGACAAAATTCGCATTTTTTCTCTGAGTATTTTGTCGAAATTCGCGTTTTTTTTTTTTTACTACTGTGTGACAAATTTTGGATTTCTTTTGCAGTCCTTTGGCGAAGTCCTTTTGCGTTTTTCTTCGAGATACTTTGACGAAATTAGCATTTTTAAGTAGCATTTTGATAAAATTCTTTTCTTTTTCCAAGATCTTCCACCGAAATTCACTTTTTTTTTCGAGATACCTTGACGAAATTAACGTTTTTAAAGCAACATTTTGATAAAATTCTTTTCTTTTTCCGCGATCTTCCGACGAAATTCGCGTTTTTTCGCGATCATCCGACGAAATTTGTGTTTTTTACGCTGCTTTTGACGAAAGTCGTGTTTTTGATAGTGGTCCTTTGTCAAAATTCGCGTTCTCGTTCCGTAGCCCTTTGGGAAAATTAACATTTCTTGCACGACCCTTTGACAAAAAATCTCTTGTTTCCGCGAACCTCTGACGAAATTTGCATTTTTTTCGCAGCCCTTTGACGAAATTCGCGATTTTCTGCGGCCTTTCGATGAAACTCGTTTACTTTTCGTGACCGTTTCGCGAACTTTGAGTTTCTATACTGCCTTTTGACGAAATTCGTGTTTTTTTTATAGCGGCCATTTGACAAAATTAACTTTTTTTCCGAAGCCCTTTGCGAAATTCTCATTTTTCGTGATCTGTTGACGAAATTCGCCTTTTTTGTACGGCCCTTTCACGAAATTCGCATTTTTCGCG
This sequence comes from Maratus speciosus, assembly GCA_963932465.1. NCBI lineage: Eukaryota > Metazoa > Arthropoda > Arachnida > Araneae > Salticidae > Maratus > Maratus speciosus. Next base: position 679,542,981 of record OZ010786.1, read on the forward strand.
GTGTTTTGAAAAAACTGCATTTTTTCTGAGGACATTTGACAAAGTTTGCGTTTTCCGCAGCCTTTTGACGAAATTCGCTATCTTTTCGTGATCTTTCGATAAAATTGGCTTTTCTCCGCGGCCCTTCAATGAAATTCGCATTTTTATCTAGCGGCTCTTTGACGAAATTCGCATTTTCTCCTCAATACTTCGTCGAAAGCATAAGCATTTTTTAATATCGTTAAGATAGCATTTTTTAAGCAGCATTTTGACTAAAATATTTAGTTCACAATTCGCCGACAAAATTTCCGTTTTTTTCCGCGATCCTTCGACAAAATTTGCGTTTTATATCCGCGGCCGTTTGACGAAATTCGTGTTTTTCCTAGCGGCCTTTTCACAAAATTCACGTTTTTTCTTCGCGGCCGTTTGGCGAAATATTTTTCTGAAACTCTCTATTTATTTAACTCTCGTTTTTCGAGGTCCTTTGACGAAATTTACGTTTTTTCCTTGGTCGTTTTACGAATTTTTCGTTTTTCCGCAGCCCTATTACGAATTCGAATTTTCCCGCGGCCCTTTCTAGAAATTTGCTACTTTTTCGTGATATTCGAAAATTTCACTTTTCCGCAATCCTTCGACGAAATTTGCGTTTTCCCCGCGATATTTAGACGAAATTAGCGTTTTTAATTCAGCCTTTTGACGAAATTCGCTTTTTTTCAGGATCTTTTGACGAAATTTACGGATTTTCTGCAATACTTTGATTAAATTTGCTTCTTTGCGATCTTTTGACGAAATTCTCGTTTCTTCCGAAATACCTTGACGAAATTAGCGTTTTCTAAGCATCCTTTTTATAAACTTCATTTTCTTCACGATTCTGCAACGAAATTCACATTATTTTCGCGATCCTTCGCTGAAATTCACGGACCTTTGATGAAATCCGTGTTTTTAATTTGTTTTTCTAGCGGCCCTTTGATAAAATTCCCGTATTTTCCCCGACTCCTTCGGCAAAATTCACTTTTTTCTGCGATCCTTAGACGAAATTGCTTTTTCTCTGCAATCTTCGACGAATTTTGCGTTTTTACCGCGATACTTCGACGAAGTTGCCGATTTTTTTCTTCGGACGATTAACAAAACTGATTTTTTTCAGCGACCATCTGTCGAAATTCGCGTCTTTTTTTATCCCAAATTTTCAGACTGATGATCGATTTTAAAGTGTTTTTGGAACCGAAAGCCGTAAATTTTCGGATGAATCTGAACAGAATCACCTTTGCACATACTGAACAAAATAAAATAATTACTTTTATTAAAAAAGACATATTTTGCTCTCTGTAAATAAAATCCGCTACTGAAGTAATGTTTTCAACCAATTTTCTTTGTTTCATTCATCAAATCTTGCAGGTAATTACCATCTAGATGGTATTCCAAGTGCTACTCGACTTTTAATTTTTTTTCGGTATCCATAAGAAGAAAATATTGGATACTTCGAATTTTTCAGCTACCAGTTTGGGATTTATTTATACAGAGGTGACTTTTATTATCCTTTAAACTGCTGATGAAATATTCTTCCAATTGTAAAAAAGCGTATAAATCAATCTTTTGTTTCATAAGGGGTTGTATATATATATATATTTAAATATGATTTTTTTTATATGGCCCCTGGGTCCTAATACCTTATATTTACAAAAATATTGTCCTACATCTAGGAAGGAAATTAAAAAAATCCCCACTTGCGGTATTATGACACTTTCAGTTTTATGAAATTTCAATGTTTTTACCTGCACTAAAAGTATTTCTTTCCTTTTTTAGTACCAGAAAACACTGAAATATATCGTTTTGAAGGGAAGGGGTGCCTAAAGAAATATAGCCTAGGGGTAAAAAGGTAGTTCAAGGGTGATTCTGAGTAAAAAGAAAAATTTTCTGAAATTCACAGCAAATTTTCTGAAAAGTTACAGCAGAGGGGGGTGGGGATGAGAAATCCACTCCCGGCACTAACTACGCGTTTTTCCGCGGCCCTTTGACGACAATCGCGTTTTTTGCGATCCCTTGACGAATTTTGAGTCTTCGAGATCTTTTGACGAGATTTGCGGTTCTTTCGCGATTTTTTGAAGAAATTTTGGGGATTTTTTCGCGATTTTTTGAAGAAACTTGCGTTTTTCCGCGAATCTTTGACGAAATTTGTGTCTTTTACGCGATTCTTTGTTGAAATTCACGTTTTTTTTCTGCAAACAGTTGACAAAATTAATTTTTCCGACGACCATTTTGGCCCCACCAGTGGCTGAGAGGTTCTGCTCTCGAAGCTGGTAGACGGGAGGTGCTGGGTTTGAACCCAATCGCGCCCGTCGGCCTAACCGTTTCGGAGTTTTCGTGGTTTTCTTCGAAACCGTGGTTCCCATGCGTAAATACGGGTTAGGTTCCCTTAGAAAAACCCCCACGAAGGGCACCCCCCCCCAGGGCCTATATCCCACGTGTTGATAATTGGCCGCCATAAACACAAAACCAAAAACCAAACCGACGACCATTTGTCGAAATTTGCGATATTTTTTATGTCCGAATTTTCGGATTGATCGAATTTTATGAACTTTCGGAAATGAATGCCTTAAATTTTCGGAAAATTCAGAAAAGAATCGCAGCTAGGTAGTTTATCCGCCCCCCCCCCCCCGCCCACACAATATAATAATAAACAAATACAGAAAACCTCTGAATAACGGAAACCTCGGGAGAGTATAATTTGTCCACTATTCGGAAGTGCCCGCTATTGAGATGTAAAAATGCACAAAAAATTGTTAGGGAGAGGGGGAAATGTACTCTTAATAAAGGTGTCCATTATCAGGGAGGAACTGTCATAGACGTTTAACTGTACTTACAGAAGTAGGGAACAAGTTCACTTGCTATAAAACCTTTGATTAAAAAATTAGAATTTTTTTTTATTGTAATACAAATTGCTGATTGATTATGAATTATAGTCATAGTCAGGCTTTAAAAGAAATACCACCGAACTTTGCCTGGTTGGTAAAACCTTTGTTTTACACTCACATTAAAAATAAATAAACAAATAAATTCCCATTCAAATTGCAAACTTCAAATGATAATGGAATAAACTGAGTATCCACTTTCCTTGTCGCAGCAGTTCGAATGTACATACATGCATTCTATACAGAAATAGCACAGGAAAACATTAATCTTCCAACGCATCAATTGAAACCCCACCCTAACAAAGGGGTTGCCAAAAGAACTGGTAACATTAAATCGCCAACACACTCGCCAAAATGTAATCTCGTTGATATTATGATAAAACTCCGATAAATCGACTAAATTTCTTAAATATAATTGCTGTTCATAAAAGATATTGAAGCTTGGTACTAATCTGAATTTTCGAGACCCAAATTAAATTTTTTGTGGCTTATTTGCTAGTGTTTAAAATTAAAAATGTACGGAAAAGATGTTATATGGAATATTATTTTTACTTTTGAAAGGCAGATGGCAGCACTAGCAAACGCTAAATTCAATAATTCGGAAATGTTAACAGGATTGATTTTATTAGATCTAGCTAAAAAATTTGAAAATTATTAATTATTTGCTGAATATATAACAAAATAAAATATATTAAATGAAAATTTTGATATTATATTTCACTAAATGCCAGTTGTAAAGAATATGTATCAATCTTTTCATTACGAAGATAAGAAGTAAAAATCCATAGTCAAAAACTGGAGGGTACACGTCCCCCTTAAAAGACTTTAAATTAAGTATGCTTAGTAAGGGGTTGGGAATGAGTAAAACTATATGACCCATTATTTATTGTTACAATAAAGTAACAGAAAGGAATGAGAGTAACGGGAGCAGAATTTTCAAAATGCAATGATTTTTAAGTTTTTAAAACTTTAAGGGGGCAAAGGGGGGGGGGAAGCTTATTTTTTTTTTAATTTTTAAGATGGAGGTTATTAGATGACATATTAGTTATTTACCTTAGTAAAAATTCACAAATAAGTTTTAAAAAAACCTAAGGAGTTTTAAACATTTTAAAATAATATGTGCTCTTAAAGTGGGAGGGGGGGGGGAGGAAAAATGCCAATATCGGGTGGGAAGAGAAGAGAGGAGAAATCTTCATGATCAATTATTTATTGTGACAATAAAATGAAAAATAGAGCAATTTTTTTAATTAAACAGTTTTCAAGAGTTTTTAAACTTTCGGAGTCGGGTTAAACTTTAGGTCAGGGGGGGGGGGGGGGGGGGAGAGAGAGAGAAAAACAGAGAAGTAAAATTTTGAGAGGGTGAAATTCAGATGAAATTAATGTGGTGGAATAAATTTTTAATGAAATTTGGGACCGATTATTTATTCACCATAAAGTAACAAATAGAGTAGAAAAAGTTAAAAAAAATTTAAGTTTCAAAGATTTTAAACGTTTGCATTGTGGAGATGGGGATAGAAAGGGGGAAGTTATATTTCAGAAACAGGGGGGAAAGGGGGGATTAAGATTTATTTTTTATTTAAAAATTGAAAGAAATGCAGAAAAGTTTTGCCCCTGATTAAGAAATAATACAAGAGTAAAATTAAGCACTTTTAAGGACTTATTCTTATTGCAGATTTTACATGAAAATAAGTACTTTTAAGCACCAAAAATTCTATCTGAAAAATGTAAGCACTTTCAAGGACCATGCAAATCCTGGTGATGTCAGCTGCCATCTTGTTTAAGGAGACCAGAAACATTTTAAATGATGAAAATAGATTCATTATCTCACCTTTGGAATGTACGAAGAGGCGCGGCAAAGCATTACTTCTCAGCCTGACACGAATGTCCAATCAATCATATCCTCTGTGGAAAGAGCAGAACACATGTCGTGATGGACTCCAATCTTTATGACGATCTGCTAATATCCGCACCTGTCTTGGTATAGGATCTTTTGGAACACTGTAAACAAAATAAAGAATGTAAACAAAAAGCTTACAAGCAAATTGTTTTTGCGGGGGGGGGGGGGGACAACGTTAACATAGAAATAAAGGATTAGATTATTCCATAAAAATGCATTTTTAAAAATTTGACATTGCAATTATATTTTTTAAATAGGGGAGACTGGGAATACTTGATCCCCACTTTCAGTTTTTATTGTTTTCTCAGTTGTCATTTGACATTTTTAAGATTTTTCTTTTCCAGAATAATCATGTGTCTATTTCTTATACAATATAATTTGTTCTTGGTATAAAAAACGAATTCATTTAAGAAAATTGCATTCTTCAAAAGGAGAATCATGTATCCCCACTTGAAGGGATACTTGATCCCTGTCAAAAATCAAGCTAATATTGTTTCATTATGCATACATTGCAGTATTATAAGTTAGTAATAAACATTTAACTTTTATTTCTTTCATTTATGACTACAAGATGAATATTTAAACACTTTGTTGATGACTTGACGTGTAGATATTTATAGAAACTATAAATACAATTTAATTTTAAAAAAGGCTAAAATGAAAACTTTAGAAACAAAAGCTTGAAAGAAATCAACAAATAGTTAAACTTTATTTTAATAAATAATACAAGTATACAATAATACAAAGTGAAAGTAATGAATAAAGCTTTCAAAAAATAATGACACAGCCTCATTATCAGCAGGTATTATGAAACTTTGAAAAGTCAAAGTGAAAGGTAATAGTTGTAGCAGTTCTTAAGGTCCCTCCAGCCATAAGTGGATTAGGCAAATTAATAATGCAATCTGACTCATCATCAATGCTTTTATCAACTTTTTCCGGGAAATAGAATTAATTAAGCGTGCCTTTTCTCCGTAAAAAAATGGTCTCATATTCAAAAAGCCCCGCTTTTTATTCTACTTGACTAACGCAATGAAAGATTTTCTTTTTTGTAGAAAATTTGCTAAATTTGACGTTTGAAAAAAAAAAACTTTCGCTAAATTGGTGCTAATGTTCTGTATTTAGTAACAAAACTGAAATATTTCTGTTTGTATTAAAAGTTTAGCTATTTGGGGATATATGATCCATAAGATCAAGTGTCCCTAGAAAAACTTGGATCAAGTATCCCCATTTTCTGTTTAGCGCATAAATGTATATTTTAGGTGGTAAATAAACAAAACTAATATGCTAAAGAAGTTATACTGAGAATAGTAAAGTTTATACTTTAAAATGATATACAATTCAATTTATCAAATTTCCAACAATAGAAAATAAAAACAAAACTTTAAAAGGCTTTAAAAAAGTTGAACTTGCAACAATTAAATATTTCCTTTTCATGCTGAAACAAATAGGCTGTAAATGATTTTATGTTGCCAGATTATCTGAAATAATGCATCTTAAAATGTGTTGCCAGATTTCAAAACTCTACATATTTATTTTAGTATACTTTATGATCTGGGATCAAGTATCCCCAGTCTCCCCTATAGTAAAATAATAAAATAATTAGGTAAAGTTATAAACTAAAATAGTAAAAATTAAGATAATTTTTTAATTGATTAAATTATTAAAAGTAAAGGTCAAGTAAATAATTAATAATGTATACTTAAATATGCATAATAAGATAAGATACATTTTTCTTGAATCATTCAATGAAACTTTCCTCTTAAAGGTTCCCTATTAATTCACATCAAAATCATAAAATAAGGAAGTTTTATTTCAGGTTTAGTTAGTCTCAATAACCGATAAAGCTTCATTAATACATAAATATATTTGGTAAAAAGAATTGTGATTACCAGTAATATCAGCGATATACTGATTGTTTTTAAAAATAACTTTATACTTCCTTCATGAAAAACCACAAGTTCAGCCATATAGAGATTAAAATACATACGGAATGATATAAAGCTAAAAAATTCTATAATTTTGCCCTTACATTTGAACTAAAAGTTTCATTGTTTACATCTGTGATGATGTGTGGATTTTAGGCATTTGCGGATTTACGGTTGCAGATTTTAGGGAGTCTACTGTATTTAAAATTATTTGTTTACATCATTTATTTACATTATTTGTTTGTATTATTTATTTATATTATTTGTTTACGTTGGATCTGAATATTTAGGTTAATAGAATTGGCAATTTTATCGCAGCACCACCAAGCAATCATTAATTCTGCAGCTTAGCCAAAGAATGCATAGGAAGAAAAAATAACTAATATCAAAATGTTATGTATAATGAGTACTACTTTAGCTGCATTCGAAATAAAGTTTTCTACATTTAAATTCATTTACAACAAATAAAGAAATCAAGTATGGAAAGGGACCTTCTTTTTTTTTTGCATTTCAAAACACTACATAAATACCAATAATGCTCATAGTATGGGTAATAGTGCTAATATTTATTATTTTGATAAAAAAGATGGAGAATGCAGATACGACTAGTTACTCTTATGATTATATCAACTCTATTCATTAATTGGTGCAATAAATTGTTATAATTTTTTAGGGTACTTACGTATTATAGAGGCTAGGAGATAAATAGCCAAATATGGTTGACAATTACCAATCTTCTCTATCATTGCCAATTACATTAAAAAAAAAGTAATTCAACATTCTTAAATACTGTAATCCACAATAAAAAAAATAAACTGTAATAATAAAACAAACTTTAAACTATTATCAATAAGCTATATGATTGTGAAAAAATAAGGGTTGATGTAAATAGTCTAATTTTGGTACCATGCTTGGTGCAGTTGTATTTGACCTGGCCCAGATAATGCATAAGTAACTTTTTTAGTTACCATACATATACATGTGTGCAATTTCAGATTTATGCGATTGTAGTTATTTTATAGAGTAAAAGTACAAGAAGAATTGCCATAGTATTTATTTGATTACTTATCTGCATTACTAACTAATGAACAGTATTATTTGCAGTTTTTTATATTTTCTATAATTACTAATTAGGGATCTGTTTAGGAAAAATTTGGATCCTTAAAAAGACCCTACACCTTTAACCTTGAAACAGGACTCTTCACATTTTTTAGCCCCCGGTACGGTATGCTATTTCTTTCTCCCAGCTTATTTTTTGTATTCCAAAAAATAACATTACCTTACAGAAGCCAGCCGTAAAACAAAGCAGTACGATTAAATACTCCATACCAATTTTTTAAACATCTAAGCCAGCGCACATTTTCAATTTTTATACAGTCGTATTGGAAAAAATAGTTCTTTTAAATACATTTTGTTTGAAAACTGTATCTCCTTTTACTTTTGAAATATTAATTTTTTTGTAGTTTTTAGCAACATTTGCTTAATACTGGCGACGGAAGTACTCCACTTCTGTAGAAAGTAAAGAAAAAATAGTTCTAAAATAGTAATTATATATTTTTGTTACCATTTTCTCATAAAAAACAAAAGAAAACTTAATTAAAATACGTGCTACTTTGAAAAAATATAAACGAATGATTTCTGTCAAAACAAGGAGCTATTATAAACTATATTTAATTTTAAGTATCTATTATTAATGTTACAAACAAATGAAGGCCTATGAATCATTAGATAGCCGTTTTTGTCGATTTTCTTGAATGACGGCATCTTTTTGCTGCATTTGTGCATTATTTCGTGATAGTGGCGTGCTATGCATGCTTTACTGTAGATGTTTAACAGTAGATCGTAAATGTGGAATTCTTAAGCGGATGCGAATGATGCCATTTTACATAAAATAAAACGTGTGCTTTAAGTCTTAAAATTGAAATATGTTTTGTAGTGCAGTAGAGTCCCGATTATCAGAGTCCTGCTTAACCGAGTTATTTTCTTCTGATGGACTGATGGCTTCTATTATTATGAAACAGCCAGTATAAATGAAGTGTTAGGTGAAGATGAAAGAGCAGCCATAAAAAGTTAGAACTCTAATCTTCTGGTTAAAAAAAAAATGGCCATAATTTATTTTGAAAAAAAAAATTGCCATCCCCCCCCCCATTCTGACCAGAAAATCAGAGTTCTAACTTTTTACAGCTGCTCTTTCATCTTCACCTAATACTTCATTTATAATGGCTGTTTCATAATAATAGAAGCCATCAGTCCATCAGAATAAAATGAAGTAATGGGGGAGGGGTGACACTAAATTCTGAAAAAGCAGAATTCCTGTGTTCGCTAGTTTTTTTTATTTTACTTTAAAACACAACACAAAAAATTTCCATTACCAAACTAAATCTTACGCAAGTTTTATAACTTTAAAGGAAAATCTGACAAGTCATAAAATAGCTGAAGTCACCAAACAACTTAATACCTATCTATTTGATGCATAAATGTTCTTGTTAAAAATAGAAAAAAAGGAATCAGAATATAACAATTATTTTGAATTCTCAGAATTCAGACAAAATTTTTCCCAAAAGCAAATTTTTTTCAGAATTTCACAAAAACAAGACACTATGAGAAAAGTCTGGACAGACTCCTGGTAATTATAAGGTTATTAATTAAGCCTATAAATGATCCTACTTAATTATTACTATCATCTAATTAAAGACTTAATTGTTTTGGCCATGCAATGTCGCAACACAGGAAAAAAATGATAAAAATGCAACTTAAATAAACAAATCTGATTCTTCAATCATGACTTTTTTTATACCCTAGTCAATAAAAATGCATTAAAAAATAAATTTAATATAAAAAAGTGAAGAATAGTTGTCACTGAAACTATATTCTATGCATTCAAAAGGAAGAAATTGTTTCAGAAGACAAAGATTGCAGAAACAGTAAGTAAAAATAAAAAATTTGATTGTTTTATGGTACAAATTTGAAACATCATTTAATCCCCTTCAACATATTTCATGTGAATTATCAATAATGAATTCAGGAGACAGTTTAGGGGATTTTTTAAACATTCTTCATACGATTTAACTTAGGGAGAGGGGATGTTCAACTTTAAAAGAGATTAAAATCAAATGGAGTATGATCTTAATTTTGAATAATTAGGCCTAAGACCAACTTATCCCAAAGGCTAAACAACAATATTTGAAAAGATTAGAGTAAATTATACGCTGAAATATTATACAATACCTTTAACCAAAATAAAGAATATTTTAAACGAAGGCCAATTAAAATACGTCATACTCAAAGGGTCACAACCAAGCAAACTCTACAGTGCTATTTCGCAAAAAAGAGAGACGCCACACAATTCGATGAACGATGAATGATTTTTCATGCTGCCATCTATCGGAATGAGTAAATTTCAGAAACCTATGTTGGTCGTTTATATGAAATATTAATAGTATAGATTTGGTTAGTTAGAGAAGAGGACTCTCTTTTTCCTCTCACAAAACCGGAGTACCCTCTCCAAGAACTTTATAAAAAAAACTGGTCATTTCGTTTTAAAGATCCATATAGTTAGATGTCACAATTGTTTAGAGATTTGAAGAAACAGAAATTCTGCTGGAACTTAGACGCATAGAAGAAACAGAAAATGTTTAGATAAAGTGTCCCTTAAACACAAATTATCCTTTTGATCAATATATTTTTTAATTATCCTAACTTTCGTTAAAAAATAAAAGGTACTACTTAGTTATCCCATTGGCCAATTTCAACAAATTAAATAAATCACCAAATTATGCAAATTGACATAATTTTTATTTTAAATACAGTAGACTCCCTCAAATCCACACAGCTTGGGACCAGAGGTTGTGTAGATTTTAGAATTTTGGGGATTTCTGGTCATTGATTTGTTTACAGTTTTGAAACATTAATTTGATTGGTAGTTAAGCAAGGGAAATTATAATGAATGCTTACAATAAAAGGAAACATTAAAATAATAAAATAACTTATTAGCTTAAAAGTAAGTAATTATTAAAATAATTATGTAAAATAAATCTTAAAAAATATATTAATTATGAAATTGATTCAATTTGATTCCAAAAGTCCTATGCTATCATCTAGTGGTAAAGCGATCATAAGATCGATACGTCATTTTCGTTCTTAGCATTACGGTTTTACATATGGAGAGTGGCAAGGCTTAACAATGTTTACGAGGTAAACATCCCAGAAATAAATGAAATGATAGAAAATGAAAGAAATAAATGAAGCGTATTCAAAGTTTAGTTGAATAGATACTATTCGGATCACCAAATATTTAATATTTGGCCTTACAGTTACTATTCGGCTAGCCAAATATTCAGTATTCAGTCTGCCTGTAAGCGAAGTATTAAGCATTCGACAAAAATCACTATTCGGTAAATCCCTAAATAAAAGCATGATTATAACAGTACTTACGTATTATTCAGGCCAGGTCAAATACAACTGCGCCAATATTACAGTAACCCTTACTTTTTGTCAGCTAGTCGATTTATTGAAGATTTTAGCTCTTTTTTCATTATATTTGATAGTTTTTGTTACTTTTTATTATAGTTTATTTTATGTTATTTACTATGTTAAGAATGCTATATATTTAATCATGTTAAACTGCTGTTTTGAAAGTGATTGGTAATGATACATAAAGTTGGCAATTGCCAACCATTTTTGCAGATTTATCCGATGGCAAATGAATGTATCCGATATGCAAGTACATCATAATAACTGCTGCTGTTTGTCACCTATTTCAAATCATCAACATGCTACACTGAAAGGGAATGATACCAAGAATCATGGGTTGCAAGTTTCTTCTATTGTGAGTGAAAAAAGTTTAAAGGGGTGTTTTACCTAAATTAATAAATATAAAAACAAACATACCTTACTTTATAAATATTGTTCTTTACTATGTTAAGAATGCTATATATTTAATCATGTTAAACTGCTGTTTTGAAAGTGATTGGTAATGATACATAAAGTTGGCAATTGCCAACCATTTTTGCAGATTTATCCGATGGCAAATGAATGTATCCGATATGCAAGTACATCATAATAACTGCTGCTGTTTGTCACCTATTTCAAATCATCAACATGCTACACTGAAAGGGAATGATACCAAGAATCATGGGTTGCAAGTTTCTTCTATTGTGAGTGAAAAAAGTTTAAAGGGGTGTTTTACCTAAATTAATAAATATAAAAACAAACATACCTTACTTTATAAATATTGTTCTTTACTATGTTAAGAATGCTATATATTTAATCATGTTAAACTGCTGTTTTGAAAGTGATTGGTAATGATACATAAAGTTGGCAATTGCCAACCATTTTTGCAGATTTATCCGATGGCAAATGAATGTATCCGATATGCAAGTACATCATAATAACTGCTGCTGTTTGTCACCTATTTCAAATCATCAACATGCTACACTGAAGGGGAATGATACCAAGAATCATGGGTTGCAAGTTTCTTCTATTGTGAGTGAAAAAAGTTTAAAGGGGTGTTTTACCTAAATTAATAAATATAAAAACAAACATACCTTACTTTATAAATATTGTTCTTTTATGAGAAATGAAATAAAACATTTTTATGTCAATGTGTGAATTAAAACCACGCATTTTAATAGTGCTTTTAAAATTTTTAGGGATTTTAAACAGTGCTGTGGAAATTACAAAAAGGGAAACAAATTTTTACTATAAATAACTGCTTGGTGCTTAGTACCTAATTTTCATCCTTTTGTGGTGTAAAAATTGTTTCACTACTTTAATACTTGCAGTAATACACACACACAATAATAATAATAATACATTCTCTTTACAGATGAATTGAGTAACACTTATTTTTATTTATTTTTTAATCTGTTACTTTTACATGCAGAGGGTTGGAAATTATTTTATGATTTTGAGATAAAAGTTTAAACTTTTCTTACGAAAAATACTATCGGTAACTTCCAAAAATAATCAACATTTAACCATATGATTACCACAGTGATTTTCTATCCATTCATAAATTCATCCCACCCAAAATTTTTATTATAAATACAAGCAATTTAATTAGAGCATACTTTTAAAATCGAAGTCATAAATGGAAAAGGATTGAAAACGGCTTCTCGTGTCAAGTATAATTATTGATAAAAGAATAATAATGATACGGACGGAAGAAGAAATATATTTATTTTTCGCTTGTTTGGAGATCGCCCTAGCGAGAGCTCTACCAGAGAAGGTGTAGGAGATGCTTTGCGATTTGCGAATTCTCTTTATTGAGTAATCGGAAGGCATTTTTTTTTTTATAAATACATTTTAACGAGTTTAGAATTATAATTCAAACGTATTTTAGCTTTGAAGTTTTTAGTAATTTTAGGTGGAAGGATTAATTTTCACTCAGTCACCATCCTCTATACCAGCAAATCCATACAGCATTTGTTGTAAAACTAAACCAACCAACCAACTGAATCTAAAGTATCGCGTATTCACGCAACAAATGCACTTTAAACAAAGTGCTCTTCCCAGGGTTGTCTCGGTTTTAACCATGGTGGTTTTAACCAGTGGTTTAAACCGGTTTTAACCGTCCTGGTCAAAATCAATTTTGACCATTTTGACCACTGAAATTGCCTATTCAATTTATTTACTACTAATCAAATGTTTTACTAGCATATGTTAAAAACTAAGTTAGCATTTGTTAAAAATGTCATCATATAAGTAACATAACACCAGCAAATACCAAATTAAAGTCATAACATAAATAACATAACACCAAGATACAACACAAATGTTTTAATTATTTTTTATACACAAGCTCTTTTATTTTTTTTATGTAAGTTGTGTTGAATTTAAGAAATGATTACAACTAACAAGTTTTGCAATTGTCTCTAAACTTAAATAGTTTCATAATTTATTTTGGATTAATCCAAATTTAGAAAACAATCTTTCAATTGATGATGAGCTGGCACACCAGTTCATTAGATGTAATGGGAATTCAACAAATTTTATATCAATGCCTTTAACCTTCTTCGTTGCTGCTCACCAGGCATGAGGCCCAATTTTATCTTTTACACTTTCAGAAAAATAGGATTTTGGATATGGTGAGGATTTTGCTTGAAATACAATCACAAGAGGCAAAAAGGTAGGATCAATATTATCGTGTAACCATTGCTTTGCTATTTTTTGCTTCTCTTCATCAATACTTTTACTCATGTAGACAGGATTCAGCATATGAGCCAGAAAATGAACTGGGGTAACATTTTCATTAAATCGAGACTGTATCATTTTAGAATAAGTTTCAAGATCTTTTTCTTTTAGCAATCTTAACCATTCATTGCATACATCAGATATAGTAGCATCTTTTTTAAGTTTATCTAAAGCAAGGGAAATAGGCTTAAGTTGATTTTATAAATGTTTTACTTCTTTGTATGCATTGTTAATGATTTTAACGATGTTATCATCAATATTATCTTCATGCTCATCTGCAATTTTTCATTTCAATAACATGCTTCATTATTGAATTAACTTTGTTTATTTTTATAATATCTTGTCCTACAAGGTTCAAGTAATGTGCAGCTCATCCATAAGAAATAAACAGTTCGTCTCTATATGCATTTTGAAAATCTTCTCTCATGCGTTTCATCTTGTTTTCATTGTCACTTACAAAATTTCTTACTTTACAAGCAAACTTGTTTTCTACCTCTTCTTTAGCATCAGCTGCTAGTTTTAAACAATACTGGGCAGTTTTTTTTTAGATGCCCTGTATCAACAGCTGAAAGGAAGAATGATTTTTTCCCTGATGATACACAATTAACAATGATAGGGCAATTATGGATCTAGCTTTCTTATTTTATTGCATAAGCATATTTTACTAATCAGCTTCCTTAACTTATCAGTGTATTATTATTTTTTTAACTGCCTGTTACTTTTATTACTTATTAAGTTACTTTTAATTGCAAAGAAAAAATAATTATTAAAATTAAGACCATTTTTAACAGTATTTTAAATGAAAATCAAATTATTTTTGCTTAAAAGGCGCAAAGACCAACTTAGTGAAAAAGATTCCATGCCGGGAATCGAACCCGGGTCATCAGTATAGCGCACTGACGTTCTACCGCTAAACCACATGGAACGATACCCAGCCTGGAACTTCTCACTATTACAAGTTGGCAAGGCTACAAACGCAGCACAAGATGGAATAATTTAATTTTCATTTGAAATATTGTATTCAAGGCGAATGTTTCTCTCTGGAAAAATTTCCGAATATTAACATTTTTAACAGTTTTGACCATTTCTGACCACTTTTGACCAATTTTGGACGGTTAAAACCACTTTTATCCAGTGTCCTGGTCAAAATCAATTTTGACCGGTTAAAATTACAACCCTGGCTCTTCCTCTAATTGAAATCGGCGTTTTTTACTATTTTAATATTGATAGGTGCTTATTGTTCTTTAGATACCCTAATGTTTTACTAATGGTTGTATTAACAATCTAAAAAAGAAAAAAAATGTTTATCCAGAAGCAATTTCCATTTCTTTTACTGTGAAATTCATCCATCTATCGCATGAAAAAATTTCCATGAGTTTTGTCAGTAAGTCATGGGGAAAAATCCGGAAATTCAAAAAGTAATGAAATTCGTTGATTGGCTGCAGGAAAAAATCCTTGAAACATTCATCCATCAATCCCATGAAAAAAGAAACTTAATATTTTGCCAATCGGTGGCAAGAAAAAACTCAAAATTCACTAATTGCTAGAAATAATATATTGCAAATTTCGTCAATCAGTTATGGGGGTAAAAGTTTTGAAAATCATCATTCAGTTGCCAGAAAAAATAGCGAAGTTTGCCAGTCGAATGTCATGAATAAAATCGAGAAAATCATCAATCGACGTTTTAAAGTATTGTAAAATTTGTCAATTAATCGTGATGAAAAAAATGGTTAATTCTTAAGTAAATCATGAGAAAAAATTTCAGAATTCTTTAGTTGATTGCAGAAAAAAATGCAAAATTCATCGGTTTGTCGCAAGAAAAATAACGCGAAATTTGCCAGTTGATCATAAGGAGAAGGATTGTGAAATTTAGTTGGTCGCAAAAAAAAAAAAAAATAAATAAATAAATAAATTGCCGACTGTAAACAAACCAGTTCAAAATATTTTTTATAACTCGAAACAAGTGTGTCCTTTACATAAAAGTCTCAAGTTTTCCTGTAAAATGATTGAATTTAGTTTTCTGAAAAGCTAATTTATTTTTATCTGTTAACAGAATTCTAACTAGACAGTTTCTGGATGGTTCTGCACCCTTGTGCCCTTTAATTAAAAAAAAAAAAAAAAAAAATAGTACCTTTCTTGCAGCCAACCCCCCCCCCCCCCCCCCGTATAATCCAGAAATAGCATCTTTCCTGACAGTCAGTAAATAAAAGAGGGGGGTGGTCAATTTTAATTAAAAAGCTCTTTGCATAATAATAATAATAATTAAAAATTATGTTATTATTGTTGCTTTGAAAAAATCTCCCTGACTTTTAGAAGTGCATAAAAAATGCTCTTAAGAATAAAAGTGTCTTTTTCTGCATCAATTGTATTTCGGTGTTTTTTATTCCTAGAGGACACTTTGTGTTTAAAGTAAAGCTATTATATTGTATAAAAAAAAGGGAGGAAAATGTTCAAATGTAATAAGGACTTCCTCCTCCTCTCACAGAAATTCTCATTTGTCATTTGCATGTTAATTGCTATTATCTGGGCCTAGCCTGTACATAACAATACGGAGGGATTGATATAAGTTCTTCGCCTGGTAAAAAAAAAAAAAAAAAAAAAAATTATGAAAAGTAAAATTTGGTAAATAAAAACACGTCCAGTTTTTTTTTTTTTTTTTTTTAATTAATTTCCAGTAAAGTTTTCTTAATGCAACTTTTACAATGTTTCATCAAATTAAATCAGTTCTGATAAATTACAAAGTTGGCAGATGTTGTTAAAGCAGTTTCAATCCGTGCCTTTTAATACTAAAGTTTGGTAATTTGTTTAAAGCTGAAAAATAATCTTATCCTTTTTTGTATGTCCAAAATTTTATAAAGCCACATTTTTATGGAATAATCTATTCCTTTATATAACATTCTAAAAAAAAGCTAGTACCTAGTTTTATTATTTGTTTACATTTCTCAATTTGTTTGCAGTTTTCCAAAAGACTTTATACCAAGACTTATCTGGATATTAGCAGTTCGTCATAACAATGGGAGCCCTATCACCACATCACTGCATTCTGTTCTTTTCACCAAGGATACTATCAATTGGACGTCTGT
This sequence comes from Maratus speciosus, assembly GCA_963932465.1. Taxonomy (NCBI): domain Eukaryota; kingdom Metazoa; phylum Arthropoda; class Arachnida; order Araneae; family Salticidae; genus Maratus; species Maratus speciosus. The sequence continues at coordinate 679,559,968 of OZ010786.1, forward strand.
GTCATGGTGCGATCTCTTTGTATATTTCAGTGCATCTTCCAAAGGTGAGATAATGCAAGGGTTAGTCCACAGTTGTTCTTGAGTCCTGAAACAAGTCCTGTTCTTGTGATAATTATGAGCAATATTTTACATTCGTGGAAAATTGAATCATAATTTTGTGAATCTGAAATTAGCTTTCTAATCAGATCCTTGTTTATATGATTAATTAAAACTAGATCCTGTTTTAATAAACACATATTTTGATAATGCATTAATTGCTATATATAATTGTAATGTATATAAACATGTGTATATTTTAAGTATAATTAGATAATAGGTTCATTGCTGATTCCAGATGTTTTGGGATAGGTCCATTTTGATATGAATAACTTTTGTGATAAGTCCTTTTTAAAGACAAAAAAAAAAAAAAAAAAAAAATGTATAGGTTGCTTTAAAAACTAAATCCATGAAGGATCTGGGTCTATCGTGCCCATCCCTATTTTCTTGACCCTGGCCCTGAGGTGCTGTACAGCATATGTCCTGGCCAGATGGTCAGCTTAACATAGGACTCTCTGTGTTTAATTCCCAAGCAAGCTTAGTGCTCATTTTATCGACCCTGGAGGAATGTAAGGATGAGTGAACCTTGCCTAACCAAGAGTTGAACTCTCAGCTTGCAGCATGGCAGTCAGATGCTCTGATTACTGCTCTACTTAGCTTGAAAGTTCCTTTAAAGAACCCAATTTTCTTAAACAGATCCCTGTAATGACTTTATTTTTATCATTTAAAACCTTCCCCTACCCCCCCTAAACAAGATTGCAGCTGACACCACTGACATTCAAGCGGGGTTTGCATTTTATTTTAAAGTTTAAGAGACAACCTGATTCTCCAATCATAAAACTGTGAGTCCATCGACAATAAAATGAGACTCGATAAAGGGAAATATTTAGTATATTTTTAACTTGCTGACGTGTCCAGCATTGACCGGGCCTGTGATACTAACTTTAAATCAACTTTAAATTTGTATGGTTTTATATCTTTAACTCCATTTTGGCTGAATTTATAATTTTAATAAATAAACTATGAAAAAAATTACTTTTTAGTGCTAAAAGTGCTTATAAGAAGACATTTTCTTGTTTTTTTATGCTTAGTTATTTCATGGTAATTAAAAAAATAGTTCTTGTTATCCGAACTTTTATCGGTTATAAATATAACAGTTTTGCAGCCCATGTAAAAATTTCGTGGGAAAAGATTGAAAACTTTAGCAAAAGGTCCTAAAGAAGTTATTCTTAATAAATGTGTGGTTTGAATTACGGTTACAGAATTTCACATTATGTTACAAAATGTTTTTTTTACTAAAATATAAAGATTTTCACAACCTGTAATTGTCCAAATGCTTAACGATTCAGATTATTATATAAAATTCATGTCCGTTAACAGTGTAAAAAATCAGTTTAAAAAAAATTCAGCTTCGGTGTAGGAGTAAAAGAGATCAAAATAACTGCAATGGGAAAAGTGGAGGGGATTCAATGTAAAAAAAAAATACATTTCTTGTTGCCCAAAGTCTGTGTATAATTTTCGTGCTAAGATATTGATAATGAGTTGTAATAAGCAGTGTTTTTTTGTGTTATTTTTCTTTTGATGGATGGTAAACTCCCTCAAATCCACACAACTTGAGACTAGAGGTTGAACAAAATTTTAGAATTTTGCAGGTTTCTGGTCACTGTTTTGTTTACATTAAAAAAAAAAAAAAAAAAAAAAAAAAAAAAAAATTGAATACAGTTAAGCATTAGAAATTATAATAAATGCTTACAGTAAAGTAAAGTGATAAACTAAAATGATAAAAAATAAGATAATAAAAAAAAATGATTAAGTTATTAAAAGTGATTATATATATGTAATTAATAATGTATAATTAAATATGCCTAATAAAGATGAGATACATTTTCCTTGAATTTATTCAATGAAAGTTTCCTCATAAAAGTGCCCTACTAATTCACATCAAAGTCATAAAATAAGGAAGTTTTATTCCTGGTTTAGCCAGTATTCCAAAAAAAGCTTGATTAATACATAAATATTATTTGGCAAAAGGATTCTGATTACCTGTGATATCAGCATATCTTGATTTTTTTTTCATAAATGAAATTGTACATACTTCCTTCATGAAAAACCACGAGTTCAGTCATATTATCGAGAATTACATATTAAAATACTTATAAAATGATATAAAACAAAAAAATTCTATAATTTTGCCCCTTCATCTGAACTGAAAGTTTCATTGTTTACATCTGTGATGTTGTGCAGATTTGAGGGAGTCAACTGTAATTGAATAATATGAAAACAAGTGAAAAACACAATTTCTTAAATGATAAAGATTGCAGTTACTTATTTATTTTGATAGGCTTACTTAGAAAATTAGTTGACTGGTACTCCTTATTTTGACAAAATGAACATGGCTTAATAGCTAGAAAATGTCATGGAGCAAACTGAAACGGGGGGGATGTTGCACGCTGTTAAAGGCACCTAGAATATTGACAGTGTATAAAAAACAAGATGACAATTCTTTCATCAAAGCTGCATTTCATTTAAAATTTATTTCAACTCGTTTCATTTAAAATATTTTCACTCATTTTCATTAAAATACATAATGAAAACAAAAATAATAAGTAACGGTGTAAATCAAAGCGGCATTTTATTTCAATTTCAAAGAGCTGTTTCTAATTTACACAAAATAAATAAAATAGTAAAATATTCTTTTGGGCAGATTTATTCCTCTCTAACATAAAAGTACCATGCTTTTAAAAAATATATAATTTTCTCAACTGGTTTGTTTGTTGACAGAATTTCATTCAGACAGTTTCTAGATGGTGCTGCACCCTTGTACCTTTTAGTTAAAAGAAGAAGAAAATAATAACTTCCTTGCAGCCCCCCCCCCCTCATAATACAGAACAGCATGCTTCTTGACCGTCGATAAATAAATGAGGTGGGGGGGGGGCAGTTTTCATTAAAAATATCATTGCATAATAATAATTAAAATAAAAATTTGTTATGTTATTATTACTGTTGTATTACTATTGTTGTTGTCTTGTCAAAAAGCTCTTGAATAAATTCGCTAACAAATCACCTAATTCTCTTATTAAAAGTGCTTAAAAAATACTCGTAAGAATATAAAGTGGGTTTTTCACCGTGAATTGCATTCCGGTATTTTTTTTAAACCTAGACGACTGTGTTAAAATTAAAAGTGTTCTGTTGCATAGAAAAATGGAGGAAAATGTTCAAATGTAACAAGGATCTTCTCCCCCCTCCCCACGAGAAATCCCCATTTGTCATCGGCTTCTGAATTATTATTATCTGCGCCTGGCCTGTACATAACAGGGATTGATAGAATTTCTTTGCTTTAGCCCCAAATTTAGCAAAAATTTAGAAAAAATATTTTTATGTGTAGAGTAAAATTTGGTAAATAAAATCACGTCCAGTTTTATTTTTGTTTAAATCCTATTAAATTTTTCTTTTTTGCAACTTTTATGTGAAATTAAATCAGTCCTGATAAGTTCCAAAGTTGGCAGATGTTCTTGAAGCACTATCAATCAATTGTTTTTTAATACTGAAATGACATAATTTGTTATAATGCTGAAAAATAACAAATGTTATCCTTTCTTTTGTATTTGAAAAATAAATTTTTAACATAAAATTTTATAAAGATACATATTATGGAAAAATCTATTCCTTTATTTCTGTAATAACATTCTAAAAAAAAGCCAGCAGTTTTATTATTTGTTTACATTTCTTAATTTGTTTACAGTTTTACAAAAGGTCCTGTACCAAGACTTGTGTGGATATTAACAGTTCCTCATAAACATTGGAGCCCTATTACACCATAGTTCACTATGTTCTGCTCTTTTCACTGAGGATAGGATTGATTGAACGTCTGTGTCAGGCTGAGAAGTAACACCCATTCTCCTTGTATATTCCAGTGCATCTTTCAAAGGTCGTTGACCTCTTCTCAAAATTCTGACTAGTATTTCAATATTTACTAAAAACAGAGAAGCACCGGAGCTGAGCCCCAATGGGCTCCAGTGCAAATTAAGCCCTGGTTTATAATCCGGTTTTTCAACAGGTGATAAGAAAAGTTCTTTATATAATCGTGTACTTTCTATATTTTTTAAATTATTAAGAAAACAATAAAAGTTAAAAAATAGAATCAAATATAAATATATTGTAATGTCTAAGCATATTTTATTACAGTACAACATCTCTAATCCGGGCATTTCGGCATGTTTATTTGTTTTTATTTTCAATTAAAGATTATAGATGGCGCTATAGCATATATATGAATGAATTTCAGAAAATGATTAAGAAAAATTAAAAGCCTATCCAATTTACTACTTTTTTTTCAATTTTAAAATTTGTAAAAACTTTTGGAATTACAATGTAATTAATATAGGTGTCTCTTTTTAATATTGGGTTGTAAAAATTCAGAATTAATGGTAATTTTACTTTCTGCAAAGATAAGAAGATGGTGCCAAAACATCGCAAAGTTGGATTGTATTATTATTATTTCTTTTAAGTATTTATTTTGTGATATACTGCTATATATTAAATTTTTTATAGCATTAGTTTTATGTATCACTATTTTAAATATATTATTGTAATTATAGAGTTATTTTTTAAATTAATTGTAAGTCTTATTTAAATTTCTCACTATAAATTCTTCTGGTTTAAAAAAAGTTCCATATTTTTCCGGATATGTCTGTTCTTCTGATTTGTATTATTTATTGAGTATTTTTAAATCAGAAATCTTAATTTTTAAAAAATCGTATGGTTATTATTTTACAACAGATGGCGACACTGCATAAAATATACATAATTTAAAAAATACATACATTTTAGAACATTTTGAATTTTGTAATCTGGAATTTTCTGTAATCCAGAATCATCGTAATCGTGATGACTCTGGATTAAAGGAATTACGCTGTATAGAGTATAAAAGAAAAATGTTTACATTTCTTAAAAATCTTAGTGGGATATTTTGAAGGAATAGAAAGCATTTTATTGAAATTTGTTGTTTTAATCCAGTGTGGATGAATACTTCATACAGTTATTCTATATGTAAGAATAGGAATTCCTTTGAGAAATCAAATGATCTCAAAATTTTAATAGTTGACTCATATACATTACAAAAAATAGTGTTAAATTAAACAAGAAAAACTTGTGTAAACTTTGCGATTAAAAGACTGAATTTTTAGTAGCATTTCATTTATACATTTATTTTGTAATCATTTAAAGAGAAAACTATTTTTTTAACATGCAGAAGCCTAAAAAAATGTTTATTTTGTGCTTTGTAAGAAAAGTTTTTATGTGTGAGAAAATTATCTTTTTCATTTTTTTTCAGAAAAATCTGAAAAAAAAAAATGCTTTTTTTTCCCTCTCCCACTTCAAAAATTCCAGAAACTTTACATCTTTAAGTTAGATTGATTGGTATTGTGATTAATTTTTAAAACAAAAATAATAGTGATTTAAGCCCTTGAAGGGCAGTGGCTCATGTTTGGACCACTTGATTTTAATTTCTAAATGCCCCATTGGCACCAAAACTTTGGAACGAATATTTTCCTTTGATCAAGAATGCGAAGCACAGCTTTTACTTATTTTCAAATAAATTTGTTTGTGTCATTCAATGATTTCAACATTTCAGCATAGAAGTGCTCTGCCCCTGAAAGGGTTAAAAATTGTAATTATCATTTATGCATTTTAGATTTAAGATGTTTGTACTTTGATGACTGTACTGCATGATATTGTACTATTTTGCCTAATTTACACATTTTTTACGGAACCTCGTTTAAAAATTTGGTACTTTTCAGTTAGCCGGGTGCCAGTGATATATATACATACCACGAAGGAAGGACTATGGAGGGGAAACTTCAATATGCATGACTCGCTGAAAACACAAATGACATTTTCGTAAATATCAAAGACGCTGCAATTCCCGTGGTTGGGTGTTCTTTCAGCTGAATATCATTGGATTGTATGCATAAGACGCGTATGTTAGAATTGAAAAATATTTTATTTTATTCATTTATTTTTCATTATTGAGATTACATAACATAAATTAAGATGAGGTATAAGTGCTTTGTTCCTGGATTCAAAACAGGTGAGTCTAGTGAAGCAAAACAAAGAAAAAACGAAGGGAAAAATAAGTTTAGTTTTTTTCCGTACTCCCCCCCCCCCCCCCTCTCTTCCTCCTACACCTCTTGTCTCACCATTTCTAGAAAAATTGAGGTTAACAGTTAAATTTCTTGAAACTGCTTTATATATTACTTATAGTAAATAAAAATACACATAGGAAAGAAATTAAATTGTTGGTTGAATGTTTTAAATACTAAATAAAATGATTTAAATATAAAACTGCAGAACCGACGTTTCAGGCTCCTGATCTACAGATTTACTACTTTCAGTTTCCTCTATAAATTTGATTAATATTTAGAGGTTTTTTCTTTTTTTGCACAGATTTGTTTTGTCAGAGATGAAAAATAAAACATTTAAGACTGAAAACAATAGATTTTGAACAATTTGTGTTGCTTAAAATAATTATCTTTATTTGAAGGGGGAGGACTTGAGCCCCATAAATTCCTCATTTCTCTATGTTTTTGAATTATTCTCTGCTTCCTCATCTGTTTGGTTGATTGCCAGATTATAAAATTTGAAAGACTGAGTTTTTCTTTTTTAAATAATCTGGCTAATATTAAAAAGGTTATTGATCTCATGAAATTAATTAAAAACAGCTTTTTAGAAAAAAAAATATTCTTATTAGATTCATATGAGTGTAATTTAAAAAGTTAAATTGATTAGATTTATTGATCATCATATGGCAACATGCAGATACCTTGCTCAATAACTTTTTAAACCAGATTAATAACCTTGATTCTAAAATTAAATTCACATTGGAAATAGAACAAAATGGTACGCTACCTTATTTAGATGTATTACTAATCAAGACGCACCAAGGAATAGAATGCACAGTTTACAGAAAACCCATAGACAGTCAATCCATTATCCCTCACAATGCTCAAGCACCTTTTTCATACAAAGTTTCTGCATTTAGACATTCTATTCATAGAGCATTCACTGTTTGTACCCCCAATTAAAAGAACACAGTTGTTCATTCAATGTTTGAATAACATTAATTTACCTCAGAATTATTTAATAGCCAGTCTAGATGTAGTCTCTTTATACCCATCTGTTGATACCCAAAACGCCGTTACAAATATAAATTATTGCATTGACCGCATGGAAAATATTAATGATAATATGAAAACTACGCTAAAGAGTGCTCTTAATCTTATAGTTAATAATAATTACTTCACTTTCGACGACAAAATATACAAACAAAATAACGGAGATCCAATGGGTTCTCCTATATCAGGGTTATTAGCTGAATTCATTTTACGACCACTCGAAATAGATAGGGGAGATGGGGGCACATGTGAACAGGGGGCAGATGTGAACATCACAGGTTTTCAATAGTTATTATAAGTTTTTTTATTTGAAAAAAATTACCAAAGATGACAGCACCTGTAGACATATGGTAAAAATTTTTTGAAGCTTTTCGACATTTTGTTTGTCTTCAGTAGCCAAAACACTGTTTGTAGATGTCAAATGTAAAATGGCGGTTTCAACTTTGGTAAGTGATAAAGTTTATTTATTTAGTTAGTTATTCGAATTTTAATGTTTTAACATATACTATGACTACTACTAAATATTTTGGATAAAGTTGTTTTGTTCCCTAAAATTGATAAATGTTAATTATTTATCAATTTAACTCTAGCAACTATGCGGGGCACTTGTGAACAGACTAATTGGGGCAGATATGAACAGTTCACAAAAAACAAAAACTTTCTGTGTTGGGCAAATAGAAAGAATTGATAATGATAAAATGTATGTTAAATTCCTGAGAAAGTATCTCAGATCCAATTCATATAATTTCCCTGAAATAGTAAACATTTCTGTCATACCAAAAAGTGATATTGTATTGAAACTTCCACTTCCACATTTGTCAGGAAGTACACAAAGAGCAAGAAGCTCATTTGAGTTCAATTATAATTTAAATAAATTAAATGTTTCCTAAAATGCAATACGTGTTATGTATTACTTTAGTAAACGGTTTAAAACAATATTTTTTTATGCATTGTTAATACAAAGAGTATTATGACAAACAACTTTGTAATTTTTTTTTCTTTTCCTTTGTCTCAAACTTGCAGTGATGGCTTACTTCCATCTTTCAAACAACAGCTATGAATGGGATAATTTGAATTGGGATGGATATCAGTAACATTTTTAAAATGTAAAATTTTCAAATTGATAACTAATATAATTCTTGGGTATGGTGTCAGAACAGCTTTATATATATTTAGTTTCATTTTAAAATCTTTTGTTATATCACTCATAAACTAGAAAAAAAAATATTTTTTTTTCTTTTTGGTGAATTTAACTGATAATATAAGTAATGGTTATGATAACAAATTAATAACAGGAGAAAAAACATGTCAAAGGATATTTTTCCCTTGTGTTCACATGTGCCCCACGAGTGTTCACAACTACCCCGCTGATGGGGCACATGTGAACAATTATTTGAATTTATAAAACTATTAAAAAATGTAAGAAAAACTATACAGGTGATTTAAAAAAAATTACCATGTGTAAAAGAATGTTCTGTTTACTATACTGACTAGGTTTTATTTATAAGAATTAATACAATTATGAGAAAAAGCTATATTTATGCGAACTGTTCACATGTGCCCCCATCTCCCCTATATACAAATTGAATTATACTCCCCATGCATGGATCAGATACGTAGACGACATTTTCATCATATGGCTACATGCAGATACCTTGTTCAATAACTCTTTAAACCAGATTAATAGCCTTCATTCTAAAATTAAATTCACATTGGAAATAGAACAAAATGGTACGTTACCTTACTTAGAAATATTACTAATCAAGACATACCAAGGAATAGAACGCATAGCTTACAGAAAACCCATAGCCAGTCAATCCATTTTCCTTCATAATGCTCAAGCACCTTTTTCATACAAAGTTTCTGCATTTAGACATTCTATTCATAGAGCATTCACTGTTTGTACCCCCCGAGAAATTAAATAATGAAATAAATAAAATATATGATATTGCAAGAAACAATGGATACAAAGAAAGCACCATAGAAAAATTAACAGCTTGAAGAATAAAAGGAAAAGAAGTTTCAATCTACAAAATTCCATGTTATCCACTTTACAATATTTTCCTGGTTTCTTCGAACGTTTGAAATATAAACTCAATAAATTCAATATCTCCTTCTCCCTAGTCGCAAAACCTTCTATGAAATTAAAAAATATAGTATGCAAGAAAATAGATCCAATAGAGTCAAACCAGTTATCAGGAGTATACGAAATACCCTTCACAAAAGAAGATGAAATAAAGCAGTTTTAAATTGGTATGACAAGTAGAAAACTTAAAATCAGAATCAAAGAACATATAGCAGACATAAAATAGTTCAATAGAAAAACCACAGCTTTGGCCAGATTATGCAGCAAAGAACCTTTACAGATCGATTTTAAAAATAGCAAGTTAATTTATACATCGAGATTTTATTTACCATTCATAATCCAAGATTCAATAGACATATTTTTACGCAACAAGAATATTTGCAATGATTCAGTGTCACTTGAGTTACCTAAAATTTGGAAAGAGATGCTATGTAATAACAATAGTAAAAATTAATCCACACTCTCAAATAGCCAAGATAATTTTATTTCTTTTTATTTTATGTTTTGCAATGTTTTTCATTATACATGTTGTCTCGTGACATTGTTTACCATGTTATTGTTTTGTTAAATTATATGAAAATTAATCCACGCTCACAAATAGCTAATTAAATTTTATGTTTTGCAATGTTTTTCATTATGCATCATGTCTCGTGACATTGTTTACTATGTTTATTGTTTTTAAATTATGTGAAAATATTTTCTATCATAAATGATTTTGAAAATGTCGCCGTTAATGCGACGAAACGATCGTCAATCTTAATAAAGATATTTTATCACTTTTTATAGCATTATTTTACTTAATATGTTCTCTTTAGTTTGATAAAACTGTGTAAAATATATATATATATATATATATATATATGACAGAGATTCTGGATCAATTTGGGGGCCCCGTGACATCCAAATCCATATTTTATCAATGAATATAATTCTATTGTAGAGTAAAAAGTATTTTGGGGCTTCACTTAGAAGTGCAAATGTAAGAACTTATTTTTAAAAATGATTTTCCTCTTCTCCAGAAGTGCAATTTAAAAAGTAAATTTATTACTTAGCTTACAGTTAATTGAAAAGATTTTATGCACAATGAATATAACTGAAATTGCACTTTTACTAATGTCTAGATAGAGGGTTATAAGCAGAAATTCCCAAATGAGCTAAATAGATTATTTATTGTTACTATACAGTCACAAATAAAATAGAACCAGAGCATTTGTTAAAACAAAGTTTATTTTTTTTTTTTTTAAATGTGTATTCTGGAGGAGGTGTGTGTGTCGGGGGAGGGGGGGGGGGTATGACTTAGATGATTTAATAACACCAAAAATGATTCATTCTTTTTTATTTTTAGATTTTAAATCATTAATCAAAGTATTAATACGATTTATGTTATGAAAATAATAGGAAAAAGAACTCGTTTAAATAAGAAATTTATTCTAAAAAGAAAGTTAACTTACATATGTGTTTAATAACTATATCATTTTCAAATAGTCAGACAAATTATATTAGATTAGCTTAATATTAGATGTATCTAAAAATTCATGTGCATTCTTGTGTAAAAGACATTTAAATATCTTTTAAAAAAATTGTGCAACAATATCAATATTTAAAAAAATAATGGGAATTTTAGAAAAAGTTAAAACTTTTTTAAAAATTTTAATTAAAAAGCAGTTAATTTTTTTTTTCAAAATGTACTTTTAGTTGAACATTGAAAATGCTGTGAGTTCACCATTTGAACCCTATTTTTAAAAGTAAACAAAATTGTTGAAGAGGTAAGCTCTTATCATACGTAATTGTCATGGCGACGACTTCCTATTTGAGATGGAGTCTTATTATCTCCGTATTACTGAATTCAACATATAGAATCATAATAAATTTTGTATTCGTGACACCAAGATCTGAATATTTATAAAACTAGCTATAGTTCGAACGCATGTCATTTGCCACATTTGACGTACAATTTTTGACTTGTTTTATATTAAGTTCTTAGTTGACAAAGTCATATTAGTTGAATAATCCAATAATTCAATAATCTCAAGTTATAAAATTGATGCATTGCAGCTATAACATACTATAATTATATCCAGTTTAAATTTTACAGCATTATTTTACGTTGGAAAAACGTGTTATTTTTAGCCTAAAATCCGAAGTTATTCGTCAAAGCTTGTTTGGCATACTATTCTATTTTCCGTCAAAATTTCATTGTTTTTTTTTCAACTCTTTTGTTGGGAGTGGAAAAGATCTGCGATGACCAAAAATGAAAAATTTATTTCTCTTCCGACTGTAAATGGAAAATTGTTTCAATGTGTATTTTTCAGAGTACACAAATTCATTTTAGTTCCTCCTCTAAGTGGAAGCTTGAGGCACATATCCCTGTCATAATCAGGTCTTTCTTATTTCTCTTTGTAACTCGGTGATAACAATAAATAATCCTAACCAAATCTCCCGTCTCTCCCATCTCCACAAAAAATACCCTTTTGCCCTTCAGGATCACGAAGTTTTAATTTTTTAAAACCCTTTACATTTTATGAAATTTTTTTATATTCATAGCTTTTTTTAATAGCGGATACATCCCCAAGAAAACAAAATTTCAAATATTTTAAATTCCATTTTGAAGAACATTTTCTGCCATAATTGTTATTTTATAACAACAATAAATAAATAAAAAAAAGCAATTTAACAAATTACAACGACCATTTGGAAAATTAGTTTTTCAAAGACTAAAATTTAAGAATAACTAAAAACGTCATGGATTAAACATTAACATTCCTGGACTCATCATGTACAAATTTTAAAAGAAATTTCAGTTTTACAATTTTCAGTACTGTAAATTTTTAAACTTCTACGGAGCTGGTCATACATTACGTATGCCATGGATTAAACATTAATATTCCTGGACCAATTTTAAATGAAATTTCATTTTTAAACTTCTAAACATCCCACAATATTACTTTTTATATCGTCGTATAGTGAAAAAAAATGCATTTTTAATTGCAATTTGTTTGAAAGCTGTATCTCAATTTGTTTCTGAGTTATTAATTTTTTTGTAGTTTTTATTACTTTTTTGTTATAGTGGCAACAGAAGTATCCATCTCTGTTGAAAGTAAAGGGAAAATACAGATAACTGTATAGACCCATCAAATGCGGGAATAGAAAATGAATAAAATGCGGGATTCAACTAATAAAATGCTTCAGATATGTTTTTGATTTCCTACCCTGACCGAGGACAATAACCATTTTTCCAAATGGTTAATAAATACTGAATCATCTAAATTTCTCTTCCCCAGAAAAAAAACATGAGAAATTCTAGTTATCAGGGTAAAACAAAAATTTACATATACTTCCTTACATTTTAAAATCCTTCCTGTTACTGCTAAAACTGTACTTTTCACTTTATTCAGCTACAAACCTCTATCCTTTACATATATTATCATTTTATTCAATCACTTAAATATCTTATTGTCATTTTTCTTATTGTGATACCCAGACTTGTACAAAACCAAAAACTTTCTGCGCACACAAATATTGGGCCGAAAACTTTCTGCAAATTAATTTAATGTTTAATAAAATAATGTGTTATAATATTTTGAAAATTTGAATTAAAAACAGTAGTTTTAAAATTACCATTTAAATTAAAAAATAATTGATATTAATTAAAGAATTATTATTTTAGTTTAAAAAAAAAATAACGCTAAAAATCCATGATAAGAAAGGGTGTGAATTCTTATCGATTATTTCGTCAATGCATTTAGAAACAGCCTAATCCTTAATATTGTGATCACTTCGCACAAAATGCCAGTCCCTCTGTTCCAGGGGGCATTTTATTCCGAAAAATTGAGGCAGTCATTTACGAAAATTAAAAAATAATAGGCCATAAATCCGAAATTCGGACATAAAATATATGGCGAATTTCGACAAATGGTCGCCGGAAAAAATCAATTTCGTCAATCTTTTCAAGAAAAATAGGGAATTTCGTCAGAGGATCACGAGAAAAACGCAAATTTTGTCAAAGGATTGCGAAAATAACCACAATTGTCAAAGGACCGCGAAAAAATGTCAAATTTCGTCGAAAGATCGCGAAAAAACGACAAATTTCGGCAAAAGATCTCGAAAAAACGGCATATATCGTTGAAAGATAGCGAAAAAAACGACTAATTTCGTCTAAAAATCGCGTAAAAACGGCAAATTTCGTCAAAAGATCGCAAAAATGGTAAATTTCGTCAAAAGAGCGCAAAAAACCTGCAAATGTAGCAAAAGGGGCGCGAAAAAAACACATAGTTAGTGCCGGGAGCGGATTTTACCTCCCCCCCCCTGTTGTAACCTTTCAGAAAATTTGCTGTGAGTTTCTGATTTTTTTTTTTCCTCAGAATCACCTCTGCTGTTCACATAAGTAATGTGGCATTCTTCCGAAATAACTGAATCACATTTTATAGGGAGAGACCCATTCACAGGTTTCATCATTAAAGAGACCGATGAATTTTTACCGCGATCATTTGACGAAATTCTTGTTTTTTCCACAATCATTTGACGAAATTCCCGTTTTTTCCGCGATTATATGACGAAATTCCCGGTTTTTTTCGCGATCCTTTGACGAAATTTGCGTGTTTTCACGAAATTCGCTTTTTTCTGCGATCCTTTGACGAAATCCGCTTTTTTCTGTGATCTTTTGACGAAAATCGTGTTTTTTTTTCGATCCTTTGACGAACTTTGTATTTTTTTGCGATCTTTTGACAAAGTTCGCGCTTTTTCCGCTATGCTTTTACGAAATTCGTTTTTTTCCTGTGCTATTTTGACGGAATTTGCGTTTTTCTGGGATTCTTTAACGAAATTTGCTTTTATTTGCGTTCTTTTTTCGAAATTTGCGTTTTTTCAGCGACCTTTTCACGAAATTAGTGGGGTTTTTTTCGCGATCCTTTGACGAAATTCTCGCTTTTTCCGTGGCCTTTTGCCGAAATTCGTGGGTTTTTTTTGGCAATCCTTTGACGAAATTAGTTTTTTCTTCAGTTCTTTTACGAAATTTGAGTTTTTTTCGCGATACTTTGACAAAATTCTGTCTTTTTCCGCTATGCTTTTACGAAATTCGTATTTTCTTGCGCTCCTTTGACGAAATTTGCTTTTTTCTGTGATCTTTTAACGAAAATAGTGTTTTTTTTGCGATCCTTCGACAAAATTCACGCTTTTTCCGAAGCCCTTTGACGAAATTTGTGTTTTTGTTTTTGCCCTTTGACGAAATTAGTTGATTTTTCGCGATCTTTTGCTAAAATTCGGGCTTTTTCCGCTATACTTTTACGAAATTCGTTTTTTCTTGCGTTCCTTTAATGAAATTTGTGTTTTTTCTGCGATTCTTTGACGAATTTATCTTTTTTTTTACGATTCTTTGAAGAAATTCACGTTTTTCCGCGGTCCGTTGACGAAATTTGCGTTTTTTCCACGATGCTTCATCAAAATGGGCGATTTTTTCTGCGAACGATTGACGAAATTAGTTTTTTTTTCGGCGACAATTTGTTGAAATTCGCAATATTTTTCAGTGATATTTTTTATGCCTGAATTTTCGGACTGATGCAGATTTTTTAAAATTTTCGGAACGGAATGCCTTAAATTTTCGGACAATTCGGAACAGAATCACCCCTGGCAAATAATAAATAAATCTTACATAAAATTGGGGAATATTTTTATTTTTTTTTGTATTAAAAAAAAAAAAGATTACAAGAACAAAAATTACGTTTTTTTTTTCTAAAAAATTTTCCGCAAAGTTCCGAATTTTGCGGAAAATTTTCCGCGCATGGCGTGCGCGCGTGCGTCTATATTATACAACCCTGGTGATACCTCGGCTGGTCCCATCTAGTTTCGGTCCAGGCTTTTATCTTTAGTCATCATGTTTTAATCTTCCATCTCTTTACATGTCTTGTCTTTTCTCTCCTCATTACCATTTTGTACTTTGCGGAATTATGGAGTGATATGTGGCAGTTCAGCGAGGGATGGCATTGCATGTCTGATTTTGCCTACATTCTCTCTCATGACATAACGTCATAAGCTCGCACTTCTTCAGATCTTTCCATATGTCCGAAGTGACATACAGAAGCCAGAAATGTGGGGTTTCATAGTAGTTTCATGTTCGCTAGAAGCGGGATATTTATATCAGCCTATTGTGTGCGTGGAAAGAGGGCGTGATTGATAAACGCCTTCTTTAACTCCCAGTCTCGAGAAGTGGGGGGAAGCACAAACGCGCAAACGCGTTCATAACCATCTACAAGTAGAATATTTTGACCGCCTATACGCGCTTATGACCATCTACAAGTACAAAAGTCTGACCGCCTATATGCGTTCATGACCATTTACAAGTACCAAAGTGCGGCCGCGTATACGCGTGCGTGACCACGAAAGGGTTAAAAAGTTTCAAGTATTCGGTGGCTGAATACCGAAGCTTTGGTATACACTTTGACCGTAGCTTTGGTATTCGGTATTCAGCAAAATTGCTGCTTTGGTCAATCCCTAGTCTAGATACACACATATACTTAAATATAACTTCAATGTTAAAGCATATAAATTAAATATTTAGTATTAAATTATATACCCCCCCCTCTCTCTCTCTATTTTTTTAAAATTTACTTTAAAGAATTTTTATTTCAAATTCCCTAGTTTATGCTGTCATATCATAGAATGAAAATTTTATGGCTAGACAGAGAAAGGACATATTATAGTTATTATTATTATTATTATTATTTTAAGAATATTCATAGATAAAAAGAAAAATGAAATGTAAAATTAATTTAAAGAACCCTTCAGCATGTTATTTTTTTAGGATTAGCCAGTAGATGGCAGTTTTTTCTAAACTCGTCAAGACTGCAGGTGCGCATGCGCCAATTTTTTTATTTCCAGGGTTTGCATCTAATGTCTACCATCTTTCAAAGGTGAGATAATGCAAGTGTTAGCCCAGAGTTTTCTGAAAGGGTCTTTCCTGTGCTTGTGATTATTATGAGCAGCATTATACATTTCTGAAAAATTGAATCATAATTTTCTGAATCTGAAATTAGCTTTCTATTCAGATCCTTGTTTAGACGATTGAATATGTGAATTAAAACTAGGCCCTGTTTTAATGAATTCATATTTTTATAATGCATTAAATTTAGATAGAATTGTATGTAAACATGTTTACATTATAAATGTAATTAGATAATACGTTTATTGCTGATTACAGATGTTTTGGGATAAGTCCATTTTAATACGAATAAATTTTGTGATGAGTCCTTTTTAAAGTTTAAAAAAAAATGTAAAGGTTGCTTTAAAAATTAAATCCATGAAGGATCTGGGCCTATAGTGCCCATCATTATTTTCTTGACCCTGAGCCCTGAGGTGCTATACAGCAAATGTCCTGGCCAGGTGGTCAGCCTAACATGGGACCCTCGGTGTTTGATTCCCAAGCAAGCTTAGTGCTAATTTTCTTTTTTTTTTATTATTGAATTTTTACACAGTCAGAGGACAATAATTTTATATGATAATCTAAATCTTTAAGCATTTGGACAATTACAGGTTGCAAAAATTTTTACATTTTAGCTAAAAAAAACATTTTTTACTGTAAGGTGAAATTATGTAACTCTAATTCGAACTAAACATTTATTAAGAATAACTTCTTTAAACCCTTTTGCTGAAATTTTCAATCTTTTATCATGAAATATTTACATGGGCTGCAAAAACGTTATATTTATAACCGATAAAAATTTCAGGTAATACTTAGTTATCCGTCGACCAAAAATCTATCGCCAAACTATAAGATTAAATACCAGTAATGGTTGATCGTAAATGTCACATTCACTTGATTTTAAGCAAGTTACACGTGTTTACGTCATCAAGTGATTTTTATTTCGACGTTTTATTTGTATTTTTTATTAATGTTATACTAATTTATTTCTTCTTTCGTTATTTAAAATAAAAATTATGTCGATTTGTATAGTTTGGCGAAATTGGTCGACGGGATAACTCAGTAGTACCAAATTTCAAAGAGTTCATAAAACAAGAACTATTTTTTTTTTTTTTTTTCATGAAATGACTAAACATGAAAAAACAAGAAAATGTCTTCTTACGAGCATTTTTACCTCTAAAAATAAATTTTTTTCGTGATTTTTTTTCATTAAAAAATATAAATTAAGACAAATGGAGTTCAAGATAGAAAATCATGCTAATTTTAGGTTCATTGAAGGTTAGTATCACGGGCTTGGGCAGGTCATCAAGTTAAACATATACTAATGTTTTTCTTTATCGAGTCTCATTTTATTGTCGATGGACTCACAGTTTTATGATTACAGAAACAGGCTGACTCGTAAACTTTAAAGGAAAATTCAAATTCTTCTTGAATGTCAGTGGTGTCAGCTGCAATCTTCTTTAAGGAGGTGGGAAGGCTTTAAATGATAAAAATTACGTCATTACAGGGATTTGTTTAAGAAAAATTGCGTCCTTTAAAGGAACTTTCAAGCTAAGTGGCACAGAGGTCAGAGCATCTGACTGCCATGCTGCAGGCCTAGAGTTCAACACTTGGCTAGGCAAGGTTCACTCATCCTTACATTCCTTCATTGCTGGACTCAAAACTACAGTTTATGGTTAGGTATAAAAGAGATCGAAATAACTGGAACAGGAAAAACATAAAAAATACGTTTCTTGTTGCTCAAAATCTGTGTATAATTTTCATTCTAAGATATTGATAATGAGTTGTTAAAAACAGTGTTTTTTCTGTTATTTTCATTTCTCATATTTTTTTCTTCTGATGGATGGAATATAGTAGACTCCTTCAAATCCGCACAACTTGAAACTAGAGGTTGTGCAGATTTCAGAATTTTCCAGATTTCTGGTCATTGTTTTGTTCACATTTTTTAAAGAAAAATTTGAATGATATTAAGCATTAGAAATTATAATGAAAACTTACAATACAGCACAATATTAAAATACAATTAAGTAATGTAATTAACTAAAATGATGAAAAGTAAGATAACTTTAAATGTGATTAAATTTTTAAAAGTAAAAGTCAAGTAAATATTTAATAATATATAATGAAATATGCATGATAAGGATGAGATACATTTTCCTTGAATTATTCAATGAAACTTTTCTCATAAAAGTATCCTATTAATTAACATCAATATCATAAAGTAAGGAACTTTCGTTTCAGGAATGGCGCGTCTTCCAAAAAAAGCTTGATCAAAAATCAATACATAAATATATTTGGTAAAAGGATTCTGATTAACAGTGATAAGTTTGGCGTATCTTAAATTTGCAGAAATAAATTTATTCTTCTTTCATGAATCACCACGAGTTCAGTCACATTATCGAGAATTGGTTATTAATAAAATACACAAAATGATATAAAACTAAATATTTCTATAATTTTGCCCCTACATCTAAACTGAAAGTTTCATTGTTTACATCTGCAATGATGTGCGGATTTGAGGGAATTGACTGTAATTGAATAATAGGAAGACCAATAAAAAGCACAATTTCTTAAATGATAAAGATTGCAGTTACTTATTTATTTCGATATGCTTACTTAGTAAATTAGTTTACTGGTACTCCTTATTTTGAAAAAATGAACACTCCACATGGCTCAATATCTAGAAAATGGCATGGAGCAACCTGAAAAAGGTGGGATGTTGCATTATATTAAAAGTACTTAGAATATTGTCTCTAAATAAATCCCAGAATGCTGATTTTGTTGTCAAAGCTAGATTTCATTTTGTTTTAATATCTGGAAGAGTCTGAGAATTTTTTTAAACAAAGCTAAACTTTTTTTCTTATTCCTTTCTAATACTTTGCTACTTTGGTCCTTGCGGGGTTACTTTGGTCCATCCCATAAAATAAGGTTTTATTCTTTGTATTGACTAAACAATACAAGAAAATTTGCATTTTTTACGCTTGAAAACTAATTTATACCCTACTATAAAATATTTGAATAGTTCGGGGGGTAATTATTCCCCCCATAATTTAAAATTTTTTAGTGCCAATGCTGAATGTTTTTGTAAACAACTGTTTTCGTGTATAATTTTTAGCTCTGCAAACTTTCTATAGTGAAACAATCTGGATAAGAGCTACAAATAAGGTAAGTGTCAAAATATTATTTTTAGTAAATTGTAACCCATGTTGACCATAATTTTTCCTTTAACTTTTCATTTTGACAGAAAATGTTTAAGTTTTCATAAAGCTAGCATGAAGTCTACTATTTCGGGGCTACTTTGTGCCAGGCCTGTTTTGGTCCGAAAATAGCCCCAATTACTTAGAAATGCCTTTTATGCAACCAAATATCTTTAAACATGTTTTAAGTAACATTTTTGTTTCAAATGTTATTGTAGCAAAATGTTACATTAATTGTTTTTCTTCCAGTTGCTGAGGATAACATGACGAAAACTGTTTCTCGTTTCTTCAACGTTAACAATTGGTTTATTGCGTTTAAATGTTAAAAAACCCATTTGTTTATCGAGTTTGCAGTGTTAATTTATTAGCAAATGCTATTGCAATGGCAATATTATCAATAAAGTTATTCGAATTTCGTACAGAAAATTTCGAGAATTTTTTATTGGGTTTGTAGAATTTTTTTGTATTTCCCAGAGTTTTTTTTTTTTTACATTTATAAAAGAGGTCCTGCTTTTAATTTTTAGCACAATATAATATTATTATTTGTTAATTTTAATATTTTAGTGATTTTTCACGATTCGTTGTGATGTTTCCACTTTAGTAAAAGAAATCCTCTTTAAATCTTCAAGTCGAATATTTTTTTCTCCTTTCAGCCAATGAAATTTATTTGAAATTTGCGCAGCAATTTTCAACATCTTTTTAGTAAAGAGCTTTTTTATATAGTTTTTTCGCGATTCGTGTTATTTTAACACTTACTGTAAATATGTTTAATAATTCATTTAATGCTGATTCGTTAAATTTAGGTTATTGGCATTTTTTTATATGCAGTTAAAAACATACAAGGCATGCAAAAACATATAATACATGGTTTATTATATATTAGTTCTTCAGTGTGTTTTTTCTAATTGTGTTGTATAAATTTGTCATTCATTTCTACTGTTAAAAACATTACATTGCAGAAAAACTTTGCTGTTAATAAAGCTTGTCGCAGAATGCTAATAAAAATTCTGCCACAAGGTTTTAAAGTATTATTTCGTAAAAAAATTAACTTATTTGTGACGTTTATATGATTCCTATTTAAATGCTTTTAGTGTGATTTTCTTTTTCATATCCATTTTAATTAAATAACGACTATCAGAATAATGTTTTGAAAGGGATTATCTGTGCACATCTCATTATTTTAATGCTGACTTCAAAATATGACGGAATTTTAACATAAGATATTTGAGACCAAACTGTCTCTTATAGTGCTTGAAAGTCACTATATTAAATTAGTTATTCCGAATCTACTTCTGCACTTTCATAGTGAATTAATTCTACAATCTTGCTCTTAAACAGACATTTTTATACTGATTCTAGATGCATAATATAAATGCAACACCATTATTTTTAATATTGCTGTTTTTATAATTTTTATTTAATATACTGAAGCATTTATTGGCTGATTTGTTTTTAAGTAAAATGTGCTATTTGTTAATCCTTTATACACTACAGTAAACTCTCGCTACAACGATATCCGATACAACAATAACTCGCTCTACTACAATAATATTTCGTGGTACCGACGAATTTACATATAAACTAACATTAACCTCCCCTCAATAATGCGGTATTCTCTAGAGAAATAAACCTCTGTAAAACGATTTTTCTTTTCAAATTTTACCGTTATTTTCTCTCTTTATAACGATATTTTGATTTTCAAATGCTGAAGAAAAAAAATCTTAGCATCTTTTGCTATTTTTCCCCGTCTATTTTAAAAACAAAAGACTCATTGCTGATTTTCAACTTATATTTTTAATGTAACAATGGCTATTGGTCAGATTTCAAACTTTGGGAACAGGTTCCGAAAGTGAAAGTAACTTTATAATAAAAAAAAAAAGAGCTACAATCAAAATCGAAAAAGTAAACAATAATTTGGCTAGAGATCAACGTCAGCTTTCTCAAACCGAAAAAATCATTTAAAAATATTAAAAGGCATGCGAATTTGAAAAGAACGCTCTCATATTTTTAAAATTAGCTTGCGAGTTTCTTCATGCGACTAGTGTAGTCTTTTAAGACAATGTGATCTATATTACACTGTCTTGACTGTCATGAGACTTTAAATGTCTCATTTGTAATACTACAACTACCGTAAAATCTGTGAAAATGAAATCTGCCTATAACGGAATTCTGTCTCAAAAATTGCTACTAATTAATTTCTTCTAAATATAAATTATTTAAGTGGCATATGCCTTAAAATTAATAAAAAAAATACCTTATTAGATGCCCAAAATATGTAGGCCCTAGATATAGCAATAAACCCCTCTACAGCAATATATTTATTTGGACCCTAAAGTATTGTTGTAACGAGGTTTTACTGTATATGGCCAAAGGTGACCGGCCCCTTGCGATTTTTGACGTTTTCTTAAATAGCTAGAAGAATACACAAGGGATTATCCTGAAACTCCAGGTGTGTAAACAGAATAGTACAGGTTATGTATTTCCGTGAAGATTTTTTTCCCGCAACCCTATAGGAGACCGTCAACTAATTGAAAAAGAACGAATATCTTTTGGACAACTCTGTAAAAATTAATGTAGCAAAAGCGTTCAAACTGTAGATTATGATTAAGCGGCTTATTGTAATAAATTGTGTTCATTTTTATGAGAATAGCATGTATTTGTATATTTGTAGAGAAATTATAAAAAAGGTCCCAATTTTATAAAAAAAAGTCCCAAATTTTGTCAAATTTTTTGCTTATAATTTGTGAGTTCTTAATATAAAAAAATGTTCTTTTCAGAAATATGACAAATAACATTGTACACTCTATCCTGCAATCAGAATGAAAAAAAATAATAGAAATTGTATGAAAAATGAGCAGTTTTACTAAATAATGATTCACTGTGCATGCCTGAGTGTAAACAAAATATAATGTGCATAATGTGTTAGCTAAATGTGTAGAGCAACTTTTGTAAAAGTCTCAAAAACATAGCTTGAAAATTCTGAAAACTATCGTTGATAGAATAAGCTCAAAATCCGTTGTTTCCAAAATGAAGCAAAAAGATGTGGGGTTGTATCCATATATCCGTTGATTAGTGCCAGTATAGCATACACAATATTGCACGTACTACTGTTTTTGATTAGTTTTTACAGGGTTCTCCAAAAGATATTCGTACTTTTTCAATTTGTAGACGGTCCCCTATGAGGGTTTCGGGAAAAAAATCTTCACGGAAATATATGACCTGAACTGCAGTGAAACCTCGATCTCTCGTTCCCGCAGCCATCGTTTTCCTGCAATGATCATTTTATTATTATGGTACCTGCACAAATTATATTTAAATAATGGTAACTAAACCCGCATGCACTGTTCTTCAAAATGTCGTTTTCCCGCATTCATCGTTGTAAAATTTTTCTCACCGAAATGAAATTGAAGGTCAAGGGGATCCATATGACATGCCAACTGGAATTATTTCTTTTATCCTAAAATAACTCATTTGTGCTGTTTTAGGGGGGGGGGGGGTTGTATAGGGATTAGCGCTGATATTGTGACATGTATGTACGTGTGAATAACTGAATGCGGAATAGGTGTTCTTGTTTGGAGAATGGTTTATTCTATTCTGTGTAAAGAGAAGGATGGATGCATCCACTTCGGTCAGCTGCCACATCCTTCCACATTCTTGGCTAATATGATGTGTGCAATGCACGTGTTAATTTCAATATTATGAGCTTAGATTTCAATTTAATGCGCTAAATTTTATGCGTTCCGTGAATTTTAAGAATGGCAAAACAAATCCGAACCTTAGAAGAAAGGCTTCACTTCATATATGTGTTTGAAAAGAATCCTTTTGAGAAAAAAAATAACATCGCTAAATGTTTAGGTATACCGCCTCCAATCCTGGATTCGATAATTTCGAAAAATAAAGAAATTAGAGAGCAGGCAGGTAAGTATGGAACTTCTGCAAAACAGAGAAAAACTAGCAAAATGTCTACTTACAGTGAGTTGGTAAGACTTCTCTTCGCTTGATAGGAGCAGGCTCGTGCGTCAAATATTCCCATTGGATGTGAATACACTTCGAGAGAAGACACTTGAAATAACTGCCTCATTTGGCATGGATACTTTTTCTGCCTCAAATGGGTGGATTTGACGTTTTAAAATTCGCCATGGATTGGTATCCAGGAAATTATGCGGCAAAAATGCTGCAGTAGTAAATACTAATGCCATAGAAATATGTTTCGAAAAACATTTACGAAGTTACTACAATGATACAAGGATTATGACACCCATAATGTAGGCGAAAGAGGCCTGTTTTATAAATGCTTGCCAGCAAGAACGCTAGCGTTCAAAGGAGAGTCTTGTCATGCTGGTAAACATTCCAAAGAAAGACGTACAGTGCTGCTACGCACAGATAAGGACGGTTCTGATAAACGAGTACCCTCGTTGTTGGTAATGAATTGTGTTTCAAGAATGTAAAGAAACTGCTAGTAGTCTACCATTCGAATGCCAAAACATGGATAAAAAATTATATTTTTACAAAATTTCTTCATGACGTTGATGATAAATCGGCGGTCAAAAAAGGAAAATCATTCTATTTATTGACAATTTTTCAGCTTATTCAGCAGGTACGACGTCTTTGAAAAATACGAAAGTCAGTTTTTCCCCAGCTAATTGTATATCTGTCGTACAACCTCTTGATTCCGTGATTATCAACTGTTTTAAGCAATTTTACAAGCGAAAGCTAATGACCAGATCTTTATGTTTCATGGAACAAGCAAAAGAACCTACTCCAAAAATAGACCATCTGCAGGTTATTCATTTTGTGCTTTAAGCATGCATGAAGTAACCTCTTCAACTATCCAGAATTGTTTCGTGATATGAGGTTTTGTGCGAAAAATTGATGAAGAATGCTCAACAGAAGGAAAATAAAATAATGATGATGGTGACGATAATGCACATGAAGAGTGGTTGCTTGTAGCAGGGGATGTATGTGGTGTGAAATTTAGCGATTATATTTCCATTGATCAAGATGTTGCGACATGTACATAGAAAAATAATAAGCATAGAAGAAATTTGTGATGATGCAAAAAATGAAAATAATGGCGAAGAAGTAATGGATAATGTTCATGCCGATGAAGCTGAGTTTACACCTGTTTTGAAACTGCACATACTTTTGTATATGCACATGAAATTAAAGAAAAATGTTGTACATCTTAAAAATTTGTTGTTTAATTTTAAAAAAATGAATGAAAAACCCAATGTAAAATTACTGATTTTCTAAAATAAATATCAATATTTTCTACAATTTCTATTTATTTCTTTTACAGTTTGGTAAGTAACAAATTAGTATTTATTAGTATATTGTATACCTATTGCATGTATTAGTAACGCATAAACATTGTTATTTTCGTGTTTTGATGTTAACTAGCATTCATCGTTTTTATTCACGCACCCCTTGGAAAACGATGGATCGATGTTCTACTGTATTCTGTTTACATACCTGGGGTGTCAGGATAATTCCTCATGTATTTTTCTAGATATCTAAGAAAACGTCAAAAATCGCAAGTGGCCGGTCACCTTTGGGCATATAGTGTATCAGATTGAAAATATTGATAATTTTGATGAATTCAGACTAAACGCATTTGTGTATTGCCATTCCCCTTGCCACAAAAATTATTAATTTTTGCCTAATTGCTTGTGAAATATATCATTGTTTCCATTGATGATATGAAATTTTAGAATTTTATTCTTAAATTGGTTTCATTTTTTATTTATAAATGCTGTTAGAAATGTGTTATGTATAAATATCTGTTTTGCTTTTTATTTATAATATTTCCTTTATGATAAATTATTCATTTTATGATGGTAGCTATTTATTTTACTTGTTATAATTTCATTTATATTTAATAATTATACAATTAAGAAATGCATCTGATTCACCTTTAGTTCTTCGAGCATCAGATAATTCGGTTTTTACTGTTGTTTTTAATATCACGGTTGAAATATTATTTGAATTCAGTTTTCTACATTTATTTTAATTTTATTTAAGGGAACGCCCACTGTTACTCTTGTGACCACCAGAGCAAATTTCCATATATATTTTCAATTATTTTATTACAAAATATATTTAAGATAAATTTGATGCAACTTCTTAAAAATACATGTACTCTACTTTCATAAACCATACACAATTTGTAAAAAAAAGCATTTTACTTGGCTAGATAATAAATGAAAATTTTGTTACTCTTGTGACCACAAAAAAATGCAATTTTCAAAAATTGTGTTTGACGCAGAAATTCTGTGAATTATATGAGACTATAGAAATAAAATTTACAGAATATAGCAGAGTAATTATATCTTTTTAAAAAGCATTAATCATTGAACTCATCTGATAACACGTGAATTAGTTACATTTGATTTTTCAAAATGCTAAGTGTTACTCTTGTGACGTTACGCTTGTGACATTTTGTCCATAATGTAATTTTAGCAAAAATTCAGTTTAAATACCAAACAAAATAATTAAAATAAGTTTAAAAAAATTATTTTCCATACAGAAAAACTTTTAATGATGGTTTAATTTTAAAATAATAAGTCATTGTCTTCATTATCAATAATATCACTTGCAACTTCTCCTGTATCATGATTTACTTAATGAATCACAAATTCTTTGTACGAATCATGTTAGTGTAAGAGTTGCAGTAGATAGTGTCATTTTTCATGGTTTTAACAAATTGTATTTGTTCAATGCCCTTCGCTCTTGGTATTTTCTCTCAAAGTAATGAAACTTTATTGTTTTATTTCTTTTGACAAAATAAGCAGTATATCTTAGAATTGCTTTTTTAGCACAAACTTCCTTCCATATATATCATTATACAACAACACAAAATAAATCTACAGCATCTATACCAGGAGTATTTGAAAAAAAATATATATGCCCAATTAAGTTAATTGAGAAAGGAGTTTGATTCATTGCAGGCATATTTGCATAGTTATATTTTTGTGTAAATTGGAAAGCACAACCATCATATAAAAAAGTAAAACAGGTACATTTTAGGAACATACAAATTCCCTTAAAGATGCAATGTTGAAATTTTACATACGAAAGCATTTACAAAAAATTGATTATGAGTTACATTGTCTAAAATAATAGCATAAGATTTAACTTTATTGGGATCATACTAAATAAAAAGCTGAAAATACAGTCACATCTGGATTTGATCAGTAATGTAGTATTTCATACAAAAATTTCGTCTTGATCTGAAAATAAAATAGTTTTCAGAAAATCCACTGGCATAACTGTTCTTTGAGAAATGTTTATTTTTTTGGCATTGCGAAAATAAACCCTTGTACAAGTTTCAATGAATGTGTACCACAGAAATGGATTTAGTTGCTTTCAAAAATTTTTAAACAATCAGAAATGGTTTCTTTAACTGTTGCTTTTTCAAAACGTTCATCAACGTTTTGAAAAAGTAACAGTATTGGGAAGATGTTGATAAACGTTTTGTCAATAGCAAAACGTCCACCAACGTCTTGCTATTTACAATAAATTATCAGAAGTTCCGTATTATGGACTTCCGTTTCAAATAATTCTTCGATGTTATCTCCGCAAATTAGACATTCTGAATTCCTAAATTCTAATTATCATGTATCTCGACAGACAAAGTCATCAAATCCATCACAGGAATGTTTAATGCAGGAAATACACCAGTTACTATATTATGAATTGCTTGAATTTTTTCGTGACAGCAACAAATGGAGATATTCTGATGAGTCATTTTCTATTGTTTTATGAAACTAGGCTTTAAAGCTGTAAAGGAATCTCCAATTTTTCAATTTAGGAAAGCTTCTTTAAACAAAAGACGTATTCTCTTATTAAACGTCCCTAGAATTGGTGAAATTATGTGACCTTTTTCACGCTTAAGTAACGTAGATTCAGCTTAAGAATGACCTCTTCTTAAATCTTCCTTGACATAAAATTCTCCAAATCTGTGGAGTTAGATATTTTCCGTTACAGTATCTGAGGCTAGCTGTTCTCTACTTTTTTCTTTTCTTAATATTTCCGTTTTCTTGCCGAAGCTTTTGCTGGTTCTAAGACTTTTCTTCACCTTACCGTAATATATTTTGTTTCGTTTCTTTCTTACAACAACATATTCAATTTCATTCTATTTTTTCTCTACAATTTTTGGCGTTTAGCAGAATTTTTCCTGCACTTTAAAACAATGTCATGTATAAGAACCAATATTAAAATCTTTCCTTGAAAATATACTGTCAGAATCCTTTCCATAAGAGTTATTATAAGAACCTCTGTAGGTTATACAGCAGAATTTAGCAAATGAAGCTTTACAAAGCCTATAAAATATCTAATCAATGACCATGTGCTTCAAATCAAAAGAAAGCACACAAAAATGACACGAGTTGAGTTGTTTTATTATATCTTTAATTACTTGTCATGATTATTTTATAATCTTAAGTAATACCAAAAATGAATAAAAATAAATCCACCCATTAAAAAAACACTAATAAAGATAATTTATCTTCCTTAAAATTTACAAAATAACCTTAGTTATAGCTAAAACTATTTCAAGAACTGCTCTAATAACAGAGAAAAACAACAAAACTTTAAGCATTCTGTTTGCTTTGGTTGTAATGCACCTTTATATCGAACTATCGACAAAAGTATTATGTGTTACTCTTGTGACACAGGCGTTTGTTACTCTTGTGACAACTCCCCAGAGCCTATTCCATGCATAGCATAAACAAAATATTTAATGTAAAATGTGTCTTATACCTCGAAATCAGAGAATTAGAAGTTTTGGGTAAAAATTTTAAGTAGTTTTTTTTTTTTTTATTAAAACTTTTGTATGTTTTCCGTTACTCTTGTGACATTTAATTATTAACCTTTAAATGCAGCCAAAAATATATTAAAGACATTATCTAAAACATTTTATCTATGTAGATCTTAAAGATATGATAATAGTTGTTGATTTGAATATTTATAATTAGTAATATCATAGTAATTTTATTGAATTCTAAAAAGTAAAAAGATCATACATTTCAATAAGTTGTATTTTAAGTTCAAATGTAAATGTAGTTTTATACTGTTAGTATCCAGCTCATTTTCAGTAAACACTTGCTCTTATGAAATTAAAACTTACAAATTCATATACTTCAACTCTTTAGATTTAAATTGCTGTATCACACTTATATTTCCGTTATAAAAAAAATTTCAGCAAAAATTTTTTTGTGCTGTGGACGTTCCCTTATATTTTAATTTATCTTAATATTTCTGCAAGTTAAAGACGTAGTTCATTAGTTTTTGTATAAACTGAAGCTATTTTTCTGTATTTATGTTGTTTACATTTGTAAAATTTTCTGTTTACACTGAAAAAAATTGAAATTATTAAAAATAATAAATACAAAATTTTCATGCCTAAAACTTTATGAAATCTCCCGGGATTTTTAACCCCCCCCCCAATCCTCCCTCCCGATTTATTCCCGTGATTAAACTCGGTTTTCTTTACCTTTGCGATTCTATTTAGAAGCGAAGGAGCCCCCTGACGGTGGTTTCTGGAACTGACAGA
Organism: Maratus speciosus; assembly: GCA_963932465.1. NCBI lineage: Eukaryota > Metazoa > Arthropoda > Arachnida > Araneae > Salticidae > Maratus > Maratus speciosus. The sequence continues at coordinate 679,588,925 of OZ010786.1, forward strand.
TTTTGCAGAGCGTGTACCGCACGACTGCTATACGGTGCCATAAGCAGCGGGAACCTGTTCGACATTCATTCGAATCGAGATTTCATATGAATTCAAAGACCCCGATGTAATAAGAACCCTTATACTCCGTGCGCAGCACGCCTGCTATACAGCCCCGTAGGCAACGGGGACCCGGTTCAAGGTCCGTTCACCTCGACATTTATATTACAAATTTACGTGTAGATTTGATACCCCGATGAAAGGTGGGCCCCGCTCAACGCAGCAGTAAATATAAATTGATCATAGGATGCTGAAGAAACGGTGATACTGAGTTATTTTTCAATCAAAAGTTTTATTTATCATTTGAGCAATTTTCATCGTTATTGCTAGAATGAACTTCATAAAATTTTGTAAAATTAAAAAGGCTAGAGACATCCAAGCATAGATTTTTTTACAAAAGTAAATTTATATATCTTACAATGTGAAAAAAGTACATCTTAGTCGATAATCTTTTGTCTTAATGTTCTATGTATTTTGAATTGTTTTTTCCATGCTTAAAACAAAGTATTCTAACATCTGAATAAATGATTTTTAAGTCGAAGTTGTTGATTCGCAAATGGTTAATTACATTACTATTGGAGATTTTTGTGTTAAATTAATCCGAAAGGAATAATTTAAGAAAAATATTTTATACGAATTGCATTTTTTTCAATTGAGCAAAAAAAAAATGCCCAAGCTGGTATTCGAACACAGAACCTTGATGTGCTCTACCTGTTGAGTACCTAGACCGACAACTGGCGGACATATATCACTCAGACAACTTTTTCGTCACTATCATCTGGCCTGCCATGCAGACAGAACATACCGCAGATAATTGAACACCATTAAACGATGTGTACGTAGATACACTAATATTTTTCTGATTTAGTAAAGATACCATGCGCATAGAATTTTTTTAAAAGTATTTTAGTATTTTTTTTAGAAAAACGAAGTAAATGCTTGTTTAAATAATTGTGGAAAGTGGGAAATAATAGTGGGAAATACTTTTTAAAATCTGATTAGAAACAGTTTTGAATAATACACTGGTGTCCAAAATTAAGGACCAGTCACGAAATGCTAATTTTTAAGTAAGCGAATACTCAAAAGAAAATAATATAATTCAAATAATTACTATCCCTACAGCACAGCTAGTCCATATAGCATCTCATTCATGTCACACATGGTCACAAGTGTCAGAGTCACTACGGTGAAACAAAAAATAGGAAATTCCACACGCATCATTATGAGTCTCAAATGATCACTATATAGGTGCAGAAATCGGGATTTTGCAGAAACGTCTGTTTCACTGTCCCAGTTGTAATATTCAATTGCACAGCTTGAGTTTTGAGAAAAGGTGACTTGAAAATGTCACAACAACGTGATTTATCGGAATCCGTGGTTTGGCCTATTATTGGGACAGTTGATCCCGGGCAAAAACAACGAATTGTAGCAGAGGCTGTTGGAGTCGCAAGAAGTGTCAATGCAAGGCTGTATAATCGATTCTAAGATACAGAAAATGTTAGACGTCTACCAGAGCAGTGTCGTCCATGTGCTACCACAGAAACTGATGATCGATATATCCTGCTAACGGCTCGTCGACACGAAACAGTCAGTACTACTAAAATGCAAAAACAGTTCTTGGCCACAGGACGAAGGGTGTCCAGCTTAAATAGGCATCATTAGGGTGGTCTCTATGCATGTAAGTCAATGGTATGTATTCCGTTGACCTCAAACAACTGTGTGGCCCAAAGAAGGTGGGCAACTGAACATCGAGATTGGAGGCAGCGCGGTTGGAGTCAAATTCTGTTTATGGACGAGTTCTGATTCAGTCTGGATGTGACATCCGATATATTTTGATATGGAAGGAAAGAGGCACTCGAAAAAAATCCCAGATTCGTCCGTGAAAGATCACATTACAGACGAGGTTGGTTAATAGTATGAGCTGGAATCAGCATAGGTTAACGTACGGACCTGCATATCATTCAGAATGGCACTTTGATGACCCAAAATTATACATACGAGATACCGAGACCTCATGTCGTACTTTACGCTGCAGCAATTGGTAATTCCTTTTATTCCATGCATAATAATGCCAGACTTCATACAGCTCGTCTTTTGAAGAACATGCTTAAGGCTGAAACAATACAGCGTATGGAGTAGCCAACATTCTCTCCTGACATGAATCCGATCGAGCATGATTCAAACACGACGACGCATAGCATCGAGACTAAGGTGTCCTTTTATTGTCCGGGACTTGGAGATTCCAATACTTGAGGAGTGCAACAGTACTCCCCAAAGCGTTAACGATTATTTGATGGAATCCATGGTAAACAGGTTGGCAACAGTTTTATCTAATAGAGGGGACCATATTAAATACATTGCATCATTTCTAAACAGTACTTTTTTTGTCGTTTACATGTAACCAAATTGTTGCCTTAAGCCAATTTTTCATGTTCTATCCATCGTTTCAAACGATTAAAGCTCTCTTGGAATTTTTTGTGTCTTTTTCTCTGTATTGCTCATTGATACAAATGTACTCCCCATTTTATGCCCATGCATGGCTGTCCCGCACTGTTCTCTTCAATTTTTTGTTTGCTCCCCTAATTTTTAGAGCAATGTACTATGGTTGAAATGTTATTTCAATTCAGTTTTCTACATTGATTTTAATTTTTCATAATAAATTTAATTTTTTTCTTAGATTACTTTACAATGAATCATAAAAAATGATTAACTTAATTCTATTTATTGCAGATGCATAAAGCCATAAAGTTAGATATACATCACATCACTCAAAATTGTCTTTAAAGTTTTAAATATGAAACAAGATATTTCTTTACAAGGCCTTTTTGGAAAAGCAACATCTACAAACTCACAGCAAGGAAAATCACTTGTTTGTGAGTCATGCAACAAGACTTTCTTCCAGGAGAGTCATTTAAGCACAAATCCCTTGATTCATAGTTGTGAGAAACTTTTTGTATGTGAGATATGCAACAAAAAATTCTCTCATAAGGGTAATTTAAGAAAACACCTATTAATTCATACTCGTGAAAACCCTTTTGTGTGTGAGATATGCAACAAAAAATTCTCTCGTAAGAACATTTTAAGCAGACACCTGTTAATTCATACTGGTGAGAAGCCTTTTCTGTGTGATATATGCAACAAAAAATTCTCGGAAAAGAGCAATTTAAGCAAGCATCTGTTAAGTCATACTGGTGAGAAACCTTTTCTGTGTGAGATATGCAACAAGAAATTCACAGACAAGGGCAATTTAAAAAAGCACTTGTTTAATCATACTGGTGAGAAACGTTTTGTATGCGAGATATGCAACAAGAAATTCTCTCAGCAGAGTCATTTAAGCAGCCATCTATTAATTCATACTGGTGAGAAACCTTTTGTGTGTGAGATATGCAACAAGAAATTTTCTCAGAAGGGCAATTTAAGAAAGCACCTGTTAAATCATACTGGTGAGAAACCATTTGCATGTGAGATTTGTAATAAGAAATTCTCTTATAAAAACAGTTTAAACAAGCATGTGTTAATTCATACTTGTGAGAAGCCTTTTGTGTGTGTGATATGCAACAAGAAATTCTCTGACAAGGGCAATTTAAAAAAGCACTTGTTTAATCATACTGGTGAGAAACGTTTTGTATGCGAGATATGCAACAAGAAATTCTCTCAGCAGAGTCATTTAAGCAGCCATCTATTAATTCATACTGGTGAGAAACCTTTTGTGTGTGAGATATGCAACAAGAAATTTTCTCAGAAGGGCAATTTAAGAAAGCACCTGTTAAATCATACTGGTGAGAAACCATTTGCATGTGAGATTTGTAATAAGAAATTCTCTCATAAAAACAGTTTAAACAAGCATGTGTTATTTCATACCTGTGAGAAACTTGTTGTGTGTGAGATATGCAACAAGAAATTCTCTGACAAGGGCAATTTAAAAAAGCACTTGTTTAATCATACTGGTGAAAAACATTTTGTATGCGAGATATGCAGCAAAAAATTCTCTCAGCAGAGTCATTTAAGCAGCCATCTATTAATTCATACTGGTGAGAAACCTTTTGTGTGTGAGATATGCAACAAGAAATTTTCTCAGAAGGGCAATTTAAGAAAGCACATGTTAAATCATACTGGTGAGAAACCATTTGCATGTGAGATTTGTAATAAGAAATTCTCTCATAAAAACAGTTTAAACAAGCATGTGTTAATGCATACTTGTGAGAAGCCTTTTGCGTGTGAGATGTGCAACGAGAATTTTTCTGACAAAAATAATCTGAGAGGCCATCTGTTAATTCATACTGGCGAGAAATCTTTTGTGTGTGAGATATGTAACAAGACATTCTCTCAAAAGAGTACTTTAAGCAGACACTTGTTAATTCATTCTGGTGAGAAACCTTTTATGTGCGAGATATGCAACAAGAAATTCTCTCAAAAGAGTACTTTAAGCAGACACTTGTTAATTCATTCTGGTGAGAAACCTTTTGTGTGCGAGATATGCAACAAGAAATTCTCTACAAAGTCTGATTTAAGTAGGCATATGTTAATTCATACAGGCAAGAAACCTGTTGTGTGTGAGATATGCAACAAGAAATTCTCTGACAAGGGCAATTTAAGAAAGCACTTGTTAAATCATACTGGTGAGAAACGTTTTGCATGCGAGACATGGAACAAGTAATTCTCTTAAAAGTCTAATTGAAGTAGGCATATATTAATTCACGCTGGCAAGAAATCTGTTGTGTGTGAAATATGCAACAAGAAATTCTATCACAAGGGCAATTTAAGAAAGCACCTGTTAAATCATACTGATGAGAAACCTTTTTCTTGTGTGATATGTAACAAGAAATTCTGTCATAAAAACAGTTTAAGCAAGCATGTGTTAATTCATACTAGTGAGAAGCCTTTTGTGTGCAAGATATGCAGCAAGAATTTTTCTGACAAGAGTAATCTGAGAGGCCATCTGTTAATTCATACTGGTGAGAAATCTTTTGTGTGTGAGATATGTAACAAGAAATTCTCTCGAAAGAGTACTTTAAGCAGACACTTGTTAATTCATTCTTGTGAGAAACCTTTTGTGTGTGTGATGTGCAACAAGAAATTTTCAGAAAATGCTGATTTAAATCAGCATCTGTTAATTCATACTAGTGAGAAACCTTTTTGTATGTAAGGTGCGTAATAGGAAATCCTCTTCAAAGACCCTTTTAATGAGGCATATGTTAATTCGTACTGGTGAGAAATCTTTCATATGTGAGCTATGCAACAAGAAATTTTCTTTTAAGATTCAACTAAGCACACACTTTTAAATCATACTAGTGGGAAATCTTTTGTGTGCGAAATAACAAGAAGTTTTCTCATAAGTGTTATTTAAGCAAACATCTGATAATTCACAGTGGTGAGTAGCCTTTTGTGTGTGCTATGAAACAAGAAATCCCGTTAAAAAGATGGTTTTAGCAGGCATCTGTTAATTCATACTGGTTGAGAAATTTTTTGTGTATGGGTTTATAAAACAAACATAACTTATGATATGTCACTTTGCCAGTCAATGCTTTCAGGAATCATTAACCACAATGTGTCAGGGGCATTGGCATTTACCAATGTAGCGCTATTGGGGCATGTGGTTGTAGCAAAAGAAGAGCGCATTGCAGTGTGGTCACTATGACAGGAAAACTCGAAGATTATGCTACATGACCCAGAGAACATATCTTCGAGTATCCCTGGAGCATTCAGTATACCAGACAGTTTAAGTGCGTCAGACTGAGGACAAAACCTTGGTGTTCCCAGATGTGCTTCTGGATGTGAAAATTAATTATCCTTTGAGGGGCAGAAAAATTTTGCTCGTTAAATGATGAAATAATTGACTCGCATCAGAATTTTCAAACGAAACCATTCTCATTATAAAAGTAAAATTTTATTAAAATGTTCTTGGAGTCGTTTGTCAGTTTTCAAATTAAAAGTAGACCATGCTGTGTTGCCACTGCCCTTAAAAGTGTTAAAGATCGCCACATGCTCTTCTGCTATGGATCAATCGTAAAGGTCTATGAATCAATCGTAAATTTTCAGATATGGGGCTGTGGCCATCAGCTGTGCCAAGCAATATTTGATTTTGATTTTGATTTATGTCAAAAATTGTACATTCCTCTATTTATTTTTCTACATTATATAGATTTTTAAGCGTGTAAGATTTTTTGATGGTCGAGGATATTTAAATAAAAACTTATGGTAAACATGATTTTGCATAATGAAGTTCTTTGAGCTAAAAACTGACTTTGTTATGAACTTTTAAGATTAAATATAATTTTCTTTATGATGGTGCTCTCTCCAAATGCTGTGTTGTCTCATTAATTTTGTGGTTTCCAATTAATTTTTGTTGTTGCTGTTGTTATTTCTGGCGTCTAATATAACTACAGATGCTGTGGTTTTAATAGATAAACATTGCATTCTACGGGACCTTTTCCTATCCAGAGAGTGATATTTATTTACCTGCCAACCAGGAAACTATTTCAGAAGTTGAGTAAAAGCTTGTGCAAGAATAATGATTATAAACAGTAACGCATTCAATTTTTTTAAATAGCCTTGTAATTTATGAATAAATTTTCATAACATGAAAGTATACATTTAGGATTAATTAAGATTGTAAATGCTCCACAGAGTACTATTTATCCATGTTCTTTTATGCCACTCTATATATAAATTTGTTTATATTACACTTAAATCGGTATAGGCAACTTTAGTTAAATAAATAATAATAATAAAAACTGATCAAAACAACTCATTTTCAGTTAATCTTATCCATTGATTGTATTGTATTTGAATTTTGTTTGGTTGTGCTGTGTATTATATACTAATCACTTGGTATGTTTTAATGTATTTCAGCTGAAAAAAATCTTAACGCAATTTTAAATGATTTTCTGGAATAAGAACTACAAATAAAAAATTATCTGCACGCATACTTTTGTGTCCTCGTGTATATGAACTTATATTACCTTGAGTCTAAAGTTTTGACCCTTTCGCAGAATAGTGCTACTAAAACAGCTGGCGTTCGCAAGTTAAGTGAGATTTTTACATACGGTTTTCTGGTTTCGAAAGAAGATGTGTGCTACAACACTGTGTATTTATTGTTTTGAAAAATTATCATCTGTAGCCTCCACGAAGCCTCGAAAATGGAGCTATCACGTATCCAGCTTCGAACCATCATCTACTACGAGTTCTGTAGCAACACCGGAGTGACAGAATCTCACCGTAACATGTGTGCACGTTTAGATGAGGATATTGTATCACTTAGTACAGTCAAACGATGCTATCAAAATTTTAAGATTAAGAATTTCGACATCGAAGATGAATCACGTGCTGGTCGACCTACTGTGATTGATGAGACCGAATTGCGGAAATCCATCGATGAAGATCAAAATGCTACATCACGGGAACTTGCATCTCACTTCAATGTTTCTCAAACAACCATAATTCGAGCATTAAAAAACATTGGTTTGACATAGAAATTCAATCGATGGGTGCCGCACGATCTGACACAAAATGACAAAGAAAAACGAAAACGGACCCGTGTAAACTTGCTCGAATATCACAGAAAGGGTGATTTTTTGAACCGGATTGTTACGTGTGATGAGAAATGGGTTTATTACGACAACAATAGTCGAAAAGGAGGATGGTCTGAACCAGGTGTACCGGTCAGGATCGTAACCAGGCGCACATTGACCTATAAAAAAATCCTCCTCTGTGTTTTCTGGGATAGTCGCGGTATTATCTACAAGGAGTACTTAAAAAGTGGCCAGACCATCGACATTGAGTCGTACAGCAGCATGCTGCATAAAGTGGACGCAGCAATTAGGGAAAAGCGAAGTAAGGAGTTCCGACGCAAGGTGGTTATGTTTCACCCGGATAATGCCAGGCCACACGTCAGTGCGTGGACGAATTGGAACTTATACAAGCTGGAATGGGACTTAATGCCACATCCTCCATATAGTCCGGAGATGGCACCTTCCAACTAGTATCTGTTTTCGCATCTGCAACTGCACCTTAGTGGTGAAATTTTCAATTCTTCAGAAGAGGTCAAAAACGAGGTTTACCTCTTTCTCGACTCACGTAGCCCACAGTTTTTCAAGGAAGGCATTGAAAAACTGCCAAAACGTTGACAGAAGATTGTCGAACTTAATGGTGATTACTATCCTCACTAATGTTTTGTATTTTTTAAAATATTTGCTGTCAACATTAAAATAAAAAAAGGGTCAAAACTTTAGACTCAACCTGATACTCACATCACTTACTAAAGTAGAATTTCCTTCCATTAAAAATTGCTTAACACAATTAAAATATGTTTTCAGCAATACTTAACCATAGATGTTAATGTATTTGAATTATTTTGGGCCCCTCCGTATAGAATATATAAAAATTAGACATCGTGATCTATAAACTTCACACCACATTTTATACTGGAATTTTAATAATCTTGGAAAGCAGCAGAAGAAGAAACCCAATTGAAAACTTAATTTCTGTAACTGTCATTTGTAGCCAATAATGTATCGGAATTATTTTGTGTAGTCCTGTAAAAAAAAAAAAAAAAAAAATGTTTAATATTGCATGCATGCCACACGAAGATATTAACTTGCGCTGAATGAAGTACATTATTTTTATTATGTTATACATGATAACATAGCATAGTTAGTCCTTACTACAAACAATTACTCCCACAGGCCGTAATGATGTGGAATCTTGTGTTTGTCCCTGTCAATGTACAATAAATACCCTAAACACCGCTTTCTTTATGAAACATGTTTTAGAACATATCAACAACAGATATCAATTTGTTTATTTTTGAAGTAGTGTAACATTACCAAAATGTACTTCAAAGAATTAACCTCCATAGTCCATAATATATCAGAATTTTTTTAGTGTTCCCAGTGAACAAACGAATCTTTCAAAGTGAACCAAAAATTTTACAGCTAATTCGGTCTTTCTTGCAAATCTTTTCGGTAAATGGCAATCTAATCGAATACTTTTTATAGCAGTAATCACAAGCAGGGCTTGAAATTCAATTTTTCCTAGGAGGGGAGTCTCCCTACCAACATTTATAAATGGAGGGGAGTTGAGCTATTTGGGAGGGAGAAAAAAAATCTTTAAAACCCACTGCTACTTTACGTGATATTTAAAGAATTACATTAATAGAGACCTGACAAAATACCATTGAAGCAATTTAAATCAACAACTCAGAATAATTATGTAAAATGCTTTTTATTTAAAAAAGGAAGAAAGTCGAGCTTTTATACAGTCTATATTTCAACTTTCAACCAAATGTTATGAGTCTTTAATAATGGGGTTTTTAAATGAAATTCTGAATTTAGATTTTAATTCGATTTTGGGTCCTGAATCCACTTTCACAAGTAAAACTTGTGACAGACAACGGAAGCACAATATTTATAACTTTGGAAATTATTGGAAACATATGATTAAGTTCTCTTTAAAAAAATTTTCAGAAAACTTTAAAAACCTGCCTTCATTTTTAACTACTTGCATGAACAATGTATATTCGGTGATGGCATCATCAATTTCCATTTCTGAGCGAAAATGTTTTATTACATCCTTAATGGAATTATAGTCAAAATCAGACTCCCTGGTATTTTCTCTGAACAAGCTTCTATGCATTCGAATTTTAAACAAAGTCCAAAGTTTTAAATGGAAACTGTTGATTAATTTCTACTATTACACAAGAAATGTAGGTTAACTTTAAATTGTCAAATCCTAATTTCAGTGAATTGCAAGGATCAACTAGTTTGGTGTTTCTAAATATGTTTAATTGGAGCTCAGAATTTTTCTTTCATGTGCACCACAAGATCTTTGCAGTCCTTCTAATCTTATTTTTGCTTAGTACTGAATCTAGACAAATTTGGCAGAGCGCAGCACCCAGTGACACTTACTGTTCTATTTGGCGCACCCTTTTCGATATTTTCCTTTTTCTGTCATGGGGGAAAAAAATATCGTGAAATATGCCAATCAGGCGTAGGAAAAAAGAAACGTAAATTTTCTCGATCGGTCGAGGGAAGACTATCGTGAAATTCATCGATTGATTGCAGGATAAAAGTGCAAAATTCGTCGATCTGCCGCGAGATAAAGCTGTGAATTTCGTCAGTCTGTCGCAAAAAGTAACCCTGAGATTCTCACCTGATTCTGAGTAAAAAAAAAAATCTGAAATTCACAGCAAAATTTCTAAAAGGTAACAGCAGGGTATGGAAAGAGATTGGGAAATCCTCTCCCGACGCTAATTATTTTTTGTTGCAAATCTAGTAAACTTTTTCTTTGTTGTTGTTCGGTTTGATTTCAGGCTGAGTGTAGATTCCTGCAAGTTGGGTTCTGGTTTAACCCACTTTTCAAAAGTTAGGTCAGCATATTATTTCAGATTAAAAACTATACCTGTAATAATAATAAACATAAATATTTGTGTGCTGTTTTTTCTAGACTGTGACGAAATTCGTATTTTTTCCGCGATCCTTTGACGAAATTCGCGTTTTCCCCGCGATCCTTTGACGAAATTCGCGTTTTTCCTTTGACGAAATTCGTGATTTTCCGGCGATCCTTTGACGAAATTCCGTTTTTTTCGCGATCCTTTGATAAAATTTGGGTTTTTTGCGATCTTTAGATAACATTTTCGGGGTTTTTTGCGATCTTTACATAAAATTTGAGGGTTTTTGCAATCTTTTGATAAAATTCGCGTTTTTTCAGCGGCCCTATGATAAATTCGAGTTTGTTCCGCGATCCTTTGAAAAAATGCATTTATTCCGCGATCCTTTGACGAAATTTGCGTTTTTTCTGCGATCCTTTGACGAAGGTCTCGTTTTTTCCGCGATCCTTTACCGAAATCTGCGTTTTTGGGGGGATTCTTTGATGAATTTCGCGTTTTTTCCCGCGATCTTTTGCCGAAATTTGAGTTTTGTTCTCGATCATTTGACGAAATTTGCGTTTTTCCGCGATCCTTTGCGACGAAATTAGCGATTTTTTCTGCGTACAATTAACGAAATTTAGTTTTTCGGCGATCATTTGTCAAAATTCACGATTTTTTTCTGTTACATTTTTTTATTTCTAAATTGATGACCGATTTTTCATAATTTTCGGAACTGAATATTTTAATTATTGGGAAAATTCACAACAAAATCACCTCCGAAATTGTCAATCGCTAGCGGAAAATAATGCGAAACTTGTCAATCGATCTCGGAAAAAAATGTGAAATTTGTCTATCGGTCGCAGGAAAAAATCGTGAATTTCAACGATCTTCCGCGTTAAAAAACTCACAAAAGTGTCAATCGGTCGCGCGAAAATATCACGAAATTCGCAAGGCGATCGCAGGAGTTGATTATAGTTTCAAAATGAAAAATTTTCCAGAAAAGAGTGAAATTTTTTGGGCGGGATTTCAAATTTTTGGGCGCGAATCCCGCCTTGAAATTCAAGTCCTGACAAGACATTGAGATGTGCATAAATGATACTGAAGACCATTGTATATATTTTTTTATGACAAAACAAAAATTATCCCGTTATTATTTCGTTCTATCTGCAGGGAGAAAGCATTGGATCGGTGAAAAGTTTCGGCTTCTGGTTTTTGAAGGATTTATATGTTTATAGAAAGTCATAAACACGATTTGACTGGTTTTAGAAAATGTCTGTATATCACAAAAATTTTGTGGGTCAAGAACTGATCCATAGAATTTCTTAGAACATCAAATTCAGTTATGCCTTGACATAAATACGTGCTGATTAAGATTAGATTTAATTTGTCAAAAAGTTGGCGTTATTGTGCTGTATTTTTCACGATTTCTATGATTGCTATATCTCAAAAACTAATGCATAAAATTTCCCAAATATTCAATTGTTTTAGACAATGATATCAAGATATGCTGATTATGCTCTGATATAACTTGCTCAACAGGTGGCACTGCTGTGCTGCATTTTCCCGATTTCTGCAATATGTGTAACTCAAGAACTAAGGCATGGTATTTCATTAAACTTCACATTCTTTTAGACCTTTACATAAATAGATCCTTATTGGGCTTGGGTGTAGGGGAAGACGGGGTACAATGAAACAAAATTTACTAATTTTTTTTTTCCTATCCCCAATTTTGCATGCACAAAAATATAATTAATGCATATTTTTAATCTTGTATTTTCCCCATCTAAATAAATTTTTATTAGGTTCTAAACAATATCTTTATGCTTGAAAAATAACAAAAAATAAATGTCTTACAGTGTTTCATTGTACCCCGTATGCCGGGGTACAATGAAACACATACTGGGGTACAATGAAACACTCCAAATGATAGAAGCAATTTTCACCCAGTATAGTTTATTTTATGAAAAATGAGATAAATACAAAAACAAAACTTGATTAATAAGGAACTTGATAAAAATATTATAGTCTAAGATGAAAAATAAGAAAATTCTATTAGTTTAAGAAATACCTTTCATTTTACATTAAATTGGCGCAAGTCAGTTTCAAAAATTAGCATTTCTGTTTATATTTCAGTTGATCCTGAAGGAATATGGGGTGGTAGTTTCAACAGAATGAGTTTTTTTTTAAATGTAAGTTTCTAAAAAAAAAAAAAAAACTACGTTGGAGTCTTTATATCAAGTATTTCACATTTGACTTCATTTAAATGTATGATTTCCCCAACAGTATATATTTCCTTATGTTTTCATTTATGCGGATACTGCTTGTGCCATACATGTTGTGTGTGAATATCTCATTCTTAGTACCTCGATGACCAGCTGGGCCTGGAAAAAAATCTGGATCATCATCAGAGTCTGTAGCAGGCAGAGTTTGTTTACAAAACAATCCCTTCTCAGCTTTTTTTCTCTTTCTATTTTTTAATTGCTTAACAAGAGCATTTTTTACTGACCTGGTTAGAATAAAACTTTTTTTTTTCTGTTTTCCTACTCTTACTTCTAATATATTCTATTTACTACTTTTATTACTATAATAAAACATGTTTCATTGTACCCCGTCTGCAAGTGTTTCATTGTACCCCGCACTGAGGTTACTAAATAAAAATTTATTTTCAAACTTCTAATATTTATTTATTTTTAGTTTGGTTTTGGAAGTATGAAGACAACAACCCAAAGATAACAATGTATAGAAAAAATAATTATTACATATAACAACAAGGAAAAAGAAACTAAATTACTTTTAGTAAAGAAAGTTACTTTCAATGGCGTAAAAGCAATAATCTTCTATTGCTACTGTTGTAGAAGTGTGAATGTATCCAAATCACATCAGTAATTGGAACATATAGTTGTATAACATATATATAAACTGCAACTCTCTATGACAAATTTGACTGATTTTACAAGTAATGTTTCATTGTATCCCGTGTTTCATTGTACCCCGTCTTCCCTTATATCATCCAACTGATGCTGCTGCTGTGCTCAGTTTTTTTTCAATTTCCGTGACAGAGATATCTCAAGAATTTATAGAATGTAATTTTACTTTGACTGCAGACAAATATATTTATATATAAAAAAAATTTTTGATGGCCACACTATACTAGTTTATGATCAATTTAAAATTACGCTAAAATGTCCTAATTATCACTCGCTCAGTCAAAAGTTCCTTTTACATTTTCACCCTATTTATGTTACATTGGTGTATATATTTTTTAATATACATTATTAAAAACCGATTTAATTTGCATTCTATATTTTTAATTTTTTTAAACTAAAATTTATTTTGCATAAATTGCAGTTTGATTTTGTCAAGAAAATCTACTGATTTTTTAATCTTTAAAATTTGGTGATTGTACGTTTTATACTTATTAAATAGCTATATTATATATATTATATAACTAATCCTATTGAATATGTTATATTGCTTTGTTATGCTACCTTTGTTATTTTGCTAATTCAATTACTCCTTTTTTACATTATTATATAACAGGAATGTGTTGCAGTGAAAAAGGGTTGGTAAATGAAATAAAGAATCACCCGAAGCAATTTAGTTATATAATGATCTATGGGTGAAACACTGCCGTGTATTTTAATGATGTTACACTATTTCAAACGCAATGAAATTCATATGCATTACTGTGGTTCACTAGGAGATGCTAACTATGGAATAAGACGCACATAGCTTATATAAGGTAACTGTACCCTATATGGACACCCTAAGGAAAATTGATTTTTTTCATCCCCGTGTGCACGTCATAGGACTCCAAAATTCCTGGACCACTATCCCTGGACTGTTGACTATCATTATTAAAATTAGCAACCTTGCAATTATTCTGGTTTAATTTTAACGATAAAAACAAAAAAAATGTTTACAAGTGTCAGTATAAGGAACCACGTGGCCCTATTATGGACATGCATGTTCATATTAGGACAGGTGGCTCCTTATTGACCTACTACACAGTGTGTATGGAAGAGCCACTCTTCCAAGGAATTTTAGAGGAGGGGGGATAAAAGTAATATATCCATAAGTATTGCGAGGGAGGGGGGAACAGTAAACATCTTCAGAACATGCACTTTAGAAGGGGGGGAGGATCATTTTCGGTTGTGGCTCTTGGAAGACCCATGCAAAGCACATCAGTTACTACAAAATATTAGGAAATAATATAGTTGATTTTACTTAGCTTTATTGCATCTGTCTGCAGAATTTACATCTGTAATTACTCAGTCCTCACAGGATGGACAAATGAAAACTTCTTCATCATGGGCGGTAAGTCCCACACAGTTCTCATGGACATATCTGCCGCATGTCTGCAACAGCATCAATACTGCATAAGAAGCAGTACCAGCTCTCCTTTGTTGAGGAAGTCATACCGCTGGTACCTGCGATTTCGCCAACAGATATCCTACTGAGGGGAGGCTTCTTTTGATTTTTCTGCAAAGGCTTTTTGGAGGATTGTTCAGATGGCATCTTGTTGAACAGGGATTTTACCACTTTGATGCCTTTTGAGTTTATCGCCTGGCGACGTTGTGTCTTCTTCCTTCTTACAGTTGGAGTCGATAACACGCCGGTGAAGGAATTATTCATGGAAAATGATCTAGCAGGTGATGAATGTGGGTCAATGACAGAAGAATGCATGCTGTTAACAGGAGCTTCAACATCTGTTGCAGTTTCCAAATTTGGTGCATTTTCTTCTCCTGCTGCTGGTTCGGGAATTGTAGTAATGTCTCTAGGCGCGAAGGCTTCATCTGGAATTATAGTTGGATCGAAAGGAAAAATTGCAGTTGCCTGAAAACCTGAAGTTATGTTCGACAGAGTCGTCGAGCGATTCCAAACCTTCCTAAAGATTTCCCCAAATCGAAGTCGAGTGATCTGTCTATAAGGGTGACGAGTGAAATGGAGCAATACTTCATCATCTCAGTATGATTCAAAAGCTTTAAAAACAGCTTTGTCCAAGGGCTGCAATTCATGAGTGGTGTTGCTGGGCAGGCAGTAGAGCGTTATATTGTGCTCGTCTGCCTTTGTCACGATTTCGGCGTCCAAATGAGAACTTGTTCCATCAAAAATAAGAAGAGTGGGGCCTTCAGTTTTGAACTTAGCGAAATGTTCCAACCAAGTGCAGAATACCTCAGTGGTAATGCTACCTTTAGGGGCCATCATAACTTCTATTCCTGGAGGCATGTTATCCTTTCATTCTTGTTTCATCCTCTTTCCTCTGAAAAGCACTATGGGCGGAATGCTGTGGTCGAGGGCATTACAGCAAGAAACAATTGTTACATTTTCTGCATGCTCTGGTGCAATAAAATGTACCCTTTTTGCTCCTTTACGTGCAAGAACATTCTGTTGATGGTGGATAGTAAGACGGCACCCTTTTTCATCCATGTTATAAATGTGCTGCGGTTGATTTACAATGTCCAATTCTTCCAAGCACGCTTGCAGTTTATGAAAATGATCAGAAACAATTGCCCGGTTTAGCTTCTGGGCTCTCCCTGGATTGAGGTTCTGAGACTTCCTTTTAGCAACAAGTGGGTTGTTTTTCAAGAAAGCTGCCAACCACTTCCTTCCAGACATCTTTGTTTCTTGGCTGAAATTGTGCTTCAAACCCATTTTCTCAGCATAGGTGAAAACACTCCTTCGTAGTAATCTCCCAGTAATTGGCATGCCAACATCTGCTAGTCTAAATATTCTTGCACAAAGTTCAGCTTGCTGCTTTTCTGTGAGTATGAATTTGCGGCTCAACTTTGGCTTTCGGATTTGATCAGTCATCTGGCCAGTCTTGAAAATTGTCATGAGAGTTGTCCTTGGAATCCCCGCTGATTTAGCTGCACTGGCAAATGATGTCCCACTGTGTACGGCTCGAATGGCATCCAGCAATTTTTCCTGTGTCCAATTGCCTCTTTTTTTCGGCCCCATAATGTGCAAATCTTTAAAATATCTGAAAAAAAAGTGAGCACATAAGAAGGGAAAATTTGACAGTTTATTCACGGGTAATTTGGACGACCTTTCTTTTTTCTTTTAATTAAAAAAAATGTTTTGCCCTCCCCCCCCCAGGTCTCACCTCCCATTAAAAATAAAAATTTCTCGATGCAAATTTTTTACATTACTATCTCAGCATCTGATTTGAAACATTTTTGCAATTGAAAACAAAAATTTTAATTAACAATTCAGAAAATAAAAGTCGTTCAACTAATCACTGACAAACCTGTAAAAAGGTGTACTTCCAGTCTTAATTCGTAATGTAATTTGCGGATACTATAATTAAGATTAAAAATAAAGATAAACATTATTTTATTATAAATTAGCTAAATAAAATAAAATTAAACAGACATTTTACAAATTTGTGAATCTGAAGATTCACTTGCTGTATTTCCAATGTGAACATAAGGTGTCCATATTGGGAATCCGGCATAGTTTTATTAAATCTTGTAATAAATAAACAAAGAAAACATTTTTAAACAATATATGCAATAGCAATCGAAAATATCTTTTATCAGCTTTCTAAAACACTTCACTTTTCAGTATTTAAAGTAATTTTACCATATCTAATAAGAATTTAAACCTACCTGTAATTAAGATCCGCACACCACGAAACAACAAGTTTCCTTCCAAATGGCGAACAGCGTGCTTTTTTGCACTTTTCAGGCTTAATTATCATTTCAACTGCTTTTCTTCACGGACATGTAGCGCCATCTCTCGATCAAAATTGTTACTTTTAAAAATATTAGGGGTGTCAATATTGACAGCACTGTTCATATTGGGTACAAACACTTTAGTTCATTTACGCACACGAAGAGATATAATTGATGGGAGTGTGTTTTGAGTTATGGCATGTGCTTTTAAGTTAAACTAAATTGTTACCTACAACAGGGTGTGTATAAATTCTGTAGATTCTGATTGGAATGAGCTGCAGTTCTGGAGTTTCATATTTAAAGCTTCTTGACATCAATTTCTGTTAAAAGTTTTCAGATTACAATTCCCTTTTTTCTGTAAATTAATTTGTTAAAGCATTCATATTTTAAAACTTGTTTATTTATTGTAAACTATGCATTTTTAAACAGAAATCAATTTCTAGAATTTTTGTAGGTTGCAATACATTTTATTTCTTTCGAATGTTAATGTTATTTACATATTTTTCAATGATATTAAAAAATCATGTATTATAACTTATATAAACTGAAATAGAAGCCAATCTCTAGAAGCTTCAAATACACAAATTTAAAATATCACCTCATTCTAACAATTAAGGTTTTAGTTAGGCTTAACACACCGAAGTTTGTTCTGCAACCATTAAGAATGAATTTAATAATAGATCAAAACTGTAACTGTCCATAATTCCTAACAACTTCCTCACCGAAGGACTTCTCGTTTGGTAAAATTTACCAACAAATCAAAATTGAGCATTTGTATTGAGAATGTACAACTGTGCAACTTCTACTGAAGCGAAAGTATTCGATTAAGTATGAAGTTACTTCAATGAATATGGATATCGCCATCTCTTATTATCTTAAAAAAGGGTAAAATTATTTTTTCCTAGTAACTTTAGACTAATTAAGTACCAAAAAAAAACTAAAAATGTTTCCAAGTAAAAGAAAAAATGAATTGTTTTAATTCTTCGTTTTGGAAAGTGCTGGCAGAAACTTATTTTTAAATATTTAATATTTCTGAATTGTTACATTTTTATGCGAAATTCTGCAGTTTCTGTAACTTTCCGCATAATCCTAACAATTCACCCTATTTTTAACCCCGTGATTTTTTCTTCGTGACTCTTTCAATTCTTTTATAATTCTAAAAGTTAACTTTAGCATCACTATCATCTCCCTCTTTAACACTGTTTGACATGGACAGGGTTGGCAAGTTTCTGCCAGAGTGGTTAAAACCAGCGGTTATAACCGGTTAAAACCGGCATGGCAGAAACTAGTTTCTGCCAGTAAGTGGCAAAAACTAGCAGAAACTCAGAAATAATATTAATAAGAACTTTAATGTGCAATGATTCTTAATTCATACATGTATTTGATGTGTAAACAATTACATTAAAATTAAAGATTATGAATGTTATTCAAAGTTGTAAAAAAGTTTCAAAATTATCATGTAAATATACTTTGTGTATATAATAATAGGTACTAATTTTTTTTTTCACTTGAAAAACAGAAATTTTCAATGGTAGTCTGATGCTGTACAAGTTTAACTATTTTATATTATTGTTTAGAGTTGAATTTTTATTTAAAAGTAAACAAAGAAATTTACAAAAAAAATCTGTGATATTTTCACAAATGTATTTTTCAGAGTATTTTTAAATAAATAATGCAATGCAATAACTTTAAGATTATGATTCTTATGAAAATATATAAGTAAATAATTGAAGCACAATAAATAAAAGAAAAAAATTTAATGAAATATCTTGCACAATTACTTTACAATATTGAAAGAACAAAATTGCCACTCAAATATACTATTATTACTTTTTCCACAGAACATTCATAGCATAGGACAAAATTTTGCTAATCTTTCTGAACACACTGTTTCTTTGTTTTGAATGAAAGAAAAGTTTGAAAATATTCTTTCAAGACTATCATTACTTGCTGGCAATGTCATTATTGAGGATGCAAATTTGAAAAATCCTCATTTTCACCAGTATTCTTTTTTAAAGATGACCATCACATAGAAGGTAAGGGCAAGACATTTTCTAGGGCAGACTCGGTGAACCTTTTCACGTACGCGTGCCAAAAATTCACTAACAATATCTATCAACAATGCAACGTGCCAAACTTATGCAAAAATAATTTTGAAGAGTACGATGTTTTTACGAATTATTGGTTATAAAATCAGTTGCTTTCATGTATTAATAATTAAAAAATATTAAAAATCGAAATGCGATTTATTTTTCTGTATCAGCCATTAAATGAGTCATTTTTTAATTCGTAAATAGGATTTATTTATGCGGTATGTATTGTAATAAGGGGAAGGGGGGGAAATGCCAGATTTTATTTCATTAATTTTTAACTTATTATTAATGCAACATCTCGGTTATAACTTTCCAAGTTGCATTAAACAATGTGCTAATAATGTATTAGTGAGATTTTTGCTGTTGTACGTTCGATGGAAAATGCTCTATATCTGGTTCATATTTTGTTATTTTTACAAATATACATAGCTAAATTGAATTCATTTGCCATTTTATTGCAGTCACTGTCAAACGAAATTAATTTGAAAGCTACAGCTTTTTAAATTCGTACAGAAAGGCAAAATATATGGCGAAAATGCTGCATAGCATGGCAGGAAAAGAAAATTATTCTGACGTGTTAATTCATGCAAGAAATAATTACATTATTTGTGTACTGTCCGTATGTAAAAAAATTTTATTGGTTATAACAGAAATAAAAAATGGATTTTATCTGTATAACAATTACGAAATTAAATTTTTTCGCGTGCCAGAAAAATTAGCTTACGTGCCGACTCTGGCACGCATGCCATAGGTTCGCCAACCCTGTTCTAGGGCTTCCTTGGAGAAATATGTTTCTAAGGCAGGAGTCTATTTTGCTTCAAAGGATATTATATGTGGCACAAAATTGGGATTAATATCAGAAAGCAATATCCTTGCCTTTTCTTTATGCTCATATGTCAATTTTGATCCCATATATTTAGGATGAAATAAATAAGTTAGCATATGGTAGTCGGTTATTACTGTATCAAATCTGCTTTGAACCTTTGTAGTTGCTTGTTTTGTAAATGCAAAATGTGGTTGGAACATTTTCAACTAACAGTCTTAATAAAAAAGCTAAAATCTTTAACAACGATTTTATGCACAAATAACATACAGACATGACAAAAATATCCCATATAATCGTTTTTTGTCGTGTCTGTACGTTGTTTGTGCGTAAAATCATTGTTAAAGATTTTAGCTTTTTTACTAAAATTCGCACAAAGTTTGATCTATGCTTATAACAGTCTTAAATTGAAAAAATAAAAAGTCAGATTTGTTCCTTTGAATACTGTATTTAAATGAAATGTTTTTTAAATTCATGGAATTACAAGATCCGCATATAACTATAACATTTCTATGAGAGATAATTTATAGTGTTATTATTAAATTAATACGTTAAATTACAGAAAATTATTTTGAGCAAGTATTGAATATTTTTCTTTTCTTTTCATTGTTTAATTTGAAATAAGTATTGGATATAGTTTTGTATTTGATTTTTAAACTGAAATTTTAAAATACTCTAATAATTGTTTACATATAAAATTATATAACCATACTATAACAAAAATTTTACCTGTTACATTACTCATTTTTTCTAATACAAATCTATTTATTTTTTAATTAAAACTACCCACAATATTTCATTTGTTATTTATACGGAATAAAATGTACTTAAGAAATTTAATACTAGTAAAAAAGTCTCATATTATGTCATGAAATGTGTTTATGCCAGTTGTTGCCAGTTTCTGCCGGTTAAAACCGGTTATAACCAGTTTCTGCCACTGGCAAGGCAGAAACCCTTTTTTGCCGGCAAATAGCCAGCCCTGGACATGGATGACGAGTGTTTATGACTTCATTTTGTCTCTCCGTGCTCCAACTCCCTCCAAATTTCAACAACATAGATTTTCATGTAACTTTTATGTGGATTTGAGGCTCACCGTGGAACACCACCGACTGAAAATGAAAGTTGTAGCATTTATAGTTTGGTTACAGGGATACTCAAAAGTTATCTGTCCCATTATTGTCCATGAAGAATAATCGTTAACAGTGCTTTTCTTTATTATGATCTTATGATGTTTCAAAATTTAGATGGATGTGCTCCATTGACGTGGGCTGCAATATGTCTTCTCTTGCAAATAATAAGTTTCATTAATAGCTTGTTTACAGGAACACGGAAAAAAATCCATTGCATTTTAATCTATTGGAACAAACAGTTTGTGGTACATTTTAATGAATCACGCGATGCGCTACAATATGTTTTGTATAGATTGTGGACCGCTTATCATATATCGTTCATTTACAGAGACATACAAAAGAATTTGGTTAAAGGACTGACTGATCGATAATTGCTGGAAGTGAGTGTTCCACTGTGGTATACAATTTTAATATTAACACATTTTTACATTGGGTTCATATGCCAATTTATGTTTTTGAAGGAAATAATGCAAAAATTTTAAATATGATTTTTAATTGGTATTTCAAGTTCTAGTGTGAGCATTTCAAAAAATTTTAGAAATTCTAAAACAACGTTTTTATGTGTGTAAGTACAAATTTCACGTTTCTAGGTGGATTAGTTTATGAGATAGGGGGTGTCTTTAAAACATCCAATCTGTTATCGCCAATCCTTTCACCACTCTTTTGGTGTTTCAGAATGATTTTGAATGAATAGTGGTGTGATTAAATTCTATGCTTTAGTTGAATATTTTCAATTAAGAAGTGTGTTTTGATTTAATATCTTGCGTTAATTAAGACTTTTTCAAATATAGTAGGGCGCCGATTATCGGAACTCCAATTAACCGAATTTCCAGTTATCCGAACAGCCAATTTCTCTCAAAATTTTTTTTAAACCGAACTTCCAATTATACGAAGACTAATTCTCTCAAATTTTTTTAACAACTTCCAATTATCCAAACACCCTATTAAACCTGGATATCAGATTTTAAATGATGATGAGATTGTGGATGAGATTCATGATGAAAAAGAAATGTAAGAAAATGAAAACGAATGCTCTGAAAAGGATCCAGGTCCATCACATAACGAAGCTTTGAATGTTTGGAAACAGCTATGAAATGGGTCGAACGACAGAAGGATGCTGATCCTATCCAACTAACATATTTAACAACAATTCGAGATATGGCAGCATTGAAAAGAATGTCTTCTTTGAAGCAAGCAACAATCGAAAGCTTTTACTTAAATTGCAATCTCTGGAGTTCAGAAAATGATATTAAAAAGTTTAAGAAAAAAATTAAAAAGACAAAAATCAATTTTTAAACAGGCCAACATTAACTACACCTGTCAGTCTGAAGATATAATGACTATACTAAAATGTGAAGAATTTAGTATAGTCAGGAACATCCGCTAAATTGTCTGTCCATTTATCCGAACTAGGGTTGGTCCTGACTTGTTCGGATAATCGGCGCTCTGCTGTATTATGATTTGTGGTGTGACAGGAGATATTCAGTTGTAAGTAAACAAAATTTCAAGCCTCCAACTTATACAGTTTCAGAGAATGGACTTTGTGACGGACAGACAGAGGAGCGAGACGAATAGAGTTTCGTCAGATGAACGAAACCCTAAAAGAGAAAATGTGATGGTAGAGGGTAAAAAGTACATTGAAATAAATGATGTTATTGTAATTAAACAGAAAAGTTTGTATAAGATTGTTGTCCATGGCATTACGTGCACCCCGCTTAGAGAAACCCCACACAGAATTTGGACATCCTGGAATTTATAAAATGATAAACTTAATTACAAATCAATTCTATTGGCCTAACATTAATTAAGATATAGAAATTTTGCATAACATCGTCACACCTGCCAGATAAAAAAAATATAAAAGCAAAAGATTCGGTTTATTGTACCAGATTCCCCTAACAGATAAATCTTTTAAGTGCTTGGTATTAGATACTGTTGGAGCATTTGAGTATTACAACTCTAAAAAAAAAATATTTCATTTAGTCGTCGGCCATGCAACTCGTTATATGTTGGATTTTCCTTCAAAAAGTGTAAATGCAAAGACTTATACCAAATTTTCGCAATAGATACATTGCTAAAAATTTGGTACAACGTTGAACCAACTTTTGGTGCAGCAGTAGCTTCTACCATAAGTTGGTGAAACATTGTTCAACATTTGGTTCTAAGGATGAACCATAAATTGGTGAAACACTGAACCATAAATTCGTAAAACGTTTAACTATAAATTGTTGAAATGTTGAACTATAAATTGGTTAAATGTTAAACCATATATTGGTGAAATGTTGGTGATGAAGCATTTATTTTTTGACCGCCTCTTTCTTCTTCCACGGGGATATCTTTTTAAGAATTTCTAACTGCTTTAATATAATTTAAGGTGAAGTATTTACGGTCTTTCAGCTTACTTCTCAAATAGATGTAATTGAAATGCATTCTAATTTGCTAAATAAACCTCAGTTTTTTATTTTGTATGACGCATACAATCAATCTTTAAACAAAAATCAATCAGACAAACAGTAAATATAAATGTTAAATTGCATTGAAACAATGAAAGCATCTCAGAAAGAAAAAAAAACTATATCGGACAAGGTGGGGGCAAAAGAAAAACATTGCTTATCAACTCAGATCTTTTTTTTAAAATAAGCTCTAAGCATGATTTAAATATTAAGAATATGTTAATTTTTTTATATATGTGGTGATTTGTCATTTTTTTATTAAATGTGAATATCAACATGGAGTCTAAATTTTTGTATTCTATGGAATATGTATATAATTATTTTTTAAACACATTCCTTATCTACTCTTATTATTACTATGCCTATTTATTGAACGATACGATAAGCCATATTAAATTTTAATTTTTTATTACCGTATACATTGTATTTTATAAATATAGGCTAAATACATTTTATAAGAAAAGATTGATCTAGGAAATAGAAAAAAAAGAAGAAAATATAAAACGAAAAGAAATGACTGCATATGTTCTGTTCTTCATTGTTTGATGAACATTTTGGATGTAAAAAGTAGTTAATCTCTTTAATAAATATTCAATCCTACATTATATAAATAAAATATAAGTATAAACTTAAGGGGTCAGGTACCCTTTGAACCAATAAAATACATGGAAAAGTGACCTCTGTAAGAATTGCAATCTCACTTTAACTAATTGACTTTTAATTATAAAATTGTAAATACATATTAGGAACGATTTATTTTATCAATTAAAGTTGTTAAAAAAGGTATACACATATATAATTAATTTTTTTTTTAAAGATAATACAATTTTTACGAAAGAATTATTCTTGCATGCATTGCGCCCATGATTTTTCCCGTTTGGATGGCTGAAACAAGCCAAGATTTTTTTTAATGGGTACAGATATAAAGTATTTTCAAAATGACCTATAATGAAAAAAATAAAACTTGTAGATCCCGAGAAATATTTATTATATATATTTATTTATATTATATATATTATAATATATTTTTTATTAGCGTATACATTGTATTTTATAAATATAGGCTAAATACATTTTATAAGAAAAGATTGATCTAGGAAATAGAAAAAAAAAGAAGATGCATATGTTCTGTTCTTCATTGTTTGATGAACATTTTGGATGTAAAAAGTAGTTAATCTCTTTAATAAATATTCAATCCTACATTATATAAATAAAATATAAGTATAAACTTAAGGGGTCAGGTACCCTTTGAACCAATAAAATACATGGAAAAGTGACCTCTGTAAGAATTGCAATCTCACTTTAACTAATTGACTTTTAATTATAAAATTGTAAATACATATTAGGAACGATTTATTTTATCAATTAAAGTTGTTAAAAAAGGTATACACATATATAATTAATTTTTTTTTTAAGATAATACAATTTTTACGAAAGAATTATTCTTGCATGCATTGCGCCCATGATTTTTCCCGTTTGGATGGCTGAAACAAGCCAAGATTTTTTTTAATGGGTACAGATATAAAGTATTTTCAAAATGACCTATAATGAAAAAAATAAAACTTGTAGATCCCGAGAAATATTTATTATATATATTTATTTATATTATATATATTATAATATATTTTTTATTAGCGTATACATTGTATTTTATAAATATAGGCTAAATACATTTTATAAGAAAAGATTGATCTAGGAAATAGAAAAAAAAGAAGATGCATATGTTCTGTTCTTCATTGTTTGATGAACATTTTGGATGTAAAAAGTAGTTAATCTCTTTAATAAATATTCAATCCTACATTATATAAATAAAATATAAGTATAAACTTAAGGGGTCAGGTACCCTTTGAACCAATAAAATACATGGAAAAGTGACCTCTGTAAGAATTGCAATCTCACTTTAACTAATTGACTTTTAATTATAAAATTGTAAATACATATTAAGAACGATTTATTTTATCAATTAAAGTTGTTAAAAAAGGTATACACATATATAATTAAAATACAATTTTTACGAAAGAATTATTCTTGCATGCATTGCGCCCATGATTTTTCCCGTTTGAATGGCTGAAACAAGCCAAGATTTTTTTTAATGGGTACAGATATAAAGTATTTTCAAAATGACCTATAATGAAAAAAATAAAACTTGTAGATCCCGAGAAATATTTTTTAAAAAGAAATTCGAAATATCGAGATTTCTTTTATACAAAAGTAGTCGTGAACCCTAAACTTCTTACTTGAGAAACATAATAATAGGTCATTTTGTGCTTTTGTACGTTTAATACATTCACCGAAAATTTCATGAAATTCTAAGTAACCGTTTTTTCAGAAATCGTGCGCGCAATGACCAAAATCGCTGTTTGATGAAAATTGACTTTAAAGATTAAATCACCCCTTGGCCATATAAGAAAAGCTCAAAGAGATTTACACATAATTTCTCTTCTAGTGCGAATTTTTGCATGAGGTTTGTTTTTAAATGTTCCTAACGAAACCTATTTAATTATAAGCTATTTTCTTTAAAAAAAAATCGATTTTTAGACGCTTTAAAGGGTACCTGATCCCTTAAAATATACTAAAGCAGTTTTATCCATAAACTTTATATCGGCATAAACAACATTTTATTTAAATGCTTAAATATAATGTTCTCTTTTTTCGTGCCAATAATAACTTGTATCATAAACGTAAAAAGTGCGTTGGTAACAGAAGGAAATTTAATAACTAATACAAAATGTCGCTAATTAAATATTTTGATGTTACTCAACCTTGAAAATTTAAAATCATAAACCGCAGATAATGCTTACATACAATTAAAAAAAATGAATATACCAATTTAAAAACACTAAAAATAATAATTTAAAACATTATTAGATAAGAAAAAAAAATCTTTCAAAGTTTCACCTCTTAAATTAAAAACATGTATAAAGAAAATTTCCGAATTTAATGCTATTTTATAATCTGAAACTTTCTCGTATTATCGTAATCATTAAATATCATGTTTAACTCCAAAATATTAATAATTATAAATATTAATTCATTTACTGTTTATAATCAGGAAGCAGTAAAAATCCCAAAAATCTAATATAAATAAACAGAATAAACAGACTTTCAAATCACTTCAAATTAATTTTTATGCCTACTACTGTGAATGCAGCCAAGAATCAATATATCTCGGTGTCAGCATTTCAAAGTTGAAGGTACTTCACGTTTTGTTTATTCTTTTGAGCTATGGCAAATTAAAATATTTCACTTCTCAGTTTTGAATAGGAAGAATGAACTATTTACACTCATTTTTTTATTCAAAAAGAGAAAACGAATGAAGTCCTGATTAATTTTTGTTAAGAATTTGTTATTTAATTGTTAAAACTATTATATTTCAAACCGTTACATAAAGAAGGAAAATAACAGAAAACCGCTTGTAAAATAAAAAAAATACTAAATCAATCTTTTTCTATAAAACATAAAAACTATTTAACTCTTATTTATAACATACAAATTCTTCTAAAGGAATGAAAGATTAAAATTAAATAAGACTTACCTTTCATAAATAATCCTTTATATATCCGTTTCGTTTAACATTTCAATGGCTGACAAAATGGAATCATTTCTCTTATCTTAAAATGGTTTCTTAGACAAAGACATGCTGTTCTGATTGGCTGATAAGTAGTTCGAAAACATTGTTCAACTTATTACCAAAATGCGGTTCAATTCAGCGTAATTTCCAAGGTTGCACCATGAAATGGAGTTTTTGAAAATGAAGAAGAACCATATTTTGGTAATTCTTATTATTTTCATATATTCGTTTAGCGTTGAGCGGAAATTTGTAACAGTGTACTTCAAATACAAGTACAGTAAAAATTGTTAACACATAGAAATGCAGATTTCACATCTTAAACATTTACAATATTTTTTCGCAGTTACCATGTAAAACACGTATAAACAAGCAGTCACCACCCGGGAATGAACAGCTAAATCAAACTGTTGTAACTCGTTTAAAATGCAAAGTAAATCCTTCATCGAAAAAATACCATGGACCAAGCTTTTAGACGAAGTCATAACCCTAAGACCCAATCCGCACGATCGTGCGGGTTCGACATTCATTTAAATTGTTGTTTCTGAGTCGTATGTAATAAAAACTCGAATCGAACAATGATTCTGGTTTGCAGATAGAGTAAAGTATCATTTTTTATCAACAGGTAGCGGTTGCAGTCCATGTTTTACTTTCACAGGCATGACTAGCTTTGCTTACAAATACATCGGGTCTAAAAGGGTTATATCAATATAAAGCTATTCCAAATTCTCTAACACAATTTCTTCCTAGTTATTTGTCGTTAGAAAAAATACAACATGATCCTCTCTTACCAAAAAATAGTTATTATTCTCCTGTCGATAAAGAAATGACAATAACTTACTATAAGAATTAAATTTGCTATGATGCTCCTTTCCTCCCTCTAAAATTAAAAATTGGTAACGTTGTGATGTATGAAGAATTTTATTACCCCGTAAATTAAGTCCACAATATTCTGGGCCATATACAATCTTAAATCGACTAACTGAGATAATGTTTGAAGTTGATAAACTCAATCCACATTTTAAAAGGAATTCAGAAATTATCCATTTAGCCAAGTAAACATACTACAATCCTCCTTAAAATTTTAAACTCTACCATGAATAAACCCCTGTATTTCTTTTATCTTTCATTTTTAGGGTTTCGTTTATCTGATGAAACCTTATTTGCTTCACTCCTCTGTCTGTTCATCACAGAGCTCATTCTCAGAAACTGTATAGGTTAGACTTGAAATGTTGCATACTAACAGCTGAATACATCCGATCACACGACAAATTATAAAATTTTGAAAAACTCTTTAATTAAGTTAATTCGACCATTTCCGCGATTTTTTGATTTCAAAACCATCTTAAATTCAGTATTTATTTCATGGAACTTATAGCCCAGTTAGTAGAGCATTGGTTTGTATGTCAAAGGTCGCGGATTTATGTCCTGACGATGGAAGTTGAGTTTTTTAAAACTTAAACTTGTAATTATTTTAGCGGAATTTCTTTTTTTTTTTTTTAAGTTGGGAAGTATTGCATGTTCTCCCCTCCCCCCAAAAAGAGAAAATAAACTAATAAGATTTTTCTATTTTTTTGTAATAATGGTAATATAATTTATTTAAGCCCAGTGGCACTGTGGTCAGAGCATGTGACTGCTATGCTGCAAGTTGAGAATTCGACTCCCGACTGGCCAAGGTTCACTGAGACTTTCATCTTTTCGAGGTTGATAAAAAGAGTACGAAGTTTGCTTGGGAACTAAACACTTAGGGTAGAGGTCTGCACGGGCCCGGACTTGGTCCGAGGCCCGTACACGGTCCGGCAGAATTAGGACAATTTTTTCAACGGGCAGGCAAAAAAATTGAACGGGCCTCCAGGGCCGGGCCAATAAAAAAATTAATCGGGCCTATCGGCCCGATATAAGAATTCAAGCGAAGCAGATAAAATACGAGCCATTTTCAATGAATATGATTTTCTCGAGAAGTATAAATGTGCGTCACGAGCCGGTGCGAGTTTAACGACATCAATACAGAAATGTAACATGTCCATCGTAGAGATCGGCATAGTACAGTTACAAGATGTCTGATTCCGAGTTTAATTTATTTTCAGCAGATTCGTGGCGGAACGGAACTGATCTTAATCAATCTCAGGATGTGCTGGACAGTCATTGTGTTTTGTAGTATTAATAGTGATAATGAACTTCTGTTGAACAGTATCTTTGGAAATATACCTTAAGGTGGTTCTCATATTCACTGCTCAACAATGCAAAACTTTCAGACACATTTTCTGACTCATTTTTAACTGTAAAGGCATAAAATTGACAGGCCTGACAATTGAAGGCATTTGGAAACGAATAGCTTTCTCCATATTTGATAAATTATTTACAGAGATAACAGAGATTCTTGTCACGTGACTGTACGTTTTTCTCCTTTCCTGTGCTGTCGCTTCAGGAAATTCGATTCAAAATGCCAACTTTGGCAGTATTTTCAGAGAAAGATATATTGCTTTTATCTATGAAAAAGACGGCATTTACATAGTTTCTGAATAAGAATACCTGCCAATCTTACGCCTTTCCGAAAAGAAATGAATTCATAAATGTGCCGAAATGTAGCTCCTTTGGATTTGAGAAAAGCCTTATAAATAAGAGAAATATTTTCAAAAATCTACTTTTTATTATACAGCTTCAAAAGTTATCATGTTTTTAATCATTTATTTTGAACTACATTAATTTTTTAATGAATCCTTATTTGAATTTTGAAATGTCTGTAGACACGACAGTGTAAGTAATCGTTAATGTTTACTATTGTGTGTATTCTGTTTTGCGAACATCATAGTAATCTAAAATATATTGTAAAATGTTCCCATAAATATGTATGTAGTATTCATTAAAAGAATCTTAATTGTAAGTCGAGAAAAAACGGATTTTTTTTTTGTAGAAATTGTATCGGGCTGGGCCGGGCCTGTTTTCACTGATTTTTGTACGGGCCGGGCTTGGACCGAACTTCCAATTTTTATACCAGACCGGGCCGGGCCGGGCCAAGATAGCTTTCGTTCCGGCTGGGCCGGCCGCTAATATCCGAACCCTAAAGCTTAGACGCACCTTGGCGCAAGTCAAAGAGCGTCAAATGGTTTGGCGAAAAGAGTGCTATTCCGCGCATGCGCTAGCACTCTTCTGTATTTTCAACTCAGTGACGAGGAGTTGTTTCAGTTCTAAGCAAAACAGTCTCCGATTTCTGTTTTATACGGCTAGTCGAGTCTAAAATAAATTATTTTATGCTAAATATGCAACCAATGCCATATTTACGGCTTATAAAGCATACTGGAACATCATTACACACAAATGAAGAGGATACTCAGTTAAAATACAGGTACGTGTTATGTTTTCAGTGTTTTGTATATTAACTAATATAATTTAGATAATGTTGTATTATTATGAATATTTGCATTAACACATTTTCAAGATAAGATTGGTTATTAGAACATCGAAGTTGACAATTGATACCTTAACCGTGGTAAAAGTGAAATAATACCGCATAAATTAACACTTGATTACTATCGTTGTAATGTGTAAGATAGTGATTTTTATTTTTGGTTGCAAAAGCGTATTTGAACTTGCTAATTTTTGGGGGAGGTGTGTGTATTTATTTTAGTTTTTATGTTTAAATGCAAAAGAATATACATTTCTAGTCGATTACTACCTTAGTCTAAAATATCGCTGTATAAACGTCATGTGACTACACAGATACAATGACAACAATAACATAAGGTTTTTGAGTAGAGTAATCGAATGTTAAATAAATAACTTTGACTCTTATCAAATTATGATATATCTGCAGATTATAATAATTTAATATTATTCAAATTTATTTTTCAGTTTTCTTGTGTCAGTTCAAAGTTTCTGTTACTAATCATCCAATAATAGTTTATATAGTAGCTACATATGGATATTTTTTAACATTATATTTATAAATGTGTCTTATCTTGAAAAAATGTTGCAAGAGTTCCTAATATAATACAACATAATAATAAAGCACTGAAAACATTTCACATAGTGGTTGAATGAGAGTTTATAAGAATGTATGAGTGTTATGTTAGTGGTTGTTCATTCACATAGGAAAGTTAGTTATGTGATAAAACTATTAATGTAATAGTTTATTATATTTATAGTTATCTATTCTATTTTCATTATAGGTAAACAAAACTATTGGTAAATACATGAATAAAGACTAACCCAATCTCGCAATGCAATAATTACTGTAAGGATAGTAAATAAATGTATATAAATATGTATGCAACAGTCTTGTCAATAGTATAAACACTTTTTTCTGTATCTCCTGAAAAAAAAAATTAGGTCAAGTTTTACTGCTTTTTTTTATATTTTTAGTAACCTCCCCCCTTATTTTTCAGTAAAAATCAAATCATTTGAGATATAAATTTAGTTTTAGAAATTCTATCATTTACCAGATCCATTTCAATATAGAATAATATGTAATATCCAAAAACGATAGGAAAGAGGAGAGTAACATTTGAATCGACGTGATATCAAATATTGCTAGCAGTGTGTGTACCTACGTAGTATCAATATGCGCATGCGCGGAATAGCACTCTTCTCGCCAAACCATTTGGCGCTCTTTGACTTGCGCCAAGGTGCGTCTAAGCTTTAGGGTCCGGATATTAGCGGCCGGGCCCGAAAATTCTGGCCCGTGCAGATCTCTAACTTAGGGTCCAGAGTTCGGCTGACCACCTGACCGGGACATATGCTGTATAGCACCTCGGAGACCAGGGTCAAGAAAACAATAATGGGCATTGTATTTCCAGATCCTTAATGGATCGTTTAGACACAGAGTTAAGTTACAGTTTTGGATTATTATAATTTATTATCGTTTCCATAATTATATATTTTTTTTGCATTGTAAAGCGGTTCGAAGGACGGAAGTTGAAATTTTAGAATTTTATAAGGGTTTTTAAATTGCATTGTAAGATGGTTATCTAATTCTAAGAAAAAAAAAAGTAATTTGTAAGATGGATGTTCTAAGTTAAGTTAAAAGAAATTTCGTTTTTTTTTTTTTGTTTTTTTTTTTGTATTAATAGAAATATTGTATTTAAAAAAATATCAAAATTTTTTCTTCGTTGACGCATTTTTCAAGATTTTTTTTTCATTTTAAGGCAAATTTATAAGCTATTTTATTGTTTTTTTAATTCTAAATTTTTTGGGGGAAATTGCAATATTTTTTATTCTGTCTAGACACATTTACCATTCTGATTTTTTGTGTAGCCATCTTTTGCCAGATATGAATACAAAACAAGATTAAAAAAAACATATTAAGCATGTAAAGGGTTAGAAACAAGAATAATAAAAATAATGTCATAAGATTAGTAAAAATAAAACAAATTAAGTTTTATTATTTTATTTAACATTTCATATTCTCTTACAAGATGGATGTTTTTTTTTTTGGTTATTCATTTGTCATGGATTATTTATTGTGGATATTATGTATTTTTTTGTCCTGGATTGATTAATATGGATATTATACATTTATTTGTAATGGATTATTTATTATGGACATTATACAATACTTGTCTTGTTGCACCATCTATTGGTGAATATGATTGAAAATTTTTGTGCTGGTGCGAGAATTTACGAAAATTTCTACTTTGTTTAAACTTTTACTACATTTCTGAAAATTCGGAATTTTAAATGTAGTTGAGGAAATAAGAACTTATTGAACATCTACTAAATTTATAAAAATTTTCAGAATTTAAAATTTCTTTAAAACAATTTTTTTGTCTTCAGAAATTAAAAATTTTATTTAAATCTATGCTATTTTTTTTAAATTTCGGAATTTAAAATAATAATCGGCTATTGTATTTTATTTAAGTAATTATTATTTGAATAGTTTGAATTTGTTTAAAAAATAACTTCCTTTTATAATCATTTTAAAATTAAATTTATTCATGCTACCACCTATGTAAGGATTTACTAATTATAAATTAACAATTTAGATTTAATAATGAAAGAATAAAGTGTTTTGAAAGGAATATTAAACGAAACCGTCTGTACAATCTGTGATCACACTTGTTTTTCATCTTTGTTTTCCTATCGTCCCTGTATGATCATAGTATTTGGAAGGGGAGCAAGCTAGATACTTAAACTCAGCCACCAGTGTGTAGAATGATGGAGCAGTTTACAAGCACAGCAAGAATTATTTTTATTCATTACTTATACGCTGACTCATTAAGCCTGTTGAGATCCTCCGCTCCGCTGTTTCCCACCAGTGTTCGGACTGTTTTCCCATGTTCTCCTTCCAGATGGAACGGCGAATTCAACAAAACTGATTCACTTTACCTCTGTGGGTGATTATCATATATCGACTTTCCTTTACATTACAATATTAAGAATAAAATTAGATAACCTAACTTTCCATGTTTAGCACTGAATTCAATACTTTGAAGAAAAAATATACATTATTTTAATGTCGGTATATAACCCTCCGTAGATCGCACTAGGCCTGACCCTGACAGACACAGCACAAATATTTCCATTCTCTTCTCCGCCTCTCCTACAGCGCTCAGAGTTACTTACTTTGCGTGTAATAACAGAGTTTTTAAAATTCAAATTTGAAATATTCTCTCTTTTTACATTCTAATGAAGGTCACTGATCACTTAAAGAGCGTTAGAATTGTGTCAATTAATTGCTAACGGTGATTTTCTAACAGGCGCTTTGCACTCGAACTCGGGAGTCCCAGAGTTGCGACCGACGGAGGGTTAGAATTATGTTTTCTTCCTAATAGCATGAAGGTAATTTTAATTACTGCACCCTAGAAATTTTTTTGAAAGGTTAGGCACAAATGGTTCGTTAAAACAATGGCAACTTGAAATGCTCAAAATTAAAAATATTGAACCAATCGCATTCAATTTTGAGAATACTTAGCTAACAACTAATAAAAATTGAGATTTTAATTTATTAAACAGAATTTATATGAAAATTTATATTGTTAAAATTTAATTGTTGTAAAATGTAAGCATTAAAAATGTATTAAGGAGGAATCAGGGAAAATACAAAAATTGTCAATAATTTTCTAATTTTATTGATATAATTTATTATTTTCATGCATAACTTCGTTCAGATTATTCAGCTCCTAAATGAAAAGATCTCAGCACAACATATTCAGATGACATACGTAACGATGTCAGAAAAGAGGCAAAGAGAGGAAATTCTAACACTGGTACAAGATGGATAGTCATCAATACGCAATAATCCAGTTATTGCTAACTGTGCTGCTGATGGAAGAAATATTTTCTTCCTATCAGCTTTAGACACTAAAAGTAATCATACAACCACAGAGTATTGCTCAAAATTGTCAAATGAAGCTATTCATGAAGGCGAGTTAGAACATCGTTGTACTGTGAAAAGCTTTGTTAGCAGTAATGAAAGCAAAATAGTGAAACTAAGAGAAGAACTGGTACAAAAATATTCATGTGATGGCAGTTTTTTTTTTTTTGTTGCATATGGATGTGTAACGCATTATCTCAATTTATTAGGAGGAGATATTGGAAAAATAAGAATTATTAGCCTCATTATGAGAGAGGTTATAGAAGTTTCTAAATATTTCAGAAGTCATAATGTAGCTAAAAGCTTTCTTAATTCTTATGGTGGTGTAATGCCTAGACTTCCTAACGAAACTCGATGGAACAATCACATTAAATGCTTGGAGACATATGTGCAAACAAGGATGCTTCCTTGAAAATTATTGATGAACAGATAGAAGTAGATACAAACATAAGGAATATAACTAACAATATTGTTTATATATTAATATTGCTTTAAATAAAGAAGTGAAACATCTATTCAGTCTGTTGAAAGCCATCAGCATTTCACTGGATGTGCTACAGAGGGATTCGTCTGCTATTGCATATGTAGCCAATGAATTCTGGACAGTTTTGAAATCTGAAGAACTTAGAATTTATAATAAATGTTTACAGAAGATTTGATGACTGTATCCTGCCAGCTCACATTTTATCCTATATGCTGCATCCAAAATACATGGGTGAGGTGTGGACTAATAACCGCGAAGAAATAGCAAAAGGAAATGGGTAAATGACATAGATAAAAAATGTTTGCCATTGATTGTTAAATTTTTCATTAACGTATCTCCATTTCCTGATACATACAGGATGTCCGAAAAAAATTAGATTTTAAAATTCAATAACTTGCAAACGGTGATAGTTATTTAAAAAAAATCTTGCAGGAGTGTTATGTAAGATGTCAGGAGTTTGCATGCTGCGATTCTCAGTTTTAGTTGCAAATTGCATCGATAAATGATGCTGCAAGCAATAACCGCTAAATCCAGGCTCGATTTTTCGGCCTCTTTCTTCTTCCACGCGCAAAACGGAGATTAAAATGTATTGAATGGATCTCAAGGTACTAAAAATCGGGTCTGGACTGAGCACCTATTGCTCTCAGCGCCATCTTTTGTTTGAAATTTGACCTAAAATAAAAAATCACAGTAAAAACCTCCTGACATCATGCATAACCCTCCTGCAAGATTTTTTTTAAATATCTGTGAACGTTTGCAAGTTATTGAATTTTAAAATCATTGGTCATTTTTGGGACAAACGATATTTTTCTGATGCAATCATACATAAACTATCACCAGGAGAATGGCGGGAATCAGCGTAAAGATACAGTGATTTAGAAAAGATTTCAAATTTTGCATGTCATCTTTTTCATTGCGTATCTTCATCAGCAAGCATTGATCGTATTTTTTTCCAATTTCAGTTTGATTCAAAACAAACTTAAAAATAGGCTTGGATTACACACTGTTACAAAATTGGTAATGGCTTATAAAATCTTAAATTCTAAAGACAAACAACTTGATCCTGATCCTGAAGCATTTGGCGGCTTTTAAATGCTTTACAACATTTATGTATCTTGAATAACAAAATTTCATGGTATGCATTTCTGTTAATTTCTTTATTATTTCCTGGTTATTTTGCATTTAACATTTTAACTAAAAGAAAATTTTTATAATTATATTTTTCTACTTCTTATTGATGCCCCCCCCCCCCCCCCGATAGTAAAATATATATATGTTACCGGCCAAACCCGATTTTAAGCCAAACTAGATTGGCCTAGGCCAAATTAGTTTATCCTGACGACCATAGGTTAATCTAGTTTTTCCTAGGCTAAACTAGTTTATCCTAACGACCGTAGGATAAACTAGTTTTTCCTAGGCCAAACTAGTTTGGTCTAACGCTCATAGGATAAACTAGTTTAGCTTGCTATTCATTGGTCCGAGCTAGTTTATTCTAGGCCAATTCAATTTGGCGTGCTTTTATCGATCCCAAAGACCGCTTCGGGACCAACCTTCTAGTTTATCTTAGGACAATTCAATATGACGTGCTTTAATTGATGCAAACCAGTGTGGAGCTCGCGCACTAAAAAAACACTAACTAATTCAATTTCTCAAAAATGAGTTAGGTTCAAGATCGAATTCAAAATTTTTTAAACGAATCTGCTCAACTCAAACACATCTATAGAAGTGAACGAAGTTCACTGAAAACTCTTTTTTTTAAATATAATAGAACTTTAGCGTCCAAATTTACAAAATTTTGTGAGGTAGTTTTTTGGTTATTCAATGTAAGGGTCTTTATGGGCCAGTCCAATTTTCGTTCCCGACACTCGGCCCGTACTTGGTTTGGGGATTGCTTTTTTCGAGAGGTTCGTACCGAGATGGACCGGGACTCAATTTTTTTCCGGCTTAAGTCGGGACTGGACGGCATTCCTCTTGAGGTATGCCAGGCAAAAATGTTCTGTAAAATTTCCAACCCAGCACATATGAAAATCATTTGGACTGGCAGGATCTCTTATCTGTTCAGTAAAAAATCAGTAAGATTTGGCCCGGCCCAACTTTTTTAAATGCACGTACAGTAGTGCGCCGATTATCGGAACTCCAATTAACCGAACTTCCAATTATCCGAACAGCCTATTTCTCTCAAAAAAATTTTTAAACCGAACTTCTATTTATACGAATAACCCATTTATCTCAAAAGTTTTATTTTTTAATGATGATGAGATTGTGGATGAGATTAAGATGAAAAAGAAATTGAAAAAATTGAAGAAATGAAAATGACTCAGGTCCATCACATAACGAAGCCTTTGAATGTTTGGAAAAACTATGAAATGGCTCGAATGGCAGAAGAACTCTGATCTTATTCATCTAACGTATTAAGAAGAATTCGATGTATGGCAGCATTGGAAAGACTGTCTCCTTTGAAACAAGCAACAATTGAAAACTTTTTTGCTTAAATTATAATCTCTGGAGTTCAGAAAATGATAAGAAGTGAAAAAGAAAATTTTAAATGATAAAAAAAAAGTTTTTAAACGCGCTAGCACTAACTGGTACTGCCAGTCCTAAGCCTGGATAAAGTGTGAAGGTTTTAGTATAGTCAATAACATCTCTTAAATTGTTTGTCTATTTATCCGAACTTTTGCTTATCGGAACTAGCATCCGTTCCGACTTGTTCGGATAATCGGCGATCTACTGTATTTTAAAATCGCTATTATTCCACAATTAAAATTTATATATTTATATATATATTTTTTAATTTTTACTTTCTTCTTTCTTTACAAGAAGAAAATATTGGTTTCGTGAAATTTTCGACGGATTCATATGTTTTAGGGGCCAGAGATTCCGAAAAACATGTTTTAAAAAATGTTGTCTGTTAGTCTGTCTGTATGTATGTGACACGAATTTTGTGTGTGCTCTATCTCAAGAACTAATGCAGGAAATTTAACAAAAATTTATATTCAGGTAGTCTCTGATATAAATTGATGCTGCTTATTTTTTGGTGTAAATCACTCAACAGGTGACGCTGCTATGCTGCATTTTTTCCGATTTCCGCTATAGCTTTATCTCAAGAATTAATGCACGGATTTTCATAAAACTTGAGATTCTTTTAATCCTTGATATGAATTGATGCTGTTTACGTTTTGGTGTAAATGCCTCAACAGGTAGCGCTGCTATGCTGCACTTTGCACGATTTACACGATTCCCGCAATGGCTCTAGCTCAAGAACTAATGCACAGGTTTTCAACAAACTTCAGATTCAGTTAGCCCTTGATATGAATTGATGCTGAATAGAGATTTGTGTAAATAACCTAGTAGGTGGCGCTGCTGCGCCGCATTTTTTACTATTTCCTCAATAGCTCTATCTCAAGAACTAATGCACGAAGTTTCATAAAATTTCAGATTCAAGTATACCTTGATTAATATTGCTGCTGATTATGTTTTGGTGTAAATCGCTCAAGAGGTGACGTTGCTATGCTGAATTTTTCACGATTTCGCAGTATCTGTATCACAAAAACTAGTGAACGGATTTTCACCAAACTTCAGATTCAATTAGACGTTGACAAAAGTGTTTTCTGGTTAGGTTTTGGTGTAAGTTACTCAACAGACAGCGCTGTTATGCTGCATTTAAACGATTTTTATGTATTTTTACGGAATCATGCGGCACAGAATTTCATATCTTTAGAATTCTCATGATGACTATAGATTGCCATATAATTTTCCACTGTGATAGCGAATTTTGAAGTATTAACATATTTGAGATAGAAGAATGTTTAGGGATTAGTACATTCGACTAGTTTTAAGATCAGCAGATACATATTTAGTTAATAAAATTAAAATAAGATAAAACCTGAGAAAAATAACCTGCCTATGACGGAATCCCGTGTTTAACAACAACAAAAATATGTTGATCTATATAAAACGAGGATAATAGTACTTGTAAATAGAATATAATGCATTTACAACAGACGATGAAACTTCTGATAAGAGACCCTACCTATAACGGATACTTCTTCTTTCCTACACAATTCCGTCTTAGAACATTTTATTGCACAAAATTTTTAAAATTGTTTAATCTCTAAACTAGAAAATGTGGATTAACGATATTAATGATTTTATTGTAAACTATATTGATTTTTTTAATGAATCTCTATTTGTAATGTAAATATCTGAATAATTAATAATAGCACTAATATTTTTACACGGCTTGGAGACTTGAAAATCTGAAAAATTGTATATAGAAAAATCTTCTAAGACGGAATCACACAGGGGAGAAAAAACTTCGTTATAGTTAAGTTCCTTTTTTAGCAGGTCCGTCCTCTCTAGAAAATGTATTATTTTTTTTTCAAGCGGATTATTATATCCAATTTGCACCGATTAAAAAAAATCCGTTTAGATCCGGATTTCATCGTACACAGATTCTTCTAAAAAGTTTTATAGTACTCTATCCACATCCCTATGAATGTTTATATACTATTCTTTAAAGAAAATTTTAATTGTGTAATAATGGTAGCTTAAAAATATATGTATTTTAGACCAAACTGGGACCGAGACTTCGCCGGATTTTTTAAAATGCCAGATTTTTGAAAGAATATCAAATGCACTTCTGATATTCTTAATGGTGCATTTATTCATAAATAATTCAAAGCCAAATGATATGTATGTGAGAAATAATAATATCTCTAAATTCTTCCTCTCCAAAATTTTATGATAACCTCTCATCTCATTCTTTGGTTCTCCAGTACACAATTTGTCATACGGAACATATTTTGTAGCTACTAGGGGCGGTGAATTGGGGGAATACAGAGGAACAGTACCCCACTAAAGTCCCCAACGAATAAAATATATTATACAGGACTGACGGCAATACTATTTTGCACAAGAATGGCGCCGGAGCGGTAGATCAATAAAAGCACGTCAAATTGCCTGGCCGAGGGTAAACTAGATCGGCCAAGGATAAACTAGTTTGGACCAATGAATAGCAGGCTAAACTAGTTTATCCTATGAGCGTTAGGCCAAACTAGTTTATCCTATGAGCGTTAGGATAAACTAGTTTGGCTTAGGAAAAACCAGTTTATCCTATAAGCGTTAGGATAAACTAGTTTGGCCTAGGAAAAACTAGTTCATAGGATAAACTAGTTTGGCCTAGGAAAAACTAGTTTATCCTATGCGCGGTAGGATAAACTAGTTTGGCCGGGAAAACTAGTTAAACGGGTTTGGCCGTAACGTATATACTGAATGTTTCTATGCATATGTTATTAATGTCATTACAAGCACAAGTTTGATATCAAGGTAACATTATCTTCATTAACATAAACTTCTTATTTCATCAGATGACATTTTTTTATAAGATTTGAAGTTGTCAAACATTGAAAAAAAATTTTATTTCTATTTTTAATTTTGTAAACTGATCATTAGTCGCAATGGATCTACCACATGACAGATAAACAAGTTAAAATTTACTGCAAATGTAAATGTTTTACAATTGCTATTTAATAGGTACATTATAACTTAATATTGATATACATTTTATTTATGCACATGTTTGCATAAAAAAAGCTTCTAGATAAACTGAACTTAGTTGTTCATTTCCACACAAATTATTTCACATAATTTATTGTTTATAAATATATATATATGTGATATTTTAATATATAAGTTGTTTCTGGAATAAGAAGAATCAATATATTTTATTTATTATTGTTAAATTCTGCATTTTTAATTTAGAATTTTCAATTTATTAAAAGTGGACAAAACGGTATTTTGTCTAGGACAGTTTTTTCCAGAGTGGAAAAATCGGACAATCCTGCCTAAGGCTATTATAAAAAAGAGTATCCAAATTAATTAATAGCAAAAATCAAATTATCGGAATGAAAAATTGGATCTACTCTTTTACAACAAAGTTTCTTGCATATCTCACACAAAAGATTTCTCTCCAGTATGAATCAACACATGCCTGATTAAATTTTGCTTCAAAGAAAATTTCTTGTTGCATATTTCACACACAAAAGGTTTCTCCCCAGTATGAATTAAGAGATGGCTACTTAGACTACCCTTTCTTGAGAATTTCTTGCCGCATATTTCACACACAAAAGGTTTCTCACCAGTATGAATTAACAGATGCTTTCTTAAATTACACATTTGAGAGAATTTCTTATTGCATATCTCACATACAAAAGATTTTTCACCTGTATGAATTAAGAGATGGCTACTAAGACTACTTTTTTGAGAGAATTTCTTGTTGCATATTTCACACACAAAAGGTTTCTCACCAGTGTGAATTAACAGATGCCGACTTAAACAGCTCTTTTCAGAGAATTTCTTGCTGCATATTTCACACAGAAAAGTTTTCTCACCAGTGTGAATTAACAGATGCCGACTTAAATTCCCCTTTTGAGAGAATTTCTTATTGCATATCTCACATACAAAAGATTTTTCACCTGTATGAATTAAGAGATGGCTACTGAGACTACTTTTTTGAGAGAATTTCTTGTTGCATATTTCACACACAAAAGGTTTCTCACCAGTGTGAATTAACAGATGCCGACTTAAACAGTTCTTTTCAGAGAATTTCTTGCTGCATATTTCACACAGAAAAGTTTTCTCACCAGTGTGAATTAACAGATGCCGACTTAAATTACCCTTTTGAGAGAATTTCTTATTGCATATCTCACATACAAAAGATTTTTCACCTGCATGAATTAAGAGATGGCTACTGAGACTACTCTTTTGAGAGAATTTCTTGTTGCATATTTCCCACACAAAAGATTTCTCACCAGTATGAATTAACAGATGCTTACTTAAAAAGCTCTTTCCAGAGAATTTCTTGTTGCATATTTCACACACAAAAGGTTTCTCCCCAGTATGAATTAAGAGATGGCTATTGAGAATACTCTTTTCAGAGAATTTCTTGTTGCATATTTCACACAGAAAAAATTTCTCGCTAGTGTGAATTAACAGATGCTTACTTAAATTACCCTTTTGAGAGAATTTCTTGTTGCATATCTCGCACACAAAAGGTTTCTCCCCAGTATGAATTAAGAGATGGCTACTGAGACTACCCTTTCTTGAGAATTTCTTGCCGCATATTTCACACACAAAAGGTTTCTCACCAGTATGAATTAACAGATGCTTTCTTAAATTACACATTTGAGAGAATTTCTTATTGCATATCTCACATACAAAAGATTTTTCACCTGTATGAATTAAGAGATGGCTACTAAGACTACTTTTTTGAGAGAATTTCTTGTTGCATATTTCACACACAAAAGGTTTCTCACCAGTGTGAATTAACAGATGCCGACTTAAACAGCTCTTTTGAGAGAATTTCTTGTTGCATATTTCACACACAAAAGATTTCTCACCAGTATGAATTAACAGATGCTTACTTAAAAAGCTCTTTCCAGAGAATTTCTTGTTGCATATTTCACACAGAAAAAGTTTCTCGCTAGTGTGAATTAACAGATGCTTACTTAAATTACCCTTTTGAGAGAATCGCTTGTTGCATATCTCACATACAAGATGTTTCTCACCAGAATGAATTAACAAATGAGTGCTTAAAAGACTCTTTTGAGAGAAACTCTTGTTGCATACCTCACAAACAAAAGATTTTCCCTGCTGTGAGCTAGAAGATGTTTTTTCGAAAATGTATGTTAAAGAAATATTTTGTTGCATATTTCGAACCTGACAGCTTTACGTGACTCATGTTCTGATGTATATCTAAATTCATACCTTTATGCATCTGCAATAAATATAATTTATGATTCATTATAAAACAATATAAGAAAAAATAAATTTATTATGAAGAATAAAAATTTCTGTAATAAACTGAATTG
Organism: Maratus speciosus; assembly: GCA_963932465.1. NCBI lineage: Eukaryota > Metazoa > Arthropoda > Arachnida > Araneae > Salticidae > Maratus > Maratus speciosus. Next base: position 679,631,738 of record OZ010786.1, read on the forward strand.
AAATTAAATTTCTATCATTGTATTAAAAACTACTATAGAAACCCAATTATCAGATGCTTGGAGAACTAAAAGCGCATCAGATGCATTTCTTAATGATTAAACTATAAATAAATTATAACACGTAAACTAAATAGCTACCATCATAAAACAAATAATTTATCATAAATAAAACATTAAAGATTAAAATTAAAAGTTAGAATTATTATAAATAAAAAATAAAGCACATTTTTGTAAAGAAACCATTTTTAATAGTATTTATAAATAAAAAAATAAAGCAAATTTAAGGATAAAATTCTATAATTTCATTCCAACAATAATATGTTTTATAACCCAGCAAACACAGAGCTATCGGTAAGCAATCGGCCGACAGCCGCTTGCCACTACTAATAGTTGAGCCAGCGGCTCGTGTGGTTTCATGTCAGCGGACTTGGTAAACTATATATTTTTGGATTCACCACAACAACAGCACCTCATTTATCCATGACACTTTCGAAACCGGAGTAGCTTAAGGACGCCATATTGAAAAATGGCCGCCGTCGTCTAGTCAGGGGTTCGAGTGGTTTCATGTCAGCGGAGTTGGTAAACCACAAATTTTTGGATTCATCACAACATCAGAATAATATTTATCCATGATATATTAAAAGAAGAGAGTAGCTAATGGACGCCATATTTGAAAATGGCCACCGATAAACAGGGTGATTGAGAGATTTCCTTGGTTTTGCATGCTATTAAAATAATAGGGCGATTGAAGAGACAATAGGTAAAGACATGCAGGGGTCAAAATGTACAACGAAGTTCAGTCAAAGACCTGCCAAAGTCGAGAGATATTTTTGATATCAGGCCAACGTTTCTTCACAGGATTCGTGAAAGAATCAAAATTAGTTCTACATCCAGATCTGTCTTTGAGCAGGATCCAGAAAGACGAACGTGATATCTCATATTTGCAGAGCATAATTACCAACGAATTGATAAATCTAGACATGGTAATAGAATCCAATGCAGCAATGACAAATCTAGAAATTGTCGAAGACATGTTTAAAGCTCATGAAATAGATGAAGAAGATTACCAAACTTTCAAGAGAAAATATCTCTCTGAAGACTCAAAACCAGACGGGTTTTTCAAACCTCTAAAGATAAAGTAGCTAAAGACATTTTCTGACTTTAAGAAGAAAGAGTGTAAAATTTAATAAATCAGAGTTTATTGACTAGGCAGAAAGAAATCTGTTTGCTCAGATGACAATCATTGCAGAACGAAGAAATTTCGATATGAGAACTGTCTTCTCCTACCACCTAGGACCTCTTCCATAGTCCTCACTAACACTTGATGGTTTAATGCGAAAAACGGAAAAATCAAACTGATGGATGTTATGACAAAATTGCGACTGCTGAAAGAAGGCAAATTATGGTGTTGTTAATATCATTCACTGAATGTGCTTTATTCAAAGCTACCACAAGAGCTACAATCATTTAGACAACTAGAAAAGAATCTGTTTTCTAAAACAATACAAGATTCTACATCCTCTCAAAGAATAGGTGTTGTATTTGATGCATACAGGCAGGTGTCAATAAAAAGAAATGAACGAAAAATATGAACTGTTGGTAATGCTATAAAAGTTATATACTCCTGGAGACCCAGGACGAGAATGGAAGCAGTTTCTATCTGATGAGGAGAACAAGAAATAATTTATACATTTCATTTCTCAAGAATGGTAAAATGAACATTACCTGAAATAATTGAATACATGAATGATGTACGTTATCTACAAAGAAAACTGCTATAAATTCACGAAATAACTAGTTGAAGAATCCACTAAAGTGACTTGCTTCCAAGAAGAGGTTATACGAGATTTTTATTTCGCGCACACCATGCTTTAGCGTCTAGATTTAGATATATTATTATCTCTATAGGTATTGATGTGGCAGCTATCACACTGTTTTCTTTAGAAAACAATTTGAAAAACTAGAAAGGGTTAATATTTGTAAAATGTGGATCCAATGACAGGGTAAAGTAAAGTACTACAACTTGAGTGAGATGCATGGGCTTCTAGGTAAACTGATATGTAATGCATTACCTGAAATGCATTCACTGTCGAGTGCGATACAGTAAGTGCTTCTGCAGGCAAGGAAAAATGATGATTCAGAACACTGAATTTCGAAATGCGCTTAAGGCGTTTGATACTGAAGCTGATCTATCTGAGGAAACAAAGAAACAGTTGGACATCGCTATTATGGAAAGCACAAATACTCAGACATCAATGAATTGCGCTATATTCCATACAATTTTTCTGTAAAAAAGGAGTCTGTGGAGTCGCATCGCCTTCTGCCATGTAGTAATACACTGTACCTATAGGCAATGCGAGCTAATTACCACTGTCTTGTTTGTATGAAGTGCCTACAGGCTGATCCTTATCTTCCATCCCCAGATAAATATGGTTGGATTTTTGGAATAGATAGTGAAGGAAAAGCTTACCTATTAGTCCAGTGGGATGGCAGTCCTCCTGCTCCTGAAGCTATTTTGGAACTGATGTCATGTTCTTGTTCAAGAACATATGTCTCACCGTCATATGCGTGTCTTTTTAGTAACCTGAGATATACAAGCATATGCAGAATATAAAACTTTCTATGACGATGGAAGTTATTTGGACATAGGAATGTTAACCGATGATGATAGCATTGAAGAAGACTAAGGTTTCTGTTATTTATTAACCCGTTCGGGACTAGCATCTTTTACACGAATTTTATTCGTTTGACACCACTTTTTGTCAAACAATTAAATTTAGCTTAGCAATCAAGAAAATATCCTAATTAAATAAGGAAAATTTTACTTTTCTTTTTTAGTGATATCAAAAGCAAGCGATGGAAAAACGTTTCCGAAGGTGCAATATATGCACCCGTGGTCCAAAAGGGGTTAATTCTTAACAGGCTAAGTATAATACTTTCGCCAGTATTAATTTTTTCTTGAATTGCTGTGTGTTACCACATGAAAATAATATGCATCAAAATACAAAACAAGACTTCGGTTTTCTTTCATCGCAAATGTCTTTTGAACTGTTTGAAAATGTTAATAAACATAAAGTTAAATGTAAAGATAAGCAATAATAAAATAAAATCTTAATAAATACATAGTTTGTATAATATTTTATATTTAATAATATTTGTTCTTTCCATTTTTTTATTGAAATCTCTTTAATTATGTGATACTGCCAAAAAAATCATATGTATCTATGTGCGATAGATGGCGCTCATCTTTTCAGTATGGCGTCTATAAGCTAGCACAAATTTCATATTATCATCATAAAATGAACTCCTTGGACCATTGTCAATCAAAAAATGTATATACCATCAAGTTCTCAGAGATGAAACCAAAATCACTAATTTTGGCTTCTGGCTCAACGACTATACCAGCGGTATTTGCATGATACCGGTTGACGCTACCGGTTCCGTATCTCTTTTGATATGCCGCGCGAATGCGACCCGATTTATGAGGTACGCACCCGGTCCGGTATCGGCAGAACACTATGCCGACAGCACGCCGATAGCTATCCATACGAATACCGACCGCAGCCCGACACTATGAAATGAAAATGACATGAATTGAAAAAAAATTCTTTTGCTGGCGCCATCTATGATCCATCGTGGAATTTATATGTGAAAGGAACGTATTTTGGCGTTGAAAGAGGTTGGGTTTGACATGATGACCCCAAGGACAGATGGTGAAAGCCTTCACCACTCGGCCGCTGAGACTTGCTGAGGGGAGGATTCTATGAGGTAATAACGGGAAGACATTTCGATAAGTGATAGTTTGAAGATGAAGGTAAATAGTAGATGGGAAAAGTTGGAATTTTGAAGTATTTTTATTTTATTTATTTATTTATAATTGTCTTACGCGCGTGTATTTAAAAGTTATTTAATATTTAAATGAATGAAATAAATATCTTACCGAATGAGTTAAAGCAAACGAATTGGTATTTCTTATAAATTAAGAATAATTAACAAAATAAAATAATTTTAGAGGTTACAGGTTTTAGAAAAATAAAATTATTTTAGAGGTTTTGTTCAGTTAATAAAATTTTCTTATTAGGAATTATAACGTAATTGCACGCGCTGCGTTAATTTAAAATATATATATATTTAAAATCGAAAAATTTATTTTAATAAATAATAAAGTGGTAATTAATAACTTTTAACTAGAATAAGAATTAATTTAATGTCGTTTGATGATTTAAAGTAGAACATATTTTTAATGATTATGCTACAATATTAATTTGTTATCAATATTTTTAATTTTAAAATAAAATAAAAATATTAATTTACGTATTTTTTTCTTTTGGAAGATAATTTTTAAAATAATTTTAGAGGTTTTTTTGTTAATACAGATTTCTCTTTAGGAATTATAATGTAATTAAGTTAGTTAATTCAAGAAATATATATTTGTAACATAGAAAAACTAATTTTAATATAAATATAAGTTAGTAATTAACCACATTTAATTAAAATAAGATTTCATTTTATGTCATTTGATGATTTAATGCAGAATATATTTTTAATGATTTTGTAGCAATATTATTAATTCCTTTACTTATCAACAGTTTTTAATCTTAAAATAAAATAAAAATATTATCTTTTTTTTGACAAATAATTTATTAGAAGTAGGAGATTTCTTAATCTTTTTTTTAAATTTTATTTTTAAGAAGATGGGTAGTTTTTTTTTATATTTTTATAGCTTGTAAAATAATTTTAAACACTTTTTAATAATTTGATTTTTAAATAAAATAAGAAACATAGCTATTGCTTTTAAAATGAATATATAATTAGAAAATATGTTCAATTAACTTATGAAGTTTTCTTTTCTTTCTACGATTAAGATTATAATGGATAATAATTTTAAGGAAAGACTTAAAAAATTCTTTTGATGATTCAGATAATTGTAAATCCTTTTCAAAATGAATTCAATAACACTTTTTAAAATAAATTAATAGAGGCTTTTTTATATTTTTTTCTGTTTATCACTGTTGGAATTTTATATGAAATACATGACATCTGGCGAAACAGCACCGAAAACTGGCGATATGAAACAATTAAAATAATAAAACTTTGTAAAAAATCACCGCTTGTAATCGGCCGCTTGCCGATATTGGTGATTCAAAAAAGATGGGAAAAATTTTAAGAGGTGATAGTACACACCCAAACAAACATTTTGTATCAAAGAATGCATGGTCGAAAACTAAACGTAAAAAAGTTAGAGGGCGCCAAAAGTGACGTTCTTATACGAGGCAAAAACACACAATGAACGATTAAGTTAAGTTACGAAAACAAATTTAATGGCATTTGATTACAATAAGTGCTCAAAACATTGACCGGCAGCTGTTATGCACGCAGTACAACGGCGAAGAACAGATTGGCGAATTTTCTGAAACACACCAGGCACCACCGCGCTCGCCAGATCTTTCATGTCTCGATTTTTTTTTGTGGGAGCAGCTAAAGGCTCTTGTGTATGAGACTCCCATTGAATCCGCAGAAGAACTTGTTGCCAAGCTTTCGGCTACTGTAGGGGAAGTTCGCGATATGCCTGGTGTGTTTCAGAAAATTCGCCAATCTGTTCTTCGCCGTTGTACTGCGTGCATAACAGCTGCCGGTCAATGTTTTGAGCACTTATTGTAATCAAATGCCATTAAATTTGTTTTCGTAACTTAACTTAATCGTTCATTGTGTGTTTTTGCCTCGTATAAGAACATAACTTTTGGCGCCTTCTACCTTTTTTACGTTTAGTTTTCGACCATGCATTCTTTGATACAAAATGTTTGTTTGGGTGTGTACTATCACCTCTTAAAAATTTTCCCATCTTTTTTTAATCACCCTGTATAATCATAAAGGGCTGGTTACGGTAACCGGCAGTCGAAAAAGCCGATTCTTAAGTTTCAGTTGCCTACATGCTGCCGACAGTTCACAGAAACCACTGTGCCGATGCCGATACTTAACCGACACTGTCGGCTGCGGTCCGATCGTGTGCCAAAAGTTATGTGTTTGCTGGGTAAGCAGTGAGGCAAACATCAACTATTTCTGCGGCAAGGGGGGTGGCAATGTACGAATGTGTTCAGTCCGAATTCATCCAAAATTATTAATTTTTTCAATCTAATATAGCGGATTATTAAGGCAAGATTTTACATTATGAATTCAAGCTATATTGCAGGGTAATAATTTAATCATTTATTAGCCTTTTTACCATGCTTAAAGACTAACTTATTATAGTAGTTTTGAAGCATTACGAGTGACAGGCTGGTCCCTCGTATTTCGATGTCAGCAATAAAATAATGACATTTTCACAGATAATTCCTTTCAGAACACTATTCTAATAGTCTGTAATTAATTAAAGCGGATATGAAAAGGAAAAGGGCACTAAAAACATTTAAATGGAAATTATATAAACATCTCAAATGAGTTCATTTTTCTACGAGATAATAAATTAAAAATCAATATAATCAATTTAGTGTAACCAGTCATAACAAATTAGCATAGTGCACACGTATTACTTACCTTAGATACTTATAAAAGACAAATGTTCTATAATATTACACTTAAAGAATATACATGTTCATGGGATTGAATGATAAGTTCCCATTGCAAAAGATTTAATAAGTTCAATTATTTTAATTAAGTTTTATTAAAATCGAAAAGGTAATTGATAAAAAACATTGATACACAGAGTTAAATAATAAAATTTTGTTACACAGATTTGTTAATTTACTATTATTGCAACTTGCTGAAAGTCTGAACAAAATCCATCAAGTAATAATGGAGATTTCTTTTTTATAGCTAAGGAAAAACAGGTTTTGCTTTTCGTTATCTTTCTTTTCTTTTTTCTGTTTGCTTACAGCTGAATAATTTCTCTTTCCCGCACACAAGTAATGTGAAGTTGCTGACACATTTACTGAATCCTTTTTGTAAAAGAATAGAATTTTAATAATGTTGCTTTATCACGGTGTTTTGACAGAAAGAAAAAATGGATTTTCTTATTTTCTTTGCGTGTGCGCACTTGCGAATGTTGTATTTTTTACGTTCAATAATTAATGCATTACAGTCGGACCTCTATTTAACGAACCTCTATTTTGCGAACTTTTCTTTGGAACCAAGAACATTTTGCGAATTTCTTCGTAAAATAACCCCCAAATAGCGAAGTGCATTCTCTATTTAACGAACTTTTTCTTGTGATAATTTTTTTCTCATCATTTCTCAAAATATTTCTGGACATTTCGAACTTATTCTTTCTTTAAACACATTTTAGGATGTTCAATGGCCTTGAACTGATTTTACCAGGCGCCTTCTTTCTCAGTAGTGAGAATTCGGTAAGTACGGAGGACGAAGACGATAATCTCTTAGAGTAACTTAAAAAAATGTGGATATAGTGAGAAAAAAAGAAGAAATTAACCATGATGTGCTGATTAATGATTGTATTTCACTTAATTCTGAAATTGAGAATTCGGAAACACTATCCGAATTGGATATTTTCGACAGTGTGAAAAATAAAAACAATTACAGTAATGAATTGCGATGAACACGAATATGATGATGATGGAAATTATCATTATGCAGAAATTAACAAAACTTCGTATGATGAAATGCTAAAATCATTTGAAACAATCCAACGCGGATTATAGTTAGAAGAAAATACGCATGAAGGTGTTTTTGGTGCATTGCAAAGATGCGAGAAGTATTATGAGAGAAAGCACTTTTTAAAAGAAAAAAACTCAGGCAAAATTAACAGAGATAAAAATAAATAAATTTAAGGACGCATATGTTAACGTATGTTTAGAATTGCTTGCTATAATAATAATAAATACGATAATGTCATTAAAATTCGTTAATTTTAATATAAAACTATTTAGGGTCAGGTGGGGTAAAGTGGTCAAGCGCGGTAAAGTGGTCATAATTCATAAAAAGGGCTAAAATCCTGACTAATAAAAAATTTGAATAATTTTCTTTTAATTTTAGGTTTATTAAGTATTGATCAAAGTTTCTCACTCAAAAAAACATTTTTAGTAACATGTTTGAGCCACTGAGCACTCATTTTGTCTGTCTTTGTTACACCTTGTTCTTTTATCTCTTTAATTAACTTTTCTGCTGCATTTTGTTTATCCCAAATTTTGTTAAATTAGCAGTTCAGAAAGCTTTTCACATATCTCAAGAACATATTTTCATTTATAGCTAAGTTATATTTATCACAGATTTTATTTCATAATAGTTAAAGTTACATGGGGTAACTTTAAATATTAAATGGTCATAGGGTTAGGCTTAACTTATAGATATTTGATCTGAGTTAAATTATTCATTATATACAATGCCAGTTTATTAAATACTAATAATTATTAAAAACTAACTGCAAATAGTTATTATTTAATAATAGTTTATAATATGGGGGTTAAAAAGGGTTAGGTTTAAATTTTAATAGGTTCAGAATAGTGAATGAATTAACTAAGTGTAAACCCGAATTGCTTGCAAAGGTTACATCAACTAATTTAACAACCAACACATTAACTACTTTTTCTAATACCTATACTTGTATTATACACTGCTCAAAACAAATAAAGGATATTGGAAGTTTTATATAAAATAAAGATATAAACGAATTTTTTTTTGCCGAAAATAGAAGAAGAGAATCACAAATGCAAATTTTTCTGGTTTTCAAACTGTGGAGTATGCAAATTTTGAGTTCGACGTCAAAAATGTCGCTTCAGCGGCAGCGAATGAAATTTGACTTTCAACTGGATAAAAGAGAATGAAGACAAGGATGATCGGCATTCAGTGATTGCTTTGTTCCGATGAGTACGATGTCTCAGCGAAGTCATTTGACAGATTCAGAAGCTTTGAGAATTGTTGGTAGGTTAGAAGGGGGCCAAACTCAAGCCGAAGTAGCGCAAGCCATTGGAGTGTCACAAAGTGTCATTTCCAGGATCTGGAACCGTTTTCTGGAGAGTGGATGTGCAGGCCGAAGACCAGGGCAAGGTCGTAGACGGGCAACAACGCCCAATGAAGATCGGTATTTAGCGTTAACAGCTCGGAGACACCGAACCATGAACGCTACTCTTCTCCAACAACACCTTCGCTCGGCTACAGGCACCACGATTTCAACTCAGACTGTCCGAAACCGGCTCCATGCTGTAGGTCTGTATGCTCGCCGACCGATGGTATGTGTTAGATTAACATCAAGGCATCGTCGCGACCGCAGGGAGTGGGCAACCGAGCATGTCAACTGGAGAAGAAATGAATGGAGCAATATTCTGTTTTCTGACGAGTCCCGTTTTTCTGTGCATCCGGATAATAGGCGTATTTTCATCTGGAGGGACCGTGGCAGTAGGAATAATCCTGCGTTCGTGCACGAAAGTGTCAGATATGGCGGTGGAGGAGTGTTGGTGTATGGTGGCATCTCCATTGACGAGCGCACTGACCTCTACATCATTCGAGATGGAGCTCTGACTGGTCGCCGATATAGGGATGAGATCCTCAGACCTATTGTAGTCCCTTACGCTGCAGCAATTGGAGATAACTTCATTTTAATGGACGATAACTGCAGGCCACATCGTGCAAACCTGGTGGAGGATTTCCTTTTCGAGGAAAGAATCGTTCGAATGGAATGGCCAGCGTGTTCTCCAGACATGAATCCAATCGAGCACGTTTGGGACGCTCTAGGAAGACGAGTTTCTGGCCGCCAACAACCCCCACAAACTCTCCAAGAACTGGAAAGAGCTCTTCTGGAAGAGTGGGGCAGAATACCCCAACCCGTCATTAATAGCCTCATTGAGTCCATGCCCCAAAGGTGTTCAAAATTGCTGGCCGCCCGTGGAAACCATACCCCCTACTGAAAATGATTTTCTTTGAAGAAAACACCTTTTCTTATTCTTTTTTTCTCATATGCACAAATTGTGTTTTTTTCCTTTAGTACACAAATGCGCAATAAAATGCATTTTTTTCTGCCAAACATGTGTAATTTATTCTCATATAACCTACTATGTCTGTCGACCATGTATCAATCAGCTAAACAGTTTACCAGATACAAAATCCACCTAAAACTGCAATATCTTTTAATTGTTTTGAGCAGTGTATAAGAAAATGGTCCACAAGAAAGTCTTGAAAGAATTTTTAATGTTGATGAGGCTGGAATGGATATGGATAGCCAAAATAGTCCAGTTTAAAAATTTTTACGCAATGCAATGCATTATAGAAAATTCAGAAACCAAAGGAAAGATAATGTTTAGTGTTCCTTTTGGTATATCAGCTAGTGGTTATTACATTCTTCCATTCGCCGTTTATGAGTGAGTATATATGAATTATGGATAAAGGGTGGTCGTGCAGGAGCATTGTATGAATCATGGAATCTGGATAGATGCAGGATTCTGTACTTGAATCTTGGATGGATCATTTTATTAAGTAGATAGTACACCGAAAGCTTACAAAAGCCTGCCCTTTTATTTATGATTGTGATGGACATAAATATGAATTATGACACTGTGAAAAATAGCTATCGACAATCACATTATAATACTCTGCCTGCTACCTCATACTAGTCATAGTCTACAACCATTAGATCTAGGTGTATTTTCCCCCATTAAAAAAAGCCTGGAAAGGAATTTTAAAGAAACTACAGTATCAAGAAATCCGACTGCAAAATATGTAAAAAAAATTAAAATAAGCTACATTGGCAACATTATCTACACTCATTTCAGATTTGAATAGAATTGTTAGACATAGTTTTAGAGGAAAAGGAAATGTGTCCAGTCCAAGATCGGGGTAGTATTGACAGAAAAAACACTTGCATTATATCTGTAAAAATAACAAGAGGAATGGGATACTTAAAAGTTGCTTAAATTTCCAAGAGGAAAAAACAACACAAAATATCCTTAATCAACATTCTCTTTTGAATCCATTTATAATCGTTAAAGATGACATCTCAAACCATATCTATAGGACCTTGAGTGTTGCTAAGATATGAAATGAAGAAATCAATAAAGCAATTTATTGGGAAAAAACATGATTATTTTTCTTAATGTATGTTAAAAAAAATCAAATTTGGCAATCATTATACTTTTCCAGAATCAGATGTGATCAAAATCCTTGAAGAACCAAATTTTAACAACAAACAATTTTAACATTACAAATTTACACTTTAATAAAATAAAATGGCAGATAACTTATTATAAAGGTTGTTTAAAATGTTAGTAAATAATAAAATGTCACTTTTTATTCATTAGTTTATTTTTTTATTACATTTTTTCAATGTGACCGCTTTACCCCATGCACTACTCACTTTACCCCACCCCCTGGGGTAAAGTGGTCATAAAAACATGCCTGGAAAACTATGTTATAAAAAGGTGTTATTCCCCAAAAATATTTCTGAAATGGAAATGGTTGTACTCTAGAGTAATGTAATGTAAAATATCACCCAAAATTTTAGAAAACATAACAGAAATTCTGATGTTTGTATCCTCTGAAAGTTTGAAAAGCCTGTTTTTATGACCACTTTCCCCCACCTGACCCTACTTTAAACAGAAAATAAAGTGTATTCCCGGACAATGTTTTGTTTTCCGTATTTCAAAGACTTAAACACATCGAAGAAATGAATTGATGATGGATATTGACGGGTAAAATAAATAAAACAAATCGATATAATTTATTTAAAAAAATGTGATTAATTACTTTTAGTAAAAATATTTAGTGTTTATGAATTTAAATTCTGTTTTATGCAGTTTAAAGTATTTAAAAAGGTCAATCTCTATTTAACGAATTTTCCATATAACGAACTTTTTTCCGGGATTTAGCGACTTCGTTAAATAGAGGTTCGACTGTATTTAATTTTCCTTTTGTTTGTTTATTTTAAAACATTCTTAGAGCCTTTTATACCTATATATTACAATTTATAAAAAATTGTACATCAGTTTTAAATATTAGTACACCATAGATTTAATATGATTATAATTGAAATCATAACTCTAATACATTGTGATTCAATTGTAAAAGTAATAATATATGAAAAGAACTATACTGATTTAATTTATAGTTCATTTTTCTTTTATACATTAATTTGATTTTTAACTTTATAATCATTTAATAATTTATTGTTAATTTCATTAAAACATCCATCTAATTTAATAAACTTTATTAACTAATTGTAATTTTTTTTAAATATTTTATTCTGAAGTATAAAATTATTTAAACAATTATGTTTCAAGTTTAACAAATAATAATTTATTAAACTTTTTAATTTTTTCAAGACTATCTTAAATTAGAGTTCCGCATCTGGCACCATCAGATTAATGAATTTTAACAGAATCTAAAAACTAAAATCTGAAATGAATTTCTGAACACGATTTAAGCTGTGAAGCTCATTTGAAATTGTAAATATTAGGTTGAGCAAAAAGTTCTGGGAAATTTTTAATCTAATAGTTACCAGAATTTGTATCGTATATAGGAGTACTAGTGGTATATCTATAGGAATTTATGAATTTCGGCTCCAATATACCTATTGAACAGTATGATTAGCGTGTGTTGATCTGGCATTATTGGAGAAAAGTTCTAAAGATTCTGAAAATCGTCGATGAGTTTAATGAGGTGAAGGGTTGAAGAAGCTTGTCAAGAGTTTTTCGATTCCAAGGACTGGTACTTCCATGGTACTTCCAGCAAATCCGGAATCTGGCAGACCGATGGCAGAAAGTCGTGGACTATGATGGTCTCTACTTTGAAGAATAGTCCTTGTTGCTTTTGTTGTTTATTTGCGTATAACAAAGAAACTTTCACAAATTTCCCAAAACTTTTTGCTCAACCTAATAATGTACCACCACCAACAACAATAAAATAAATAAGTAAATCAATCAATAAATTCTTTATTTTAATGGGCATTCTTTTTCTCCTTAAGGTATGTTTCTACCTTCGGAGCATTTTTTTAAAATATGGAAATTTTATTAAACACATGTGTTTTTAGTTAAAACAGGAAATAAAACTATTAATTCAAATAAATTTTTAATGGAATTTTCATTAACGTTTTAGATTTAGGCAGTATTAAGTCAAATTTTTGTAAAGAATTTCCTTCTATAACGAAATCTATTCAATACATTTCACTTTTTTTTCAACAATATATTAGCGAACCACTTACCTGTGCTATGAATCAAAATATTTTCAATACATCTTAAATTTACTAAAATATACCAAATTTTGTAAACAAAACAAAATTTTAAAAAAAATGTATATTTTTCAATAAAAATAGCTCTTAAATTAATATATACATACTTACAAGCTATGTTTGGCTTCATAACATACCAATTAAAAAGCAGAACCTTGTAACAAAATTTTATTTCAATGTCTTAAAAACTGTTTAAGAAATCACTTTTCTCGTAAATGTAAACAATAAAAAATGAAGTTTTCCAGAAAACGCAAATTAAGATTTTAATATAGGACAAAAAACTCTGTATAAAGTTTACAACTTTAAATTTAAACTTACTCTATGTAAAAAATGAAAAATATGAGCATTAATCTTGCTTAAAAGTAAAGAAACAACTCTTAAAATACATTATTTACTTTTCGCTAAACGGTCACTTCCGGTTTCAGAAAGTTTATTTCCAGTTTATATTTTGGGCTATAACTTCTAGTTATTGCTGAACCAAAGTAAGGCATTTTTGGAATCCTAAATGTTTCAAGTTTAATTTAAAAATTAAAAAAAAAAATCGAAAATTTTCGCAAAAACAGCGATTTGAGGGTAGGCACACATCTTAAATCTGATTTTCTATGTTACAAATAATATAATTTTTCATAATTCACACAGTTGAAAATCGGCCTATAAAATGTTATTTCTATACGGGTTTAAAGACTGGGAACGAAAATCTCAAAAGAACCAAATTTAAAATAGTCTAATAAGAGCTGAAGAACTGCGAACAGATATAGCATGCGCTGAAAGTACCGATTCATGTACAATCGCAGAGCCCCACAGCATCGAGTGCAATGAGTACTTGGAGGGACAGCAGCATGTTGACGAAATACGAATACTTTTACAGAATATATTCTTATATTTTTACAGAACATTTTATAGAATATATTCGAATATTTTTATAGATTATTCTATAAAATAAATTCGAATATTTTTATAGAAACTTTATAGATATTTCTATACCTTTTGGTTAAACTAGCTTTTAGAAAAATATGCCATAATTCTATAGGATTCTATAATACTTTTTCTGTAATTTTTTTATACAATTCTATAAGAAATTTTTCTAATGCTAAGGTCACAATTAAAAATCTCCCAAAAAACATGATAAAAAGCATTAATCTTTTAAGACTTTCCAACGTTCTTTCATTGTGCTTATGAACTCAGTCTGTCTGTTTGTTAGTTACCTGTCCATGCTCATACACGCCAATCTCTGGCTTTTTTACATAAAAAAATTGTACTTCGAACCTGAAATTCAATAAAAGAATGAAATTAAGTGGATTTTAAATGACTACTATATTTAATGCCAGACACATTTAATTAAATTTTCTAGTTAGATGCTTATATATTTCATTTAATAAAAGCCAGACGTTAGAAACTATGCATGCTGTAACTCACATAAATATTTCCGGATTGTCATGCAATTGGCATAAGTTATTGCGGTTTATCATGGATATTCTTTATTGAAAATGAAATGCGTAATATCTATAGCTCATTTATGACACTGAAAAGAATTCCGTTACATTACAGTCTATGCGGAAAAAATTCTTTGTGTTGTATTTAATTATGTTACATTCATTCAAATAATCTGAAATTGATATGAATCATTGAGGTGCGATGCTTAGAATGAGGCGTGCATAGCATTCATCGTTTATTCACAGGAACGCACAAAATATTTAGGTTGCAGTATTGTCTATTGACAATAAATGATAGGTGTGTTTACTGTTATTATACATGTTTTTAAATTTAACTAATTTTTCGTATATTGCTTGGTGTACATTAATTCTATACATCCTATACAGGGCAGCACAAAATATCTCAAGTACTTTTCCAATTATTGACGAAAATTGCTAAAAGGAAATTTTGAACTGTTTCCCAAACTGAACAAAATTTTAGCATACGATGTAGTAATTATAAAATCTATAGATAATTTTCACAAAAGAATTTGGATATTTTTACAACTTATGATGGTAATTCCTGAAATTGCGTTTCAAAATTGTTTATTTAAACATGGTAGGCTCGTAGCGCTTTAGCCTTTGAACAGATCTCCTCACCTAGTTGAATTTGTTTACTCAGACATCATCTTTCGCCTTATTAAACGCTTTATTAGTTTTGTTAATGCAGTCTAGAGATGGACAAGGATGACCCAGTAACTAATGAAACAATCCTTTTAGCTGCTTGTGTGTGACATGAGAAACTACTGAAGTGAATGCCTTGACTCTCATGATCAAATTCATTTGCTTGCGGCAACGTGAATAGCTGACAAGTTTTCACAAGTGCTTCGATCCATAGGTACAAGATGGTTTAGATTTTACGTTAAACCAAACAGCTGCACACACTTTCAAAATGCACTCAGTCAGTATTTGAATATTTTTTGATGGATATTCCGCTTTCACATACAAGCAAAGTATTCTGTTTGCTAAGGTGCGCGATCATTAAAGACAAAATTTACCACCAAAGTCTTCATGGATAAATCAGAAGCACAACTTCCAATGGAGATTGCATTACGCATTTCTAACCAATATCTTCGGTCCGTACATAAATCATCCTTAATTTCTAGTAATGGAATGTTATATTCAATAGGTGAAAATTCAATCACTGGAAGTTCATAACACTTTGCAAGTTGTGTCCCTATTTTTCACCCAAATTCGTTTGGACCTTCGGTTTTTCTATTTACCCAGGTCAAAATTCTTGCTAGTACTAGCATCAGAAATATGCTAGTTTTTGCTATGTATTGCCTTTGTCTGCTAGATTTTCATGCTAGTATATGCTTTACAATGTTAGCCAGCATCACATGCTATATAGCTAGCTTACACAGTAATAGCATGACAAGCTATATACAAGCATTTTATGCTTGTTTGCTGTTTAAGCTTCTCCCAAAGCAAGGTGTGGTAGGTACCTTACCGTGCTATTATATGCTTTTTTATGCTTGCCAGCATAATATGCTATGCAGCCAGCTTATTGAGAAATAGCATGACAAGCTATGTACAAGCATGTTATACTTAGTTGCTGTTCAAGCGTCTTCCAAAGCATGGAGAGGTAGGTACCTTAATGTGCTATTATATGCTTTTTTATGGTTGCCAGTATAATATGCTATGCAACCTGCTTTGATAGAAAACAGTATGACGTACTATGTGCCAGTAAGATATGCTAATTTGCTACACAAGTCTCTTCCCAGTAATAATGAGGTAGGTACTTAAATGAAGAATTGTGTGCTTGTTATTGCTTAGCAGCATCAAATGTTTATTATTATTTTTTAATTAATTAATTTATGTTTTGTTTTAGTTACTCGAAAGTATAAATTTGACTATGTTTTTTGAAAATAGAAGAAAAGGACATTTTAATTATAAATTAAATTAATTTTTTTAATCCAGGGAGAGACAATAGCTCTCTTTCACCTCCGCTCCCCCCCCCCCCCAAACAGAAAATTCTTAGTTTCTCTTTTATTATAAGCTAAGAGAAAAGATTAAATTTCAATTTGTTTTTCAAAATCGGAGAAAAAAAATTAGTTACATTTCAAATTCGAGGGAGGCTTAATGGATCACCTAAGCCCTCTTCCCTTAACGGAATATTAAGGAGTTTATGTTATGGAGGTTTCACTGTACATTGCAATTTTTCAAGATGTAAAATATAACTTCTCTCTTTCAAATTAATTTCTATGGGGGTGGGTTAAATTCTATGAGCGATTTAACTTCTATGAGAGTCTTCTAGAGGAGCCCTCTCCCCCCCCCCCCCCCGCCTATAAAAGAATATTTCTTCTGTTTCTTAGAATTTAAATATTCTAACTTACTCGAAAAAAATGCAGTATATCTTTAAAAAATGTAGAAAAAGAAAATTTTGTTCATTAAAATCTAAAATCCGGGCTGGCCCTCTCCTGAATTCAATACTGTCTTAAATCCCCCATTTGAGATTAGTTTTTAACATCTAAATATCAAAAGAAACAGAACTAAAAATTAATTGATTCAGTTAAATAATGCTATAAAAAGTGATAGAATATCTTTATTAAGATTGACGATCGTTTCGTCGCACCAACGGCGACATTTTCAAAATCATTCTCGATAGAAAATATTTTCACATGATTAAAAAAAAAACAGCATTAAAATACCCTAAAATTAATTACCAAAGCGGATATAGAAGAGTAACCCCCCCCCCTCCCCCAACAGAAAATTTTAAACTGATCTTCTTCTTACTGTTAAATTATTTTAGGTCACCTGTAAATTACAAATCTTCTATATCTTTAAAAATGGGAGAAAATTAAAATTTTGTTTATTAAATTTCAAAGCTGGGAGGGGGGAGGGCTGTGTCACCGCCACCTGAATTAAATACTACCCCTTGAACACGTTTGAGATAATTTTTTAACACATAAACTTAAAAAAATTAACAAATAATTTCCATAAAGGGAAAAGTCCCCCCCCTCCCCTCCCGAATTGGAAGAAAATTCCTCGCTGCACTTTCTCTTTATTTAATTTTGTTAAGTTTCTCGACAAGATTACATTTGCTATGTTTATTAAAATCAGAGAAAAAGTATTTTGTTAAATTTCAAATTCCTTTTTCGAACCACCACAGACTACACGTAAATTGAATACTGCCTTCGTCCACCCGTTTTAGAAACCCGTTAAATCTAAACACATAAATCTATAAAAAAACTGAAAATTAATTTCTATAAAGGATTTATTGGGAAAAAGCGCCCCCCCCCCCTCCCGGTTTAGATAAAATTATCCCCTCCACTCCCCCATCATAAAATTCTTAGCTGTTCATTCTCTTAGTTTTTAATTATTTCAATTATACAAAAAAAGAAAAATAAAAGAAATCTGTGCTTTTTAAAAAGGGAATTTAGTCAATTAAATTTCAAAATTCAAGGAGCACTGTTTCATGTAAGAAATAAGTTCATAACAATCGAATTCAAAATATGTACAATTGCCCTTCCCCCCCCCCCCCATTAAGGACTAATTTTTAAAATCTTAACCCCATCCTAAATTGATAAATTCTATCCTAAATACACTTCAAAATCTTTTATTTTTCTGCAACAAATAATTATGACCATATTCAAACCATTCATTAAGCAAAAAAAATTCCACTAATAAATTATAATAATCAAGCCATATTCTAATTATCCATTAAACATAGAAAAAACCCTAATAACATTTTAACCTTATTAATTGAAACTTGGAGGATAACAGCATCGATAAATTCTATGTCTTATGAATAATCTTATAATAATCGATAACCCTCTATCTTACAAATATCAACACACAGCAGAATCAGCTCTTCACCCATTACCCGCATTAAAAATCGGTTACAAACACGACCCCAGTGGCGAAGTAAGTAAAGCATCTGGCTTCCAAACCGGATATAATGAGTTCTGTCCTTCTCGGAGGAAAAGAAAAGCCGACCCAAGTTCCCCTTCTAAAATCTGTAGGTACTTCAGAAATTCTCCAAAGATGGCGCCACCAGCGTCATTTTTTTTCTAACCGGGAGAATAGCAAAAAATAAAAGCAAGTGATCCTAGAAAAATAATGCTAGAATAGCAAAAATTAAAAGCAAGTGATGCTAAAAATGTAATGCCAGCATAGCAAAAAATTAAAAGCATGTGATGCTAGAAAATTAAAAGCAACTGATGGTAGAAATGTAATGATAGACTAGCAACAAAAAAGTTTCTGTTGCTGGTGAATTACTGCTAGAAAGCAGAAATTACAAGCAAGTGGTGGTCTTGATTGTTGCTAGGCCAGCAACATATTCAAGCAACACAAGCTGGAATATGTATGCTGGCCAAGCAGTAAAGTGTTTCAATACACACCATGACTTGCTGGGAATTATGGTGGAACCAGCAAATGTGTTATGGTAGTTTATGCTAGTTAACTGTGCTGGGATACAGCATTTAATGCTTGTCTAGCAAACAAATACCAGCATGAATTTCGACCTGGGTAGGAAACAAAATAGGTGACGTAGGGTCAGTTGATCTCCATGAAATAGACAAATCAACCACTGCAGTGGCTTTTGCAATCAAATTTTTTACAGATCTATGCTGATCATGACCCCTAGAACCCAAAACCACCCCCAATTCAAAACTTTATCTATCTTTGTATCTATCTATATACAGTCGAGTCTCTATATAAAGAAATTTATTGTTCCAGTAAAAAATTCGTTATATAGAGAAATTCGTTATTTAGAGAATGAGTAAATGTTCCTGTTTAATGTGTAAATTTTGAAAAAAAAATTACTTTTGAGGTGTTTAATTAAGAATTTGAAATGTTAACTATGAATATTAACCTAATATTGTGTTTCTGAATTATTTAAACAATTTCAAAAAAGAAAACAGACATTTATTTGAAAGCATAATAAAAATCACATAAGGAAAACTTAATTAATTTTAGACGAAGAAATCTGTAATTTTTCGCTGTTTTAATTTCAAAATTGTTACACTCTCGAAAAAATGTTCAAACTTAGCAAGGAATGAAAAATTATATCGGGAACATTTTCCCCCATTTCAATTCTCATTCACCTTAAACTTCAATTACCTCTCTGATCCCGCTCTTATACGTGTAACAATCCAATTGACACTGTTTTAAGAAGTATGCTGGAGGGTGTGTGGGATGTGGGTGGTGGGGGGGGGGAGATGAATTTGTTGGGCATAAAAAATAAGGAGATTCAAGGTAGAAGAGTAAAATAATAAAAAAAAAGCAATTTAACAAATTACAACGACCATTTGGAAAATGATTTTTTCAAAGACTAAAATTTAAGACATAAAAAATCGCACGGAGTTGATCCTACATTACGTACGCCATGAATTAAACATTAATAGTGTTATTACACGTAAAAATTCCAAGCGACAAAAATCGCCTGCGACTCGTATTTGGTGTGAAATATTTATATGTATTCATTCCTGTCCTTTTATTCCTTTTTTTTTATTTTTAATTGGCTTATTCCATTTTTCTTTTGCACATGAAAATCTTACAAATTAAAATTAACTCTTTGGCAGAAATTGTTATTCATTTTCTTTCATTTTCATTAGTTATTATCCACCTGAATCTTACGTATTATTCAAGCATTTCATTGGCTGTTTGGGAAAAGGCATTTCCATCGTCAGATTTCCAAGAAATCTGACTACCAATTTTAAATGAAATTTCATTCTTAAACTTCTAAAAATCCGACAATATTACTTTTTACACCGTCGGATAGAGAAAAAATGTACTTTTAAATGCAATTTGTTTGAAAGCTGTATCTCAATTTGTTTCCGAGTTATTAATTTTTTTTGTAGTTTTTATTACTTTTTTGTCATAGTGGCAACAGAAGGTATCCATCTCTGTTGAAAGTAAAGGGAAATACAGAATACTGTATAGACCAATCATAAAACGAATAAAATGCGGATTAAACCAATAAAAACCTTCAAATATGCTTTTGATTTCCTACCCTGACGAGAACAATAACCATTTTTCCAAATGGTTAAAAAACTCATCACTGAACAATAAATCACAAATCAGTGATGGAAAATTGATTCCATGTGATTTGGTAGCTT
The DNA here is from genome assembly GCA_963932465.1 of Maratus speciosus. Classification (NCBI taxonomy): domain Eukaryota; kingdom Metazoa; phylum Arthropoda; class Arachnida; order Araneae; family Salticidae; genus Maratus; species Maratus speciosus. Next base: position 679,652,440 of record OZ010786.1, read on the forward strand.
TCTTAAAACAATAAATACAGAACATTTTATCCAAAAATTCGTTATATGGAGATACATATTTCGCTATATGGAGACTTTTTTAATGAGATCATGGGAAAAAGGGACCTTCCTACTAAAAATTCGTTATATAGAGAAATTCGATGTATGGAGTTTCGTTATAGAGAGACTCGACTGTATATATCACTTTTTTATGGACACGATAACTTCCATAATTCTGCACAAATCTCTTCCAAACTGGTACATAAAATCAAGGGGCATAAAATTTCGATCAAGTTCGTTACTGGGCAAAATCGGTCCAAGGAGTCGGAAATACGCTTATCGAAGTGATCACGTGATTTTTCTGCTTTCGTCTGCTCTGGCCACATGAGACCAAGTCGCTAATGTTACGCTCCAATAGAATTTATATTGAAAAATCATTACAAAATAAATATTTCTTTTCTGAATTTTTCATCTCTTGATTTGGATACATTGATATAAGAGGTCTTATTTCAAATGAAAATCAAATTTCAAATTATTTTTGCTTAAAAGGCGCAAAGACCAACTTAGTGAAAAAGATTCCATGCCGGGAATCGAACCCGGGTCATCAGTATAGCGCACTGACGTTCTACCGCTAAACCACATGGAACGATACCCAGCCTGGAACTTCTCACTATTACAAGTTGGCAAGGCTACAAACGCAGCACAAGATGGAATATTTTCCGTGAGCCACCAACATGGGGCAAACACAGACACTTAATTAAATCCAGCATCGAATGAATCTATATTAATATTTGGAATTTTTTCCAGAGAGAAACATTCGCCTTGAATACAATATTTCAAATGAAAATCAAATTTCAAATTATTTTTGCTTAAAAGGCGCAAAGACCAACTTAGTGAAAAAGATTCCATGCCGGGAATCGAACCCGGGTCATCAGTATAGCGCACTGACGTTCTACCGCTAAACCACATGGAACGATACCCAGCCTGGAACTTCTCACTATTACAAGTTGGCAAGGCTACAAACGCAGCACAAGATGGAATAATTTCCGTGAGCCACCAACATGGGGCAAACACAGACACTTAATTAAATCCAGCATCGAATGAATCTATATTAATATTTGGAAATTTTTCCAGAGAGAAACATTCGCCTTGAATACAATATTTCAAATGAAAATCAAATTTCAAATTAATTTTGCTTAAAGGGCGCAAAGACCAACTTAGCGAAAAAGATTCCATGCCGGGAATCGAACCCGGGTCATCAGTATAGCGCACTGATGTTCTACCGCTAAACCATATGGAAGTTGGTCTTTGCGCCTTTTAAGCAAAAATAATTTGAAATTTGATTTTCATTTGAAATATTGTATTCAAGGCGAATGTTTCTCTCTGGAAAAATTTCCAAATATTAATACAGATTCATTCGATGCTGGATTTAATTAAGTGTCTGTGTTTGCCCCATGTTGGTGGCTCACGGAAAATATTCCATCTTGTGCTGCGTTTGTAGCCTTGCCAACTTGTAATAGTGAGAAGTTCCAGGCTGGGTATCGTTCCATGTGGTTTAGCGGTAGAACGTCAGTGCGCTATACTGATGACCCGGGTTCGATTACCGGCATGGAATCTTTTTCACTAAGTTGGTCTTTGCGCCTTTTAAGCAAAAATAATTTGAAATTTGATTTTAATTTGAAATATTGTATTCAAGGCGAATGTTTCTCTCTGGAAAAATTTCCAAATATTAATATAAGAGGTCTTATTTGCATAAATGTAATTAAGTTATTTTTAGCTCAAATATATGCTTTTTAGTTTTAAAATTTCAAAAGTACCAATGTTCATAAGAAAGCCTAGCTTTTTCAATCGTGGCGCCATCTATGCTCAGTCAGTAAAGGTTACCTGTTTTTCATATTGTTACAGATTACGTATTTAATAATATAATGTGAAATAATTTTAAAATATCTTACTTACCTATATATTTTTTACTGCATATTTACGCCTTTGAATCTTTTTTTTATATATATATATAGAATAGAAGAATAAACCTTAGAAACCAAAAATTGCTAATGTTACACTGTTTTTTTAAACATATTTACAAATATAGCAGCCGGATTTGAAAAATGAGAATGCTAAAATTCGGCGATTATTTTATATTTTTAAAAAATCTTGTTTGTTTATAAATGTTCGTTAGATGAATTTTATTTGGGATAGAGCTTTTTTTTTAATTAAAAATTATGCATAAGATTAGTATTTTTTTATGTTATGATAGTTTGAGAGGAGGGGAGGGGGGGGGATAAAGTATTTATGATGTTATAAAATATGATTTTTTTTATATTTTAACAGTTTATATATGTATATAGTATATAAAAAGCATATTTCTACACTGTAAATTAATTATTGATTTCCATTCCTCAAAACTGATATAGGTATGCCGACGATTTTTGTACTTATTAGCAGATATGCAAAATTCACATATGCAAATAAATCCTCATAGATTGTTTTGTTTACCTTATTTTAATTTTTTTAGTCAAAACTTTTTAACATAAGTATAGTTTAGTACTGTCATAACCCTTAATTTAAAAACTTGAAAAAAAACTAGTTAATTTAACGAAAATATTCATAATTTTTTTTAAGGGCAAACATGATTTTTTTTAGCCTGTTAAATTAAGAATTTGTTTGAAAAGAAAACTTTGCTTATAAAATTTTTTTATAAATATTTTGGATAAATTAATTAGCTTTTTTCATGTTTTTTCTAATTAAAGATTATGACATACTATTAAACTATTTTATTTCTTACTCTCTTTTTCTTTATATATAATTAATGCTATTTAATTTTCTGAGTTTTTTATTAAACAACAAACTTTGCACAATACACATGGTAAGTAAATTGTATTTAATGATCAGATTAATGAACAATTTTCCGCTACTCTTTGAAAAAAATTTAATTTAGCGAATAAGTTTTTTTAAATCATTTCACTGCCACAAAATCTATATTTAGACATGTTGCACCAAACAAAAGTCAAAATAGAATGATGTAAACGGAAAAAAAACTTCTGTATGCTGTCATGAGATAAAGAACATATACAGTAGACTCTCTCAAATCTGCAACCCTACAATCCACAATCGCCTAAAATTTGCACATCATTGCAGATGTAAACAATGAAACTTTCAAATCAGATTGTAGGGGGAAAATTAGAGATTTTTTAAAATTTTTATATCATTCTGTATGTATTTTAATATGTAATTCTCATTGATATAACTGAACTAATTCTTTATTATGAAGGAAGTATAAATTTATTTCTGAAAAAATTATCACTGGTGATCACAAACTTTTTATCACATGCATTTATGTATTAATCAAGATTTTTCGAATATTAAGTCTGACTAAATATGAAATAAAACTTCTTTGTTTTATGACTTTAATGTGAATTAGTTGCGTACTTTTATGAGGCAAGTTTCAGTGAATAATTCAAGAAAAAATTATCTTTATAATACATTAACAATCATTTCTTTGACGTTTGCTTTTAATAATATAACCCTTTTTAAAATTATCTACATTTTTATTTTTTTACTTTAATACTTTATTATTTTAATATTTTACATTATTGAAGGCATTTGAATGTAATATTGCAATCATTATAATTTCGATTGCATTATTACATTCAAATTACTGTTTAAAAAATGTAAACAAGGCAATGACTAGGAATCTGCAAAATTATAAAATGTCGTTAACTTCTTAAAAGTCTGGTTAACACGAACACAACTTGCATGAATCTACACTGAGCTTGAAATCGACCTGAAATGAAAACAGAATTAAGATGCTTCTTCAGTCACCTCAAAAGACTCGCTCCCTAATGCTAATCCTACGGAAGAAATTTTTAAACATATCTCGTTTGCATTTCAGTATTTTTAGACAATTCTTTTTACACTGGCTAGCTGATATCGATCTGTATAAAGGGCATTTCTTACTTTTTCGATTTTGTTTACTGATATTTTTTAATTAGGAGACTTTCATTTTCGGAACTGGTTTCGAAAGTGAAAGCATCCTCTTGGAAAAAAAATTTGCAAACAAAATCGAAAGAGTAAGAAAGTGCAGAGATCAATCTCAGCCATCCCAAGCAAAAAAAAAAAAAAAATAATTTAAAAATATTAAAATGCAAATAAGAAATCTTTAAAAATTCTTCCAAAGGATTAGCATTAGCGAGAGAGTTTTTCCAGGTGACTGAAGAAGCCCCTTAATCCAAACTCCAACAAAAATAATTTGCACCGGAAAGGGATCCCCCCCCCCTTCCTCCCTCCGCTGAAACCTTTCAGAAAATTTGCTGTGAATTTCAGAAATATTTTGATTAAAAAATGCACAGTATTTTTATACAGCAGCTCTGCAATTTTATTACTGTATACCAGCCTTTTAGCTAATGATCGAGTATCGATTTGGTTCAGGTATACTCGGATTTACAAGTGAAAAAATTAGTTTGAAAATCAAAAAAAATCACTCCAGATTCTGATGCGAAAATAAAAAATAGTAAAAATAAATAGTCATGCATAAAACAGCGATTGTTACAACTGAATACAGTAGACACCCTCAAATCCACAGAGCTCGGGACCAGAGGTTGAGTGGATTTTAGAATTTTGTAGATTTCTGGTCATACTTTTGTTTACATTTTTAAATCCGTAATATGCATTTAATAATGCACTCAAAATTGTAATGAATGCTTACAATAAAGTAAAATAAAAAAATAATTAAGTAAAGTAATAAAGTAAAATAATCAAAATTAAGAAAATGATTAAATTTTAATAAGTAAAGATCAAGTAAATATTTAATAAGGTATAACTAATAGTGAGATACATTTTCCTTGAACTACCATTACTCACCTCATAAAGGTACACTAATAATTTACATAAAGTTTTTTAAATAATGAAGTTTTATTTCATGTTTAGCCTGACATCAAAACCAAACAAGCTTCATTAATGCATAAATGTATTTGGTAAAAAGATCGCGATTGCCGTTGATATCAGCACAATTTTGAATTTTTTTTAAAAATAAATTTATGCTTTATGAGAAAGCATAAATCCAGTCATACTAACCAGAATTATACACTAAAATATATATAGGATGACCTAAAAGAAAAAAAAAATCTGGAATTGTTCACCTACATTTAAATTGTATGTTTCATTGTTTACATCTGAAACAATGTGTAGATTTTAGGGTTGTGGGTCTGACAGAGTCTACTGTATCAATATTTCAGCACAAAAATTACACACAGTTGTCAGAAACATACTTATAACTCAGAAATTCGGTTCTGACAGTATAAGATATGGGAGGGAAACAATGATTTCAAATTTTAAAAAATTGCCATATATCCCATCCATCAGAAGAAAAAATAAATGAAAAATAAAATTAATGAAACACTGCTTTTTACAACTGAAGGCCAATAGCTTAGAATAAAAATTATACACAAGCTTTAAGCAACATGAAATGTATTTTTTTTTTAACGTTGAGTCTACCCCTCCCCCACAAGTTTCCCGTTGCAGTTAATTTGACCTCTTTTATTGCTAAAAAAACATCTTTTTTTTAAACCAATTTTTCACACAGTCAGTAGACATGAATTTTACATATCTAAATCTTTAAGCATTTGGATAATTATAAGTTGTGAAATTTTTTTATATTTTTGTAAAAAAAAACATTCTGTAATGAAAAGCAAAATCCAGTAACTCTAATTCGAACCAAACATTTATTAAGAATAACTTTTTTAAGCTCTTTTGCTAAAATTTGCAATTTTTTTTTCATGAATTTTTTAGATGGACTGCAAAAATATTATATTTCTAACCGATAAAAGTTTCAAAGAGTTTGGACAACAGGAACTATATTTTTTTTAATTATCTTCAATTGACCAAACATGAAAAAACAACAAAAAGCTTTCTTACGAGCACTTTTACTACTAAAAATCTATATTTTTAGCGTTATTTCATTAAAAACATAAATGAAGATGAAACTTAGTTAAAGATAGAAAAATCATACAAATTTGAGGTTCATTTAAGTTCATTATCATGGGCCCGGGCAATGCTGTATAGATCAGCCAGTTAAAAATATACCTACTAATATTTCCCTCTATCGACTATCGTTTTATTCTTGATGGACTCACAGTTTTATGATTAGGGAATCAAGCTGATTCACAAACTTTAAAACAAAATGTAAATCTTGCTTGAATGTCAGTGGTGTCAGCTGCAATCTTGTTTAAGGGAAAGAGAAAGGATTCAAATGATGAAAATTCAATTGTTACAGGAATCTGTTTAAGAAAAATGGTCTTTAAAAAGAACCTTCTAGATAAGTGGTGTACTGGTCAGAGCATCTGACTGCCACACTTCAGGTTGAGAATTCGACTCTGGACTGAGCAAGGTTCATTCGCCCTTTCAAAGTCCATAAAATGAGCACTAAGTTTGCTTGGGGCCACGTTAGGCTGACCACCTGGCTAAGACGTATGCTGTATAGCACTTCAGGGCCCAGCGTCAAGAAAATAGGGATGAGCACTGTTCACGGATTTAATTTTTAAAGCAGCCTTCATAAATTTTTTTCGTCTTTAAAAAGTTATTCAGATCAATCACAATTCATCACAAAAGTTATTCAAATCAATCACAATTCATCACAAAAGTTATTCATATCAAAATGGACTTATCCCAAATCATCTGTAGTGAGCAATAAAGCTATTATCTAATTATATTTATAATATAAATATGTTTACATCTAAATTTAACACATTAAAAATAGGAGTTCATTAAAACAGGACACAGTTTTAATTAAATTGTCTAAAGAAGGATCAGGTTTTGATTTAATTGTCTAAACAAGAACCTAAACAGAAAGCTAATTTCAGATACACAAAATTATGATTCAATTTTTCACAAATGTATAACGCTGCTTGCTCATAATTATCACAAGAACAGAAAAGACCATTAGAGAAGACTCTGGTCTAACCCTTGCATTATCTCACCTTTGGAAGATGCACTGAAATATACAAGGAGATTTCATCTTGATACAGACATCAAATCGATCCTATCCTTGGTGAAAAGAACAGAACGCAGTGATGTTGTGATAGGAGTCCAATTGTTATGACGAACTGCAAATATCCAAACAAGTCTTGCTATAAAGTCTTTTGGAAAACTGTAAACAAATTAAGGAATGTAAACAAATAATAAAACTGTACTAGCATTTTTTTTAGAATGTTAATACAGAAACAAAGAAACAGATTATTTCGTAATATGTATCTTTATAAAATTTTATGCTGATATATGTTTTTCAAATACACAAAAAAGAATCAGAATTGTTATTTTTCAGCATTATAACAACTTATGGCACTTCACTATCAAAAGGCATGGATTGACAGTTGCTTCAATAACATCTGCCAACTTTGGGATTTATCAGGACACATTTAATTTCACGAAGCATTGTAAAAGTTGCATAAAAATATTTAATAGAAATTAATAAAACATAAAACTGGACATGATTTTATTTACCAAATTTTACTTTTCACACACAAAAAAATAAATAAATAAATAAAAAATATTTTTCCCAAGCAAAGAAATTTTATCAATCCCTGTATACTGTTATGTACAATTTAGGCCCAGATAACAACAATTCACAAGCCAATGACAAATGGGGGTTTCTGGAGGTGGAGGGGGGGAGGTCCTTTTTACATTGGAACATTTTCATTCATTTTTCTATATAATAGAACTGTTTCACATTTAACACAGTCCCCTAGGTTTAAAAAATACGAAGATGCAATTGGTGCAGAAAAACCACTTTATATTCTTACGAGCATTTTTTAGGCACTTTTAATATTTAAAAGTCAGGACATACTTTCAAGACAACAATAATAATAGGGGAGGACTGCAAGAAAGATGCTACTTTTGCTTTTAACTAAAAGGCACAAGGGTGCAGCAGCATCCAGAAACTGTCTGGATGAAATGCTGTTAACAGAAGAAAAAAAAAATTAGCTTAATTCAAAAAACTAAATTCAATCATTTTACAGGAAAACATGGTACTACTTTTATGTTAGTCAGGCATAAATCACTCAAATAGCAGTTTTTATTATTATTATTATTATTTAGTGGGTGTGAATTAGAAAGAGCTCTTTGAGGTTGAAATAAAGTGCTTTGATTTAAAGCATTACTTTTTTTAAATTATGCATTTTAATGAAAATGTGAGAAAGCTACGTATTTTAAATGAAACATTATAGGTTTATATTTTAAACAAAATTAATGGAATGTCAATGATTATAATGGAAACATTATTTGACAATTTATCACCCGCACAGGGCTAACATAAAAGTATCCACAACATTGTGTTTTGCTTTATTATTGAAAGATATAATAAAAATGTAAAAAAAAAATAGTTCTGTTTATTTTAAAATCTAAATATTGGCATTGCTTGAAGATGAAGCATTTTTTATTCTGTTTTATTCAACTTAAATTGGTTCTTGTTTGCAAAGATGGAATTTTGAAATTTGATTTTTCACTCACTTCCTGATCAGCTAGAATTGTAAAAATTACATATACACAGGTGTGTCACTGATGACAACACAATATTTCAGATTTGAATTATAAATTAAATTGAAAACATTTTTCCAGTAGCTGGGCACAGGTGATAAATTATAAAAAAATTATAAACTTCGGGAAGACCTTACTTGTCAATGGTGATTATACTGAGCGAGCCTTTTTACCGACTTTGGCGTTGTAGGATTTCCATACTGGCAGATATAGCGATGAGTTTGGCGCACAGAAAATCCTTTTTCGGATTTAATTTCTATTATTTGTTTACTGCTGAAGTATATTTTTGGATCGCCAGGCTGTTTATAATTGTTTGGAGGAATAAATTTGCGCGAGTTGAATTTACCAATTAATTTGTTTGTTTTTTTCCCGTTCCACACAGATTTTTTTTTATATTCCTGAAAGAATTCTGGTTGATGATAGACAGCCAAAATACATTTAGAAAATAATTATTTAAAAAAAAAAAAACGAAAAATCACCTTTAGGGACGCCGTCTGGAGAGGGGCCTTCTCTGGATTTTGAAAATTAATTTTAAACGAAACTTTCTTTATTTCTGATTGTTAAAAATGAAAGATAAAAAATTGCCTTGCCTTCCTCAACCACTACCGTGGTAAAGAATTTTTAATTCTTTTTCTTTAATTTTATTTTTACATTCGCATGTTTTTAATTTATCCAAAAGGGATCAGAGACCCAGTGGCGGGATTTTTTTTTTTTTTTTTTGAATTGTCAATTTTGTTAAATGTTGGTAGAAATCTATTTTTGAATATTTAATATTTCTTAATTGTTGTATTATTTTATTGCTTCTGAGTATGTTTAAAAATTGTCTTAAATGGAGAATTCTGTCAATTTTTTTTTTTTTTTTTTTTTAAATTTAGCTTATTTTATACTTACATTGTGCAGTGGGCGAATGTAGACCATGGACCTCAGCCATCCAACAACAAAAAAAATATATTTAAAAATGCGTAAATGCAAACGAGATATTAGAAAAGAACCTTTCCATTGGTTTAACATTAACTCATGTGTAAGGCTCCTGTCCCTACAGGCGAAGACACTTGTGAACTAATGCTAACCCTATGGGGAGGTTATTTTCTAATATCTCGTTTGCACCTCGGAATTTTTAATTTTTTTTTGCATTGGATAGCTGAGGTCGATCTCTACATCGCTTTTTTTTTTTTTTTTTACTTTTTCGATTTTGGTTGCAGATATTTTTTATTAAGTTACTTTCACTTTCGTAACCGGTTCCGAAAATGAAAGTGTCATTTTAAAAAAATATCTGCAACCAAAATCGAAAAAGTAAAAAGAAAAGAGGTAGAGATAAACCTCAGCTATCGAATGCAAAAAAAACAAATTAAAAATAAATAAATAAATAAAAATGTCAAAACAAGTTTTTAAAAGGAAGAAGTCCTTAATCAGAAATTTGTATTCGGGTATGGGTTAAGGGATGGTGAAACTTTGAAACTTTCATTTTGAACTTTTCTTTGAACTTTCATTTTGAAAAAAATATTTTCGATATGTATATACATAATTTCTTGTAACAATCAAAATAAGATGTTTGTGTTGGTAGTCGCGCCCCTCAATCTCTGCGCCTGGGACGACTGCCCCCCTTCTCCCCCCCCCCCCCCATTTCGCATGGGCCTGATTGATTTATGTCAAGTTAAATTATAATTTTACTTATCAAATCAAATTAACTTACATTTATGCATAAAACTGTAGAATGCATTATGAATAACTGGGGAATTTTTTCTTGTTTTTTGTGTTTAAAATACTGAATTTATACTATTGTTTAAAAGACAAATTAATTTACCTGCTGATCAATTCTTTCCAAGTAAAATAAGAATAGTTTAAACTTCTGTTTGCGGAAGGATAGAAATTATATCGTGAATGTACTTAAGAAAAATCACATTAAAAGAAAAAAAAAGATGTTTTAATTTACACAAAAAAGAAAATTCTTGTTATTTTGCATATTCTTTCCATGTGCTTCATATTTACTTGAGATGAAATTATCTAATCCACCAAAATTTTCTATTCAATGCGATTGTCCAGTAAATTAAAGAAATAAAAATACATTCTTAGATAACAATTGCTTGTAATTAATTTACCGGAAACTAAGAAAAACTGTTCGATTTCAAATCCCTTCAAATATCATGCCTGCAAGTATCCTGTTTTTATGTTTAAAAACAAGCCCTAAAATAGAAAGTTTCCGGTTCTTGGGCGGGGAAAAATAGTTTTATGAGAACAGTCTTAAAATAAAGAGCTTCTTTTATTCGTTTTAATTTGCAAAATAAACTTTTCTTTGTTATTTTAAATGTCTGAGCCATATGTTGGATATGTACTTGTGGTGAAATTTTCCGAAAAATTCGAATCCACTGAAAATTTTTCTCTATATTTAATAGTTTAAAAAAAGAAACTTTTGATTGGACATCAAAAATCTACTATCTCTGATAATAAGAGGAGGCTACATCCATTGACCATCACCCCGCAGATCTCTGTTGGGGGTCTAAGGTTACTAGCCATTTGCTTGTGCCGCGCCAAGTTCTCGAAAGAATCCTTCCTTGCGAATAAATACATTTCCTTGATTATTATTAGATATTTATCATAAAAATGAATATATGTTAAGCTCAATCGATTTTGATTAATGAGTCAATCATTTTTCATATGAAAATGTGGAAAAAAAGAGATTTAATATGCCATTTCTTCCAGATTCATTACAGAACTATTTATTGTCGCGGACTTACACCCCTCTCTAGTATAATCTCCACTGACAAGTAAGGTCTTCCCCAAGATTAGTTTAAAATGTTTATGAGTGCAAAACAAACAGAATTATTTATGCAACAAAGGACGCTTGTTAAAATATGCCAACTACTATGTAACTGCAACAATAAAATGTTTTAAACACTACAATGTAGAAAATGAATTATAAACAAAAAATAATTTTAAATACATATATTGGTATTGACTCTAGAAAAAAAGGGTCGCAGGACAGAATTTTTTTTAAAGAAGACACAATAAAAGAACACTCTTGTGCCTAGTTGTAAAAAATATTTTGAACTGGTTTGTTTACAGTCCCCTTTATCAGTAAAATTTTGCAATATACTATATTTTTTTAGATGAACTGAATTTTACAATCCCTCCTCCTCGTGATCGACTGACAAATTTCATGTTATTTTTCTTGCTACCAACCGACGAATTCGGCATTTTTTTTCTGTAACCGACAAAAGAATTTTGCAATTTTATTTTATGATTGACTGAAGAATTTCACATTTTTTTTTCACCACGATTAATTGACAAAATTTACAACACTTTAAAGAGTTTGACTGATGATTTTCTCGATTTTATTCCCGACATTCGACAGACAAACTTATTTTATGATTGACTGAAGAATTTCACATTTTTTTTTCACCACGATTAATTGACAAATTTTACAACACTTTAAAGAGTTTGACTGATGATTTTCTCGATTTTATTCCCGACATTCGACAGACAAACTTATTTTTCTTGTGACCAACCGACGAATTCTGCATTTTTTTTCTGTAACCGACAAAAGAATTTTGCAATTTTATTTCATGATTGACTGAAGAATTTCACATTTTTTTTCACCACGACTAATTGACAAATTTTGCAACACTTTAAAGAGTCTGACTGATGATTTTCTCGATTTTATTCCCGACATTCGACAGACAAACTTATTTTTCTTGTGACCAATCGACGAATTCGGCATTTTTTTTCTGTAACCGACAAAAGAATTTTGCAATTTTATTTCATGATTGACTGAATAATTTCACCACGACTAATTGACAAATTTTGCAACACTTTAAAGAGTCTGACTGATGATTTTCTCGATTTTATTCCCGACATTCGACAGACAAACTTATTTTTCTTGTGACCAACCGACGAATTCGGCATTTTTTTTCTGTAACCGACAAAAGAATTTTGCAATTTTATTTCATGATTGACTGAAGAATTTCACATTTTTTTTCACCACGACTAATTGACACATTTTGCAACACTTTATAGAGTCTGACTGGTGATTTTCTTGATTTTATTCCCGACATTCGACAGACAAACTTATTTTTCTTGTGACCAACCGACGAATTCGGCATTTTTTTTCTGTAACCGACAAAAGAATTTTGCAATTTTATTTCATGATTGACTGAAGAATTTCACCACGATTAATTGACAAATTTTACAACACTTTAAAGAGTCTGACTGATGATTTTCTCGATTTTATTCCCGACATTCGACAGACAAACTTATTTTTCTTGTGACCAACCGATGAATTCTGCATTTTTTTTCTGTAACCAACAAAAGAATTTTGCAATTTTATTTCATGATTGACTGAAGAATTTCACCACGATTAATTGACAAATTTTACAACACTTTAAAGAGTCTGACTGATGATTTTCTCGATTTTATTCCCGACATTCAACAGACAAACTTATTTTTCTTGTGACCAACTGATGAATTCTGCATTTTTTTTCTGTAACCAACAAAAGAATTTTGCAATTTTATTTCATGATTGACTGAAGAATTTAACATTTATTTTCACCACGACTAATTGACAAATTTTACAACACTTTAAAGAGTCTGACTGATGATTTTCTCGATTTTATTCCCGACATTCGACTGACGAAGTTCATGTTTTTTTCTGACATTCGACTAGCAAACTTCATGATATATTTTCTGGAACCTGAAAGATGATTTTCAAAACTTTTTTCTCCAATAGCTGATTGACAAATTTTGCAATATATTATTTCCACCAATTGGGAAACTTTGAGTTTTTCTTGCCAACGATTGGCAAAATTTTAAGTTTTTCTTTTTCATGTGATTGATGGATGAATTTTTCAAGGATTTTTTTCCGCAGCTGATTAGCGAATTTCATGCCTTTTTGAATTTCTGTATTTTTCCCCGACGACTTACTGACAAAACTCATGGAAATTTTTTCCTGTGATCGATAGATGAATTTCACAGTAAAAGAAACGGAAACAATGAAAGAGATGATGACTCACAGTATAAACATTACGTTCATAAGACAAATATTTAGGAAAATTTATATTTTACACAATTCAGTAGTTTTTGTTTACAAAAATTGAAAAAAATATTTGAAAAAGTGTCCATAATCGCGTGCACAAATAAAAAATACTTGCAAAATACCTAAATAAAAATATTCAAAACCAATTCGAACATATTAATTGACAAACATAAGCGCTTTTATTTTTAAATTATTATTGTTTTTAATATTTATAATGTGTAAATGATTCTTTCATGTGAATTTCTTAGTTTAAAAAAATTGAGGTTGAGGATGAACTTCGGAGTTATTCAATATATTGAATGTGAAATAAGAGTCCCAGCAGAAAGCATAAAGGTCATTGTTTCTCGATGAAACATTTTTTTTTTCGATTTTAGATTTTTAATGCAACCATTAGTAATAAAATAGGATATCTAAAGAAAAATAAGCACCTATTAACGTTGAACCAGTAAAAAAAATCTATTTCAATTAGAGGAAGAGAAATTTTTGAGTCAATAATATCCCACACATTTTCGATTAAGTTGGTTAGCTGGTTTAGTGTTACAAAAAATAAATGCTCTATAGATTTTCAGAAATAAAGAGGGCGATGACTGAGTGAAAATGAATCCTTTCACCTAGAATTACTAAAACATTCAAAGCCAAAATATCTTTGAATTACAATTACGAAATTTATTAAAATGTATTTATAAAAAAAAAGTATTCTATTATTCAATAAGGAGACTTCGCAAATCGCAAAGCTTTTTCTACACCTGCTGCGATTGTATCTGTAAACAAGCAAAAACTTCTTCAATTTCCGTACAATTATTACTCTTTTAAATAATTGTACTAATTAGTTATGACTCGAGATGTAGGTTTTTGTAACCTTTTTTCAAACCTTTTGCAGCTATGACTTTTGTCTTAAAAGTATGCTCTAATTAAATTGGTTGTAGTTATAAAAATTTTGCGTGTGATGAATTTATGAGTGGATGGAAAATCACTGTGGTAATCTTGTGTATCAATGTTGATTAATTTTGGAAGTTACCAATTGTCTGTTTTTTCGTAAGAAAACTTTAAACTTTCAACTCAAAATCATAAAACAATTTCCAATCATCTGCATGTAAAAGTTGCAGATTTAAAAAAAAAGAAATAAACGTTACTCTAATTTATCTCTAAAGAGAATGTATTATTATTATTACTGCGTATAAGTATTACTGCAGTATTAAAGTAGTGAAACAATTTTTACACCACTAAAAGACAAAAATTAGGTAGGTACTAATCACCAAGGAGTTATTTATAATATAAAGTTGTATCCTTTTTTGTAATTCAAACAACACTGTATAAAATTCTTAAAAGTTTTAAAAGCACTATTAAAACGCGTGGTTTCAATTTACACATTGACTTAAAAACGTTTTATTTCACTTCTTATAAAGGAACAATATTTTTAAAGTAAGGTTTTTTTTTTTTTTTTTTTTTTTTTTACTCATTTCGAAAATAAGGTAAGTTTCTAGCCCTTTAAGCTCCCCCCCCCCCCCACATTAAAAGAAACTTGCAACCTACAATTCTCAGTATCATGCATCTTTAGTGTAGCATGTCAATGATTTGAAACATATGATTGGCACAGTTGTATTTGACCAGGCCCGGATAATTATATTTTTTAAATTATGACACCCCCCCCCCCCCAAAAAAAAAAAAAAAATCAAATATTGTAATAGATGGCCAACTTTATTTTGATTATTGAGTAATAAATAAAATTGTTGACATTTCTTTAAAAAAATTAGTGAGGTATTTTTTAGGAATGAAAAACATGTAAAGTTAAATTTGTTGTTTAATTAAATAGATATGTGCATTTAACCCTTTCACTCCCAGCGTATATATAAATATTTTGTTGATTTATTCTGCCTGTAAGCAAAGGGATCACTAACTTCCATTGAATAATCAAATGATCATAAAATTTTAATAACTGAATTGCGTACTACAAAAAATAGTATTGAATTTAGCAAGAAAAACCTGTGTGAACTCCAAAATTGTAGGACTAAATTTTTAGTTGTATTTTATTTACAAATTTATTTTGTAATAAAAAAAAACTATTTTTTTATTACGCCTAAAAAAAAATTTATTGTAGTATGTTTTCTAAGAAAAGATTTGTGAGAAAAGTTTTTATGTGCAAGAAAATGGGAAAATACTTCCCATTTTCCAAGCAAAATCTGCAAAAAAATAAAAAAAAAACCTTTTTCCCACATTTTTGAAATTTCCAGAAACTTTACATCTCTAAGTCAGATATATTGGTTTTGTCATCAGTTGGTAGAACAAAAATAATAGCGGTAAAATGTTTGTAATTATCACTTATGCATTTAAAATTTAAGATGTCTGTAGTGTATGATATTTTTTATGCTGTACACATTTTAAAAATATTTTCATTTAAAAATTTGGTACTATTTGCTTATCCCATCCACCAAAAAACTATCACCAAACTGTATGATTAAATGCCAATAATGGATGATCGTAAATGCCACATTCACTTGACATTAAACACGTTACATGTATTTGTTAAGTCATCAAGTGAATTTTAATTTTACATTTTACTTCTATTTTTATTAATGTTTTACTAATTTATTTGTTCTTTCATTATTTAAAATAAAATTTATGTTAATAAACGATTACCTCATGTTAGTAAAAGAGAAAAAATATAATACATTAGTTTCAATTGATGTCACAAATCTTTTTTTAAGATGGTTGATAATACTTTAACCAAAATAGCTGTACCAGGGGCACATTTCAACAGAGTTTAGGGGGCACATTTCAACAGTGTTGAAAGGTGCCCGTAACAATTTTTTTGTTATATAATTATGAAAATTAGCTTGTAACTTTTTAGATCAACCATCTGCGTCAGATTTTAAATTTCAGGATAATAGTAATAACATTGTAATAGTAATAATTAAGGATAATAATAATCAGGATAATAAGAAAACCAGAAAACACCAGCTTCGCAAGAGCTACAGTTTTTAATAAGGCAAATGTTGCTGAATTTTTGACAATTATGAGCGAGCTCTTAATTCTGGTGCATTTACAGCTGAACACATCTACAACCTAGATGAAACTGGAGTGTTAACAGTTGTTCAAGCTCCTAACGTTGTTGCCAAGCTAGGAGCTCATCAGGTAGGACAAGCAGTTTCTGGTGAGTGTGGAAGCATGATTACAATGTGTATGATAGTCAATGCTTTAGGAAATACAGTCCCTCCTGTATTCATTTTCCCAAGGGCAAGATTCCATGACTCTATGTTATTTGGGGCATCAACAGGGAGTTTAGGTTTAGCTAACAATCCCAAAAGTGGCTACATGATTGGACCTCTGTTTCTGGAGGTTCTCAAGTACATTAAAAAGCATACTCGTTGTTCAGTAGACAATAAAATACTTTTGGTTATAGACAATCATGAAAGTCATTGTACACTTGATGCTGTGCTCTTTGCTAAAGATAACGGTATAGTGCTAGTAACATTTCCTCCACACTGCTCACACCGCCTCCAGCCTTTGGATGTTGGAGTCTTAGGACCATTCAAATCCAAGTTGAGAGTAGCACAAAATGATTGGATGGTATCAAACCCAGGCAAGACCATCAGCATACATAACTTAGCCGGATTAGCAAATACTGCATATGCCGCCTCATTTACTAGCAAAAACATCACGACAGCCTTCCAAAAAACTGGAATCTGGCCTTTTTCACGTTTGGTTTTCACTGATGACGATTTTGAACCTTCTTCTGTAACTGTTAATTCTATTCAACAAGTTCCTGTTAATTCCATTGAAATTGTTCCTGATGATTCAATTGCTGAAGAACGATGCTCAACAAAAAGTCTCCCAAGCACTAGTAAAGAAAATCCTACTTTTTGTACACCAATACGAAAACGGTCAACTGAAAGTAAAACTAATGAACCTAGACTAATAACACCTGTAGATGTGAGGCCTTACCCTAAAGCGATTGCCCAGGTTAAAAAGGGTTGAAGGAAGAAAGGGAAGTCAAAAATATTGACTGAAACACCTGAAAAGAACGGTATTGAAGAAGAAACCATTAAAAGATTGGAAAAGGAAAAGAAATCAGTCTCAAATGAAATCAAGCTTAAGTCGAAACCACCCAAAAAATTATTTGTTGAATCTTCTGATAGTGAATGTGCAGATGATATTTCTTTACATGATGAATCAGAGTGTGAAGACTTTTTGACTTCTACTACTACGGAATTTGAAGAACAAATGGATTTTGAAATAACTGAGGAATCAGTAATAGAAGTTAATGACTTTGTTCTTGTTGAGTTTTGTGGAAAGAAGAAAAAAGTTTTGTTTGTAGGAAAAATTGAAGAAATAGAAGAAGACGGGTATAAGGTACAGTTTATGAGAAAAAAAGAAGATGCTTGGAAATTTTATTTTCCAGAAAAGGAGGACATTAGTAGCATAGAACGAAATGATATTAAAATGAAACTGCCTCAACCAAATTTAAGTGGAGGAACAGCCCGAGCTGTATTTGCAATGACATTTTCCATAAATTTTGATTTAATTAAAGACAAAATAATGTAGATGAAATCTAGATCAATCCACCATATTCATTCATCTGCTATATTATTTTGTAAATAAAGTTTGTTTTGCCAAAATGTGATATTTGTAGGTTCTCTTCTATTGTTGAAATGTACCCCATCTCCTGTTGAAATCTGCCCCCCCAGGGGGGCAGATTTCAACAATGTGCATACATCACTAAAGATGCAAAATTTGGTATTTTGCCTTTGACTAGACACTATGGAAAAAATTCAGAGGATACCTGAAATATGAATTTAATAAATAGCACTTAGAATTTCAGTTTTTAAAGCAGTATTACTTCACAAATAATTCTTTTGCAAAAAACGTTGAAAGGTGCCCCCCTCTCCCCTAATTCTCGATAATTTGGCGGAACTCATGGTTTTTCATAAAGGTAGAATAAATTTAGTTCTAAAAAAAAAAATCACGATTTTATTGCTGATATCAATGGTAATCACAATCTTTTTACCAAATATACTTATGTATCAATCAAGCATTTTTGGTTATTAAGACTGCTAAACCTGAAATAATTCTCCCTTACTTTATGATTTTGATGTGAATTAATAGGGTAATCTTTAAAAAGAAAGTTTCATTGAATAATTCAAGAAAATTCATCCTTATTATGCATCATTATTAATTATTTACTTGACTTTACTTTTAATAATTTGATCATTATTAAAATTATCTTACTTTTTATTATTTTAGTTTATTACTTTTACTTAATTATTTTAATATTTTACTATATTCAAGCATTCATTATAATTTTGATTGCATTATTACATTCAAATTGCTGTTTAAAAAATATAAACAAAGCAACGATCAGAAATTCGCAAAATTCTAAAATCCAAACAACCTCTGCACCAAATCTATGCAGATTTGAGGGAGTCTACTGTATTACATTCAGAATACTTACATTTTATTCACAAATACAATATCTAAAAAATATCTTTGTTATGATTTCATTTAATAATTCTGCATGTAAATATGTCAATTATTCTTAGTAAACTGTTTTATTTGCTTGAAATTATCTGAATAAATGAAATTTTTTGTATGTCACTACATCATAAGTGAACATCATCATTAATGTAACCCTATTCTTTTGTGATTTAAAAAAAAAAATTAAATTCATTAATTTTCCTAAGTTAAAATTTTAGAATGGCAACATTCTTCCATTTGTATAATTTGCCGAAATTGGTCGACGGGATAATCAAGTAGTACCAAAAAGTTTTACTTTTTAACATTTTTTTTCCTCCAGAGTTTAGCATATGTTTGTGGAAATGTGTATTTTTCAGCAGACTTTCATTTGATTTATGAAGAAAAAGTCATTCAACTTGCTTAAATTAAATCCAGGAAGATATCCAAAGTTCCTCTTATTATCAAAGGTATTTCCACTTCTTCTGGAGTTTCTCAGATTGCTTATTGTATTCCTGACATGTACTTAGGGTGGCACCTACAGTTGCAAAATCACATGACTGACCTACATTTTTCTAGAGAACTATTGAAGTGATTTCAAATCATCTTCTTTTAATGAATAATTAGCTGTATTTCGATCATTTCAAGTATGTATTTTATTTATGCATTTATTTTGTATTATATTCATGCAAAGAGAAACCTATTTTTTTTAGTGTACAAAAGCTTAAAAAATGTTTATTTTATGTTTTCTAAGAAAACTTCTTGTTGGAATAGTTTTTACGTGAAAGAAAGTGATTTTTTTCCAATTTTTTCTGAAAAATCTGAAAAAAAAAATTTCTTCCCCTGCTACTTTAAAATTTCCAGAAACGTTACATCTCTAAATGAGATTGATTGGTATTGTCATCAATTGACAAAACAAAAATAATATTGGTAAAAAATTTGTAATCATAATTTATGCATTTTAGATTTAAGATGTCTGTATTTTGGCAACTGCATTGTATGATATTTTAATATTTTTTATGCTTTACCCAATTTTAAAATGTTTTCATTTCCAATATATTCCTTTTTAATTATATATATATATATATATTATATATATTATTATTTTTTTTACAGAGTTTAGCATATGTTTGTGGAAACAATTCCCAATAGACTTTCATTTGATTTATCAATCAAAAGTTGTTTCAGCACCATGATTTAAGTTGCTTGAATTCGTCCATGAAGATATCCAATTTTCCTCTTGTTGTCAAAGGTATTTTCTCTTCATAAGGAATTTCACAGATTGCTTATTGTATTCCTGATGCAATACTTAAGGTGGCAACAACAGTTGCGAAATCAAAAGAAAACAATTCATACTGACCTACTCTTTTCTTGGGGACTGCTGAAAAGTGATTTCAAATCTTTCTTTTTTGTTTGTTTTTCTTTTATTTAATAATTAGCTACATTTCGATCAGTTTGTTTTTCTAGAAAATAAATTCCATTTTAGTAAAGCTAATATAACAAAAGCATAGTTTTTATTTTTTTTTTTAATTATATAATAATGGCCTTTTTCATTGCATTTCTTACACAATGTTAAATCTTTAATTTAGCTCTGTGTTACTACTTGGATATTTTTAAAAATTCAGATTGTATAATTGCATTGCTTACTGAAAATATTGTAATATTCAGCTTATTTAATCTGTTATTGTAAAATGTGGATGTATATCCAAAACTATTTTAAGGAAAATATTGTAATCGTTTCAGTAAAAAAAAAGTACTTCATTTTGATCTGCTTTTCATAAGATTTTGCAACTGTTGTTACCCACTTAAGTAATATAAATGTTTGTTTATTTATTTAGTTTAGTGAATGTCAGCTGCTCTTTCCTTATTGTATTCCTGATACATACTGATGTTTGTGGAAACGTGTATTTTCCAGCAGACTTTCATTTGATTTATGAAGAAAAAGTCGTTCAAGTTGCTTAAAGTAAATCTTGGAAGATATCCAAAGTTCCTCTTATTGTCAAAGGTATTTTCACTTCTTATGGAGTTTCACAGATTGCTTATATTGTATTGCTGATGCAATACATAACCTTTTGAGCACCGTTAACTGATATATCCGATCACTAAGCTGTAGGTTTGACTGCAATAGAAGCATTATTTAAATTAATATAATTCTATAGACAGATTGCTGTTTTAAAACATTGAGTTGTGATTAATATTCCGAAGGACTGTATTCATATACATAATAAAGTTTTTGATATGTTGGAAAATTTACATTTTTAAAAAATTGCAATGAAAACTAAATTATAATTTTTCCCCTTTGCTTGGCATTCAGAGGGTTAAGTTGGCAAACACAGTAGCAAAATCAAAATACTGAGTAATCTTTTTCTTACGAACCATTGAAGTGATTTCAATTCTTCCGTTTTTTACTTTAATTTAATAATTAGGTACATTTAGATCATTTTATTTTTCTAGAGAATCGATTCTTTTATTGTAAAACTAATAGTATAACAGAAGCATAGTAATTATTTATTTTATTTATATATTTATTTTCAAAATCACATAATGACATTTTTCATTTTCTTTCACAGTTATAAATTTATAGTTTAACTGTGTGTTACTACTTGGAATAAAAAAGAAAAAAAAATTCCCATTGCTACCACTTGCTCGAATAATCTGTTATTTTAAAAATTGAATGTATTTCCAACACTATTTTAAAGAAAATATTGAAATCACTTAAGTAGCTCCCATGGAAAAAGTACTTCACTATGATCTTTTATTCATGAAGTTTTGCAATTGTTACTGCATTAAATTAGGTAAATGCTTGCTTATTCATTAAGTTGTAATATTCGATTTTGAATTACCTAGGAATTTTAGAATTTTTAATTGAAATCAACCAATAACTTTTTTATACAGTTGAACCATTCTTTAGTTCGATAAATATTCTGTTTTGTGAGTTTTAAATTTCATGCCTGCTGAGGTGCTACATCTCATTTTTTTTTTTCAAGGAAGGCACCATTATTTTCATACTATCTCCTTTTCTCCCTAAAATTCAGGTATATCTTCTTCTTCCTTTTATTTATTTATTTTAAGTATTTAAAAAACTTTATAAATTTTCATCACAAAACCACAAGTTTGATAAACATTTCTATAAATGTTTTTTATTGAAATGTAAATTTATTGTTACTGTACATACTCAGATCTATTTTTTTTTTTCTAAAAAGTAAGCAATAGAAAATGACTTTTAATTGTCTGAGCGCTGACAGTTAAGTAATTAAAGAAAATACCGTACAACTTCCTTTACCCAGAATCATCGCTATTATTGCACAGAAGTTTTGAAACTAGAATGCATTTTGAGATAAATAGTAACACTAATATCTGTCGCTAATATGGCAATACGAAAATCCAAGGAAGTTGATAATTTAAAGTAATTGAACACACAGAAATTTCAATTAAAATGTCCTAATTTTTATTTTAAAATAATGCTGTAATATTTTATGCAGTGTCGCCATCTGTCATAAATTATGAAAAATAACACCCATGTGGTTTTTTTCTTTTTAATTATGATTTCTGATTTATAAATACTGAATAAGTAATACAAATCACAAAAATAGCAGATAAAGCCTGAAAAATATTGTGAATGAAACTGATTTTCTAAAGCAGAAAAATGTTGTAGGGAGAAATTTAAATAGAACTTACAATTAATTTAAAAAATAATTTTATTATTACATTAATATATTTAAAATAGTGATGCATATGGTTAATTTTATAAAAAATTAAATACATACCTTAAATACGAAAGTAAGTCACAAATTAAGTAATTAAAAGAAATAATAAGAATAAAATCTGATTTTCCAATGTTTTGGTACCATATTCTTAACTTTAGAGAAAGAAAAATAACGAAATTAATATTAATTCTAAAATTATATAACTTAAAAAACAGCGACATTTTTATTATTACTATTAAATATATTTAACAATGGTAATATACAGGACTAATAGTATTAAGAAAAAATATAAATATATGTCTAACAGAAAATCATTACGAAAATTTTAAAAATTGGAAACATTAAATATTTTATTCAGTCGAAAATGATTACATTTTTATTACTGCAACAATACAAGACTGTTATTTTGAAAAACCAAATAAATAATATTACTTTGAAAATATTCATTTCTGATGTGCTTTAAGAACTTTTGAGAAAAGGGAAATCTGATCTTGTATTATTTTGCTGTTGTCAATGTTAAAAATTTACAGTAATTCTGAATTTATACAACTTAATATATATATTTTTTTAAAACGACATCAATATTAATTGCATATGTAACTCAGAATGTTCTTACAATATTAAGATGAAATCAAATGTAGTAAATTAAGTAATTTGTCTTTTCATTTTTCCTAATAATTTATAGTAATTTCATTCATTTATGTCTGGTGTCTCCAGTCTTCGTAAATATCATGATAATAAAGAAAAAAAAATCCGATATTTTGCTATATATGTGATATTTTGCTATAAATGTGATGTTTTTGATTTCCTAATTCTACAAAATACTAAAAAATATTTTTTAAATGAAAGATTTGAGTGGAGTTATAAATATTGCACAAAATCCAAATTTAATTAATTAATTTTAATTGGAAAAATGAAAATCAAATTTTTTACATGATTATGTAAATCTTCTAATGTAGTTAAAAAAATTCAAGAAAAATGCTTTAGAAGATGAAATTTTCATGAATTCATAATTTGGGGCATAAAGGGTTAAATCAATAAATGGCCGTCAAAATTCTAGGTTTTTAAAACAACCAAACTGGTAATTAGGATATTAAAGAATATTTTTATAGTTAATTAATAAAATTATAGATAGTAATTGGATAAACAACAAAAGCAATAAATAAATAATTTCATTAGTTAATTTAATGCAGTATAAGCGTGAAATTAATAGAATTCTTAGAATATAACAAATAAAAGAAATGTCATGACAGCTTTTTATGTACCTGTAATTTGTAAAATTATTGCAGTTGCACAATTCTAAGCTTATCCTCCTCAGTCCTGATGTCGCCCGTAGGAGACACTAAAAATCACCCTTTAAATTAATTTAAATGCTTATAGAACTGTTAAAATTTCTTCTAGATCTTTTTAATAAATGTGTGCATATCATAATCATCGATATATAGAATTTTATATCTTTGGAGATGTTTTATAAAAAATTTAAACTGTTTTTTGTAGTCCCACGTAATATTTGACTGGGGAGGTTAAGCAGATATGTGTATATTAACAACAACAAAATAATAATAATGATACTTATATCTGTTAAATCATTTTCTGTTTACATTAACTGCCCAAAATATTAAAGAAACAAGTGGGTAAGTGTGATTACAGATCGCACAGAGGTTTCGTTTAATATTCATTTCAAAACACTTTATCCTTTTGAAAAATCTGTTAGTTCCATATTTCGCAACCAGGGGCGCAATCTATTCTAAACAAATCTCTATCCGAACGAAACTCCGTTTTACATACTATCCGTATATATATATTAGTCGAAAGGACTGGGTCCATAGCACCCGAGATAAGTAGGTGCCCCTGGTGGTAAAAAGTGGAACTCAAATATGTAAGGCTATGGTGCATAATATGAAAGAATGGTCAAAGGGGTGTCGGCAAAAGTTGGAAAAGTGCTCCCCGGTGAAAAGGGCGGAGGTTAGAAAAATAGCTTAAAATATACGTTTGAGCACGGAGGAGTAAATAATATAAGACTTTTTGAAAATTTTATGATTTGTTGTGTGGTCTGAGGTATTCAGCTATACGTATGCAAAAATTCATGTCTCCAACTTAATTAGGGGCTCTCTTAGAAAGAATTGCTTAAAATACATATGTGGTAGCTCAAAGGGTTAAACGTAAGACTTTTTCAAGATTTTATAATTTGTCGCCTGGTCAGGTGTTCTGCTATAATAAGCATGCAAAATTTCAAATCTCCAATTTAATAAGGCGCTCAGTTAAGAAGAATTGCTTAAAACACGAATGTGGGAGCCCAAAGGGTTAAATGTACGACTTTTTCAAATTTTTATGATTTGTCACATGATGGTGTTCAGCTAGTATGCAAAATTTCATGCCTGCAACCTAAATAGGGTGTCACTTAGAAAGAATTGTTTAAAATACACATGTAGGAACCCAAAAGCTTAAATGTACAACTTTTTCAAAATTTTATGATTTCCCGTTTCATGTGTGATGCTCAGCTATAAGTATGCAGAATTCCACGCCTCCAACCTAATTAGGGGCTCACTTAGAAAGAATTGTTTAAAATACACATGTTGGAGATCAAAGGGTTAAAAGTATGACTTTTTGAAAATTTTATGATTTGTCGTTTGATGCGAGGTGCTCAGCTATAAGTATGCAGAATTCCACGCCTCCAACCTAATTAGGGGCTCACTTAGAAAGAATTGTTTAAAATACACATGTTGGAGATCAAAGGGTTAAATGTACGACTTTTTGAAAATTTTATGATTTGTCGTTTGATGCGAGGTGCTCAGCTATAAGTAAGCAAAATTTCACGCCTCCAACCTAATTAGGAGCTCACTTAGAATTGTTTAAAATACACATGTGGGAGCCCAAAAGGTTAAATGTACGACTTTTTCAAAATTTTATGGTTTGTCATTTGATGTGAGGTGTTCAGCTATAATTATGCAAAATTTCACACCTCCAACCTAAATAGGGTCTCACTTAAAAAGAATTGTTTAAAATACACTTGTGGGAGCCCAAAGGTTTAAATGTACGACTTTTTGAAAATTTATGATTTGTCGTTTGATGTGAGGTATATAAACTATGTATGAGGTATATGAACTATAAGTATGCAAAATTTCACGCCTCCAACCTAATTAGGGTTCACGTAGAAAGAATTGTTTAAAATACACATGTGGGAGCCCAAAGGGTTAAATGTACGACTTTTTCAAAATTTTATGATTTGTCGTTTGATGTGGGGTAT
Source organism: Maratus speciosus (assembly GCA_963932465.1). NCBI lineage: Eukaryota > Metazoa > Arthropoda > Arachnida > Araneae > Salticidae > Maratus > Maratus speciosus. The sequence goes on from OZ010786.1 coordinate 679,678,376, forward strand.
TCAGCTATAATTATGCAAAATTTCACACCTCCAACCTAAATAGAGGCTCATTTAAAAAGAATTGTTTAGAATACACATGTGGGAGCCCAAAGGGTTAAATATACAACTTTTTGAAAATTTTATGATTTGTCGTTTGATGTGAGGTATTCAGCTATAAGTATGCAATATTTCACTCCTCCAACCTAATTAGGGTTCACTTAGAAAGAATTGTTTAAAATATACATGCCCAAAGGGTTAAATGTACGACTTTTTCAAAATTTTATAGTTTGTCATTTGATGTGAGGTGTTCAGCTATAAGTTTGTAAAATTACACGCCTCCAACCTAATTAGAGGCTCACATAGAAAGAATTGTTTGAAATACACATGGGGGAGCCCAAAGGGTTAAATGTACGACCTTTTCAAAATTTTATGATTTGTCATTTGATGTGAGGTATTCAGCTATAAGTATGCAAATTGCACTCCTCCAACCTAATTAGGGTTCACTTAGAAAGAATTGTTTAAAATACACACGTGGGAGCCCAAACGGTTAAATGTACGACTTTTTAAAAATTTTATGATTTGTCCTTTTATGAGAGGTATTCAGCTAAAAGTATGCAAATTTTCACGCCTCCAATGTAATTACAGGTTCACATAGAAAGAATTGTTTAAAATACACACGTGGGAGCCCAAAGGGTTAAATGTATGACTTTTTCAAAATTTTATGATTTATCGTTTGATTTGAGGTGTCCATCTATAAGTATGCAAAATTTCAGGCCTGCAACCTAATTAGGGACTCACTTAGAAAGAATTGTTTAAAATACACATGTGGGAGCCCAAAGGGTTAAATGTACGACTTTTTCAAAATTTTATGATTTGTCGTTTGATGTGGGGTGTTCAGCTATAATTATGCAAAATTTCACACCTCCAACCTAAATAGAGGCTCATTTAAAAAGAATTGTTTAGAATACACATGTGGGAGCCCGAAGGGTTAAATATACAACTTTTTGAAAATTTTATGATTTGTCGTTTGATGTGAGGTATTCAGCTATAAGTATGCAATATTTCACTCCTCCAACCTAATTAGGGTTCACTTAGAAAGAATTGTTTAAAATATACATGCCCAAAGGGTTAAATGTACGACTTTTTCAAAATTTTATGATTTGTCGTTTGATGTGAGGTGTTCAGCTATAAGTTTGTAAAATTACACACCTCCAACCTAATTAGAGGCTCACATAGAAAGAATTGTTTGAAATACACATGGGGGAGCCCAAAGCGTTAAATATACAACTTTTTGAAAATTTTATAATTTGTCGTTTGATGTGAGGTATTTAGCTATAAGTATGCAATATTTCACTCCTCCAACCTAATTAGGATTCACTTAGAAAAAATTGTTTAAAATACACATGTGGGAGCCCAAAGGGTTAAATGTACGACTTTTTAAAAATTTTATAGTTTGTCGTTTGATGTGACGTGTTCAGCTATAAGTTTGTAAAATTTCACGCCTCCAACCTTATTAGAGGCTCACATAGAAAAATTGTTTAAAATACACATGTGGGAGCCCAAAGGGTTAAATGAATGACTTTTTCAAAATTTTATGATTTGTCGTTTGATCTGAGGTGTCCATCTATAAGTACGCAAAATTTCATGCCTGCAACCTAATTAGGGACTCACTTAGAAAGAATTGTTTAAAATACACATGTGGGAGCCCAAAGGGTTAAATGTACGACTTTTTCAAAATTTTATGATTTGTCGTATGATGTGTGGTGGTCATCTATAAGTATGCAAAATTTCAAATCTCCAACATGTGTAGTTTCTGAGAACGGGCTCTGTGACGGACAGACAGAGGAGCGAGACGAATAGGGTTTCGTCAGATGAACGAAACCCTAAAAAAGTAGAAGAAAGACATTTAGATTATATTGTTTTATTAGTTTTCATGCTAGGTGCTATATGTTTCAATTTTTAATTTGTATGGAGTCTGAAAATATTTATAATCATCGATAAGTTGACTATTTTGAAATTATCGTGATATTTATTAACCTTGATTGGTATTTAGCTCTTCGAATTAAAGAAAAAAGTTTTGTTACTTTTTCATCTTTTATCAATTGGTTTCTTTGATTGATATGTTCTAGTCCAAAAGTAAAACATATTTTATAAACTTTTACTGAAATAGTTCTTTCTAAACATTTTGATACTAATTAGGTTTTTTTTTTTTTTTTTTTCCCATTCTTTTACTATAACTGTGTAACAGATGTTATCATTCTTTAATTTTCTTTTATATCCAATATTTTCAATATATATTCGATATTTTCACAATACTCAACGCACTGCTGACAATAAATATTTTCAAGCAATTAAAAACTAAAACATATTGTACTTAACCTCCTGGATACGGCTCGGTAAGACGTCTTACCGCGAGAAAAATATCCCTTCAGTATGGCGCTAGTAAAACTCCTTACCAAAGCATCCGACACCCTTTCTTGAGGAAATGTCATTACTCAGCTGTCAGTCTCTATCTCTCCCCGTGAAAATTTCCCTCCCACATTAGCCAGAGAGGTAAGTTTTTACATTTGGCGAATCACGCCGGAAAAAATGTTAAGTACTTGGCGATAGCTTCTTCTGGCATGTCAAAAAATTATCCATACATTTGATGACAGGTAGGGAAGCATTTTTTTAGATGAAATTTTATAATCTTGGAGTGTCATTTGTTATTGTTCCCAGGGTTCAAACAGCTCTTTAAGGGCTAAACTGGTTCCCTTGGAGTCCTAATTAAAAAAAAAAAAAAAAATAGAATAAATAGACACATACTGAAACTTTTTTTTTTTTTTTTTGCTGTTTAATATTATTATTTAAAAATATTATAGTACAATGAAATGTAGACTATACGCCCCTTGCTTCTTCTCGTCTCACACCTTTAACCCCTTGAGGGGAAAGCAAAAATGTCTCTAAATATGGAATTCTCACCGGAATAATCGAAAATTTTCATTTTTAAATAAGGAAAAGCAATATTTCAACAATTTTCATCTAAAGTTAAAAATATAAAATTTAGTTAAAATTTTCTGGTGAAAATCGTGTTTAAATTAGGTGGGATATATTTTATTTCACCGCCCCTCAAGGGGTTAATGCAAAAAAGTTTAAGATATTGAGAACTCTTTAAAAATTCTGCTAACCAATTTAAATAATCAATCACCTAAATTACAAACTCCTATCCTCCAAAATTTAAGTAAAAAAATTAACATATTTACATATTAACATAAAAAATTTAACATATTTACAACTCTGTATTAAAAAGATCTTCTGTGCTAAGTGGGACTGTTTAGTAACAATAAATAAACAATCGGCTATCAAAAACAAAGCAAAAGAAAAAATACCCCAAAATATCCTGTACACCCCCTGCCACCACAATTATACAAAATTTTAAACCTTTAAAACTATGTGTTTCCCACATTTATTGTTAATATTGTCAATATTGTTATTAAGTGCAAAATAGTTTGAAGAATTTTAACATAAATGTAAGTTTGTCTTATTTTCTTATTCCCTAACATATTGTACAGTTTAGACTCGACTAAACCAAAATCAGAAAAGATCCTTTTGTAATGAAACTGTGTATAACTCTGATTATCTAAATTAGACAGATTATCTTTAAATGGTTGTTCTGAGGTGATAATGTTCTACATAATTATTGATGTTACATTTAAAGATTCAGCTTCAAACGTAAACTTGGAAAATATATTTTTCTTTTTCTTGTAGCAAAACTGGAGTACCAACAAAATTTCGTTCTCTACAGAATGGCATAATTATAACAGTTGAAAATTTCCTTTACACTTGTTTTGACTGAGAATATCAAAATTATCTTGCACAGTGTAATTCAAAATAAATATCAAATATACAAAATATCGAACTTCTTGATATTTTGAAAATAAATATAAAATATATGACAATATCAAAAATATTGATATTTTAAAAAGGAGTATCAGGTATATACAGTAGACTCCCTTAAATCCGCGAACGCCTAAAATCCGCGTATTTTTTCAGATGTAAATCATGAAATTTACAGTTAAGTTGCAGGAACAAAATTCAAGATGGCGCCGAAATTAGCGACTACTGCAATGTTTTTTTTACTACATTTTTTGTTAATCATTCTCTTTTGGCTATTATAGCTTATTTATTACTAAATAAATTTACATTACTTTTGATTTTGATATAAATTAGCATATCTATATGTGACGTATCGATCTTACGATCGCTTTACCACTAGATGGCAGCATAAGATGATCGGAATCGAATTGAATCGATTTCATCCGTAATAATTTAATATTTTTCTGAATTTTTATTTTACATAATTATTTTAATAATTATTTACTTTTAAACTAATAAATTATTTTAATATTTTACTTATTTTAATGTTTCCCTTTATTGTAAGTATTCATTATAATTTCCCTTGCTTAACTACCAATCAAATTAATGTTTCAAAAATGTAAACATATCAATGACCAGAAATCCGCACAACCTCTGGTCCCAAGTTGAGCGGATTTGAGGGAGTCTACTGTATCAAGATCCCCATGGCAGAACGCGGCGATATTGTAGCAGAAAGAGACCCTTGCAGAAAAACTTTCATCCTCCAGTTGCTAAACGTAGCTGATAGAAATATTATTTTTGAGAAGCTTAACCCTTTGCGGTCTAGTGTCGGCTAATAGCCGCTCAAGCTTTATATACATGATTTTATTTTTATATTCTATTAGCACCACTATATTTTAAATGTACATTTTTTATTAAATATCTCTTACATATTTTACCAAAGTGGAAGTAAAAATGTTTCTTAAACAAAAGTAGCTGTGCCAACCGAATAAATTCGTATTGGAGATACCTGTGCTTGGGAGGAGTACTTCGATCGCAAAGGGTTAATAAAGATAATGTACAGTCCCTTTCCCCTCTCCCCCTTGCAGAAAGGGAACGGATCGTTGTAGAAAATTTTTATCCTCGAGCCGCCAAACGTAACTCATATAAATATTATTTTTTGGAAATTTAATAAAGCATATGTGTACAGTCCCTCTCTCTCCACCGGCCCCTCAATAAATTGACCTAATTATAGTTTTAAAATCTGCTGCAAATTGTAGCAAATTAAATTCGTATTCCATCAACAAATGTTAAGGAAAGTAAAAGGACAATTTATCTTTACTAATAAAATAAAGTTTCGCTGTGTGTATGTGTTTGTTTTTGTTTATTTATGTGTGGCAATGAATAACGAAATCTACCGCACGTATATGCCTGAAAATTTGTATGAAGGTAATTTAAGGCAGATCTAGATGCACTTTGGGTTTAGAATTTTTTTTTTTTAATAATTAGCCAAGATCTTAACTAAAAATTCCTCAAAAAAGCAATTTTTTCTGCAAAAGCCCCATGCGCATCTTAACTTGATTTCACTGTGCAAATGAAAGGAATTAAGAATTTTCTCTAATCAGCGAAAATTAAAAAAACTAAAGATTTTAAAATTTCAGAGCATAAGTAGAAAAATATTGTATGTCAGTGTATAATTTTTGTTGTAAAAATCAAACGGTATTCTTTCTTATTATTAGCAAAAGAGTAATGGTGCCAGTGATATTTTCATACAAAGTTTAAAATAGTGTGATATAGGAACGTGATATTAACTACAGGTGGCTACCAAATACTGTTACAAATATTCAGTAATTTTATTTTACAAATAGAAAATGATATCTACACTAATATGATGTACATCAGAAATGAAAGTTTAGAGGAAAAAAAATTACTCGAATTGACCGCCATCTTTATCGATTACCGAAGATAATATCTTATGCCATTGTCAGACTGCGGCACGAATCATTTTAAGAGGTAATCGGTACCGTTCGCGCAATATGGAAGCTTTGTGAGAGTCCAAACTTCTGTGTTTGTTGCTGTTTACTTTAGCCTCTAAAATCCCCCAGATGCAATAATCTAAAGGATTTAGATCCGGTGAAGAACGTGGTCAATCTTCCTGCATGATAATGTTTAGATAATTGACTGGCAGCCAAGCCAGTGTTGATTTAGCTTGATGCGAAGGTGTAGAATCTTGTTGAAATGCCCAATTCCTTTTGGGATACAACCTTTCAGCTCGTGGCAATAAATGTGTAGCCAATATATTCTGTTTGTAATATTCGCATTGATTTTTATCCCTTTATCGATGAACTTCAAAGGCAATGTTCCATTGTTTGACACTGCAGCCCAAACCATAACAGAATTCTTGTTCTGAAAGCGTTTAACAGTTCGAAAGGTTTCAGGTATATCTTCGAGGGTTGCTGAATACACGGCATCATTTTTAGCATTATAACACTGTTCAGTGCAAAATAGCTTCCCACCAGAAAATTTTATTCTGTCAACACTTTTCCTACCGTGCCGCTTCATCAATTTTTTCTTCCTTTGTAATGTTTTTATTCTTTGTGCAGCAGTCAAACCTTGAATTTTTATTTTGCGATAAGGGACATAACCCAGATCTTCATTTATAATAACTTGCATAGTTCTGCGACTCGCGTTCTCTTCTGCAGCCATTTTATTTGCAGAACATTGTGGATTTCTTCCCCTTTTCATGAATTCTTTTGATGCGCTCTATTATGCGAACTGAGCGTGAACTTCCAGGCCTAGATCGATCTTTACATAGCTATTAGTGTCCAATAATCGATTTATAATTCTACATATAAATGTTCCATTAAAATCAAGGCATTTTAATTGCTTAAAGTTTTCACCAGCGGAAAATCTGCGATCAAAGAACTGTTTAATCATCATTCTTTTGACTTCTATCTTTAAAATAATTTTAAATATTTGCTTCATAACAAAATTCGTCTGCACTAGTAGAAGATTGCCAAACGTTAAAATAGAGAAATAAAATGTTTTACCAAACGATTAAAATTATTTCATATTTTTTGGAGTGTAACAGTATTTAGTAGCCACCCTGTAAAAACTGATCAATAAAGCAGGCGCGGATTCACGGGGGTTGGGCGATCACCCCCTCCCCCCCCCCCCCAAAAAAAAGTGTGTGATTGGAAAAGTTCTCGAAATAAAAGGGAAAATCAGAATTTTTTCTTTAAATATGTTTTATTTTTCTATATAATCTCTTTGAAGTTTATGCATTTCATACAACGATGTTCCAAAGCCATTATGCCATCACGAAAGTGCAATTCTTCAAGTCATCCAAAATAGTCGTCAGACAAACAGAAACAAAAAAAAAAATTCTGGTGTCAACGGTAAGCCTCTTCCACGTTTGGGCCGTTAATGAACAAAAAAAAAAAAGGATTATGTCCTATTAAAGGGCATATGGCGCTGTAATTTTTGACACGTTGAGTTTGAAGACTACGCAACTTCGTTTACCTTTTGTTGAATCACTACAATAGAAAAATGACATCATTATGCAGATCCCTTTAAAGTGGGAAAACTTTTTCATCTTTCCAAAGAAGCTGCAGTTCTAATTTCTGTGTAATGATATTTTTGAAGAGAGCTCTTTTGTTTGATAAAAGAATGGGATTTGTGGCAATATCCAAAGAAAGAAAGAGAGAAATAAAGAACCTTTTAAAACTTAAAGAATCTTAATGTTTTCTAAAAAAAAAAGCCACTAATGTGTAAAAAAAAATGTCCTGCTATTGCTACTCACATTGGTGAATTTCGAGAGGCATTTGAAGAATATACAAAAAAGGATTATGTCCTAAAATGCATATGGTGTGTAAATTTCTTTAAAGCCAACTAGGTAAGTACGTTCTTCTCTTATGTATTTACTTAATGAAAGGCCTTCTAGCTGATTAGAATAAAAAATGCCACGCTACTTTCACCCACCGTTCATTGTTGGTTTATCGATTTTTGCTGTTTTTTTACTTTTTGCAGAGAATTTGACAACAGACCTGAGTCTCAGTGGCAAATGTTAACTTTGATGGACTAATAATGAGTAGGTTATGGAGCGCACCTCTTAGATGACACATTTTGACTTTTCAAGGATGTTAAGCCCCCTTGACATTTTTATTCAGCTCCTTCTTTGAATAAACCGATAAGATAAATAATTACCATAGTAAAAAAATATATGAAAAGAATAAAAATAAGATATTTAATTCTATTGTAAATTTTTTAATTTTTCGACACAATATGTAACAATAAGCCATATTTTGAGGGGAAGAGGGATTATATAACAAGAGGGTTGGTTAACCAAGTGTGTCGGATAATTGAGAATCTATAGTATATTTAGATCGCATTAATTATTTCATGTTCATTTAATAATTAACAGCAAGGAATGATTTAACCAACATAAACTATGACTGCATTCATTATATGTCATTCGATATCGCCCCCTCCCCCCCCCCCTCAAACGAGTTTCCGGATCTCGCCCCTGCGATAAAGCGATCTTGTTTCGTAGATCAAACTATTTTACATAAAATGTATATTTTTTTGTAAAAATCGGATGTAAATTTTTCTTATTAGCAAAAGACTCATGACACCAAACATATTTACTTACAAAAGAAAAAAAAAGCGCAATGAGAATGAATAGGAATCGCAAAAAAACTCAAAATATGATAATTATTTACTAACTAACCGATTTAGACAATTCAAGAGATTAAATATTATAAATATATATTCAACTTTGTAATGCGCTTCACCACTAAGGATTTTTAAGAAATAAATTATTCGACAAGAAATATGTCTTAAACGTAATATTACTAGACGTTGAGAAGAAGATACTATGCACCTCGAAGCCCGACACTGGATTTTTTTTAAAAATTTTATGCGATTTTTAGCATTTAATGTAACGGTTTTCTACATTAATATGAAGAATCCGGTTTCAGTCTTTAATTCCAATATAGCCAATTTTGTCCTCTTCTCAATAAAGTTATTCGGAATTCGTACAGTTATTTTTTTTTCTTAAATTTTTAATGCGACTTTTACTGCTTTTTTGCAATTTGCAGTGCTTTTTTGACATTTGAGTTTACTATTTCTCCTGCTTATTTTATCGTTTCAATTATCATATGAAAAGTATACAGTTAGCAACGAAAGAAATCTATATACAGTAGAGCGCTGATTATCCGAATAAGTCGGGACTGACCCTAGTTCGGATAAGCAAAAGTTCAGATAAATGGACAGACAATTTAACGGATGTTTCTGACTATACTAAACTCTTTACACTTTATCCAGGCTTAGGATTGGCAAAACCAGTTAGTGCTGCCGTGTTTGTTTGTTTTTTTCTTTTTATTTATTTATTTTTTTTTTTTGTTACTTTTTATCCTTTAATTTTTTTTTCCTTTTTGTCATTTTCAGAACTCAGGAGATTTTAATTTAAGCAAAAATAAATTCGGTTAAAAAAATTTTTTTTTGAGAGAAATAAGGCTGTTCGGATAGTTGGAAGTTCGGTTAAAAAGAGTTTTTGAGAGAAATAGGCTGTTAGGTTAATTGGAGTTCCGATAATCAGCGCTCTACTGTATATAAAAGAAAGTCTGGATCGGGGATTAAACAACGCAAAGCCCAAACTACTGTATCTAAAATCTTGAAAAATGGGGCAAAAATACTTCTTATGACATAGAGTGTCGTTAAGAAAAGATTTTCTAAAATTCCACCCCTAGGGGGGGGGGGAGAAAAAGAGAACGAACTTTAAAAAAATTCCTTAAAAATCTGATTTTGTAGTTATTTTTCGACTGATAATATATTTTAGTGTATTTTTGTATGCTGAATCGAATGGTACTAACCAAATTATTTTAAGTCTAATACAGTAGCGCTCAAAAGTATTTTGACAACCTTATATTCTCTCTTATTTTATTTAATATAAAAATGTAAAAGAAAATATATTCCCTATAATTGAGAACACTATGACTGCAGTTATTTAAATGTATCAAGTTTCAACTTGTTTGTTTACATTCGGCGCCACCGAAGAAATATGACTCCTCTTAGCTCAAAAGTATTTTGACAATTAGTTTGCATTTAATTGCTGAAGGTGTCAGTGGCGCCATAGCTTCGATTAGTGTTTATATTGACTTATTGTGATTACTTTTAAGGATCAGGAATGCCGAAATGTAAAAAATATTGAAGTGATTCTAGAAAAGCTGCTGTAAATGCACTTAAGAAAGGTAGACTGCAAGCAGAATTAGCTCGTTCTTTTAACGTGTCTCGGTAACTTGTTATTACATGGAATAAAGTTTTTAATAAACAGAAATACATCGAAAATAAGCCTCAAAGTGGCCATCCGAAAAAAACAACTTGAAATGTTAACTGTATTATAAAAATGATATCTACAAGTGATTGTCGCAAGTCCGCTGTAATAATAAAAAATGAATTGAAAGAAAATTATGGCATAGACATACACGTTTTATCTGTCAAACTCTATGGTTTACATGGCAGAAGACCAGCAAAAGCACGTTTCTAATCTACTAAGAATAGGAAGTCTAGAGTTGCATTTGTAAAACGGCATAACCGTTTCAGGGGCAAAGCAATGCTATTGCTGAAATGTTGAAATTAATGACTGACACCAGAATTTTGGTTAAAAAAAATTCGGTTTATTATGTGTGTGAAATATAGCTTTTTTCTCATTTAAAAATAAATTTGTTTTCAAATTCCGGTGTTAATCATTAATTTCAACACTTTCGCAATGAAGTTGCTTTGCCCCTGAAAGGATTATGCCGTTTTACAAATGCAACTCTAGCCTTCCTATTCTTAGTAGATAACAAACGTGTTTTTGCTGGTCTTCTACCATGTAAACCATAGAGGTTTAGGCGTCGTTTGACTGATGAAACGTGTATGTGTATGCCATAATTTTCTTTCAATTCATTTTTTATTATTACAGCGGACTTACGACAATCACTTGTTGATATCATTTTTGTAATATAGTCAATATTTCAAGTTGTTTTTTTTATGATGGCCACTTTGAGGCTTATTTTCGATGTATTTATGTTTATTAAAAACTTTATTCCATGTAATAACAAGTAGCCGAGACACGTTAAAAGAACGAGCTACTTCTGCTACCAGTCCACCTTTCTTAAGGGCATTTACAGCGGCTTTTCTAGAATCACTTCAATATTTTTTTATTTTTCGGCATTCCTTAAAAATAATCACAATAAGTCAATAAAAACAATAATCGAAGCTATAGCGCCACTGACACCTTCAACAATTAAATGCAAACTAATTGTCAAAATACTTTTGAGCTAAGGCGGAGTCGTATTTCTTCGGTGGCGCCGAATGTAAACAAGCAAGTTGAAACTTGATACTTTTAAATAACTGCAGTCACAGTGTTCTCAATTATAGGGAATATATTTCCTTTTACATTTTTATATTAAATAAAATAAGAGAGAATATAAGGTTGTCAAAATACTTTTGAGCGCTACTGTAGTTCATGGGATATTTCATATTTTTCTATTTTAGCGATGTCTTTGGCGCCAAAACCTCAAATTTTCAAGTGATAATTTCTAAAAATACATCTGTTACTATAGCAAGGATAGAAATTCAAATTGAATAATTTTTGAAACAATTATTTTTGTTAAATAATTAAAAGAACTATGTCAGTTAGGAAAAAATTTACAAACGCCTCAAAAACTAGATCTAAAAAAAACTCTAGTACTTTTTCGTTTTACCAGCACCATGCCAAAATGTATTGCGCCATTTATTTCAACCTTAACCGTGCAAAGGACTTTTATTGCAAACCGTGCCAAACATATTTACTGAACGTGAATATTTTTTACGAGTATTATTCAATAGCAATCTCGCAAAGCTTTTTAATTTGTTATTTTTTGAATAGAAAATATTTATTATTGATTATAACTTACATTTATTACTGATACTGATATGAATTTTACCACTTAGCAGTTATGTGATGATGAGGAAGCTAAAATAAAAATATTCCAGAACTTGGGAATAATACATATAAACACAGTCGTCGCGATGGGGAGTTATGGGGGAGCCTCCCCCCCTATATATGTGAAATTCGGAAATTTAAGCTTAGAGTTGGGAAATTATAGATTTTTGAAACACTTCTGTGCTACGAAAATATTCATACATCTACCAGACCTGAATTTCTCTCTACTGTTGTCCATCAACAGTGTCTCTAACACAATTCCTCCAAAACTTTCTTCCTTTCTCAAAAATCTAAAAATATGAGGCTATTTTCATATGAAGTACGATTATGACTCGTACACAATTGAAGATAAAAACTTTCAATAATTGAATCAATAATTATAATTTTTATGTAAATTAAAATTTAAAAGGCGCTGCAAAAAATCCTTGCCGGGCCGGCCTACAGGCAGAGGTAGATTTCGAAGTCAAATATACTAATTCACAAACAAAAACTAAATCATGATTAGAGATAAATCCACTTTAACAATTTTATCTGGCCGCTTTTGACGAGTTTTTATTTCAATTTTATATAATAGCTGGTTTTATCAGAATCATGTTAGGGCAGTATTCAAAAAAATACTTTTCCATGCACAACAACTCGAAATTTTCTGGCATAATTCCAGATTCATTTTTAATAAAAAAAAAAAATGAAACTTGCTGACGTGATTTTTGAAGAGATTTATAAGCGACCTGTGTTTTTATTTTTTGTTCAATTAATTAAAACTTGATATATGAACAATTATTTTCTCAGAAGGACAATATTTTTCGTTTCTAACACAATCGCTTCGGGAAATTCCGTTCAAAATGCCTACTTTGACATCATTTTTTGAAATATATTCTGCCTCTATCAAAAAATCGATCATTGCGGTACATTATATAGTTTCTGAATAAGCGAATCTACCAATTAAATGCGTTTGAATGCAAAAATGAATTTAAAAATGAGTCAGAAAATAAGCAGTTTGGATTTGAGTGCATCCTTAATACAATGATTTTTCCAACACAATCCGCTTCGGTAAATTCGGTTCAAAATGCCCTTTGTAACAGCATTTTTAAAAATATATTCTGCCTCTATCAAAAAATCGGCCATTACGGCACATTATATAGTTTCTGAGTAAGAAAACGTACGAATTGGAAGCCTTTGAGAGCAAAAATGAGTTGTAAAATGGGTCAGAAAGTAAGCAGTTTGGATTTGAATACACCCTTACTAAGATGATTTTTTTCTTCAACCGCTATGTATTTTTAATTTGTTTTTGCTGTAAGAATTGGTCCTATTTAAAACTTGTCTATATAGATGTTGTAGACAATATTAAGAAGATATATGATAAATTCATGGGGATTTTATCTTTTGAATTGACGGAGTTATGGATTTTTTTCTTCTTCAAACCCCATTTTTGTTTTCGTTTTTAATTTTTTTTGCGGTACGAATTGGTTCTATCAAAAACTTGTGAATATAAAAGTTGTAGATAATGTTAAGGAGATTTGTAATAAAATTAATTGGATTTGATATCTTGAGAATTGACGAAGTTATGAATTTTTTTCTCCCAAAAACCCTATTTTTTGCGCCCCTTGAGCCCATTTTTAACTTTATCAAAAATCTGTGATACATAAATTTTTGGCCCTATTTTTAGAAGTAATAAAAACTGATTTGATATATACAAAAATTAAGGAGTTATGGGGGTTTTCTGTTTTCACAAAACCCCTCCCTATTTCCATCCCCTTGATCCGATTTTGCCCATTAACGAACTTGACCGAGATTTTATGCCCGTTGATTTTATGTATCAGTTTGGAAGAGATTGGTGCAGAATTACGAAAGTTATCGTGTCCAGAAGAAAGTGATATGCAGGGTGATTATAATTAAAGTCCCAGTTTCAAAACGCTCTAAAAAACGGACCACTCGTTAGAATGGCGTCAAAATTTAACAGCGTATTATTGAAGAAGGGGGAAAGAACATGAACAAAAAAGTTCCAAATTTTAGCGACAGATGGCGCTGTAAGCGTCAGAATTTCGACTACAAATAACAAATCGTAAAACAACGGCTAAGCCGTAAGTTACACGATATAAACCCACTGTATTGTTCAGTGTGCATGACTGTACACGTGTTATACTGTTAGTTACGTAAGCCCGTCCACCACGGCAAGGTCGTATCACATCGGATGGGAAAAATCGGTTTTTAATTGTCCTGAAGCCAAAGACCCGCATAAAAAGCATCGATCCAATCGGTTTTTAATTGTCCTGAGGCCAAAAACCGCATAAAAAGCATCCATCCAATCGGTTTTTAATTGTCCTGAGGCCAAAAACCGCAATAAAAAGCATCCATCCAATCGGTTTTTAATTGTCCTGATGCCAAAAACCGCATAAAAATCATCCATCCAATCGGTTTTTAAGTTTCGCGAGACTGGCGCAAAACATGTTCAATATGCTGTCCACCGTTGTGTGCAACAAGATTAAATCAGGAAACAGCATGTTCCACAACCGATCGAAGTGTATCCGGGGTCAGGTTCAGAATGTGTTGCGCAATGCGTGTCTTTAATTCAGCTACGTTGGCAATCGGAGTACTGAACACAATATCTTTCAGATAACCCCACAGCCAGAAATCACACGGATTAAGATCAGGTGATCGGGCCGGCCAGGCTATTGGGAAATGATGACTGATAATTCTAGCATTTCCGAAATGCCGCCTCAACAACTGCTTCACTCGATTTGCAATGTGCGGAGGAGCACCATCTTGCATAAAAATGATACTATCCAGACATTCACGCTGTTGCAGAGCTGGAATGACGTCATTACGCAAAAGAGACTCATAGCGCTGACCATTGACGCTAACGGTAACAGGATCGAAAGCACCCGTCTCCTCGAAAAAATACGGCCCTATGATAAATGATGCCGTAAATCCGCACCACACAGTGAACTTTGCAGGATGAAGTGGTACTGGGTTCGTTGCGAGTGGATTTTCTGTTGCCCATATTCGGCAATTCTGTGTATTGACATATCCCGTCAGGTGGAAATGGGCTTCGTCTGTCCACAGAATTTTCCACGGCCAATCATTGTCCACTTCCATGCGAGCAAGAAATTCCAAAGCAAAACCCTCTCTTGCTGGCAGGTCAGAAGGGAACAACTCCTGCACATGGCAAATTTTATACGGATAGCATTGCAGGATGTTTCGTTGAATGTTATGTAGCGTGCTCACAGGCCTGTTCAATGTTCGGGCAATTCTCCGTGCACTGCATGGTTGCTCACCACCGCTAGACTCCTCCTGAACTGCTGTGGCCACTTCTTCAACTACTGCCGGATCACATCTTTTCCTTCCTCTACCAGACTGCACATCAAACGAACCTGTATTTTCGAATTTTTTTATCATTTTCACCAGACCTCTGACAGTCACCGGTCCAACGCCTTTTTTCATACCCTTGAGAGTCCTGAACTTCTGCAGAGCTACTGGTGCAGAATCACCGTTCTTGTAATAAAGCTTTACAAGCAGAGCACGATCCTTCATTGAGACACTCATGGCCAACGTCTGAGACGCGAAATGATGAAACGCCGTTTATCCCACGCTTTTATAACACCTGAAATTGTCGTGCGCATGCCAGGTATTTTAATTTACATATACTGACGCTTACAGCGCCATCTGTCGCTAAAATTTGAAACTTTTCTTTGGTTCATGTTCTTCCCCCTTCTTTAATAATACGCTGTTAAATTTTGACGCCATTCTAACGAGTGGTTCGTTTTTTAGAGCGTTTTGAAACTGGGACTTTAATTATAATCACCCTGTATATATATATATATATATAGATAGATAGATAGATAGATAGATAGATAGATAAAGTTTTTTACTGAGGGTGGTTTTGGGTTCTAGGGGTCATGATCGGTGTAGATCTGCAAATTTTTTTCAAAAATTTCAACATAGGAACGATCTCAATAGGTAGTATTTCATACGAAATCTACCTAATAAATTAAAAATTGAAAAATATTATTTTCTCAAGAGTTTGACCTTAATACAAGGATTCCGGAGCATATTTCGTTTTGTCTTTACCTTAAAAAATGGCTGAGATATAGCAGTTTAAATTTCTATGGTGGCTGACATTTTGGCTTCATCCGCCATCTTGTTTGAAAATGGCGGCCATTGGTTATTGAGCAGCATTTAATGCATCGCCATACTTATAAGGGGGTTACCATAGGGGGACCCTTCTCTGTCGCAAAATGTCGCCAACTTGGCAATATATCGCCAAATTTTTCGAGAAAAATTAGTCGCCAAAAGTGAAGTCAGCTTGGCGATATCTCAAATTTTTCGCCAAATTCCCATAGACTTCCATTCTGAACCAATAGGATTTACTTGCTTATAGAAAATTAACAATTTGAGATATTTTAATGCAACTAAATCTAATATTAGCTTAAGGGATTGTATTAATTATATTTAAGAGACTCCAGGTAAATTAGATTATGAATAAAAGTAACATAACACAATGCTTAGCATGCTTTCCCAAACATAAATTTTAAGGGAGACCAAACTGGTCGCCAAGGGCGGCTAGTAGCTTACTAATTTGGCGCAATTCTCATTCTAATTCAGTATTGACGAATATACTGTTATCGAGTTCGTCGCATTTTAGCTTCTTACAATTTTAGTACAATTAGCTTCGAGTAAAACTTGCAAAATTTTAAAACGAAGGAATATGAAAGCTACCTCTTCCTCCCGGCACTGGTCGAAAGGACTTTTTTTAAATGCTCCTTTTTTATCAACAAAATTATTTTTTTTTCAAATGTTTCATTTCTTTTTGCGCAATATATTACGCTTGGCGACAGTGGTGTTGGCAGACCGAAAATATACCAAAACAGTTACTGATTTTAATTTAAATGCAAAGAAAAAAAGGTTTAATGAGAAAAATATTGCAAAACGAAAACATTTAGTTTAAATATAAAAACAATGTTTGTACGGCTTGAAAAATTTTTCATTTTCAAAGATTTGAATTTGGTGGTTTGTCGTTTGCTCCTGAATGAGAAGAAAAAATGGGTACTTTTATGTTACCCGTACGCAAATATCGTCAATAACATTTTTGAAGTCGCAAATAACAGAACTTGCATATTTACACATCATCATTTACTATATATGTGTAAAATTCCTATTTTATTCCGATTGATCATAATTAAGATTCTACTGAACAAAGTTTTGTGGAACTTATACTGTTAAATAGTAAATTTCGTTTATAAATGGTTTAATGCAAAAACCATCGTTCTAAGTTGCTTAGTAATAGGGGAGTTTTAAAACTACTAAAGTTTTACTGAATGGATTTTAATGACAGTTGCACAGTTAGTTACATAATATTTCAGGGATTTTTGCAATATTTATCATATCATTCTAAATTGCTTAGTTACGGCGGTATGAGAAAACGTTAAGTACACACAACAATTAATTACTTCGCTTTCCAAGAATATCAATTATTTCTAAACATCATTTAAGGTATTCGTACTCTTTTGAAAGCAATACAGAAATATTCCGTGAAATTTATGGAAAACTTACTGAATTTATACGGATTTACAATCTCATAATGTCAATTACGGAAATTGTACTGTTTTCTTAGAAAAATGAAACTATTCCGTAAAATTTACGGAAATGTTTGTGTATATTGACGGATTTTTTTTACAGTGTATATACTAGAGAATATATATGCTATAGTTATAGAAATTGTGCAGACTTTCTTAAACAATCCAGAAGTGATGCGGCGCACGGTGGTGATTTTCCCATTATAGCTGGCCAAAATTATTTTGGCCGTCAATATAGTTGCATCGCCGTGAAATTGAAAAATGTTATTGATATTCGCTATTGAATGTTAGATATTGCAAAATGTAGCATGTATCAGTCATAATTTCGTTACAGGAATATTCAAACGTATTTCATTACATTACGGCCTATGAGGAAAAATCATTTGCGGTGGTTTTTAATGACGTTTCATAATTTCAAACACTTTGAAATTTATATACATGTATGAAGTGCACTACAAGATGATGCTATGGAATTTGATATGGATAGCATTTATCTGTAATTTACAGGGACACTACATTACGGTCTATGGAGAAAAATTGTTTGTGGTGTATTTTGTTCATGTTACACCATTTCAAAAGTATTTAAATTGATATATATATCCGAGGTGCTCTATAAGATGATTACTATTGAATACCATGTGCCATTCATATTTCATATGCAGGGGCACACACAGTAAATCAGGTATATTTTTCTCTGTGTGAACAATGGAAGTGCGTTTTGTGGAACACTTTTTTAAATTATAAAAATTGCATACTATTTAGCGTCTATTAATTATATAAATCATATACAAGGCTGCACAAAACATCTGAAGTACATTTCCTTTTATTGACGGAAACTGCTGACGAGTAATTTTTAACTATGCTATGCGTTCACTAACTGTTCTAAAATTTAGCATATTGTGAATTATATGATAAATCTATAGTTCATATACAATGATGTACAAAATTTTCAGCTATTTTTTCGACTTTCGTTGTAATCGTGTTTTCAAACGTGTTATCTGTTTTACAAATTATTCCTTAGAGATCATTTTTCACGTTATTGAGCTGTCAAGTTTTATTATAGTAGTCCGAATGTGTTGAAAAATGCTTCATAATCTGATTGACGCATGATCTTATGTTCTTCTGGATAATTTTAATGATATTTTCTTAACGGTATGGAAGCTAAAGTGATAAAACTATTTTTGTATTATTATAACAAATCCTAAAATTTCTTTTTCTAAAATTTAAGGTACAGGGCAAACATTCGGCAGCTCTAATGAAAATTGCTGTGTTGCATATTCTGTTGATATTTACATTTATCTCTGTACAGAGGAACCTTATGTAAAGAATGGGAATCATAAGATATCATGAGAAAATGCCTATATTATGTTTTGCATTGTATCAAATCTGAATTTGAAGAATTTGTCTGGATCAATTTTGTAACCACTAGGAATTTGCAGCCTAAAAATAATTTTTAAATAATTTTATCTTGAGATATCTACATACTACTGGCAATTTTTTTCCAAATTTGGTCATAAATTTAAACATTTCACTCTTTCAAAACTTCATGTGCTCTTCATTGTAATTTTCCTCTATAAACAAAATATTTTCAACCAAATTCACATTTTCGTTAAATTTTAAATATTGTTGCCGATGCATAATGGTGCAAAAGTTTATTTATGTGACTAACTTAAATTCTGCTGTCTTTGATAAAAAGAAAAGGGTACTTGAACTAAAATTTCAAAAAAATTTATTTAGACTTAATAAGCTAAAAACAATTCTAAAAACTGGGAGGGCACCTAAGGGCAGACAAATTAAATTGGAACGAAAAGGTAATAATCTAAACTATTTAATCCTATCAAAAATTGAGCTTAATCGTGCTTTATTATATAACTTTTTCTACATTAAAACTGACAAATTGTAAAAAAATACAGAGTTTTTTGCGACATAAAATATGAAATAACAGCTGATATGTGCAAACTTTATGCACATAAATCCGATAAAATAAAGTTCATATTTTGTTTGAAAGCGTCAAAAATCGAGCAGTATATGTTATCCCGCTTCAAGTATCAGATTAAATAACTATACTCAAATTGTTTGATTCATTCCCAACTAAGAAGCACCAACTTTGCGCTAGTCTATGGACTGTACTATTATATTTATATCAAAACCAATAGCAGGGTACAACGCCCTAACTATTGAGCTATAACAGGCAAAAAAAATTACGCTAGGATAAATTTTTAAAAATCGACTTTTGGCCAGCTAGAATCGGTAAATCACCCATCGTGCGGCGTATACCTACCACTACATCCCTGAGAATTCTATAATCAGGTTAAAGCCTTTATGGAAGCTATATTTAACCACCGCAATATAGATAAAACGCAAAGAGAAATTTCATTCCGGCCTCTTATAACTTGAGTTCTGCTGAATAAATTTTGATGGGACTTACATTGTTAGTTAGATAATTTTTCAGAAAAGATACTGTGTTTTAGTATAAAACACAATGTTCTACGTTACTTAGTTAAATAATTATGGTAAAGTTCTAAATCAGATTAACCCAATTTCGAAAGGTTGGCTTTTTTTAAAGGTTCCGCTGAATGAATTTTTATGGGATTTAAACTGTTAATTAGATCAGTTTTAGGTAAGGTTTCATTACATTTTCCAGTTTAAAAGATTCTGCTAAGTGGATTTCGATGGAAATTGGTCAGTTAGTTAATTTTTCGGTGAATGTTTTAGTATAAAACGCATATCATTTGCTTGGTCGCCAGGTTGCTTGATTGTACAATTATGGCTGAAAGTTCTAGAATCAGGCGAACCCAATTATTATGAATGATTAGCCTTTTTAATAAGTCCAATTAACAGATTCTGATGAGACTTGAATTGATAATTTTTCATGAAAGCTTTTAGTATATTACATATTGTTCTATCCTTCGTTACCGAATCCTACACTAAATGATCAACGAAAGAAGTTGGTCGTTAACAGTCTAAATTTTGTGTGACTCAATGAAAGATATAATAGCGTAATGACGTTCATATTTTTTTCAGCAATTCTGTTACACATTTCAGGTAAATGTCCATATTGCTTTAAAACGCAAAATTCACTGATATATGTTGTTTGATTCAAAGTTTCTTTAGAAAAGCCGACCAGCGTAACGGGCGAAGGCTACTAGCTAAGAATAAATGTGAAAACATAAAGCAGTATGCTAATGAGTATTAACAGAAGACACAAAAGCAATGAGAAAATAGATGCACTATTTTTGTAAACTAAAAACAAACTTTGTGTTTTGATATTTTTTATCAATTGCCTTTACGATGTTAGTAAAAATTGAAATAATTGAACTTATTAAATCCCCTGCAATGGGGACTCATCATTCAATTCCATGAACATGTCTATTCTTTAAGGGTAATGTTACGGCACACTTGTCTTTTATAAATATAAGGTAAGTAGTACATGTGTCCAATGCTAATGTTTTATCACTGGTTACACTAAATTGAGTAAATTGATTTTTAAAGCATTATTTCGTAGAAAAAATGAACTTATTTGGATGTTTATACAATTCCTCTTTAATTGTTTTTAGTGGGTTTTTTTCATATCCTCTTTAATTAAATATAGATTATTAGGCTAGTTTTGCAAAAGCATTATCTGTGAAAATGTCATTATTTTATTGCTAACCTCAAAATATGACGGAATATTAACATAAATAATTTTGGACCAAACTGTCTCTTGTAGCGCTTGAAAGTCACTATATTAAATTAGTTATAACGAATCTACTTCTGCAATTTTAGAGTAACTTCTACAATCTTGCGGTAAACAAGCATTTTTATGCTGATTCTGGATGCATATTATAAATGCAACATAATTATTTTAAATATTGCTGTTTCCATAATTTTTATTTACATACTGAATGGTTTATTGGTATTGATTGGTCTTTGAATAAAATATGCTATTTGTGTGTTTTTCTCTCTCCCTTCTCATATTCTATCATAACTATTATACTCGCTACAGACTCTATTATAACTCAGTTTGATGTTTTCTTTCACACATTTCATCATCCAATTTGCATGGAATGCTAAGAATGTATTCCTAAGTAACATGCATTTTGAAATTGCGAAGAAAATGTAATTTTTTTTTTTACCTATTATCAATTATATAGGTCTTTAAATATTTTAAAAATTTTAAAAAACTACTACCTTGCAATATAGCTTAAAATAATAAAACAAAATCTTGTCCTAACAGTCCTTTATATCAGATTAAAAAAATTAATAAATCTGGATGAATTCCGACTAAACAAATTTGTATTTTGCTGTTTCCGTTGCCACAAAAATAATTTATTTTTGCCTCACTGCATGTAAAATGTATCATTGTTTCCATTGATGATATGAAATTATAGAATTTTATCCTTAAATTTGCTTTATTTTTTATTTATAAATGCTATTAAAATGCTTTATTTATAAATATTTGCTTTATTTTTTATTTAAAATATTTATTTATAACTGTAAATTTTTATGTTTAATAGTTTCTTAATCATAAATTATATGTTTTATGATTGTAGCTATTTATTTTATTTGCTTTATTTTTATTTATACACTGCTAAAAAAAAAATAGGGGAGCAAGCAAAAAAGTGAAGAGAACGGTGCAAGACAGTCATGTATGGGCATAAAATGGATAGTACACGTGTATCAATGCGCAATACAGAAAAAAAGACGCAAAAAAATTTGTAAGGGAGCTTTTATTCTTTGAAAAGATGAAAAGAACATGAAAAGATGATTTAAGGCAAAAATTTGTTTTCATGTAAATGATTAAAAAAAAGTATTATTTAGAAATGATGCAAGATTTTTAATATGGCGTGTGGTCTCCTCCAACAGCTAAGACTGCTCCACACCTGTTTTCCATGGATGCGATGAGGTTATCGATAAGACTTTGAGGAATACTGTTCCACTGCTCAAGAATTGCAATCTCCAGGTCCCGGACAATAAAAGGAGGCCTCAGTCTCTCAGCAATGCGTCGTCTGAGTATGTCCCAAACATGCTCGATCGAATTTAGGTCAGGAGGGCATGCTGGTCATTCCATACACTGTATTGTTTTAGCTTCAAGCATGTTTTCCACAAGACGAACTGTATGAAGTCTGGCATTATCATGCATGAGAAAAAAGAAATCACTAATTTCTGCAACATAAAATACGACATGAGGCCTCAGTATCTCGTCTGTATAACTTCGGATCGTCAAAGTGTCATTCCGAATGATATGCAGGCCCATACGTCCACCTATGCTGATTCCAGCCAATAGCATCAACCCACCTCGTCTGTAATGTGATCTTTCACGAACGAAAGTGGGATTATTTTGAGTGCCTCTTTCTCTCCATGCCAAAACACATCAGATGTCACATCCAGACTGAATCGGGACTCGTCTGTAAACAGAATTTGACTCCAACAACGTTGCCTCCAAACTCGATGTTCAGTTCCCCACTTTCTTTGGGCCGCCCAGTAGCTTGAGGTCAACGGAATACAGATCATTGGCTTACGTGCATAGAGACCACCCTGATGATGCCTATTTCGGGCTGTTTGGCTGGACACCCTTCGTCCTGTGGCCAAGAACAACTGTGTTTGCAGCTGAATAGCATTGTCCGTTCCGTCTCGACGAGCTGTTAGCAGGATATATCGATCATCAGTTTCTGTGTTAGCACATTTTTGACCTTCCACTTGTCGATGACTACCATTCCATGTGTTTTAGAATCGATTCCACAGCCTTTCATGGACATTTCTTGCAACTCCAACAGCGTCCACTACACTTCGTTGTGTTTCCCCAAATTCAACTGTCCCGATAACACGCCATGTCATGGATTGCGGTAAATCATGTTGTTGTAACATTTTCAAACCACCTTTTCTCAAAACACAAGCTGAGCATTTGAATTTTACAACTGAGGCAGTGAAACAGACTTTTCTGCAAAATCCCGATTTCTGCACTTATCTCCTTTTTCTAGTTTTTGACGTCATAAACTTTAATGTACGTGTGAAGTTTTCTTTATCTGTTTTCTACAGCACTTTAAAATTATGGATGTTTTATTTTACGTCACATATCGGTGTAAATATTTGCGTAATTTCGTTAAAACCATGTGCTCCCCTATTTGTTTTGAGAAGTGTAATTCCCCTCACTGTAAAAATAATTTCTTTTATCCTCTTTTCTTTAAAAAATGTATCATTAGTTTTCTAGATTGTATAAAATTATAAAATTTTCTTTCTAAATTTGCTTTATTTTTATTTATAAATACTTTTAAAATACTTTTATTTATAAATATTTTATTTATTTTATATTTATAATATATATTTCTAATATTTTCTTTATGATAATTTTTTTTATTTTATGTTGGTAGCTTTTTTTTTTTATTTATTCTAATTTTAGTTTAATCTTCATACGATAAGGAAATTAAGCTGACACACCATTGGTTCTACAGGTGGTTATCAATATAACGGAAACATACTAGATTTATCAGCAATCCTTTACTAATATGGCATAGGACGGCCTTTGGCATGTAATACAGCTTGGATTTGCTTAGGAATCGACTCATTCATCGACACTGAATAGTGTTTAGAGGGATACCGTACCATTCGTCATGGAGATATTGTGTAAGTTCCGGGAGAGATGCTGGCAAAGAGTATCAATTCGTGATTGATTGCTGTAAAATAGACCTTATTGGTTCGATTACACTGAGGTCAGAGGGGGACTGGGTGAACCAAGGTAGATGTTGTACTTCATCCTTGTATTCAACAAATCATGATTGGACAAGTCCCGCTTCAGGACATTTTCATCCTGGAAAATTCCATCTCCTGCAGGAAACAAAGTTTGCATCATAGGATGTACCTGGCCAGCTAAAATTTCTATATACTACTCCACAGTCATCTTTCCTTTCAGGGTTATGACTGGGCTAGCAGAAAACCACGACACGGCTGCGAATACTCTGACGGATCTATTTCCATACTTGTCAGTTGGAAGGAGACAATCAAGGTCATATGTTTTTACAAGTGTCCTCCAAACGTGCACCTGTCCTATTGGGGAGAAAAGTGTGAAAGATGATTTATTTGACCATATAACTGTATTTCACTTAATCAGGTTTTGTGGTTGTGGCACAACTGTAGATGTAGTTTGGCATTCAGAACTGTGACAAGGAGATTGGCAATTGCTGCTCTGCAGTAAATTTTCTGTTTATGAACAGTTTCCTAACTGTAATAACTGACACTGGAGAATCCAGATTCTGAGTGAGCTCTGCAGTTGTTTTCTGTTTAGACATTACAATCTGCTTCAATATCCATTGGTCCCTTTTACTCGGCTTTTATTTCCAATCACTATTCTGCTTTTCGGAGCTTGTCTTGCCATGCTGTGTGTAGTTGTCATGATTTTCGCACTGTAACGTCTAAAAGCTGAGAGGTTTCGGTCACAGTTGCTCTAGCTGGTCAGGTTCTTACATTTTAGCTTCATTGAAAGTCTATAAAGTCTGACATTGTACCCATTTCACAAAAATCCAAGACGTATACAACTTCACGAAAACTACCTCATACTACCTTGATATATACTGTTTATATATAAAAAATGGTAGCTAAAATTATATTTTAATACTTATGAAGCACATTCTTAAATGTCACTTTTATTCACAAGTGTTTCCATTATTTTGATATCAAGCTGTACGAGCGCCAACTAATTGGGAATCTACTATAATTTTTATACTATTGTAAAAATTTTATTTCAATTCAGTTTTCTGCATTAATTTGATATTTCATGACAAATTTATTTTTTCTTAAATTTATTTTTCATGAATCTTAAAGTGATAAATTAACTTACTTCTATTTAATGCAGGTCAAATTACCATAAATATAGATACACATCCTATCACTCAAAACTATCTTTAATGTGTGAAATATGCAGCAAAATACTTATTTACAAGAGCCTTTTGGAAAAGCAGCTTCTGACTCAAAACAAGGAAAATCGTTTGTTTCTGAAGTATGCAGCAAGGGACTTTCTAGAAAAAGTGATTTAAGCAGGCATAATTTATTTCACAGTGGTAAGAAGCCTTTTCTGTGCGAGATATGTAAGAAGAAATTTTCCCATAAGGGTAATTTAAGAACGCATCTGTTAATTCATACTGGTGAGAAACCTTTTGTTTGTGAGATATGCAACATAGGATTTTCTCGAAAAATTGATTTAAGCAGGCATCTTTTAATTCACACTGGTGAGAAACCTTTTGTGTGTGAGATATGCAACAAGAAATTCTCTCGCAAGAGTCACTTAAGCAGTCATCTATTAAATCATACTGGTGAGAAACCTTTTGTGTGTGAAATTTGCAACAAGAAATTCTCTCGAAAAAATGATTTAAGCAGACATCTGTTAGTTCATACTGGTGAAAAACCTTTTGTGTGTGAGATATGCAACAAGCACTTCTCTCATAAGAGTCACTTAAGCAGTCATCTATTAATTCATACTGGTGAGAAACCTTTTGTGTGTGAAATTTGCAACAAAAAATTCTCTCAAAAAGGCGCTTAAGCAAGCATCTATTAATTCATACTGGTGAGAAATCTTTTGTTTGTGAGATATGCAACAAGAAATTCTCTCGTAAGAGTATTTTAAGCAATCATCTATTAATTCACACTGGTGAGAAACCTTTTGTGTGTGAAATATGCGACAAGAAATTCTCTCGTAAGAGTAATTTAAGCAAGCATTTATTAATTCATACTGGTGAGAAACCATTTGTGTGTGAGATATGTAACAAGAAATTCTCTCTTAAGTGTAATTTAAGCAGTCATCTATTAATTCACACAGGTGAGAAACCTTTTGCGTGTGAAATGTGCAACAAGAAATTCTCTCAAAAAGGTATCTTAAGTACACACCTGTTAATTCATACTAATGAGAAACCTTTTGCGTGTGAGATATGCAACAAGAAATTCTCTCAAAAGAGTACTCTCAGTAGCCATGTCTTAATTCATACTGGTGAGAAACCTTTTGTTTGTGAGATATGCAACAAGAAATTGTCTCGCAAGAGTCATTTAAGCAAACATCTATTAATTCACACTGTAGAGAAACCCTTTTAGTGTGAAATATGTAACAAGAAATTCTCTGGAAAGGGTGCCTTAAGCAAGCATCTGTTAATTCATACTGGTGAGAAAACTTTTGTGTGTGATATTCAACCAGGAATCAGACTCATAAGAGTCATTTAACACTAGAACGGCGGGAAATTTTACTCAAGTTTTATAAAAATATTTCATATCAGAATTTTTACTTAAAACTATTTAACTTATTTATTTAAGTTATTTTTGTGCAGCATATATTAATTTTAAATTATAAAAAGTTTTCTGGTTCGAATCGACATGTATTCGTTTGGCAGGGGTCAAAATGACCCCTTGCCGCCGTTCTAGTGTTAAGCAGACATCTATTAATTCACACTGGTAAGAAACATTTTGTGTGTGAAATGTGCAACAAGAAATTCTCTCAAAAAGTTGTCCTAAGCAAGCATATTTTAATTCATACTGGTGAGAAACCTTTTGTGTGCGAGATATAGAACAAGAAATTTCTTGAAAAGTGTAATCTCAGAAGCTATCTTATAATTCATACACATGAGAAATCATCTGTTTGTGAGGAATGTAATAAGAAATTTCTCTTAAGATTAATTTAAATAAGCGTCTATTAATTGATACTGGGGAGAAACATTTTGTGTGACATATGCAAGAAACATTTTAGTGAAAGCGTAATCTAATTATTCATTTGCGTTCCTAAAATTTGTTATTTCCCATTAATTATACTTCTTTTTTGTACGAGCCTTCTCATACTTTAATATTAAGTAAATGGGATTTCTTGCGATATTACTACCACTTAAATGAAACAGCGACCAACGAAAGTTTTTCTATTTTAAACTAGTAAATCAGAAATCAATAGTTTCAACTTCTGCTGTGCCAGATTTTTATTTTGATCTCACTTTATATTTTCTCAAATTTATTTTGTCTTTTAACTCTTTATGAATTTATAAGCATATATGATATTTTAATAATTGTGGATAGTGTCATTCCATATCGATTCAACCAAGCCTTTGCACCCCATTTTAACGAAACTTGTTTTGTATATTCCTTTGATGTAGAAAAGTAACCAAATGAATTTTTTTCCATCGATCTGATTTGCTTTTTATTTTACAGCTAATCAAAATTTTGAATTTTTGACCGTTTCCATGTTCTGTTGCACCATGTTCTGTTGTTACCCTTTTAGTTAAAAAACGCTGTATCTCATTTTTTTATCTGGCAATCTTTCTGTAAATTTTTAGTATTATTAATGTAAACAAGAGGTTTCAGGAAAAAAAATTCCTAGTATTTTTAATCAAACAACAACAAAAAAAAATGTATTTTTTTTTGAGAAATTTTGTTCCCAAAAGTGTGTGTAACGTTAAATTCACAAAAATAAAATTAATGGCTTTTTCATTCCTTTATATAGATTTTTGGTACTTTTCTGTTAGCCGGGCGCCAGTGATTAGTTGCCCAACATTGTTTGATGTATGATAATTTATATATAATATATAGATATATATAAACTCTCTGTACAGCTATACTATTGAAACAAATGAAATTGACCAATAATTATGAAATCCATATTAAACACATCAGAAACCAAATATATAAACAGAATAATAAATTCTCTCTATGCCCGAACGACTCCTGAACCAGAATAAAAAAGAAAAATGAGCTCTGAATATGAAGAAAGGCCTTGAAACGGAATATATAAAAAATAAATAAATTAATTAAAATAATTTTTATTCTGTTACTCCATTTAATATAATAATAAAAAATAATTAAATTCAGCTAACCCTATAAAATACACAAGTTTTTTTTAACCCTATGCCCATTTGCACATGTTCAAATATTGCAGCTGTGAATAAGGTTAATTTAACTGTTAAATAATTATATTTTAAAAAATATGTTATAGCCATCGGTTGCAGTTAAAAAAGATATAGATACCTTGAGTATTACATTAAATCAATAAAAAGAGAAAAAAATTACCATAATATAATTTAAAATAACATTTAACCCTTATACAGTTAATATAACTAAATTAAATAATATTAAATTTCACTTAATTTACAATATTAAATCTAAAATAGTTGCTGGTTCTGCCATCTAGTGGTAAAAAAGAAATTATTAAAATTATATCGTAATTATTAAGTTGTGACTGCATTACAAAATTATATGATGCTGCCATCTATGAAGGAATATAAAAAGCAAAATACAGTGGCGTTGTCATCTAATAATGAAAATTAAAACTAGTTTGATCTATTCCAAAGGCTTCCATTTATTTAGTACATTCCATTTCGTAAAAAGTCATTATCAACAATGTTAATATCCCCTGTAATAATGTGTCTATGTGCTGTGTTAACATATTTACTATAACAAGGAACATTACATAAGCATGGAGCGTTATCATTTGATGTTACTAATTCAACAAATTTGATGTAATTGAATATTCTTCTACCTAGTGGAACATTGTATTTATACGATTTATGCATTGTAAATGTTCTTACAGGAATTTTTTTTATTTTTATTGTTAATTATATTGTGTAAATTTAATTTATCGAATACATTATTTGTAAAAGAAATTATTTGTTGTGTGTTGTTAGTTTTTTTTTAAGTATTACTTGAAAATTTTGCATTAAGTTGATTAATTCTAAAAAATAAAAGATAAAATAAAACGTCACTAAAATGAGTTGATAAATTTAAAGATTAAAAAAAACTCTATAATACACATTAAGATTTTTCTTTTTGATCGAAAAAATGCGTTTCCTAATATTAACCCAGTTATATGAATTATTGAACTCAATTTCCATATTAGATGTTTTCTGTTTTAATTTCTTGAAATATACACTTCACTAAAGCTATTTTTACCCCTTTTTGTACTTGTAGTTTTTGCATTGGCAGAATGGTTTAAAGTAGCATATGTACTACAATAATGTTCATACTTATTAGTATTGTAAACAAGGTTTGTACGATTAAATACCTTTGAATTGAGACCATATGGATATAAGGAGTTGCGTGATTTGATATAAATAGATTCATATAGTAACCTATCATTGAGATTTTTGTGCATACTCAGTATCTTAATTGTAATATTTTGAAAATTGTGGTGTCTAAAGGGCAAATGTTCTACATTTATTGAATTATTTTTTATAATATCCTGTCTATGTTGATTAATTATAATGTGCAGTGGATTACAGGTTTGACCAATATATTCCAACTGGCATAAATTGCAGTTAATCGAATAAATAATATTATAAGCTTTACAGAAAAATACTTTAATGTTAGAGTTAGAACTGTGGTTAATTTGTTGTGCATCTGCATGAGGGCAAGTTGAGCATCTAGATGAGGAACACTTTTTAAATTTTAGATCAACAGTGGGACAATAAGACAGGTAACTGTTTGACAATACAAAGAAACCCCTGTCAATTTCTCTGTACCGAGCATTAGACGGACTATTATAAATACAACCTAAATTGCCAGTCGCTAATATACTTTACTATATCTAATCATCATGAGAATTGTATATCATATAAAAATTAAAACAATATGTTTATAATGGGTCATTCCATGTCAGTTCAGGCAGGCATGTAACCCACCATCACAGATTTTGATGAAACTGCGTGTGTTTGTTCCTTTTATTAAGATATGATTCCCAGTATTTTTTTTTACTCCTTGGTCAAATAGTTTCTGAGAAAAAAATTGTCAAAATTTTGAAAAACTGCCATCAGTTGGCATTCTTGACTGCTCGATTTTCAAATGTAGCATGACATAAATATGATCATATTTCAATATCTATTCCACAAATCATCTTCAAATAATTTATGCATGATATATAGGGTACGTATTTTATGAAAAAAATACTGTTACGCTTATATAACATTTTAAGTGTGTCTAAAAAAATGTTTAATCTTTGAAGTCGTGATTTTTTTATGAAAAATAATGCATTAATTAAAATAGCATTATTAACAAAAGGCGGTATTTTTATTAAATTTATTTTTTGTGGGGGATATACTTAAAGGTGTCCATTACCTGATTCTGAAATAAAAGTAGTGGGATTTTGGGTGTTTTTAGTAGTATTTCATATTTAAAAATATTTTGAGGCGTATTTCAAATCAAATCAAGCAGAGTCATTCCATGTCAGTTCGCCTAAGACATTTAATTCACTGTCACAAATTTCAATGAAACTGGGTATGTTTATAGCTCATTTTATGACAGGATCAAGGAAATTAAAGGTGATTACAAGTAAAATATTTTTTAAGATAAAAAAAATATCTAAATTTTGAAATTTTTTTAAAAATGTTTTTAATGACAGATCTATATTCAAAGACTGCATAAAAAAAAGTCATTTCAATATAAAATCACTAAATAAGTTTCAAATAATGTATATGTGACAAATAATGTAGGCAGATTATTATTTATTGTTGTTTGTCATGTTTAAATGCTAAGAGTGTGTTTAATCTTGTGAATTCTTAAAATCAAGAATTTTGTGAAAAATAATGTGTTAATCAAAAATTTATTATTAACCAAAGGCAGGCTGTTATTACTTTTTTTAATTGTACGTAAAAATATCTTTTCAATAGTTATAAAATAAAAATAGTGAAAATATGAGCAATTTTAACAAAATTTTCATAAAATGTGAATGTTTAATGATAAATATTGAAGCTTTTCATGCTAAGATGTACTAAAATGACTACGATATCGTGTATTTCTACTGTTGCTTAAATATAATACATATAATAATAAAATAACACATATTATTTATAGCAATAAAAATTAAATTAAATAGTATCAGTTCCTTTACCAACACTACATTGCTCAACAACCGACTTAAAATCAACAGCCCACTCTTATTGAAAAATACTTTCAACTGTTCAAATAATAAATAAACTGCATTTAAAAATTTTAATATCAACTTATTATCTTAAGACGATAATAATAACTAAACAACATGATGAATTTACAAATCAGCTTTTAATTGAAAAGTCATGAAATGGTCCCTTTAAATATTGTTGTTCATCGAGTCAATCAAAACAAATTATATAAAAAAAAATAAGTGAGCCTAATATGCTGACTGCAGTGACACTTCTAACA
Organism: Maratus speciosus; assembly: GCA_963932465.1. Taxonomy (NCBI): domain Eukaryota; kingdom Metazoa; phylum Arthropoda; class Arachnida; order Araneae; family Salticidae; genus Maratus; species Maratus speciosus. Next base: position 679,709,840 of record OZ010786.1, read on the forward strand.
AAACTAATTCATTACCATCTGAAATCAAACCCGAAAGATCAAAAAGAAAAAAAAATCATCTGTAGTGTGAATGTGACATACTCAGTGGTTGTTGAGGTAGGAATGTCTTTGTGACATTTTCACCTGTACTTCAATAAAATATAAACATGTAAGATTTTTTCATTCATCCAAATTAAGTAAAACAATTATAAAATTTTGTTGTCATTACACCAGATGTTAAATTTTTCGTTACATACTATTAGATAAGTTCTTTACTTTTAGACATTATTGACATAATATCATAAAATTTACTATATGTATTTTCTATAAGTGTATAAACAATATATATATGCTTTATTAAACATAAATGAATAATTTTTAAATAATTTGTTTGAGAACAGGGATATATATACACACATATATATGTTGAAAATCCATCTTTCAGCAATATTGTGATGAAATAAATCAAATTACCGTAATTTCCGGTGTATAGCCCACGGATCAAACAATCGTGTTTCGACCCAGAAATTTTTTAAAATAAAATGTAACTTTTTAGATCACAGTAAATATTGGTCTTCAAATACTGAATAAAATTTCTGGGTCCAAACTGAATTGTTTGATCTGCGGGCTATACATGCGAAATTACGGTACATATCATTAGAAACTGAATAAAGTTACAAAAGTGCAACTCATTAAGTTTTAAATATTTTTTTAGATATAGTTATTTGAAAGATATAAATATAATGGATTATGCATTTTTTGCATATATTTAAAGCACAATACGTCAAAATTTTCTTCAAAAGAGTGAAATTTGGTATTTTTTTTCAATATTAGCAGCTCAATGCTAAATTTTCAATATTAACAGCCAAATATGAGTTTAAAGATTAGGACTGTCATTTTGAAAATTTCTATTGGGCGGCGAGGAGCTAGTGATTTTTCTCTTTTTTGGAAAGGGATAATTGCTCTTCGCCCTAGAAGTTTTACTAAAAAACAGTATTGTTTATTTTTTCCCTTAAGAAACGAACATAAAAGATAATTTGAAAAATAAAATAAATGTATAAATAAAAATATTTCCAGGGATGATACATTGGATAGGTTTTACATTTGAAAATATTGATAATTTTAAATATGATTTAAATACTACTAAAACCAACCAAAATCCCACTATTTTTATTTCAGATCCAGTTATAATGTAGTATTATGTACAATTTAAAATTAAAAAAATAGTCATAGAAACTCCGCCTCTGATTGATAAAGATTTTTTAATAATTTCATTATTTTTTGTAAAATATTTTTGATTTCAAAGATTATACAATTTTTTAGACACATTTAAATATTTTTTAACATTACAGCAATATTTTTTTCATAATCTACATACTTCATTTACCTTGCTAAAATTATTTGAAAAAGATTTCTTTATTAGTTATTGAAATATGATTTTATATATAAAATGAGGCCTTTGAAAATTGAACAATCATTAATGGCAACTCGTGGCATTTTTCCAAAATTTTAATAATTTTTTCTCATATGTTCACTATTTTTATTTTATAACCATTTAAAAGATATTTTTACGTACAATTTAAAAAAAAGCAATAACACCCTGCCTTCGGTTAATAATAAATTTTTGATTAACACATTATTTTTGACAAAATTCTTGATTTTAAAAATTCATAAGATAAAAGACACTCTTAGTGTTTAAACATGATAAAAAACAAGAAATAATAATCAGCCTACATTATTTGTAACATATACATTATTTGAAACCTATTTAGTGATTTTATATTGAAATGACTTTTTTTTTTTAATGCAGTCTTTGAATATCGAACTGTCATTAAAAAAATTTAAAACAATTTTTCAAAATTTTGATATTTTTTATCTTAAAAAATATTTTACTTAGGATCAAGAAAATTAAAGGTGATTACGTCTTAAAATAAGCTATAAACAAACCCAATTTCATTGAAATTTGTCACAGTGATTAAATGGCTTAGGGAACTGACATGGAATGACTCTGCTTGATTTGATATGAAATGCACCTCAAAATATTTTTAAATAGGAAATACTACCAAAAACACCCAAAATCCCACTACTTTTATTTCAGAATCAGGTAATGGACACCTTTAAGTATATCTCCCATAAAAAATAAATTTAATAAAAATACCGCCTTTTGTTGATAATGCTTTTTTTGTTAATGCATTATTTTTCATAAAAAATTCACGACTTCAAAGTTTAAATATTTTTTTAGACACACTTAAAATGTTATAAGCGTAACAATATATTTTTTTTATAAGCTGCGGATCCTAAATATTGTGCATAAATTATTTGAAGATGATTTGTGGAGTAGATATTGAAATATGATTATATATATGACATGCTACATTTGAAAACCGAGCTATCAAGAATGCCAACTGACGGCAGTTTTTCAAAATTTTGACAATTTTTTTCTCAGAAACTATTTCACCAAGGAGCAAAAAAAATTACTGGTGATCATATCTTAATAGTAAGAACAAACACACGCAGTTTCATTAAAATCTGTGATGGTGGGTTACATATTGATATTTTACTGCCTGATTTGACGTGGAATGCCCCTAATAAAAATGAAAATATATTAAAAAATTAAATAGAAATGATAACTTAAAAAAAATACTAAATATAATTTTAAGATTATATAATTATCATTTAATTTCTTGGTTAGTGGATGCTAATAATAATAAAAAATACTAAAATATTAAAAATATATAAAAAATTCTTGATTACAAACTTATACATGTGCATTATTTACATAAAAATGAATAGTTCCCACATACCGTCTAAAAAAATAACATCCTCTAAACTCCGAGAAATTCATTTATTTTATTATCTTAATAATAAAAACCCCTACATGATTAGCAAACCGATTGATTTTTAGGGTTCCGTACATAAAAAGTAAAAACTGAACCATTATAAGATTACTCCCGAGTCTGTTTGTCCGTCTGTCACAGCCTTTTTACTCGTAAACTATGAAACGTGGAAATTTCAAATTAGGGAAAGTAATAAAGACTATTTACTCTCGTATTTACAGATTAATAAATATTCATAAATATTTTTAGGGAAAATGTACAGCGGCTAATTAAGTTACTTGAAAAAAAATCTTTTCTTTGCATATCGCGTGGAATATCGTGTGAAAGCTTTTGCAACGCTAAACTCAAAAATATATTTCATTTTATTTTAGGTATTATATTTTCAAAGGTATCCTTTAAAATGTAGTGCAAAAATATGTCCCCCCATCTAATTCCGAATCTACTGAAACTAAAATTATGAAAAAATTAGAGGTAGTAGACGTTTATTTAAACCTTGCAGGAAAATTATAGCGATTATCCTAGGTCACAGAATTTTTGAAAAAATCGCGTTTTTCCGTTACACACAAATTTTGACTTGCAGGCATTCAGTAAAATTGTTGAGCAGCGCTGGAGGAACCTATCGTAGCAGAAATATAAAAGCATTGTTGATCATGATTTCGAAAAAAAATCGTCGGTAATTAGCCGAGATATTAATCCTTAAAGACATGGACGTTTTGGACATACGTAATGACAGGGTCGGCGTACTCTATGCTCCATCGGCTTTTAAAGCCTAGATAACAAATTTTAAGGATATATTTATGTAATGCAATGCTCAGTAGCAGTATAAAAGCAATAAACGTCAAATTGTGAAAAACAGATTAATCCAATTAGAATTAATCACATAAATGCTATTTTATTCGCGACTAGTTTGCATTGAGTGTCTCGCTCAATACACCTACCGTGTCTTTAAAGGTTAAGTAAAAACATCTATGGAAAAACGCTGCACCGACCAAAGCGGCGTTGCAACTTTGCGACGTCCTTTTGAAGCGCGCTTAGCACGATGCTAAGTTTAAATTTTTACCAAGGTACTTTAGGTACACTGTAAAAAGAACAGATTATTACTTCGCTGAATTTTGGTTTATGAAATGCCAAAAGAAGTTTAAATAGCAGTACTTTTATTGTCAGCACCGAATTAAGTTCCTTTTAAACAGATTAGGATAAGATTAAAAAAAGGTTTATACAGAATAGCTATATTTAATAATATTTAGGTTCCATATCTCTTTGAACTTTCATGATATATCGATCTATACTTTTCTAGTATATACAGATATACGCAACCTTATGTTGTATAGTTTTTACAAAGTCTTAGTATTCTTTTAGCAACGATTTTTTTTTATTAATACACTTACTAATTCATATATTATTGTACGGAATCCTCTGTGCGCGAGTAATACTCGCACTTGACCGTTTATTTTTTAAATGTAAGATGACAATAGTAGAATGACAGATAGCACATAATGTCCATGGCCAAAATTTCAAATCAAATGTTATAACAATAGCGAAAATCACAAAAATTTATTGAAATGCGGTATAGTACAGCATAGTACAAAGATGTGAAAGAAATAAAGAAAAAACATCTTATACACATTTGCAGCAGTAAAATAATGTATTTAAAAATTATGAAATTGTATATATGCCAAAATTTGGGATGTTAAATAGTTGAATAACTAAAAGTCAACAGCAATAACTCCAAATTTCAATGAAATTAAAAATAATAATGTCCATTAATGATTGCCCAAATGTAGCATTTCATTGTGGAAGTTTAATATATAAAAACTTTCTGTACAATTATACCATTGAAACAAATGAAATTGACCAATAATTATGAAATATACATTAAACACATCAGAAACCAAATACTAGTTAAATTGTATAGTCCAATGAAATATCTTATGAAATTTAAAAGTGAACCCCCCACGCCCCCCCCAAAAAACACGATTATGGATACAAAAGAATAATTATATTGTAAATTACGTCTTCAAGAGCACGGAATTTAAATATATAAGCAAAACAGTCGTTTTCTGTAGAGAATTAAGCTATAAGCAGAATAATAAATTCTCTCTATGCCCGAACGACTGATGAACCAGAATAAAAAAGAAGTGTGATCATAGATCGCGCAAAGGGTTTCGTTTAATATCCCTTTCAAAACGTCCAGTACATATATCGCCATGGAACACCTTTTAAATATTGGCAAACCCTGAACTATCGTAAAGCTTCAAACAAATTCGCCTTGTTATATTTCCTAATTTTGTTCGTGCTCCCCCCGAAATGCTACGATATATCACATGACGGGTATCTGCTAAATTTAGAAAAATGCCCCCCTTGAGGAGAGCGAAGTTGGATAATGGTCACCATGATTTTTGACGCGACCTGATGTTTAAAATTTTTGTTATGTTTTATAAGCTATGTTAAAGTTTCAAACAGATCGTCCAGCTATATTTCCTAATTTTGTTTGCACCACCCCCTCAACCCCCCTCGAAATGCGACACGCCATTCTTTATACTTTTTTATCGTGTGTTATAAAGTATCTTAAAGTTTAAAACAGATCGCATTGTTAGATTTCCTACTTTAAATGAAATCGCGGTCTGTAAGTTCCACATTCCATCACCAGGGAGCACACTCTATTCATAACAAAAGCGTATCTGAACGGAACTCCTTTACACAACCTATCAGTAGATATATTACTCAAGGGGGTGGCGGTCTTCAGCAAGAATTTAAGATGTTTGTTGAAATTACTATTCGGAAATAGTGGTAATTTAATTTTTGACATATTTATATTTAATAAGTTGCATGTATCTGAGGACTCCGTCAAAAAAAGGACGTCATTTTTTATAAACTTTTTCTTTTGTGTTATAAACTATCTTAAAGTTTCAAACAGATCACCTTATTAGATTTCCTATTTTAAATGAAATCGCGGTCTGTTAGTTCCACATTCCACCACGAGGGAGCGCAGTCTATTCTTAACAAAACTGTATCTGAATGTAACTCCGTTAAACAACCTATCAGGATATATGCTAGTCGAGTGGGGTGGCGGTCTTAACCAAGATTTTAAGATATTTGCTTAAATTACTATTCGAAAATAGTGGTATGAACACTTATAAAATTTTTGATATTGAATAAGTAATAGTTTTTTCATCACGCCATCAAAAGACCGCACGCAAAACAGTACAAAACGCCCTGTTATACTGCCTAATTTTGATCGCGCTTCTTCCACCCCCCTCCAGCCGGATGTGACGCGCCATTCTTTTTTATACTGTTCTAGTATACATTATAAATTATCTTAAAGTTTCAAACAGATCGCTTTGTTGGAATTCCTGCTTTAAATGTAATCGCGGTCTGTTAGTCCCACATTCCACCACCAGGGAGCGCTCTCTATTCTTAACAAAAGTGTATCTGAACGAAACTCCTTTACACAACCTATCGGTAGATACATGGGTCGGGGGGGCGGTCTTAACCAAGAATTTAATATATTTGCTGAAATTACTATTCGAAAATAGTGGTATCAATACTTCTGACATTTTTATCTGGCATAAGTAACATTTATGCTGTATTTTTAAAAATCGGACACTGTTCAGAAGAATACTGCAATGAAACATCACGTGACTGCCTTTTAAAATAAGTATATAATAGAAATAAATCAATTAGTGAAATTAGCGCAACTTTTTCTTATGTGTTATAAACTATCATAAAGTTTCAAACAGATCGCCTTGTTATATTTCCTAATTTTAACAAAATCGCGTTATGCTAGTTCCACATTCCACCACCAGGGAGCACACTCTATTCTTAACAAAACTGTATCGGAAGGAAACTCCGTTAAACAACCTATTAGTAGATATGTTACTCGAGGTGGTGGCGGTCTTAATAAGAAATTAAGATATTTGCTGAAATTACTATTCGGAAATAATGGTAACTAAACTTTAGATAATTTTATATTAAATAAATAGCATATCTCAGGATTACCTCAAAAAAGGCACCTAAAGTGGTCAGAAACGCTAACTTTTTAAATAGAAATCTAGCGCCCCTCCCTGGAATTTCACACGTCATTCTTTTTTACATTTTATCTTATGTGTTATAAAATATCTTAAAGTTTCAAACAGATCGACTTGTTAGATTTCCTAATTTTAACAAAATCGCGTTATGTTAGTTCCACATTCCACCACCAGGGAGCGCACTCTATCCTTAACAAAAGCATATCTCAGCGAAACTCCTTCACGCAATTTTTCCGTAGTTGGGATGGTGGCGGTCTTAACCAAGAATTTAAAACATTTGCTGCAGTATCAAACGCTAAGATTTAAAAAATAAATCTATCTCCCCCCCACTCCTCAAAATATCACACTCCATTCTTTTTTCCACATTTCCTTATGTGTTATAAACTATCTTGAAGTTTCAAACAGATCGAGTGGCGGTCTTAACCAATAATTTAAGATATTTCCTGGAATTACTATTCGAAAATAGTGGTATGAATACTTGCAAACTTTCTGATGATGAATGAGTTATACTTATCTCATAGCGCTGTTCAAAAACCCCACGCAAATTATTAGATTTCCTAATTTAAATTATTTCGTGGTTAAAAAAGCACGTGTCTCAATTTTAATCGACGCATTTGATAGCAATAAAACCGATTAATTAAATAATTAATATTTCAGCTTGTAATTAAGATAGTACTTAGAAATGGGCATCAATGAAATCAGCAAGAAATTTCGCAACGGGATGCCAAAAAATTTAATATTTAAAAAGTTAAAATTTCGTATTAAAATATCCTACTATGGAAAACCGCAGCGTTGTGATGTCTGACACCTTCTTTCCCGCCGAAATGAAATCTTTTTTCCTTGTGTTTGCAATTAAAGAAATTAAATTTTTATCGATCGATTTTTAGTGGATATTTTAACTTATACATATCGCAGAAATATTAACTTTATACCAAATGAAAGTAGATTTTTTCCGCGTCTGTCTATACCATTTACAAATTTCTCGGACCAATACTTTCTGATATGCGATTTCGCTTTAAAATGTCTACTTCCTTTTTCGGCTTAATTTTCTCCATGGTAACCGTGCATCGGCTGATTTTAGTGGCAACCCTTAGGAGAAACTCTGATGATTTGGAAAAAGTCCGTTTGTACCTGCGTTAAATGTTTGATTGGTTAATTTTAGAAGTTAATTAGCCCGTAATTCCGTTAATTGCTGATTTTTTCAAAATTTTATGATTTGTCGTTTGATGTGAGGTGTTCAGCTATAAGTAGCCAAAATTTCAAGTCTCCAAGATGTATAGTTTCTGAGCACGGGCTCTGTGACGGACAGACAAACAGGCAGGCAGACAGACAGACAAACAAACAAACAAAGGAGTGAGACGAATAGGGTTTCGTCAGATGAACGAAACCCTAAAAATGAACACTGAATATCAAAAAAGGCCTTGAAATGGAATATATAAAACATAAATAAATAAATTAAAATAATATTTTTTATTCTGTTACTCCATTTAATATTATATATATGATATAAAGTAATTAAATTCAGCTTACCTATATACATATATGCTATATGATATAGTGGTATGATAAATGGCGCCCAGCTAACAGAAAAATACTAGATTTTTTTTTAACGACCTTATTTATTGGCATATAAATGAGATAATTTTGATACATCAACTAGCTCAAAAACATGCTTAGAACTTGTTGATAACACACATAAACATTTTTAATCACTGTGGCATTTTTTTTTCTTTTCTAGCCCATTAAATTGGAACATACAGAAAAATGTTCTCCTTGTGGCCTTCCTTTCAACTAATAAAAGCGTGTCTCATTTTAAAAGTAAGGTAATTTCCCTTTCTTTTAACAAATCATGATTGAATAGCTAGGGAATTCCCCTTTACAATTAGGTGATTCCGATTTTTCTAAATGCTGTATTGGTTAAGAGAAAGCTGTAAGCCAATCTGCCCCAGCTTACTATAATATCAGTACGGTCTTCAGTATTCATTTAGTTGTTGCTTATATTTGAAGTTAGCTGTTTTATGTGTTTTAGTAATGCAAATGGAGAATAAGTGTAGTGTAGGAGAATTAACATTAAATGACTGCTATAAATGTAGTTATATAGATCGCAAAGCTATAGAAAGTGTTAATAATTTATCTAAAGATGAACAAATTCTTCTTAAACTAAGAACGTAATCAAAAAAAGAATTTCATACTATTTGTCTAAATCGTAAAAGTATTTGAAAAAATTTGAATTTCTACAAAAAATATGTTGCGATTCTTTAAAAAAAAATCTATTAAAAAATCACTTCGTGTGATGAGTGTTCAACGGAGTAAAATCATAGGATCTAAAGGATATAAAATTAAACCAGGACAGAAACTTTGTTCATCATGCAGTAATCTTTTACTGAAAAATGAAGAAAGTAATGCTGAAAGTAGTGATGAAAATGAATTTGAAAATATAGGATTAACATCAGAAGTTTCGGAATTAGAAAAGAAAGAAGCATTCAATGTGCTAAATGCATCTTTTACAAAAGTTGGTTCTTCCCCTCTAAAATTCCATGCTCTCAGTGAGCATGGTAAAAAACACTATGGAAAAAGGAAAGTAGAATATATATATATAATATCTAATATAATATATATATTTCACACGTCATTCTTTTTTACATTTTATCTTATGTGTTATAAAATATCTTAAAGTTTCAAACAGATCGACTTGTTAGATTTCCTAATTTTAACAAAATCGCGTTATGTTAGTTCCACATTCCACCACCAGGGAGCGCACTCTATCCTTAACAAAAGCATATCTCAGCGAAACTCCTTCACGCAATTTTTCCGTAGTTGGGATGGTGGCGGTCTTAACCAAGAATTTAAAACATTTGCTGCAGTATCAAACGCTAAGATTTAAAAAATAAATCTATCTCCCCCCCACTCCTCAAAATATCACACTCCATTCTTTTTTCCACATTTCCTTATGTGTTATAAACTATCTTGAAGTTTCAAACAGATCGAGTGGCGGTCTTAACCAATAATTTAAGATATTTCCTGGAATTACTATTCGAAAATAGTGGTATGAATACTTGCAAACTTTCTGATGATGAATGAGTTATACTTATCTCATAGCGCTGTTCAAAAACCCCACGCAAATTATTAGATTTCCTAATTTAAATTATTTCGTGGTTAAAAAAGCACGTGTCTCAATTTTAATCGACGCATTTGATAGCAATAAAACCGATTAATTAAATAATTAATATTTCAGCTTGTAATTAAGATGACAAGAAAATGTGAAAAAGTACTTGAAGCAGAACTTCCAACGGAAGAAGATCAATCAGAAAACAACTATACTACAAAAAGCAGCTGATATTGGCAAACTTATTAATGTGATGAAAAATCAATTACAATTAACAACAAAGAAAAATTCAAATGCTAACTATTTCTGTTTCTCTTATGTGGACAAGAAAGAAAATAAAAGATACATTCAATGTGTTAGACTAATCTATTTGACAGGTTCAAAAACTTGTTAAAAAAAAGGATTTCAGGCAGAGCCAGGTTCTAGATGTGGGAAGAAACTAAAGCTAGAAACTATTAATTTATTTAAAAGTTTTTATGAGAATGAAAAGCATTAAGAGTTTCACCCGGAAGAAAGATGTTGTAAGTGTAGGAAGAAAACAATATGAGAGAAAACGTTTGATTTTAGCTAATTTGGAGGAACTCTACTCAAATTTTAAATTTGATTATCCTGATTCTAAAGTGGGATTTTTAAAATTTTGTTCTCTTCGCCTAAATGGAGTGTTCTGGCCGGGGCTAGTGGCAACCACTTGGTCTGTGTATGCACAATACATCAAAATGTGATATTATTAATTCACCTTCAGAAATATAAAAACAATATAAAGATCTTATAAAATTGTTATTATGTTAAGAATCTAAAAGAGAGTGTAGGCTTAGGCATTGCTATTTATGTTCATCAAAACAAAAGCTTATTCTTTTTCTTAGAAAAGAAAATTGGCGATTATGATGAAGATGACACAATCGGGTACAATCAATAGATTTGAACTGACAGAACGGAAATGGTAAGATGTTCATCCAAGATTTACGAATTCATTGAAGATCTGGCAATGAATTTAGAAAAAATAATTCAACACTCATAGTTGCAATCCTCATATCAAATATCCTGATACTCAAAGTTGCAATCCTCACATTTAAAGCTCTCAAAGAAAATTCTCCTACAAGCCTTGCAACAGTTTCATTAGACTTCAGTGAGAATTATTCATTTACAATACAGAATGAAGCTCAGGGATACCATTGGACATCTCGCCTCATGTACTATTCACCCTGTAACTGTACACTGTAGAAATGCCAATGGTGAAAAAGTGGTCTTATCAATCTATGTGATATCTGATAATCATAAACATGCTGTGTGTATGGTTTATGGAATTCATAGAATTATTATTGATTTTATTAAAAAAAACTATCCTGAAATCAAAGAAATTCACTATTTCATTGATGGTTGTGTATAGATATAGAAGTTTGAAATGAAAGAAAAAGGTGAAAAACTTAAATGTATGGTTAGTATACTAGATGGACTGACATCAATGTTGCAACCACTTGATGCTTGCATCAAAAAACTATTTAAAGATAGAATTCGAAAAATCTATATTTATTGGATACGTTCACCAGATGTGCAGAAAACAAAGGTGGAAAATTTGAAAAAAACCGTGAATTGATGTTATCGCCTCTTCGGTTAAAAAGGCATGGATATCCATTTCAATGGTGGTGATTGTGAAAACATTAAAAATGTACTTTATTAGCAGCCTCATGTATGACATTGAAAACGATTTTAGTTGCTAAAATGATGACGAAAATTCATCATATACTGAGTTTGATTTTTTTTTTTGGCGAGGAAGCAACGAAACGGAATTTCATCAAACTTTCTGGATATTCAGTTAGTAATTCCCAATTTGAAAGCTTCGTTTTATATTTCTTAATTTTTTATATAATTATTTTTGTTTGTTTAGTATTAAAAATATGATTTTTGTCTTAAAACGTATTGAAATTTTTTTAGTGTCGGTTTATACGCGTTTCAAGAATGGTACCTTTATTTTGTCATTCATAATATGAGTGTCGGTTTAGACGCAAGTATATACGGTATTTTCGCATTTTTTACTTTAGAAATTCATCTAAACATTTTAGAGTACAGAAAAAGGTATATTCTTTGATGTTAATAATAAAACATTTTTTTCTCATCAAATCAATAAATGTATAATCATTTATGTTTGGTTTTGTGTTTATTTAATTATTAGTGCTTGAAAACTGATTTGATAAATATCGTATTTATGATATTAATCAGCAGGATTTTATCTGTCTTTGCAATTTGAAAACGTTTTGTTTTCAATGGATGAAAAAATTAGGATACAACTTATTGAATATATTGCACTATTAGAAATAGTGCAATAAAAACTTCATGATTATTCATAATGAGTTTCATCTTAGCTGAAATAATATCGTTTGCAACAATCGTTTGCAATTTGTACAAATTAAAAAAATAATACAGTGAATCCTATCGTTCCCGCATCCATCGATTTCCCGCACTGATCGTTTTATTTCTATGGCCCCTGTACAAATTATATTTAAATAATGTTAATGGAACCCGCATGCATCGCTCTTCAAACAGTCGTTTTCCCGCATTCATCAATAAAATATTTCTCCTCAAAGAAATGAAATTGAAGGTCGAGCGAATCCATATGACATACAAACTGAAATTACTTCTTTTATCTTAAAGTGACTCATTTGTGCTGTTTTAGGAAGGAGGGGAAGGAACAGGGGTTAGGGCTGATATTGTGACATGTATGAATGATAATAACTGAATGCAGAACAGGTGTTCTTAATTGTATAAGGGTTATTCTATTCTGTGTAAAGGGGAGGATGGATGTATCCACTTCGGCCAGCTGACACATTCATGGCTAATCTGTTGTGTACAGTGCACGTACGTTTAATTTCAAGAGTGTGATCTTTCAATTTAATGCGTTCTGTGAATTTTAAGAACGGCAAAACGAATCCGAACCTCTGAAGAAAGGTTTCATATCATAGATGAGGTGGGAAAGAATCGTTTCGAAAAAAGAATAGCATCGCTAAACGTTTAGGTATACCGCCATCAACCCCGAATTCGATATTTTCGAAAAAGACAGAAATTAGAGAGCAGGTTGATAAGTATGGAACTTCTGAAAAAAAAAAAGAAAAACTAGCAAAGTATCTACTTACAATGAGTTGAAAAGCCTTCTCTTCGCTTGGTACCAGCAGGTTCGTGCTTCAAATATTCCTGTGGATGGGAATTTCCTTTGAGAAGGCACTTGAAAAAGCTGCCTCATATGGCATGGGTACTTTTTCTGCATCAATTTGATGCATTTCACTTCATTGAGTGGATTTCACGTTTTAAAATTTGCCATGGATTGATATCTAGGAAATTATGCGGCGAAAGTGCTCAGTAGCAAATATTGGTGAGATAGAAATGTGGTTCGAAAACTTCCGAAGTTACTAAAGGGAAACAAGGATTGTGACAAATACAATGCAGACGAAACAGGCCTGCTTTATAAATGCTTGCCAGCGAGAATGCTAGCGTTCAAAGGAAAGTCTTGTCATGGTGGTAAACATTCCAAAGTAAGTCTTACCGTGCTACATTGCACAAATAAGGACGATAAACGAGTGCCCCTCATTATCGGTAAATCTGTTAGACCTCGGTGCTTCAAGAATGTAAAGAAACTGCCAGTAGTCTACCATTCGAATGCCAAAGCATGGTTGAAAAATTATATTTAAAAAAATTTCTTTGTGCCTTTGATAGATCAATCGGCGATCTAAAAAGGAAAATCATTCTATTTGTTGACACTTGTTCAGCTCATTCACCAAATACGAAGCCCTTTGAAAAATATAGTAGTCTGTATTTTCTCAGCTAATTGTACATGTTTCGTACAACCTCTTGATGCCGGGATAATCAAATGTCTTAAGAAATTTTACAGGAGAAAGCTATTGAAAAGATTTTTATGTTTCATCGAACAAACAAAAGGACCTACTCCAAAAATAGACCTTTTGCAGGCTATTCATTTTGTACTTTCAGCATGTCATGAAGTAACCGTTTCAGCCATCCATAATTGTTTCGTGAAATGCTGTTTTGAACAAAAAATTTATGAAGAATGCTCAACAGAAGGGAAAAAAATAATGACGATTGTAACGATAAATGGATGTATCTGGTGTGAAATTTAGCGATTATATTTCCTTTGAACACAACGTTGCGACATGAGGATAATGTTCATGTCGATGAAGCTTAGCTTACAGCAGTGCCAAGTCTGTCTGATGCAATTACGACATTTGAAACTGTAGGAACTTTTACATATGCAAATGAAATTACAGGAAATGACCAGAAAAATGTTGTACGTCTTGAAAATTTGCTGTTTAATTTAAAAACCGAACGGAAAATAATGATTTTTTAAAATAAATATAAATTTTATACAACTTCGTTTTTTTTCTTTTACAGTTTGGTATGCAACAAATTAATATGTATTGGTATACTGTATACATTGCATGTATACAAAGTTGCATTGTTTTTTGTCGTATTTTGACGTTAACCCGCATTCATCGTTTTCCCGCTTTCATCGTTTTTTTTTTCACGCACTCTTTGAAAAACGATGGATCGAGGTTCTACTGTAATCTGATTTAAATTATTTCATAATCATTTTTCCTAACTGTAACATGACCACTTAAGCAATTTTTAAATATAGCAATGATTGGTAGACGTTACTATTTATCGATTGTTACTAGTCACCTTTTTATGCAAGGATTTGTGGCAAAACTACTAGTATAACATTATTTTTAATTATTTGATGATTCACAGTTGTGCAAAAATATACACAAATAAATAAATAAAAGAAGAACGAGCTCTATTTGTCACCGGAAACTGGAAATAGTCATTCAACTAAAGTTTGCCTTTTTTCAACTTATTTAAAAAATAGTTTTATTTGGCTACTCCCATATTAAAGTTGTCGCAATCTTTGAAAATTTCAATGTCAACACTTAGATTTGATATCCTATATGGCTCCTAATAAAAAAATCTATTATTAATACAGAACATCTCGAAAGTTTAGGTGGAAACTAAAAAGTGATAATACAATTGGATAGGGATATATATATAAAATAATTTTCCAATAAATACTCAAAATTTAATTGAAACGAATACAGTAGAGATATTTGAATCAGCACTATTTTATATAAAACAAAATATATCTTTATAGATTTTTGTTTTTAAAAAACCACCATCTATTGGACTAGTTTAATTTCTCCATGGCCAAAATTACTTCTTCCCCTCTCTCTTCCTCTCACTTCGATTTTCATAGAGCATATTTTATTTTTAAAAATTCTGATAACCTTGTCAATGATCTCTCATCATCTTCTTTTCTCTCTTCAGCTAGGAAATTACTTTTGTAAATCATTCTCTTTTCATTTTACTATTTAAAAAAACTTCTTTTGTTTTCTTGTTTTAATTTTTAATTTACTTCTTCTTGTTTAATTTAGTTTATTTCCTTCTTTGAAGTCATTTTCGCAACACTTTCCTCTTCTGCATGTTCTCCTCTGAGTTTTGTGTTTACCTTTCAGGTAGCGCCACCTGTTTTATTCTTTGTTTGCTCTACTGTCAACCTTTCTGTTCACTTGTGACCTTGTCCCTTTATGGACACGGGTTTACTTTGGCTGATGACGGGCTGTAATAATTTCCAGCTTGAAACACGCCCTGTATGTTTTTATATATCTGTGACGATTTATACAAAGCTTTATGATTTTTGTTCTGTTGTCAGTTTTTTGGTGCTCTTTCATCTAATTCAAAATATTGGATTAGTTTCAACCATTTTCCCTGAGCAACATAACAGCAAATACTATATGAATTCTGTTGGTTATTTCAGATGCCAAAAGCTACAGAATATGCAAAAGCCTTGTAAAGTTTAAATCAAAAGGTATTGAAATTTCCGATCATTCAAAGTGAGAGATGCACTAATTATTTTATAAAAATAATAATTTATTAAATAAGCCAAAATAGCTTATTCCATTAAATATTGCCCCTAGACACATACATCCAATTGCAAAGTTTTATATATATATATAAAGGTACAAAATATGATAAAATGAATTGAAACCACCTGGGAAGTCTATTTGAGAAAATACGCAAACTTAAGTTTTATATAGTTCCCGTCGGGTAAAATTTCCCTTATCTATTTCTAAATGAGACACAGAAAACTATATCTTGATATCTGCAAAACTCGCAGAGATATGCCCGTTTAAATAATGTATAATTTTGTGGATGATCCACAATCTTGCATTCCAAATGCATCAATATCACGTCCCTCATGGGTATGTTTATAGGGGTGTAAGTCACGAATTTTCTCTTTTAAGGCTGTTCTCAAGTTCACCGCTCATCAAACTCGAAACTTTCTGAAACAATGATGAACTCATTTTTAAACGTAAAGGTATAAAATTGACAGACCTGACTCTGGAAGCGATTTGAAATCGAAATAATTTTTCCATTTTTTGATAAATAAATTAATTATTGAGTTATAAGCGATTTTGATCACGTGACAAGGCGCTTTTCTTCCCTTCTGTGTCTGGTTTTTCAACTTTCGTCCGGAAATTTGGTTCAAATACCAACTTTGACGGTATTTTCTGAAATATCTGATGCGTTTAAAAAAACAGAAAACGTCTTTCGATTATATAGTTTCTGAATAACAACAGCTGCCAATTTCATGCATTACCAAACAAAAATGAATTAAAACTTGTGTCATAAAGTTTCCCTTTTAGATTTGAGAACAGCTTTAATATGCCACTAAATTTTTGTGTAGTACTTGGTATTATAGACTGCAGAATCAACATAAATTTATTGTTCAAAATATTCTTTGTAGGTTTAAAAGTTTGTCATTCGAGCTAATATGTTTAAATATTATAAATTTTAAGTTATTTTATTTTTCCTGTGAAGTCCTCTATCATGTAAGTCATGTATGGGAAGAATGTGTTCTGTCTTCACGAATAAATGTTTTTCGTCATGGAAATATTTTGTTCTTCCTACTTACTTTTAAACAGCTGCACATGGTAAATGCTACATTGCAAGTATACTCTTACCTACGGATGGTCGGTATGCATACCATAACTCATACAACTATTCGGCTCAGGCTGTTATACAGTCACACTGTTCATCATAAATTCCATCATGAGTTCTCATTTAAAAAAAGAATTGTGTTAGGACAGATTCATGAATTATTTACTAGCATGGTATTTTATCAATACAGTATTTTTTAACCCCTTGAGGGGCGGTGGGATAAAATATATCCCACCTAATTTAAACAAGATTCTCATCAGAAAATTTTTACTAAATTTGTATCTTTAAATTGAATTATTTAGTAGCATGGTATTTTATCAATACAGTATGTTTTAACCCCTTGAGGGGCGGTGGGATAAAATATATCCCACCTAATTTAAACAAGATTATCATAAGAAAATTTTTACTCAATTTTGTATCTTTAACTTGAATTATTTAGTAGAATGGTATTTTATCAATACAGTATGTTTTAACCCCTTGAGGGGCGGTGGGATAAAATATATCCCACCTAATTTAAACAAGATTCTCATCAGAAAATGTTTATTAAATTTTGTATCTTTAACTTTGAAGGAAAATCTGTGAAAAATTGCTTAAATTTTTTGATTACTCCGGTGAGAATTCAATATTTATAGACTTTTTTGCTTGCCCCTCAAGGAGTTAAAATGATTATCGATTTACACATTTTACTATGCAAACACAAATCCAATAATTTAAGTACACAGAATATAAATAATATAAGTGTATGTAAAATGATTAAAAAAATTTGACAAAGATTTGGAGTAGATGGTAAAAAAGTCTTAGAATAAAGTAGAATAGTAAAGCCTCTTAGACTGCTTAAATTTAGAAAGAATATAGTATCGCATCAAGAACTTTGTGTCGCATTTTTCTGGATGCCTCATATTTTATAGACATCTCTTTAAAAAGTTTTCAAACAAATTTCCAATACGATTGCTTTTCAGTGTAATTAAATGATGCAAGATTGTATTAAACGCATGAACAAGAAATAAATTTTTGATATTTAGTTAGGCAAGCTTAAGCTAAATCGGGAAAAAAGGGAAGCATATATTTTGAATTAGAGCAAAATGCAGCAACAAAAATGCCATAGGGCAGAGGTGATGAGCCTACATGTCAGCAGGCTGATTGACACCACTATTCCTCAACATTAATTTTTAACGACGAAAATCTTATTAGTAAACCCAGGTAGCACACAGATATCGGCCAATGTCCCGATGAATATTGACTAATATCTCGAAAGTCACTAAATGTCAGACATCGAATTTGCAATATCTGCCGATATTCACACATGTAACTTAAAATTAGTTTTTAAAAGAAAGCATCCAAATGAATATTTTGCATTACCTACAACATTATAATACATAAATAGTATTCTAAACAATAAAATTTAATAATTTTGCCATTTTTGGAAAACTTGATTTTTTAATACCTTATTTTCATTATTTTATTTACTGCCAATGTTGTAAAAATGATATTAGTATTCCAACATTCAGAGATATGTATCGACATTCATAAAAACAATACCATGTTTCAAACATTTCAAGATATCTGTCAACATTTAGCATATCTGACGAAATTTGTAATTTTGACCAAAGTGAATGGGAAGTTCTGAAGGACCGCCAATTTCTATCGTTTTCGTCGAAGAGTATTTGACGGAGGCACCTGCCATGAAATTTGGATTATATAAAAATTTTCTTTAGGAATATATAGGATAGGTATTTATATAATTTGTTATAATTTTTCCAATATATTTATATATTTGAAAAAAATTACATAGAAATCTATTGGTATGGAAAATTTTCTGTAGTACGATTTATATAGAACTTTATAGAGATTGCAATAGAAAAATTTCTCAAGAAAAGCATTTCATATTAAAATCTATTGATAGTGCTACATAAAAACTTAATAAGGAAATCTGCAATTATTGCTCTAGAATTATTAGTATTTAAAAAATATTGTAGTGCCTATAACGATGTTAAAATATAACAATTGTTCATTTTATATCAAAAGAAAGATGCTTTTTTAATTACATAATGTTTTTACATAAAAAAGAGATCCATTTATGTACTTTTTAATGGATACTATGTTATCGAATTTCAGACTTTTAAAATAAATTAATTTTTTATTATTGAAATAATACGAGATTAGTTTCAAATGTAGGTCATTAGTTTTCAACATAATTTATTTTAAATTTCCAACAAACCTAATAACAAAAAGTGATATTTAAATAAATCTTTGTTAAAAGAATCTAAAAATAGTCGATTATGATTGAAAGAGTATGAGATAATTAAATCATTATTTTGTGAGACATTTTTTCATCACTAAAAGAAGAATCTACTCCCACCACTATCTGTTGAAAGGTTCTTATTACTACATTATCACTTGTGTTTTTGTTAAGTTGATAACAAATATGAAACCCCTCAACGCTGCTTTACTGTTCAGCGCATCATATTGTTGCTGCCTTGTTGTCATATAACAAGACGAGAAATCTCTTGAACATAAACTTCTCCTAGCTCGAGAGGTTTACATTCACCACATCTGCAAATCATAGTTGTTGGGGTTTAAAAAAGAAATTGAGACCCAAAATGGTTATCATTTAATATTTTAAAATGATATTCTGGAATATCAGAAAAATATATCGGCCAATGTTAAAAACCCATATTCAGCAATGACAGAAAAATATATCACTTAATGTCACAAACTGATATTCAAAGATTTTGGGAAATATTAGCTAACGTTGCCAAATATAAAAAAATAATATTCGTGGAATATCTTTTTAGGAGGGGGGGGGGGGGTAATTTAACATTGCCCGATATTACATTTTGATATCGGCCGATATGTTTGTGTTACCTGGGAATAAGATGAAAAGTGTCATCCAGAAGAATTGGTGACAATTCTCAAATAAATTTACCACGATCGTATGCCATCCCTGTCATAGGGAAAGAAGCAGGAATCCAATGCAACTGACTCAATATTCTGGACTCTAACATATGGATGGTCGACTTCATACCGTAACCTGTACAACTGTACGTCTCATATAGTAATACAATCATACGGTTCATTATAAATTTCACCATGAGTTTTCCTTATGTAAAGGTATATATATATATATATATATATTAGAAGGAGTTTATAAATTATTTAGGAGAATGGTATTTTGCCTATACAGCATTTTTCTTTTTAAATTTTAGTGAACAAACACAATTCTACATAATATACCCATATTTAGGAATTTACAAGTAACATAAAATGTATGCAATACAGTAGGTTAGCAAAGTCACTTAGACTATATACTTAGGAAAACTGCAGTACTACGTTAAGCACTTTTTCAGAGTTTGATCACATGTATCCTGCATGTTGTCTCCTATATCAAAGGCATCTTTAACAGCTGTTCTCAAATTCAAAGGAGCTACTTTCTGGTTCCTTTTTTAGTTCATTTTTGTTCGGAAATTCATGAAATTCGCAAGTATCCTTACTCAGAAACTATGTAATGGAATTGCGTGTTCTATTTTTTGGAAAGGGCAAGATCTTACAAAAATTACTGTCAAAGTGGGCCTTTTGAATTGAATTTTTGGATGCAAAACGTGGGAAAGGGGAAAAAAACACAGTCATGTGACAAAAATCGCATAAGTAATATACTTATCAAAAATATTTATGTTCATAGGTAAGTCATTTATCAAAAAATGGAATGCCTGCAGAATATTACGCTTGTATATTAGTAGCTGGAATCCTGATGAAACTCTAAAATACCTCGCGCAGTACCTGAAATAGGGGTTTTTGCGCAAGTGTTGTTTGCTATAAGGAAATGACCAGGCTGATGAACATCTGTGGCAGATTGTTCAATGTTTCTACCATATGCGCTAAAGAAGACCGTGGATTGAGCCATTCAAGCAAATGGATACTATGGTCATCCGAGAATTGACTGGTAGCAATGATAACTGACGATAACAGCGATAGTAGAAGAATAGCACAGTAAAGAATTAAAAAATGGCGCAATTCTAGAAAAGAAAAAGCAAGAAAGGGCGAGAGTTTCCGGTTCCATATCTGAACTTTAAGGCGACGAGGACTGGGACTGTATTGACTGGGTCTCCACTGTAATCAGCGGGCTTCCTGTAACCAAAACTCTTTCATCAGAAAGAAATTTAAGACAAAACAATTTCAATATCCATGTTAGATCAATTCTTAGTCTGTTTTCTAAGTCACTCCCTAGAAAACTCCCTGTGGAAAGAGCCATTAAGAATGCGACAGTAGACGCATCAAAGGTATGTGGAAATGAAGGAAGAGATGCCTTTACGAGACCAAACCGTCAAGCACGAGAAAACATGCCAAAATGCATTTCAGGGGGCTTCGTATCCTAAAGAGGTAAAAATCCTGAACATAACATTCCGTGGGTAGCAGGGTGGGTGGAACCCCTCGTGGTGAGTTATGAATGGTTTCGCATGGGTCCAGAAACCAAAATAAGCTAAAAGCTGTACAGTTTTAAGATACACAGCAGTAAAATAATACGTAAACAGAACTTATTTAAGCGTTTGGTACACTGTGCATGATGTTTCAAGTAGATACAACTAAAATAAATTAAATATTTTTAAAAACATTTCTAAAAAGTCCAAAAATAAGCGTTTTAGCAAAACTTCAAGACATTTACGTCAAATCAAGGAATTGTTCAAAAATAATCTCAATAATTTTGCCTGAAATTGGTGCCACCCGTTGCATCTATTCCGCACTACTCATCATCGAAAATCGAAAAAAAAAAATTCGGCCCAGTCTAGTAAAGGGGTCTGGATTACCGCGGGGGTAAATTTTCGCCAGTTTTTTAATACAGAAATTTGTATGTTATTTAACACATAACCACAAATCGTACACAATGTCTGTGTTAAATTATTCAAAAATTTCTTCTGTAATCATGATGGAAGTTTGCCGGTACCTGTAACCGGTATCTGAAAGGAACAAATGCTCAATAACCCAAATACCTCCCTTGAAATTTCCACTCCTATTCTGCCTGCCATCAAAGGGATGTAAAAAGAGAGTTAAAGTATTATTATTTTTTTTTTCTTATTTTTGCAGTTGAGCTGTTCTCACTTATACATCAAAAACGATTCTCACTGAAAGATTTTCTTGTCAATGAGGTTTGTTATAGAAAACAATTTTCTAACACACGATAGGATTTTTCAAATTTGTGGGTGTAAATCCCACCATCTTGCCGTGAATTTCAGGTGATATATTTAATGTAGAATTTCTTTAAATTAAGCTATATATTCATCTTTATATATCTCGCAGTAATATTTTTATGCTTTTGTGTGTTGTTTCAATCTCTCTATCAAAAAACAACAAACAAACAAAATTTCAACAAGATGCAATAAGAACAATATTTTTATTCAGTCTAAATTTCATTTATTCAAATCAAAGCTTTACATATAAATTTACATATTAATAGTAATATTTAATAATGAATTACAAATCAAAATCCTATCATAACACTAAGAACTGATTTTAAAATTTAATGGATACTTCAACAATTTTTCTGTAATTATAGACCAAGTTTAATGGCAAATTATAGAAAAATAAGACGATCAAATCAAAATTTATCAAAAGAATGTAAGTCACATTTTTTTTAAATCAAAATTACTGAAAATTTGAATACATAAGATAATAGGAAAGCACAACAATTTTGGTTGGTAGGTACTGGCATATTTTAAATAACTTCTTAATTTTACTTTCATCTTAGTCTGTTTTAAAACATAAATAAATAAAAATTCTATTATGTTATCTTTCACATTTCAATTTCTAAATATTGTAAGATATGAAGCAAAAATATATTAAACAAAATCATCAGTATGATGTTTAGATTGTTAGCACCAAAATATGTTTACTAGAGATTCTCATTTTTATGTTGTTATGAAAAATATTTAAAATCTTTCTTTGTTTTTCTTTTGGATATATTATACAAAATATATTATATACAAAAGCATAAACTTTAAATAATAAGTACTTCTAAAGTAGTATTTGAACACACAGTGATAAAAAATACAGCACTATAAAAACTTTTCTAACATGCAAAAACATGCATTACTGGCATTATATGCATATACAATGTTTGAGACCGTGATAAATAAAAAATATAGTCTTCTGAAGGTCTTGGTTAAATATCAAAGTGCAAAATATCCATCATGAATATTAAAATTTTTAATGTAATACATTTCAATTAAATATTTAGTTATGGGCGGGGGGGGATGTGGATAATAAACGGATATTTGTATATCACAATTTTTTATATATTTTTATCATTATTTATTTCAGCAATTTGTATATTCTCTATTTCTTCTGAAATATTTATCTGATCCAACCTCATGGCCCATGCAAGAAATTGATTCTTGAACCAATTCTGTAAACATAAATTTTCTTCCTTCGTTCAAAAATTGTTATTATTTTTTTCTTTTTTGAAGAATCTTGCGGTTTTTCAGCTTTGATTGAACAGTTTATTTATAGTCAGGAGAACTTTCTTGTATTTTTGTTTAGTTCTAACAGCTTACATTGATTGCTCCATCATTGTAATCACTACAGAGTTTGTTGTGGCTTCACGGAACACGTTTGTGGTTTCACTATTCAACGGAATTGAAGTACTAAACATTTACTTCTGTGTCCAAATTTTCATCAAAAAGCAGCTAACTTAATATTGAAATTACATATAGTAACAGTAACTTAATGCATCACATTTTCTTGTATTACTGTTTAACTTAATTGCAATTGTTCTCTAAATTTGGAGAATGCATATGGAGTCAATCTGACCTCTCTATTACATGAACACAATACCGAAAAAAAAACACTTTAGAGATATTAGTACAATAAATTATATTTTGTAGAGAAATAAAGATAAATATGTTAATCTCACAGCCAAAAAACTGTTTCTTTTCACTTTATAAATGTAAATATTTGGCCATAAAAGGGTATTTTTCTCTCACAGTAGGCGGAATAAGATAATACCAAAAACACTTATCTGGGTTTTCGTGTTAAGAGATTACTTCACTCATTCAAAAACACCCGTTAGCTAATGTTAATTTTATGGAAGAAATTTTTTTTTAATTTCTCGTTTGCATTTCATATTTTTTATTTTTTTATATTGGTTAGCTGAGATCAATCTTTACAGTGGCTGTTTCTTACTTTTCGATTTTGTTTACAGGTTTTTTTTATTAGGGAACTTTTACTTTCAGAACTGGTTTCGAAAGAAAAAGTATTCTCAGTAAAAAAACGTGCAAAGAAAAATCAAAATAAGAGAAAACGGCCTTTGTAGCGATCGACCTCACGTATTCAATATAAAAAAACTATATATAATTTTAAAATATTGAAATGCTAACGAGATATCTTTAAAATTTTCCTCCATAGAATTAACATTAGCAAGTGGGTGTTTCACGTGAGTGAAGTAGCCCCTTAAAGCTGAAAACTTCTAAAACTGCTTCTAAAATCCAGAAGTTTGTTGTTCAAAAAGCAAACAGAATGAGTTGAAATGCACAATTAATTGCATTTCGAATTATTTGGCATGTTTACAATTGCGAATATTCCTAGACAAAAAATGGATTATCCTACAGCGAGAGAATTCATTTTTGAAAACGGTGAAGGGGCAGGAACGTTTATTTTGCGTCAATTCTTTACGAAGCTTTAAATAGTAGAATGAGAGAAATAAAAGAAGTTTTAAAGGCTCCTGTCCCATCAGGCGAAGACACTCGCAAGCTAATGCTAAACCTATGGCGAGGTTATTTGCTAACATCTCGTTTGCATTTCGACATTTTTAAATATTTTTTTCTTTTACATCGGATTGTTGAGGTTGATCACTACATCGCTCCTTTTTCACTTTTTCGATTTTGGTTACAAATATTTTTTATGATGAAATTTTCCTTTTCGGAGCTAGTTTCGAAAGTGAAACTAACTTTAGAAAAAATATCCATAATCAAAATCGAGAAAGTAAAAAAAGGCGATGTAGAGATCGACCTCAGCAATCCAATGTAAAAAAAATATATTTAAAAATGTCGAAATGCAAACGAGATAATATCAAATAAGCTCTCCGTAGATTTAGCATTAGCTTGCGAGTATCTTCGTCTGACGAACGGGAAAATTAAGCCAGCACACTCATTCTGCATTGGTTTTCATGAAAACAACGATGGTAAAAACTATCATGTTTTACAGATTTTTCCAATTCTAAAATTTAGAGCAGTTGCTTACAAATATGGAGAAATATTTCAATAAAATATTAAGTTATTATAAAGAAAAAGGGGAAGACAGTTATTTACAGGTAAATAATAAAACACGGAAGAAAAATCATGCATCAAGTTTTTTAAACTCGTTGAAACGCCAACAGGGTATTTTTAAGAAATTGATGATATTAAACAAATATCTCATTTCATGCAATTAAATGAGATATTTGTTTATGATTTATTCAGAGTACTCAGTACATAACTCAGTGAAAATCTATTTTCAGCAATTTTTATTCATATCCAGATACGTCTGAGAATTCTTTCGTGGAGCTCTGTATAAGACCTATAGAATTTATACACGCCACATTCTAAGAAATACAGTAAACTCTCTGTAAGACGGACTCTGTGTAAGACGGAAATTTGTCTAACTCGGAAAGATTTTCAAGACCCTGGGTATCCATAAGCATAGAGTAAAATTTGTCTAAGACGGAATATTCTCTACTGCGGAAAATTTTCTTGGTCCCGATTGATTCAACCTTTGACAGAGTTTACTGTACTTTCTTAAAATCACGGAAATTGTACTGGCAGTAGTGTTGCTGCGATATTTCCGTTATTTGAAGAACATTTTCTCTGTTACTAGAGAAAAAATATCCGCCAATTGATGAAACTTTTGTACCTTTTTTCCGTTGTAGGAAAGAAATTTTCAATATTTGAAGAAATGTCGGTTTTAAAAAAATCTCTCGGCTGAACTTAAAGCTAAATCAGTGACTTTATTGCTTAGATTCGGGAATCTTAACTGTTGAGCCAATGACCGGTTTCTCAGGCGGAGTTTAAAATGAAGATAGAAGATTTATTCAAATGGGGGCATGAGTAAGATTTGATAATTTTTTTTGTTTTAGCTGGGAATTTAAAAGTTAATTTCAGCAAGATTTCATCGCTATGAGATAATGGTTGGGGTTTTAACACTTATTGGATAATTGAAGATAAAAGTAAGAATGAGATATATTTTTAATTTGATTGTTAAATATAGAATATGAATATTGAATTTTTAATTAAATTCGAGAAGAAATGTTTGCTTTTTTGAAAAAAAATATGCTTTTCCACTTAATTTAACTGTTATATATTTTTAAATGTGTTCATTTAAAATACATTTTAAGTGCGAATTTTTTCTTAGAACTTTGGAATTGGGAATGATTTGAAAAGGATGAGAAAATTAATTGTTCGGTTTTTAAATTCGGAAGTCTTATTTTTGTTTTAAATAAATTAGAAAGTTCTATTCATCGAATTTTCGAATTTTTATTTTTGAAATGATTTATAACTTTATTAATAGAGTCAACATGCATGCGTGCAGGGAATAAATGGAATTTTTTCCTATTTTACTGAATTTCGAGATGATATAGCACAAAAAATAAGTTTTTTACTTGTATGTAAATTACTTGTTAAAAATTAGGAATAATTTAATGTATAAAGATAAGTTTTTCTGACAGTGTAAGTAATACACTAAAAGTGATTTAATATTAAATTTGTATACAACAGTGGAACATTCACTTCCAGCAATTATCGATCAGTCAGTCCTTTAGCCAAATTTTTTTGTACGTCTGTGTAAACGAACGATAAATGATAAGCGGTCCATATTCTAACAGAAACATGTTTAACAGACTGTAGCGCACCTTCGTGATCCATTACAATGCACCGCATACTATTTCTTCCCATAGATTAAAATGCAATGGATTTTTTTCCGTTTTCCTGTAAACAAGTTATTAAGGAAACTTATTATTTGCAAGAGAAGACATATTGCAGCCCACGTCAATGAAGAATACCCATCTCATTATGTTTGAAACATCATAAGATAATAATAAATAAAAGCACTGCTATTGATTTTTCTCCATAGACAATGATGGGACAGATAACTTTTGTGTATTCCTGTACCCAAACTATAAATGCTACAAATTTCATTTTCAGTCGGTGCTGTTCTACGGTGAACCCCAAACACACATAAAAGTTAAATGAAAATCTGAGTTGTTGAATTTTGATGGGAGTTAGAGCACGAAGAGACAAAATGAAGTCATAAACACTTGTCATCTATGTCAAAAAGTGTTAAGGAAGGAGATGATAATGATGATAAAGTTAACTTTTAGAATAAAAAACGTATAGAAAGAGTCAAGAAGAAAAAATTACAGGATTAAAAATAGGGTGAATTGTTAGGATTATGCGGAGAGTTATATAAAATGCAGAATTTCGCATAAAAAATTAATAATTCAGAAGTATTAAATATTTGAAAATAAGTTTCTGCCAGCACTTTTCAAAATGAAGAATTAAAATAATTCATTCTTTTTTTTTTTTATCTTGGAAAAAAAATTTTTTTTTGGTACTTAATTATTCTAAAGTCACTGGGAAAAAATAATTTTACCCTTTTTTTAAGATAATAAGAGATGGCGATATCCATATTCAGTGAGTTAACTTCATACATAATCGAATTCTTTTACTTCAGAAGAAACTGCACAGTTGCACATTCTCAATACAAATGCTCAATTTTGATTTGTTGGTAAATTTTACCAAACAGGAAGTCATTCGGTGAAGAAGTTATTAGGAATTATGGACAGTTACAGTTTTGTTCTATTATTAAATTCATTCTTAATGGTTGCAGAACAAATTTCGGTCTTTTAAGCCTAATTAAAACTTTAATTGTTTGAATAAGGTGATATTTTAGATTTGTATATTTGAAGCTTCTAGAAATCGGCTTCTATTTCAGTTTATATAAGTTACAATACATGATTTTTTAATATAATTGACAAATATGTGAGTAATATTAACATTTGAAAGAAATAAAATGTGTTGCAACCTAGAAAAATTCTAGAAATTGATTTCTCTTAAAAAATGCATAGTTTACAATACATAAACAAGTTTTAAAATATGAATACTTTAACAAATTAATTTACAGAAAAAAGGGAATTGTAATCTGAAAACTTTTAACAGAAATTGATGTCTAGACGTTTTAAATATGAAACTCCAGAACTGCAGCTCATTCCAATCAGAATCTACAGAATTTATACACACACTGTTGTATGTAAAATTTTAGTTTAACACATGCCATAACTCAAAACACGCTTCCATCAATTATATCTCTTCGTGTACTTAAATGAACTATATATGTGCATCTTATTCCATAGTTAGCATCTTCTAGTGAACCTCATTAATGCATATCAATTTCATTATTTATGAAATAGTGTAACATCATGAAAATACGCTGCAGATTTTCATCCATAGATCATTATGTAACTAAATTGCTTTGTGTGATTCTTTAATTCATCTACCAACCCTTTTTCATTGCAACACACTCTTTTTATGTAATAACGTAAAAAAGGGGTAATTAAATTAGCAAAATAACAGAAGTAGCATAACAAAGCAATATAACAAATTCAATAGGATTAGTTATATAATATATAAAATATAATGTAATATGATATATATAATATAGCTATTTAATAAGTATAAAACGTACAATCACCAATTTAAAAAGATTAAAAAATCAGTAGATTTTCTTTACAAAATCAGACTACAATTTATGCAAAATAAATTTTAGTTTTAAAAAATTAAAAATATAGAATGCAAATTAAATCGGCTTTTAATAATGTATATTAAAAAATATATACACCAAAGTAACATAAATAGGATGCAAATGTAAAAAGAACTTTTGACTCAGCGAGTGATAATTAGGACATTTTAACGTAATTTTAAATTGATCATAAACTAGTATAGTGTGGCCATAAAAAAAATTTTTATATAGGGTAATTCCGGAATTTATGCCGCACATTTTTTTGAATTTGCATATAAAGTCCCATGGTGGCCATAAAATAAAAAAATCATGCTGTGCTATTTAATGTTAAATATACAACGCGTGTACCACGACAAAAAAATTCAAAACAAATAATTATTACTTTTTACAATTTTTTTTCTAAAACATTACACTGCGGCGCGTCACCCACACATTAGCTGAGATGCCGCACTTGTGCGGTAGTTATGCCGCGCTTGTAATAAGAACAGAATGAAATTATTAAAAAAAAATATTCAAAAAAATATTCATATCTGGACTATAATTAACGATGTAATAACAAAATGAGTACAATGAAACGTATTAGTAAATTCAAATTAATAATTGTTTGCCAACTTTCACTGTTAAAATTATCGAATTATTTTTTTACATAAAATTTTAATTGTTATTTCAGCAACAACGTAATATCAATGTATTAGAGAGGGAAAAGAAAAAAGTAAAATTGTGTTTACATAATTTATTTGTTTACCCTTTCGGGACCGGTGGCTTTTACATAAATTTTATTCGGTTGGCAACACTTTATTAAAATAAGTTACCTTTACTTAAATAATCATGAAAACGCTCCAATTAAAGAAAGCAAATATTACTTTTCCTTTTTACTGGTGCCAGAAACAAATTTTATATGCTCTTTATGAAGGTGCACCTATAGTTATATGCACCTATGGTCCCGAATGGGTTAAGAGACCTGTTTTTTCGACTACAATCTACAGAAAAAGTGTCGAAAAAAAAATACAAACTTTATGTAACTACATTTGACATATAATGCAACGAAGCCAATTACACTTCCTCTTTTCTAGAGTAGTTTTCTAAACATTACTTGCAAAGAACGTCTGCGTTACGCGTAATCGAATTTTCCTATATTATCATCTATACTTGCATCTTTCTTGCCCTTCTTACTTTTTATTTTTCCCTTTTTCTCCTTTGGTTTTAGTAAACTTGATAACATGCCTAACATGGTTAATCTGTGCAAAAAGAGAAGGAAAAGTTAATAACACATAATCATCCCGTACAAAAAAAGACTGCTGCATATATATCGGAATTGCAGTGCGACATGTATCCTATTTTGCATGGTGCAGACGTCGGCCATCACCGTTACCTGCCATTGCTAAGCGGAATGGCATAACCATACACACAGTACCCTATACAAACGCTACACTTAGTTTTGACTTCGAAATCATGCATGCATTTAAAAACTAGTGTATTAAAGGTATTTAAACATAACGTGTTTAAAAGTTTGGACAGTGAAATCATGCACTTACGTCAAAATAAGGATTGTACTTCTACAAGTAAACATCGAAATGGGATTCACGCTATACACTGGTAAAAATAATCTTATTGCGCACCTATACTGTTCGTTTAAGGACCATCTATCGATAATTACAAGAAATACAAAGGGTGCGGCATCTATCCCGGATGCGGCGACTCTCGCGGAGTTACCGTATAAATATATTCGTTTGCAATCAAAATAAAATTACAATCTATAAATTCTTGGGATATTTCTGTCACGGAAATTAAGAAAAACAGAGAACACCAGCAGCATCAGTTGGATGGAAATACACTCAAGCCCAATAAGGATCTATTTATGTAAAGGTCTAAAAGAATGTGAAGTTTAACGAAATACCATGCCTTAGTTCTTGAATTACAGATACTGCAGAAATCGTGAAAATGCACCATAGCAGTGTCACCTGTTGAGCAATTTATAGCAGAACATAATCAGCATCTCTTGATATCATTGTCTAAAACAATTGAATATTTGTGAAATTTTATGCATTAGTTTTTGAGTTATAGCAATCATGGACATTGTTAAAAATACAGCATAGTAACGCCAACTTATTGACAATTTAAATCTAATCTTAATCAGCACCTATGTTATGTATGTCAAGGTATAACTGCATGCAGTTCGAAGAAATTCTACGGATTAGTTCTTGATGTACAGCACCCACAAAATTTGTGTCATATACAGACAGGCAGAGATTTTCTAAAACCAGTCAAATTGTGTTTATGACTTTTTAAAAACACATAAATCCTTCAAAAACCTGAACCGAAATTTTTTTACCGATCCAATACTTTCTCCCTGCAGATAGAAGGAAATAATAACAGAATAATTTTTGTTTTGTCATAAAAAAATATATACAATGATCTTCAATATCATTTATTCAGATTTCAATGTCTTGTGATTACTGCTACAAAAAGTATTCGATTAGATTGCCATTTACCGAAAAGATTTGTAACAAAGACCAAATTAGCTGTAAAGTTTTTGGCTCAATTTGGAAGATCCATTTGTTCATAGGAAACACTAAAAAAATTCTGATATATTATGTACTATGGAGGTTAATTCTTTGAAGTACAATTTGGTAATGTTACACTACTTCAAAAATAAGCAAATTGATATCTGTTGTTGATATGTTCTAAAACATGTTTCGTATAGAAAATGGTGTTCATGGCATTTATTGTACATTGACAGGGACACACACAAGGTTCCATATCATTAAGGTCTGTGAGAGTAATTGTTTTAAGTAAGGATTAACTATGCTGTGTTATCATCTATAGCATAATAAAATTAATGTACTCTGTTCAGTGCAAGATAATATCTTTCGTGTGGCATGCATGTAACATTAAACTTTTTTTTTTTTTTTTTTTTTTTTTTTTTTTTTTTTTTTTTTTTTACAGGACTGCACAAAATAATTCCGATACATTATTGGCTATAAATGACAGTTACAGAAATTAAGTTTTCAAATTGTGTTTCTTCTTGTGTTGCGTTCCAAGATTATTAAAATTTCAGTGTAAAATGTTATGTGAATTTTATAGATCACGATATCTAATTTCTATATATTCTATACGGAGGTGCCCAAAATAATTCAAATACATTAACATCTATGGTTAAGTATTGCTGAAAATATATTTTAATTGTGTTAAGCAATTTTTAATGGAATTAAATTCTACTATTGTAAAGGATGTGAGTATAATATAAGTAAGTTCATATACACAAGGACACAAAAGCACGTGGACAGATAATTTTTTATTTATAGTTCTTATTCCAGAAAATCATTTAAAATTGTGTTAAGATTATTTTCAGCTGAAATACATTAAGACATATCAAGTGATTAATATATAATACACAGCGCAACCAAACAACATTCAAATGCATTACAGTCAATGGATAAGAGTAACTGAAAATGTGTTGTTTTAATGCGTTTATTTTATTTTATTTATTTAACTAAAGTTGCCTATGCTGATTTAAGTATAATATAAACAAATTTATATACAGAGTGAAACAAAAGAACATGGATAATTTGTACTCTGTGGAGCCTTTACTATCTTAATTAATCCTAAAATTATACTTTCATGTTATGAAAATTTATTCATAAATTACAAGGCTAACTAAAGAATTTGAATGCGTTACTGTTTATAGTCATCATTCTTCCACAAGATTTTACTCAACTTCTGAAATAGTTTCCTGGTTGGCAGGTAAATAAATATCATTATCTGGATAGGAAAAGTCTCATAGAGTGCAACGTTTATCAATTAAAACCACAGCATCTGTAGTTATATTAGAAACCAGAAATAACAATATCAACAACAAAAAATAATTGGAAACCACAAAACTAATGAGACAACATAGCATTTGGAGAGAGCACCGTCATAAAGAAAATTATTTTTTATCTTATAAGTTCATAACAAAGTCAGTTTTTTGCCCAAAGAACTTCATTAGGCAAAATCATGTTTACCACAAGTTTTTATTTAAATATCCTCGACCATCACAAAATTTTACAGGCTTAAAAATCTATATAATGTAAAAATATAAATAGTGGCATGTACAATTTTTGGCATATAAATCAAAATAAAAAATTGTTTGACACAGCTGATATTACACAGATGATGGCCGCAGCTCCATATCTGAAGATTTACTAACCTAAAGCAGAAACATTTTCATTGAGCCCTGTTTCATTTAGGTGACTGCAATATTTGACAAGAAATAGCACATTTTTATTACTAGAATATTACAAGTTTCCCATAAAAACAAATTATCAAAATTAGTTAATAGAGAATAATACATCATGGAAGTGAAAATGAACACTCGAATCACTCTAATTGTCAAAATTTCATTGTATATTTTAAACAAAGATATTCTTACCACTTACCAATATCAATTAATAGATGCAGGTTTAAATTAGTCTTATCCCCCGTTCAGATTGGATGTTTTAATATAAATTAGACCACCATTTTTTAGATGATACTCTACCTGAATTGCGTGCCTGTTCACATCGCAAAACTCAGTGAATGTCAGTGTGTCTGTGATCTCAACAAATGCAAAATATGCGCATTTACATAAAGTAAAACTGGTCGCACCAGCCAATCAATTTAAGAAAAGATTTACAGCCAATGAGAGCAGGGGGTAGTCGCTGTATAAAGCCGAAGAAAGTTGAAAGAGAGTTCGGTGATCTAAGATATCTTAAATGTCCCACCAGAACGGGATATTATGAGAGAATTTCTTGTTGCACATCTTGCACACAAAAAGCTTCTCACCAGTATGAATGATTGAATATTTTTCAAAGAGCACTTTACAGACATTTCCATACTGCTTAGAGGCTGTACATGTGTAAATTTATCACTTTAGGAGAGAGGGGAGGAGTCTGGCACTTTATATCGTACGATATCTTTCAAAGGAGGGGGATTTCTGATTTGATATTTTTTTTTTATCCAACCAAGATTTTCTTTTTTTCCAAATTTTTTCTTTACATCAATATATTTTGTTATTTTTTTTACTTACTTAGTCTGTTATATATTTTTATAAAAATACGAAGTTATTACTAAAATCAATAAGTCATCGTAAAACCATTTCATTCCAAAATATGGAACATCCCAACGCTCATCATTCTTATTTTTCTGCTATATATATAATTCGATGTTAAAGAAACCTGGTTCGAAATTATACTTGTTATGTGTAATAGAAAAAATGGGGAAGAACGTTCTCCAGTGTTGAATTCAGGGGGTCGTACGGGGGGACATTCCCCACAGGATCAATGAGATATCCCCCAGAAGATTTGAGATTTTGCGTTTTCAATGGTCAAAATGTTCAATTTCCTCCATGAAATCAATAATGTCCCTGCGCCGGAGCCACTGAAAATCCCTCTCGGAGAAAAGCGTCTGAATTCAACGTTATCCACATTTGTTCATTTATAAGAAGCTCTTTTTACCCCCGTGAAGGGGGCAAGTGCAATACTAATAATGAATGCATTATGTAACATATCATTTCATATATTAAAGTGAAATTTAATTAACTTCTTTTCTTTTAAATAATAAATGTATAACCCCATCTGTATAACATGGCAAACATATTATAAAAAGAAAAACATTGTAAAAATTGACACTGATAACTATTTCAGTAGAGGGAGGGGGCAGTTCAAGGAATGATAGCGTATGGCATAATAACGGGGGAGGGGGTTCAAAAGTGTCAAAAAGTTGATAACTTAATATATGTACAGCCACACATTTCACACACACCTTTCTGCAACCTTCCGTGCTTGCAAGCGGCACCTTTACGCTTGATCCATAGCAGAAGAGTATGTGACGATCTTTAAACCTTTCAAGGGCAGTGGTTACACAGCATGACTTAATTTTAATCTGAAAACTGATAAACGACACCAAGAACATTTTAATAAAATTTTACTTTTATATTGAAAATGTAAATCAACAGGTTTTTATTTTCTAAGAAATTCGTTTGAAAATTCTGATATGAGTCAAATATTTCATCATTTTACGAACATAATTTTTCTGCCCCTTAAAGGATTATTAATTTTCACATCCAGAAGCACATCTGGGAACACCAGGGTTTTGTCCTCGATCTGACGTACTTACAGTGTCTGGTATACTTGATGCTCCAGGAGTACTTGTAAATATGATCCCTGGGTCACGTAGAATAATCTTTAATTTTTCCTGTCTTAGTGGCCATAATATCCAAAAGTGTGCTGAAGAGTGATATACACTGCATGGCGCTCACCTCTCGCTACTACCACATGCCACAATAGCGCTACATTGGTAAATTCAAGTGCCCCTGACACATTGCGCTTAATGATTACTCTAAGCGTTGACTGGCAAAATGACATATCATAAGGTATGTTTGTTTTATAAACCTATACACAAAAAAATTCACACAAGTATGAATTAACAGATACCTGCTTAAATCATCTTTTAAGAGGATTTATTGTTTCATATCACACACAAAAGGATTTTCACCACTGTGAATTATCAAATGTTTGCTTAAATACCTCTTATGAGAAAATTTCTTGTTGCATATTTTGAACACAAAAGATTTCTCATCAATATGATTTAAAAGGTGTGTGCTTAGTTGAATCTTAAAAGAGAATATCAAGTTGCATAGTTCACATATGAAAGGTTTCACACCAGTATGAATTAATAGATGCTGGTTTAAATTAGCATTTTCTGAAAATTTCTTGTTGCATATCTTACACACAAAAGGTTTCTCACCAGAATGAATTAACAAGTGTCTGCTTAAATCACTCTTATGAGTGAATTTCTTTTTCATATCTCACATACAAAAGATTTCTCACTAGTATGAATTAACAGATGCCCCCTCAGATTACTCTTGTCAGAAAATTTTTGGTTGCATATCTCACACACAAAAGGCTTCTCACTAGTATGCATTAACACATGCTTGTTTAAACTCTTTTTATGGGATAATTTCTCGTTACACATCTCACATGCAAATGGTTTCTCACCTGTATGAATTAACAGATGGCTACTTAAAGTACTCTTTCGAGAGAATTTCTTGTTACATATCTCACATACAACAGGTTTCTCGCCAGTATGAATTAACACATGCCTACTTAAATCAGACTTTCCAGAGAATTTCTTGTTGCATATCTCGCACACAAAAGGTTTCACACCAGTATGATTTAAAAGGTGCTTTCTTAAATTGCTCTTGTCAGAGAATTTTTTGTTGCATATCTCACACAGAAAAGTTTTCTCACCAGTATGACTTAACATATGCCTGCTTAAATTGCTCTTGTCAGAGAATTTCTTGTTGCATATATCACACAGAAAAGGTTTCTCACCAGTATGAATTAACAGGTGTGTGCTTAAAAGGTTCTTTTGAAAGAATCTTTTGCTGCATATCCCACACACAAATGGTTTCTCACCAGTATGAATTAACAGATGCACTCTCAGGTTACTCTTGTTAGAGAAATTCTTGTTGCACATACCACACAGAAAAGGTTTCTCACCAGTATGAATTAACAGGTGTGTGCTTAAAAGATTCTTACGAGAGAATTTTTTGTTGCATATCTCACACACAAATGGTTTCTCACCAGTATGAATTAACAGATGCACTCTCAAGTTACTCTTGTTAGAGAAATACTTGTTACATACCTCACACAAAAAAGGCTTTGCACCAGTATGAATTAACATATGCCTGCTCAAATTACTTTTTTGAGAAAATTTCTTGTTACATAACTCACACACAAAAGGTTTCTCACCAGTATGAATCAAGAGATGTGTGCTTAAATCACTCTCCTGAGAGAAAGTCTTCTTGCATGACTCACAAAAAAGTGATTTTCCTTGCTGTGAGTTTGTAGATGATGTTGCTTTTCCAAATGGGCCTTGTAAAGAAATATCTTGTTGCATATTTAAAACTTTAAAGACAATTTTGAGTGATGTGATGTATATCTAACTTTATGTCTTTATGCATCTGCAATAAATAGAATAAGTTAATAATAATAGATTAAGTTAATAGATAACTTTTATGATTCATTATAAAGCAATGTAAGAAAAAACTAAATTTATCATGAAAAATTAAAATCAATGCAGAAAACTGAATTGAAATAACATTTCAACCATAGTACACTGCTCAATAAAATTAGGAGAGCAAGCAAAAAAGTGAAGAGAACAGTGCGAGACAGCCATGCATGGCCAATGGACATAAAATGGAGAGTACATGTGTATCAATGTGCAATACAGAGAAATAGACACAAGACAAAATTGCAAGAGGGCTTTAATCGTTTGGAACGCTGGATAGAACATGAAAAAATGGTTTAGGGCAACAAGTAAATGAAAAAAAAACTGTTTAGGAATGACGCAATGTATTTAATGGCGTGTGGTCCCCTCGAATAGATAAAACTGTCGCCCACCTGTTTACCATGGATTCGATTAAATTATCGATAACGCTTTGGGGAATACTGTTGCACTCCTCAAGAATTGGAAACTCCAAGTCCCGGACTTGGAGCTTCCAATTGTTCCAATCGTGTTCGATCGGATTCATGTCAGGAGAGAAT
The DNA here is from genome assembly GCA_963932465.1 of Maratus speciosus. NCBI lineage: Eukaryota > Metazoa > Arthropoda > Arachnida > Araneae > Salticidae > Maratus > Maratus speciosus. The sequence goes on from OZ010786.1 coordinate 679,747,110, forward strand.
GTTAGCTACTCCATACGCTTTACTGTTTCAGCTTAAAGCATGTTCTTCAAAAGACGAGCTGTATGAAGTCTGGCATTATTATGCATGTACTAAAAGAAATCGTCAATTGCTGCAGCGTAAAGTACGACATGAGGCCTCAGTATCTCGTCTGTATAACTTTGGGTCGTCAAAGTGTCATTCCGAATGATAAGCAGGTCCGTACGTCCACCTATGCTGATTCCAGCCCATACCATCAACCAACCTCATCTATATGTGATTTTTCACGGATGAATGTGGGATTATTTTCAGTGCCTCTTTCCTACCATAGTAAAACATATCGGATGTCACATCCAGACTGAATCGGGACTCTTCTGAACAGAATTTGACTCCAACCGCGTTGCCTCCAATCTCGATGTTCAGTTGCCCACTTTCTTTGAGCCGCAGAGTCGCTTGAGGTAAACGGAATACAAAGCATTGACTTACGTGCATAGAGACCACCCTAATGATGCGTATTTGGGCTGAACACCCTTCGTCCTGTGGCCAAGAACAACTGTATTTGCAGCTGAGTAGCATAGACTCTTCCGTCTCGACGAGCAATTAACAGGATATATCGGTCATCAGTTTCTGTGGTAGCACATGGCCAACCTTGCCCTGGTAGACGTCTAACATTACTGATATCTTGGAATCGATTATACAGCCTTGCATCGACACTTCTTGCAGCTCCAACAGCTTCTGCTACAGATAGTTCTTTTTGCCCGGAATCAATTGTCCCAATAGATTGAGAGGCCACGGATTTCCATAAACCATGTTGTTGTGACATTTTCAAGTCACCTTTTCTGAAAACTCAAGCTGTGCAATTGAATTTTACAACTGGGACAATGAAACAGACGTTTCTGCAAAATCCCAATATCTGCATTTATCTACTTTTTCTAGTTTTTGAGGCCATAAACTTTGATTTGCATGTGAAGTTTTCTTCACCTGTTTTATACAACACTTTAAATTATCTGTTTTATTTTACGTTACTTATCGATGTAAGTATTTGTGTAATTCTGTCAAAACCATCTGCCCCCCCTAATTGTTTTGAGCAGTGTAGATTACAGTTTTGAATCATTCTAAGGGAAATGGATGGAATAAATAACAATATTAGCATTTTATCATTCATTATAAAGCAATATAGGGAAAAAAATAAAATCAATGTCAAGAAAACAGAACTGAACTAACATTTCAACCATAGTATTAAAAACTACAGTAGAAACCTGATTATCTGATGCTCGAAAAACTAAAGGTGCATCAGATGCATTTCTTAATTGCATAATGGTTAAATATAAATAAAATTATAAGAAGTAAAATAAATAGCTACCGTCATAAAATGAATAATTTATCATAAAGAAAAGAAAATATTATAAATAAAAAATAAAACAAATATTTATAAATAGAACATTTCTAACAGCATTTATAAATATAAAAAAAAATTAGCAAATTTAAGAATAAAATTCTATACTACCATATCATGTGTTTAGTCTGAATTCATCCTAAATTATCAATATTTTCAATCTGATATAAAGGATTAACAAATAGCACATTTTATTCAAAAACAAATCAACCAATAAAGGCTTCAGTATGTTAAATAAAAATTATAGAAACAGCAATATTTAAAATAATGGTGTTGCAATTGTAATATGCATCTAGAATCAGTATAAAAATGTCTGTTTAAGAGCAAGATTGTGGAATTCACTATGAAAGTGCAGAAGTAGATTCGGAATACAACTAATTTAATATAGTGACTTTCAAGCACTACAAGAGACAGTTTGGTCTAAAATTCCCTCATATTTTGAAGTCAGCATTAAAATAATGACATGTACACAGATAATCCTTTTTAAAACATGACTCTGATATTTTTTTTAAATTTAAGTGGATATGAAAAAGAAAATCACACTAAAAGCATTTAAATAGGAATCATATAAACATCACAAATAAGTTCATTTTTCTACGAAATAATACTTTAAAACCTTGTGGCAGAATTTTTGTTAGCTTTCTGGAACAAGCCTTATTAACAGCAAAGTTTTTCTGCGATGTAATGCTTTTACCATTAGAAATAAATGGCAAATTTATACATAACACAAATAGGAAAAACACACTGAAGAACAAATATATCATAAAAACATGTATTATATGTTTTTGTATGTCTTGTATGATTTTAACTGCAAATAAAAATAGCCAATAACATATATTTAATGAATCAGCATTAAATGAATTATTCCACATATTTACAGTAATTGTTAAAATAACACGAATCGCGAAAAAAAAACTGCATAAAAAATTCTTTCCTAAAAAAAATCTTGAAAATTGCTGCGCAAATTTCAAATAAATTTCATTGGCTGAAAAGATAAAAAAAATTTTGACTTGAAGATTTAAAGCGGATTTCTTTTACAAAAGGGGAAACATCGCAGCGAATCGGGAAATTTCACTAAAATACCAAAATTAACAAAGAATAATATTATATTGGGCCAAAAATTTAAAGTTGGACTTCTTTTATAAATGTCAAAAAACCTCTGGGAAATGCGAAAAAATTCTACAAACCCAATAAAAAAGTGTCGAAAGTTTCTGTACGAAATTCAAATAACTTTATTGAAAAAAGGACAAAATGTACCATACTGGGCTAAAAGATTGAAGCTGAATTCCTTGAAAGACGAACACTATGGAGTAATAAATCAAAATAAGATTCCACATTTTGATGCTCGATTTATGTTTGCGTAACTAAACAAAAGAATGCAAACAACTCCCCCACCACCAGCACCACCAAAAAAACAAGAATTCTGTATGTTTTTTAAAGTTTGTTCTTGGAATGTGTATTTGGCATTTTTGTTTTCAAACAATATAATGTGAAAAAATCACCGCGAATAACAAAAACCCGGAAAAAATCGCATAAAAAATCGCCAAAAATTCCAAAATCGTAGATGGCAGATTTTACTATGGTCAAGAATGTCAAAGAATCACCGCGAAACTCGAAAAATCGTAGAAGCGTCACAAATGACAAAGAACAAAATTTACTGTATCGTTTGCAATTGAATTTCTTTTACGAATGTCAAAAAATTGCCTTTGATTTCGAAAAAAAGCGAAATATCTCTATTAAAGATGCTAAAAAATCAAGAAATCGTACAGGAGAAAATTGACTAGATTAAGCTTAAAATTTGAAATCAGTTTCTTATTCCGAATGTCCAAGAATCCCCGTATTAAAAATCGCGGGGGAGAAAATGTGATGCAAAATCCATATTAGACTAAAATTTGAAAAAAAAATTCGTATTAGGCTAAAATTTTGAAACAGAATTCCTTTTACATTGTCAAAAAATTGCCGTGAATCCGGAAAAATCCCTTTAAAAATTAAAAAATCAAGGAGGAAAAAATTTACTATATTAGGCTAAAAGTTTAAAACCAAATTTTATTTATGAATGTCAAAAAAATCTCCGCCGAACCCGAAAAAAAACCCGCTAAAAATTTAAACCATTTTTCTTTTCCAAATGTCAAAAATTCCCTAATTAAAATTGCAAAAATTAAAAAATCACAAAGAAGAAAATTAACTACGTTAGGCTAAATGTTTGAAACGTAATTCATATTAGGCAAAAGTTTGAAACAGAAATAGTTTTATAAATATCAAAAAATCACGGAGGAATCCAAAACGTCTCATATAAAATCAATTTAAACATCGTTAAAAATTAAAGAATCGAGGAGGAAAAAAATATATTATGTTATTCTAAAAGTTTAAAACCAAAGTCCGTTTCCGAATGTCAAAAAAATCGCCACGGAACTCGAAAAAACGCTAAAAATCGCACTGTAAATCACATTTAAAATCGCTAAAATTCAAAAATAGCAGAGGGCAAAGTTTACTGCATTTTGCTAAAAGTTTTAAACCAAATTCCGTTTCTGAATGTCAATAAATCGCATTGAAAATCGTGTTAAAAATCGCGGAGGAGAAATTTTCTATATTAGCTTAAAAATTTGAAATCAAATTCCTTTTGATAAAATTGAAAAATCGCCACGGGACTTTAAAAAGAGCGAAAAATCACATTGAAAATCGCATCAACGATTGCTAAAAATTAAAGAATCACAGGGGACAAAATTTACTATAGTTGTGTAAACAGTTCAATCGGAATTCTTTCATGAAAGGAAAAAAAATCAACGCGAAATTGAAAAAATCTCTAAGCATCGCTAAAAAGTGCATTAACAGTCGATAAAATTCAAATAATGTAGAGGACAAAATTTACTTCATTAGGTTAAAAGTTTATTACGGAATATTTTTTACCAGTGTCAAAAAAGCACCGCAAAATGCAAAAGAACAGTAAAAAATCGCATTAAAAAAATGAGAAAAATAAAAAATTGCTGTACGAATTCCGAATAACTTTATTGAGAAGAGGACAAAATTGACTATATTGGAATAAACTATTGAAACAGGATTCCTCATACATTAATGTAGAAAACCGTTGATAATGAAAAATAGTTGAAAACCGTTACATTAAATGCTAAAAATTGCATAAAAAATTTAAAAAAATCCAATATTGGGCTTCGAGGTGCTTAGTATCTTCTTCCCAACTTCTAGTAATATTACGTTTAAGACATATTTCTTTTCGAAAAATTTATTTCTTAACAATCCGTAGCGGCCAAGCCCACAGCAAAGTTGAATATATGTTTATAATATTTAATCTCTTGAATGGTCTACTTCGGTTAGTTTGTAAATAATTGCCATTATTTTGAGGGTTTTCTTGTGATTCCTATTCATTCTTATTGCGCTTTTTTGTCTGTAAGTAAATATGTTTGGTGTCATGAGTTTTTTGCTAATAAGAAAAATTTACACCCGATTTTTACAAAAGAAATATATATTTTATGTAAAATATTTTTCTCCTTATGCTCTGAAATTTTCAAATTGATAACTTATTTAGTTTTCTTATTTTTCGCAAATTTATAAAACTTCTTACTTTTTTCTTTTTCATTTCGGAAATGATATTAAAAGATCGCCTATCTAGGAAAAAAGATCTCTTTATTCTTTGTTGATCAGTTTTTAATTAATATCACGTCCCTATGTCACACTTTCTTAAACTTTGTATGAAAATATCTCTAGCACCATTACGTTTTTGCTAATATTAAGAAAATATACCGTCTGATTTTTACAACAAAAATTAAACACTGATATAAAATATTTTTCTATTTATGCTCTAAAATTTTCAAATCGATATCTTAATTAGTTTTTACAATTTGTGCAGATTAGAGAAAATTCTTAATCCCTTTCATTTCCACTGTGAAATCAAGTAAAGATGTGCATGGGGCTTTTGCCATTTTGCAGAAATAATTGCTTTTTTGAGGAATTTTTAACTAAGATCTCGGATTATATAAAAAAATCGGAACGCCAAATGCATCTGGATCTGCCTTGTACTATCTTGTACGCGCGGTAGATTTCGCTATTCATTGCCACACATAGAGAAACAAAAACAAACACATACACGCAGCGAAACTTTATTTTATTAGTAAAGATAAATTGCCCCATTACTTTCCTTAACATTTGTTGATGGAATAAGAGTTTAATTTGCTGCAATTTGTAGCAGATTTTGAAACTTTAATTAGATCAATTTATTGAGGGGGTGGTGGAGAATGAGGGACTGTACACATATGCTTTATTAAATTTCTAAAAAATAATATTTATATCAGCTACGTTTGGCAGCTCGAGGATAAAAGTTTTCTTCAATGATCCGTTCCCTTTCTGCAGGGAGACAGGGAGAAGGACTGTACATTATTTTTATTAACTCTTCGCAATCAAAGTACAGCTCATATTCAAAATATTAGAATAATTGAGAAAAAGCAATAAGAAAAAAATATTTTTCATTTATTTATTTTTGATACTAAGTAAATACAATTAAATTTCTTATAAATTAAATCTGGAATGTTTAGATAAGATTTTAACATTTACAAAATATAAAATACAGTACAATAAATTAGTTATACAGCTTCCTGAAACACATCAAAATATTAGAATAAAATTTAGATTGGTTCAAAATATTAGAATATTTTATTTTACACAACAATATTACCTTATGAATATGAAGTAAATGGTAGCTAATATTTTGTAGCATCCCCTTTAGCTTTCAAAACAGCATACAATCGATCTTGCGTGCTATATACAAGGTGTTTACAAACATTTCTATCAATATTACTCCAGATAGATATTATACGTGCCACTAACTCAGTTTTACTTGAAGGAGGATTTTCTTGGAGTTTTTTCTTCATTATACACCATAAGTTTTCGATGGGATTAATGTTTGGTGAGTTTGCTGGCTAAGGAAGTACCTTAATGTTGCTTTGGCGGAACCAATTCTTAGTTGACACCGAGGTATTGAAAGATGAAATCATCTTCAAATAAATCTTCTGATGATGGAATCATGTAATATTCCAAAATTTCTTGATATATCTGAGAGTTAACCTTTTCGTAGACGATGCATAACTTTCCAAGTCCTTCTGCACTCATGCAACCCCAAACCATGACACTAGCAGCAAATTTTACGGAACGTTTAAGGCATTCTTTATCAAATGCTTCTTGTTCATTCTCCAAACTTGAATACCTTGATTATCATATGAATCACAAAACATACTTTCATCACTAAATAATATATTTCTCCAATTTTCTTCGCTCCATAAACGTCATGATTTACATCAATTCAATCTTATACGCTTTTGTCTTGCAGTCATGAGACGTTTTGTTTTCGGTACACGAGATTCAAACTTAAATTTATGGAGGCGTCTTAATGTTGTCGATGTAGAAACTTCAACTCCTTTTTTCCATTTTCGGTGTAAGAATCGCGCACTTTTAAAACGGTTTTATTCTTCTTATACTTTTCTCAATTATACGCTTCAGTTTCCTGTCATCTCTAGATGTTTTTTAGTTTTTGGCAGCCATTTATTAATTTGATATTTTACATTTTTTGAATATTGTGTCAGTATTTTAATAACGCTTGATTGCGAACAATATGAATAATTCGCTATATAACATTATTTTTTTACCGTGCCGATACAAATCTACCATATGAAGTTTAATAGATTCAGGAATATCACTCACACGACCCATTTTAAGATGAAAAAGCAAACAAACTGCAAAAAGAATACTGATTTTAAATAAAATTGTCTGAATTTAATCAATGATGCCACCAGTTATGAATTGGTGATAATTAAAGCAGAATTAATGTGAAAGATTCTAATATTTTGACCACTTGATTAAATATTTTAATATTTTAACTTTTCAAAATAATTTTTTTATAATTAATCTTTTCAAAAATGATATTAATTTTAAGATAATAAAAAAGTTTAATCAACAATAAGTTCTTAATAAAAATATCGTTTGCACATTTGCATTAAAAAACAATAAATTACCAAACGATATTTTCAATTTGCAAAAAAAAAAAAAATATTATTCTAATATTTTGAATATGGTCTGTACACCTCCCTAGCACGGGTATCTCTTACAAGAATTTATTCAGTTGGCACCACCATTTTTTTAAGAAACATTTTTACTTGCACTTTGATAAAATGTGTAAGTGATATTTACTAAAAAATGTACTTTTAAAATATAATGGTGCGAATAGAATATAAAAATAAAATAATGTATATAAAGCTTGAGCGGCTATTTGCCGATACTAGACCGCAAAGGGTTAAGCTTCTGAAAAATAATATTTCTATCAGCTACGTTTAACAACTTAAGGATGAAAGTTTATGACATTTCAGCGACAATGTCGCTGCGTTTCCGCCATGGGGATCTTGATATATATCTAATATTTATTTTCAAAAGATCAATATTTTTGATATTGTCAATTATGTAATATTTATTTTCAAAATATCAATATGTTTGATATTTTGTATGTTTGATATTTATTTTCAAAATATCCCTGTGCAAGATAATTTTGATATTTTTAGTCAAAACAAGTGAAACTAAATTTTCAACTGCTATGATTGTACCATTCTGCAGATTTTGTTGGTACTCTAGCAGTAACTTTTGCTACCCGAAAAAGAAAAATATATTTTCCAACCTTTATGTTTGAAGCTGAATCTTTAACCCTTAAATGCATATGGTATCGTTTTTGATACAATAATTGTTCCCTATTTATTGGATTTTTTATTCACATATTCCGTATTTCCACCAGAAAAATAAAAAATAAAATTTCACTCCATTTAATAACAGCCATTTCGTTATTAAATAAACCGAGATTTACCATTTATATTTTCTGGTATGAATTCCGATTCTCTGAATTATGAAATTTCGGGAACGCATTCTACCCTATGCATTTAAGGGTTAAATGTAGCATGAATAATTATGTAGAACATTATCAACTCAGAACAGCCATTGAAAGATAAACTGTCTAATTTAGATAATCAGTTTAGATAATCAGTTTGAAAAAGATTGCGACCCGGATTTTTCGGTTGAAATTTCGGGTAGGTGGGTAAAAGTCTTAACTCAAACCTTTGCAATTAAAAACAAACTAGTTAACTATCTGAAAGAGGAAAAATTCCAATTTTATGTTGTCCCTGACACGGACGCACCGATGAAAGTAGTGATTAGGGGGTCTCCCCAAATCAGTTAAAACCGAAAATATTGAGCAGGAACTAAATAAGCCGAAGTAAACTTCCACTAGCAAAAATGAAAATCTGTTTTTAGCCATAATTGTGACTGAAATTCTGCATTAGTAAGACGTTTAAATAAAGAGAAAATTTCTATTCAAATTTACTGGTAGAAGTTTACCCCGTCGATAATGAGCCACTGCAAAACCGATTACAGTTGTAACTTCAACATTTTGAGAATAAGTCAATTTCTTTTCATTCATTGTTCTGTGTTGCAAGCTGTTTTGACGATATGTTGCATCTCTTTTGTACTTTGAACTCTGTAGTCCGCCTACTCTAAATAATCACGGATCATCTCGGAGATTATGGTTTCACTTAAAACCTAGTACAGTTTCATTACAAAATGGTCTTTTCTGACTGTGGTTTAGTCGAGTGTAAACTGTAGACTATGTTAAGGAATAAAAAAATAAGACAAGCTTACATTTATGTTAAAATTCTTCAAACTATTTTGTATATAAAATTTTGTTTTATAAATTTCTGATTTCTTGATAATGAATCCTATAGTTTTTTTTTCTTATAAATAAGTGCCTGAAGCAAATTGTATCTGTTTTCAATTAGTTGATCTTCAATTTTGTTCTAATTGAAAAAAGAAAAGGAAAAAAGAAATGCTTTTTTATAATATTATTTGATTACATTTTCATTTTAAGTACAATGTGTTTTAGTTTCTAACTGCTTGAAAATATTTATTGTCAGCAGTGAGTTCAGTATTTTAAAAATATCGAATATACTACTATATTGAAAATACAGGATATTATATCAAAATATCAAATATGTATCAAAATATTGGATATTTCTCAGATTTTAAAAAATATCATGATATCTACGAACCCTGGATGACACCAGACATATATGAATAAATTTACTATAAACTGATAAGAAAAATGAAGAATTACTTAATTTACTACGTTTGATTTCATCTTAACATGGTAAGAACTCCTGAGTTACATATGCAATCAATATTGATGTCTTAAAAAAAGTATTAAGTCGATAAATTTAGAATTAATGGTAATTTTTTTAATTGTCAACAGATGGCGCCAAAACAATAAAAAAAACAGATTTTATTTTTTTCATTTTCTCAAAAGTAAGCATCTTAAAGCATGCCAGAATTGGATATTTTCAAAGTATAGTATTATTTATTTGATTTTTTTCCTTTTCTCAAAAGTTCTTAAAGCATGTCATTATGGGGTATTTTCGAAGTAGTATTATTTATTTGATTTTTCAAAATAATAGTCTTGTTAAAATAGCTGTATTGCTGCAATAATACAAATGTAATATTTTTTTGACTAAATAAAATATTTAATTTTTCCAATTTAAAAATTGTTTGTAATGATTTTCAGTTTTATATATATTTATATATTTTTTTAAATACTATTCGCCATGTACATTACCATTGTTAACTATATTAAAATAATAGTAATAATAAAAATTTAGCTTTATTTAAGTAATATGAATTTTGAATTAATATTAATTTTGTTATTTTTCTTTCACTGAAGTTAAGAATATGGTGCAAAACATCGGAACAAAAGATTTTATTGCTATTATTTCTTTTACTATTTAATTTGTGACTTACTTTGGTATTTAAGATAATATGTATTTATTTTTTTATAATATTAACAGTATGCATCACTATTTTAAATATATTAATGTAATAATAATGTTATTTTTAAAATTAATTTAAATTTCATTCATTAAGTTTTATTTAAATTTCTCACTACAATATTTTTCTGCTTTAGAAAATTAGTTTCATTCACAATATTTTCATGCTATATCTGCTATTTTTGTGTTACTTATTCAGTATAAATAAATCAAAAATAATAATTTAAAAAAATCTCATGGTTATTGTTTTTCATAGTTTATGACAGATGGTGAAACTGCATAAAATATATAGCATTATTTAAAAATATACATTTTAGAAATTGAAATTTCTGTGTGTTCAATTATTATAAATTATCAAGTTCCTTGGATTTTTGTATTGTCATATTAGTGACAAATATACCGGGTGTCCCAAAAAGGACTGACTGATTTTAAAATTCAATAACTTGCAAACGGTGACAGATATTAAAAAAATTCTTGCAGGAGGGTTATGCATAAGGTCAAAAGTTTTATTACAGTGATTTTCAATTTTAGTTCGATTTACAAACAATAGATGGCGCTGTAAGCAATAGTCGCTAAATACAGGCTCGATTTTTGGTCCTTTATCTTGTTCCATGCAGAAAAAGGAGATGGAAATGTATTATCCGGGCCACGAAGTACCAAAAATCGAGCCTGAATTTAGTGACTATTGCTTACAGCGCCATCTATTGTTTGTAAATCGAACTAAAATTGAAAATCACTGTAATAAAACTTTTGACCTTATGCATAACCCTGCTGCAAGAATTTTTTTAATATCTGTCACCGTTTGCAAGTTATTGAATTTTAAAATCAGTCAGTCCTTTTTGGGACACCCGGTAAGTATTACTATTTATATGAAAGTGCATTATAGTTTCAAATCTTCTGTGTAATAATAGCGATGATTCTGGATAAAGGAAGTTGTACGGTATTTTCTTTAATTATTTACCTATCAGCACTCAGATAATTAAAAGAGACATTTTAATTGGTTATTTTTTTAGAAAAATAAATTTAGATCTGAATATGTACTTTAACAACAGATTTACCTTTCAATAAAAACAATTATAGAAATGTTTATCAAATTTATGGTTTTGTGGTGAAAATTTATATAGTTTTTTAAATACTTAAAGTAAATAAATAAAAGGAAGAAGAATATATACCTGAATTTTAGGAAGAAAAAGAGCCAGTATGAAAACAAAAGTGTCTTCCTGGGAAAAAAAAGTGGAGATGTAGCACTCAAAATCAAATATTACAACTTAAATAATAAGCAAGCATTTACTCAATTTAATGCCGTAACAATTGCAAAACTTGATGAAAAAAAAGATCATAATGAAGTACTTTTTCCACGGGAATTACTGAAGTGACTTCAATATTTTTATTAAAATACGTATATTTGGAAATACATTCCCTTTTTACAATAACAGATTATTCAAGCAAGTGGTAGCAATCAAATTTTTTTTTCCAAGTAGTAACATAGAATTAAACAATAAATTTATAATTGTGAAAGAAAATTAAAAATGTCATTATGTGATTTTGAAAATAAATAAATACATACTATGTTCCTGTTATATTACTTTTACTATAAAAGAATCGATTTTCTAGAAAAATAAAATGATCTAAATGTACCTAATTATTAAATTAAAGTGAAAAAAGGAAGAATTGAAATCACTTAATGGTTCCTAAGAAAAAGATAACTGAGTATTTTGATTTTGCTACTATATTTGCCAACTTAACCCACTGAACACCTAACAAAAGGGCAAAATTTTAATTCTGTGTAATTTTTTAAAAATGTGAATTTTCCGACATGATACAAAAAAACATTATTATGTAAATGAGTATAATCTTTCAGAGTATTAATCAATGGTCAGTGTTTTAAAACAGCACTCTATCTGTAGAATTAAATTAATTTAAATAATGCTTCTGTTGCAGTCAAAGATACAGCTTAGTGATCGGATATATCAGTTTACAGAGCTGAGAGGGTTATAGACCAGGAGCCGGCAGCACAGGCAGTCACCTCATCGAGTTCACGGCTGAAATTCCAGAATTAGTTAAAACTCAATACGCATATTAAAATGCAATCGGTCTGCCAAGTTATATCTTGGTAGAAAACACCTGAAAACAGGATTTTAGCGGTCGACTCATAGGTTTACCATTGTGTTTTCCTGCACCCAAAAGTATGAAAACATGAAGGACTGGGAGCAATAAAACGCAATAGTAAATGTGCGAGTCAACTGCTAAAATCGAGTTTTTAGGCGCTTTCCACCAAGATATAACTTGGCAGATCGATTGCGTTTTAATATGCGTATTGAGTTTTAACTAACTCTGGAATTTCAGCCGTGAACTCGATGAGGTGATTGTCTGTGCTGCTGGCTTCCACTCTATTAAGTATGCACCAGGAATACAATATGAGCAATCTGCGAAACTCCATAAGAAGAGAAAATACCTTTGACAATAAGAGGAACATTGGATGTCTTCCTGGATGAATTCAAGCAACTTAAATCATGGAGCTGAAAAGACTTTTTATTGATAAATCAAAGGAAAGTCTATCAGGAAATACATGTTCCCACAAACATACGCTAAACTCTGTAAAATAAATAAATATTATTAAAAAGGAATAGTATATTGTAAATGAAAATATTTAAAAATTGGGTAAAGCATAAAAAATATTAAAATATCATACAATGCAGTTGCCAAAATACAGACATCTTAATTCTGAAATGCATAAATGATAATTACAATTTTTTTACCAATATTATTTTTGTTTTGCCAATTGATGAGAATACCAACCAATCTAACTAAGAGATGTAATGTTTCTGGAAATTTTAAAGTGGCAGGGGAAGAATTTTTTTTTCTTATTTTTCAGAAAAAATTGGAAAAAAATCACTTTTTTCATATAAAAACTATTCCAACAAGAGATTTTCTTAGAAAACATAAATACACGTTTTTTAGGCTTTTGTACACTAAAAAAATAGTTTTCTCTTTACATGAATATATTGCAAAATCAAAATAAAATACATACTTAAAATGATGGAAATACAGCTAATTATTCAATAAAAGAAAATGATTTGAAATCACTTCAATAGTTCTCTAGGAAAATGTAGGTTAGTCAAGCGATTTTGCAACTATAGTTGCCACCCAAAGTACTTGTCAGAAATACAATAAGCAATCTGTAAAACTCACTAAGAAGTAAAAATACCTTTGACAATAAGAGGAACTTTGGATATCTTCCTGAATGAATTCAAGCAACTAATATGACTTAAAGTTCATAAATCACACGAAAGCCTGCTGGAAATATATGTTTCCACAAACATATGCTAAACTCTGAAAAAAAAAAGAATGCTAAAAAGTAAAACTTTTTGGTACTACTTGATTATCTCGTCGACCAATTCCGGCAAATTATACAAATGGAAGAATGTTGCCATTCTAAAATTTTAAGTTAGGAAAATTAATGAATTTAAAATTTTTTTAAAATCACAAAAGAATAGGTTAATTTAATGATGATGTTCACTTATGACATAGTAACATACATACAATTTGATTTATTCAAATAATTTCGTGCAAATAAAACAGTTTACTAAGAATAATTTACCTATTTAAATACAGAATTATTAAATTAAATCATAACAAAGATATTTCTAAGATATTGCATTTGTGAATAAAATGTAAGTATTCTGAATGTAATAATCGATTTTATCAGGACATAATAAATATCAATGATAGCGGAACATTGGAAGGAACTTAATTCTCTTTATTGAGTCAAAAAGCATAGACGGATATAATTATAAAATGCATGTAAACATTAGATATAGAAGAACAAAAAAAATCAAAATCCGTTCCTAAATAGTTTAACTTAGTTATAGCTTTCGACTGATGGATAAATGTTTGTGACACCAGTTGAAACTAATCTATTATATTTTTTCTCTTTTATTAACATGAGGCAATCGTTTATTAACATAAATTTTATTTTAAATAATGAAAGAACACATAAATTAGTAAAACATCAATAAAAATAGAAGTAAAATGTAAAATTAAAAATCACTTGATGACTTAACAAACACATGTAACGTGTATAATGTCGAGTGAATGTGACATTTACGATCATCCATTATTGGCACTTAATCTCACAGTTTGTTGATAGTTTTTTGGAGGATAAAATAAGCAAGTAGTACCAAATTTTTAAATGAAAATATTTTTAAAATGTTTACAGCATAAAAAATATCATACACTACAGACATCTTGTTATAAAACTAAACCAACTAACCAAATCAATCTAAAATATCTCGGATATTGACTCAAAAATTTCTCTTTCCTGTAATCGGAATCGACTTTTTTTACTATTTCAACATTAATAGGTGCTTATTTTTCTTTAGATATCCTATTTTATTACTAATGGTTGCATTAACAATCTAAAAAAGAAAAAAAAGTTTCATCGAGATACAATGACTTTTACGCTTCTGCCCGTACTCTTGTTCGCATTCAATATATTGCTTCGATCTGCCATACCCTCAATTTTTTTAAACTAAAAAATTCACATGAAAGAAGCATTTACACATTACAAATAAAAAAAAAATAATTTAAAAATAAAAGGTCTTATGTTTGACAGTTATGTTCGAATTGTTTTTGAATGTTTTTATTTAGGTATTTTGCAAGTATTTTTTATTTGTGCAGGCAATTATTAACGTTTTCAAATATTTTTTTTCAATTTTTGTAAACAAAAACTACTGAATTGTGTAAAATATAAATTTTCCTAAATTTTTGTTTTATGAAGGTATGTTTGTACTGTGTGTCATCATCTCTTTCTGTCTTTTCATTTTTTTACTGTGAAATTCATCTATCGATCACAGGAAAAAATTTCCATGAGTTTTGTCAGTAAGTCGTGGGGAAAAATCCAGAAACTCAAAAAATCATGAAATTTAACTATCCACTGCAAGACAAAATCCTCAAAAAATTCATCCATCAATCGCATAAAAAAAAGAAAAAAAACCTTAAAATTTTGCAAATCGTTCGAAAAAAAAAGCAAAATTCACCAATTGGTAGAAATAATAAATTAATGTAAAATAAATGAAAAATTTATCAATAAGTTATGGGGGGAAAGTTTTTTAAAAATCATCATTCAGTTGTCAGAAAAAATCGTGAAGTCTGTCAGTCGAATGTTGGGGAAAAAACTTGAATTTCATCAGTTGAATGTTGGGAATAAAATCGAGAAAATCATCAGTCGGATGCTTTAAAGTATTGTGAAATTTGTCAATTAGTCGTGGTGAAAAAAATATGAAATTATACAGTAAAATTAAAATTGCAAAATTCTTTAGTCGGCTACAGAAAAAAGATGCAAAATTCATCGGTTGGTCACAAGAAAAATGACAAGAAATTTTCCAGCCGATCAATAGAAGAAGGGATTGTAAAATTCAGTTCATCTCAAAAAATATGTATATTGCAAAATTTTACTGATAAAGGGGACTGTAAACAAACCAGTTCAAAATATTTTTTACAACGAGGCACTAGTTGTCCTTTTATTGTGCCTTTTTAAAACAAATCTCCACCCAGCGACCCTTTTTTTCTAGAATCAGTACTAATATATGTACACTCATTGTATTAAAAATTTGCGCACCAAGAAAAAACTTCCAAATGAAACGAAATTATACACGCGTACGTACTACTGTGATATAAGTAAGTGAGAAGAAAACCAAGGAAAAAGGATCATTTATTGCAGAAAAAAGTACAAATAAACGGAAATTTTAATACTCTGTTGGACCCCCACTTGCGCGAATGCACGATGCGATACGAGCGGGCATTGAGGCATACAAGTTCCGTATGATGTACTGAGACATCTCGTTCCACAGTTGCTGTAAACGCTCCTCGAGTTCAACCAAACTCGTAGGGTGTTCAACTTGCCGTCCCAAATGGTCCCAGATATGCTCGATTGGTGACAAATCTGGGGATCGAGCAGGCCTGGGAAGGGTGGTAATGTGGCGGATGCAGGTTTGTGACATCCTTGTTGTGTGTGGTCGAGCATTGTCTTGCTGAAAAATGGCTCCTGGGATCCCTGCCACGAGTGGCAACACATGGGGCTGAAGGATGTCCTTGACGTACCACTGGGCTGTCATTGTGCCACGGATCAATATTAGTCGTGACCGTGTATCGTAAGCAATGTCACTCCATACCATCACTGTTGGAGCGGTGTGTCGCTGTAAAGCGAAGGCAGGATTGGGGCGTTCATCACGGGGTCTCCACAGAAGAACACGATTGTCATCGCTGCTCAAATTGAATCTAAACTAGTCGCTGAAGACGACCTGGTTCCATTCCGTTGCAGTCCAATCCCGTCGTGCGCGACACCACTCTAAACGGAGGCGTCGGTGAGTTGGTGTCATTGGCAGCACACGTAATGGGCGCCGCGATACCAGATGTCCTTCAGCCAGGCGCCTTGCAGTGGTTCGGGAAGACACAGGGGTACGTAGTGAACGTGCTGCCTGTGTCTGGATAGCGGCCAATGAGGCAGTGGGCTCTACGCGTGTGTTTCGTATGTTGTGACGGTCTTCTCGACGACTGGTCTGTCGAGGGCGTCACGACCCTGGTAGAAGGTAGAAATGGTATTAATTATTATTTGGATGGATTATTATTATTAATGGAATTAATTATTGGAACAATTTCTTGTGTTTTTGATATACTGATTGTAATTTCATAACGTAACAACGATCTTATGAACTTAAATATTTTGCTTTTCTCATGGACTTTAGTCTATTCTTAAAACTTTCCATTCTATTTGAAAAGACTTCAAATTCTAACTTTAATTGTCTCCCATCTGTCCGTGCTCTAACATTTGTAGATTACTCAGATTTCCATGTAATTGCTGTATATTACTGAGGTTTGCTATTTTAAATGAAGTGTAGCATTGATATTTCATTTAGAGGGACACACAAAATAATTACATTCTGTATCTGTTTAGGAATATGTTTTGTCATTTATTTTAATGTGGTTGCACTTTTAAGAATTTATTGAATGGATTTAATGTGAATTTCTAGGGTGGCTCAAAAGAT
Source organism: Maratus speciosus (assembly GCA_963932465.1). Classification (NCBI taxonomy): domain Eukaryota; kingdom Metazoa; phylum Arthropoda; class Arachnida; order Araneae; family Salticidae; genus Maratus; species Maratus speciosus. The sequence goes on from OZ010786.1 coordinate 679,764,383, forward strand.
GTCTTCTGTGGCATTCAAGATGCAAATTATTTATTATTCATTTGCAGCTGCCATACTCAATCTGTGGTCGAAGACACTATTAGTAATTTCAAAGAATTAAAATGTGAGGTGCTCATAAAAGTTAATGAAAACCTTTAATGATAGTGTAGTATGTTACAGTTTTATATATATATTATGATGAGCCAAAAATTTCCCTGTTATTTATAATAAATTAGTTCTGTTAAAACATCCTAAATATCATTGCCTTGCTCTAAAGTTTTTTTTTTTTTACATGGAATCCTTTTTATGGTACAGTAGTATACGTGGGCTAACTTTTAATGTTGCTGTGGGTTGAGTTGCGATACATTATTTTGGCTTTGTGTTGGATTTTCACTCTTACAAATTGGGGTCGGTTTGATCCGATTTTTCAAAAAGATAGTCTAGAATAAGCTCCGTAACGGCTACACCCAAATAGAGGCAATTTGTAAGATTTACAATTTATTTTTCTCATCCCTTACCACCCTAGTACATATATTGTTAAACGGAATTCCCGTATTTTTTACTTACTTTGTTTTAACGTAGCACATACGGCATTTGTTTACGTTCGTACTTCGCACCTCGGCAGAGTTGCTTGCTAGCGGTGCGTTATCTTCTTGGAATTTAGCCATTTTGAGTTGCGATCGCAATCTTTTTATTTTTATTTCGTCATTTAAAAATTACTCTTAAGTTTATTCTAGTTTTAATTTACATTATCGTTATTTTTAGTAATATTTCGGAAGTTCAGATATTTTTTATGTAATTAAAATTCTTACAGTAAAAATGTTAATTCGTGCCGTGAATATGCAAATTGCATGCTAGCTTTTCATCGCCTGTCGCCAAGCCGCTATCATTTAAAGGGTCAAAGTTTCTGTTCGCACGGTGTTCTCAGATGTTTGGATTCTTCTGCCTTTACATGTTTTTTCTCACTCTGGTTAATATGTTTAACCGATATTTTCTATGTTGGATCGCATGCCAGCTTTAATTATGAAATTAAACGAGTTCGAGTTGATATTTTGAAAGTGTTAAGCGCTGTGCTTTTGTATGCAAGTTTGCATTCCTAACCAACCGAGAAAAAGTATGTCTAACATACTTGAAGTAATGAAAGATAGAAAGTTTTTTAGTGATAGGTTTGCTGTTATGTATTGTAAGATGAATTTTCTACTTTTCTTACGTTTCGGATGCCCTTATTCATAAAGTTGAAACGACCGTACGTTTACTCTTTTCCTTTGTCAACGAATGGTAGAATTACGACAAAAAGCGATAACATCATGGTAAAATTAGCTACTGGAATCCAGTGTCATCTATTTCTATTGATTATCGAAACCAAGTATGGTTTCTTCATGGGTATACATGTCATCATCGTTCTATTAAAATCAGTCAGATGGATTTCTTTGCTTATTCGACTTGTCACCACAACATACACGGTTGTAAGTACTCTTTTACTTTTAACTACTTAAAAGATATTTATGAAATGTTATATAAATGTAGAATTTTTATACTTTGTTTTTGAAACGATACAAACCTCAGTTCAAGTTACTCTGCTGCAAATCAAAGGAAATATATTCAACTTTTACTGCTAAACGTCAGTGAGTGTAAGTTTCATACCTGTTAAATTGAAACACCCACAAATTGACAGAAGTCATGGGCCCAGAAGTTTGGTTTAGTTGAAGGTAAAATATTGTAATATTTGAAAAAATATATTTTGCACTCTCTATTATCTTTGAAAGTACTGGATACTTATTATTATATATGTTTTATGTATGCATGTGGTAAATAAATGGCTCCAGCAATCAATACGGTGATTTTAGCTCGACATAATTATCGGAAATGGACTCGGTTTATCTCATGTATATTACAAACTCTGAGGTGGATAAAATGTGGGTGGATAAAAAGAACTGGCCACAGGTGAAAGATTTAGGAGCCCTTGATCAGTGTAAATTGAATCAGTCGAAACAAAGAGCAGCTGGCATTAAGGGGACGGTGGGCGTTTTAAAACAAATTTCTTTTAATTTTCCTCATAGAGATATAAAATTTTGTGGAAATATATATTTCACCATAAGTATATAGAACTCCTTAAAAGACATTTCTAATCTTATTATAATTTTATGATTTTTTTAAAAATTAAAATTTTAAAGCGAAATTTTAAAATGCTCCACCCGTCTTAATTTTTGAGATATTTCCCCGATTTTTCATTTTAATCACATAAAACTCTATTAGAAATAAATCTGTGTATCGATTTTTTAATCCCTCGAATAGTTAATTTTTTAGAGATTTTTTCCTGAATTCCATATTGATTTTCATCAAAATTTCGCCTTTTAAATAGTTAAAAATCAAATTTAATTATCTTAATGAAGTTGAATTTTAAAATGCATTCACAGTTTCTTTATAAGCAATATCAGGATTCTTCCTTACCATTTTCATGAATTTTGATAAAAAATTAAGATGCATGGAGCATTTCAAAAATCTAAAAACGTTGAAAACTCAGTTTTGAGAAAAACAGAGTTAAAGTATATGAAAGAAACGAAAAATTGTTTACATACAAAATTCCAACGCTTGTAACTTTGCGAAAAATAATCGAATCTGCATGCGAGTTTTCTTCAACGGTTCAGAATAAACTGTAGAATAATAATATGCACAAAAATATTTTTCGATTTTTGGGTTGGTTTTTGCTCAAATAAGGTCTACGGTCCTCTTAAAACATATGTTTGCCCAGAAATAGGTTTACCCATTGGTAATTTAAACGACCCTGCTGAAATATGGAAAACATTGAAATCTACATTAGAAATAGAGGGGAAAGTGTTAAAATTTTTCAGGTAAGGGTATTCAGAAATACCTCGCTAAATTTGAGGAAGTTTACTGCTGTATGGTGGATTCAGGAGAAGAAGTCACTGATAAACACAGGTGTTATCAGCTAATAGATAGTTTACCAGAAAATTACGATTATTTAATTAGGAAGGTGGATGGAATACCAGACGCGGATTTTAAGTTTAAGGATGTAAAAGTGGAATTTTAAAACAACTTTCTAGAAGAAATTTAAGGGAAAGGCAACGTAACGAGACTTTTTTTGTTTCTAAAGCAAATTTTTGTAAATGTAAATAGTATTGCCTCTTCCTAAATCTTATTTTTCAAATGAAATATATTCTGCGGATGATTTTAACAATGACTCTAACTACAAAGATATGAATTATAGAAATAGATATTGAAAAGCTATGGAAAAAATATAGGGAAATAAATTAAATTCCTATGTAGCAGAACTAACAGAGAAAGAGAAGGGTGCTTATAGAGTCCCTGTTGTTGATTCTTACCGGAACACCCCCAAAATACACCAACCTCAACTTATTAAACAACATAACTCAAGTAATAATAAAATAAAACCACGTAGTCCTAAAATTGAAATTTATAGGAAAGAAATAAAAATAAGTCAAGTGAGGATTTAGTTGCTTAAAGTATGACAAATGAGTTAGGTTATAAGAGTTCAAGTGAATGAATTAAATAAGCAATACAATACCACTTATGGAACGGAACACAATCATGTTATGCTTTGGCATAAATGGCTCTGTCATGTAAGTGCAATCAAGAGGATGGTAAAAGAAAATTCAGTCCAAAATTGCAGATCATTACAGGGAAATAAAACCAGATGTGAGTATTGCATCTTAGCAAAGGATACAAGAGCGACCCATCCGAAACAAGATGAAGTTAGATCAAAAGAAGGTCTTGAGCTAATTCGTAGTGACGCCTGGGGTCCCGCACCTGTTACATCTAGAAATGGATGCCGGTATTTACATGCCTTTATAGATGACTCTGGCCGAAGACCATTTTGTTACCCATTGCGTTCTATTTTTGCAAAAGTTAAGCACTTCATGACATTTCTTCGACGACAAACTAATAAGAAGGTGAGAACATTAAGAACTGACAATGGGCTTGAATATTGTAATGAACAAATAAGACATATGCTCAAAGAAATGGGAATAAAACATGAAAGAAAGGCGATATACAGCTCCCAGATGAATAGCACAGCAGAGAGGTACAACAGGGTACTATTAGAAGGTGTACAAACTTTTTCGTTAACAGCAGGACTTCCCGCCTCACTATGGGTAGGAGCTATTGTGGCTACTAACTGTATCCGTAATCGAATACTTCGTATGGCCATAAATACCATACATTTTCAAAGATGGTATAAGACAAAACTTGCATATGTGCATCAGCCAAAAATGAAAAGAAATAAATTTCAGCCTAGAGCTAAGCTTGAAATTTTGGTTTGATATGGTTCTGGGTATAGTGTATATCGCATTTTTCCCTGATGAAAATATAATCGTGGAGTCAAAACATGTGACTTTCGATGAGGCCACAGTTAGAAAAATCATCAGTTCAAAAGGTTATTCATCGACTTTTTAAATAGTGACAATGAAATTCTCACAGGTATCCGGGAAGCAACTACTAAGAAGGAACTCGTACATAACTACGTAAGGAACTCGAGGAGCAATTGGCTAATGAGAACACTGGCACTACTACCCCGAGGGATGAGCAAGATGCGAAGCCTCGAGTCGAGAAGTACTAGGAGAAGAATACGAAACATCCGACAATGACTGACCTGACAACTTATCATAGGAAGGAGAAGATACTCTTAAAATTACATTTCAAAGATATATGAAGAGAAGGAAGAACGGACAAATTGCAGGTAAAATTGATATTTATTTAATAGCCCCATGTTGCTCTCGACTACGATCTACTCAAGAGTTTAAAAGCTACTGCAATAGGTATAAAATAATTTATGATGATACTGTCGCTAATTTTTCATCTATAAATACCTATCAGGGAAAGATCCAGTTGGAGAAAAAAGTAGAAAAAGAATCGCAGATTGATGAGGCTTTTTTGACTGAATAGTCATACCACAAAAAGCTCGTCAAGCTAAAATTCTTCCCGATTCTGAAAAATGGAAGGAATCTATGGGTAAAGAAATTCAGACATGCATGGACTGCGCTTCTTAGAATAGAACAAGAGGTCATAGGAACAAAATTAGTATACACAATAAGGAAAGGGCAGCTGACGTCACTGTGGGTTAGCAAGAAACACCTGTCCGTTTTCTATGGCACCTACTGTACTCATGAGTTTGGATAATTTCATTGGTCTACGTTTAACGAGTTTATGATATGATTGGCCTCCTTAACCAAGACGATTCCTGCAAAGATTGCTAAGACAAAAATGTAGTGGTAGATTGGTTGAAGGAAGTGACTGTTTGTAAACATGCCCTTTCCTTCTTAAAGAAAACCGCGAAAGAAAAAGAAAAGTACATAAAACCCGACTAGTAGTACTTGGCAACAACCAAAGAGTGTTCTTTAGACTACAACGAGATTTTCAGTCCTGCTATCTACTTTACGATAATTCTTCTTTTTATTGTATTTTTTATTTAAATAATAAATTGGTTATTTTTTACTTTATTTCAAGTGTTCATATTGATGTGGAGATATAGACAAAGATATCTGTATGAAACAGCCTGAGGATTAGGTTATACCTGGAAAAAAATCTTATGTGTTATCAAATTTTTAGTAGGCCATTTAGGGGTTACACCAGGCAGGGAAGTGCTAGTATAATGACCTACGCAACAAATTAGTTACAAATGGGTTTAAAGAAGTACCAAGAATGACTTGTGTTTATTCATACAAAAATGAAGCTATAGTAATTGTATGTGTAGAGGACTTACCTATTTTTGCCAAAAATGAAGAAACTTTAAAAAGAATAAAAAATTTGATAGAATCAATTTATGAAGTGAAACATTTGTGCCCTGTTTCAACATCATTAGGAATAAATTTTAAAGTAGAAAATAAGAAGATAATTGATATTCATTGTAAGCATTACATCGAAAAATGTTTAAAAATTTTAATGCTTCTGATGTCTCTACAATATCTTTGCCAGCTGCACCGGGTTTCAACCCAGCTCCTGCTACTGACAAAGACGAGTTTCCTGAATACTCGCCATACCGAAACCTATTGGGATGTCTCCAGTACCGTCTCTCAGAAATACCGTCCTGAAATTGCCTGGACCGTAGCACTTTTATCTCATTTTACAGAGAAAAAAAAATTAACCTATTATAAGACTTTTGTGCGGACATTGATGTATCTTGTATCTACACGATCCCTCGGAATAAAGTTATCATTAAAAAGCAGAAAAAACAACGTTTAAAATGCACAAATAATATACGGAAAGCAGCAAACAGCTGTTTCGAATCTACTAGCGAGATTCTTCTTCAGTGCAAAAGGAACAGCGTGCTAGAAAAGCAAGGCTGAGCAAAATCATAGACAGAGACGCGCTGGCTTTTATACCCTATGCGGGTGGCGAAGGCGCCGAAACAACCAATGAGAGAGAAGCAGTGGAAACGACTGGGTGGACAAGTAGCGACATCTACCGGAGAAGTAGAGAAAAGAAACCAAAAAAGGGGAATTAAATTAACGCTTTCCAAATACTTGGAAAATCTGGAGTACTAGATAAGTCATTGACTAAAGAGTGAGAATTTTTAATGATATGGTAAGCTTCCCAAAAATCAAGATCAAGGTTAGAAGAACATTTTTGGATAATGATGGCTGAGGAAAAATCGAACCTATGTTGAGAAGACCAAGAATGTTGAGCAATAGAAGAAAGTTTGAGCTCCTGATTTTTAACATAACCTTCATGCTCTTTTAAACGAAATCTAAGAGCACGTTTAGTCTGACCAATATAAGAAAGACCACACTGACAAGAGATCTGGTAAATGCCCCAATTATCTAGGCGATCAACGGGGTGTTTGAGATTTGAAAAAGGGATTTTATTAACAGGAGAAAAAATAACTTTAAAATCAAACCTTCTTAGGATTTTAGCAACTTGCTGACTGATTTTAGGAAAAAATGGTAATACAACTGAAGTATTAGATTTGGAATTAGAATGCTTTTCAGAATGGTTCATCAATTTCTTATAAATAGAGTCGATAATATTAGAGGAATAACCACGATCGACAGCAATAGCTTTGAGGTAATTAAGTTCAGCACTAAGTAACTGAGGAGTGGAACAAATATTAGTAGCCCGAAAAACAAAAGTATTGAAAGCAGCGAATTTCTGGTTAGGGGGATGAGAAGAATACCTGTGAGGTGGGAGACTGACAGCAAAAGGTTTACGAAAGACGGTAGTCTGAAAGCCATTTTCACAACGAATAACAAGGACATCCAGGAAAGGAAGACAGTTATTGGTCTCAATTTCAGAGGTAAATTGAATGCAGGGATCAATGGAATTCATAATAGAGAGAATATGATTAATATCCGAATTCATTTCAATCAGGACATAAACATCATCAACATAACGAACATAGAACGGAAATTTTAAGATTTCAAAAAGCTTGATCTCAAAATAGTGCATATAAATATCGCATAAAATTGGACTAAGAGGATTACCCATAGCCAAACCGTCAATCATACGGAAGAAATTACCATTGAAAACAAAAGTATTTTGCGACAAGCAAGCGCGAGTGAGAAGTATAAGTTCCTCGATTTCAAAATAAGAGAAATGGAATTCACAAAGCCTTTTCTTGAGGCAATCTAAAGCCCCCTCAACCGGAACGTTTGTAAATAATGATTTAACATCAAAAGAAACCATCATGTGACCCTGCGGCTTAAAATTATGAAGTTTTTTAACAAAATCAAAAGAATTCTTAACAGTGAAACAGTTACTGCTCAAAAGTGGGGAAAAACAGAAACTAAATATTTGGCAAGCTTATAAGAAGCTGTACCGATACTAGAGACAATAGGTGTAAAAGGAATGTCAGGTTTATGGACCTTAGGTAAAGCATAAAACCTGGCACAATGCGCAATAGACGGAATAAGGGACTTCTTAAAGTTAGCAGGAATAATGGAAGAAGACTTAATGGCAGACTTAATAGAGTTAATTTCACTAGTGGAAGGGTCTTTGCGGATATCCACATACGGACCATCATTAATTAATTTATGGGTTTTTTCCAAATACGTAGATTTGTCGAGAAGAACAATCTGATCACCTTTGTCGGCCTTAGTAATAATTAAGTTTGGATCAGAACGCAAATTTTTCAGACATTGTTTAACAGGATGTTTAAGATTGGGTTTATAAACATTAGAATTGAAATCAACAGTATTGGCAATGAGATGCCTAATAGACTCTTTTTGAGAAGAAGATAGAGCGCTATGCTTAAAGGCTCTTTCAATAGGAGCAATAAGATTAGGTAAAGAAGGAATAGCAGAGACAGAAAAATTGTTATTCAATTTGAGAGCATCGAGCTGATTGTTACTTAATGGAACACTAGAAAGATTGACAACAGCATTTTGGTTAACAAGAGGCAAATTACTGCAGTTATTAGCGACAGAACTTCCACAAAGCGCATTAAATTTCTTCTTTAAAACCGAACAATGAACAGAAGAAGCTGTGAGAACTCTGCTCCATGACCTTCTGTCAATGGATTGAAAATCAGGAGTAGAATTAGCGAGGCTGATATGTAAAGAATATAACTCGCGCTCTATATGAGCAATTTTGTGGCGAGTCTCTTGAATCAAAGCTCTTAAAAGAGCTAATTTAGAACGAAATAAGACCTTCTCAATCTATTTGAAGAAAATAAATTACAACGAATGGAAATGAATTTAGGAATAACCTTCTTACGCCTACAATCAAGTAGGAAATGTAAGTGTTCCAAAAACCTGTACTTTTTTAATCGTAAATTACAAAACCTATTGATTTGAGACATTGCGGAAAAAAAAAATACAGAAGATACAGAAGAATAAAGGCCCGTTAACGCCAAATACATAAAAATAGCAAATAAAGCCTTTGTGCAACAATATTAAAAAGCAGAAAAAATAACGTTTAAAATGCACAAATAGTATATGAAAAGCAGCAAACAGCTGTTTCGAATTTACTAGCGAGATTCTTCTTCAGTGCAAAAGGAACAGCGTGCTAGAAAAACAAAGGCTGAGCAAAATCATAGACAGAGACGCGCTGGCTTTTATACCCTATGCGGGTGGCGAAGGCGCCGAAACAACCAATGAGAGAGAAGCAGTGGAAACGACTGGGTGGACAAGTAGCGACATCTACCGGAGAAGTAGAGAAAAGAAACCAAAAAAGGGGAATTAAATTAACGCTTTCCAAATACTTGGAAAATCTGGAGTACTAGATAAGTCATTGACTAAAGAGTGAGAATTTTTAATGATATGGTAAGCTTCCCAAAAATCAAGATCAAGGTTAGAAGAACATTTTTGGATAATGATGGCTGGGGAAAAATCGAACCTATGTTGAGAAGACCAAGAATGTTGAGCAATAGAAGAACGTTTGAGCTCCTGATTTTTAACATAACCTTCATGCTCTTTTAACCCTAGATCTACCGGGAATTTTATTCAAGTTTTAATAAAACGTTCTACACCAGAATTTTTATTTAAAACTATTTAACTTATTTATTTACCTTATTTTTGTCTGGTTTATATACTTAGTTTATTTTAAAGAAATTTCTGGTTTGAATGAATATTTTGTATGTACCTGTCGGGTCCAATGGACCCGTCTGGTAGACGGAAGGTTAAACGAAATCTAAGAGCACGTTTAGTCTGACCAATATAAGAAAGACCACACTGACAAGAGATCTGGTAAATTAATTATTATTAGCGTTAATTTAATTCCCCTTTTTTGGTTTCTTTTCTCTACATCTCCGGTAGATGTCGCTACTTGTCCACCCAGTCGTTTCCACTGCTTCTCTCTGATTGGTTGTTTCGGCGCCTTCGCCACCCGCATAGGGTATAAAAGCCAGCGCGTCTCTGTCTATGATTTTGCTCAGCCTTGCTTTTCTAGCACGCTGTTCCTTTTGCACTGAAGAAAAATCTCGCTAGTAGATTCGAAACAGCTGTTTGCTGCTTTCCGTATATTATTTGTGCATTTTAAACGTTGTTTTTCTGCTTTTTAATATTGTTGCACAAAGGCTTTATTTGCTATTTTTATAAAGTTATCATGTTCAAGTTCACCCATTCAGCTAACCGCCTACGTTGACGCTTCTTGGTCTAGCGAGCCTGATGACAGAAAATCCTGGATTGTTTATATTACACTTTTAAATGGTATTCCTGTGACCTAATGAGTTACAGAGCAAACTTGTATAAGATATGATTCCATGGAAATCAAGTTCATTGCTGCATCTGAAGCGGTGAACGATTTAAAGGTTTTGCATACATCAGTACTAGAAATTAAGAAAATACTTGCACTTGACGACTCCCAGATACAACGACCCAGTTTATTTTGTGACAATACAGCTGCTATTGCATTTACCAAAGACAAGGCTGATAATTTACGAAGTTGACATGTAGGCTGAAAGTACAAGTTCATACGAGACTGTTACTAACAAAACTTATTTGATATACAGCATGTGAAATCTAAGCAAACCTATGCTGATCTTCTTACAAAAGCTCTCGTTAAAGAGACTTTTATGAGATTAAGAGAGACCTTTTTATGGTAAGAAGTGGATTAAAAAAACCCTTGATAAACATTCTGTCAAAGAACTTTATTTGAAAAAAAATTCTCTTGTGTTTTTTATGGAAATGGATAGGCAAAAGGGGGAATTTTGTAGGATTTAAAGTTTACTTTTCGCATCCTATTATGTATTGTAAAACTGGATTCCCTTATATATTTTTTTCCTCACGTCGTTCTTCCGTGGCGCATACGGCAGGCATTTGTTTCGTTTTCATTTCGAGTCTCAGCGGAGTCGCTTACTACCGGGCTGTTCTCTTCATGGTATTCAGCCATTCTGAGTTGCGATTGCAATCTCTTTATTTTTCTTTCGTTATTTAAATTTACTTTTTAAGGTTATTCTAGCTTTAAATTAAATTAATGTTATTTTCAGCAATATCTAGTAAGTTCAGATATTTCTCATGTAATTTAATTCTTGAAGTAAAAATGTTAATTCGTGCGTGAGTATGCAAATTGCATGCTCGCTTTTCATTGGCTCTCGCCACGCCGCTATCATTTAAAAAGCTAGAGATTCTGTGTGCATGGTGTGCTTTGCTTCTGCTCTTACCTGTGCTCTCGCTCTGCTTGATATGTTTGGCCGATGTTTTCTGAGTTGGATCGCACGCCAACTTTAATTATGAGATTAAGCCAATTCGATTTTGTTATTTTAAAGTGTTAAGCAGTGCTTTTCGATGCAAGTCTGCATTCGTATTCCTATCAAGAAAATGTATGTTTAATATACTTAAATTAATGAAAGTTATTAATATTTTTAGTGATAGATTTTCTGCTTATGTTTAATAGGATTAATTACCTAGCTTTATTAGGTTTGGAATGCCTTATACCTACAACCCAGTAGCAGAATTTTCGGTGTCTATCTGCAGCAAATCAAAATTTATCTGCGACCCAACAATGCTGAACCAAGCTACTATCATAAATACTTATAGTAATCCATAAAACAAACAAAAATTGCATTTTACAAAGAAAATGTAATTAAAAACACAATAATTCTTAAAACAAAGTAAATTTTTAGTGAATTTTTTAAGCTCAGTTCTTATTTTCAAGCTGCTAGATTAATCTGCAAGGTCTAAAATAATCTGCAGCGCTGCTGCACAGTTTCTGCTACGGGGACCTAAAGAATATTGAAGCAATGCTTCTTTCGGTGTCGTATGGTAAAATAGTGCTAAAGTGCCAATTACGCTAGTGATAATTTTTTATAATGCATGGTCACATCGTCATAAAATCACTGCTAAATCCAGTATCTCCTATCTCCTGTGCTTATTTATTTTTGAAACAAAGTGATGTTTCTTCTTCTATAAATAAAAATGTGATAAAGGTTCTATTTAAGTTGCTTAGATGGATTGTTTTTCTGCTTTTTCAACTGTTTGCCCCAACATACACTGTTGTAAGTACTCTCTCTTTTTTCCACTAAACAAAATATTTCTGAAGTGTTGTATAGATGTAAAATTTATACACTTAGTTATTCGAAACAGTACCAATCAAAGCTTCTTTCCACTCTGCTGCAAACCGAAGGAAAGGGATTCTACTTTTATTGTTAAATGTTAATGAGATTAAATTTCATCCTTATTAGAGTTGAAACACACACAAATTACCATATTCTCAACTGCCTTTATCAATTCAGCAAATTCTTCAATTAATAAGTTCAAATAAATTGATAATTAATTTGTCGATCAATTCCAAGAAAGTACATTTGTTTATTTTTTCTGATGATTTAAATTCTGTAAATCAAGTGGAATAACCGAAACAATTAACTTTAATTGAATCAGGTATATGGCAAAAGAAAATCGACCAAAATCATTATCAGACTCATAATTTAAAAATATTCACATTAGTAAACATTAATTTCCAAACAATTGAATTTTACCTAACTAAAATATAAAAGTTTCTTTCATTCATTATTAAGGTTTCACTAAACAATACGAATATTCTCAGGAGGGGCCAAAATTATCTGTGAAATATCTCGCAGAATTTCTGAATACAATGTTGTTAATAGAAGGTGACTTTTATAAATACAGTAAACTCTCTGTAAGGCGGACTCTGTCTAAGACGGAAATCTGTCTAACTCGGAAAGATTTTCAAGTCCCTGCGAATCCATAGACATAGAGTAAAATTTGTCTAAGGCGGAATATTGTCTACTACGGAAAATTTTCTCGGTCCCGATCAATTCCGCCTTAGACAGAGTTTACTGTATTCTAAAAACGGTACTACTTAGTTATCCTGTCGACCAAAAATCTATCGTCAAACTATAAGATTGAATGCCAACAATGGTTGATCGTAAATGTCACATTCACTTGACTTACACGTGTTTACGTCATCAAGTGATTTTTATTTCGATGTTTTATTTGTATTTTTATTAATGTTATACTAATATACTTGTTATTTAATTATTTAAAATAAAAAATATGTCAATTTGTATAATTTGGCGAAATAGGTCGACGGATAACTAAGTAGTAGCCTAAAAACTAAAGGAATGGCCCTTCGTGAAAAACCTGTATTCCCTGGAAATATAGAAAGTTATGTAACACTTAAATAAGGAATAACACTGTAGGGCATAAATAATGATTACGTCTTTATTAATATAGATTTATTTACATATTATATAAGAGATTAACACATATTTATATAATATTATATAATATAATAATTTATATAATATTTACATATTATATAAGAGATAGTACAGTTCACAACATTAACAATGAAAGATAACTTTGGAAAATACATTAATTTGTATCTTTACATATTATTCGCTTAAGTACCAACTTAAATTATGATTAGGCTTTTTTTTACACAAAAAAATTTACATTCGTATTACAACTCAACATGAATACAGTTTACATTCATCAAGTAACTCTAATAATAATTTTTTGATAAAATTTAAATTAATGTAACTTATTGAAATGTATATAACCATACTATTTTTATGAGGATTTGTGTAGTTAAAATATTCATTTCTATTGTAAAAGGAATTCATGTTAAGGAGCTGGAGTTACTAGTTACGACCAACAGCAAAAACAAGCACAAAAAAATAAAAATAATGAGTATAATGGGTGACGTTTCCCAGAACATTTCTGCTACAGAGAAAATCATCCAACAATTAATTTAAAGAAAAAAAATTAAATAGACACATCCCCCCCTATCATTAGTAACATACATTTCGAAAGTTAAAGAAAAACAAATAAAAAGAAATTAAGGAACTTATCGTTTACTTGAGGGTCTGCATCCCCAAGCACAAATGCTCAACTTCATAGTGAGCAACCAAATGCGTTTTTCAAAAACCCCACATTCACTTCATCAGCATTTAACGCACGCATACAGGATAAATAGTGCATTTTAAAAGTTGAAAAATGAACAATATCAATGTGAAAAATGCAGTAAACGAACCAGGACATAGATTTCTTTTTGCAACTAGAAAACTTGAAGAAAATGTTAATTTTAAATTATTGAATTATTTGACTTGGTGAAAATCTTGTGCCGCATGGTCACACGGGTGACGTCATCGGGTTACATCATAATGCTTCTCTTGGCGTTAAAATACGGGACAAAGAAACAGCCACTGTTGCTAGTGATGGCAGATTCTGTAAAAATAGAATATCAAAATTGTTATATTTTTGGTTTAGAAGCCTAGTTATTTGGGTTACTAGTTTAATTAACCTGTATTTTTAAAGTTTGTCTCCGCTCCTTCAAATCAAAATTTTCTTAATTTTGTCAGATTTCAATAGAACCTTTTTTTTTCACATTCTTCCCAAGTCATTTGGTTAACAACTAAACATTGATATATCTGCAACTCTTGGTAACTGCTAATTAGGAAAAATTATCAAAGTTTTTGGCTTTTTCCCATTTCAAACATTTTACCGTTTGTTTAGAACCACGTTACTCAGGGTTCTTGATAGTTAAGTTGTAATTCTCAAGTTTGTTCCACTAGGGGAGGGAGGGAACCTAGGGGTTTATGCTTGCCGCTGTCAAATATACCATTGGTCAAGGTTTAAAAATGGGGCATTATAATAAGATCACACAAAAATTAGACAATTTAAAAAATGCATGCATATTTTGAAGGACTCTGTAATAATGATTAAACCAATGGAAACTAATACCTAGCAGAATCATTTCTATTCTTGATAGGACAGCAAAACCAAATCCAGAAGCAAAATGAAGTCATGTAAATATATAAGTTTTCGTGCAGAGTGTATGCACTGGAACAATAGATTTAGAACTATCCCCAACAGGGGGGGGGGGATAACAGGGAAAAATAAAAATGAATGAAACTACCTCTTTTGAAATATTGACCGCAATGACGATTTAAAGGGAAAAAATTTAAAGATAATGCCTGTAGAGACACCAATAAATTTTTTTTATAGTATCAATTAAAAGTATCCACATCACACGTAGCTAATCGTTGTCATTATAGTTTACAAAATAGTAGAATATAAAAAATATAGAAAAATAGAAAATACACGAAATAGAAAAATAAAAAAATGTTAATTAAAATACCAGTAGACTCCAAAAATATAATTAAACTCCAGTAACTCCAAAATATTACATAATTAAGTAAACACCCGAAGCTCCACTAACTTACATATCTGTTACTACATAAAATACGAGGCTGTATCATCCCTTCACATAGAAATAATTAAGTGAAATTTATGAAATTGCTACATTGTAGGAGTCCTTTTCTATATAGTCACCGTGCACAGTAGCAAAATTCTGCAAACGGTATTTCAAAGAGAGGGGGAGGATGTAATTCCAAGGAGACGCGATAGTAGATCCAAAGGGGATCATTTTTCTAACTTTTACCGACCCGCACATGTGACATATTGTTGAAAAGGCCTGTGACCACTTATTCATGCTATACACCCCCACCCCCCCCCAAATTTGCCCCCATGGGGTATGAATGGTATCAGCTAAATTTAGAAAAGTGTCCCCTGGAAGGCAAATTTGGGAGGAGGGGCTGGGGAAGTGCATAGCATGAATAAGTGGTCACAGGTCTTTTCAACAATATGTCACATGTGTGGGTTGATAAAAGTTGGAAAAATGCCTCCTTTTTTGTCAACTATTGCGCCTCCTGGAATGCATCCTCCCCCCTCTCTTTGAAATACTGTTTGCAGAATAGTGTTACTGTGCACGGTGACTATATAGAAAGGGACTAATACAATGTAGCAATTTCATAAATTTCGCTCAATTATTTCTTTGTGGGGACAAAAACTTATTGATACACCCTCGTACTTATTTTTAAAACATGAAGCTCAACACAATCAGTCAATAATTGTAATTCTTAAAATTCACAATTGACAAGTAGAAGGCATGGAAATCCAACCAACATATATGTTCCATAAACATATTTGTCATATGAACAAAATATGCATTATACATTTAATTTGTAAAATAACTGGATTTGGTGGACAGTGTGCATTTTCTACAATAATTTTAACCTAAATTTCTGTGCCAATAAATTGTAAAGTACCAATTTATAATATTTAATTAACTTTTAATTATCTTACAACACTGCGACAGTGACTTTTAAAACTCCAATCACGTCAAAAACAAATGTGCAATAATAAAAAAATGTAAAAAATATTTACTATACATTGCTTTAAAAAAAAAATAGATAGATCTTAATGTTTTGTTCTTCACAACACAACAGTTACACTATTTCAAACACATTAAAACTGATATGAAATAGTGAGGTGCATGACAAGAGCCTTACTATAGAATATAAAGTAAATTCATCGTTCATTTATAGAGATGTCCAAAAGAATTCGATTAAAGTAGTGTCATAAAAATAATTTTTAGAAGTGCGTTTTCAGTTATAGTACACGATTTTAAATTTAACATTTTCCTATAACTTTTTTTCCTAAAATTTTCAGCTGTTGATAAGTTTCCTAACTGAACTAAATTTTAGCATATTATGTGGTAATTATAAAATCTAAAAGAATTCAGATATTTTGCCGATTCTAGATGCTAATTCCTGAAATTGTATTTTCAACTGTTTAATGGGTTTTTCAAATTGTTTATTTCATCTTTCACATTATATTTACAGGTGAAATAGGTCAAAAGTTGAGTAAAATACAACAACTGATCGCCATTCACAAAAATTATGGAAAAACTTTGTTTTGGCACTAGAATTCAGGATCCGATGAATACCTGAAAAACAAAGTTGTTTTACACTTTTTTGGAATGGGACAAAAGGGAGGAGTTTTACATGAAGGAGAGGAGGGGCTATCAAAAATTTTTAAGTAGGTCAAGTGGGGAATCGTTTATTATGTATTCTTTAATTCTGAATTGAATGACATCATTCGCAAGTTGATACAGTCATATTTTACAAAGTGAAACAGGTTTTATGAATATAAAATCAGAATAGTTTTAAGAAAACAAAAATATGTATACACAGATTTTGACAACTTTAATGACATTGAAGAAGACTCAGATGATCCTGGCTTTGATTATTGCTTGTTTTAGGACATTTAATAAGTTTGAGATTGTTTGATATGATAGAAAGAATATGTTTTAAACATAAAATAAATGTGACAAAGCTAGGTGAAGTACTAAGGTATAATTTTCGACTTTGTATTCATAAAATCTACCCTAACTTTGTAATGAATGATCATATTGACTTGCAGATGCTGTCATTCGATTCAGAAATAAAAAATAGATAAGAAACGTTAATGACATTGAAGAAGACTTAGATGATCCTGGCTTTGATTATTGCTTGTTTTAGGACATTTAATAAGTTTGAGATGGTTTGATATGATAGAAAGAATATGTTTTAAACATAAAATAAATGTGACAAAGCTAGGCTAAGTACTAAGGTATAATTTTCGACTTTGTATTCATCAAATCTAACCTAACTTTGTAATGAATGATCATATTGACTTGCAGAAGCGGTCATTCGATTCAGAAATAAAAAATATATAAGAAACGATACTTCATTTCACATACTTAAAAAATACACCCCTCTCCTACATGGGTTTAAAATGCCCTTCAAACATGGTAAAACAACTTTATTTTGGGGGGACTCATCGGATATTCATTTCTTGTGTCAATACGAAGTTCTTCCCAAATATGGGTGAATGGCCATCTAGTGTCCCTATTTTACCTATACTATAAAGAGCAAAGTTTTGTTAAAATGTTCTGATTGTATTAAATTATGTTTCATAGTCTATGCTTGATGCTTGAATTTTAGTTCTTGTACTTCTTTCAAATATTTTCAACACAGTTGAAGAGGGTTAATGACTTTTGTTTGTATGTCCGTCTATCCGTGTTCTAACTATTGTAAGTAGACTTCGTTTGCCTGAAATTTTAATATGTTATGGGCGTTTACCATAGCAAAATCTCTACTTAAAATGAAGTCTGTCGTATGCATAGTTTATTTACAGGAACTGCCAAAAGTATTTCATTACTTTACGGTCAATGGGGAAAAAGTTTCAAGAAATTTTGATTATCAGCATGATTTAACATATGCTTGTTTAAACATAACTTTCAGGAAAATTTCTTGATGCATATATCACACACAAAATTTTATTCACAAGAATGAATTAACAAATGTTTGCTTAAATAACTCTTCCGAGAGAATTTCTTGTTGCATATCTCGCAATCAAAAGGTTTCTCACCAGTATGAATTAACAGATGCCTGCTTAAATCACCCTTAAGAGAGAATTTCTTGTTGCATATCTCACATGCAAAAGGTTTCTCACTAGTATGAATCCACAAATGCTTGCTTAAAGCACTCTTATCAGAGAAATTCTTGTTGCATATCTCACATGCAAAAGGTTTTTCACCAGTATGAATTAAAATATGCCTGCTTAAAGCACTTTTATGAGAGAATTTCTTGTTGCATATCTCACATGCAAATGGTTTCTCACCGGTATGAATCAACAAATGTTTGCTTAAAGTACTTTTATGAGAGAATTTCTTGTTGCATACCTCACAATCAAAAGGTTTCTCACCAGTATGAATTAACAGATGCCTGCTTAAATCACCCTTAAGAGAAAATTTCTTGTTGCATATCTCACAAACAAAAGGTTTCTCACCCGTATGAGTTAATCTATGACGCTTTAAATTACTATTTTGTGAGAATTTCTTATTGCATATTTTACACACAAAAGGTTTCTCACCAGTATGAATTAACAGATGTGTACTTAAACAACTCTTTTTAGAGAAATTTTTCTGGTGTATTTCACAAGCAAATGATTTTCCTTGGTGCAAGTTAGAAGATCCTTTTCCGTAACAGTCTTGTAAAGAAATGTTTTGTTCCATTATTCACACTTTAAATACTTTTCTCTGCTTTGAAATTTTTCAAAGGAGATCTGAGTAGATTTTCTCTGTAATTACCTTTATTGCTTTATGAATCTGCAATAAATAAAACTATGTCAATCTATCCTAGTTTATAATTAAGGAAAACGTATTTAAGAGCAAGTGAGCTTTTTACAGAAAATTAAAATCACTGTAAACAACTAAATTTAGATCAATTTTTCAAGATAGTAATACAAACATTAGTCATTCTCTAAATGTATGGAGGAAGAAAATATCTTAAGTAACAATTTTTCATTTGAAACAAATCAATCAGTAAATAGAAACAACATAAAAATTATGGAAGAGTAGCACCCACTGAGAAAAATAAAACTTATAGTGAATATGACAGCACTGCAAAAGTGTTGGAAAAGAAAATTTTTGTAAGTTAGACATGTCGAAACCAAACAACAGCAGCCAGATAGTTGAATTTTTATGTCGTTTATAGATTCTGTTAACAATTTTAAATACATATATGACAGAAAAAAATATTGAGCCAGTATTATTCAGGAGTAACACTGGGTTCCAAGAGTAATATTATCCCATATACGAATATGCAGTTGTGCGCATGAAGGAATTTGATCCAAATCCTTAATGTAGCTAAGGGCCTCCATCATAGTAGCCTCTGGAAGAGTGGAATCAAGGTAAACTGCACATTATAGAACAGCCATTGATGTGCAATCATCTCTTCCATAACACGAGAAAGTGTCTATTGGGAAATGTTATGCTGACAATCAACCTGGATAGAAAATTAATAGAGAATGTTTAATAGTGTTTTAAGGATGCTTTAAAATCTAAATTGGCTATAATCTGACACATTTCGGATTTAATTTTTGTTCGTTAATGCATAATATTCGCTGATGCCCCTTTTAATAAATTATGAAATTGAACAGCTTTTTGTTTTTCAGAAGAGAATCTTTTCATAATTTAAGATAGATATGCATTTTTAATAACTTCTAGATACATGTTGAAATAAAATATTGGATTAATAGATACCATGCATGCACGCATGTTGAATAAACCGATACGAGGTTAACATTGCAGTTAGCGCAATTGGCTAGTTGTTGCCAATTTAATTAATAAAATAAATGAAATAAAATAAAATAATAATGAATAAAATAAAATAAATAAAATAAATATTACAAATCTTTTAGAAAATGCTGGAAAAGTTGGTATTTTGAATCAAATTTCCAGACATGGCAGACTGACAAAGCTACGAGATAATCTGTTTTGTCTCAAGACTGAATTCATTTATCGATAAAAAAACACTGCATGATTTCAAATAGGTCAATAGTTATTTATGTAAATATCATGCATTTACATTTAAAAATGAGTCCATAATAGGTTTCAGATGTATTTTCACAAAATCCTTCTCTGAGTAAATTTTCAGAAAAAAAGAATTTTTCTACATAAGGAACCAACAACAAAGCATGCTGAACAGCAGTGATTTCTGGCCAATATGAACTTCAATTACAGACTGGACATTTTATTCCAGAGGAGCTAAATAGTTTCCCAGGTTTCGGGAGAGATTAATTTCCTCGAGGTTTTAACATGAAACAATTTATTTCATAGGTCTACACGAGGTGTAGAAACCCTTCATAAATATTTTAGAAAGTTGTGTGAGGAAAGAAATATAATATTTTTCTTTTCTGTTGCAATATCATAAAAAGAAACTTAGCAAAAAATAATATTTTTAAAAACTATTACCACATGACTCAAAACAAATACACAAGCCAGCAAAATTTGAGTTGTGTACATTGCTTAGCTTTTGATAATTGATTCTTACGTATTTTGTAGCGCTGAATCCGAAAATGGCCTTCATTTTTCACAATCACACCACGAATATTTTACAAAATTTTTATTTTTTTAATTTGAAATTTATGATTTGCAAAACATTCTGACGTGATGGTTAAAAATGAAGGTTATTTTCAGATTTAGTGCTAAAAATTACATATAAATCAATTATCAAAATTTAAAAAACACGACCATCACACCTATTTTATAGTATCAGAATTGAGGTATTTTTTGACTTTGAAATTTACGATTTGCAAAAATTCCTGACTTGATGGTTAAAAATGAAGGTTATTTTCGAATTTAGCGTTAAAACATCATCATAAATCAGTTATCAAAAGTTAAGAAATACAAAAATTTCCTGTATCTTTCAGTATCAGATGTTCTCTATTTTTTTTTTTACTTTTTACCATTGAAATTTACGATTTGCAAAGAATCCTCGCATGAATGGTTAAATCCATTGTTGTAACTAATATGCAGTTGTAACCATGAGAATATCGGACGATTTATCACCAGTGGCAGGCTAACAGGAATATGCATTAAATCTAATGTATTAATTTATAATTAAGTTTAAAAAATATTAAAATGTTGTATTGCCATCAGAATGCTACCCGTGTACATATATTTGTTTTACAGTTCTATACCATAAGGAAGTGAGTTGAAAAACCGATTAAAAAATTCCATCTTTAGACACAAAAACCCAAGTTGAGTTAAACAAGAAAGAAAAATCATGCGTTAAGCATAGATTATGAAACACTTTCCAATACTTCCTTAAATGCTTTAACAAAACTTCGTTATTTCGGGAAATAAGTTATATAAGATAACTAAGTAAACATTTTACAAAATGGATAAAACATTTGAAGAATTGATTTCAGCAGTTACTTTCCATAGCAAATATGTATTTCAATTCTTTTGAACAGCCCTGTATTTGATCTGTAGGTTGATATATATACTATACAATGGGGAAATTTAGTTTAGCAAGAAAACGTATAACAGGTTGAAATTTGACTTTCAACAATTTATATGAATAGATGGAAACATACTTGCATACTTTTGTACAACCCTGTAATTAACCTAGTACTTTTATTACACGCTACAATTTAGCTAAAATTTAATTCAAACTAAAACACTCTTAAAACTACTGAAATCACATTTCCAGAAATTATCATTTATAGATGGCCATGTATCCAATTCTTTGTGTGACCCTGCATATCATCTATATTCTACAGACATTTCTTACTAAATTCAATTCAGTGTAAAAATGTATAGGTATGATGATCCAGATTTTTTTTTCTCCAGGCCCAGCTGGTCATCGAGGTACTAAGAATGAGATATCCACACACATGTATGGCATAAGCAGTATCCATATAAATGGAAACATAAGGAAATATATACCGCTGGAGAAATCATACATTTAAATGAAGTCAAGTGTGAAGTACTTGATATAAAAAGACTCCAACCTAGTTTTAATTTTTTTTTTTTTTTTTTAGAAACTTACATTTAAAAAAAAAAACTCATTGTGTTGAAACTACCACCCCGTATTCCTTCAGGAGCAACTGAAATATAAGCAGAAATGCTAATTTTTGAAACTGACTTGAGCCAATTTAATATAAAATGAAAGGTATTTCTTAAACCAATAAAATTTTCTCATTTTTCATCTTAGACTATAATATTTTTATCAAGTTCCTTATCAATCATGTTTTATTTTTGTATTTATCTCATTTTTCATAAAATAAACTATACTGGGTGAAAATTGCTTCCATCATTTGGAGTGTTTCATTGTACCCCGGCATACGGGGTACAATGAAACACTGTAAGACATTTATTTGTTGTTATTTTTCAAGCATAAAAATATTGTTTAGAACCTAATAAAAATTTATTTAGATGGGGAAAATACAAGATTAAAAATATGCATTAATTATATTTTTGTGCATGCAAAATTGTGGATAGGAAAAAAAAATTAGTAAAATTTGTTTCATTGTACCCCGTCTTCCCCTAACTCATATAAAAACCACTTTTAAGCAATTTGCACTCATATCCAGTAACCATTACAATTTGTGTAACCCTGTATATGAATTATAGCATTTATACACACCATATACTATGCATAAATATAGTGAAACATAAAAGTGCATAACATAATTAAAGATACATTTCCAGCAATCATCGCTACTGTACTGTACTTCGGATACAATATAGTAATATAGTATCTGAAATCTTTTGTGTGGCCCTGTAAATGCTATGTACTTTGTATTATTCATGAAATAAGTTATTGTAAACCTTAGCGACATATATCAATAACATGAAATAATTTAACATAATTAAAATATGCCACAAATAATTCCCTCCACCCCTATATCCCCTATTATGTAACGGAATTCTTTTGTATGGCCCTGTAAATGCATAATAACTATTCTTTGCACCGCATATTCTACAAAATGCATATTTTAGTGCACTTCATAAATGCATATGAATTTTCTTATGTTTGAAAGAGTGCAGCATCATTAAAAATCATTTGAAAGAATTTTTTCCCACTGGCCGTAATATAACGGGATACTTTTGACTGTCCCTGTAAATGAACTAAACATGCTACAAACTTCATTTGAAATATGGAACGTGCTATGGTAAATGTCAATAACATCCAAAAATTTCAGGACAATCCAAGTATATTTATGGGAGTTAGAACGCAGACAGACGGACGGACAAACCAAAGTCATAAACACTTTTCAACTTTGTTGGAAAGTGTTAATAAAAAAGTGTAAAAAAGAAAACACAGATCTGAATTTCCTTTTTAAAATGCATTAAATGAATAAAAAAATGTTAAAAAAAATAATAACAAAAGTGGATAATGAAGGTTGACTTTTCAGTTTCTACAAAAAGTAGGAAGAAAAATAATTTTTTGGGAACAAACTGTTTTATTGCTTTTCAAAATATTCACCTTTAAGATTTATACACTTTTTCATCTGTTCAAACCAATTCTTGAAACAGCTTTCCACTCTGAAGTTCATAGCTCAGAAACATGGTTTTGGAAGGCATCAACAGCTTCTTGAGGTGATGAAAATCATTGCCCACACATTTTTTGTTTGACATAAGGGAATATGAAAAAGTATTAGGCGACAAATCAGGAGAATATGAGCAACGAGACATTAATTCGATATTTTTATCCTTCAAATAATAAATTGTTTTACGTGCTGTGTGGGAGCTGGCGTTGTCATGATGAAGAATGATGTGGTGCTTTTTGTTGTTTTTCCTGATTTCGTTGACGACACTTGGCAAACAAATTTCTGTATACCATTTAGCGTTAACAGTTTTTCGATCCTCTAAAGGAATGTTGCGATATGTCCTGCAAGGCCGAAGAAACAAGCAGTCATTTCCTTGGAAGTGCTTCATGAATGAACAACTTTCGTAGGATTCGGTTCATCTGGAAACACCCAAACAGTGGATTGTTGTTTAGTTTACGATTCATATGAATGTATCCAAGTTTTGTCACCTGTAACAATGTTGTATAAAGATTTTGCAGTTCCAAATTTTAATTTTTTTGCCATTTCCTTACACCAATTTGCACGACCTTCTTTTTGCGCTTCTGTCAAATTGTGCGGAATCCATCTGGAACAAATCTTTTTAACAGCTAAATGTTCATGCAAAATCGAATGTATTGCAGTCAGTGATATGCCAAGGGATGCTTCTATCTTCTATCTCACGATACGTGACATGCCGATCTTCTTCAATTATCTTGCACACAGCATGGATGTTGTTTGGAATCACTACTGATTTTGGTCCTCCTTCAAGAGATTCATCACTGACGGATGCACGACTATTATGAAATTCTGCAAACCAATTGTAAAGAGTCTTTTCTGATGGTGCTTCATTACCAAAAGTTTCACGAAGCGATATTAAGCATTCTTGCCGAGTGAGGCTTTTCCTAAAATCATAAAAAATCATCCAATGGAAATCTTCACGAGTTATTTCCATTTCACTCACTTGTTTCTTTAGAACACTCACCGTAAACAAAATACGCCGACGATTTCTAAGATGCTACGGATTCCAAGATAAAAAAATGTGAATTTTAGGAATATCCTGAAGACAAATTTCAGCAGGACCTTCTATTGGTCGTTTGTAAAAACATAAAAGGCAACCCTCATATTAAGTATCAGTATAAAATTACTGTAAAAGAAACTTAAAAAAACACAAATAATTTACATTTAATGGTGATAATTAAAAAGATTAACGAAAATAAAATCGAAAATATCTTTAAAATCTATAAACTGATTTTTAAAAAAAATGCACCTAGAAATTTTATTAATTATTCCACAAATGGCATTAAAATTGACAAACGTTGTATTAAAACAGTTATAAGAAAATATATTAAAATAGATAAATATTAATATCATACCTTTAAATAAGTTAGTACCTTCAAAGGAAATTTTGCTTAAATGGTGATCATTAGGCCTAATTGACTAATTGGCGGCTCAAATAATACACTAATTGGTAACTTTCTTTATATTTTCCCAGCTATGTTGGAAATCGAAAGTGAATAAATAAAATCAGACATGGAATATTTTTAACAGAGAAATTAATAAAAAATAACAATTGAAAGTTACGATAAAAGATGCAGATGGAAAATTATGCACCGAGATATGCAACGCCATTTTGCAGATTTGCGGGAGAAGCGATATCGAAGACTTTTCGATCAACGTTCGATTAATAATTCGCCATGCAAATATCTATCAGCATACTAAAATTTCATTAACCTGTGTTGTGGTATGTTGCATTGCAAATTATATAAAATATTAGGTTAATTACAGAAATAGGCATGTCTTTTTCCACACACAAAATAAAAAAATTGTTACAAAAAGTTGGTCGTTTTAAATTTCAATTAAATTTAAGAAGTCACAATTGTTTAGAGATTTGAAGAAAGAAAAGCCATGCTAGAAATTAGACACATAAAATACAGAGAGAAAGTTTAGCTAAAGAGTCAATTAACCACAAAGTATCCTTTTGAGGTACATATTTTTTAATTATCCTACTTTCGTTAAAAATATAAAATTATTAAACCATAATTGACATATGTGTGCAACTAAAATAACTTGTATAGCTATGTAATGTTTTATTAACCTTGCCTTACTTATGAAATTATAATTTTTTTAAAAAATTGCATTCTTTTAAGGAGTACCTATAATGCGATAAAATGTAGCCTATTAGCTCATTTGAAAAATAATAATTCTTGAATTAACTATCATTCAGAGCTACAGAAACTAAAATGCAGAACAATATCATTAAACTAAGAGCATTTTGAATCATGTTGGCATAGTTCAATCTTGGATCTGTGTACAATTCTCAATGTAACTAGGATATAATCAAGATAATTATTGTATAATTTAAAGCTTACTTTAAAAGAAAATAATTAAAGACATTTTTTAGCCAGTCGATTTGTTTAATTTAAAAGGATTCCTTATCGTTTGAACTATTTTTTTATTTGAATATTTAGCAGTATCTTATCGAGACATTATTGGATGGTTTTAGGAAAGGAAATCATTTAATAAAGGAAAAGTTTTAGGGTAAAAAATGAAATTTTAATTTTAAAATAAATAAGAAAATTTTAAAACCACCACATTTCTACAATTTTAGACTTCCTGATATAGCTTTTGATGGGCACTTTCCTTAGAAGTGTGCTCTATGTAAAGATCAGGTTTTCTAAAAGATAATTTCAGAAAAAAATAAATTAAATCCCATTATGACCTATGTAAAAATCGAGTAACATTAAAAAAGAATAACAAACGTTGCAGTTTTGGATCATTCTAAGGGAAATGGATGGAATAAATAGCAATATTAGCATTTTTAAAAATATTATTATTGTATTTTTTCGGCACTATGTAAGAATATACTAGAGATGTTGAAATTTAGTTTAAACAATTTGTGTGAAAATCGATATTTTGTCAATTTTCTCAAAATGAAGGGTTCCAGTGCCCCGAACCCTCCTTAATAACACTGGGCAGTACAAAAATTCTCTCTATAGACATTACGGTTGATTCTTGTAGATTTTATATCACTAAATTAAAATTAAGGC
This sequence comes from Maratus speciosus, assembly GCA_963932465.1. NCBI lineage: Eukaryota > Metazoa > Arthropoda > Arachnida > Araneae > Salticidae > Maratus > Maratus speciosus. Next base: position 679,791,030 of record OZ010786.1, read on the forward strand.
AGTGAAATGCGGTATCACATACAATATTTTAGGTAGGAAGGTTTGCTTTTAAAATTCAGATATTTGATGTCTTCACACAACTTAAGTGGAAATGGATGAAATGTACTTTCCTATAATTAAATATGTAAAAACATTATCCGAGTTTTAGTAGTAAAAGAAATGAAAATGTATCAATGGATAGCAAATTTGGACACAGATGGGTGTTGAGACACCAAAAATTAAATGCACAAGTGTCAACAAACTACATTTTCATGCTATATTCCATCGATATTTATGAAGACAGTGAAAACATTTTTTCCATAATTTCAATTTTATCTAGCATTGGGATGATCCTTCTCTATTTGTTATTATTATGAAATAGTTTCTCGAAAAAAATGATACATACAGTGGCAAATTAGATATATTGTATATATTAGATTTGTGTAGTTTACATATTTTTTATGCAGGGAGAATTTATTTTTTCTAACCAGTGTAATTAATCATATATGAATTGTCATGTATGCATTAATTTTTTAAGATTCGGTTTCCAGAAATCATTTTTCACCTGCCTTTTACCCCCCCCCCCCTTACCTTCTGTCATTTATTGATATTAGTGTTTGTGTTTCGGAGAATAGCTTTTTTATGTTTGAATATCCCATTTACTCTCTTTTTGAAACTGACAAAATTATGTTTGTCCAGAATCCAAATGCAAATTTAACAAATAACAAAGGAAGATGTACAGTCTGATACAGGTCACTATTGAGCCAAAATTTACATTAATACATAAATAATTGAATCTGTAAATTCTCTAACTCGTATGCATTCTGTAAATGACATTGGGTTGTGCATTATGGTCATGAATTCATCATTTACTCAAATAAACATTTTCTTTGTCACAATTTTCACACAACACACACACACAAACACAAACAAACACGATGTTTGTCACAAACAACCGTTGTCACAATTTTCAATAAATTTGGTGCTGTAGTCATAGAATAATTTACACCCATACTTAAATAAAATTTTCAAAAATCCAGTGAAAAGAGAAAAATTTTACTGTTCCTTTTGCATTTGCTATAATTGTCATACACTTTTGATTATAATTACAGACAATAAATAGATAAATAATTATAATGATAAAAGGTTTTATTTATATATTTTATGTACATGACTGGGTGGTGAAAGCTTATAAATATGTTTTTAATTTTCAACATCAGTTTTGCAGAGTCATAAAATCTGCCAATGAAACAGAATTTTAATCTTTTGAATTTAATGTAGTGAAGAAAGAAAAGGGGGGGGGAGGGGGAAGAGCAAGCAGAAACATCAGCTGTTGATATGTTTTTAGGCTTGCCCTTGCCATATAAATCCAATGACCATTAGCATGTAAGCAAACATAGAGAAATAGTGCAATTTTCTGAAAGTTGTTTTTTATAAGTTTTCATAACAATTAATTATGAAATTGATGATGGGAGGGGGGGGGGGATTGTTCAACAATGTATTTTTCTTTCTATTTGGTCTCAGAATGGTCAAATTTCATGAAAAGTAAATACAAGGATAACAAAATGCATTTTCAACTGAGATTCTAGGAAAACATGCTCAACTTTGCAGTGTGAGTTTTTTCTATGCTACTTCACTTTTTTGTTGTAAAAATTATATTTATATGGATCTTTAAATTCTATATTATTGTTTTTTGTCAATGTATTTACGAGTGTGATTTAGGTAAAAATAGCATTTTCTTAAGCAACGTATGACTTACGTTTTAAAGTTTGCAAGGTATAAGACATCATCAAATTTAAAATTCATGTGAAAATGCAAAAAAGAAAGTGACCATTACAGTTATTTTTTCTAAATTTAAATAACTATTGCTGTTTATGGTATTGGTACATAAGTATATTAATATGCGTAAAAGAGATGGCAGTTTATTTATTTTTCTTGGATATTTTAAAGTTGTTAATTATTTATTATATTTTAAGCTATGTTTTTGAAAATACTGTAGACCTCTTTGTTATAAAAAATATACCTCATTTTAACTTACGTATTTACCGAACTGGAACACCATTCAGAATCGTTTTAATTTTTAAAAAATAATTTGATTTGCTTAAAAATTCTTATGTACAATTTACCAACTAATTAGACTCTCCTTCAAACATTTTGTTAATAATATTTAGCTACATCATCTCTTTAATTAATCGACTCTTTAGACTTCTGCATTCCTGGTATTTTATTTAATTCACTTGTAAATTGAAATTCATTTTAAAAATGCTATCATATACTTTCCCTTTAAATTTTTATAAATGAAAATTAAGGATTTTTATTAAATATTTAATTTTGTGATATATTTATTTTTTGTTGTTGAAGTAATAGAAATTATTGATCTGAAAATGCACATGCATATCTTTATTTATGTTTCTTAAGAATCAACAACAATGAACTAAGCTGAAATACGATTCTAAATAATGTGTTTTGAAGATTCTTATTTTAGCATAAAGTGTAACATAGTCTAATTTTACTTGACTACATTTTAAAAATTTTTTAGGATGTGTGATTACTAATTGTATAATATGTTACTTAATATACTAATACTATATACTAATTTTTTTTTTTTTTTTTTTTATAAAGTAGTCTGCATTTCATCATTAAAAAAAAATAACAATAACGTATGGTATTTACATAAAGTAAAAATGGCAATTGAAATCTAATGTAATATGTAACTTATTATTTAGTTTATTTATATTATATCACTTATTTATTTTGTGAACTTGATTATACTACACGCTAGTTAAAGTTTGAGTTATATATTTACTTTTTGCCTTTTAGGTGTTATGGTTTTCTTCGTAAAATACTGGCAACAATAATCTTTGACAAATGTATAATAATAAACATTGTGATGCTTCCAGAAATTCCCAATCGTGTTTACAGATTTAAAATAAAATATGACATAATTTTGATTTTCTTCTAAACAGCAGCATGCGAAGAGAAAACTGCACCAGGGGCAAAGTTTAAATTTGACGCCCCCACCCCTTTCCCAACTTTTTTTTGTGACAGGTGCCACAAAATTGAAAAGTTCAGAAACAAAAACAAATTCTATTGAATACATATTTCGCGTTTATTTTAAAATTTTAAGTTTAATTTTTATTCAGAAATTCAAAACACTAAATACAATATGAGAGAAAATTAAACTTATATTTTGGCAAAGGAGGTCTGGAAAATGGATGTACAAAAAATGTATCTAATATTACAGTATAACAGTTTAGAAGCCTTTCATATTCAGAGGAAGAAACCACATGCTATTTTGAGAGTAGTATATGTCTTTGCCACAAGGGGCAAAAAAAGTTAAATGGGGGAGGGGGGGTGCGCAGATTCAGAAGAGAAAGTTAACAAAAGAGATAAAAACAAAGGAACCAAATCAAATTTTGAAAAGAAAGAAGTCCTTATCCATAAATTTGAATTTCGGTGTGGGGTAAACGACAATGCAATAAAAAAAAAAGAGGCTTGTAGTATAAATTTTGCGCCCCCTCAATTTCGCGCCCGGGGCGACTGCCCCCTTCGCCCCCCCCCCTTTTTTGCACGGCCCTGCTTCTAAATACAATCTGAAATTTTATGGGTTTTGATGGTCCAAAAATGTTTTTTAAATTGCGTAGATCTTCATAAAAAAAATAATAATGCCATAATTTCTTAATTTAGTGTGTAAATTATTATTTTAAAGCAAAAATGAAATAGAAAGCATATTAAAACTTAATGAGGATCATAGAGTTGCCTAAAATGTTTTTTAAATTGCGTAGATCTTCATTAAAAAAAATTAAAACGATAATGCCATAATTTCTTAATTTAGTGTTAAACTTATTATTTTAAAGCAAAAAGGTAGTTAGAAAGCATATTAAAACTTAATGCGAATCATAGATGGCAGCATGGAACAAAGAATTTTTTTCATGAGTTTATTAGTAGAAGTTGAATTTGATTATATAATCGATATGTTCTTTAATCGTCATGTTTCATCGAATTGTCCAGTGGCTTCTGCGAAATGAGGCGATATATAATTCGCTCACTCGAAGTGTTGTCTGTGAAGTTTTTCCTTTAAATACAACTTACTTTAATTAGCATCTTTTAAAATATTCATTCTTTCTGCTATTGAAGGTATTGTACATAAATATTTCATAATTTAATTATTTTAAATATTGCTATTTTTAGTTCTTGAGACAAGTTGTATTTAGGCCTAATTATTCAAAATATAGATAATCCTCCATTTAATTTTAATCTCTTCTAAGTTGATAGATTTTTGTTTTTATGTCTTCCCTTAAATAAAACCTTACGAAGAAGAGAAAAATTCCCCTAAGCTATCTTCTGAATTCATCACTGATAATTCACATGAAATATGTTAAAGGAATTTAAATGATTTTTCAACTTTATACCAAAAAAAGGTGTCAAATTTTAGATTTACTTATTGTTTCCACAATCTTTGTCCTTTGAATTACCAACTACTTTATACAGTAGACTTCCTCAAATTAGGGATGCACTGAATAGTGATTTTGGCTGAATGTCGAACATATGGCCAACTGGTAAACCGAATATTCAGCTAGGCGACTAGCAAGTGACTAGCTAGTGACTAGCAAGAATAACTAATATTCGGCTTTCTGAATACTTTTAAATTTCAGAGTTTGAAAGTATTAAAAAAAAGTTAAATTTAAAAAAAATTTTCATAATATTTAACACACATACTTCCAGTGGCGCAGCCACGGGAGGGGTTTGGGGGTTAAAACACCCCCCAGAGCTAAGAAAAATTACTATAATTGCCTTTTATACGAATCAAAACCAAAATTTATATTTAAACGTTTGTGCGTTTTTTGAAATCCGCCGCTTTGAGAAATCAAACTCTATTCAACAAAGTGATTCAATTAAACGGCGAAAATTCTACTTAAAACTGTGAAAGCGCATATTACATTCATTGGTTTTGTGAAAATTGGTTATTTGGACTAAGTCACTTTTTCGAGACATCTTATGCTAAAAGAATGGTCATTTCCTGCCACACAGACGCTTTGAGTTTAAGTATTACACAATGGGCCATTTCTTAATTGCACTTCTGTCATTGTTCCATGTTCGAAACAATAATAGACCATCGAATTTCAGAAAAAAACATGAAACATACACTTTGCAGATCTCTCTCAGTTTCACGCGCCCTGTTTTACGCTTTTTGCTCCCAATTATATCTAAGACGAAGCTTTTTACGTACCCAAGTAAAAATCTTTGTAAAATAAGAATTAAAAAAGTAGTAACTATAAAGTTGTAAAAAGCTGTTTTTTGATTGTGATTGAACAAATTATCACAATCAGTGTGCCTTTCGAACCATTTGTTCCTTAGAAGATCTGTACACAAATTTAAAGAATGTATTCCATTAGTTAGTAATGTAGCAACGAGTAATGGTGCTTGCTCTCGGAGAAGCATTGCTACCCGTGTCACGTGGGAAAGAAGCTTTTATTGTAATTTCATTGAGTTACAGATGTCTGTGAGTATGGATTTTGAAAAGAGAGGGGTTAAATGTAAAACGTTTTCTTAGACTGTATAAAATATAATTATACACAATTTTATGCTAATCATGCATTAATTTAAATTAATAAGCACAATGTTAAAAATCTGCAGTTTTAGCTTTATAGTCACTCGCTATTATAGAAAACATTATGAAACATATCAGAAAACATATATGTTACTTGAATACATTATGGAATATTCTCATTATTTTTTATTATTCTCATTCTCATTATACCTTAAAATTAACCACCATGTCAAAAACCAAGCTTTTATACCAACTACACTGTATGGCCGAAGGTGACCGGTCACTTGCAATTTTAGACGTTTTGTTAAATATCTAGAAAAATACATGAGGAATTAACCTGAAACTGCAGGTGCGTAAATAGTATAGTATAGGTCATATATTTCCGCGAAGATTTTTTTTCCCGAAACCCCATAAGGGACCGTCAACAAATTGAAAAAGAACGAATATCTTTTGGATAATCCTGTAAAAACTAATGTAGCAAAAGCGTTCAAACGCGAGATTATTAATAAGTGGCTTATTATAATATACTGTGTTCATTTTTATGAGGATAGCTGTGTATACTCATAGAGAAATTAAGGTTTTTATTAAAACTGTCCCAAATTTCACCAAGTTTTTTGCTTATAATGTGCAGAGTTCTTATTATAAAAAAAGTTCTTTTCAGAAAATATGAAAACAACATTGTTTATAATACCCTGCAATCAGAATTTAAAAAAAAATAAAAATTGAATGAAAAATGAGTAGGTTTACTAAAAAATGTTTCACTGCGCATGCGCGAATACAATCAAAATATAATGTGCATAATGTATTAGCTAATTATATAGAGCAAGTTTTGTGAAAGCCTCAAAATCATAGCTTGAAAATTCTGAAAATTATCGTCAATAGAATAAACTCGAAATCCGTTGTTCCCAAAAGGAAGCAAAAAGATGAGGGATTGTATCCAAACATAGTAGTACGTGCAATATTGTGTACGCTATCTTGGCACTAATCAACAGATATTTGATACAACCCCTCATCTTTTTGCTTCTTTTTGGGAACAACGGATTTCGAGCTTATTCTATCGACGATAATTTTCAGAATTTTCATTCTATGATTTTGAGACTATCACAAAACCTGCTCTATATAATTAGCTAATACATTATACACATTATATTTTGATTGCATTCGCGCATGCGCAGTGAAACATTTTTTAATAAACCTCATCATTTTTCATCCAATTTTTATTATTTTTCAATTCTGATTGCAGAGTATTATGTACAATGTTGTTTGTCATATTTTCTGAAAAGAACTTTTTTTTATATTAAGAACTCTGCAAATTATAAGCAAAAAACTTGGCGAAATATGGGACTTTTTTTTTATAAAAACCTTAATTTCTCTACGAGTATACATGCTATCCTCATAAAAATGAACACAGTATATTACAATAAGCCATTTATTAATCATCTCGAGTTTGAAGATTTTTGCTACATTAGTTTTTACAGGATTATCCAAAAGATAGTTCCTTTTCAATTTGTTGACGGTCCCCTATGGGGTTTCGGGAAAAAAAATCTTCGCGGAAATATATGACCGATAACTGTTTACACACCTGCAGTTTCAGGTTAATTCCTCATGCATTTTTCTATATATTTAACAAAACGTCTAAAATCGCAAGTGACCGGTCACCTTTGGCTATATAGTGTATATCGCACAAACCGCAGTTTTAGAACGTTTTTTGCTCTTGCATCCTTTTAATTTCGAATTTTTAGAAAACTGTTCTTGGTGATCATTTACGTTTCTAGAGTAAAAGCCATGCCAAACTTAATGTATCTAGCTCTAACAATTCCTAATAAATCATAATTAAGGCTATATAATGCTGCTAGCATTGTATAGGGATAATACGTAATTAAAAAAGCGTGCAAAAAGACGTCCGTCTGACATTAGCCTTAGGTCGTTTTCAGACCGTTTTCCGCTTATTTCATCCTTTTTAAATTGAATTTTTTTTTTTAGGAACCGTTCTTGAGCATTTATACATCCCAAAAGTTATCACCATGCCAGATTCTAACCTTCTATACAAAATGTATCACACAAACCGCAATTTTAGAAAGTTTTTTTTTTTCTCTTGCACTCTTTTAAAATTTCGAATTTTTAAAAAACTGTTCAGGGCATGCATTTAAGTCTCTAAATTAACAACCATGCCAAATTCCATGTTTCTAGCCGTTGTTTTACCGATGTAAAATATAGCTTATGTTGAGACGGAGATAGTCACCATCATTTTGCCATTATTATTAAGGTTGCACTCTACGCTTAAAAAGTAAAATCGGAATTATTATAAGATCCTTCGTGCGTCTTATTTTTCTGGCGGTCAGCGGGGGAGTTGAGGGCACTCGGTGTACCTAAGCGACGTAGAATCTTCCAAGGATTGTCGGTAATGATTTTAAAAAAAATGTGTCTGTAATGTGCCGCGATATTAATTAAAAACCCATGTCGAAAACAATGGTACGGATCAAAACAGTGTTGCTACTTTGTGACCTCCTTTCGAAGCGTGCTTGGCACAGTGCCAAGTTTAAACTTTGTATAAGATCTTTGTTTTAGGTAAGGTGAAACATAATAATAAGCACTTTTTATTCCAACTGAATTCAATTATTGAAGGCAAATATTAAAAAGATAATTCATATAATAATTCCAAGACATTAAATGTCAGTAATTTTGAGACAAAAATTGCTTATAATTCAATAAATAATTCATTTATAAGGAAAAAAACTTTTCGATTAGAAATCATTTCAATAATTATGTCTGAATATGCTTTTATTTTTAAAAATGAATAGAAAAAATTCACGTTATTAAGCGTACTTTTTTTTATTCCTTTAAAATTGTCCACTATTACATGAAATATGATTTACAAGTGACTTTTCGTGAGAATCTCTGCAACCTCTTTCCGAAGCGTGGTTGGTTCTCTACCAAGTTTAAACTTTGTACAAAGTCTGTGTTTTAGAGGGAGAAATATTCATCGGTTTTCATTCCAGTAGAATTAAATTATGGCATGTGGTATTGTTATATGTACGCAAGTAAATATTATCTTTGAACAGTTCTGATATTTTGTATGGAACCCTTTGTATTTTTTAGTTAAGTTCGCACACGACCGATTATCTTTTTAAATCCGTTCGGTTGTTCGGTAATCCGTCCGTTGTTTTAAATCCGTCCGTTTCTCAAAAGTAACCCCTACAAACGACGAGACGGAGATAGTCACCATCATTTTGCCATTATTATTAAGGTTGCACTCTACGCTTAAAAAGTAAAATCGGAATTATTATAAGATCCTTCGTGCGTCTTATTTTTCTGGCGGTCAGCGGGGGAGTTGAGGGCACTCGGTGTACCTAAGCGACGTAGAATCTTCCAAGGATTGTCGGTAATGATTTTTAAAAAAATGTGTCTGTAATGTGCCGCGATATTAATTAAAAACCCATGTCGAAAACAATGGTACGGATCAAAACAGTGTTGCTACTTTGTGACCTCCTTTCAAAGCGTGCTTGGCACAGTGCCAAGTTTAAACTTTGTATAAGATCTTTGTTTTAGGTAAGGTGAAACATAATAATAAGCACTTTTTATTCCAACTGAATTCAATTATTGAAGGCAAATATTAAAAAGATAATTCATATAATAATTCCAAGACATTAAATGTCAGTAATTTTGAGACAAAAATTGCTTATAATTCAATAAATAATTCATTTATAAGGAAAAAAACTTTTCGATTAGAAATCATTTCAATAATTATGTCTGAATATGCTTTTATTTTTAAAAATGAATAGAAAAAATTCACGTTATTAAGCGTACTTTTTTTTATTCCTTTAAAATTGTCCACTATTACATGAAATATGATTTACAAGTGACTTTTCGTGAGAATCTCTGCAACCTCTTTCCGAAGCGTGGTTGGTTCTCTACCAAGTTTAAACTTTGTACAAAGTCTGTGTTTTAGAGGGAGAAATATTCATCGGTTTTCATTCCAGTAGAATTAAATTATGGCATGTGGTATTGTTATATGTACGCAAGTAAATATTATCTTTGAACAGTTCTGATATTTTGTATGGAACCCTTTGTATTTTTTAGTTAAGTTCGCACACGACCGATTATCTTTTTAAATCCGTTCGGTTGTTCGGTAATCCGTCCGTTGTTTTAAATCCGTCCGTTTCTCAAAAGTAACCCCTACAAACGACGAGACGGAGATAGTCACCATCATTTTGCCATTATTATTAAGGTTCCACTCTACGCTTAAAAAGTAACATCGGAATTATTATAAGATCCTTCGTGCGTCTTATTTTTCTGGCGGTCAGCGGGGGAGTTGAGGGCACTCGGTGTACCTAAGCGACGTAGAATCTTCCAAGGATTGTCGGTAATGATTTTAAAAAAAATGTGTCTGTAATGTGCCGCGATATTAATTAAAAACCCATGTCGAAAACAATGGTACGGATCAAAACAGTGTTGCTACTTTGTGACCTCCTTTCGAAGCGTGCTTGGCACAGTGCCAAGTTTAAACTTTGTATAAGATCTTTGTTTTAGGTAAGGTGAAACATAATAATAAGCACTTTTTATTCCAACTGAATTCAATTATTGAAGGCAAATATTAAAAAGATAATTCATATAATAATTCCAAGACATTAAATGTCAGTAATTTTGAGACAAAAATTGCTTATAATTCAATAAATAATTCATTTATAAGGAAAAAAACTTTTCGATTAGAAATCATTTCAATAATTATGTCTGAATATGCTTTTATTTTTAAAAATGAATAGAAAAAATTCACGTTATTAAGCGTACTTTTTTTTATTCCTTTAAAATTGTCCACTATTACATGAAATATGATTTACAAGTGACTTTTCGTGAGAATCTCTGCAACCTCTTTCCGAAGCGTGGTTGGTTCTCTACCAAGTTTAAACTTTGTACAAAGTCTGTGTTTTAGAGGGAGAAATATTCATCGGTTTTCATTCCAGTAGAATTAAATTATGGCATGTGGTATTGTTATATGTACGCAAGTAAATATTATCTTTGAACAGTTCTGATATTTTGTATGGAACCCTTTGTATTTTTTAGTTAAGTTCGCACACGACCGATTATCTTTTTAAATCCGTTCGGTTGTTCGGTAATCCGTCCGTTGTTTTAAATCCGTCCGTTTCTCAAAAGTAACCCCTACAAAAAGAAAAAAGGTTACTTCTTTATAATATTAGTACGGGTACGACTTCAGTTTGAACCCGTATATTTTTAGAGAACTTTAACAATAATAAAGATGTTTTAACAAAATTTTTAACAGATTTACTTCATTACTTAATGGCAAATTTGATGTCGTGTAAAGTACTGGAAGTGCACAAAAAAAAAAAAAAAAAAAAAAAACATGTTTAATATCAACTACACTCCAAAATATGGATTACCTAACTGAGCACTAATTGGACGTAAATGATGATAAATTCCACCAATTTTCGTGATGTTGTTACATTTGACAAAAGCACGGCAAGTATATTGAAAATTTTGTTAAAATGGCTTCATTGTTATTAAAGTTAAAAACAAGAATTCAACATTGTCTTGGAATGAAATCCTGTGTATTTTTGGTTGAACAAATGGATTGGAATTCTGTTATTTTCTATGCAAAAATTATTTGCTGGACTGTACACTTACAACTCTTAAAGTTTGCCTCATCATCTGTAAACACTTTGTATAAATCTAACCTAGTTTGGGGTTATTTCATTGGTGCATTTTATGTTTTCTAAATCTAATACTGTAAACGCTGTTTAAATGAAACACAACCAATGTAACTGCGGGTAAAAAGCATTATGATTTGATTCATTAAAAAGACAGATTATATTAACCGGTGATTCAAATAACCGGCGAACAGTTTTATCAAAAAACTCAAAACCCCCCCTAGAACCGAATTCTGGCTGCGCCACTGCATACTTCCATAAACAAGATCTTTTTACAAGTAAATTTTACACTAAAAAAAGTCTATGCGTTTAATTTTTATTTAAGAAGATAGTTTTAAAGCTTCTTTCATTGATAAAATTTTGAATTTCAAGGAATCCTCTCTGAATTAAAACAAATGAATAAAATTTCCTTTGTGTATTCTAAAACAAATATTTTTAAATCAAAGTGAAATTTTGAAGGAATCGGAAGAAAACTTTTACAATCATATATCCTGTTTAATTGTCAAGAAGGGACTAAAATCGTCGTTATTGGTTAATTTTCTTACTTTATACTTTTCAAATAGCAAATAAAGAATGTAAAAGCATTCTCTTTTATTTAAATATAATTTTATTTCTAATTATTGTAAATATTTTCATTAATTGAGAAATATAAGAGATATAATTGATAAGATATATAATTGAGAAAAAAAGAAGCTGTTTTAAGGTTTAAAAAAAATAATAAAATAAAGTTTTTTTAAGCATTCGGCCTGGTCAAATATTCGGAGTTTTATATTCGGCCTAACTTAATATTCGGCAGTTACGCCGAATACCGAATATTCGGTGCATCCCTACCTCAAATCCACACATCTTGGGACCACAGGTTGTGCAGATTTTGGAATTTTGTGGCTTTCTGGTCATTAGTTTGTTTCCATTTTTAAAAGAGTAATTTGAATGTAATATTGCAATCAAAATTATTATGAATGCTTGCAATAAAGTGAAATATTAAAATAATTAAGGGAAATTATAAAAAGCAAGATAATTTTAAAAATGATTAAGTAAAAGTCAAGCAAATAATAATATTTTGTTAAATATGCATAATAAAGATGAGATATATTTTCTTGAATTATTCAATGAAACGTCCTTCATTAAGGTACCCTATTAATTCAGATGAAAGTCATACAGTATGGAAATTTTATTTCAAGTATAGCCAGTCTTAATATCCAAAAAAGTTTCATTAATATATAAATAATATTTGGTAAAAAGATTGTGATTACCCGTGATATCAGCAATATCTTGTTTTTCTTCAGAAATAAATTTATACTTCCTTCATGAAGAACCATGAGTTCAGCCATATTATCGAGAATTACATATTAAAATGCATACGGAATGATATAAAACTAAAAAATTCTTTAATTTTGCCCCTATATCTAAACTAAAATTTTCATTGTTTACACATGCAAAAATGTGTGGATTGTAGGGAGTCTACTGCATATCAAAGTTATTTTTTGATTGTATTTTTATTGACTGATGTGAAAAAAAATCATGACTTCTGAAAAGTGAATTTGTTAATTTAAATTGTATTTTTATAATTTTTAGGGTTCTGTACTTAAAAAGTAAAAACGGAACCATTATAAGATCACTCTTGTGTCTGTCTGTCGCAGTAATTTTACTCCTAAACTATGGAATGTGAAAGTTGAAATTTGACTGAAGTAATAAAGCTATTGATCCGCATATTTATAGATTTTTAAATGTAAGAAAAATTTTAGATGGGCTAATTAAGTTACTTGAAAAAAAAATCTTTTCTTTGTATATCATGTGAAGCTTCCGTAATGCCGATCTCAAAAATACATTTCTTTTAATTTTAGGTTTTATATTTTCAGAGATGTCATCGAAAATGTGGTGCAAAACTATGTCCTCCCCCTCCCCCCCCCCTTTTTCCGAATCTACGGAAGCTAAAATTGTGAAAAAATTAGTGGTAATAGAAGTTAATTTAAACCTTGCAGGAAAACTATAGCGTCATATGGGACACATCGTAGGTCACATGGTTTTAGAGAAAATCACCTATTTCCGTTACACACAAATTTACATTTGTGGGCATTCAGCAAAAGTGTTGAGGAGCGCTGGAGGTACTTATCATTGCAGAAGTATAAAAGGATTGTTGATAATGATTTTTGAAAAAAATTGTTGATAATTAATTGAGATATTAACCCTTAAAAATGCGGACGATTTGGACATACATAAATACACGGGTGGTGTGTCACTATGTGTCATCGGCTTTTAAAGCCTAGATAACAGCTTTTAATGATATATTTGTGTAATGTGATGCTCAATAGTAGTATAAAAGCAATAAATGTTAAACTGTTAAAAACAGATTAATTTAATTAGAATTAATCACATAATTACTATGGGAATTGCAACTAGTTTGCATTGAGTGGATCTCTTAATGCGCATCTGTGTCTTTAAAAGTTAATGGATAGGATTTTCCTAACCCAGTAAATGTAGAACTATTAAAACGAAGTAGATTCAAATTGCAGTATTGAAACGTGAACCCAGTTATGACAATTTCAGCAGATGGGGTTTAAATGAAATTGGTTAAAAAGAAGCTAAAAAGAAAAATGGCAAACTGCAGAATATCTGTATGTTTAAAGTGGTAAAAGTTCACTGAATACAAAGTAGTTAAAACATCAAATAATTTTATTACTATAAAATATCACATAAAATATCACAAAAAAAATCGCCATAATTTTTTTTGAAAAAAAAAAAAAAAAAAAAAAAATGGCCAATTTTTTTTTTATTCTGACCAGAAAATCAGAGTTCTAACTTTTTACGACTGTTCTTTCATTTTCACCTAACGCTTCATTTATAATGGGGCATTCCACGTCAAATCAGGCAGTAAAATATCAATATGTAACCCACCATCACAGATTTTAATGAAACTGCGTGTGTTTGTTCTTACTATTAAGATATGATCACCAGTAATTTTTTTTTTGCTCCTTGGTGAAATAGTTTCTGAGAAAAAAATTGTCAAAATTTTGAAAAACTGCCGTCAGTTGGCATTCTTGATAGCTCGGTTTTCAAATGTAGCATGTCATATATATAATCATATTTCAATATCTAATCTACAAATCATCTTCAAATAATTTATGCACAATATTTAGGGTACGCAGCTTATGAAAAAAATATATTGTTACGCTTATAACATTTTAAGTGTGTCAAAAAAATATTTAAACTTTGAAGTCGTGAATTTTTTATGAAAAATAATGCATTAACAAAAAAAGCATTATCAACAAAAGGCGGTATTTTTATTAAATTTATTTTTTATGGGAGATATACTTAAAGGTGTCCTTTACCTGATTCTGAAATAAAAATAGTGGGATTTTGGGTGTTTTTGGTAGTATTCCCTATTTAAAAATATTTTGAGGTGCATTTCATATCAAATCAAGCAGAGTCATTCCATGTCAGTTCTCCTAAGCCATTTAATCACTGTCACAAATTTCAATGAAATTGGGTTTGTTTATAGCTTATTTTAAGACGTAATCACCTTTAATTTTCTTGATCCTAAGTTAAATATTTTTTAAGATAAAAAATATCAAAATTTTGAAATTTTTTTTTTAATTTTTTTAATGACAGTTCGATATTCAAAGACTACATAAAAAAAAAAAAAAAAAAAAAAAGTCATTTCAATATAAAATCACTAAATAGGTTTCAAATAATGTATATGTGACAAATAATGTAGGCTGATTATTATTTCTTGTTTTTTATCATGTTTAAACACTAAGAGTGTCTTTTATCTTATGAATTTTTAAAATCAAGAATTTTGTCAAAAATAATGTGTTAATCAAAAATTTATTATTAACCGAAGGCAGGGTGTTATTGCTTTTTTTTAATTGTACGTAAAGATATCTTTTAAATGGTTATAAAATAGTGAACAGATGAGAAAAAATTATCAAAATTTTGGAAAAATGCCACGAGTTGCCATTAATGATTGTTCAATTTTCAAAGGCCTCATTTTATATATAAAATCATATTTCAATAACTAATAAAGAAATCTTCTTCGAATAATTTAAGCAAGGTAAATAAAGTATGTAGATTATGAAAAAAATATTGCTGTAATGTTAAAAAATATTTAAATGTGTCTAAAAAATTGTATAATCTTTGAAATCAAAAATATTTTACAAAAAATAATGAAATTATTAAAAAATCTTTATCAATCAGAGGCGGAGTTTCTATGACTAATTTTTTAATTTTAAATTGTACATAATACTACATTATAAGTGGATCTGAAATAAAAATAGTGGGATTTTGGTTGGTTTTAGTAGTATTTAAATCATATTTAAAATTATCAATATTTTCAAATGTAAAACCTATCCAATGTATCATCCCTGGAAATATTTTTATTTATACATTTATTTTATTTTTCAAATTATCTTTTATGTTCGTTTCTTAAGGAAAAAAATAAACAATATTGTTTTTTAGTAAAACTTCTAGGGCGAAGAGCAATTATCCCTTTCTAAAAAAGAGAAAAATCACTAGCTCCTCACCGCCCAATAGAAATTTTCAAAATGACAGTCCTAATCTTTAAACTCATATTTGGCTGTTAATATTGAAAATTTAGCATTGAGCTGCTAATATTGAAAAAAAAAAAAAAAAAAAAAAACTTCACTCTGTTGAAGAAAATTTTGACGTATTGTGCTTTAAATATATGCAAAAAATGCATAATCCATTATATTTATATTTTTCAAATAACTATATCTAAAAAAATATTTAAAACTTAATGAGTTGCACTTTTGTAACTTTATTTAGTTTCTAATGATATGTACCGTAATTTCGGGTGTATAGCCCGCAGATCAAACAATTCAGTTTGCACCCAGAAATTTTATTCAGTATTTGAAGACCAATATGTACTGTGATCTAAAAAGTTACATTTTATTTTTAAAAATTTCTGGGTCGAAACACGATTGTATGATCCGCGGGCTATACACAGGAAATTACGGTAATTTTATTTATTTCATCACAATATTGCTGAAAGATGGATTTTCAACATATATATGTATGTATATATATCCCTGTTCTCAAACAAATTATTTAAAAATTATTCATTTATGTTTAAGAAAGCATATATATATTGTTTATACACTTACAGAAAATACATATAGCAAATTTTATGATATTATGTCAATAATGTCTAAAAGTAAAGAACTTATCTAATAGTATGTAACGAAAAATTTAACATCTGGTGTAATGACAACAAAATTTTATAATTGTTTTACTTAATTTGGATGAATGAAAAAAGCTTACATGTTTATATTTTATTGAAGTACAGGTGAAAATGTCACAAAGACATACCTCAACAACCATTGAGTATGTCACATTCACACTACAGATGATTTTTTTTTCTTTTGATCTTTCGGGTTTGATTTCAGATGGTAATGAATTAATTAGTTTTGTTAGAAGTGTCACTGCAGTCAGCATATTAGGCTCACTATTTTTTTTATATATAATTTGTTTTGATTGACTCGATGAACAACAATATTTAAAGGGACCATTTCATGACTTTTCAATTAAAAGCTGATTTATAAATTCATCATGTTGTTTAGTTATTATTATCGTCTTAAGATAATAAGTTGATATTAAAATTTTTAAATGCAGTTTATTTATTATTTGAACAGTTGAAAGTATTTTTCAATAAGAGTGCGGGCTGTTGATTTTAAGTCGGCTGTTGAGCAATGTAGTGTAGGTAAAGGAACTGGTATTATTTAATTTAATTTTTATTGCTGTAAATAATATTTGTTATTTTATTATTGTATGTATTATATTTAAGCAAGAGTAGAAATACACGATATCGTAGTCATTTTAGTACAT
This sequence comes from Maratus speciosus, assembly GCA_963932465.1. Lineage (NCBI taxonomy): Eukaryota > Metazoa > Arthropoda > Arachnida > Araneae > Salticidae > Maratus > Maratus speciosus. The sequence goes on from OZ010786.1 coordinate 679,808,064, forward strand.
CTTAGCATGAAAAGGTTCAATATTTATCATTAAACATTCACATTTTATGAAAATTTTGTTAAAATTGCTCATATTTTCACTATTTTTATTTTATAACTATTGAAAAGATATTTTTACGTACAATTAAAAGAGTAATAACAGCCTGCCTTTGGTTAATAATAAATTTTTGATTAACACATTATTTTTCACAAAATTCTTGATTTTAAGAATTCACAAGATTAAGCACACTCTTAGCATTTAAACATGACAAACAACAATAAATAATAATCTGCCTACATTATTTGTCACATATACATTATTTGAAACTTATTTAGGGATTTTATATTGAAATGACTTTTTTTTTTATGCAGTCTTTGAATATAGATCTGCCATTAAAAACATTTTAAAAAAAATTCAAAATTTAGATTTTTTTTTATCTTAAAAAATATTTTACTTGTAATCACCTTTAATCTCCTTGATCCTGTCTTAAAATGAGCTATAAACATACCCAGTTTCATTGAAATTTGTGACAGTGAATTAAATATCTTAGGCGAACTGACATGGAATGACTCTGCTTGATTTGATTTGAAATACGCCTCAAAATATTTTTAAATATGAAATACTACTAAAAACACCCAAAATCCCACTACTTTTATTTCAGAATCAGGTAAAGGACACCTTTAAGTACATCCCCCACAAAAAATAAATTTAATAAAAATACCGCCTTTTGTTAATAATGCTATTTTAGGTAATGCATTATTTTTCATAAAAAAATCACGACTTCAAAGATTAAACATTTTTTTAGACACACTTAAAATGTTATATAAGCGCAACAGTATTTTTTTTCATAAAATACGTACCCTATATATTATGCATAAATTATTTGAAGATGATTTGTGGAATAGATATTGAAATATGATCATATTTATGTCATGCTACATTTGAAAATCGAGCAGCCAAGAATGCCAATTGATGGCAGTTTTCAAAATTTTGACAATTTTTTTCTCAGAAACTATTTGACCAAGGAGTAAAAAAAAAATACTTGGAATCATATCTTAATAAAAGGAACAAACACACGCAGTTTCATCAAAATCTGCGATGGTGGGTTACATGCCTGCCTGAACTGACATGGAATGACCCAATGGCTGTTTCATAATAATAGAAACCACCAGTCCATCAGAAGAAAATGAAGTAATGGAAATACTGGGGGCGACACTAAATTCTGCAAAAGCAGAATTCCTGTTCTCTTGTTATATTCTTTTGCTTACTCAAGAATAAGAAGTCATTATTTTTAAAGAATTATATAACAAAGGTCTTATGCTATATTCTATTTTAAATATTATATTTACTCAAGAATATTTTACAAATTATAACTGAATGTGTTTGGATCATCTACACTTAATTTGAAATTAGAAAAAAACTACAGGGTATCTTTCATTCTTTTCTTTTTATGTTTGATTTTTATTAGTTAAAAAATTTTCTCCCCAGCCGGCTGCCAATTACTGAGATTGTATCAAAGTTTCGTGTTGTTGAATTAGCAGGGGGGAAATATTTTTCAACAGTCTAAACAGCAAACAAAAGTAATAAAAATATTATTCTAGATAAAAAAAAAAAGAATGAAGCAATATTCTTTTCTTTATTTATTATTAAAAAAAATAATTGCTTTCTCCGTTACTAATTGTCCGATTGTGTTCAAATTCTCAGCTAATTGAAATAATGCTAAATTAGGCCATTTATATGTTTGTGTTAAAATACAATAAGTTTTCAGAAAATTAGATTCTCCCCTCCCCAGCCCAAAAAAGCACACTATCTAAATAACTAAAAAAAAAAAAAAATGCTGACGATTGTGTAATTTGTTTTTGTCCTGACCAAAATAGGCGTTATCAGCTTCCATCTGATAATGTTCTTAACTATACAGAAAGGATTCATTGTTACTGTGCAGTTGCTACACCTGTTCTTGACCTGCATGAGGCAACATAAATGAATCACACAGAAGTTAATTTTCAAAGCATCCACATGCTTCTTCCAGAAAAAGAAATGAAACATTAAAAAATATATTAATGATCACAAAGTTGATCTATTAAGAAGAAGTCATGGCTCATTTTTCTATTTTAAAAAGAGCAGGGCACAGCGCCATTTAAAAGAAATCTAATAAGAACGCTAGTTGGTTAGTTGAATTCATTAGTTTTGTTATTTCCCATGTTGAAGTTTACTTTATTAGTACATGAAGTATCTGTTAGCATCTGTTATTCATGTTAGTTCTAAATTAAATTCTTTATGAAATGTCTAATGATGTAACATTATAAAAGATTAACACATAAATTTAGATATTACATTCTAACTCAATATATTGTTTACTTTTATTTTTTATTCGGCAAGAATAACTTTATAAAATACAAATTTAATTATAATAAAAGAATATTTGATCGTCTTCCTGATGACCAGAAAATAGGCCATAAAATAATCTACCTGTTTCACTGTTACATCGATGCACCCCTACCCCTTCTTCCTTCAGGACAGATTTTGTAGTGCTCAACTATTCAGACTTTTCAGGTATCTGGCAATCAGATTCTCCCATGCACGCCAGATAATTGAACTTTTACTGTAATTGTTTGCGTAATCATTACTTTTAATAATTTTTTTTATTTTGTTAATTCTTATTACTTAATTATTTTATTCAATTATTTTAATATTTTACTACATTGTAAGTGTTCATTATGATTTTTAATGCTTCATTTCATTTCAATTCCTGTTTAGAAAATGTAAACAAATCAGTGATTAGAAATTTGCAAAATCTTAAAATCTGCGCAACCTCTGGTCCCAAGCTGTGCGGATTTGAGGGAGTCTACTGTATATGCATATATATGCAGTTTATTTATGTATAATTATTGTTTTATATGTGCAATTTACTTCTATTTGTATATAAAAATAGATAAATGGCTTTTTTATATTAAACAAATTTTAGAAATAATGAAAATATTGTTTGTGTATATGAAACTGTGGAAAGGTTGCCAAAATATAAGTTGCCATATTTCCTTATCCATTTTCGCTCCTGTGCTGGAAAAGTACCAGAATTTTAAAGCAAATGGTACCAAACATTATGATTTGTTATTTATTGAAAGTTAATATTTTTTTTTCTCATTCCTCTTGTTTTTGTAACTTCAGAAAACACTAAACTTGTTTTTTTTTGAAATATTTATTATTAAGTCATAAATTACATTTATTACTGATGCGACATGGATTTTACCATTTGGCAACTATCCAATAAAGAAGAAACTGCAATAAACTTTGGCTTTGAAACTTTGAATTTTAAATTTTTTGCAAAACCTGATTAACTTAATTTGGGGCATGGGTCATATATCTCATCCCCTCCCCCCCGCCACCCCCATTCTCAAAATAATCTTGCAAGTTATAAAAGTAATGTACTATAACTATAACATACCATAATTATATCCAATTTAAATTTTACAGCATTATTTTACGTTAAAAAATATGTTATTTTTAGCCTAAAATCTGAAGTTATTTGTTGAAGCATGTTTGGTGTACTTTTTGATTTTGCATCAATTTCATTGTCTTTTAAACACTTGTTGGGAGGGGCAAAGATCTGTGATGACCAAAAATGAAAAATTTATTTCTCTTTCAACTGTAAATGGAAAATTGTTTCAATGTGTATTTTCCAGAGTACACAATTTCATTCTATATTCTCATGTAAGTGGAGGCTTGAGGTACATATCCCTGCCATAATCAGGTCTTTCTTATTTCTATTTGTAACTCAGTAGTAACAATAAATAATCCTAACCAAATCCCCAGCTTCTCCTATCACCACAAAAAATACTCCTTTGCCCTTTAGGCTCCCGAAGTTTTAATTTTTTAAAACCCTTTGCATTTTATGAAATATTTTTTTACTCATATTTTTTTTAATAGAAGATAATCCCCTTCTTCCCCCAAGAACGCAAAATTTCAAATCTTTAAAATTCCATTTTGAAAAACATTTTCTGCCATATTTGAAATTTTATAACAACAATAAATAAATAATGAATCATCCAAATCCCTCTTCACCAGAAGAAAAAGCTGAGAAATTCTAGTTATGAGGGAAAAACAAAATTTTATATATAATTCCATACATTTTAAAGCCTTCCTGTGACTACTAAAACTGTACTTATCAGTTTATTCAACCATTTAAATCACTGTCCATTTACTTATCTTACATATCTTATCATAAAAAAGGGTATTGCCATTCAAAAATTGAAATATTTTCAATGTAACCATAACGGTGAGAGCTCTATTGTTTTAAATCATCAAGTGCATTAAAATGAGGTAGTATTTTCATTTAAATGCATTTGGTGTTAAAACGTGCACTATAATACAAGCATTTCATTTTGAATAAAAATATTGAGAGAAAAATAAAGAATAACCTTCTAAATGTATGTAGCTTTCTGTCAAATGCTTTCAGTTTGACGCCAACTGGCTCTAAACAAATTCTTGCAATGTTTTATTTCCTATTTTGTTTGTATGTTACAGCTATACCTTATACCCAAGTGTTCTAATAAATTATATGCAGTGTTAACAATTTCTATAATTTACATTAAATAGAGAGATAGTTATTATTTTTTCTCTTTTGAAACAAAATGTCACAATTAATGGCACCTAGAAAATCACATAAATTTTATTTAATCATTGTAGATTTAATTATGATGAAGAAAAATGTAAGTTTCCAATTTAAAACAAAATATATACGTAGTGGTTCCTTTTAACTTTCCAAAAATTTATTGAATATCTGTAAAGACAGAATAGTGTTTGCTTAAGTAAATAATAATATAATAAATAAGAACTTCGATTCCTAAATTTACAAAACTTGATTTTATGATGTAACTTTCAAGGAATTTGAATTCCGCTTCAACTGATATTTAAACCTTCAAATTAAAACATATATTGATTTTTCAGTCATGTTAATGGGAGTTTTAAATGCTTTTATATGTAGATACTTCTCCATCTTCCCTCTACTACATGCAATACATAAATTTCCATATGCCTTTATCATATTATTAACACCTTAATTATCGCGTATTTCCTTTTATGTGCAACTTGCATATGAATGTATCAAACGCGATGAGTAATGGGTTAAAATTCAACTTTTATTTCTTTGTGTTTTTTTTATTTTTTTTTTGCATAAAAATAAAAGGTTTTACTAAAGTAAGTCACATTCAGGTAAAACATAATTATTGCACTGAAATAAGATTAATGTGAGCAATGATATAATTTTAATTGAATGTTTTCAGGTATCGTCACAGAATGGTTGAAAAATGACTTTGATACCAAAAGCATCGGCTGATTTTCTCAAAAGTGTAGCCAGTTCTGTTCTTTCGAAAAGAGCATGTAACCTGTTCACCAAATGGGATTTAAATCGGAAGTATAGTTTAGGCACTCGTAATTGTATCATACTAAAAGCACGAAAAACAGACTCGGAAGACCTGAAAACAGAAACACCAACATAGATGAATACACGTACACATGGAATAGATTTAAAAATAAAGAAAACGGATTCAGGGAACCCCAAAATGTAAAAATGCATAAAATTTCCATAATCAAATTTTTATCACGATTATAATAATTTCATTACACAACATGTGTTTGAAAAGTAATAAAGTTTTATCATCACTGGAGGTCAGTTTTCAGTATGGCGTCATCTCACCCTAAGCAAATAGTAGCTATATTTTACGAGGTAGAGTCAATAAATTCCCGGAATGGTCGCCATACATTCACGCAGGTGTTCGTTGGAGGGGAAATATCTTTTTTGGAGGTTAGCAGCACTGATAAGGAAAACACACAGGCATCTGGAATTCATTTCCGGTACTGTCGGCGTTAGCTGCGGATCATTTCTGACAAAGCCAATTTTTCATTTGTCGGATTTTGAAATGTCGTCTTTAGAATAGCGTGCAAACATTAAATTCTGCGTTTTTCGAGAAATCACCTTTTAAGACGCTTGCGATGCTGAAGAAAACATACGGAAACGATGCCATGAAAAAAAATGGCTGTGTACGAGTAGCATAAGTATTTTCCTGTAGGTCGCACAAACATGAAAGGTGACCCTTGAACTGGGCGTCCCTCCTGTTCCTCCGCAGATTTAAATGTTGGGCTTGTTCGAGGGCGTCGAGAGTGTACGAGGGCATCATTCACTACAAATTTATTCCTGAAGGCCAAACTGCCAATAAAGAACTTTGCCTGGAGATCCTTAAACGACTACGAGATGCAATCAGACAAAAACGACCTGAAAAATGGGCAACAAATGATTGGTTTACTTTACACGACAATGCTCCTCCACATCGCGCTCTGATTATGAAAAATTACCTTGGTGTTACCATTTTGGAACACCCTCTTTATTCCACTGACCTATCACCAGAGGATTTTTACATGTATTCACGGCTGAAAATGAAATTGAAGGGACACCGTTCAATCAATTCAGATGAATTCATCGAAAATGCGACGAAGCTACTGAAGGACGTCTCAAAAATGGATTCAAGGAGTTTTTGAATAGTTATACGAACGTTGGAAGAAATGAGTAGATTCAGGCGGAAAGTACTTTGAAGGCCAATAAGGTAAAATTATTGTTCTATTTTTTAATAATTTTTAATTGACCTATTCCGGGAATTTTTTGAAACTACCTCGTATTTCCTATTTCTTCCGCTAATATGAAATTAAAGTTTATTATCTATAAAATAAAAGATGTATTGTGAAACCATACAAAGTAAAATTTACCTAAATGCTATGTCATTTGTGTTTGTTTGTCCTTTTTATCTCGTTGTATCAAGAAAGTTGTGTATTTTCTGTTGCATGTGCTAAATAAACACTGTTTTCTGATTTATAAACTGGTAGAATTTACCATGATTGCATCAAAGAATGTATTATGTGTAATATATTTTGTGTGTTTTATGATTTATGGCTGCAAATGCATAGAGTTCCATTATTGTGATTGACAAACTTCTAGAATTTTGCAAATTTATCTATTTTATACAAGGTTACTTGAGCAAAGCCAGATGGTTTTACGAGTGCTTCATAAGCAGCACAAACAAGTGAATTTATTAAAAATATTAATTTTTGTTCAGTTTCTTTTTCAGATAGAGCAACAGGAAAGAAAAGAATCATTTTATTAATACAAATGTTACGTTATAGTAACAAACCAATATTGGTTGTTATGTAGTAATATATTTAAAAATAACAATTCTCCTTTTAAGATATGATAAAATAAAAGAAGTTTATAAGAATTCTTCACTAGAATATTGGTTATCAACTAAGCCAGTCTCACATATTATATTTACCAAGAGATCGGTTCCCTATTATTTTTGTACACCGGTCAAATTAACCGTACCTTAACCGTAAATGTACACCGGTCACGCGAAACGCCGCGTTTCGCGAATTCTGCGGCCATATCCCACCCCAATCGCCTCGTTTTTCGATGTCATTGATTTAATAAATTTTCCTTTTAAATTTGTCTAGTTTCAATTTTCCGATTTTTTTCTTTTCTTTTTAACCTGGCTTACGTAAGAGTCTTGGCTAAAGGGACGCAGGCAGGGACGATAGACAGGCACGCGCAATGCCGCGAATTCTGCGGCGGTAAAAACAAAAACATTTATTAAAATTAACAAAATATTTACATCATCATGACTTCCTTAAATAATAATAGGCACCTATTATTTCATACAGTATTGACAAAATACGATGTCAATAAAACCAGCTGGCAGAACATTGTGCTTGCTCTCTTTTTTTCCAAGATTTTTTTTTCTCTGAACGCTTAAGCATTCAAGGACAGTTGGTCTTAAATAGCCAAAGATGCAGTGTGTGGTGAAAGGTTGGGGAAGTGTTTTAACCAATGTGACAGATACCAAACGCATGGGCTGATTTTCTGAAAAATGTGTACATTTCTTTTCAATGAAGCGAGTAACATATTCGCCAAATGGGAGCCTAATAACAAGTCTAGATTGGGAATCCATTGTGGCATCATCATCAAAGTATGAAAAACAGACTCTGGGGACTTGAAAATGCAAAGAAACACCAACATGTATGCATAATATACGCACGTATACATGGAATAGATTTTAAAATAGTGAAAACGGATTCAGGGAACTTCAAAATGTAAAAATATATCAAAAGTTTTAGGTTTCATCATGATGACAATACTTTCAATAATAATTTTATCATTGGTGGAAGTCAGCTTTCAGTTTCGCATAATCGACTCTTAAACACATGGCTGCATTGTTTTAGTTCCTATTTCTTTTGCTCTTCTGAAATTGTTGTTTATACCGGGTGCCCCAAAAAGGACTGACTGATTTTAAAATTCAATAACTTGTAAACGGTGACAGATATTTAAAAAATTCTTGCAGAAGGGTTGTGCATAAGGTCAAAAGTTTTTTATAGTGATTTTCAATTTTAGTTTGAATTAAAAACAATATATGGCACTGCGATCAATAGACACTAAATTCAGGCTCGATTTTTGGTACTTCGTGGCTCGGATAATACATTTCCATCTCCTTTTTCCGCATGGAACAAGATAAAGGACCAAAAATCGAGCCTGTATTTAGCGACTATTGCTTACAGCGCATCTGTTGTTTGTAATTCGAACTAAAATCGAAAATCACTGTAAAAAAACTTTTGACCCTATGCATAACGCTCCGACAAGCCCGTGTTAATACGTTCACTAAGCTCCAGGTTTCACTGCAATACAAGCAATATTTAAAGTAATATAATTCTATTGATTTAATGTATTTGTAATACATTGAACAATGGTTAATACTTCCAAGGATTGCATTCATATTCGTTATTAAGTTTTTTTATAAAATGTTCAAAGAATCATATTTTTTTAGCATTTAAAATAAAATGCAGAGAAAACAACATCACAATTTTGCCCTTTTCCAAGTCAGTCGGAGGGTTAAATATCTGTCACCGTTTGCAAGTTATTGAATTTTAAAATCAGTCAGTCCTTTTTAGGACACCCGGTATGTATAAAGTAATAATTTTACTGTGAAACCGTACCAAATAAAATTTATCTAAATACTGTACATTTGGTTGTATTTTTTACTTTTTTTTCCATTTTGTCAGAAATTTCGTAATTTTTTCTGTTACGCGTGCTTAACAAACACTGTATTCTCATAGGAAAAGCCGGCGATTTTATTATAATTATGTCAAGATAACACCCTTTTTCTTGATTGTCATTTTACGATTCATGTATGCAAATGCATAGAGATTCATTATCATGACCATTGTAGTTCTATACTATTGCATATTTATATCTTTTAAGAAGAATTCGCAGATATTAATGCATTTGTTAAAAGCGCAAACTAGTGAGTTTATTAAATAAATAATTCTTTGTTCATATTTTTTAAGATTTGCAAGGAGAAAAAAAATTAAACATTTTTATATTGCTACAGATATCATATTATTGTAATAAAAAATATTTATTGTTGAGTCATGTGGTTATAGATTTAAAAATAATAATTTCTGCTAAGCTTTTTGTTTAAGATAGTGCAAAAGAAAAGATGAATTCCTCAGATGACATTCTTTCCTCACAAAATTTTTAAAGATATTTATAAAAGGTTTCTACTCCTCATGGAAACCTATCAGAAAAATTGCTTCATGTTAAAATCCCATGGAAGAATCAGTTATTTCTCCATAAAACTTGGAAAACTATTTAGCTCTCTGTAAAATCCAATGTGTTTTAGATTCACATTGGCGAGCAATCATTGCTTCTTGGCACGCTTCTTTCTTATGGAATTTGTTTTCTAAAAAATTAGTCTGAGATTGCGTTTCGGAAATATGTATGAGCCCTGTTATGGACTCATTTTTAATCCTCTGAGCAAATGTGGGCTTTCCTGCATTTTTATAAAAACTCTTATAAAACTAATATTAATTAAAATTTTCGTATAAATAGAAATAATTATAATAAGAAATAATAATAATGAGAAATAATATTAATAATAAATTCTTATAAATATAATAAAATAATCTGCCAATCTTAAGCATTACAAACAAAAAATAATTCTGTGATGTATGAGAAAGTAGCCGCTTGAAATCCTTCTTTATAGAGCATCCTCTATGAATCTGCTGTCGATGGAGCATATCAACATAACATATCCTCCTCAGACACTTCCTCATGTGATGAAGTTGAGTGTTCTTCATTGTCTAATCTAGCACTCGAATGCAAACTACCTAGAGGGTGCCTTCTGTGTGTAGTTTACTTTAAAACATTCTTCCAGTAGTTGCAGTGGCGAAGAGCCTAAACTAAATTAGTGGTTTGGATTTCATTTCTTAATGTACACAACTGCATATTTTGGTCATTTTTACTGACAGAACTCAATATTACTCCTGGATAATGTTGACTCAATCTACTGCATGTAAAATGTGTAATTTAAAATTGTTGTCAAAGTCTATAAACCCCACAAGGATTCATATTTAACTATCTGGTGCTCTCTGCCTGATTTCGACCTTTCTAATGTCTGAAATTCATCCATGGTAATTCCTTTGTAGTGCCTGAAATTCACTATAATGAAATGAATATTCCAGGTTCATTTTTCTATGCGAGTGCTACTTCATTATTTTTATGTTTTTTCTACATGTTGATTGATTTGTTTCAAAAGAGAAATTGTTATTAGTGATTTTTTATTCCTTCATAAATTTAGGAAATAGCATTAGTGTTTATTACTGTGTTAAATTTATTTGACTTCAGTTTTCTACAGTGATTTTAATTTCTTGCAAGAAGCTCATTTACTTCTAAATATGCTTTTGATTAGTTAAAAATATGATAGATTAACATAATTATATTTATTACAGATGCATAAAGAGAGGTAGTTACAGAAAAAGTTCACTTTTATTCCCGTGATATCATTAGAGAAAACAAAATTATTTAAAATTTGAAATATGGAACAAAATAGTTCTTTACAAGAATATTTTGAAAAAGAATATCCTAACATGCACAAAGGAAAATGCTTTGTTTGTGAGATATGCAATCAGAAATTCTCTAAAAAGAACAATTTAAGCAGACATCTGGTAATTCATACTGGTGAGAAACCTTTTGTTTGTGAGATGTGCAACAAGAAATTCCTACAAATGAGCTATTTGAGAAAGCACCTGTTAATTCACACTGGTGAGAAACCTTTTGTGTGTGAGATATGCAACAAGAAATTCTCTCGAAATGGTGATTTAAGTAAGCATCTGTTAATTCATACTGGTGAAAAACCTTTTGTGTGTGAAATATGCAACAAGAATTTTTCTCAAAAAAGTAGTTTACGCAAGCATCTTTTAATTCATACTGGTGAAAAATGTTTTGTATGTGAGATATGCAACAAGAAATTTTCTCGAAAGAGTAGTCTCAGTAGCCATCTCTTAATTCATACTGGAGAGAAACCTTTTGCATGTAAGATATGCAACAAGAAATTCTCTCAAAATGGTAATTTAAACATCCATCTGTTAATTCATACTGGTGAGAAACCTTTTGTGTGTGAGATATGCAACAAAAAATTTTCCGTTAGTAAAACCTTGAAAAATCATCTATTAATTCATACTGGTGAGAAACCTTTCGCATGTGAGATATGCAACAAAAAATTTCCTCGAAAGGGACATTTAAACAGTTATCTGTTAATTCATACTGGTGAGAAAACTTTTTCATGTGAAATATGTAACAAAAAATTCTCTCATAAATGTAATTTAAGCAGCCATCTGTTAATTCACACTGGCTAAAAACCTTTTGATTGTGAAATATGCAACAGGACGTCTTCTCAAAGTAGAAATTTAAACAGACACCTGTTAGTTCATACTGATGAGAAGCCTTTTGTGAGTGGGATATGAAACAAGAAATTTTAACAAAGGGCTTAACTGCACTCTCATAATTTAAGATAGCTTCGTTGCTTTTTTTGTAGATGCCTTCATGTAAGTTTGCCTTAAGAGTGTTTTCATGCCAAACATAAACAGTCATCAGCATAAGAATGTTTTTTTTTTTAATTTTATAATATTCATTTATGTATCAATGTACGTTAATTATTAAAAAAATATTTTTATTTTATCATCAGGATTTTATATAAAAAAAGCTCTAATCATAATTTAATTAAGATTACTGCATAATAGTGGAACATAATTTAATTATGATTATTTTTAATTATGATTATTTTTAATTGAGATCATAATTTAATTATGATTTCATTAATAAATGCATGTGGTTATGTTTTAAGTTCCTTATTTCTCTTATTTACAAGGATGAGAGCACTCCGATCTAAATGACGGATTCTTACCACTAAATTTTAATAGTATTTCTCGCCGTATTCAATGACAGAAAACAGTATAATTTATAAAGTGTTGAATACTATTAAAATTTAATGGTGAAAATCAACCATTTGGGTCGGAGCGTTTTCATCCCTGTATTTTAATGTAGCAACATTTATATTTAAGCAGTTACGCTAATGTTTAAATGTTATAAGTAAGTTTATACAATGTAATAAGAGCTAGTCTATGCAGTATTATTGAATTTGTAAAATTATATATGCATCTCCTTTAACCATCTGTCCATTAGATTCCTTAGGAAAATTAAGAAGGAAAGAAAATTTTTGAACAAAATGTTGTATTTTTTTTAAGTTTATAACTTTGTATGTAACATGAATTAGAAAGAAGTAGAATTCATTACAAAAATATTCTGTATTTCATATTTTTTATGTAATTTTATAAAGTTTGTATTAAAATTTGTATTGTTTAATAAAGAAGTTCTTTTTGTTCTTGTAGATGAGACATTTTTATGTGTTTATTGCCAGGGGTTGGAAAAACTACATTTTTGTTGTAGCGAACTACAATTTATCAAAAACGCAGTTAACTACAACTACTTAAGGCTGTTTTTAACTGCTCTGTACAACAAGCGCAAAGCGTTTTGACGCATTTACAAATTCATTTTTTAACGGATAGGTATAAAATTGGAAAGCCTGGCCATGGAATCGAATTGGAAATGAACTTTTTTTTCCATTTTTTGATCAATCAATTACCTATTGACTTATAAGCAATTTCGATCACGTGACAAACCCGTTTTTCGACCTATCTTGAGTGCTCTTTCTTCCTTCGTGCGGAAATTTGGTTCAAAACGTCCACTTTAACACTATTTTTGAAAGATCTATTGCGTTTGCAAAAAAATGGGGAAACACCTCAATTACATAGTTTCCGAACAACAACACCAGCTAGTTTCATGCATTTTCGGACAAAAATAAATTAAAACTTATGTCAGAAAGTTGACCTTTAGGATTTGAGAACACCCTTAAAAAAGAATAGTGACTACAAACTGTTTTTTCAAATGCAGTCACAACTTAGATAATTTTTCAGATTTTATCAAAAATACAATTCTTATTCTAAATTAAAGACAGGGAATCAATAATAAACTGACTTCCACCTAGGGATGTAGAGGAGGGTATATGTTGGTATACACTGTATACGTTCTGAATATTTTAAAGAAACTCCGTATACCCTTAACAGCTATAGCTTATAATCTCTAGTTCTGTCTTTTTTAGGACTACACTACTGCTCGCTTCTCCCTGTTATATCGTTTTTACTGGGATACAATTTAATAAGTGTAAAACTGTAGAATCCCTCAAATAGCTGTGTGGATTTTAGAATTTTGCTGATTTCTGGTCATTGCTTTTTTACATTTTTTAAACACCAATTTGAATGTAATAATGCAATCAAAATTATAATAAATGCTTGCAATATGGTAAAATATTAAAATAATTAAGTAAAGTAATAAACTGAAATGTTAAAAGTAAGATAATCAAAAAGAAGAAGAATTTATTAAAAGTAAGGGTCAAGTAAATAATTAATGGATCATTCAATATTCATAATAATGATGAGATACATTTTCTTTGAATTATTCAATAAAACTTTCCTCATAAAGGTACCCTATTAATCCACATCAAAATCATAAAGTAGGGAAGTTTTATTTCAGGTTTGGCCGCTCTTAATAACCAAAAAATCTTGATTAGTACATAATAGTACAGGCAATAGGGAATTTTCCTAGCAAAATTAATAGTAGTTCTGGAAATCGGCTTACTTTATGTTTTTTGGGTCGCTGAATCCGAATTTGTAACTTCCCACCAAAATTTCCCCCGGCAACCCCCCAAATTTTGGTAAAAAGCCCTCCAAAAAAGGTTTTTATAAAAAAAATAATTTTTTTAAATTCTTTTAGGGAAAAGGTATCAAGAAATTCAGAAAGTAGACAAAATTTGCAACAAATTAGATATATGATATTATGACTTAGGATGAAGTGTAAGGGGGGATCTGCCTGCGCGCGGTGCTGCGTGAACTAAGTTGCGCAATTCCACTTAACCACTCACACGTTTACATTCACCCTCCCATCTCCGCTCCGAATTTTCCTTATAAGGTTTACTTTAAGTTTTTTGGGTCACTGAATCCGAATTTTTAACTTCCCCCCAAAATTCCCCCCCCCGAAAATCCCCAAAATAGTTGTTATTAACTTAAATTTCTTATTGTTTTAGGGGGAAAGCATTACGAAATTCAGTAACTAGACAAAATTTGCAACAAATAGGATATATGACATTATGACGTAGGATAAACGGGGAGAGGGGGGGCTGCCTCGGAACATTCCCCGCGCGCTTTTCTCAAAAACCAAAATTTTTCAAAAAATCCATTTTTTGGGGGGTTGCCAGGTGAAATTTTGGTGGGAAGTTACAAATTCGGATTCAGCGACCCAAAAAGCATAAAGTGAGTCGAAATCCAGAACTAGTATTAATTTTGCCAGGTAAAATTCCCTATTGCCTGGACTTCATATCTTATTGCGCGTAGCGCCGCAGTGCATGTTCAGAGGCAGCCCTCCCCTCCCCGTTCATCCTACGTCATAATGTCATATATCCTATTTGTTGCAAATTTTGTCTAGTTTCTGAATTTTGTAATGTTTTTCCCATAAAACAATAAGAAATTTAAGTTAAAAACAACTATTTGCGGGGGGGGGGGGGGGGGTTCGGGTGGGGGAATTTAAAAATTCGGATTCAGCGACCCAAAAAACTTAAAGTAAACCTTATAGAGAAAGTTCGGAGGGTAGATGGGAGGGCGAATGTAAACGTGTGAATGGTTAAGTGGAATTGCGCAACTTAGTTCACGCAGCACCGCGCGCATGTTCCGAGGCAGATCCTCCCTACCCTTCATCCTAAGTCATAATGTCATAAATCTAATTTGTTATAAATTTTGTATAAAACAATAAAAAATTTGATTTTTTTAATAAAAACCTTTTTTGGAGGGCATTTTATCAAAATTTGGGGGGGAGGGGGTTGCCAGGGGAAATTTTTGTGGGAAGTTAAAAATTCGCATTCAGCGACCCATATAGTAAGCCTTTTTCCAGAACTACCATGAATTTTGCTAGGTAGAGCCCCTATAAGGTCTCTATTGCCTGGACTATAAATACATTTGGTAAAAAGATTGTGTTGACCAGTAATACCAGCAATGTCTTCATTTTTTTCGGAAATAAATTTATACTTATTTCATGAAAAAGCATCAGTGCAGTCATATTATCGAGCATTACATTCATACCGAATTATATAAAAGTGAAAAATTCTGTAATTTTGCCCCTACATCTGAACTATATGTTTCATTGTTTACATCTGCGATGATATGCGAATTTTAGGCATTTGAGGATTTAAGGGGACTGGTATAACAAAAGGCATCAAAAGTTAAGAAAGATATAACATAGAAAAAAATGTCTTTTGTCCATCTTTAAAATGTTAGATTATAAACACATTACACATTTTTTGAGATATACCTAATACACTATATGGCCAAAGGTGACCGGTCACTTGCAATTTTAGACGTTTTGTTAAATATCTAGAAGAACACATGAGGAATTAACCTGAAACTGCAGGTAATTCCGACGATAATTCTGAAAATTATCGTCGATAGAATAAGCTCGAAATCCGTTGTTCCCAAAAAGAAGCAAAAAGATGAGGGGTTGTATCAATATCTGTTGATTAGTGCCAAGATAGCGTACACAATATTACGAGCCGTTAATTCCCAAATTGGCTCAACCGAGCCCAGCAATCTGATTGGCTAAAACTGATATTTATATAGTAGATAATTATATTTATTTTCTTATGAAGTAGTGTAATGTGAAACAGAATGCAATTATAATGACTTAAATTGATTTATTTTGTTAAATTTGATCAAAATCACAGTAATGTAATCCAAAATATTAATATTAACAAAGAATCAGATTGCTGAGATAGGATGAGCCAATTTGGGAATTAACGGCTCGTCACAATATTGCACGTACTACTTTATTTGAATGCAACCTCTCATCTTTTGCTTCCTTTTTGGAATAACGGATTTCGAGCTTATTCTATCGACGATAATTTTCAGAATTTTCAAGCTATGATTTTGAGACTTTCACAAAAGTTGCATTATATACTTAGCTAATACATTATGCCGATTATAGTTTGATTGCATTCGCGCATGCGCAGTGAAACATTTTTTAGTAAACCTGCTCATTTTTCATCCAATTTTTACTATTTTTCAATTCACATTGCAGAGTGTTGTGTACAATGTTGTTTGTCATATTTTCGGAAAAGAACTTTTTTATATATTAAGAACTCTTCAAATTATAAGTAAAAAAATTGGCGAAATTTGGAACTGTTTTTATAAAATTGTTAATTTCTCTACGAGTATACATGCTATCCTCATAAAAATGAACTATTACAATAAGCCACATATTAATAATCTTGAGTTTGAACGCTTTAGCTACATTAGGTTTTACAGGGTTATCCAAAAGATATTCGTTCTTTTTTAATTTGTTGACGGTCCCCTATGGGGTTTCGGGAAAAAATCTTCGCGGAAATATATGACCTATACTATACTGTTTACACCCCTGCAGTTTCAGGTTAATTCCTCATGTATTTTTCTAGATATTTAACAAAACGTCTGAAATCGCAAGTGACCGGTCACATTTGGCCATATAGTGTACAACCAATAAAAGTTACATAAAAACTATCTGGAGTTACTCCACTTTCTGAACGCATTACCTAATACCGTGTGTTAAAATAAATAATAATTTAACAATAAATAAAAATTTAGATCATAAT
Organism: Maratus speciosus; assembly: GCA_963932465.1. Taxonomy (NCBI): domain Eukaryota; kingdom Metazoa; phylum Arthropoda; class Arachnida; order Araneae; family Salticidae; genus Maratus; species Maratus speciosus. Next base: position 679,825,142 of record OZ010786.1, read on the forward strand.
TTGCGAAACTTGAAAATATTAAAAAAAAATTAATGTGCATGCATACATCCACACATACGTGTGGTATCATTAAAAAAAAATAGCTAAAGCGGATTCAGACTACATCAAAATATAAAAATATTTCTGTAAACAGATTTCTAGAATGCTTTATTTACACTGTATGTGTACAGAAAGTAAAAATGCTACTGGTTATTTTTTCAGTAACCGCAAAAACAGAGCTACATATATATGAATGAGCGATATAATGCTGGACTACTCTTGTATATATGATATATTATTTATGCGCTGCATAGATTTTATTTACTATTGTTGCAGTAATTATTGCATTAGGATATAAAAACAACATTGACGTGTATTTACCTATTGATTTGTTTACCTAACTTTCGAATACACTCTTAGTTAATTGTAATGAGTACCGTTGAAAGTTAATTGGGTTGTCTAATTTTAAAATCTAGAAAATTGCATAAAAATAACTCTAAGTGCAAACACTAAATAAATTTGTAAACAAAACAGTTCTAAAAATTAAGAAAACTAGTATTAAAACATGAATACATAATAGCATTTAAGAAGGGAAAAATACTACATTAAATGATAAATTCTTATTGGGTTAGTGTTTGATTTCAGCAGCAAGTGTCAAGGAAAAAAATCTATGACTTCATACAATGTGTTACTATACACTGCAGCTGAGGTTCACAAATTGTAGAGTAGAGAAAATTTTGTACAAAAGAAGCAAGTTACGGCCATGTAATCTATGGATTGGCATTTCCCGCTGAAGTGTCAGTTTTGCTACAGACTATTGACTTTTGCATCGCAATACTCGCTACACAATATTATTAAAAATGTAGCGCGCTACATTACAAAATACTGTAAAAAGTAGCGATTACTGTAGTTTCGCTACTTCTGACCCCTGTTCATTGTTAATAACAGATCTCTTGAATTCTTTAACGTTTTAAGTCAGCTATTTCGGTAATGTTTGTTCTCGGTTATTGAGTTTATGTCACCTATTTTTTATAAATTCAATTCTCCGTATTTTAATGTAGTATTTAAAGCATCTTATTCTACTTATAAAATGGGATACAGTGGATTCTGTTTAACTGGGACACATTTATTTTAGCGTGATGTGTCTCGGTTATCACAAATAACCGATGACCTAATTAATGATAGTTTCCAATTTTGTGTTTGATATTTTCTCACAATTAAATAGGTCGCCTAATTAAGCAGAATGTATTGCATCTTCTTTTGTTTTTATTTTTCTCACATACATTTTTTTTATTTCATATTATATATCATGAGAAATGTAAAATACACAGGTATTTATTTTTCAGTGCATGTACCTGGGTAAATACCCAAAATGGGTATTTATTCTTCGATTAAATATAGCTATGAAAACAACTTGCATTGCTATTAGATATGATGGATTACTGAAAAAGAAAGAAAATTTTTGAACTTAGACTCTCACCGAAAAATACTGTACCTTTAAAGAAATTCAACATATACATTTAAATATTGAATTTAAACATATTTTAAAATTATAATGAAGAATATAAAAAAGCTAATCTATTAATTCAGAAGAGTTTTATTAAAAAGATATATTTTTTAAATTTATATAACAGGTGCACTTTAATATCCACAGTACCACTTCTGCAAATGGTATTATTATTATTATGCAGGATACTCCAATAAAAGAGGAATTTTTTTTTATATTTCTCCTAAGACTTTTCTTTCCTTTACACATTCTTTTACTTTACGAATAACTACATACGTCTTAAATTGTTTAATTTCATACGATGATCAATTACATAAATAAATATCATCTGCATCAGATGGTTTTAAGGTGAAACACGGCGGCATTTTAAGCACTATTTTTCTCAGAAAACAACTGAAATAGCCTTTTGACTGGAAACTATGTATTCTTTCATTTTACCTTAAAAAGAAATGCTCAGGGCTCATCTTCAGACTGAAATTGTAGCAAACTCTGAAATTTTTGATAAAAACATGTAATTTTCTCATCCTTTTTGGCTTTTTCATTCAATTTTAGTGATGGACACAATGGGGTTGGGCAAGCCATTCAGTCAAGCAGTTTAAGAGTTATGGAGATTTAAAATTTGGAATTTCTATTGTTAAATTCATTTTTAATCATTGCAAAACAGATTGCAATGTAGGTAGTTTTTAAAGCGAAATTCTAGAACTACTTTGCAGAACTAGCTATAATTTTATAATTCACATATTTGAAGCCTTTGGAAATTTATTTTTGTTATACAGATTCATAGGTTACAATTCCTAAGTTTTGCGAAAAAAAATTTTTTTTAATTAATTAAAAAAAATGAAATATAACTTAAGAATTGTTTAAAATAAATCTATTTCTAGAAATTTAGTTGTGATAATATAAAATTACAGCTCATTCCGCCAACTAGTTTTTTAATTATGCTTAAAACAACTTCCTGCATTGGAATCTGTTTTGCAGCAACTACAAATGATTCTAGTATTAGGAATTCCAAAATTACGTGCACGTATTTAAAATTTCAGAGTTTGGTGCAATTTCAGTGTGAAGATAACCCTTAACCTTATATTTTTGTAAACATAAATTGAAATACTCACGATATCCTATAAAATGGCTATTTCTTTTTTCTTTTTTTTTTCACTGACAATTCAAGCATTTTTTCCAAATTTACCTCCTTGCATCACTAGATTTAAAATATGTTGCAAAATGGAGAGGACAAATAAAAACTTTTTTTTTAATGATTTGTCTTGAGTTAGTTTGTTTTCTTTCTTTCTTTCCCTTCTTTTTTCTTTTTGCTATAGAGTTACAGGAAGTAGTTTTATGTACAAAACATAATACGGTGTTAAGTTTTTCATATACTAAATAAATCATTGATTGAAAGGAATCAGTTAGTTCTACAACTGGTTTAAAAATGGAGACTTACTATGTTTTTCAGTATGGTTCCAAAACACATCATCTAAAAGTTCTCTTTTGCTGATAAGCTTCTTCACCAACTGCCATAATTTGTAATAAAAAATTATTACCGTTTATGCTTTTAACCCTGTAAAGTTCTTTAGACTAATAGTTTCCAACCGTAGATTATTTTTTTCATTAATGTTTTCTAAAGGGCTAATGTATTTCATTGGTTGTTTTTGTGCATGTTAACTGTCCAACATTTCTGCTCATTCCTCCATGCAGTTGCATACTGGTAACAAACGTGTTTTTCAGAAAATAAAAACTTGCTTTTCTACACTTTCATTGTAAAAGTAAAATGTCATTAGAATATTATTGGTGCCATTTGTCAGTTTTGGAATTAAAATTAGGTGGTCACGCCGCGAAACTACCGCCCTTGAAAGGGTTAACTAATGATAAAGTGCCATTAAAATAATTCTTTATTGTAAATGCGTTTGAAAGTTTTAGTATACAAATTCGGATAAATTTTAATTTATCATATAACACAGAACACAAATCACATGGAATCACAAATTCTGCATAAAAATAACCCAAGTAGCACAGTTTTTAAATCGTTGAAAAACGAATATACACGTCATTGAAAAAGCGTTGCTCTTTAACGTTATAAATTCGAAAATACGTCTCGTTGATTCGATTATTTTCCAACAGTAAATGTACCTACATTCTCAACGCATTAGCAACCGTTTTTAAAACGTTGTTCAAAGTTCCCATACTGTCGTTAGCTTTACCATTTTTTCAATGGCATTTTAATAGCGCAGAAAACGTTTAAAAATAGGAATATGTCCGCAATATTGCATTGTTATTCGCACTTTTTTCAAAGTCATTTTAATACCTTAAAAACGTTTTAAAATAATGGAAAATCAGAAAGATTAAACCTATTAAGGCTGTTAATCAATTTCCGAATTCTTCTCGGTAATGTTAAGTCTATGGAAGTGTAATGCACTCGTATATTTAAAATATCTTCTATGGAAATTAATATTTCTAACTAATTTTTTTTTGTACTCTTCTCAAAAGATGTTTATTTTTTTCTCAGTTCTTAAAATATTTCTAAAATGTATGCTTAATTTAATATTGTTAATAGCTGACGAAAATAAAGATTTTAACAATTCACATAAAATTAAGTATATACTAGAAATACTTTGACAACTAAGGGAAAAAAGAGACATACTTTAAGAATAATGCACAGAAAAAAGGTTTAAAATATTGATTTGATTTTGGAGATCTTTTAAATATACAAATGCATTAAAATTCATCGAACAATTCATGTCATAATTGCAGCTTTACAAATGGAAGCGCTAAATTTTATTAGGGCATAAGGGGATTTTCACCAGTGGAATAAATTTACCTTTGTAAATTTAGAAACACATTCTTTTAAATTTGATTTTATATTATTACGAGCTGACCCACCCGGCGTTGCACGGATCCCTGATGAATGACCCTTAAATTAACCTCAAATTTGTATTATTTTATTTTTATCTGATTTTATACTTTTAAACGGAAAGTTATTGAATTGACCACACGCACTGGGCGGAGCTAGCAATGCTAGTGGGAAATTTCTCACAAGCGTTGCGATATTTGATTGGTTTTTGTGAAGGCTTGTGGGAAAAATCGAGAAACTGATTAGCAATAATCCATCGTGACGTTCTATCACGTCAGAAATGCTTGTCGTCCATTGAAAGTATATGCTATTTGGTATTTATTTCCTGCGTAATTTGATTTTTGGGGTCTATGCGCACCGAAAGCGAGCGAAACCACGACGAAAAACTCAGGTTTTTACGGATTTTGTCGATACTTTCACACATTTCATTTTGTAAAATATATTTCTAACCATCTGAACGTTTCAAAGTTTTTGAAGGTGATGAAAATAGGTTCTGTTTAGGTGCTCTAAAAAAAGTTGTGTTAAAATACGGTCGTTTAGTTACTTTTAGCGTAGATGAAATACCCAATCTGCAAATAATCCTCGTCCGAACTTCCGCCGAATGTCCTAATGTGACTATTTTTCGACCGAACGACCTCACTCCCTAAGATCGACGAGGAAGTCTTTTTGTCCGCCCGGCAAACCAGGCATGGACCATCGCGTCCCGATTACTATTGAATCAATTTTGAAGCTTTTGCCTATTAGTTTGCGATCTTTTGGCCGCGTACATTGCAATATCATATGATATTTTGCCGATTAGTTTCTGATATCATACGGGTAAATTTGTAATTATCTGAGATTTTTTTTTAAATGTTATGATGCAAATTGTGTTATACAGAAATAGATCATATATTTTCCTTCAGGTAGTAAGAAATTAAAGTTTATACTTAAAAAAATGTTTTTTAAAAAAAATTTGAACAAGTTATTCATTAAAATAGTTATTTAGGTATAAATAATAATGATGATAATAATAATAATAATAATAATTATATAATAATAATAAAGCTGTTTTTATACATAACCAGATCATGATCTGAAGTGTAAATGAATGGATTTGTACTGCTGAGAAACAATGTTAACAGGGAATATTTTTCATTGTAAGATGCAAAAATTATATACAGTGACCTCTCATTTATACGACTTTCAGGGGACAGTAGAAAAGAGTCGTATACGTGAGAGACTGCTTATTAGGGACAAGCAACATGGGGAAAATTTTTTTTAACGTTTTCTTCGGGGGGACCCTGCTAAAAGTTGCCAATTAGTTAGAAAATGAGATTGGCAAAGTTTTAGCTCAAATAAATAATATTAACCCGTGCCTCATCGAGGTTGAATTCTTGAAAATTTGCAATTTTTGGCTAAAAATTGTCGTTTTTCTTTCCTTACGTGAAAAATATTTGTCTTAGAAACCTGATTCTTGTTTTATTTCATAGAAACTGTTGTTTCCTTGAACTTTTACTCTCATGAAAACTTATATTTAATGAACATTTAGTATTTTTCAGGACATCTAGTGAACCATACCCTCAAACTCTGCATTTTTGAAACATAGGTAAAAAATGGCAAATTAAAAATTTTATACTTTTGATAATTTTTTTGTATCATTTTTATTAATAGGCAAAAATAAGTGAACAATTTTTGTAACTTTAAAAATATTTCACGAATTATAATTGATTATTAGTTATCTAGTTCAGTGTCTAGTAAGAGCGAGCTTCTCGATTTGTGTTGCAGTTGAACCTCTGAATTTCTCTTTTTATTACAAGGCTGTTTTTGTTATCTGTTATGGTTATCTATTTTTAGAATTGACGAAACATTCCGTAAAACCCCTTCCCCCTCTTGATATGATGGCAGAAATGTAAGATTTTTTATATTGGCCACATGTCTCATCAAATCATCGACAGTAATCAGCTAAGTAATTGTCAAGTTTTATGCATTTTATTTTATAATATTCGCAAAATGAACTGAACGCCAGAGAAGCTGCTAGACTTAGAATACATCCACTAACTAACCACAGACATCGACTCTGCAAATAACTGTTTCGTAAACAAAAAACTGAGCTTATCAAAAACAGATTTTAAAATTCCCATTTAGAGAGAACTGTTGTTCACTGGGGTGGAAAACTGCTTCACCATTTTTTGAATAAAGGACATGTAGAGTGGATAAAAGTTTTAATTAGTTGTGGGGATGAAGAACAGTTACTAAGAGTTCCTCAACTTGAAAATAGTATCGGAACAATTCAGGCGAAAGCTGTATTTTCAGCAGTTGAAGAGTGGGAGGAAGTTCCTAAAATCCAGGCAATATTTTTTTATACAACTGCAGTAAACACAGGTCGCCTCAGAGTTAACCTGCATTTTTCTATAGCAATTGTTAAAGGAAAAGTCTTCTGTATTTACCATGCCACCAGCATAATTTAGAAAGCTGTTCTTGATTGTAAAATGGGCATGATCACTGCCCCTCAGCCAGATATTAAAAAAAAAAACAATTCTGATTGGGTGGTCTAAATTAAACCAGAGTAAGTATGCAAATGTTACTGAAGATGAAATACTAGATATAAATAGTTAATTCAGAAGAAATTTCAAATTTTCTTACAGGAACTCTTAAAAATTAACAGCTCAGGGATGATTATAAAGAGTTTATCCAACTTTGATTAATTTTTATGGAACTCCTTCCTGCAAAAGACTTTTTTTCAAAGCACCTGGTACTTTTAATCATGTCAGATGGATGGAGGCACAAGCCATTCATTCTCTTAAAATATATTGTTTCAGGGATCATTTTTCAATAACAAATTTAGAAAAAGAAGGTATCAGAGATCTTTTCTTATTTTTAATCAATATTTATGCAAAAGCGTGCTTCAATACTTCCACTGCCACTTTAGCCCCCAATTCAAGACCTGCAAATAATAAAATCACTTGTTCACTACAGAAAATTTGATAAATAGGTTACAGACAAAGCACTTGCTAGAATGACAAACCGCCTTTGGTATCTTAACTCGGATCAAGTTGCATTTTCATTTTTAGATAATACTTTGGTAAAAAAAGTCAACATAAGCCACCTTATCTAAACCATTACCACTTCAATCCTTTCCGGCGCAGTGTTCCACGCCGGGACCACCTAATTTTAATTCCAAACTTACAAACGGCATGAAGAATATTTTAATAAAATTTTGCATTTACAATGAAAGGTTAAAGTAATGTGATTTTAATTTCTAAAAATGTCGTTTGTAAATTCCGGGGTAGACCATCATTTCATCCTTTTACGAACAGAATTTTTCTGTGCCGGAAAGGGTTAACGTGACAATTGTAAGGGAAAATAATTTATTTTCTTTATTATGCCTCCTTTCTTGTAACACAACTTTAATAATAAAATGCAATTGAGCATTATTTGCTCTCATTTCTATACTTCCTTTGCCCAATTCTTTCAGTTTAAAATTCGATTTTTTTCCTTTTCTTTGGAATTTTTTTAATCAAACACTTTATTGGACTTCACAAAACGAAAAAAAGAAAAACAAAAGGTGGAAAGCAGATGAAATGCAATGTTACAAATTTTTTTTTTCGCGTTTTCATAAAAAGTCAATTTTTAGGATTCAGGTGAAGTCTGGTCCTGAAAAATGCACATATTTTTAAATCTATACATTTTTAGAAAAAAATGGTGTGTGGTTCTTCAAATCAAAACTTTTTTTTATAAAATGAGACCTGCATTATGTTCCTAGGTTTAATTGTATTCATTTCATGAAGGAAAAACAGCATTTTTTTGCGAAAAATCACGTTTTTTTCAAACTTAAACCTCAATGAGGCACGGGTTAATATTATCCAAATGAGCTGAAACTTAGCCAATCTCATTTTCCAGTCAATTGGCAACTTTTTGGGGGGTCCCCCCGAAAAAATTTGAAAATTGATTTCTTGTGACCACCCTAATGTATATATCTGAAAAAGCATTCTAAATATGCTTTAAACAATTTTTTCCTTTTAAATATTTTAGATTTTATTTATACCTGTGGTAAATTTTTCAAATTGCTGAATTTAAAAATATTCGGATTTTTTAATTTTATTTAAATAATTTTTTTAGAATATTTTTTTAATTTGATTTAAAAATATTTTTCTAGTTATTTTAAAATTAAATGTAATGGTGCTGCCATTTATGTAAGGATTTAACAATTATAAATTAACAATTTTGATTTGTTAATTTAAAGATAGTATAATAAGAAATCTTATAATAAAGTGTTTTAAAAGAGATATTAAACGAAACCCTCTGTGCGATAACACTTACCCACTTGTTTTTGTTTCCAGTTGCTTCACAAGCAAATATTCAGTTTAGTTTGGGAAAACTCAACTATATTCTTTTTAAATTAATAATTCATATATGATTTTATATTAAAAGTACAAAAAGTGGCAAGTTAGGGCAGAAACGTTAAGTGTAAAATAAGATGTAAATTTTCATGAAGCAGTTTTGGTTATTATTTTTATAACAAATAAGAATTCTTACCCTACCCCTCTTTTTTTTAAGTAAGTATGCAACTGTTTTGGCTACTACTTTTGTACAAATGCTACACTTTTGCCTACAACTTTTTTCATTATACGCTACTAAAGAAACTATTTTTCCTTCCATTTGGTAGTGGCAGCTCTGCATGTAAAAAAATGTTAAATTTTTGTCTCTTGACACTTTATATTTTACTAAATTATTGAACTTTTTGGAATTATCTATAGCGTTTTACAACGCACATTTAAAACCCCTTAATCTTCGCGCCCGATACATTCACGGGCAAATTGCATGTAAAATGAAAACCGTGACGATTAAGAGGTTAAGAACAGCATGCAAATAATATTGTTCTAAATTGTAAGAGTAGTAAAGCCCACAAGAATTGCATTTTTTATTGCTTAAATCAGTTTCCTACATAAAAAAATTAATAATGTATGAAAAGTTATTAGAAAGCGCTTAAATAAGTAAAAATGAAAAAGTTCATGGAATAGTGAGTTTGGAAAGGCATGGAAATCTATATATTGAAAACTCTAACCAGTTTTTTCACATATATTGAAAGTAAGAATTGATTAAAATTCATAGGAAAAAAGTACAAATAAATGCACTAAAATTACTTGCAGATGCATACAAATAATATAAAATTATGCCGCCTTATGAGATTTATCCTTTAAATTTTAAATATCAATATTGCTTTGCGAATTTTTCAGTTAAGTTATAAAATCATACAAAATCGGATTAAAAATATAAAATTATACAAATTTGAGGTTTATTTAGGAAGATTATCGCTGACTAGAACCATTCCAGGAGGATCAGATAATAATTTATATTACATCAACAAAATTCAGAGATCTGGAGTAATTCTGAATAATATTTGAAAACACTTTGTAACAAAAATAATTTATTTTCTCCTAATTGATTGTGAATTGTTTTCACAGAATTATAGAATTTTCTAATTAAATTTGCTTTTTTTATATTTTGTTTTGTGATAGTTATTTATTTAGTGATTGTAGCTATTTATTTCCGCAATTTTAATTTTATTATAGTTTAATTTTTATACATTTAAGAAATGCATCTGACATCTATACATAAGAAATGCATCTTTGGTTCCGCCAGCATCAAATAATTGAGAGTCTACTGCAGGGATGCAGAAAATGTTTCTACTCCCAACATTTCCCCCTATCCACATGTAAATTTCTCCAAAATTTTACGGTATGTTATAGGTAAATGCTGTATTACCATCGGTATAGAAAATTTATTTTTCCAATATTTCTCAATTTATGCGCAAGTATATATAGCAGGAGAGATTCTGAGTGAAATAAAATTCTGAAATTCACAGCAAATTTTCTGAAAGGTGACAGCAGAGTCGGTGAAAGGGGGGTGGGGAAATCCACTCCCAGCACAATGTGTTTTCCCCGGGCTTTTGACAAAATTAGCGATCTTTTGACAAAATTTGCGTTTTTTAGTGATCTTTTAACGTAATTTGTGGTTATTTCACGATCTTTTGACGAGTTTTTCAGTTATTTCGCCTTCCTTTTGATGAAATTTGCTGTTATTTCACCCTCTTTGGACGAAATTCGCGGTTGTTTTGCCATCTTTTGATGAAATTCCTGGTTGTTTTGCCATCGTTTGACGAATGCAGTTCTTTCGTGATCTTTTGACAAAATTTACGGCTGTTTCGCGATCTTTAAATGAAATTTGCGGTTATTTTGCCACTTTTGACGAAATGCGTGGTTGTTTCGTGATCTTTTTACGAAATTTGCAAGTTGTTTCACGCTCCTTTGACGAAACTCCCCAGCAAACACAGAGCTATCGGTAAACAATCGGCCGACAGCCGCTTTGCCGTTACCGACAGTATCGGCAAGATACCGGCCGCCGTACCGGTTCCGTATCTTTTTCGACACGCCGGTCGAGTGACACCCGACAGATAGGCGCACAGTCAGTTCGGTATCGGCAATGCCGATAGCACTGTCGGCATAATGTTGTGCCGACTGCATACCGACGGTTATCCGCACACCTACCGAATATGGTCCGGTATCGGCAACGACGACAGCGGCGTGATACCATGCCGACCGTTGTCCGCACACATTCTGAACACGGTCCGGTACCGGTAACGCCGGCAGCAATACAGTGCCGACCGTACACCGAGCATTATCCGTACTATTGTCGAATATGGTCCGATACCGGCAATCATTAAAATGCCGAAAGTACCCCCCTTTGCATGGGTGCTAGCAGCAGGGGGTGGGGAGTATAACCTCCGCTTAATTTTAATATTTTTTTTCTTAAATTTCCTCAAAATAATGATAGTTAATTTTTTGCGTTTAAGCAATCTCCTCTCCATTTCATCATTATATCCGCATGTGATTTTATAAACTGTTCCTGTCTTTCATACACGCAAGCAGATACAGCATATATTAAGCAGGATTAAATGTTTTCTTTTGCTCTCTACAAAAGCATTTTTCTTTGCTTTTGTACAATGATTTGCTTTAAAAAAGTGTTTTTTAAGTTTTAGACATTTTTATTCACCATCTTGATTTGTGACAGTATTTAAATTCTCATTTTTCTAAATTAATTATAACCTTTTCTTCTCATGGGCGCTAACAGCAGAAATGGGGTGTGTGTGTGTGTGGAGGGAGTACCCCCACTTGATTTTAATTAAATTTCTTTTATGTTTTAGAAAAGGTGAAATTTAATTTTTCATGTTTAAGCTTCCCCCCCCCCCCCCCACAAACACACGCCTTTGCATGAACCCTTTCCGGCGCCCTTGACACCTGAATTTATTAGAAAATAAAAGCTTCTTTTCCCGTATAAAAATATTCTTGGTGCCGTTTGTCAATTTTCGAATTAAAATTAGGTATCTTTTTTTGTGGACACCGCTAAAGGGTTAAAGTGATTTGCATTAGGAAAGTGGTGCTGTTTTTTTTTGTTGTTGTTGTTGCTTTAGAACATTTTTGAATTACTATAATTTCATCTAATATCCCAATCCTCATGTTTATAAAAATTATTTCCTCGGCCAACATGTTAATACAAATAGTCTTTCATTTTAACAATTTATTTCTGCAATACAGCATAATAAATAGTAAATAAGTGTAAAAGTGGCAATTAAACAACTCATTGTACACACATTTTCTAAATAATTAGCTAAGCCATGTGCCCCCACATGTTATACGCATAGCTGGCAACATCTTGTGCTTTTTTGTACCACAAAAAATTTACCTTTTTAAATTGCCGTAATGTGCCTATCAAATAAGGCAAAAATTTAAATTAATTTTTTGTGGTGCAAAAAAACGGAAGAGTTGGTAGCTATGTATATGCAGTCTTACTGTCTAAAATCTTTATAACATTTGTAATGAGAATTTTTTTTTATTTTTATTTTGACAAATCCAATATAATTGAATTTTACTTATTAACCTCTAGACAAATATAAGAGGAGACAAAATTCTCACCTACTTTTCATTAAAATGCCTATTAATTAGCTTCCTCAATAGTTCATTCAAATAAATGAAAGGAGAGCAGGGGTACAGGGATAAACTTTGGTTACATAAACTCCTTTCTTAGCTTCAAATCTAACAATTTGAGTCTGAAAAATTATTTCATTGAATGTTTGTTTCTATGTTACTACTAATTAATTTCTTCTATTTATATAATTTCCGACTTTATTAGATTTGGAAAAAGCTAGATCAGCAACTATGAATTCTGCAAATAAATTATTTTACGAATGGCATTTGAACTATCTATATTCTCCGACTGAGTCTGGTTGAATATGAAGAAATAGGTTTTTAGAGTACCCATGCTTTATGTTTGATAATTTTAATGTAAAAGAATTAAAACATTTGTTGGTGTATCTTTACAATATCTACCAACTTATATAAAGCCCTACTACATGATATTTTTACTTTAAAAAGGTGAAGTAATAATGAAATATTAATTTGTTTTAAAATTTAATGGCATTTCTATAATAGCAGGAACAAATTTTTTCTATGCTGTGGATGTTAGAAAAAACAAAAATGTAAATGTCATTTTCCATTTATTGATGTTGATTTCTTATTAAAATTGAAAATCAAGGACGAAACATAACCCCTTTGCATGCAGTTGGACAATTATTTCATATTTCCATTTATCATTATCTTTATATGTGTTAAAGTTTCGCTATGCAAGTCCATTGTAAAATTTGAAAAACTTCATAATCATTACATTTAAAATTCATAATCATGGAAAAATACAACTTTTTACCTTTCTAATGCAGTTTAACAATTTTCTGACAAATACTTTTCTAGCTTTTAATTTTTTCAATAACTTCAAATGTTTTATTATCCAAGATTAATCTGTGGCAATGATTTACAAAAAAAAAAAAAAAAACCCAGTCATCAGACACATGTAGCTTTTCGTTAAAGAGGATATCAGATATTATAAAGAGTAGACACACATCTTTTTTTTTTCAATTTAGAAGCTTTTTGTCATATTTATCTTCATCTACATTTGTCATCTTGATTATCTTCATAATGATAACCTTGTTGACATAACTATTAGATATGTAACTCACAGAACTCTTTGAAAGGTACTCAGAACAATTTTCTAGAGGCTAGGAATTTACACACTCAAGCTTTTCATAATATATATATTATTACCAATTAGAGATCAATGGAAACATACACACGAAGAACTTTATATATTACCCAGCCTTCCCTAGATTAACATTTGCTATCATCTATATTAATCCTTTCTTTTGCTAAAAGTATCAAAGAAAGAAGAAAATACAGAAAAAGAAATTTATGGAAACATACACATGAAGAACTTTATATATTACCCAGCCTTCCCTAGATTAACATTTGCTATCATCTATATTAATCCTTTCTTTTGCTAAAAGTATCAAAGAAAGAAGAAAATACTGAAAAAGAAATTTATCTAAGTAGTCTAATTTATATAAGGAGCCTAGATATGAGAGATACCATATGGTAAAAAAAAAGGTATTTGTTTCAGAATTTGGCAATAGTTCTGGACAAGTTTGATTATACAAGTGAGACAAGATAAGAAGCATTAGCTTGGCGATAGTAACAAGCTCGGCTATTCACATTTGCCCAGAATTATCTCAACCAATCAATTAATACTTCATATGTTGCCGCTCTCATATCTAGGTTCCTTAATTCTAAGCATTCCTTAGAACTTTTTCCTTTCAAAAGAGTTTATACACTCTGAATCAAAAATGGTGCATTTAATCTTGGACAGCATTAGGCACATACTTCTGCACTTGTTAAAATATGAAATCTTATTTTATTTCATTTCATTAAAATTGTTAATTTGATTTATATAAACCGCAGAAATAATTTTTAATGCTTGGAAATGAACTATGTCTAAGCTTGTGATCCTGAAATCATAAAATAAATAAAGAGCATAACTAAACACAACAATAAATTAAAATAAATTTATTTAAATTATAAACGGAATGTTATGTAACATATGTTATGCAGACACATTTTTTTAAAATCTCTCCATTCTTCCCCCATTCCTGCCTGGACCATATCTGAACCAAGGTTTTATGACATCTTCGATCTGCATTGCTGGAATTTCTTTATATTCCTTGTTGGAACGTAGAGCAACTGAATAAAATAAATAAATAATCTAGCACATCGTTCTAAATATAAAGAAACACCTTAATAATGGATTATTATTATTATTTTTTTTTTTTTTTTGCTAAATTAAAATTGTAGAAAATATTCTAATTGAGTTGAGTTGGGTTGGGTTGATTTTTGACAGCCAATTATCAACACGAGGGATATAGGACCATTTTTTTTTCTAATTGAATTTTATTACAGGTGCACTGAATCCAAGAATGTCTCAAACATGATTAGAGATCAACTCTGTTAATCTTACAAAATGATTCTGTAACTACTCAGCTTTTAATAAAATAAAAGTATACTAATTGCACAATGATTTATTTTACTAAGAAAAATCCTTACATTTTTACATTACAATCTTGAAAGCAGTTACAGAAAAATCTATACTAATAAAAGACAAAATTGCTCTGTTTGTCTGTGGGTGATGGCTAGTGGAATCTAGCACACTTAGAAGCTTGAAAATTTAGGTGAAGTTAGTTGAAGGCAGGTCCTGATGCACCTAAGAATCAGAAGTTTAATAATAACCCAAGATATTAATACTCATTAAACATCACTTTAAAATTGCCACCTTTTTCTGAAAATAGTGCAAAATAAATGTGAAAATCACACAATCGGGAGAGGCTAGAGAGTTTGCCATAAAAATCAGGTCAGCCACGAAACCTTAATTATCACCTTAACCCATTTTTCAAACAGATCGTAGAAAAAAAAAAATACCCCGATTGATTTTTAATTAGGGATACGGGGGGGGGGGGGATTACAATTTCCTCACTTTTTGAGAATATGAATGGCTAAAATAAAAGTTACTTTCCTGTATGATTTATAACTTATTTTATTCTATTAATTGAATATTTCTGGTTTTCTCTTTAAAAAAAGTAACTTACTCTGCAGATTTAAGAGCATCATTATTATCCTTATTTTAGTACTCTCAAAAATATTAAATTACAAAATATAACAGATTTAAACATATGCAAATAAACACAACACTTTACCATTACAAACATACCAGTTATAAAGAGCAGCAGATTTGGATATCTCTTGATCGATATTTTGTTTGCTGCACTCCAAGACATGTTGAGTGCCATTTAAAGGGTGAAAATTGTGCTCAATATTCTCCTCACTGCATCTTTAAAATCCTTGCCTCCAATATATCCACATTTTTTAATCTAAAATATTTCAATAAACAATATTTAAGAACTGCTACATGAAATATAAAATATTTTTGTAACAGAAAAATGAAAGAATATAAAGTTTTAAATAATAAGCAAGATTGCAGGAATTCTGCACAAAATAGTAACATCTCACACAATGGAAAATCCTGTTCAGAATAAAGAATTATATACAGAGGATGTGCACACATTTTTTAGATGATTGTCATGGCAATTATTATTGACCTTCCACGAGAAGACACCTGACGACAAACTATTAAAAGCATTATATTTTATAAAAAAAAATCTACAATTCCTGGGGAAAAAAAAAAAAAAAAACGCACAAATGCTATTTTAAAAATTAATTTAAGTGTTTTTAATCTGGAATACACAAACTGACGAAAAATATGCATACAATTAAATTTTAAGACGATAATCACAAAAAAAATATCCCAACCTTTTAAAACAATGCAGAGCTTTTGACACATTTTTAAACATAAGAACCACATCATACAATATGAATATATGATCATTGAAGTTTTTTGTAATCAAACGGTTTCTCCCCCTTCCCCAATAGTTGAATTACATCTTGAGTTATAAGCTTTTGTTATTTAACAGGGTTCATACTTTATTTGAATAACAAAATTCATTGGCTTTTCCAGGTCATATTTCCTACAATTTCTTGACCAAAATTCACGAAATTTTTAGAAATACGAATTACAATAAAGATCTTAATGATTAAACTTACATCTGAAAATTAAAATAACGTATAAAATTGAATCTAAAAATCTATATCATTTGACATTTACAATCAATATATATATATATATATATATATATATATATAAAACAAGCAAAACTTAAATACAGCTCAGATGGATTCAAAGTAACTTTTTATTTACATAACTGAATTTACACATATTAAAAGATTTAACTTTTTTTAGACTTTTACTACACATATTACAAGATTTAACTTTTTTTTAGACTTTTACTATCATGTCATTTATTTGTGTTGTTTTAGAAGCAGTTTTTTGTGTAAAAGTTTCAATCTTTTATCTTAACATTTTAACTTCAACTACAGCTTTTTTTTTTTTTTTTTTTTTTTTGGGGTCTTGCTTCGTAATTTTCATCTTTTTTCTTATATAATTATTATTCATATCTCATCCTAGCTACCTTAACATGGCTCAACATTTCTTTCGCTTAAGTACAGACTATTTGGTGACAAATTTGTATAGCTAAAACAGCTTTATGTTAAAAATGTGAATATAGCAAAAATTCTCCTTTTAAGGCAAAAATCAACTTTTTTGCAGACGCACCATGAACTTGGAAGAATGCTGACACATGACAGTGCATTAAAAAAAAGAAACTGACTTTTCTTGGTTTTAGAAAAAATTTTAATTTTCCTTGACTTTTTCAGCACTTGTCATTTTTCCTGACAATTTTCTGTTTTCCAGTCGCGTAGGAACACTGGTGTATATAGAAAAAATTCTTTTTGAGGGAAAAATCTGAATTTTTTTGTGGACGCACCATGAACTCGGGACAATGTTGACACATGACAGTGCATAAAAAAAAAAAAAAAAAAAAAAAAAAATTCTGACTTTTCCAGGTTTTAGAATTTTTTTTTTAAATTTTCCCTGACTTTGAGCATTTGCCATTTTCCCTGACAATTCCCTCTTTTCCAGTCACGTAGGAACCCTGTTTAAGCACAGCAGTTCCCCCCCCCCCCTCCAATCTTTCCTGCACTGTTCAGTCCAGAAAATGAGTTCAAAATGCCAACTTCAACAGTATTTTCAGAAAAATCCTCTGCCCTTACCAAAAAATAGTTCTATTATACAATTTCTGAATAAGAACACTTGCCGATTTGATACATTTTTGAACAAAAATGAATTTAAAAAATGTTTTAGGAAGTAGCCAGTTTGGATTTTATACAATGAATTCTATTAAAATAGATACCGGGTGTCCCAAAAAGGACTGACTGATTTTAAAATTCAATAACTTGCAAACGGTGACAGATATTAAAAAAATTCTTGCAGGAGGGCTATGCATAAGGTCAAAAGTTTTATTACAGTGATTTTCAATTTTAGTTCGATTTACAAACAATAGATGGCGCTGTAAGCAATAGTCGCTAAATACAGGCTCGATTTTTAGTCCTTTATCTTGTTCCATGCAGAAAAAGGAGATGGAAATGTATTATCCGGGCCACGAAGTACCAAAAATCGAGCCTGAATTTAGCGACTATTGCTTACAGCGCCATCTATTGTTTGTAAATCGAACTAAAAGTGAAAATCACTGTGATAAAACTTTTGACCTTATGCATAACCCTCCTGCAAGAATTTTTTAAATATCTGTCACCGTTTGCAAGTTATTGAATTTTAAAATCAGTCAGTCCTTTTTGGGACACCCGGTATGTATAAATGGAGACAAATAGAAAAAAAAACTACATACTGCTTTTGCAAACTCCTCCTCATTATTCAGTAACACTTCAAAGTCTTCAATTTCCTGCAGGGTTTCCAGGCTTTTGAAGCTTTGGGTGGCAAAATCCAGAGCCTGAAATTGGTCTATTTTCAAATTTTTAAGTAATTCCTCTTTATTCTCTCTTGTGTCTTCTTTCACTTGCACAATATACTTTAATAGTAAGTCAACTTTGGCTGAAAAAGAAACAAATTTAGTTTTAAAATATGCTTTGTTATAACTAACTCTTGACATAGCATATCAGGGCTGAAACTTTTATTTTTTTTTTCTCTTCACCATTTACAACGAGGAGGCATCAAAAGATGCTTCCTCCTAAATAAATTTATGATGCCTAAATAAATTTATAAACAAAAATTTTTGATCCACAGATTTTAAATATGAAATAATTGTCATAAAGTACACTGGTGTGCAAAAATTAAGGACGAGAGGGTTTTTCGAATGTGATGTCATGCAGAAGTTTTCCACATCAACCAAAATCATACCATAAGATCTCCAAGATGTGAAAATATGGGAGAAGTGATAAAAACCATCTAAACAAGGAATCAAAAGGATACAAAGGCACTTCCCATTCCTCTTGTAATGTCAATTGCAGCTGCGGAATTGTACCTGGAATTGGCACCTGGTATCGTGCTGCCAAGCATCTCCCGAGAAGGTCCCACGCGTGTTTTATGGGATTTAGGTCCAGTGACTTAGCAGGCCAATCAATGCATTGAATATCTTCTCTCTACAAGAGCCCTTTGACAGCCTCTGTACTATGAGGGGGACCATTTTTGCACATGAAGAGGAAGTCCGGACCCACAGCATCTCTAAACAGATGTACGTGAGACATGAGAATCTCGACGCAATAGCGGACACCAGAGACTGAGCCTCCTTGGAAGATGTGAAGGTTCGTACGGCTACCAAGCATGATACCGCAAACAAAAACTCTGGCACCTCAATAACGGTCCCTTTCGATGATGTTGGAGAGGAGATTATGTGCTCCCTGCTCTCTCCAGATGTGTATATGTCCAGAATCGCTCGTCAGACTAAATCGGCTCTCATATGTAAAGAGTACTCGACCCCACTCCTGTTGTGTCCAGTTTTGTGTTCCTGCACCATAGAAACCGGCATCTCTGATGAGCAGGCATTAATGGTACACATCGTACTGGTCGTCATGTATATAGACCACATTTGTGGAGCCTCCTAGCCACGATTAAACGTGATATCTGACGTGCAGTAGTCTGTTCCTTTTCACCTGTAAGACAATATAACGGTCTTCCACTGTTGCTGTTGATCGTGGGTGACCACTGCTGAATGGCCGGACAGCTGTTCCCATTCTCTTCAGCCACACTTTGACCTTCTTCCAACCTCTCATTGATGCCACCCCATGTAAGGCCATCCAGATGACATCTCCTGGATTGTCTCTTGGCCATATTTCACAACAGTAGCAAAAAAAAAAAAACCGTTGTTGAAATCATTGTACACTGTGCAATAGATTTCCCCGAATTGTTGAACGCCCAACTCCTGTGTACTTTATCCCCTTGGGACCACAACCTTTGACGTCATATGCCATATATGCGCATGTCCTATTGCATTTGTTCCAGGTCTATCTCCTAATTTGCCTTTCATTTCATTCTGTTTCCTTTTTCGGCTTTTCTGCTAATTTATCTGTTCCGTTCTTAATTTTTGCACACCAGTGTATATTAACCTTAATATTTTTGGATTTATTTCTTTAGAAATTGATTTATCAGATTCATTTCATTTATATACAGGGTGATTCAGCTCGTCGGTGACAAACTTTAAGGATCGATAGAGCACACCTAGACGAACATTTTTGAATAGGGAATGTAGGGTCCCTGACGCGATGGTAAGGCGCTAGGCGCTTTCGAAAATTTGGGTGCCGAAATTCGAAACGTCATAAAAACTAGGGAAATGGTTAGATTTTCTTGCTTGTTGCGTCGAAATGATTCTGTTTGTTTAGACTTTCTTCAGTACCAATTTGATAAGCGTATCTCTTAAAACATGGATAGGGGGCGCTGCAGACTTTGGAGAGCTAGACAACAACTTTAAGCCCGTTATTTTGATAATTTAACACATGCTCGCCAAAGTTTATACTCTAACTTAAAGTTTGAACCCAAAAGTAGAGCCCTGCAAAAAGCGTAAGAGCCGGAATAAAATGTCAAAGTACAGGGTGGTCGAAACTCGAAGGCTCCTAAGAGATAAACAAACAGATTTCTTGACTTATGGCATGCATTTTCATGATTCTGTTTGCTGGGGCTCTCTGAAACTCAGTTGAACAGTACAAAAAGAAACATCGATAGGGGGCGCTTTGGGCAAAAAACATAATTCGTTGACATTTCGGACGCTAACTGGAAACGGGGCGCTACGATCAGTTAGTAATAATGAAAACACATTTTCTACCTCTGCTCAACACTTCTGAATAAATTTAGACCAAAAACATCAATGATACTGGAAATTTATTTACAAAAAATAACACTACAGAAGATGCTCGAAATTTCGACCTTGGGCCATGATGCAGGCTTCGCACCTCCGTCGCATTGAGGAGTGTGTGTTTCCAACAATGCCAGGAGTATCTCTGATCTGCCCTGCAGCTGCCACAATGCGCGCCACAAGTTCTTCAGCACTGCTGACAGGTGTATGGTATACCTCGGCCTTCAGGTAACCCCAAAGGAAGAAATCCAAGCAGGTGAGGTCTGGTGATCGGGCAGGCCAGTGAACTGGACCCCCACGCCCGATCCACCGCTGGCCATACCTTGCGTTTAGATGGAGACGCACGTCGTTCGTGTAATGGGCCGGAGCTCCATCGTGCTGGAACCACATCTGGCGACGCGAACCTTCGGGTACGTGCGCCTCATCCAGAAGCTGCGGCAGCACTTGATCCAGGAAAATCAGGTAATTTCCACCTGTCAGCCGTTCAGGTAACAAATAAGGGCCAATGAGGCAATCCCCCAGAATGCCGGCCCACACATTTACTGAGAAACGCTCCTGGGCTGCTCGGCTTCTGGTTTCATGTGGATTTTCATCACACCACACATGACTGTTGTGGGCGTTCCACATTCCCTCCCGGCTGAAGGTGGACTCGTCCGTAAACAAAATGCTGTTTACAAAACGGGGATCCCTGGATCTCATCGCCAAGTACCATCTTGAGAATTCCACTCGAGGGCCAAAATCCTGCTCTCTGAGCAACTGCACCCGCTGGATGTGGTAGGGGTGCAGATTCCGGGAACGTAAGATGCGCCACGCAGTTGCTTGCGAAATGCCAACATGTCTGGCGATATCTCTCGTGCTAAGACCTGGGTTGTCCTCAACCAGGTTAAGCACAGCCTCTTCGTTGTCGGGGGTGCTCACTGATCGCTCCCGTTCAGGCCTGCCTCCGTCGAAAGATCCCGTTGTGGACAACCTCTGGTGTACTCGAGCGAAGAAGGCATGGCAGGGGATTTGCCTGTTGGGGTAACGCTCGGCGTACAACCGCTGAGCGGCTCGTCCATTACAACCAGCAGCGCCATACGCCAAATGCATGTCAGCCAATTCAGAGTTTGTGTACCGTTCCATCCTACTACCGATCTGCAGACAAGTAACCCGAAACTTAAGTAGGTACCGCACGTTCAAAAGACGTGTCTGCGCATACAACTACGTCATCTTGCGTTGTCGTCTACGCATTACGTATCTTTTGCATATCGATATGGTACGATATCTTTTGCATAAATCAGCAAAAAGCACCTTATGTAAATTTTATTGCGCGCATTGTGCATGATTGAAACCAGCTATGTTTGTTAAAAAAAACAAACAAACTGCAGTTTTAATAGCTTCTTATGATAAGTAAATTACTCTCTTGTTTTGTTTCTAACTGATCGTAGCGCCCCGTTTCCAGTTAGCGTCCGAAATGTCAACGAATTATGTTTTTTGCCCAAAGCGCCCCCTATCGATGTTTCTTTTTGTACCATTCAACTGAGTTTCAGAGAGCCCCAGCAAACAGAATCATGAAAATGCATGCCATAAGTCAAGAAATCTGTTTGTTTATCTCCTAGGAGCCTTCGAGTTTCGACCACCCTGTACTTTGACATTTTATTCCGGCTCTTACGCTTTTTGCAGGGCTCTACTTTTGGGTTCAAACTTTAAGTTAGAGTATAAACTTTGGCGAGCATGTGTTAAATTATCAAAATAACGGGCTTAAAGTTGTTGTCTAGCTCTCCAAAGTCTGCAGCGCCCCCTATCCATGTTTTAAGAGATACGCTTATCAAATTGGTACTGAAGAAAGTCTAAACAAACAGAATCATTTCGACGCAACAAGCAAGAAAATCTAACCATTTCCCTAGTTTTTATGACGTTTCGAATTTCGGCACCCAAATTTTCGAAAGCGCCTAGCGCCTTACCATCGCGTCAGGGACCCTACATTCCCTATTCAAAAATGTTCGTCTAGGTGTGCTCTATCGATCCTTAAAGTTTGTCACCGACGAGCTGAATCACCCTGTATATATTTATTGTACTTAAGTCGTGACATTGAAAGACATAAGATTTCATATTATCGCAATGTTTTCTATAGTATAGGGAAAGCTGAAACAACCGGACCACAGATTTGTTTACATAATGAAAACTGATCTTTTCTCATTTCTTAAAGAATGTCCTAGCTTTTATATTAAAAGTGAACATAAGAATCTAAAAAGTATCCTCCAGAATCCAAAAATTGCCTTTAAGAATATATAAATTGTTCTTACGAATCTAGAAAATATTCTTTTCTACCAGCCACAAAATCTGCTCTTCTTTAAATCTGGGAGAAACTCTGCTACATTAATTTTCCCTCTGTTGGATAAATTTCTAAATTTTACAGAAATTTTCTTTAAAAATACATTTAACATTGGATTATTTTCAGTCGCGTAAATTTTGATATAACAATTTTCAACTGTATGTTGCTTCTTGCTCGCTAATAAGATTTTCTTATAACTCTCAACACCCTGTTCATAAGAATATTTTTAATAATAATAATATCGCACTCCACATTTTAGTCCATATCCAAAATTAATTTCAATATTTCATCAAAAGAATTTTTTAATAGCATTCATTAAAATTACTATATATTATACAGTACACTCCCCCTCTAATTCACACAGGTCAGGACCAATGTTTTTGCAGATTATAGAATTTTGTGGATTATAGGTCATTTCTTAGTTTACATTTTAATATTTGGAATTTATCTACAAATATAGAAATTACACTGTAAATAAATAATGTACAAATGAAAAAAAATGTTTTTTGTATAAACTTTTCAGTATTAGAAAGAAATACATTTGAACGGCATACAAAATTACATTTTTGCTAAATTTCTAGAATAATCCCTCAATTAAAGAACCACAATTAATGCAATGTTTGATAGATTTAAAAATTAGAGTGAATGCTGAAGTTTACTTACTTATTTTTAAATCTACCAAACATTGCAGTGATAGTGGTTTGCTTTAAAAATTTTATGTTCCACAATTTTATCTTGACAGTCACAAGCGTTTTTTCAAACAGATTTAATCTCTAGCGTTTGTGGATTAGAGGATATGGACCGTATATATTTATTTTAAAATATGGTTCATAATAATTATAATTAGAACTTGGAATTTATGCACACTTCCTTAAAAATGGAGGCATATAAATACCACATTCTTAATATGTGCTTTACCTATGCACAAATTTAAAAATACAATGCACAGGTTGGCATGTCACGAAAGGAAAAAATTCTTTTCTCAAAATATTGATCTAATTTTTCTAGCAAATAGAAAATTTGTTAACTGTAAACTGATCTGTTAATCTATAAACTGGTATAAAAAAATTAGATTAGATCAATTACGAAAATTAAACCTTCTAATCTGTTAAAATCCTGCTTTGATGGTCCTGCATTTGCAGAACCCTCTTCAAAAATTGTTTCCATGTTTGATTTTTTCCATGACGACGATGATGATGCACAGCGCTTTTTCGGAGGGATTTCGGCATCGGAAGAAAAAACCTCACTCGAATACTTTGACTTATTCAAATATTTATTAGCACTTTTATAAGATCCTGTAAAAAATGAAATTACACTTAAAAGAAATATGCTAAAGTATCATAAATAAAATTGAAAATTGCTTTTAAAAGACTAGTAACAGAACTAGTGATGGATGATTCTGGAAAAAAAAATATATTAAGTGCCTATATATACATAGATATTGTATAAAATACCTTTGATCACCTTAAGAATATTCTCATATTGTATTCTAGAATAAATTCTCAAACAGGTAGCTTAAAATGAGCAACTTTTAAATTTATCAATCAAATGGCAGGAAATTTGATCATGAATTGTGATAATGAGTATTAGACTAGACAACAGATTGATATTTCTGGTGCTCATTTCATAGCAATATAATATTTTTTTCAATTTTACTAATTTAGCAGCATAGCTGCTGTCAAATATCATATAAGGGTCTTTTTGTTTCCAGGTTAAACTGTTACCTTTATAGTTTAGAGCCTAGTTATTTACATTACTAATTTATTAAATTGTATTTTTCAAGTTTGTCCTTTTTCCCACCCCAAATCACAACTTTCTTAATTATGGTCTGTACAAAAGATAAAATTGGTATTAGAGAGTAAGATATGTAATTGAAGAATACTTTTTATAATTGCGTAAAAAGATGAATTGACTTCCTTACATTTCAGGTTGTGTATCAGATTTTGGTTGAAATATTTCAGATTGTGAGTCTAAAATTATTTTGTCAAGTTTGCGTTGATAAAATTTACTTTGTCAGATTTTAGGTTGACTTCTAATGGAATTTTTGCATTCAGGTAGGATTAAAACCTCACCAGAATAGGATCCCACTCCCGGCACTAATTAAATGCGAGTTAATGCAAGAGAGAAATACAGATAGGGACCTAAGAGAGGAAAACTGAAATTTTCGACGGAGGTAGATGATTGATCAGAATTTAGATTTCAAAGTACCGATGGGAGGGATTATGATTAAAAATTTCAATGCGGAAGGAAATGTGGACGATTTGTTATTTATGTATCAGTATTTGAAAGGGGAAAATAATTTTATACATCAAATATAGTTATTGGTGTAGCTAAAACCAAATTGAAATAAAATTATTATCTGAATACTTACTTGAGTAATGAACTGGTACAGCATTGAATGTTCCCCATTCATCTGTGGGGAGAACTCTATTTTTTTATGCTTTTCTAACAGATACACCAACAGGTGGCCACCTACATGAAGTTCCAGAAGTATCCAAGTAAGTGGCACCACAAACAGGTTCTCATTTTCTTCTGGGAACTGTACAACCACAAACAAGATATTCCTAGATCTATACATAGATGTAAAATAAAATACATGCAACACAAATTTCTAGTGTATCATTTCTAATGGCCTAATCTCAGTACATACAAGGCTAAACTACATACTATAAGTTTATACAGGCATTCCCCGACTTACGTAAGTAATGCGTTCCGTAAAGTTTTACATAACTTGAATTTTATGCAAGTCGAATCGGTAAGTTGCTTAGGCAAAATTTTGTAAGAAACTGCAATATTTATTATATACATATATGTATATATACTTGTCAGGGTTGAAAAAAACGCGTGTTTTTTTTTAAATAAAAAACCCAACCCGGTTGGGTTTTTTTCGGGTTTTATTGACTTTTTTTTTTTTTAAGAAGTGAGAGTAGGGAGAGACCCTTATTTTTTAAAGTATATGTATTAAATTAAGAAATCTTATTATATTTTTATTAATTAACTTAATATACAAGTAATTTGAATTGAAATAACAAATAAATCAGTGTAAAAGTCTGAAAAAAAGCTTTTACTTCTGACATCATATAATATTATGTAATAACCACATATCACATATTTAAAAGTTACTTTAATAATTACTTTTTATTTGTATTCCTCACTAAGAACAAATTTTTAAAACAAACCTTTAATCTTTTATTATTTACTAATCAAATCCCTCATAAAATTCCTATTTTATAAAAAAAGGAATTTTGTGAGGGAAACTATTTTATTAAAAGTAATTTTGTGATGGGCTTTATTATTATTATAACTATTACTATTATTTTTTCTTTTTTGTATGTGTGTGAAATGTCTGTAAATAAACCCCAAAATTTACTTGAATCGGCACCTGATATATAGATATAGATAATAATTATTTTTTAAATAAGGCAAAAATTATTCATTAGAATTTATGACATTTTAAGAAAAAGAAACGCCCTTTGCCTCGAGAGTAATAATTTTTATTATGTGTGTTTATGCATAACTTTAACATGCTTGCGCATGCGCGAAAGATTTCAAAATTTTTATTTCATAATTTGGTAGACAGTATTTTGGGGCAACTTATATTAAAAAGTCCAGTCAAATATCGCAAAAATTCACAAAGATAGGGTCGATATAATGAGCTGCTTCCTAAAAATAGCTTTATTATAACGGATTTTCCACAACTTTTTAATCAGCTCACTATATCTTTCTAAGTTTTCACAACATTTGACTGGACTTTTTATAGAAGTTGCTCAAAATACTGACTACCAAATTTTGAAATACAAATTTTGAAATCTTCCGCGCATGTTAAAAATTATCTCATAAAAATGCCCATATCTCATCAAATATTCAATATATTCATGTTTTATATATTCATTGCAGTATACTGTTGCTATTATTCTTTGGCAAGTTTTCGGAAAGTTGTGTTAAATTTGGTTTAAAACTCTGTATGCTATAAACAGAAAACTTTTGAATTTTTCACAGACAGGATAACATCTTCACGAATATGAGTGTTATGCTTACACAAGTGCACACAAACGTTGAACAGGACCCAAATAGGCCTTTAATGCAGTGACAAACCATTTACAGCATTTTCTGTTGCATAGCTGATCGCAAATATTATTTTATTATTAAATTTATTATTAGCCCCCTAATTGCTGGCCCGACTAAATCTTCACTAAGAAATATGAAATCAAACATGATCGTTTCATCCCAGAAGTTCAAGACAATTCGCCAATAATTTTTGTAGATATTCGACAAAGCGTGTGCAATCGAAAGCATCCAGTACCTGTACCTTAACTTTTAGGAGCCAGTGTGGCACAATATGTATGAAGTTGCATTAAAAGAATTCATGTATAGCCCATACCACTTCCTGAAAATATCTAAAACTAGAAGTAAAATATAATATAAGCATATACATCTAATTGCAGTGCTTTTCAGTAACGCGGTACTGAATGTTTTTTCCCCTCAACACATACATTTCTAATAGCATTGACCCAAAAGAAGAGGATTGTCCATAGCCTTGTTATAAAAGTCTGAGAAGCAGCAACATTTTTTTTTCTTACTTAACTGTTTTCTACAAGCTGACTTTGAAATTTGAAACTTATCTTATTCAGGGTGGCGAGTGGTCAGGGAAAAACACGGTAAAAAAAAGTAGAAACTACCAGTATTTTCTTCTTGAAAATACTTCAAATAGTATAAAGGGATTAAAGAAGCCGAATTTCTCTTTAACAAAATACTGGTATTTAATACCTTTTCTGACTGAGTTTTTCCCTGACCACTCGCCACCCTGTTATTTTATCACGAAAACAGCTGTCAGGTGTCATGATAGTGGTGGATGCTGCCTTGGGAACCACAAAATATCCATGTACATGGAAACCAGATGACAGAAGATCCCCAACGTTCGTGATAATATCATTCAATTTTCTGTAATCAGGTACTGTTTTTAAAACATAAAAAATTACCTTCTTTTCGATCGTGCTGGATCTGGATGTGAGTGAGCGATATCTTATGGGGCAAACTCACCTTGTATAACAAATAAATCTATCCAAATAAATTTTGTAAAAGTTAGTGCGATCACGTTGTAAATTTTGTTTACAGATAAAGTATATCAAAAAAGAAACAGCAATTTATTTTTAAAATGTAATATTGTTAATTTTTCATAAAATGTTCATGCAAAAATCTTATATAAATTCTTCGACAATTTATGAATTCGAATTCTCCAAAAAGTTATCAATCTTGAAATTATTAATTCATAAAATTTAAGAAACAAAATGTTTATTTTCTTTATTTAGTAAATCACTATTCAAACAAAATGTAAGACGTGTGATATTTTTTCCCACACTTTGTAAGGAGAAAGGCTGGAAGCGAAGTACCTATGTGTTTTTACTTTCTTCTCTTTTATCAAAAATCTTTTTGAAGACGGCCGATTGGACACCATGCATTGCGCATCACAGAATGCGATTCCTTAGCTTTTCTCGAATACAGTGTTCTTGCAGTACTAGTTACAGGGACGAATCCAATTTCCTATTAAAACAGAGCGTTGTGTGGGGGTCGTGTCTCTTTGTTGGAAAGGGAGGGGTTCACAGCTATAATAAAAATTCTTATAGCTTAAGTTTGCTACAATTCTAAATTCTCTGTTTCATGACACATAACAAAGTTATATTTTCATTCGTAAATGCATAAAATTTGCAGGTATATTCGTAAATTAATAACATTTGGAGATATATGCCTAAATGCATAAAATTCAGAAGTTATATTCAGATACTAAGAAATCGAATAAAGTTTCAAAATTGTAAGATCTTTCAGAAAAGTTTCAAAAAAGCTAGCTGTTTTGTTTGATTTTTGTGACTCGACAGTCACGAAACGATTATTAAAAGGGAGCAATTAGTTATAATTCAAGCTGTATCAAATATATAAAAAATGTGAACAACGCTGAGCGATTGCTGATGATTAAAGAACGAGTTTTATACATTTCCATTTTAATTACATTCTGTGCGTCAAAACAATTTGCGGTGTTGGGCGAGATTGTCTTTAAACTAACTTCACATTAATTTTTTAATGTATTTTTGCATCATTCTTCGCTTAGATGGGCGTCATGATACTCCATGACACCCGTGGATCTGCGCTTGACTCCTTAACAAAAATTTTCACGCAAAACCAGAAATAATGTTTGTCGTTTAATCTGTTAATTTTCTGCCAAAGTCAAATACAAATTTAAACGCATTATAATGCTTGTATAATCTTATAATATAACATTTATGCTGCGTCAACATGTCATACGTTTAAAATCAAGTCTTTCATAAATTTATTTTAAAAATTTATATCAGAAATGTTTTTTTTTTTTTTTTTTATGTATACATTGATAACTGAAGTTGATATGTGTGAGCTGCTATGTGAATACCGTTAATGTGTTTAAATAAATGCATTACAGAAGCTAAAGGTTAGCCGTTATTTTTAATAAATGTTACTGCAATTTTTTTCAAAAGAAAAAAAATATATTTTTTTTGATAATTTGGAAGGAATAAGAATATATATATATACATTAATATTATGCACAGAAAAACCCCAATGAAGCATTATTTTTTCTATTAGAAAAAATCAATCATTTAAAAAAAAAAAATAGGCTTGCTTCATTTTTTTTTTCTTTTTGCATCGTTTAATATTTATAACAAAATAGAAAAACTGTATACTGAAATAAAAGTCTGAGGCAAATGCCTACCTTAAATAAAGCTATTGTTAAGCTGTATCTTTTATGTGAAAGCATATCCATGGATAAAACATAGACTATTATCAGATGAATTTTTAATTTTCTTTTTATTGTTTCACCACTACTATTTTGAAATAAAAGACAATAATTTTAAACTTTCGTATTTGACAATTTAATGATTACAAAGATATTACTACTGTTTTCTGGATTATGATTTTTTTAACAGAGTTTCCTCCAAGAAAATACAAAACTTCTTTTAATAAGTGCATTTGTGTGTATTTCGAAATGATTTTGAGAAATTTAAAATAATTTTATATATTTTTTAAATGCAGTTTAAATTACTTAACCCTAAAAATCTCATAATTAAAAAGATTTCCTCTCATCTTATCAGAGCTTATCTTATAAGGGAATTACAAAACTGAATTAACCAGCCACAATGTGATAACATATTCTAACTTTTTTTCATAATAAAAAATAAAATAAAATAAAAAATACAAGGGTGTTTAAGAAATCTGTCGTAAAAATATGTCAGAACCAAAAGATAATACATTCTAAAGATTTAAACTGATTGAAAAAAAAAATCAAGAAAATTAAATTAAAACAGTACTTTTAAGGAGCAACTGGATATCGTAAGGCTAAGTTACGGCGAAAAAGTGCTTCTTCTGCAACTACAATTATCACCCTTTCTTCTGCAACCGTTTGTGGTTAATAACAAAATGGCATTTAAAAGGAAGACTTTAGTCTTACAGAATGATATTTTAGTATACCTAAAGTGTAGTTAAAAAATGAAAGGCACTGCGTAACCATAGAAAACAACCTGAAAGTTGAAAACAGTTGAATTTTACGTCTACTTGGCATGCTAATAAGACTAAGGAATGCGGGGCACAAAATCCTGTTTGTTTATGTGTAGATGGGGCATTTTCACAATCTTTTGACTTTCGGAAAAAAAATTAGTGAAATTAAACTTGCTTAAATAACATTTTAATCTGATTGACCTTAATGATTCAGAATAAAGAAAAAATGGTCATCAGCGAAAAATATTTTATTTAATTGAGGTTTAAGTTAAACTTGCGAATTTAATTTTTCTTACCATTTTATCGCTATAACTTTTTATTTTCTTCTAAATTTTTACTTATAATGAATTTGCATAGTACCCACAGGACATTCAAATAAGAAATAATAAAAATGTGGTACTTTTAATGCAGAATTTTTGTACAACATTGTCCTAAAGGGGTGTTAAAGAAAGGACGGTAATGTAAAATAAAGGATAGATATAGAGATATTTTTAACAGATTTCAGAAAATTGTACTAATTTAAACTGTTGCCAACTGTATAAAAAGCGCAAGCAATAATGTTTGCTTCAAATTAAAAATTTATTTACACGTGACTATTATAAACAGGCAAAAAACTTTCAAATTAGAATTAAATAATTACGTATAAAAAGCAGGAACTTATTGAAAATTACGTCATAAAAAGTATACACGTGAATTTTAAAAGAGAAAGGATATTGTAAAATAATAAATTCATTAACATACGTTAGAAGTCTTAGGAGAAATTACGTCATATTTACGTCACATTATAGTTATTACATAAAATGAACACAAAATAATATTGCAAAAATGTTTAAATTTAGAAATTGCGCTAGACATTTATTTAATATTTTGAGAGGATATTTTCAACTATTTTTGTTAGGAAAGCGCAAATAATATTTCATTGGTAACAAAAGAATTTTCACGTGATTATTTGAAAGAGAAAGAATAGCTTGGTAAAAATTACGTCAGATTAAAAACGATTAATTTAAAATGTCTCATTTAAAATAACTTTCTTTTCGCTTTGTTAAAAAATACCAGGAGACAAACACTCTGTTTACTTAATTCCTTTTATATTAGCTTATTTTGAAATGTTGTTACACGTGTCTACGTCATCAAGTTATTTTTATTTCGACGTTTTATTTGTTTTTTTATTAATGTTGTACGAATTTATTTGTTCTTTGGTTATTTAAAATAAAAATTATGTCAATTTGTATAATTTGGCGAGTGGTTTGGCGATTCATATAATTTGGCGAAATTGGTCGACGGAATAATCAAGTAGTACCGCAGCGGATTTGGCGTTAAAATTCCCCAATCAAAGAGAAATGAATAGAAATTCGTTTATAGGGAGATTGCCACAGTTTTTTAAATTATAATTCAATCTTTCGAAATCTTTTTTAAGCCGATCAAATTAGCGTGCATTTAGAGCCTGCGGTGACTGGACGGGGGTTGGCGAGCGTAGCTCGTAGGGGGCCGAGCCCCCTAGTTCCTTAAAAGATAGTATTATTATTTTAAAATCGATAATAAATCATTTTTAATTATATAAACTATATTAAATTTCTATTTAGTGCTCCTCATAAGAGTAAATCAATCTTATTATTAATATTATTCCCTAATTTTATAACATTAAAAGCTTCTAAAAAGTTAATAATTTATTATTTAAACTAATTAACATGTAAAAATTAATTTTATTTTGTCATATTCATTAAAAGAACTGGTAAAATTAAGTTTTTTGCAGTCCTTATAAATGAAATACTTCGCAAACAATGTTTAGTGCTGCCATTATTTTTTCTTCTGACCAGAAAAGCGAAGTCGTATGTTCGTTTCGAATTGTGATAAAAAGTCTCATTAGTGTTGTAGAATTTAGATAACGCAGTCTATTTTCGCAGTCACTCTATTTTCATTCCTTCTAAAAATGATCATTTGAGAGGGACACTGAGATTAAAAATAATTTTAATACATTGTATATAATTTAAGATTATATATATGTAAGATTTTTTATTAAAAATAGCGTATGTTCGAAAATTGCTCAGATAAAAAATAAATACATTTAAGGGTATAATGTAGAATTAAAAAGTGTAAGTCGAGAGTAATATGAAAGTTTTAAAAAGTATATATTTTTAAATGAATAGAAATTTATACATTTTTTAATGATATTAATTGCGTTCATAAAAAAATAATGTTTTAGCCGAAAAAGTGATATCATTCTTTTAATATATGAGAGGATTTCTTCTTTTTTCGCACATTTTTAGAATCTAAAAATCACAATATTCATAAAAAAAGATGACTTTTAGATGGGGTATTTTTTTAAACAATTTTAATATTTTATTGCATATTTTAAAATTTTATAAGGTAAAAAATAAATTATAAATTTCTATTCATTTAAAAATATATACTTTTTAAACTTTCATATTACAAAAAAAAGGTGTATGTGTAGTATATGGGGCCCATTATAAGACACCGGAAACACCCTATTTAGGGCCCCTATTCCCCAAAAAGATGAAAAAAAACTGAAATTTTAACTGAAAAGGGAATTTTTCGAAAAGTGCAAAAAATTTGTTTTTTTTTTATCAATTAGGTTTGCAGGTTTCTATTTTTTTCATCTTTTTGGGAATAGGGTCCCTAAATACGGGCTGTTTCGGGTGTCTTATAATGAACCCCATATACTACTTGAGCATCTCAGTGTCTAGTGATTATAGGTAAAAAACTATCCAATTAGGTTGTAATTTACAGAAAATGTTTGTAAAGAACCCTCAACTGTAGAGTTTTTGGTTTAAATTAGACATGTAGTTTGTTCACAGGGACACTCAAAAGAATTCTGCTACATTATGGTCTGTGAAGTTTAACCTTCTGGAGACCAGAACGGCCGGCTAAGCAGACGACCAGGCCGCCAGCCCAAAATGGAAACTCACTCCTACCCCCTCTTACCAGAAGGGTGGTAGCTCCTTCAATCAATCTGCCAATTGTTTGGTTGTCAGGTGGTTCCTACTTTCCATTTCGATAAGAAACAGTCTTTCTTTCATACTGACTTTAACTAAAAGCAGTAGTTTTGCAGGGATTTTTTCAGTAGTAAACTTTCATTAGCTGAATATTGTAAAGCATAACAAACGATTAAATATACACTGATTTCTTAATTAGTTGAGCTTTCTAAAATTAATATAATGTGTGTATTTATTAGATTAAAAAATCTGTATGTATTTATTAGATTTAAAAAATCTGTATGTATTTATTAAATAAAAAATCTGTATGTATTTATTAGATTTAAAAAATCTGTATGTATTTATTAGATTAAAAAGTCTGTATGGATTAATATAGTTAATACATGTTTTTTTAATGTATAGAACAAATAAATTTATTAATGACAAAGTTTTATTTTAGGAAATTCTCTAAACGTGTAAGGAGATTTTTTCCGTTAAAAGAGCTTTTTTAAACTAAAAACTTTTACAGCGATTTAACGAAAATTACGCGTTATATATATATATATGAAACGATAAAAGCTAAGCCCCTTTTTAAAATCCCCTTTTTGTCCCTTTTTAAAATTTAAATTTAGAAATTAAAATTAAAACTTTTAAAATGCTTTTGTAATTGTGTCTCAATTGATTGAATGAAGTTACCCCTGTAAGTCAGTTTTCCCGCATCGCATTTTATAACTTTCAAAGATCGTTTTGGCACATCTCATAAGAATATTTTTGCTGAGTAAGTGCAATTTGTAAGTCTTGCTGCATTTGATCGACCAAACTCAAACCACAGCCTTTATCCCGGGCAGTCAATCATTCAGCTAATGACCAATTATAGTTTAAAGACGCCTCCTTTGACTTCAACGGCCCCTAGCAGGAATAATGCGAAATACAGCATATTTATACCGCTGCCCGGGTCCCCGGGCAGAGTTTTTGACCATCAAAAGAATGCACTAACTCCACGACACTCGGCTCTCTAAGTATCGCTTGGCGGTACACCTAATTCCCAAGCCCGATGTCCATAAAGTAAAGTAGCAGCTTTCAAGCCAAAAGGGGCCTGATTTCTCAAAAGGATGTAACACCAGAACAATAAATCAGGTCCCCGGAAAAACTGTGTCTTTATTGGAACAACTACTATCTTAACCTGACTTCGATTTCCCGGACACCACTCCCGGCCTGCGACTACCTGACTATGCTAGAAGTTCTGGGGGTTTGCTCAGAATGCGGCACGCACGCGGCCGCGGTTCGCGCCTTTGCCCCCAGCGGTCGGGCACTGACCGATGCCACGACAGAAGATCCATAACGGGAGTAGCAGCTAATTCGTTACATTGAAAAGTCGGCACGACGGTGCATTTACGCGGGTCAAATCCCAGAGTTCCAGCACAAATATCAGGAGGTGTGTAACAAGTGACGAAAGAAATCTCTAAAAAGAACAGTTAACAAATCCTTTTTCTGCCTTCCATGAGTGAAAAAGTAAAAGAAAACGAAAAAAAGCAGTATTTCCCTAGCGATTAATTAAGAGGGAAAAAAAATCTGGTCATTAAAAGAAAAAAAACGGGGAAAACATTTATTTGCCTATCAATCAAGAAGAAAATTATCTGTTACTGAAAATCAATTCTTTCTCCAACGAACAAGCCTCTGAAACAGTCTTTTCAAGAAAGAAAGAAAAAAAAACTCTTTTCTCCCATCCCAGCCACGGACGTTATCAGCTGAGAAATTAGGTCAAGTTCACGAGCATTGATGATTCATTCAGGAAAGTGTCTTTCTCTTATCTTCAAAGTGAAATACTGTGATCAGAACAAATTAGTTTCTGTTTCTAAAGGATTAAAAAGATAGAAAAGAAAAAGACTGTTTCACGTTCTGGGACTCCATCGGATTTTAAAAACAGGTGTTGCGTGTATGATGTTTGTTCTGCACGATTATTTATTTTTAACCCTCTAAGTGTTTGGGGCGTAATATTCCGTTCACTAAGCTCCAGGTTTCACAGCAACACAAGCAATATTTAAGATAATATAATTCTATAGATTTAATGAATTTTAAATACATTGAAGAATGATTAGTGCTCTCAAGGATTACATTCATATTTGTAATTGAGTTTTTGTTTATAATGTTGAAAGAATCATATTTTCTTAGCATTTAAAACAAAATGCAAAGAAAACAACATTACAATTTTACCCTTTTGAAAGACGCTCGGAGGGTTAATGTGTAAAGGGATAACAGGTAAGCGCTTTCTTTTATTAATTAAAGAAAGGAAGAAAAAGAAAAAGAGTTGCAGTTTAAAAAGTAATCTTTTTTTATTGGTTGTTATTTTAATAGAAAAAAATAAAATAAGAAAAGGTTTATTTTGTTTCTTTTTTGTTATAAAAGAAAATAATTTGTTGAAATTTATACAGTAGTTAAATCTTTGGAATTTTAAAATTTTATTTTAAAGTTCGTTTTTTTTGTCTCAATTTGAAAAAAAAAATGATGTATCAAATTTGAATTTCATTTAGATTTAAGCCCATTTTTTACAAATCTTGTGTTGCAATTTTTGAAAAATATTATATTTTTAGTTTTATTTGTTTTAAATTGTGCCTTATATTTTTGTGTAATCCTATGATATTTTGTATTTCAACATGAGTACCCCAACCTCTCCTAACGAAGTGAATGACTTAGAACAGCGGTTCCCAACCTTTTTAGTTGTGCGGACCACCAATTTTGTAAAAATAACTTTGAGGACCACTAACTATTTAATATACAAGTTGAAAGTATGACAAATAGACACCTATATAATATAGTATATATACATGACGAATATATATATATATATATATATCGTCAAGTATATATATTATGTCAGTAACTAGTAAAAGATGCTGTACACGAAGAAAAAATATTTTTTATAAAGAAAATAACTTTATTTATTGCATTCACTTAGCTATCACAATTATATAATAACTAAAAACAAACAATGATTAAAAAGAAAACCCTGAATGGGATTTTTGACAGTGTTTGTCCTCGACGTTAATGTCACTATCTGGATTGAAACTGGATAGTTTCTGTCTCAAATCACTCTCGGCATTCATTTTATTTCTATATTTATTTTTCAAAAAAACTAAAGTTGAAAAGGCTCGTTCACATAGATAGGTTGTAGAAAAGACCACCAAGTGTCTCACAAGGAGAGGGTCAACCTTGTTAATCACAGATTTTGATTATTTTAATTTATGTTGTAGGGTAGAGATCCCTTAGTGTCAGGTTCAACGGATTTTATCCAACGCTCCCTAGTTTTTGAGAAACCGGGGGTCTAATAATAGTACACAACTTAAATACTTATATTGCAACCGCAAAGATAGGTTAGTCGTAGCTCAGTTGGTACGGCGTTCACTGGCTGATCTGCGGGCCCGGGTTCGAAACCCGAACGCGCTACATTTGTTTTTCTCATTTTTTGTTTTATAAGTATACTTGTAATTATAATTTAATAATTTCAATTACAAATTTTAATATCATACGTTTAATTATAATGTTAACAAACTTATATTTATCATTTTTTATATTTAAACTATATTTCTCATCCTTTAAAGAGCTTTAAAAAGAAATTGGATCTATTATTGAATGATAAAAATTCCAAAATCGTGACAAAATCTGTTGTGGTGCCATCTAGTTATGATAAAATAAAAGAATATTCAAATAAAATAAAAATAAAAGCAGAAAGAAGATAAAGGTGAAAGCAAAATAATTGAAAGCGCAAGCATACGTATTACAAATTTAAAAATCTTTAATAAGCAAAAAATCGGTTGTAATTTAATTCTGATACTAATTTTTAATATAATTATGCTTGTTACTTTAAAAACAGAATAATAGTATTATCGCATTGATTTCCTTTGTTAAAGCAATGCGTAAATGATGTTTCTTTAAAATCACGAATTGACACAATTGCTCAATATGAATGCATCGATAAAGAATATATGAAATAAATTTTAAAAGTGATTTTTAAAAAAATTAACAGTTTTATGATGTTTTATACAACTATTTAGTTAAAAGTAAAACATTAAATAGGTTAAAATTATAATTGATATACAATATTATCAATTTTAATTGACAATGAGATAATTACTTATACTTAAAAGTATATTTATAAAAAAAAAATGAGAAAAACAAATGTAGCGGATTCAGGTATCGAACCCGGACCCGCGGATCAGCCGGCAAACGCCATACCAACTGAGCTACGACCAGCCTATCACTGCGGTTGCAAAGTAAGTATTTAAGTAGTGTACTATTATTAGACCCCCCGGTTTCTCAAGAACTAAGGAGCGTTGGATAAAATCTGTTGAACCTGACACTAAGGGGTGTCTACCCTACAACATATATTAAAATAATCAAAATCTGTGATTAACAAGGTTGGCCCTCTCCTTGTCAGTGCAATTTTGGCAATAGCTGGATAGTCTTGCCGATCTTGTATCCAAAATGTAACCAGTGGTGTTGTCTTACAAACGATTTTAAAGTCTGGTCACATGGTAATTCAATTAACGAGTCTTCTTCATTTGAAGATAATTTTAAATTTTTAAGTAATTTTCTTCAAAGGGGTTTCTGATCCATTGTATTTCATCTTCAATTTTAGGGAAGAAGGTCCTAAAAATTATAAAAAGGCTTAATTACTGCTTCAATTAGTGTTGGTAGATTTCTCATTCATATGAATGATTAATAAAAGTATAAGACAAGTAACTAAAATTTATTAATTTTAAAAAGGAACTATTTGAAAAATTTATTAATTTTAAAAAAAGTTACTGTTTTGGAAAAATAAATGTTTTTAATTACGCTTATTAAAAAATAATAGAATAAAATTAAGAAAAATAAATAACTTTAAATTACCTGAGGTTAGAGGCCAAAGATTCGAGGTGTTCTTTTATAGTTGTAGCTGTTGTTTTATCAATTTTGACTTCGTTGGTTTCAAGAAAATCATGTATCAAATCACTGGAAATGCATCGAAGGTATCTTGCTCCACTTTTTGAGCCCATCGTTGAAGTTTCTTTATCATTGCTTGTATTTTGTCTTGCACAAAAAACTTATGAGCGTCCTTGCCCTGCAGCGTTAAGTTAAGACCATTGAGAGAACCAAAAATATCCGCCAAATATGGCAACCGTTTCAACCAGTTTTCATTGGTAACACAGTCTAAGTAAGAATTTGCAAGTTTTCCATCATAATCTCCCTCCATCAAGAAAACCGTGAGTTCATCACGGAGTTCGAACAATCACACAATGTCAACACTTTGCCTCTCGACAGCCAACGAACTTCGCAGTAAAGAAGAAGCTGTTTGTGTTCACTGCCCATTTCATCACACAAAACACCAAACAGTCTGGAGTTTTTCTCCAAACAGTATCTAGAATTTTGAAACAAATCACACACTGAGGCATAGGATCTTCCCCAGAACCAGAAAACATAAACCCACATTTTAAAAAATCAGGGTTATATTTACGAAAATATATTTTAGTTTTCCTTGCTATTTTTTTTTACAACTTAGACTAGATTTCGCCTTCATTTCAAACTCACTATTTGGAGAAACAGATGTAGAAGTACCTTCATCACTTGCCAACTTCGTCTTACGACAAGACCCCGTCTGAAACCAAGCATCAGTATTGACGTGAAGTAATAGTAGCTCACAGTACATATAACGATATGATACATCAACAGAAAACCACAGCCACTGACAAAGGAGTCAATAATAAAAGTTCGGAATGCGGACGTGGTGGAGAGAAGGGTGAAGAATGTCGGAGGGAGAAGAGCGTTGACGTTGATGACTGACGAATGTAAGCCCAGCGATCAACAGTCAGCGCTTCTGTAGTGAATCGTCCCGAAAAACCGGTATTAGACCCCAAGATTCTACGGCCCAGTACCATGGTCCTCGCGGCCCACGGGTTGGGAACCGCTGACTTAGAAAACAAATCAAAAAAGAGAAAGATAGTCAGAAGTCCGGGGTTTCCACACAGACACATAATGTAACATTAGGTGAACAGACCCTGTCAGCTCAAGCTGGGTCTGGTCACAATTCAATAACCGCTAGCCCGAAAGTGTCAATAGAACCTGACATTATTGCGTTTTTGCCGACATCTGGTATGAACTGGATATCATGGCTAACCTATTTCGAGAGTGTCTGTATAGAACAGGAAAAAGACGACTTCTGGAAAATTAGGCACATACAGAAATACTTAAAAGACAGCACTTACGTTGTACATTAATAATTGCTTAAATGTGCTGCATTGGTCCGAATTTCTCACTTTGTTCAATGAACATTACGAAATTCCTGACACTCTTTCGTTAACTGATTTTTCCCGTATTAGATACAAAATTGGAGAGGATCTGAATGAATATTATCGAAAAAGACTAAAATAGGGAGAACCTTAGGGTTAAACCAGAAACTTATCTTGGAAGGACTAACGGAGGGCTTGCCGTTAGAAATGCAAAAGTTAGTTATTGCACGCAACCCCTCAACTACACATTCATGGCGTGAATTAGTATTCAGAATTTGCAAACTGCAACTGGACAGAAAGGGAAATGAGGGCAAAGTTGACGCAAGCCCGCAAAACCCCAATCAGTACCGACAATGGCGACCATTTCGACCCCCATATGAGACAGGACAGAATTTTAACAGACAGTGGAACTACAGAGTTCCCTATCAAACACCCAACATTCGACATTTTGCATCTAACCAAACACGAAATCCTCAAAATACATTTAGACCGACGTCAAATGTTCAACCGAGACCAAATGTACATCACCAGACCACTTTGCCACCCTCCCCAACTCCCCATGCAAAGTTTGTCTTAATATAGGAATACCAAATGCGTTTCATTGGGTGGAATACTGCCCTTTTCGGCAACAACTCTTAGCAGTTCCAACCCCTAGTCCCAATATGAATTTTGCGAACCCCCACCAAGATCATAGAGCTAATGAGTCATCCGAAAATATATCTAGTAATCAATGACGGTTTCTTATGTCGGACATATACAAAAAGAAAAAGCTAGCTATAAAAAATCAAATAGAAATTGTCAAAAAATTACTGATGTAAAAAGTGAGGACTCACTACCTTGTTTGATCGATACAGGGAGTTCTATCAGTGTTATTCCTTATCATTTAGCCCACAAAATTAACCTAAAAATATGTAAAGTTCAGCAGAGTATATCGGTCACCCAAACACAAAGTGTTCTAGCTTTGAAAGAAAAATGCCTTGTTAGTTTGAAATTAGGACGTATCTCTAAGAATGTTGAACTTTTTGTAATTAATAATCAGTTACCTTATGCTTTGATTGGGCTACCCCACTGTAAACTGTTTAAATTAAATATTGACTGTGTTAAAATGCAAATCACTCAAGAGCATAAGAAAGTAGCTCTCATGGCCAATATTTCAACAAATTCATCTCACTATAATTTACATTTATCAGAAGCATATAATAACCAGCCAGAAATGGAAAATACAATTGAAAATGCAGAGATATTCGAAGAAAATTTTGAGCCGGAGTTGTTCGAGACCACTGAACATGTGCCAAATGTTCAGACTGTCAAGGAACAATTACCTGCTCTTCTAGCCAAATATGTCTGTATTTTCGCTAAAGATAAATATGATGTAGACTGTGTAAACTTTGAATCCCAGAGAATACAATTAACATCAGACCTCCCCGTTTATTTAAGAGCATATCGCACTTCCCCTAAGGAAGAAGAAGAAATTAAAGAACAAATTCAGAATCTATTGCGAGCCGGTATCATTAAAGAAAACTATTTCCCTTATTCGTCACCCGTAACTTTGGTGTATAAACGTGAAAAAGGGAAGAAAATCCGGTTATGTATTGACTTTCGGAAATTAAATGCCATTACCAAAACAGATGCAGAACCCTTACCTAGAATAGACACCCTGTTAGATAAATTGGCACATGCTAAAGTTTTTTCCACTCTTGATTTGGCCAGTGGATATTGGCACATCCCTATCCACCCTCGAGACACTGAGAAGCTGGCGTTTGCCACTACCTTTGGATTATATGAGTGGAATCGTTTACCATTCGGATGGAAAAACGCGCCTGCTTGGTTTAACCGTACCCTCAGAAGAATCCTTAATAAATACAAAATTGACTTTGCCTGTAGTTACTTTGATGATGTTATTGTATTCTCCCAAAATGAAGAGGAACATTTGTGTCATTTAGAGACATTATTTAATATATGTGTCAAAGAAAACCTTAAACTTAAATTGTCAAAGTGTAATTTTGTTAAATCCAAAATTAATTTTCTAGGATATGAAGTCTCGAATGGTTGTATCACACCTGACAATCCTAATATAGAGACAATTAAGAAATTAACACCACCTACGAATGTAAAAGAATTACAACGTTTTTTGGGATCTATAAATGTTTATCACAAATTTATTCCAAAATATGCTAACATTCGATACCCTCTCAACAATTTGTTGAAGATCCCCCTGTGGAGATATTATCCCCCTGTGGAGGAAGCTAGAAAATTGGCTAAAGAGAGAACAATTGCTTACCATAAAAAGAACAAAGCCCGTTATGATGCTCGTTTCCTTCCTGTAAAGTTTAAAGTTGGTGACATTGTGATGTATGAAGAATTTCATTATCCTAATTCCCGTAAACTGACTTCGCCATATTCTGGCCCCTACACCATTTTAAAACAACTTTCTGATGTATCCTTTGAAATTGATAAACCCAGTCTACATTTTAAAAGAAACTCCGAAATTGTCCATTCATCCAAGTTAAGATACTACCACCCTCCTCAAAACCTTAAACTCAACCATGAATAAACCCAATTTATCTCTTTCATCTTTCAATTTTTTTATTTTTGCTTTCCTGTCGTCCCCCTTGCTCGTAGCATTTGGACGAGGACCCAGCTGGGCGTGTAACCCAACTCCCCAGCGGCGTAGAATGATGGTGACAGTTTAAAAGTACTGTTAGAATTTTTGTTCTTTTTATAACTATATTATTATGATGATTTTGTGACATATGAAGGGGTCCTCCGCTCCGTGGCCACCCATCTCACCCATCTTTTGCCGGACTGTTTTCCCAGATTCTCTTTCCAGGTTGAACGGAGAATCTGGCAAAACTGTTTCGCTTCCCCTCTGTAGGTGAATGTCGATTGCCCACCTTCCTTTTTCGGTCGTGCAAGAGGCACATTTCTTGGGCGTATATTCACCTGAGAGTATTAAAACCCATGTCACACTGACCCTGGGCATGGTGAAAATTATAGCAAGTGTATATGTGTATTTTTTTAAGCTATAGTTTTCCTTTTAAGACAACTTAGTTTGTTTTTGATAAAGATAACACTTGGCTGCATCAAAGAAGTAGTAAAGTCCCTACCAAAACAGAAAGGTAGAATAAGAAGAAATCTAATGTGTTTGTTATTAGTATTACAGTGTATTTTACTTTTATTTTAGCTCAGTGTGAAAATTCAGTATCTTTAGAAATGCAAATTTTCCAAATTGCATTTTGGTAGCCAATATATTTGTGTTGATAATATTAGTGCATATTTTCTATTTTTGAACATTTTATATTATTGAACATTTTATATTTTTGAACATTTTGTAGTATTTGTATTTTGTATTTTATATCTTTGAATATTGTGTATTAGTGAACATTTTATATTATTGAACATTTTATATTTTTGAATATTTTGTATTTGTGAATAGTTTTTACATTTGAATATGTTATATAGTTTTCAGTATGTTTATCTTTGAATATTTTAGTATACTGCATATGTTAATGTTACAATTTTACACCAAAAAAGGATGTTTCTCAATGGACAATACCCAAAGACAGTTACAAAAACTTTATAAAAAAAACATCCAAAAGACTTGCTTTAGAGACAGTTTGGTGTAATTAAAGGTCCCATGTCTCGAGACTGTCCCCTTATTATTTTGCTGCAGCACCATTGAAATAATTCCAATGATTTAATGTAACCAATATTTTTAATGTAAACAATATTTTTATGTAAACTTTATATATGAATGTAAAAATAGGTCCAATTGACTTGAGAGCTAGCTGGAGAAAAAAAAATAACTCTGGGTTAAATTCACGAGATAAGACCCACAGGTCTTGCAGGCGAGCCCTGTGGCTCTTGTTTTAGTGGGGGGGGGGGGATATGAAACGATAAAAGCTAAGCCCCTTTTTAAAATCCCCTTTTTAAAATTTAAATTTAGAAATTAAAATTAAAACTTTTAAAATGCTTTTGTAATTGTCTCTCAGTTGATTGAATGAAGTTGCCCCTGTTAAGTCAGTTTTCCCGCATCGCATTTTATAACTTTCAAAGATCGTTTTGGCACATCTCATAAGAATATCTTTGCTGAATAAGTGCAATTTGTTAGTCTTGCTGCATTCGATCGGCCAAACTCAAACCACAGCCTTTATCCCCGGACAGAGTTTTTGACCTTATCAAAAGAATGCACTAACTCCACGACACTCGGCTCTCTAAGTATCGCTTGGCGGTACACCTAATTCCCAAGCCTTATGTCTCTTCCCAAGCCCAATATCTTATGTTTGTATGAAACAATGAATTAACTGCAGAGTTTTTGGTTTAATTTGGACACGTCGTTTGTTCACAGGGACAGTCAAAAGAATTCTGGCACATTAGGGTCTGTGAAATTTAACTGTTTGAAGTTGAAGTACATGTTAATAATTTTACACTACTTCAAACATAAAGAAATTCACA
Source organism: Maratus speciosus (assembly GCA_963932465.1). NCBI lineage: Eukaryota > Metazoa > Arthropoda > Arachnida > Araneae > Salticidae > Maratus > Maratus speciosus. The sequence goes on from OZ010786.1 coordinate 679,869,124, forward strand.
TCTGCTGTTGATATGTACTACAACATGCTCTATACAGAAAACGGTTTATATGCAATTTATTGTTTATATACAGAGACACAAAAAGATTCAATAACATTACTGTCCATAGGAGTCACTATTTGAAGTAAGCAATAACTATGCTGTGTTATCATCTATAACATAATGAAATAAGTATATTTTTTGACGCATGATGATATATTTCTTATAGAAAACTATACAAGAAACTTTAACCCTTTGAGGGGCGCCGTTTGCAGTCTGTAAACGGTTAATTTTAATGCCTAAATTGCCAAATGGCACCAGTAAATTTTTAGTACAATTTCGATTTCATAATATACGTGAATAAAAGCTGTTGATTATTTCCAAATAAATTTGTTTGTTAATTGCGGTGCGAAATAATTATTTGAACATTTTTTGATCAAAAATGCCTTGCCCCCCTGAAAGGGTTAAATTTTTTTTTACAGGGGTGTGCAAAATAATTCAGATGTATTATCATCTATGTAAAACAATTACAGTTAATATGTTTTCAATTGTGCGATAAGTTTTCAAGATAACAAAATTTTAGTAATATTATGTGATGTCTAAAATATGGATTGCATACAAGGCTGCTAAAAAAGTCGAATATATTAACATCTATAGTTAAGAATTGCTCAAAATGTATTATAATTATTTAACATATTTTTGAACTGAAGTAAATTAGTTAACGTTCAAGTTATGTGAATTTAAAGAAAAACATTTTCAGTTGAATTAGATCTTTTCAGCTGAAATAAATTTAAACATAGCAAATGATAAGTATATATTACACAAGGTAGCAAAAAAATACAAACAGATTACTGTCTATAAATAAGAATTGCTGAAAATATGTTTTCAACCGTGTGTATGTTCTTCCGTTGAACTAAAGTATTCTATATTAACCGTTTGAACTCTGAGGCTGAATTTCATCAAAATGTCCAAATGTCACATTGACGCCAATATTTTGTAAACAAAAGATTCGGCTTACAACATACACGAAAAAAAAATGCATTAATCTATTTTCAAATAAATTTGGTTGAATATTCCGGTGCCAATGTGACATTTGATAATTAAAAATAAGTGGGAAGAAATTCACCCATCAGAGCTCAAAGGGTTATGTGCTGTATGCTTAATTTAAATGAATTTATATACAAGGTGGCAGAAATGAATATATTGCATTCTTTGGAGAATTTTCAATTCTGATTCATTTTAAATGTACAATTTCATGTGTATGAAAAATTACAGATCATATACAGGGCTACATTAAAGTATTTGAATACATTATTGTCAACAGTCATATTTATTACGCAAGACTACATCCAACTTCCGAAACGGATACAGATGTTTTGTGGTTTGCAAGTAAGTGAATATTCTTATAAGGATAGAGTAAGGTCTCGTACAATGTTATGTTTATTTAATAAAACCACAGCATAAAGTACACCTTTAGATATATCAGAACACAGAAATTAAAAAAAAAACATAACAATAATAAATAAAATATTCAGATTGGAAGTGCAAACTTTAACGACACAACAAGGGATTTGGGAGGTGCAGGAGCAGAACTTTATTGTTTAAAGTTTTCTTTTTTAAGATTTTTAATTTAAATATCCTTAACTATTAAAATATCTTCATAGGATCAAGTTAAAAGATAAAACAAATTGAAGAACATAACATTTTTGATATAACAAGAAGTGAGATCAATATAAAAATCTTTTGGCACAGTAGAAGTTTCTGATTTACTAGTTTAAAATAGAAATATTTTCATTGGTCGCTGTTTCATTTAAGTGGCTATTATTTGGTAAAAAAACCCGTTTACTTAATATTAGACTATTCCAAAGCTCAAAACGGCTTAAATCGCCGTTTTGAGATTTCTTGTTGCATATATCACACACAAAAGATTTCTCACCAGTATGAATTAACAGATGTCCGCTTAAATCACCCTTTTGAGATAATTTCTTGTGGCATATTTCACACACAACAGATTTCTCACCAGTATGAATTATTAGATGTTTTCTGAGATTACCTTTTCAGAAAATTTCTTAATGCACATTTCACACGCATAAGGTTTCTCACCAGTTTGAATTAATATATGATTGCTTTAATTACCCTTTTGAAAGAATTTCTTGTTGCATATTTCACACACAAAAGGTTTCTCACCAGTATGAATTCATAGATGCTTTCCTAAAGAACACTTTCGTGAGAATTTTTTGTTGCATATTTCAGACACAAAAGATTTCTTACCAGTATGAATTAATAAGTGCCTGCTTAAATCGCCCTTTTGAGATAATTTCTTGTTGCATATTTTACACACAAAAGATTTCTCACCAGCATAAATTAATAGATGTCTGCTTAAATCACCCTTTCGAGAGAATTTCTTGCTGCATATTTCACACTAAAAAGGTTTCTCACCAGTGTGAATTAACAGATGCCTTCTTAAATCATTCTTCCAAGAGAATTTCAGGTTGCATATTTCACACACAAAAGGTTTCTCACCAGTATGAATTATTAGATGTTTTCTGAGACTACCTTTTTCAGAAAATTTCTTATTGCAAATTTCACACGCATAAGGTTTCTCACCAGTATGAATTAATATATGATTGCTTAAATTACCCTTTTGATAGAATTTCTTGTTGCATATTTCACACACAAATGGTTTCTCACCAGTATGAATTAACAGATGCCTGCTTAAATCGCCCTTTTGAGAGAATTTCTTGTTGCATATTTCACACACAAAAGGTTTTTCACCAGTGTGAATTAGCAGATGCCTGCTTAAATCATTCTTTCGAGAGAATTTCTTGTTGCATATTTCACACACAAAAGGTTTTTCACCAGTGTGAATTAGCAGATGCCTGCTTAAATCATTCTTTCGAGAGAATTTCTTGTTGCATAACACACAAGCAAATGATTTGTCACCAGTATGGATTAGCAGATGTCTGCTTAAATGAATCTTCCGCGAGAATTTCATGTTGCATATTTCACACACAAAAGGTTTCTCACCAGTGTGAATTAATAGGTGACTGCTTAAATTACTCTTCCGAGAGAATTTCATGTTGCATATTTCGCACACAAAAGGTTTATCACCAGTATGAATTATTAGATGTTTTTTGAGATTACCTTGTTCAGAAAATTTCCTGTTGCATATTTCACATTTAAAAGGTTTCTCACCAGTATGAATTAACAGATGTTTTCTTAAATCACCCTTATGAGAGATTTTCTTGTTGCATATTTCACATACAAAAGATTTTCCTTGCTGTGAGCTGGAAGCTGTTTTTCTAAAAAGGTCTTGCAAAGAAATATTTTGCTGCATGTTTCAGATTTTAAAGATAGTTTTGAGTGATGTGCTAACTTTATAGCTTTAGTAATCTGGAATAAACAGAATTAAGTTAATCTACATTTTATATGAATTATTAAAAAGCAATTGACGAGAAAGTAAACTTATGAAAAATTATAATGAATGCTGGAAACTGAAATTTATCATCCACAGTAGACTTCCAATCGGTGTAGATTTAAAAGTGTGACAGAAGTATTTCTGAACAACAGAAAGATGAAAATAAATAGCTACAATATTAAAATAAATAACTTATAATTAAAAAATAAAGGAAATTCAAGGAGAAAATTTCATAATTCTACAAAACACTTGTACATTTTAAAATCAACGAGGAGAAAGGAAATTATTATTGTGGCAAGGAGAATGCTATGTTTTTATTCTGAATTCTTCTCTATTTCTGAAAATTTTCGGATCTACAGTCCTGGCCAAAAAAATAGGATTTTTTTTTTTAAACGTGCATATTTGCATACTTTTGTTCGTTTTAAGATAATTTTAGTAAATTGCATGACATTTTTGCGTTTATGTATTGGATGAGGATGATTTGTCTGAATATCAAATGCACTGTCTTTCACAGTACACTGCCCGTCAAATACTAGGTCTCAGTGCCGACACAAACATGGCTTTTTTCAGCATGCGTATAGTCATTAAATTTTGGTACAAATAATTTTTTAAACTTTTTTACTTCATTTTTTTTAGATTAAACTAGTCAAAGAAATCTTTTATAAAATAATGGTGTCTAAATTTAAGGGACCGTATTACGATAAAAAAAATCCGCCTTCGGCAGCCGCCAGGCTTTTTCAGCATGGGTATAGTCATTAAATTTTGGTACAAATAATTTTTTAAACTTTTTTACTTCATTTTTTTAGATTAAACTAGTCAAAGAAATCTTTTATAAAATAATGGTGTCTAAATTTAAGGGACCGTATTACGATAAAAAAAAATCCGCCTTCGGCAGCCGCCATTTCTGTGTCAGCGCTCATTGTCAGCGCTTCTGTGTCAGCGTACAGTAGAAGATCTTTAGATTTTAAACCTAAAAACGCAAATTTGTGCGTTATACAGAATTTTCCGTTATATGGATCACATCATTAAATTCACCTTGTAAACATGGCCAAATATGTCTGAAACATATCATAATACATTAAAATATCTTTATACTGCATTTCTAGTTACCAAGAATTATCCAAATTATAAATTTTTGCATAAGGTCAGACATTGTTAAATTTACTTTATGATCCAAATATAAATGACACAACCATCCCTTATATTAGACATTTTCAAAAATGTTTATAGTAATAATAGCATTTTTTTTAGAAAACAGGTCTTAAATCAGAAGATAAAATTGAACTAATATATCAAATTTAGTCCTCTAGAGAGTAGAAATATTTTACAATATGAAAATGCAGGTGCTTTTTAACAGCAAAAATCATTGTTTACATCTGATAAGTTGTGCGTTCTATGGGGATCGCGTTTTAAAGAGCTTCTACTGTATTAAGGATGCGGTTTACTGCGAAACACAGTGCACTGGCATTCAGCCAAATCACCGTCATTCAATATATAAATGCAAAAAAATCATGGAATTACTAAAATTATCTTAAAATGAACAAAAGTAGGAAAATGTGCATCTTAAAAAAAAAAAAAATCCTATTTTTTTGGCCAGGACTGTAGTATCGATGAACATTCATACAAAATTCAGCATTATTTAATATAATTTACATTGTATTGCAATAATTTAATGGAATTTTATTCATTTATTAGCATTTTTATGCATGTTTAAAGCTCTGCATAACTGATTATAGGTAAAATAAAATGCATTTTCTTCTATGATTTTGGACTAAAGCATAATATTTTGGAATACAGCTTTGAAATCCTTTCTTAGATCCGTCCATGCAAATTGGATGATGAAATGTGTGAAAAGTGTCGTTAAACCAAATTATAATAATAGAACATCTAGTAATAGAGTCTGTAGAGAATGCAATAGTTACAACAGCATATCGATGGGAGGGAAAAATCCCACAAAAAGCAAATTTTATTTAAAATAAATCGAGCTATAAAAGTTTCAGTATCTTCAATTAAAATTATCAAAGCACCAATATTTAGAATAATGGTGTAGCAGTTAAAGTGTGTCATCTACAAGCAGTATAAAAATACCTGATTAAGGCCAATGTTGTTAAATTGAATACGAAAGTGGAGAAATAGATTTGGAATAACTAATTTATTATAGTGACTTTGAAGCATTACAAGAGACAGTCTGGTCTCAAATATCTTATTTAAAACTACCTCATAATTCTAGACCAGAATTAAGATAATGAATTTTTCATAGATAATTCATATTTCAGTACTACTCTGATTCACAGTCATTATTTAATTAAATTTGATATGATAAAAAAATTACACTAAAAGACATTCAAATACGAACTATATATAGACAAAGTAAATTTCAATTTAGAAAGGAATAATATTTTAAAAATCAATTTACAATTTATTGCAAACTATTCCATTATACATAAAAAATAAACATGCTAATGGAATTGTACAGTTACAAATTACAGAATATTTAATAATTTTAATTATACTATTTAAAGATAAGATCAAAAGATCAGAAAAATCTAAGATAAAAGATAATTCATAAAAAAATCAACGCATAAAGTTTGATTTTTATTTCTTTTTCTCTTATATCATTGCTTCCATATTTTTTATTAATTCCCTTCATTAGCATACTGCTTTATATTTTCAATTTCATTGTTAATTTCTTCAGTCAAGAACCTTATTTTCAACTACTTTATCTTTTTCAATATATATATATATTTTACTTCATCGAGTGAAATTTATTTTTCTATTTTTCATTTCTTCAACACCCAATAAATATTTTTCTTTACCTTTACAGTATCACCGAGTGTTAGATGCATATATTTGAAACTATGAATGAATTACGTTGAAATTCCAAAATTGTTCACACAGATGACTTGATTTTGTCACAGACAAGCCTTTGTGCCATTAGGGTCTTCCTTTATCAGATAGAAAAGTGCCTTTCTGCAAGAGTGTTTCCATGACTATTTTCGACACAGTATTTTTATACTCACTGTTAAAAAAGATCTATTAAATGTATCAAAGGGTATATGTATATTATGTATACACAAAGGGTATACATAACACTTTACATTAGGGATGCACAACCTGTGGCCCGCGGGCCAAAAGTGGCCCGCCATGGGTTAACTTGTCGCCCGCGATCACAATTTATATAATTTCTTCGTTTTTTGACACAATTTCGTCAATTTATAACTGGAAAATTGCAATTTTTTTGTCCATATGTCGCAGGAAAAAATCGCAAATTTCGTCAATTTTCCGCGGGAAGAAATTGCAAATTTCATCAGAGCCAATTAAGAATCGCAAATTTCGTTGATCGAGTTTGGAAAAAGCGCAAAATTTATCGATGAGTCGCAGGAAAATCTCAAATTTCTTTGATCAACTGGGGAAAAATCTCGAGTTTTGTCAGTTTATCACGAGAAAAAATCACGAATTTCGTCAGATTCAGTTAAAAATCGTAAATTTCATTGCTCGGACGCGTTAAAAATCTCGAATTTTGTCAATTATGTAATCCTTGATCGGTTGCTGAAAAATTGCGAGTTTTGTTAGGTGATCGTCGGAAAAAAATCGGAATTTTGTCAATTTACCGGAAGAAAAATTACAAATTTCGTCAGAGTCAGTTAAGAATCGCAAATTTCGTTTATCGGGCGCGGAAAATTTCCGAATTTTGTTGATCGCGAGCGGAAAAATCGCGAATTTTGTTGACCGGCTACGGAAAAATCGTGAGTTTCGTCAGTTTATCGCGAGAAAAAATGTCGAATTTCATCAATTTGTCGCGTAAAAATTACAAATTTCTTCAGAGTCAGTTAAGAATCACGAATCTCGTTGATCGGACGCGGAAAAATCGCGAATTTTCTTGATTGGCTACTGAAAAATCGCGAGTTTCGCCAGCTTATTGCGGGAAAAAATCACAAATTTCGTCAATTCGTCGCGGGAAAAATTAAAAATTTCCTTAGAGTCAGTTAACAATCACGAATTTTGTTAATCGGGCACAGCAAAATGGCGAATTTTGTTGATGATGTATAAAAATTGCAAATTTCGATGATCGACTGGGGGAAAATCCCGATTTTGTCAGTCTGTCGCGGAAAAAAATCACGAATTTGACAATTGATAGAAAAAATTACAAATTTTGTCAATTGGTCGCAAAAATATTGCGAAATTTGTCAATCGCTCGTGACAAAAAATTCGCGAATTTCGTGAATAGCTCATGGAAAAAATTACAAAATTTGTGTGTCGGTCCCAAAAAAATATCATGAAATAGAAATCCATTGGTCGCAGGAAAAAATCGCACATTTCATCGATTGTACGCGTAAAAGAAATCGCGATTTTCGCCAATTTATTGCGTGAAAAAAATCGCAAATTACATCAATGTATATCAGGAAAAAATCTGTCACGTAAAATATCGCAAAATTCGCCAATCACTCATGAAAAAAAATCGAGAATTTTGTCAATCGTCTATGGAAAAAACTTGCAAATTTCGAAGATTGATCGCAGAATAAAAAAGTCGCTAAATAATTCGATCGGGGGCGGAAAAAATTGCAATTTTCGTTGATCCGTTGTGGAAAAAAATCGCGAAATTTGAAAATTATCGCTGAAAAAAATCGCGAATTGCGTCAATTTATAGCAGGTTTCGCAAATTGGTTGTTTGAAAAGATTGAAAATTTTGCCATTCGGCAATGGAAAATTACCGCGAAATCTGTCAATCGGTCGTTGATAAAAAATCGCGAATTTCGTCAATCAGTCGCACTTAATTGACAAAAGAAAAAAAAACGAGTTTTGTTAATAGGTCGCAGAAAAAATAGCATAATTGTCCATCATGCCTTGTTATTTCAAAAATAAGTTTCCTTTTATTTTAAATGAAGTTATTCTTCAATATTTTTTTATATAATTTTCAATGTTCAATTATTTATAAATTTTGTGTAATTCTTTTTCTTTAAGTTACCATTTGTCAAGCAGGAATCGTTAATCTTCATAAAGTGTTGAATTGTTATTCATACAGATGCGAAGAAGCCATGCATTCCTTCATACAATTATTTATTTCCATTTGTTTATTTTTATTATAGACAAAAAATAATTAGTCATCAAGAATAAAGACTTACTACCCCCCCTCTACCTCCCCGATATAGAATTTTCTTTGTGTTACTGATGTGGCCCTCGACAACCCAAACATTTTTGTAAGTGGCCCTTCTCTTAAAAAGGTTGTGCACCCCTACTTTACATCAAAATTTCCTGATATTTTCCTGTTAGCTGCAACATTTTTTTTAGATGAGTATTTTATTGGCAATAGTACACTACCAGCATCTATACTAACAAAAGAAAGTTTTGCTCTGTCCGTGAATCCATGTATCTGTCGGCGATGGCTAGTAAAATATCCCACATGAACAAAGTTGAAAATTTTTGTGAGGGTACTCCAAGGCCTCTCCTGGTGCTCCTGAGGCTCAGAATTTTAATTTTTTTTATTAGAAGCTGAGATATTAATTAAAAATCGAAATGAAAGATCATTAAAAATATGCTTTATCTTTCCGCTTTCGGTTGAATAAAACTTTCGCAGAAATAATTAAATAAGAAGCCAGGGTAGCAATGCAATTTGAGTGTTTGTTTCAAGAGTTACTGCTTTTTCATTTATTTTAGCACTAAAGTTTAACACAGGCTTTGGAAGGATTATATTTATTACTCAATAAAATTTAAAACAGTAGATCAGTTTCAACTGACGTTACACGCTAGCAACCAACTTGACAACCTCGAGGACATTTTGTTTGGCCATCGGTTTCCTATACTTTGAGTGGTAGAACGATAATACCTGCTAAAAAATCGGCAATTTTGTTTGGTTAGTGGAAAATTACGGGCATGTGGTCACGTTTTAAACTGACCTATTTAGATAACAAGAAATATAATTTTTAAGTGTTAACTAAAAGATTAGAACACTGGCTCTTTTTGGCAATAGAAAGTTCTTGCATTTGAATGATTTCTGTCGCTGTAGCGACTAGCAACATTTTAAATAAAAATTAAATTATCATTTTTATATACTATTAATATTTTTACTTCATTCTATCTTCAATAGAAGAAAGTATTGTAATCGAAAGTTTTTACGACTTCCGGTTTTCGACGGATTTACACGTTTTAGGGGTCAGAGATCCCCAAAAACATGTTTATAGAAAATGTCTGTCTGTCTGTGTGTCTGTCGCCATTGTACCATCAAAAAGTGTATGAAGTTATGCATAGAATTGAACCAAATTTTTATTTTAAGTTTTTGGCTATAGCAAGCAGGCCCTCCCTGAGTTTGGTAAAAATTAGCCGGCAGGGAGCGCTATAATAACGATTTGTGTGCAATTTTGAATATTGTACCATACAAAAAAAAAGTGTTTGAAGTTATGCATAGAATTGAACCAAATTTTTATTTTTAGTTTTTGGATACAGCAAGCAGGTCCTCCCTGAATTTAGAAAAAGTTCACCGGTAGAGGGCGCTGTAATAGCGATTTTGAATACTGTACCATCGAAAAGCATATGAAGTTATGCATAAAATTGAACCAAAATTTTTTTTAAGTTCTTGGCTAAACCAAGCAGGTTCTTCCTTAATTTGTAAAACAATCGCCGGTAGGGGGCGCTGTAATATCGAATTTTGTGCCATTTTGAATATCGTACCATCGAAAAGTGTATGAAGTTAGCATAGAATTGAACCAAATTTTTTGTGTTTGTTTTTGGTCATGGCACGAAGGTCCTCCCTGAATTTGGAAAAATTCTACCGGTAGGGGGCACTACAATTGCGATGTCTGTACCATTTTCATTACTGTACCATCGAAAAGTGTTTGAAGTTATGCATATAATTGAACCAAATTTTTTGTGTATGTTTCTGGCTATGGCAAGCAAGTCCTCCCTGAACTTGAAAAAAATTCCGCCTGAAGGGGACGCTATAATTGCGATCTCTGTGCCATTTTGTTTATTGTACCATCAGAAAGTGTATGAAGTTATGCATAGAATTGAACCAAATTTTTTGTGTATGTTTCTGGCTATGATAAGCAAATCCTCCCTGAATTTGAAAAAAATCTTCCGGAAGGGAGGTGCTGCAATAGCAATGTTTGAGCCATTTTCTTTATTGTACCATCGAAAAGTATATAAAATTATGCATACAATTGAACCGAAATTTTTGAGCATGTTTTTGGCTTTGGCCAACAGGTCCTCCTTGAATTTGGAAATATTGCGCGGTAAAGGGTGATAGCGATTTTTGTATACTTTTCTTGATTTTTCTTAGTTCTATTGTCCATCGGCGGCTAGTGCAGCGGCGGGAACTCCCTTCTTGCTAAGCCGGCTATTCGCAAAAAACTGATAACAACAGAACAAAGAAAAACTATTAATTTAACTAATATCATGATATAGATTAACTCATTTTTAGTCCGTTTAATTGACTGAAGGTGAAATTTAAAATGAAAATCAAAGTTGGTATAGTATTAATCTAATAATATTGAAGTATTAACATTTGTAACTACTTTTTGAAATATTAAGATGTATAAGATAGAAGAAAGTTTTGGGATTGGCACATCCAACTAGTTTTATTTTAGAAGAATTTTTGTTTATTTTTAAAGGCATTTTTTTCATTCCTGTTTTTTTTTTATTTATTTACAGAATAATGTTTTGAATTTATCTCACGCCTACTCTAGGGTGCCACAGGCAGCGGGGACTGTAAGGACATGGATCATTTTCATGTAAAAATAGCATGGCGAGAGTTCATTAAAAAATCTTTAGAGTTAGAAAGTAAGTCTATTATTTAAATTAATTTTAATAAAGCTGTGTTTTATACGCAATCCCGCTTAATATATGACTTTTGTCCACTTTCTTGAAACACGTCTTAACTTCATTTGACAGTATTTTTAAAAACATTTCTATTTTATTCATTTCTTTGCCAATATTTTAAATGTAAAGCACTATTTTCGCAATATGGGCACTTTATTGCAAGTATTTCAAAAATATAAAAGCAATATTGGTATTGCACTGGAAATATTTCCAATCAGCACACTAATTGCTCTCGAAATAAAAATGTTGATATGCAGGGATCTGTTTAGGAAGAAATTGGGTCCTTTAAAGGACACTTCACAAAATTTTTCATATCAAAACAGGACCCTTCACAAAAATTTTCATATCAAAACAGGACCTTTCACAAAATTTTTCAAATCAAACAGGACCTTTCACAAAATTCTTTGCCTTAAAAATAGGTCTTTTACAAAATTTTTCAGTTGAAAACCAAACTTTTCACAAATTTAATCATTTAAAAGTGAAATCTGGCCTGTCATTTTCACATATATAAAGAAAATATATGTATTTTACATACATATATCTTCTTAAAAAATATAAAAAATAACTTGAATCTAACGATCATTTTTAATTCACAAAATTAGGACTAGACTTTTCACAAATGTAAAATACTGTTCACAATTTCACAAAAACAGGACCCTGAAAGAAAAGTCTGGACAGACCCCTGATATGGTAATTGGTTAAACGTAAAAATTTAAAATGTGCAACACAAGTACAAAACACACATCCAGAATTTTAAAATGCAGGAACAAAAATGCTGTAAAAAACAACAAAAACATTCTTTGAGTATATCACAAGCCTCATCAATCCTTGTTTTTTTTTACTCAAAATTACGTGTAGTGTGATTGGGGGTATTAAACATCAATATAAAAATAATAAAATACTTTAGTAAAGTAAAAAATGAAAATCAATTTATAAATAAAATTATTTATAACAGATTCAATAAAAGTTTTGTATCATTAGATTAAAAAAAAATATCACAGATTTACAATTATCAACAGAGTGTCCACTCCACCATTGGATGGAAAAAGTATCACAAATTTTCTAAAGAGTGTCCACTTTTATATGACTGATTGGTATTTTTTTACTACTCTAAAAACACAAATACATAAAAATAATCTGTTGCCAAACAGAGTGAATTATATCCATTAATGTATATGCATGATGCCAAAACATATTCATAAGATGAATCTGAGTCTGTATTATATGCAATTGCCTGTGTGAAAAAATATATGCATATTTTGGATGACACACGAATTTGGACAACATGTTGTCACATCCACATCCAGATGCGCCTTTGATTTAAAAAAAAAAAACAGAGGGTGTAGGAAGTAAGGGCATACAGGAATACTATTTCGTGTTTGAAATATGTTATTTCATTATCTTGCTGCATTATTTTATCTATTGGAACATTTTTCACAAATAAAAAATTATGTGGTACAAAAAAATGTCCAAAATTAAATCGAATAAAAATCATTTCATTCCAACATGAATAAAAGAACGTATTGAAGAACATGTATAAAATAGGAAAGTTTTACATTATGCCATATGTTTAAAAAAAAAAGAAAAAAAAAAAAGACTTTGGATTTGTGTTAAGCAATGGTTGGGTATCATGGATCATTAAACTTTCTAAATATATTCAGCATTAATGAGTCTATACCAAATGAAACATTGCTTTAAAACATACCGGGTGTCCCAAAAAGGACTGACTGATTTTAAAATTCAATAACTTGCAAACGGTGACAGATATTTAAAAAATTCTTGCAGGGGGGTTATGCATAAGGTCAAAAGTTTTATTACAGTGATTTTCAATTTTAGTTCGATTTACAAACAATAGATGGCGCTGTAAGCAATAGTCGCTAAATTCAGGCTCGATTTTTGGTACTTCGTGGCCCGGATAATACATTTCCATCTCCTTTTTCTGCATGGAACAAGATAAAGGACCATAAATCGAGCCTGTATTTAGCGACTATTGCTTACAGCGCCATCTATTGTTTGTAAATCGAACTAAAATTGAAAATCACTGTAATAAAACTTTTGACCTTATGCATAACCCTCCTGCAAGAATTTTTTAAATATCTGTTACCGTTTGTAAGTTATTGAATTTTAAAATCAGTCAGTCCTTTTTGGGACACCCGGTATGTAGCTATATTGTATAATGAAGTTGTGAAGAAGATTAAAAATCAGGGCTGCAGGATTTTAGCAGGGCTGTTAAAACCGGCTGGCTTTTTCTGCTTTAAACCACTTTAAAATGGTCGGCTTATATTTTTAAAAAAGCCGGCTTTCAGTAAAACAATTTTTTCTTTTACAAAAACCGTTCTTAAAATGAAATGTGTTATTAATTAGTAACTTTGTAATTACTATTGTCATAAAAAAGTCATTAGCTTATTACAATCTACAAATTATATAATTGATTCTAATTAAAAACCACATATTAAAACTAACTAAATAAAAAGGGGCCTCGCTAAGGGGGGGGGGGACAGGGGGGAGCCTCCACCCCCAAACGTTGGCGATTGCTGTTACACTTGGCAAATTTACAAACTTAGTTGACAAATTTGTTTAAAACTTTAATAAAAACTATAATACACTTTCTATTTCTGATAGACTTGGCAAAAGTTACAAATCTAATTAGGAATATTATGAAACATTTTAGAAAAAAGAACTATATTACATTTTTTAAGTGTGGTAACTTGGCAAAATTATAAAACTACCTGGTAAATACTGAAATTTGACTTGGCAATTTAAGCAGGCCCTCGGTAAGGGGGAGGAGCCTCCCCCCCAAACATTCGCGAGTGTTATTACACTTGGCAAATTTACAAACTTAGTTGGAAAATGTGTTTAAAACTTTAATAAAAACTATGATATATTTTCTATTTCTGATAGACTTGGCAAAAATTACAAAACTATTGGGAATATTATTAAACTTTTAACAAATAAGAACTATATTACATTTTCTAACTGATGAGTTGGCAAATACACGAAATTTGACTTGGCAGTTTAAGGTTCTCTCCCCTACAAATGAAAAGTCTTAGCGATGGCGCTGAATTTAAGGTCCTCCTCCCCCCCCCCCCCCCCCCGAAGAAAAAGTCTTAGCGATGGCCCTGTAAATAAATATATATTTATGTCATTTAAGTGGGTAAAAACAATTGCAAAATATGAAAACAAAGTACTTTTTTGATAGGAACCTCTGAAGCGATTTCAATATTTTCATTAAAATAGTTTTGGAAATACATTAACAGATTAAACAAATTTATACAATTTTTAATAAGCGACAGCAATCATACAATCTGAATTTAAAAACATGTCCAAGTAGTGACACAGAACTAAATTATAGATTTATCATTGTGCAAGAAATAAAATTTTTGGTTGGGTTTGCACATCACTCCAGTCCCAGACTGTGGAGATTTCTGAGAGTGTAGTCTATATAATATGATTTATTCAAGCAAATGATTTGATAAGTTGTAATGATTGCAGTAAATATAATGTCGTGAAACTAATAATGAAAAAAAAAATAGATCAAATAATTAAGAACTTGAATTATAACACCACACCCCTCTCAAAAAAAAAAAAATCTCAAATTTTGGACTAAAGGAAGAAGTTTTCTTTTGATCAAGTTGTACAAAACTAAGAAGCAACTGATAGAGATTTTTTCTCAAAATACAATTGTTATGTGATTTTGAAAAAAAATGAAAACAATATTTTTGATAAATTAGCTTTACTAAAGCAGAGACCATGTGGTGACCAGCAGTGGTCAAGTACACATACGCAGTTGCCTTCCTATAGCAGAAATAATTTTCTAGAAAACCTAATTGATCAAAATATAGCAAATTATGAAGTAAAAGAAAAACAACAAAAAAAAAATTGAAATCACTTTAGTAGTCCCCGAGAAAAGAGCAAGTCAGAATGAATTGTTTTCTTTTGATTTTAGAGCTGTTGTTGCCATTTTAAGTATGTATTAGAAATACAATAAACAATTTGTGAAACTCCATAAGAAGTGAAAATATCTTTGACAACAAGAGGACCTTTAAACATCTTCCTTAAGCAACTGAAATGACTTTTTCTTGATAAATCAAATGAAAGTCTTTCGGGAAATACGTGTTTCCGCAAACATATGCTAAACTTTGAAAAATAAGTAAATAATATTAAAAAGCAAAAAATTTTAAATAAAAATATTTAAAAAGTGTGCAAAGCATAAAAAAATATTAAAATATCATAAGTACAGTTGCCAAATTAGAGACATTTTAAATGCATAAATGATAATTACAAAATTTTTACCGCTATTATTTTTGTTTTTCCAATAACATAAAATAAACATTTTTTAGGCTTATGCACACTAAAAAAATAGTTTTCTCTTCACATGAATGTATTACAAAATAAATGTATAAATAAAATACATACATCTTGGAGTTTACACAAGTTTTTCTTGTTTAATTTAATACTATTTTAAATATTCATTTATTAAAATTTTGCAATCAATTGATTACTCAGAGGAAGTTACTAATCCTATCACTTACAGGTGGACTAACTCAACACAATATGTATACAGTCCACTCCCTCTAATCTGCACTATATATCAGATGTAAACAAACCATTAAGGGTGTATTCCGATCCAAACTACTTATTTTCTGATTCATTTTTGCTCTCAAACGCATCAAACTCGGAAATTCTCTTATTTGGAAACTATATAATGTGCCGTGCTTCTTAATTTTTTGATAAATGCAGAAAATACTGTAAAAAACGCTGTCAAAGTGGGCGTTTTGAAACGAATTTTCCGAAGCGGGCGATCTGGGAATGAAAAAAATGGTCATACTGAGAAAATAATTGTTTAAAAATCAAATTCTAATGAATTGAGCTGAAAATGAAATCACACGGCATGTTAAACATGTCTTCAGAAATCACCCCAGCAAGTTTCATGTTTTTACTTTTAAAAATGAGTCTGAAAATGTCTCAGAAAATTTTGAGCTGTTGAGGGTGGAAAAATATTTTTTCGAATACATCCTTAAAATCTTTTTCTAAACAAGATAACCAATGTACACTTTGAACGTGATAAAAGTTGATTGATCTGATGAAGTTATTAAGAAATTTTTATGCATTTCTGCATTCACTAGAAGGAAATGTTCTGTGTATCTTGTAAATAATTATTAGACTGCTATATTCTGAATGCATGTTTTGGCTATATAAAATATAAAATTGCTTCCAAAGAGAGGTTAACTTTTGAGGATAAATATCTTGGGTAGTTTTTTAGAAAAACAAACTGTTGTTACTGATCAAGAAATCCAGACTTTTAAAAGCCTTCAAGATTAAATTGCAGAGCTTAAATTAAAAGCTATAAAGCAAACCACTATCACTGGGATGTTTGATAGATTTTAAAATAGGTAGATACGTTTTCTATTAATTTTGTGTTATATCATTTAAATATATTTCAATTATTGAACATAGTTTTTTTTATATAAAGAAAGCATTTTCTTACATTTCTGTGTTATTTATTTGTAGTGTGATTATTATATTTGTAGATAAATTCCAGAAATTAAAATGTAAACAAAGAAATAACCTTTAATCTGGAAAACTCTTGGTCCTGACATGTGCAGATTTGGGGGAGTGCACTGTATATCCACACTGGGACTAGCGTCTCGGTGTAGCTCCGTTCCCTATGGTGATTTTTCTCCTACCTCTTGGCTGAGGAATTGGCGCTAGTTATTTTTGAGGTTGCAGTATTTCAGACGAAACACAAGCGCACGCTCGTGCTGTCGTTGAAAAGTCTGTTTAGGTTAGATGTTGTTGTTTCTTTTGAGCGAAGATGGCGATGGCGGATAATACAGCGATAATTTCATACTCACAAATTTTCACTACTACAATTCTACACATTCTACTATTTCTATATTAGAATTCTACTCTCATTATTTATTTATCAATCAGTTGATTGTGTTAAAAATAGTTAAAATGCCATAATTTAATCTTCCGTAATTGGGTAATCTTTTTAAAACAGGGCAAATTAGCATGTTTTTCGATAAACAGCAAAAACAATTGTATGCGGCATGATCTTTGTAGGTTGGAAGGTAGGATTTTAATTTCTTGTGCATTATTAAACACTAGAAAAATTCTTTCCTAAAATTTTCTCAAAATATTATGTGAACCGTGGTACCTACAAATAAAAATTCAATAAAATCGCATATTTCTTCTATTAGAGTACAGTAAACACTTCTCAAAAATGATAGCATTTTCAGGCATGAAAGTGTTCCTTCTAAAGGTGGAATTCCACCTTTCTAAAAATAATTTTGGTCATTTTCTGGATTGATGCAAAAATGCAAAGAAAATATTGGAAGCATATAAGGTGGGGGAGGGGGCGGGGGGAATCTTGAAAATTTAATAATCAGACATTTTGTCTAACTAAAATCCTTGGAGTTTTTTTTTTTTTTTCCCCGAATTGCTGTGCAAAAGATCTATCAAATCAAAGGGAAGCTTATATTATAATCATATGAAAGTCGTGTAAATAAATTTGATTAAAGTATCTCTCCAGCGTGAAAGTTTTTTAGACTTTAAAAGAAAAAGGAAGTTTCATAATGTTCTTTTTGGAATAGAATATTTTCTTCTATTTATGCAACACTTTTGATTTAAAAATTTAAATTTGTTTTTAATGCTTTCTAAGCTCTGAAAAGAAAATAACAACGTACAATTATATTTCATTTTATCCCATAAATAACTGTTAAAATGTGTCTAAATTTTAAAAGTTTGGCGCCATCATATGGACCGAAAAGATTTTCCTCCTTTTTTCCTATTTCCCACTTTCATGCCTGTATTTTAGGCTCTTGGATATCAACCCACCCCCTCCCCCCCAAAAATGCAATTTTATTCTTTAGATTGACATTCATATCTGAATTTTACAGGCAGGCACATTTTGAATAGTAATCCTGTTTAAGTGTTACTTTATTAAAAACTTTAAGAGAAGATAATCTAAAGCCCCCCCCCCCCCTCCATGATTTAAAAAAACAGTTTTGGTGGTATGACTTCGAATAATTAAAGGTATTTTAAATTTTTTATGCAGGTAAATTCTTAATAGTATATATGCTAAGAAAATTTGAAGGGTCATAAACAAAAGTGTTACTTTTTTTATCTGGACAGGGAAGGGGGTAAACATTCTTTGGACCCCACTCATTAAAATTTCAATTGGAGTATTTTCACATCACTATTAAGGTTATATGTTCATTCAAAATTTCTAGTGTCTATGGCTGTTTTAATTCTGAAACAAAGGTATATATACTGTTTTAGAATTTTTCAAATTTAAGTATGATTCTATTCAGAATGTGCCTGCCTACAAAATGCAAGTATTTATGACAATTAGAAGGCACATTATTAAAAAAGTTATTTTTCCGTGGGGGGGGGGAGGGAGGCGAAACCCTTTGGAATCCACAAGTTGAAATTTCCGAAATCGGAATATATAATAAGCATCATCACTATTCAGGTTCTATCTGTGTTCAAAGTTTCTAGTAAATTGTTTTCGATATCACATTTATGCTTCGCGAACTAGCAACACTTCGCCAAATGTAGCTTCGATTATACTTAGTTGAATCCAGTCAATACGATCTCCATAGGGAGCGGAGCTACACCGAGACGCTAGTCCACACTGGGAGTGAAGGGATTAAAACTCAGAATAAGGATATTTGTAGAGAGTGGACTTCATTATTCTTTTGGGCAGAAGTTAAATCCAACAGGTTTCCACTTTCATCACCAACACAGTGTCATTTTTTGGCAGTGATCCCTTTATTGGCAATTTTTGGATTTATAGAAGCCAATGCAATAATAAAGTCTTGGTGGTAATACACAGACTGATCATTTCTTTAAGAAAAGGTTGTCAATTCTAAGTCTACTTATATGAGACGTCTGCGGGTTAAAGGCACATATCTATTTAATTTAATTAACCTCTTCAGTTCCGAAGCTAAAAAAATAATATAAATGCTTATATGGTTTTTTCCAAACAAAATTAAATCATAAATGACAGAAAAAATATCTTTTCTGAATTTGATCTTTTAGGCACTTAATAATTTAAGTTCGAAAATATGAATAAAAAACTACAAACCCCTTAAAAACATCAATTTAATAACCATTCACCTAAATTAACGCAATCACAAATTTAAGAGCTTTAAACAAATAAATAATCTACAAATCCTCAAAAATTTTTATTGAAAAAGATCTAAATTAAATACTTATGAAACTTTCTCACTTTCTGGGTCATACTGTCTTTTGGGCATTTTGCAAACTCAGATGAAAATAACATTTATTTTATGTGGGAATCAGCTTAGATGCTGCCATTTATTCGTTTGCTTTGAATGCAAAAAACATTCAGCTATTAAGAAGTGATGTGAAAATGTAAAAATATCGGACATTTTAGTTTTTATAAGAAAAAGAACAGAGGTCCCTGTATGGAGACCTAAAGACCAAAGAGGTTAAACAACAAATTTAAATACTTTGCCATAGATGTCATATACATACTTGGTTGGTGCAATTTTTTTCCAACGCCAATGTCATATATGCACCGGGGTACTTAACTACCACCAAAATGTCATTATTTTGCTTCATCTGGTAACCCAGATGTTGTTGTTTATTTATTAATAAATTGTTTATTTACTTTTATTTTCTTTTTTAAAATTATATAAATTGTTTTGTTCTATAGTTATTAATTAAACTTTTAAAATTTATTGTTATTCCATTTTTAAAAAGATATATGTAACTGGTATTCGAAAACCAGGTTTTTGCCAAATTGGCGTCAGAAAAAAATTATGCCAATGTGGTGTGTATATGACATCTGTGCCAATACTTTTCATTCCTAAAAAATACTTTACTAAATTTTTAAAGAAATGCAAAAAATTTTCTGTTTTAAATCAATAATTAAAATGTGGTTGGAATATTACAGCATATTTATATTTGATTCTATTTTTTAGTGTTTTTTTTTACATAATTTTTAAAATATAGAAAATACAGAATTATAACAAATAACTTAATCATGGTTATATTATTACCGATACTTATTGTCTGTTTCTCATCATTGACATGTTGCACTGAAGATGCATGATACTAAGAATTGTGGGTTGCAAGTTTCTTTTAATGTGGGGAAAAAAAAAAAGCTTAAAGGTGTTTTAACTTACCTTTCGAAAAAAAAAAAAAAAAAAAAAAAAAAAAAGCCTTACTTTAGAATTATTGTTCCTTTAAAAACATATAAAAAAAAAATTAAGTCAATGTGTAAATTAAAACCAAACGTTTAAATGGTGCTTTTAAAACTTTTAAACAGTATTATGGATGTTTAAAAAAATGATAAAACTTTATATTATAAATAGCCTCTTGGTGATTAGCAACTCATTTTTTTTTTTCTTTTAGCCGTGCAGACACTGTTTCAGTACTTTAATACTGCAATTTTAAATACACAAATACATTCCTTTCACAGACAAATTAAAACATCATTTATGTTTTTTTAAATCTGAAATTTTTATATGTTTATGGTGGGTGGGAATTATGTTATTATTTTAAGGAGAACGTTGAAACTTTTCTCCCGAAGAAACATACTCTAGTTACTTTCCAAAAATAACCGATATTTATACACATACTTACCACAGTGATTTTCAATTCATTCATAAATTCATCGTATGCAATTTCTTTACAATTTCATGAGAGCATACTTTTCAAACCAAAGTCATAATTTCAAAAGTATTGAAAAAAGACAAGTAATCGAGACATAATTAGTAGAATTATTTAAGAGAGCAAATAACTATATTAATTTCGAAGAAAAATCCTAATTTTTGATATGTGCTTACAGATAGCCCTAGCGAGCGACACACACTCCTTGCGATTTGCGAATAGACAATTACTCATGACATTTATTAATAAATCTTAATAAATTTAGTAATTATAATTCAAAGCTATTTCAGATTTGAATTTCTTTTAGTAATTTTAGGTGAAAAGATTAATTTTCACTCAGCCATCGATCTCCGTATTCCAGCAAATAAGTATAGCATATAGTTGTTGAAGAGCTAAACCAATCAACCAACCTAATCAATCAACTACCCTAATAACTGGAAAATTGCTCTTCTCGCTGTTGCAATCAATTTTTTTACTGTTTTAATATTGGTAGGTACGTAATTTTCTTTAGATGATGTCCTAATGTTTTGCTAATAGTTGTATTAACAATTTTTAAAAAAATGTTTCATCGGGAGACTGATCTTTATGCTTTCTGTCCTGATTCTTATTTCACATTCAGTATATTGAATAATTCAAGAGTTTACCCTTTTTTCAAAATGAGGAATTCCCACAAAAGAAGCATTAACACACTATAAATATATATATATATATAAAAAATTAAAAATAAAAGCGATTATGCTTGACAGTTATATTTAATTGTTTTTGAATGATTTTAATTAGGTATTTTGCAAGTTTTTTTTTTTATTTGTAGTACAGGTTATTATGCACTTTTTCAAATATTTTTCAATTTTTGTAAACAAAAATTATGAATTATGTATAATATAATTTTTCTTAAATTTTTGTTTTATGAAGGTGGGTTTAAATCTGTGTCTCACCATATCTTTCTCTCTTTCCAATTCTTTCACTCATCATTTCAACAAATGGACAAGAATTAAACTTACCCTCAAATTCGCACAAAAAATGAGTCAATTTTTCCATTGTTCTTATGCTCCTAACAATCTCAAGTCAGTGATTAATAAACCATGTTCACACAGATATAAAAACACCTGCATGCTCTATTTCGCAAAAAACTTTACGATTGGAATTAAGCAACAGAATCATCCAATCCACCACACTACTGCATTCCTTGTTGTAAGCATGATCGTCGCATTCGTAAAACAAGTCTGCTTTTTTTGAATGAGTTATTCCACTTGAAGCACATTAATTAGAATTTAATATCTGATAAAGACTGGGAAAAAAACAATGTAGATACAATTATTGATCTGTGGCAAGATTTTATGCACAATTATTGTTGAGTGTCTGGATTATACTTGAGTATGCAACTCCCTGTAATTTTATATTTAAAAAGAGTTTTTGGGATGATAATAATAAATAAGCTGGAAAATTACACAATGAAAAAGTTAGAATTTTAACATTAAAATTAAATAAATCACAAGGTTACTAAATGGTTATACTGAATGTTGTGAAGTTAAAAACTAAACAAGTATTAACTTTAAATTATAATAATCAATGTTTCAGTTAACTTCTATTACAATCTTCAGGAAAGAGTTGTTACATTGCTTTTAAATTTTAAATAACAGCCATCTTGAATTTGAAAAGTTTGTTAGTTTCTCATCCAATTATCGCTTCAACCATCACAAGTTTAGAGACTGCAGTGGTGGCATCTATCTGACAAAAAATGAATAAAAGTTTAAATGAGTTAACAATAGAATGTGCATTAGCGGCATCTATCAGAAGAAAACAGAATACAGGTAAAATTAAAAAAAAAATGTAGCAAGAAAATAAATATTGAAGGCAAATTAATTAAAAATAGAATTAAAAAAAAGAACTTTTCCAGAAATACAAAATTTGTACATTGCCAGGGGTAGGGAAATGCATCATTTCACTCGCCACTGGCGAGTGAATTTTCTAACAGGGCTAGTGAATTTTTAGATAGTTTTTGAAAACTGCAAACTATTAGAGATATGCCAAAAACTTTTTTTTTTAGTAGGTAGCTATATTTTTCAACTTTCTTAATTATTGCGATGTAAACATGGTACTAAGTTCTATTTTATGTTAAACTTTCATCTCTTGTATACATTTTTTAAATTTATGTGGAAGAAAAATATTAAAATGCATTATAGTAATAGTAACCAACTATTTTTGACTTCTGTAATTTTGTCATAAAAATTTTCAACTGTACATTGCATTTTACTGGCTGGTAAGATTTTCTATAAATTCCACACCCCTGTACATTGGCGAATGTTAGAATTATAGGATGAATATAAATGCAGTTGCATGTGATCAGTTTAAGATGCACATTCAAAGTTTAGGGAAAAGTATGAAAAATTATCATTGCATACTTCTTTGTTTCAAACCATAATTTGAATGGATTTTTTCTGGAAATCCTCAATAACATTCTTACAGGGAATTTTTCTCTTTGCACTTTCAAAATCTATGCTACTGTCAGGATTGCTAAAATAAAATCCAGCTAGAGCTGTTGTCTGCTGATATTGTAAACTATCGTTTTTGTGGTCTTTCCTGAAGACGGTCATAAAAGTTGACTGAAACGTCGATTATAATTTAAATTTATGTTTGTTTAGTTTTTAATTTTACAACATTCTGTATTCACCATTTAGTAATTTTGTTATTTTATTTTCACGTTAAATTGTAAGTTTTTGAGAGAATTTTATTATATTTCTTGCTATTGATTCTTTGATGTTCATACAGCCCACATAGCTATATATATATATATATAAATTTTGATTGTTTTACAAGTTAGTTATATTTATTAATTATTGTATTTGAATTTGTCTTTTATGGAGTTACAATTTTAAAGTTGAGAGATGGGGGGAGGGGGGATTTCTAAGTTTATCTTTAAAAATGCAGATTCTCTTAACTATGAGATGGTGGACACATTGTAAATTGCTTTCTATAATTTTGGAAGTCATATACTAAGCAGGGGTCGATCCAAGTAAAATTTGGGGCCTATTTAGGGTCCCTTCACAAAAATCCTTTTAATAAAATAGGCTCCTTCACAAAATTTTGTTCCATAAAAGCATACTTTTCATTGATTATTGTTAGTTAATGTGTAAGTTGCAAAGGAGAACTTTAGCAAAATGACCTAAAGAAGTTAATAAATGTTTGGTTCAAATATCAGAAATGGATTTCATATTTCATTACAAGATGTTACATTTCACAAAAATAAAATAAATTTTGCAAGAATAACTTTTGCTTTTCACAAAATGGGCCCCAAGAAAAAAATCCCTGCATCGACCCTTGTTTAGCAAAAAACTAACTAGGGTCATAACTACACAGCCAAATTGGGAATTTGCTCAGGGTTCAAAACTATATAATAAGTTTAGAGTAAATGCCACTATGGTTGGCCTCAATTTTATTTTGTTTTTGCACTAATCAAGCAAAATAGTTTTATTGTAGCAAATTTTGTTGTGAAATGTGTGAATTAATTCTCTGAAAAGCAAATTGCTTTTTGGTTGTAAACCAAATTTCACCATGTTAGTTTCAAGAAGCCCCTACATGCCCTTCAGCAACAAAAAGAAATAGCATACAAATTGCACCCCTCCCATCAGAAACTACCCTCTTTCCTGATACTTAGTAGAAAAAACACTCTTAGTGAATTTTCTATTTAAAAGTTTCTTGCATAATTTAAAAAAAATGACGAGTTATTATTTAGAGATGCACCGAATAGTGATTTTGGATGAATATCGAATATTCGGCCTATAGGCGAACCAAATGCCAAATATTTGGCTAGCCGAATAGTAACTGTTAGGCCAAATACTGAATATTTGGCTTGTTGAATATTTTTATATTAAAAAGTTTAAAGGTGTTAATGTTTAATGTTAGATTTTAAAACAATTTTACATAATATTTAAACCAGAAACTTTCATTTTGATAATCAAGAGCTTTTTTCAAGTAAACTTTATGCTGAAAAAATCTGCTTTGAGTTATTTAAGAAGAGGATAGTTATAAAACTTTTTTAATTAATAAAATTTTAAATTTCATGGCTTCTTCTGTGAATTAAAACAAATGAATAAAATTTTCTTAAATTCTAAAGCAAACATTTTAAAATGAAAGAGAAATTGTGAAAAAATTGGAAGAAAAATTGTACAGAATCATATATTATTTGTTTGTCAGGAAGAGGCTAAAGTAAAAGTAAATAAATAATACAATCTATTCAAATTTTATAGGGTGGCAACTCAGCAAGAATAATTGTTCTACTCCCTTCGATTAAGCAAGGAAGTTTTTAAATGCATCCTAGATCGTAGTGTGTAGTCTGTAGAGTGGGTGATCATTTTCAGAGATTGTTCTGAAAATCTTAGCAAGAAACAAGTTATTTACTGGACAATGTTCAGGAACTTGAATTTATGCATAATTAATTCCTATGAAAATCCTCGTGATTGGTTAATTTTCTTAAATAATACTTAACAAAACAGCTAACAAATAATGTAAAAACATCCCCTTTTATTGGTACTTCTTAGTTATCCCATCAACCAATTTCGCCAAATTATATAAATCGCCAAACCACTTGCCAAATTGTACCCAATGATATAATTTTTATTTTAAATAACGAAAGAACGAATAAATTGGTAAAACATCAATAAAAATATGAATAAAACATCGAATTAATGGTTTTATTGGCATTTAATCTTACAATTAATTAATGGCAAACCATTACTGGCATTTAATCTTACAATTTGGCAACAGTAATTTGGTCGATGGGATAACTAAGAAGTACCCTTTTATTTAAATATGATTCTGTTTCTAATTATTCTGAATATCTTTATAAGTTGACTGTTAAACGTAGAAGTTGTACAGTAGACTCCCTTAAATCCGCGTATTTTTCAGATGTAAGCAATGAAATTTACAGTTAAGTTGCAGAAACAAAATTCAAGATGGCGCCGAAATCAGCGACTACTGCAATGTTTTTTTTTCACTACATTTTTTGTTAATCCTTCTCTTTTGGTTATTACAGCTGATTTATTACTAAATAAATTTATATTACTTTTGATTTTGATATAAATTAGCATATCTATATGATGACGTATCGATCTTACGATCGCTTTACCACTAGATGGCAGCATAGGACTTTTGGAATCGAATTCAATCGATTTCATTGGTAATAATTTAATATTTTAATTTTTATTGTACATAATTTAATAATTACTTACGTTTAAACTAATAAATTATTTTAATATTTTACTTATTTTAATGTTTCACTTTATTGTAAGCATTCATTATAATTTCCCTTGCTTAAGTACCAATCAAATTAATGTTTCAAAAATGTAAACAAGTCAATGACCAGAAATCCATAAAATTCTAAAATCCGCACACCCTCTGGTCCCAAGCTGTGCGTATTTGAGGGAGTTTACTGTATATGGTTGTTTAATAAGCTTTTTTAAGTATTGGATTCGGCCGAATATTTCAATATTTTGCAGGTGAATAGTTTACTATTCGACCAAGCCGAATATTCGTCATACCGAATAGTTTGATATTTGGCCAAACCAAATATTCGGTAACATGGCCGACTAGGCCCAATGCTGAATATTCAGTGCATTTCTATTATTATTACTGTTGTATTGTTCTTATTCTTGTTGTTTTCAAAAAAATGTTCTGGTTTTTATCTTTTAAAAAATGCTTGTAGGCATTTGCAATGGCTTTTTCCCACCAATAGCTCCTTGCCTTTTTTTAAACCCATGAGACACTCCATATTAAAAGTAAAAGAGTTCTATTTTGGAGAAAAAGGATCTAAAAAAGTCTCAATTCCGGCCATCCAGATTATGATAAGTCACCCCCCCCCCCCCCCCCAGAAATCAAATCTCCATTTCTTTGTGAGTTTTTAATTGTTATTTTTTGGAACAGTTTTCTGTGCTTGGGAATTTTGTTGTTGTTTGTTTGTTTGTTTATTTTATTTACATAATAAAAGTTTGTTGATAAAATCAAGTCCAGTTTTGCATTTTATTAATCTCTATTAAAATTTTCGGTACTTTTCGGTTAGCCGGGCGCCAGTGTTCTATATACATATTTATATACATACGTATGTGTATATATACATATATATTCACATATATATATGTGTGTGTGTATATATAAAATATGTCTATAAGTATATGCATGTATATTTACATATATGTATGTATATAAATATGTATATATAACACTGGCGCCCGGCTAACCGAAAAGTACCAAATTTTCTTTTCGTAATTTGGACAAAGCTTCCTTGTTCCTTGCTTTGCTTGAATAAATCTATCCTGATAAATCCCAAAGTTAGCCGATGTTCTTCAAACATTGCCAATTCATTTCTTTTAATACTGAACTACCGTAATTTGTTATAATGCTGAAAAATAACAATTCTTATGCTTTTTTGTGCATTTGTAAAATTTATTTTCTCTATGAAATTTTATAAAGATGCATTTTTATTGAATAATCTATTCCTTTTTTGCTATGTTTGCATTCTAAGAAAAAAAATCTAGTAGTTTTATTATTTGTTTACATTTCTTAACATTTCTTACAGTTTTCCAAAAGATCCTATAATACCAAAATACGTATGGATATTAGCAAGATTGGAGTTATGAGGACATAGTTCATGGTGTTCTGCTTTTCACTCAGAGAATACTATTGATTGGATATATCTGTGTCATGTATTAGACCAAGAGATAATATTGTACCTAACTCCTCCTCTATTCCAAAGGTGATTTAATGACTCAATTTTCATCATTTAAAGCATTTCTATTCCCTTTGAACAATAGGGGGGCAGTGTTTGTGATTCGCTTAAAATTTTAAGAGTCAACCTGCCTCTATAATCATAAAACTGTGAGTTCACTGACAAGAAACTGAGTTCATAGAGAAAAATCACAAGTTTACTTTTTTTCAAGTCAATGATAATAAAGTAAATATAAAAGTAAAAATAGTTTTTAATAAACACTTCTTTATAAGCTTTCAGTGTTCATTTTAAAAAATTGATCTATTTTTTTTTCTTCAATTCATGTTTTTCCACAAAAATTTCCATTAGATTGCAAATTCGTTTAGTATAGGCATGAAACTCGATTATGAAAAATTCACTGTTTTACTTTAAGCTTGGTAAAAAGTGCATGAATTTATTAAAAAATATATTTATAATTTTTGCTCTGTTTCTTTTTTAATAAGGAACAACAGGAAAGAAAAAAGTTAAGATCATTTAAGCTATCTTTTTAGGATTTGTATCTTGATTTTTCAAACTATATTCGTAAATGAATATTATTACCTTCATTTTTTATTTATAACATATCATTTTTTTACCTTTAAAATGTTTTATTGGACAGTTTCACACCTTTTTGTTTTATTTTGACTAGCAGTTATAGGCGCATCAGTAAATGCATTGCTGTTTCAACCCATGTAAAATTGTATGTTATAGAGAACATCGGGGGTTTTTATCACCTGTTGTGGGCTAATCAAAAAATACCTTAAAATGAAGTTAATTTATCATTAGTTCTAAAATTATAAAAATGTTGTATTTTCACCAGAAACACAACTCTGAACGTAATTTTTATTATTCTATCGTGTCAGAAAGTGGGTTAAAAATCGATTACTAGAATTACAAGAACCAGGTTGAATGTAATAAAAGAGTGTAAAAGTCTATCGTTTATAGAACATTGCAGTCAAAGAAATGTTTGCTGTAATTGGAGACATAAAAAACCACAAATTATTAAAATTAATAAGTGATGTATTACTTTTGTATGTTAGTTTATATTTCATTCAATAAAAACTATAAAGAGACTGTGAAAAATGATAAAAATAGTTTTTTTCCAATATTTTCTATAAAATGTATTTTGACATCCATAGTCTATTCTGGATATACTATGTAAAGATCCGGTAATTATAAATAGATGTAAAAATAAAGTTTAAAGGTGTAAATTTTTTTATCTTTTAGGATTTATCACAAGAATTACTATTTTTCCTGCCATATTAATTTTGTCATTTTGTCATATTCACACTATTAAGGAAAGCATAAGAAAAAGTTCAAAATTGTAAAGTTTTAGAAAGTTAAAGTTTTACCACGAAAATTGTATTTTTTCTTGTTTAAATCATTTTTCTTTATAAGACCAGTTGATAATATATCGAAAAGTATTACAAAACAGTGATATAAATAAAACAAGAAAAAGTTCAATGTGTAGAGAGAGCCCCCCGCCCCCCCCCCTTAAGGCTGCTGCTCACTCAGCTTCCGAATTCCCCTCACTAATGTTAAGTCTGTGAACGTTTCATGCCTTCGTATACTCGTGACAGTTTCATTACATGGATTAGTAATTCATTTATAGTTCAAAAATGTACATCCAACATTTGATGACACTGTAAAAATAAAGAAATATATATATGGAGTGTCGAAAAAAAAAAAAAACATGAAAATATATTCCGCTCGATGATGAAGTGGAAAAAAAAACAGATTTATTAAAAAAAGGATTTGAAGTTGTTGAAAATACAGTTCTTGAATAAAGAAATTAACAATAAAATTGAAAATATAAAGCAGTTTGCTAATCTATACTATTAATCAATACTATTAATGTTGGTAAATGTCTGTGTATCTGTCTGTCTCTGTATCCTTGACTGGAATTTCTTTTACAGAGAGGCGTGAAAGGGGTCAAACGAAAGGTAACTTTCCCGGACAGTTTGGGTTTTGGGTTTCGAGAAAAGCCGGCGGCAATTAACAGAGCCACGAGCTAATTAACGTCTCATTAACGATGAAACTGCGTAAAGAATTTAATCTTTTATCAAAACCGCAAGATATTTTCGAATTCTCCTCTGAGTTGCCAAAAAACAGGGCAGCCAGATGCGAAACCTCATCAAAAAAGTGAACTGGGTCTTTTAAGATTGACTCGCATCTCAGAAACTTCCGGGCCGAAAAATTCGAAAATACCACAGATGGATGCAGAACAAAATCTACTTTCAGAAATTCAAAAAAAATTATTCCGCTGCGTTCAGTAGAACAGAAATAGTCGTCTAAAAATCGATCGATAAAAAAATCCTTTTATTTCATTCGAAAGAAAGGCGGAAATTGATTTAATTTAGGAGCGACCGCAAAGGTTTTTATCTACAGACAGTCGACACCAGCCTATAGTGGAGATTTTAAAACGAAGGTATAACTTTTAAATTATTAAATTTATAACTTAATTTTTTATACACCCTTTTGTAGAATAGCTCGCTGATTTCAAAAACGTTAATTTCAAGACAATGTCACATTTATAAGTTGAGATATTAATTATTATTTCATTAATCGGATCATTTCTTTTAAACTGTCGTTTTAACATGGCCACAGGTTGCCAAAATGAGAAAGGCAGGGTTACCAGATGCACAAGTTGAGCAATAAAGTGTACTGGGGGTTTTAAAAAGCACCCCATCTAAGAATCTAAGGGGCATAAAAACTCTAAACTTGGACAGCCAGATGGAAAAAAAATTCCCCTTTAAGAAATTCTAAAAATTATTCTTATATCTTAATTACAAGCTAAGATATTGGTTATTATTCCACTAATTGGAGTATTTCTATTAAATGCTCATTTTAAAAGGCAGTCAAGTGATTTTTATAGCAGTATTCTTAAGAAATGTGTACAATTTAAAAAAAAGGCATAAATGTTAGTTATACAATATAAAAATTTAATAAGTGTTGATATCACTGTTTTCGAATATATTTCAACCAATATCTTAAATTCTTGGTTAACACTGCAACCCCCTCGACGAATATATCAACGGATAGGTTGTTTAACGGAGTTTCTTTCAGATACAGTTTTGTTAAGAATAGAGTGGTGGTGGAATGTCTAAGTAACAGACGAGATTTTATTTAAATTAGGAAATCTAACACGGCGATCTGTTTGAAATTTTAAGATAGTTTATAACACATAATAAAAAGTTTTAAAAAGAATAGCGCGTGAAATTTCGGGGGAGTGGAGGGGAAGGGCCGCTAATTTTTTTTTTTTAATCTTAGCGTTTTTTACCGTTTTATGTGGGGTTTTTTGACGGAGTCGTGAGATATATGCTACTTATTCAATATAAAAATTTCATAAGTGTTGATACCACTATTTTCGAATAGTAATTTCAGAAAATATCTTAAATTCTTGTTTAAGAACGCCACTCCGTCGAGTAATGTATCTACTGATAGGTTGTTTAACGGAGTTTAAATCAGTTGCAATTTGTTAAAGATAGAGTGCGCTCCCTGGTGATGGAATGTGGAACTAAGAGAACGCGCGGGACCTGGTTCGAGGTTCATTCGAGCGCGATTGTTAGAAGCTCGTTCGCTTCGAGATTTCATAATTAGTATTAGAATTTCATATTGTTCGAGGCCCCGGCAAAAGGAGGTGCCCGCAGCTGGTGAAGCGAGCTAGTGAAGAGAAAGTAAGTATTTTTTTAACTCCTTCAGGGGTGGTGGGATATATTATATCCCACTTAAGTTTAATTAAGATTTGCACCAGAAAATTTTAAGTTTTACTTTTATAACTTTGGTGGAAAAGAGTGAAAAAGTTGCTTTTCCTTATTTTGAATTTTTTTCTATATTTACGGTGGGAATTCAGCATTACACCAACACAGTTGCTTGCCCCTCACAGGGTTAAACTATAAGGGTCGCCCAAATGAAAGTGGCATTGTAATGCATGCGTAATAACTCCGCCATGTGAAGAGAAAGGTGATTGCGCATGCTCCTATAGAGGGCACAGAGTGTTGGGAATGCATGCGATATCGTCAGATGTGATGTCACAGCGTGGGAGCACGTTAAAGGCATCGTTCGCATCATGGATGTCTCCAAACGGTGTCAACGCGCGTCATGCAATTTTTAACAGCGGGAAATGTGAGTGCTTGTGAAATCTATCACCGAATGGAAAATGTGTATGGTCCGGAGTATATCTCACGCAGATCGGTATTCCGATGGTGTAGGGGTACTCGTAGTGGAAGAATACCACATGCGCTTAACCAAGTCATGACCTGTCGTCAATACAACATCTTCCTATACAAAAATCTCTACACCAATCTGCGTGATATACATTCCGTGACATACACATTTTGCATTCGACGATAGATTTCACTAGCACTCAGATTTTCCGCTGTTAAAAATTGCACGACCGCGCGTTGACACCGTTTGGAGGCATCCTGGATACGAACGATGTGTTTAACGTGCTCCGACGCTATGACACACGCATCTGGCGGGATTGCATGCATTCCCAGCACTCTGCTCCCTCTATAGGAGCATGCACAGTTATCTTTTTTTTCAAATGGCGGAGTTATTACAGCAATGCCACTTTCATTCGGGCGACCCATACAAAATGAAAACTTTGTGTGTTGTTTCTCTTAAATTACTTTTTAATTAATTATAAAAAAATGATATATTAACTTAATTCTGTTTATTCCAGATGAATAAAGCAATACACATAGATACACATTCCATTACTCAAAAAGTCTTTGAAGTTTGAAACATGCAGCAAAATATTTCTTTACAAGAGCGTTTCGGAAAAGTAGCCTCTGATTTACGGACAAGAAAATTGTTTGTTTGTGAGGCATGCAATAAAAGATTTTCTCGAAAATTTCAGTTAAATGTCCATCTTCGTGGTCATACTGGTCAGAAACCTTTTGTGTGTGAAATATGCAACACGAAATTCTCTCAAAAGGGTGATTTAAGCCAGCATCTGTTAATCCATACTGGAAAGAAACCTTTTATTTGTGAGACATGCAACAAAAAATTCTCTCGGAAGAGTAATTTAAGCACACATCTGTTAATTCATACTGGTGAGAAACCTTTTGTCTGTGAGATATGCGACAAGAAATTTTCTCTGAAGGATAGCCTGAGAAAGCATCTGTTAATTCATACTGGTGAGAAACATCTTGTGTGTGAGATATGCAGCATGAAATTCTCTCAAATTAGTCACTTAAAGAGTCATCTCTTAATCCATACTGATGAAAAGCCTTTTCTGTGTGCGACATGCAACAAGAAATTCTCTCGTAATGATGATTTAAGAAGACATTTGTTAATTCATACTGGAGAAAAACCTTTTGTGTGTGAGATATGCAACAAGAAATGCTCACGAAAGGGTGATTTAAACAAACATCTGTTAATTCATACTGGAGAAAAACCTTTTGTGTGTGAAATATGCAACAAGAAATTCTCCTATAAATGCAATTTAAGCACACATCAGTTGATTCATACTGATGAGAAACCTTTTGATTGTGAGATATGCAAAAAGAAATTCTCTCGAGAAAGTAGTTTAAGCACACATCTGTTAATTCATACCGGTAAGAAACCTTTTATGTGACATACACAAAAAGTATTCTTCTTAAAAGCTCCCATAAATTGTTATTTGCAACTAACTAATTCTGATAATTAATTTTTATTGGAATTTGGGAACTTTTTAGTTGTAGAAAATGTATTTGTTTTCAAATATTACAGTGACCAAAAAGAAACAACGACCAACAAAACTTTTGCTAATTTAAACTAGTAAATCAGCAGATCAGGAGCTTCAACATCGTCTCTGAAAACTCAATTTTATCTTGCTTCATATTATATCAAAAATATTTCATTTCTCTATTTATTTTTTACACAATATGATTTATAAGCTTGTAAGATTTTATGACGATTGAGAATATTTAATTAAAAAAAATTTGTTAAACATGATTTGTCGTAATTAATTCTTTGACTGTAAAACTGACTTTCTTATAAGCTTTCAAGCTGAAAATATTTTTTTAATGGGTATCTCCCCCCCCCCCCCCAAATTTCCTGTAATATTTAAACTAAATAGTAATTACTTGTGCTTTTTACTTTGATACACTGATTGCAGGGCTCCCAAATGGCCCCCCACCCAAAGTCCATTTTTTTAAAAAAGGTCCCCTTAGTCGGGGCCGTCGCGAAACAACTTTCTTCTCTTACGGGCCTGCTTCAGGAGAGGATGACGTCATGCAAGAGATCTGAGTAGCGAAAGAAACTTATCGAATAGTTGTATGTGTGCATCAAAATTAGTGCTAGGAATTTCCGTTTTACGATATTTTGTTGAGCAATTTGTGGCTTATTTTAGATCTGTTTGAATTGTACATTCAATAATTAAACACCCAAGGTTCGGTAAACGAGAATTTTTTTTTTACTTGATTTCGAATCCATGCTTGCTCCTTTATTTCAAATACATCTTATTCGTGGTTTTTATCAAGGATTTTAACTTGAAACATATATTTATGACAGACAAAATCATACATTAAAATTACACAAGTTTAGTAGCAAAAAATAAAAATACAAAAACAGTTAAAGAATTGAGATTTATGGTATTTTTCGGAGAGTTTAATTTGAAATATAAATTTATGGCAGGAGAAATCATACATTAAAATTACACAATTTTAGAAATGATTAAAGTTCCTTTTAAATATAAATATGCCTTAATTTTAAATTTTAAATGTCAGGATTGTTATAACATAAACTCGTAAATAAAAGTATTATTTATTTTTCAAGCAATTAAAACAAAAATTCTATTTATCAATTAAAATTTCAAATTTCATAATGTATGATTAACTTAAAATACACCTTCTGTTGATAAGTATTACAACTAGAAAAGCATTTTTCTGCTAGTAGTTTGTACGTTCATATAATTTACAACAAATATGGAAATAAACAAAAAAACTTGTTTATTGAATGTTGGGTGTTTAATTATTGAATGTATAATTCCAACATATCTAAAATAAGCCACAAATTGCTCAACAAAATCATAAAACGGAAATTTCTAGCACTGTTTTTGATGCACACATACAACTATTCGATAAATTCCGTTTGGTATTCAGATCTCTTGCGTGACGTCATCCTCTCCTGAACGCTCTTGAAGCAGGCCCGTAAGAGAAGAAAGTTGTTTCGCGATGGCCCCACCTTAGTCCCCTTTTTCAGTGACTGGAAAATCATCACAAAATAAATAAAATTCTAAAATTCATTTAAAGCTCAAAAATCGTAGGGGACAAAATTTGTTACAGTGGACTAAAGTGCTGTAACTGGAATTCTTCCACGAATGTTAAAAAATCACCATGGAATACGGACAAATTTTAAGAAACTCGTTAAGAAATCTCATTAAAATCCTAAAAATTAAAAAATCGCAGAACACAAAAGTTACTATAGTAAGCTACTGCTTGACCAGTCTTCAAAGACAAACATTTGCGTGCTGCAAAAAAAAAAAAAAAAAAAAAAAAAAAAAACGTATTAAATGGAGAGAAGCATTGAATTAGGAGGAGACAAAAGATTAAAAAAGAAAAATGAATTTAAAGCTCACAACCTTTTTGCATATTTTTAATCATTGGAATGCAATTTCTTTCAAACAAGACGATATACCTCTAAACAAAACTTTCAAGTTGAATCAAGAATTAAAATATTTCTTCCTTTCTTATTATTTATTTTTCATACCATTTAAAATTATTTAATAGTGTAATTTATAACTAAAAACAATACTACAATACATATTTAAACATCCAAATTATCATAACATGTTTCTTTGGCTTAAAGATATTCTTTTCATCGAAGAGAAAGCTAAAAATTTTCTGTACTATTGCCCAGGGCCGGTGCAACCATCGGTCAAGTGGCGCGAATGCCCTGGACCCCAAGTCTATAGAATTTGAAATAACGTTTCCTCGGTCTATTTTATATCCACATTTGTTTTTTAATGTTTTTTCATGATAAAAAAAAGTGAGTATTAACTTTATTTCTTACAGTCAAAGTTGATATAATTTTCGGGAAATGTATAGATTTAGTGAACTGTGAACGTAAAAAATAAATATTTAAAGTATTGTAAAGTATAGAAGATTTTTCGAAATCGAAAATGCGATTTGCATTCAAGTTCTAAGGCCTCCGAATTTTTTTCTAACTACTCACCCGAAAACTATGAAACTGGTGTTACTTCTCGACGTAATCTCCCTGCAGACGTACACATTTTTCACAACGTCGGCGCCATGATTCCATGGCGCGGCGAAGGCTTCTTTAGGAGTCTGTTTTGACTATTGGAAAATTGCTGAAGCAATAGCAGCACGGCTGGTGAATGTGCGGCCACGGAGAGTTGTGCACATGTGACGTCACATCTAACTTGGGGAGCATGAGAAATCACTTTCAAAGTTTTTTTGACGAACTGTTGTGCAACTTTAGCCCGATGTGTCTTGGATGTGCGCTGTCTTGGTGAGACAGCACGATTTGCTTCAGAGATTTTCCAGTGGTCAAAACAGACTCCTAAAGAAGCCTTCGCCGCAGCCATGTAATCATGGCGTCGAAGTTGTGAAAATGTGTAAGTCTGCTGAGAGATTACGTCGAGAAGTAACATCAATTTCATAGCTTTCGTGTGAATAGTTAGAAAAAAAATCGGAGGCCTTAGAACTCGAATGCACCTCGTAATTATGCATATCACATGTGAAATTAGTGGTATTTTGGTACATTTATTATCTATATTATATGAGGACGTGAGTTTCAATACTCGCCTTATCAAAAATTTAAAAAATCGAGTTTTCTCTATAACTTTATTCTATTTAAACACTTGCATTGGAAAAACACAACAGTACGCAAAAAAACTAGTTTTAGCGTGTATTTCTGGCATTGTAAAATCTTGGTTTGCCATGAAAACCAATGGACG
Organism: Maratus speciosus; assembly: GCA_963932465.1. Lineage (NCBI taxonomy): Eukaryota > Metazoa > Arthropoda > Arachnida > Araneae > Salticidae > Maratus > Maratus speciosus. Next base: position 679,905,622 of record OZ010786.1, read on the forward strand.
CAGTTAGAGGTTTTTCGTGATTTCCCCAGATTTGATTTTCTTGATAAGGCGAGTTTTGAAACTCATGTCGTCATATATTATTCTATGATGTATACAATTTAAAAGTAAATTTTATTAGATCAGTATTGCAGTATACGTTTGATCCCATTAACTCCTTTGCCAGGGCCTTGTGCATTGTGCCGGCCTTACTAACTGCTTATTGCCTCATAAAAAGCAAAATCCTTTTTTATGTTCTTGGAAACAATACGAAATCGTCAGAATTCTCCTATTTATCCTCCACAAAACAAAATGTAGGGAAGACTTCTCTATTATTACCCACTTTCCATTTATCAAGGATAGACTTATCTTAGCTAGACCTGTTACTCACATGACCAGTTTTTGAAACCGAATGTTAAAGAATTATCGCAAAAAAAAAAAAAACCCTGAAACTGCATTAAAAATTTTTTAAAGATGCTGTACCAATTCTGGATAAATTATTGTCAAAATATGACAAAATTTATTAAACTGGGCTAAATTATTGAAACTGAATTCCTTTTAAAAATTAAAAAAATCGCATAAAAATTCGAAAAATTGCTGTACAAATTCTGAATAAACTTCATTATTAAAAGGAGGACAACATTTACTATATTGGGCTAAAACATTGACCCCGGATTCCTTTTACTAATGTGGAAAAATTCACTGCAGAATCTTACATATATACGTAAAAAAGGGTAAAATTAGTTAAAAACTGAAATCTGACGACGCAATCATATGAGGACAAAATTTATTACATTACGGCTAAAAGTTTGAAACTGAATTTCTTTTATGAATGTCAAAAAACTGCCGCAGAATGAAAAAAAAAAAAAAAAAAAAAAAGGGCTGAAATTCACATAAAATTTGTGAAAGGTTTTTAAAATATTGTACAAATTTCGAATAAACTTTATTGATAAGAGGGAAAAAAATATTACATTAGGCTAAAAAATAAAAATCTCATAAAAAATGTAATAAAAAAATCCAAAAACTAATTTAGATATACAGGTTGTATCTTCCTGCCAAATCTTGTAGCTTTATGTGCAACAATCTCAAAAACACACAAACTTTTACCTTTATTATTATATATGTAGTTTTGTTTTCAATTTTGATGGAGAAGTATATCCATTATCCAATCTATTAAAGGAACTCTTAATTACAATGTCTTCTTGTTTTTTCCCCCTTAGGCTCTCTTCAGTATATATTTCTACATTCTTAAAAAAAAAAAAAAAAATCAACTCTGTCACCGCCACTGCAGTTATGAGCATTGCTAGTACTCATATTATACAAAAATGATTGATAAACACGGTGGTGCAGACAGTTTTTAAATCGAAGAATCCTTCTAAGAGATTTTCAATGTTAAAGTTGGTTTCAGTATTACAGTTGGTCAAAATCATTCCATTAAAAAAGTTTACTGCTGAACAAAAGCTATGCATAGGAATTTAATCCTTTTTTTAAGGACATACATTACAAGCCTGTGGTACGCAGACTGCATTTATTTTATTTTATTTTTTGACTGATTTTTTTTTTCAATTTTTTTTCTTGAATTTTCATCATTTTAATAAATATTTTTATTCACATTTAGAAAAAGTTATTATTTTAACTTGTTGCCAATTATAAAAACAGCGCAAAAAGTATTATTTCCTTTTAATTAAAAATGTATTCTCATGTGACTACCTATTAAAAATAGAAATAAAATTTTAAAATACGAATTGAATGATCACGTTTTAAAAGCAGGAAAATATGTAAAATTTCGTCACAAATATTGTATTTACACGGGAATTTTAAAAAAAGAAAGAAAATTTTAAAAATTAATATTAATATGTGCTAGTTAAAAGCAGTAAATAGGAGAAATTACATCACATTTAAAATGCACAAATAAATAACATTGTCAAACAGTTTAAATTAAAAAATATATTTACACGAGAGATTTATTTCGTATTTTGTGGTGATCTTTTTAACTATTGTTGTCAATTCTAAGACAGCGCAAATAACAATTCTCCATTTCAAACAACAAATGTATTTTCACGTGAACGTTAAAGAGAAAAATAAAATTTTGGTGGAAATTACGTCAGATTTAAAACGATATATTTAAAATATGTTAAGACAATTTTCTTATAACGTTGTTTAAAAAATTCTAAAAGTCAACGACTCTGTTTGATTTGTTCAATTTATATAGGCTGATTTTCAAATGCTGTTTACTGATCTTATTTAAATAATCACGAAAACAGCCATTAAATGTCTGAACAGCGGCTGATTATACCTTAAAATCCTCCAGTGAAGTTGAAATGAATAGAAATCTGTTTACAGTGAGATCATCACTGGTTGTTTAATTATTATTCAAATCTTCCATAATCTTTTTAAAGTGGATCAAATTAGCGTGTTTTTAGCGTCTGCGGTGTTTGAATGGAATTTGTCGAGCATAGCTCATAGGGGGCAGAACCCCCTGTTTTATCAGAAGAAAGTACTGGAACCATGAAAATAATTTCTATTTTTTGATGGATTTACATATTTTGATCTGAATACGATTTGACTAATTTTTAAAAATATCTCTCTGTTTGTGATATAAAATTTGTAGCTACTCTATCTCAAAACTAAAGCATGGAATTTCATCAAATGCCATATTTAATTAGACTTAGCACACATAGGTGCTGATTAGGTTTTGGTGTATATGGCCCAACAGGTGATATTGCTATGTTACATTTTTCAGAATTTACCTGATAATTATACCTTAGCATCGTTAGGGTGAAATTCCACCAAACTTCACATTCATTTAATCCTTTTAATCCTTGACATAAATTGGTACTGATTAGATTTTGGTGTATTTCGTGACAGGTGGGGTTGCAATTTTAACGATTTCTGTGAAAGCCAGATCGCGGCATGTTTGAGATTAAATTTCACCAGATTTGATATGTAAGATGATTACGAATAACTGATCATTCAATATTGGTTTTGATCACTCCCCACGGGACTTTGCCATACTAGGCTTTTTCCTATGAATATTATAGCTTATCCTAGCTTCTATTGTGTAGAAAGAAACTAAATTTTATGTTTCAGGAAAATAATTAATAATATATATCTTAATCTAATTTTAAATTTTAATATTCAACAGGAATCGCTATTACGCTGTGCTCTTTTTATTCACTGATCACTGTTATTTTTTAACTTTAAAGAGAATTATCAAGGTGAACGCCGAAATATTGAACACTCTATATTCTTGCAGTAGGATATTTAAATGTGTTTCTATAAAACTGTGTACATTGTTTAATGACATCTTATAAAGATAACCATCTAACATATTTTCTGGGGTAATTTAAAAAATTTACTTGCATATTTAGGAAAATTAGTGCAATGTTTTTACTCATGATTCTTTTTTAGTCTCTTTTTTTAATAAAAATGGTCTCCCGAAGTCCCTTTTTTAAGTAAAAATGGTCCCCCAAAGTCCCCTTTTTAAATAAAAATGGTCCCCTTTTCCCCTTTTTGAGGACTAAAATGTGTTGGGAGCCCTTTGATAGTTATTGTAAAGGATAATTAATATAAATTACATGATTACAGACACAGATAAAATTTACTAAAAACAATTAAAATATAATTAAAAGTAAACATTTCGGCTGTTTTCATAGCCCTCATTAGTATACGAACAGAGTCACAAAACATGCTCGAAAAACAGTTAAAATTATGATTTAACCAGGATAGCATAATCAGCAGGAACCTGGGTAGATTCATTAATTGGCGATTCATCCAAAACAGTCATCCAACCCTCAAGGAAGACACGACTAATATATATGGAGCAATTAGATTCCACGATTTGTGCATTCTGAAAATCGGGAACATAATCAGACTCAAATGCAGGAGCAACCAATCTTGAATTTAGAGCACCTTTATTAAAAGAATTTTTATGTTCCTTGTGTCTTGCATTCAGAGAGTGTCCAGTCTCACCAATGTAAATCGAGCTGCAACATTTACAAAGAATTATACAAACGACACCATTCAGGTCAAATTTTAATATTTATGTTTAAACTACTGAAACAATTACCAATGCTATTTAAAGGAATATGAGCTGTCCTAACATTAACATTCTTGAGTATGGCTGAAATTTTTTCCGAAACATTACTGTAATAAGGCAATAGCAAAGGCAATCCTATAGGAACTGTATCTTTGCCTTATTACAGTAATATTTTGGAAAGTATTGAAGATCATCATTATTGTTTTATATATTTTTATAGTCAGACAAAATTTGCCTTTTTTTTAACTTTCTTCTATCTACAAGAAGAAGGCATTAGATTTGGGAAAACTTTCAATTTCCAGTTTTCACAATCGTATGCTAGTTTATAAGGATCTTAAAATTACTTTAAAATATCCTAATTTTCATGTCAAAAAAAGTTTTTCAAATAAAATCCTATTTAGCTTACAGTGATGTATATATATATTTAGTCAAACTTTATTTAAAATTAATTTAATTTGTATCCTAATTTTTACATTTCTGTAATCTAAAAATGTTTTATATATATAAAAGTCTAGTTTTTAGAGAAGATGTACTGCTTTTTTTTATATTTCAAAAGTAGTAAGTGTACATTTTACGGTTTTTAAATAGCTAATACGTCTATTAATTTTGTTATATTGCTTTGTTACACTACTTTTGTTATTTTACCTCATTAGCTAATTAGAGTGTGTTTTGAACAAGGGCAGCGCTAGAAGGGGGTCCGGGAGGGCATATATCGCCCCGTCGGGCATACCTGCCTTCCTCCATCGGCGTCAAAATTCAATGTCGTTGAGGGAAAACGTTTTGAATGGACTTTACCCATGTGATGTCAGCCGCGGCTAAACAGAAGAAAAACACCAATAGGCGTGAAGAACATTTTAACACTGCTCCCCCTTTGTCCAATAAGCAATGTTTTTTCTGAGAGATTTTTCCCGCAGAGGCGTGGCCGTTGCCATTCTTGAATAAAGTCCATTTCAGCCCTGTAGGATTGGTTTGAGTTGGAGCTCTTCATTTTCTTGGCAAGTCAGATTGAATAAACTCCGGATATGAGTCGAGTTCTGACTGAATGTTGATTCTTCCAGGTTTGGTTCAGATGAAACCGATTCTTTTTATAAAAAATGTGCAGATTCCTTCAGATAAAAATCTACATATTTGATACATGGATGTCTCTTTACATATTTCAACATAAAAGGTAAAATTTATACTGAAGTTATGATCATGTGCCTTTTTTTAACTATATTAAATTAAATTGTCGATCTATTTTCACTGATTGTGGATTTACAATCGACTTGGTTTGAAGTATTTCGTGTTCGGTTAAGAAAAAAACAGACAAAACCTATTTTTCGGGGTCTGTTCGGTTGACAAGTGGAGTACTTCATCGGGTCGGTCAAACTGAAATTGACGCGACTCGCGGTCTGGACCGGATCAGGCTGGACCTAATCTTTTGTTGTTGCGGGTCGGATTCGAGTCGGGTTAACTTTAATTCTTTTAGATTCGGGTTGGGTGTTAACACTTATGGTTCTTGATTCAAGATGAATCGATTTCTCAAAATATATTTTAAGATGAAAAGCCATATGCTTGAATATTAACGAGTACATGTAATTGATTTTTTTTAACTTAAAAGTTAAAATCGATACTTGAAATGTGTAAACTACTTTTACATAGTTGCATTACAATATAGATACATATAAAAAAATATTCATCATTTATGTTTGGGTTTGGTTGAGGTTAGAGTATATCGGGTTCAGCTCCAAATATGGAGAATTAAATTTTTTTTGTCGAGCTCAGATCGCGTTTCGGGTAGAATCCTGCATTAGGTTGGGCAAACTAAACGCAACCCGACTGTTAGGTTGAGTCGGATTCGGCCAAAGTAAATATATTTTTTAGAGGGATTCAGATTGACCTCTATTTTTTCGAGTTGGGTTAACTTTAATTCTTTCTGGCGGATGGGTTCAATTCTACCCGATTTCTCAACAGATTGTCCAAAATATATTTTAAAATGAAAAACTATATTATTTTAGTATCGACGATTACATATACAGATCGGATAACATTACAAATACAGATATTATTTTAAACATGTCTTTTATTTCTACATGACTATACGAATTACATAAAATTCACGTACGTCATAAACGCCCAGTAATACGTATATGCGGTATAAAGCATTATAGGTATTGTGGGTCGTACGTACGCCAATTAAATTAATCCAGCTCATCGATGTCTTTAATTTGTGTAATTTTGTTGCTAAAAATATATAATTTTTGATGTGTTTCTTTTTTTTATGATAGGGAGGAAATTAAACATTATTTAAACGATCTTTTTGGAATTTCTACACTGATTTCGCAACGTATAATCGCAAATCAAATAATATGAAACTATTAACTGTTAAAGGCATATTTAAAAAAATAAATTTTACAATTCATTTTTCTATTTGTAATTTATTTTCTACGTTTTATTCTTTAAAATATTTCATTGTTGAACTTTCACTGCGATTTGGGATATTTTGACTAGCATTTATTGATTTGCGAGCATCATTAAATCCATTGCTTATCAAACTCCCGTACGATTGTACGAGTTGCAGACGTTTGGCAATTTACCACCTGTCGCAGGGCGAATTGAAAAATGCTTTAAAATCGATGTAATATTTTATTAAAATGCTCTATTGTCATCGAAAACAGAAATTTGTATAATTATGTCACATCAGGATCTGGGATGAAAATAGATTACAATATTCCATAATTACAATGGAGAAACAGGCTGATTTACATAAAAATAGAAATTATTAATAAAAGTTATGGCTGTTACAAAACTATTTTATTTTCTTACTGTAATAAATAAAACTAATTTACAGTTAAATCTCCATTTAACGATCTTTAAAATCATTTGAAAACTTTCTGTGAAATAAGAAATTGATTATGCACCATTTTTCATTCAATTAACGATGTGAAATATTTTTAGTCATTTCTTGAAATGTAATTTAATTTTAGTTAAAAAAATTACATTTCAGGCAATTTAAAATGTCTAAAAGTCCGAATACTATGATTTAAAATATCAGATCTTTTTCGCCAACGAATTATTTTGTATAAATTCTAGACTAAAAAAATGCTTTTTTTGTTATAGGAACCTTTGATGACCTCTTTAAAAAATTCTCAGTTCTATTATACGGACAAACGCTTTCTGTTAGTTATTTCAAAAGTGGGTTTAGTGATAATTCTTGGAATAGCACATTTTCTTCTCCTTTCAAAGATTTTGTCTGCAGGTACTTACCGCAAGCAAGCACACACATTCTCAGCCGACAAAAGTGATTGTGGGGTGGATCCGCTCTATCCAGAGCGAAATGGTAATCCAGTTATAATATTCTACCTGACACCTAGCTAGGGATTATCGCAGAGAAAAGATATTTATATGAGAAGTCTCTCGGATATATGCATTCTAAAACAGAAAAGAAGTTCCGTGAAAAATAATCTTTTATAGGTATCCGAAACTATAAATTTGCTAAATAAAAAATATGTTTCTTAAATGGAAGTTTTAATGCGATGTATATAATGTAAAATACACCTCAATTTAAAATTATTCAGAAATATCTGTTATTTAGGAAATACAGGTAAATATTTATCGATATTTTCTGAATCTATAATGATATTTATATTTCTGAAGTTCTTTAAATGGAGACTTCATTTTTATTATTGAGAAAAAAAATAATATTATGTATGGTTATTTAAAAAAGATAATAGAAAAATAATTAATTAACAAGTCAAACTTATATTTAAAAAATAAATTAAAGATAAAATAAAACAAAATATGGTTAAACCTCCAGAACTGACACTTAAAATTATCAGTTCTATTTAGTTAACATTTTCTCATTCCGAACACCTATATAAACTATACTAGATATGATCTTAGCGGTATTGCCTAGGCTCCTGATAATAACCTGAATTAAACCTTAAATTTGCATGAATTTTTAAACAAATTTTATAAGAATTTACAAATAAACCTCGTATCGGGGGGGGGGAGCTCAATATTTAAAAATTTTTAAACCAAATGTGCCGTTTTAACATGAATTACATTCTCTTTAAGTTTTTTTTTTTTTTTTTTTTTTTTTGCAGAGATAAAAATGCCCTTCCTCGTCGCGACACTTTTGTCTGTTTTTTAAATAAGAGTTTTGATAAGTATGTCAGCTAATTATCAAAAAATGAAAAATCTGGGCCTCAGGTGCATCAGGAGTCGATTTATTTTCACAACAAATGTTCAGACTGCTACTTACACATAAGCACACGGTAAGGATCTCTTCTTTTCTTTGTATAGATACATTTACCTCTAAATATCAGAAATAATATACGGTCCAGAATTGTTTTCCATTTAGAGATTTTAGTGTATTAATTTAGAAACTTATCATTTAGCTTAATAAAAAAAAATTAATTAATAAAAAAGTAATAATAATAATAAAGAAAAATGCATTATGTTATTTATTGAAAATTAATAAAATAATGATAAATGAACAAAATGTGGTTTAAATACATATAATAGTAATTATTATTTAAAATATGAATTTACTGAAATATTAAATTAAAATTTTTAATTTAACTAAAAAAGATTAAAAGTTGTTGCAGTAATTAAAAATAATTACAATTTAATAAGAATTATGTAATTTGCTAAAAAATAATAAATCGAATAATTAGTAATATAAAACTAACTCATTAAAAATTGATCCTAATGAAATTGAATTAACTTTATTTTAATAAAGGGAAATTGAGTATTGTACTCCAGAATCACTCATGAGATAGCGCCAGCATTGAGACTTGCTAGGTACTTCCTCAGGAGTGGCGTCCCTCGGAAGTTGCTACGTGGGACGTTACTGGGTGCCCATTCCTGAGGAAATCGTAAAAGTCTTATCCCTAGGAAGTGCTGATCTTGTCATTATAGTATTAGCAGGAATTTGGGATAACTTGGATCCCTTAGGTAGTATTGAGGAACTTTCGTGCTATATGGGATGTTATATCTTAAAGTCAACAACAAAAATCTATTGGACACTAAATAACTTCCTAGGGATGTCCCCAGGAAAGTCTTCCTAGAAAGTGACTTCCTAGGTACGTCTCTGGGAATGTCATCGCTGAGAGGTTACTCTACGGGAATCTCTGAGCACATTACTTCTCAGGATATCATTAAATTAGCTTCCCCAGGAGAGTCTGCATTTGTAATTTTAAATTTTGGGAGGAATTTGGGATGAAATGGAGCTCCCAAGGATGAATTTGGGATCTCCTGTGCTATATGAGTTAACATGTTGGATTAGTTTCATCCATTTCCCCCGAGCAGTATAACAACAAATACTATATAACTTCTGTTGTTATTTACGATGCCAAAAGTTACAGAATATGCAAAAGCCTTTTAAAGTTGAAATCAAAACGTAGTGAATTTTCCTACCATTCAAAGTGAGGAATGTACCAGTTACCTTCTAGAAATAATAATTTATTAAATAAGCTAAAATAACTTATTCCATTAAATATTGCCCCATGACACATACTTCCAATTGCGAAGTTTTATTTAAAAAAATGCTACAAAATAGGATAAAATGAGTTGAAACCTCCTGGAGACTCTATTTGATAAAACACATAAACTGAATTTTTATATAGTTCCCGTCGGGTAAAATTTCCTTATCTATTGCTAAATGAGACACAAAAAATTATATCTTGATGTCTGCGCAGAGATATGCCCGTTTAAATAATGTATAATTTTGTGGATGTTACATATCTTTTATTCCAAATGCCTCAATATCACGTCCCTTATACGTATGTTTATATGGTGTAAGTTACGAATTGTGTCTTTTAATATGGTATGCATTTTTACCTGGCACTAAATATTTGCACAGTACTCTGTGTTATAAATTCCTGTATCAATATAGATGTTAATTTATTGTTCAAAATATTCTTTGTAGGTTCAAAAGTTTGTCATTCGAGCTAATATTTTTAAATATGATAAATTTCAAGTTATTTTCTTTTTGCTGTGAAATCCTCTATTATGTAACTCATGTATGGGAAGTATGTGTTCTGTCTTCATGGGTAAATGTTTCATATCATGGAAATATTTGTTCTCACTACTTACTTAAAGACATTTGATGTAGAATAGGACTTTTCGATTTTGGTAACAGTTTTTTTTATATGTGAACTCTTTCACTTTTGGAACCGGTTCTGAAAATGAAACTATCTCCATCTAAAAAAAACTGTAACCAAAATCCAAAAAGAACTAATCCCCAACATTAGATATTGATGCCGTGTATCCTATGAAAAAAAAACTTTTAAAAATATTAAAATGCAAGTGAGAAATTGAAAAGATTAGGTAAGTAATACACTCATGTCCATAAATTAAGGATAATGCCAGCTCCGGCTAATAAAATTTCGGAAACAAAACAAACGTGACTTAAAACAAAAGATAAAGAACAAAAACGATGGTGTATGTATATGATACCATTCATAAAAACTACAATTATTGCTCCTTGGAGCAATTACAAAAAGTATCTCCCTTACAAAAACTTAACATTACATGGTTGGTTAGATAGTGAATATATTGTATGTCTTCCAGACGATGAAATACAGTCCGTGCAACGCCTAGTCATGTTGAGTATCAAATTATCGAGCTGATCTTGGGGAAGGTTACTCCACTCAGCTCTCCGAAGTTCCGGTACACATGTAGGAGGTGGTTGACGGGCTGCAACTCGTCGGCCAAGCGTGTCCCACGCATGCTGTATCGGATTAAAGTCAATTAAGAATGTTGACCATTCCATGCAGGTGATATCGTCAGATTGAAGGCCTTCGTTTACGATTTCTGCTCGGCGAGGACGGGCGTTGTCATCCATAAACACAAATTCTGCGCCCATGTCACCCCTAAACAAACGTGCATATTTTCAAGAATGATGTCCCGATAAATTTGGCCAGTCACGGTTCCGATTTGAACGTGCAGAACTGTTCTGGAGCCCAGTATAATTCCACCCCAAACGAGCAATCCTGCACCACCGTAACGGTGTCGTTCATTGATGTTGTCTTGGTGGTAACGGGCGTCTGGCGTTCTCCAAATTATAGTCCGACGTGAATTAGACTACAAGCTAAACCTGGACTCGTCGTAAAACATCGCACAAGCCCACTGTGACGATGTCCACATTGCATATCCTCCAGAGACCTGGTATCCATTTAAATGGATGTTTTGCTTTCTCCTTCTATTGCGTTAAATTTCATTGTAGCAATCTAAAACTTGGGATGGAAATGTATGAATCAAAAATCAACATTCAGCTTTTGGATTTTGGCAACTGTAACTATTTTGTTTACAAAATGGCGTAATAAATGAGTCAAGTTAGAATTCTACGTTCTGCTGGTAAGTTTCATTTTTATGTAATTTTAATTTGTTTAAACATTTTTTTTTTTTTTTTTGCAATTTTAATAGCAGATATTAATACTTGCCTTACGTGCTTTATAATAAATTCTATTCTTTCCCATACTTTTAGAATTTTTAAAATTATTTTAAAGCGAGTCATGGCCTGAGCATCCATTTAGATGGATGTTCTGTAAAATAAAATTAAAAAATCGAAATTTATTAATTTCTTTAAAAACAGCATTTTTGATGTCTATTTGTTGAAAAAAAACTCATATTAAAAAATATATGCATTATATTTTGTTTCGGTCTCGGGAGGATATTCTCTACTCCAGGCTAATCGCAGGCGACAGTGAGTTACCGTGAGCGAAACACATCTGACAGACCTGCGAGCATATAAACCAATATTTCCCAAACTTCGGTACATGGTTTACCTTGAAACAGTCGTAGCCGTGGCTTAAGATAGCTGACGAGACAGGCCTAATGCTGTGCTTAATCTGCTTCTTTTGGCAGTTACTGCCAAATACTGGTCTTCATTCGGCATTGTAACTCGAGGGTAACGTGTACTATAACATCTACTGACATTTCCATCATCTTGGAATCATTGCCAAAGTCTAGACAGCGCCATCGCTATGACTTTTTAATTATGGGGGAGAGAAACTTAAATTGCCAAATCAAATTTCAGTATTTGCCAACTCGTTTTATAATTTTGCCAATTTACCACAGTTAGAAAATATAATATAGTTCTTATCTGTTAAAAGTTTAATAATAGTCACGATTAGTTTTGTAATTTTTGATAAGTCTATCAGAAATAGAAAATATATTATAGTTTTTATTAAAGTTTTAAACAAATTTGCTAAATAACTTTGTAAATTTGCCAAGTGTAATAACATTCGCGAACCCCGACCTCCCCCTTAGCGAGGTCCCTGAGTCTAAAGATGACACTTTGGGTAATTCCAAGTTCCTGGGATACTTCCATTTGTGTACGCCCACATTCCAGACGGCCGATAATTCTATCACGGAAAACATAATCAACATGCGTCCTCTGTGTCATAAATATTCGGTTATGGTACTGAGTGGCTTACCGAATGAATGCTCTTTAACAATTTTACTTCTTTGCCACCATTTCTTATATACGCCTCTCTTACACTTTCATTACTGTGACGTACTATCGGCGCCACCTAGTGGCTTTCTGTAATTTGTATATTAGTCCTGAAGATGTGCGAGATAATTCTACAGGTGAAAATTTTACTTTAGAGTTCGATTTCCGTGTGATTCTGAATCATCCTTAATTTATGGACATGAGTGTACATAAATAAGCTTAACTTTAGCATTATCATTTCTTCGCGTGACCAGTGTATGCTCTTAAAAAATTTCCACACAAACTTCCAAAAAAGAAATGGCCAGTAAAGGCTGTGCTATTGAAGGATGCAAGATTTTATTAAATGCAAGAATTAGGAATCGGGAGAAATTTTTGACATTCACTTGGACTATCTTGAACTTAATGGACCCTTAAAGAGTAAAAAATATTGTTTTTTTTTAATTAACAGCAACAGAAGTGTCCTAGGATAGAGGTGGAGAGCCTGGTTTTCAAATGGCCGGTAGTAACCACTATTTCTGAATTGTAATCTTCCCCTTCTTATTCAATGACAAAAATTCTGTAAATAAATAAGATATATTAGAAGAAAGAAAGGCAGCAGTATTTACAAATTGCTATTCTGAAGTGATGGGATAAATGACATATGAGAGAGAGAGGTGGAGACTCTTACCTACGGATGGTCGTTATGCATACCATAACTCATACAACACTTCAGCTCGCAATGTTCATCATAAATTCCATAACGAGTTTTCACTTAAAAGAGAATTGTGTTAGTAGAGATTCATGATTTACTAGCAAGGTATTTTATCACAGTATTTTTTAAGCGGTTATCGAGTTATACATTTTACTATGAAATCACATATACAATAGTTTAGGTACACAGAGTATAAATAATATATCTATGTAAACTGATTTTTTTAAAAAATAGACAAAGATTCCGAGTAGGTGGTAAAGTCTCGAAATAAAGTGGGATAGTAAAGCTACTTAGACTGCTAGAAAGAATGCAGTACTGCATTCAGAACTTTTTCAGCAGATGTTCAGTCTTGGATAAATTTTTCTGGATGCCTCAGATTTCATAGACATATTTTTAAAAAGTTACCAAACAAACTTCTAATACGATTGCATTTCTGTGTAATTAAAGGCTGCGAGATTTTATTAAACATAAGAAGGAGAGAAAAAATTTTCACATTCGCTTAGGCAAGCTTGAGTTAAATTTGACCCTGAAGAAAATATTAAGCATATATATACATGAAAGGATAAAAAGCCTGTAAAACTCCAAAAATTTAAATTAAAATCCGAAGTATCTTTCGTCTAACTTTAAATCTATTCCTAAAACCAGTTTTACCCCTTGTAACTTTGTTTCACAGCAATACATCTTATTACTTTCAGATATCATTTTAGACGATTCTTTAAGAGTGAAACTGCTAATCTAAGCGCTTTTTGCAGGCATCTGTGGGTAGGGCTGATACGTCACAGTCCCTGGGAATTGTGACATACATTTTGAATTAAGAGCAAAGTACAGCAACAAAAATCTCATAGGGCAGAGGTAACGAGCCTATATGTCAGTAGGCTGATTGCTACAACTATAAGAAAAGGAAATGTTTACAAACAAGCACTTACTTCAACCAATCTACCAACTACATTTTTACTTTAAGTATAATTTCAGGAATCATCATGGCGACATTGACCACTGAGGTCTGGATTGATGCGGGGATTAAACTTTCAACAGTATTTTAATACAGAAATTTGTGTGTTATTCAATATATAATCATAAATCGTACAGAACTTCTGTATTAAATTATTCGAAACTTTATTATGGAATCATGATGGAAGTGTCCTTGCCGTAACCAGGAACTGAAAAGAACAAATGCTCAATAACCCAATGTAGATGCCCTTGAAAGTTTCACCCCTAGTCTGCCTTCCATCAAAGGGATGTAAAAGAGAGTAAAGTATTATTATTATTATGGTTATTTTTGCAGTTGGGCTATTCTCACTTAAACATAAAAAACTACTCTTACTGAAAGATTTTATCAATGAGATATGTTATAGAGAATAATTTTCTGACACAAAGCAGGTATTTTCAAATTTTTGGGTGTAAATCCCACCATCAAATAAAACTATATGTTCATCTTTATATACGTATCCCCTAGTAATATGTTTATGCTTTTGTGTATGTTGTTTCAATCCCTCTCTCAAAAAATAACAAACAGGCAAGCAAAATTCCAAGCCAAGATGCAATAAGAACAATATGTTTATGCAGTTTAAGCTTAATTTATTCAAATAAAAGCTTTACATATAAATTTACATATTAATAGTAATATTTAACAATAAATTAGAAATTATATCGCAACACTAAGAACTGATTTCAAAATTTCATTAATGTTTCAACAAAATTTGTGTAATTATCGACAAAGTTTAACAATAATTTATAGAAAAATGAAAATGTCAAATTGAAAATTATCAAAAGAATGTAAGTCACATATTGTTTTACAGAATTACTGAAAATTTGAACACATTGATAATATAAAAGCACAACAATTTTGGTTGGTAGGTACTGGCATACTTAATTTTATTGTCATCATAGTCTATTTTAAAACATAAATAAATAAAGATTCTATTCTGTTATGCTACACATTTAAATTTCTAAATATTCTAAGATACAATGCAAAAATTTATTAAACAAAGTCACCAGTGTAATGTTTAAGTTGTAAGCAATGAAATATGTTTAGCAGAAATTCTAATTTTTGTGCTGTTATGAGGAATATTGAAATCTTTCTTTTCCCCCTTTTGGACATATTATACAAAATATATTACATAGAAAAACACAAACTTTAAGTACTTCTGAAGTAGTATTTGAACACACAGTGATTAAATGTAAATAAATAAAATTATACCACTATAAAAAATTTTCTGACATGCAAAAAAACATACGTTACTGGCATTATATGCATATATATGCTTCAGATCATTCTAAATAAAAAATATAGACTTCTGAAGACCTCAGTTAAATATCAAAGTGCCAAATATCTATAGTGAAAATTAAAACTTTTAATATAATATATTTCAATTAGATTGTTACTTATGGGGGAAAATGCGGGTAATAAACGGTATTTTTATATTAAAATTTTTTATTATTATTTATTTCAGCAATTTGTATATTCGCTATTTCTTCTGAAAGATTTGACACATCTGCGACAAGCTCATGGAACCTCTTGAGCCAATTCTATAAACACCATTTCTTTTCCTTCACTCCAAAATTGGCATTTAAAAAAAAAGAAACTTATGATTTTTCACATGAGATTGAAGCCAGTTTATTTATCATCATCAGAGCTTTCTTGTTATTTTGTTGAGTGCTTACGGCTTACATCGACAGCTCCATCACAGTAATCATTATGGAGTTTGTTGTTTCTTCACGGAACATATTTGCAGTTTCATCATTCGGCATTAAATTACTAAAAATTTACTCCTGTGTCCACCTTTTGGCGTACAAATTTTCATCAGAGAGCGGCTAACTTAATATTGAAATTACATGTAGTAACTTAATATTCGATATTTTCATGTATTACTGTTTAACTTAATTTCTAATGTTCTCTAAATTTGGAGAATGCATATGGAGTCAAACGTGGAAGAAAATTGTTAGAATTTGTTAGAAGCTTTGCAGATATTTTTTTAATTACTTTTCATGGCACATTGTCTACTTCAATTCTGAGACTTATACAACAGACAGATTTCTTAAAAAAATTATTGAAAGAGGAAAAATGCCTGAAATCAGATTTCAATGTGCTGTTGAAGCTCTCTAAATTATAATTAGTGGAGTTGGAAAAAGAGCCGATATTACACGATACAACCAGGTTCTATTTTTATTTAATGCATTTCCAATTTGTAATTCAATAATATCATACAGATTTTTCACTGGCATCTTTTAGTTCCTTAATAAACTTGTAAGCTGGTGCATTAGCATATTTTTGCGTGAATTTCTTTAACCAAATCTGTATGGCTTGCTGGGATTCCCATCTTTTGACAAGTGACCTCTCTATTAAAAGAAAGCTATATCGGTAATAAGCACTTTAGAGATATTAGTACAATAAATTATATTTTGTAGACGGGTAAAGACAGAGATGTTATTCCCACGGCCAAAGAACTTTTTTTTTACTTTGTAAAAGTAAATATTTGGCTATAAAAGGGGAATTCTCTCACACAGTATGCGGAATAAGATAATACCAAGTACACTTAACGCGTTAAGAGGCTACTTCACTCAAGCGAACCCCCCCCCCCCCCCCCGTTCGCTAACGTTAATCCTATGGAAGAAATTTTTTAAGATGTCTCGTTTGAACTTCAATATTTTTTTTTCACTGGCTAGCTAAAATCGATCTCCACAAAGGCCGTTTTTTACTTTTCTGATTTTCTTTACATGTTTTTTTTATTAAGGTATTTCTACTTTTGGTACCGGTTTCGAAAATGAAAGTATCCTATTTTTAATAATGTGTATTAAAAACTGTAAACACCAATGTAACATAAATAGGATAAAAATGTAAAAAGAACTTTTGACTGCGCTAATAACAGTTATTATATTTTAACATAATTTTAAATTGATCGTAAACTAGCATAGTGCGGCTATAACAAAAAAATTTCTATATAAATCTGGTCATCTGTTATCAAAATTAATTGACAATCTAGTAGTTTTTGAGATATTGCTGTCACGGAAATTGTGAAAAACAGAGCACAGCAGCAACACCAGTTGGATGGTATGCACCCAAATACAATAAGGATCTATTTATGTCAAAGTCTAAAGGAATATTAAGTTTAAATAAATACCATAAGTTTTTATTGAGTTAGATATTGTAGAAATCATGAAAATGCAGCAGCGGTTCAGCCATCTACAGCAGAACTTAATCAGCATGTGTTGATATCATTGTCGAACAGAATTGAATATTTGTGAAACTTTATGCTTTAGTTTTTGAGATATAGCAATCACGGAAAGCTTTAAAAATACACAAAATCTGTGTCATACACATACATTTTCTAAAAACCGTCAAATCGTTTTTAGGACGTTCTAAAACCATAAATCCATTAGCAACCAGAAGTCAAAAATGTTCACCGATCCAATCACCTTGCAGATAGAAGAAAGTAATAACAGAACAATTTTTTTTTGTCATAAAAATAGCGAAGGTATACGATATATTTTATGTGCATCTCAATGTCTTGCGATTGCTGCTACAAAAAGTATTCAATTAGATTGCCATTTACCAAAAAGATTTGTAAGGAAGACCAAATTAGCTGTAAAGTTTTTGATTTAATTTCGACGATTCATTTGTTTACAGGGAACACTCTAAAGAATTCTGATATATTAAGGGCTATGAAGGTTAATTCTTTGAAGTACAGTTTAGTAATGTTACACTACTTCAAAACTAAACAAATTGATATCTGTTGTTGATATGTACTGAAACATGCTTCATATAGAAAGTGGTGTGTATGGCATTTATTGTACATTGACAGGGGCACACACAAGATTCCATATCATTATGGTCTGTGGGAGTAATTGTTTGAAGTAAGGATTAACTATGCTGTGTTATCATGTATAATATAATGAAATTATTATAATTTATTCAGTGCTAGATAAAATGCTTACTATAACACGCACGTAACACTAAATTATTTTTACAGAGCTACATAAAATAATTCAGATATATTATTATCCATAAATGACAGTTACAGAAATTATGTCTTCAATTGTATTATAGGTTTTCAAGATTATTAAACTTTTAGTATAAAGTGTGATATGGATTCTATAGATCATTGCGTTTAAATTTTATATATGGGAACGTCCACGGCAGAAAAAAAATTTTGCTGAAATATTTTTTTAAACGGAAATATAAGTGTGATACATCAATTTAAAGTTAAAGAGTATATGAATTTGTAAGATTTAATTTCATAAGAGCAAGTGTTTACGGAAAATGAGCTGGGTACTAACAGTATAAAACTACATTTACATTTGAGCTTAAAATACAACTCATTGAAATGTTTGATTTTTTTACTTTTTAGAATTCAATAAAATTACTATGCGTTCAAATCAACAAACTATTATCATATCTTTGAGATCTAAATAGATAAAACCTTTTAGATAATGTGTTTAATATATTTTTGGCTGTATTTAAACGTTAATACTTAAATGTCACAAGAGTAACGGAAAACACACAAAGGTTTTAATAACTAAAAAACTACTTAAAATTTTTACCCAAAAATTCTAATTCTCTGATTTGGAGGTATAAGACATATTTTACATTAAATATTTTGTTTATGCTATGCATGGAATAGGTTCTGGGGACGTGTCACAAGAGTAACAAACGTCTGTGTCACAAGAATAACACATAATACTTTTGTAGATGTTTTTGATATAAAACTGCGTTACTCCACCTGCGGTGCCCCGTTTTGCTGTACTGTGATAACAGAATGACATTTGTTAAATTCTAAGACGCAGAATGCTTTCTGCACGGGACTCGCCAATTTTACTAATGAGACGCCTGCAATGAACAGGTTTCTTGTCGTTGCGAAGTTTCAACTCACGCATGCGTAGGCTTCCGCTTCACTGCACCTGCGTTTTACGTAAAGAAATTTTGAAGTTCCGTCTACATTATGTGTTAATCTTATCGATAAATTCTTTTCCATTAAATAGTTATAGCCGTTTGTAATCTCTATATTTATTTTGACTTACCCTGTATATTTAAAATTTCAGACCATTCGGAAAGCTGTAACATCATTAAAATGCACTTGCAATAATTTATTCCCATTGGCCGTAATGTAACGGAAAACTTTTGACAGTCCCTGTAATTAAGCTATACATCCGATTTCCGATTTTTATAAAATTTGAAATGACTCGACAAATTTTGCAACAATTATATATTTTAAATTTCAGATCAATCGGTTGGGTGGTTTTTGCTCCGTAATATGCGGACAGACGGACTGAATGATAACTATAGGTGCTACGTATTTATATAATTATGAACGCACCTAAAAAGCACCTTGTACTGCACCTCAGTGATTCATATCAATTTCAATATGTTTCGAACAATGTAACGTCATTAAATACACCACAAACGAATTTTTTCCCGTAGACTGTAATGGAATTATTTTCAGGGACCTACAAATGCTACACACTTCATTTTCAAAGCAAAACATCTATGGTTAATATCAATGACATGTATTGCAAATGACATTATTCTATAAAGAACTGCCCAAAAGAATTCAAATACATTAACCTCTATGGTTAAGGATTGCTCAAAATACATTTTATTTTAAGCAATTTTTATCTGAATAGAATTCTACTATAGTAAGTGATGTGAGTATAATATATGTAAGTTCATATACACAAGAGCACAAAAGGATGTGAACAAATAACTTTTTATTTAGAGTATTTCTTGGTTTATTCTTGGAAAGCATTTGCAGTTCTGTTATGATTTTTTCAGCAGAAATAAAATAAAACATACAAAGTGATAAGTATATAATACACAGCACAATCAAACAAAGTTCAAATACATTGCAATTTATAAATAAGAATTGCTGAAAACGCATTTTCAACTGTTTAAGAATTTTTTTTTTTATTTAACTAAAGTTGTCTATACTAACTGATTTAAGAATAATCTAAATAAATTTATGTACAAAGTGGCACAAAAGAATATGGATATATTGCTTTCTATGGAGCATTTTCAATCTGAATTAATATTAAATATACAATTTCATGTATATGAAAATCTATACATCATATACAAGACTAAAGTATTTGAATGCATT
Source organism: Maratus speciosus (assembly GCA_963932465.1). Classification (NCBI taxonomy): domain Eukaryota; kingdom Metazoa; phylum Arthropoda; class Arachnida; order Araneae; family Salticidae; genus Maratus; species Maratus speciosus. The sequence continues at coordinate 679,925,862 of OZ010786.1, forward strand.
ACTGTCTATAGTCATCCTCCTTACACAAGATTTTACACAACTTATGAAATAGTTTTCTGGTTGGCAGGTAAATAAATATCATTATCAGGATAGGAAAAGGTCTCGTACAAGGTAATGTTTATCTATTAAAACCACAGTATAAGGCACAACTGTAGACATATTATAATGCGGAAATGACAAAAAGAAATCTAAATTGGTAAACACAAAAGTAATGAGACAACACAGAATTTAGAGGGAGCAACAACATAAAGAAAAGTATTTTTAATCTAAAAAGTTTAAAACAAAGCCAGTTTTTTGGTCAAAAAACTTCATTACGCAAAATCATGTTTATCATACGTTTTTAATTAAATATCCACGACCATCAGAAAATCTTATAGGCTTAAAAATCTATAGAGCGCAAAAAATAAATTAATTAAAGATGGTACAATTTTTGACGTGTCAAAATTAGTAAGCAGCGAATACTAAATTATGGAAGTGAAAATGAACATTTAGATCACTCTATTGTGAAAACTTCATCGTATATTTCACACAAAAGTTTTCTCACCAAAATGAATTAATAGATGCAGGTTTTAATCCTACTCTTAATATCCCATTCAGATTAAATGTTTGAAAATATGTAGACCATCATTATTAAGGTGATACCGTACCTGAATTGAATGCTTGTTCACATCGCAAAACTCATCTAAGATAACTGAAGTCGGAGCTCAAAAATTTTATGTTATCAGAGTACGGGCCTTAAAGCTCGATCAGATTGGATGTTTCAGATATCTTATTTTGCCATTTTTGAGCTAGTACCCTGTTCACATCGCAAAACTCATCTAAGATAACTCAGTGAACGTCACTGTGTCTGAGATCTGAACTAATGCATAGCATGCGCATGCGCATAAAATAAAACGACGCAACAGCTAATAAGTTAAAGCAAAGTTTATAACCAATCAGAATGAGTGGTAATGGAAGTACCTACCTGTAGAAAGTTGAAACTCACTGAGAGAGTTTAGCAGTTTACGGTGTCTTAAATATCCCATCTGGACGGGGTATTATGAGAGAATTTCACGCTGTACATCTTGGCCACAAAAGCTTTCTCACTAGTATGAATTAAAGAATGATTTTTCAAAGAACTTTTTACAGAAATTTTCATACTGCATATGGGCTGTACATAAATAACATTATCCCTTTAGGTGGTCTGGAACCAGATATAGTGAGATATCATTAGGGGCCTCAAAGCAGAATATGCTTAAAAGTGCGATATACGTCGCAGAACAACAGACTTCCCTGCAGAACATTTCAAATTCTCAGTTTCAAGAAAATTCACCATTCAATTTGTCACTCAATAGCCGGGGAAAAAAATTATTACAACATTCTTTAATTGTTCATTTAAAAAGATTGCAAAATTCATCAATTGGTTGCGACAAAAACTTGCACAATTCGTCAGACAATCATGGAGAACAAATCGTGAAATCCTTCAGCATGTTGTGGAAAAACATACAAAATTCGATGAACAGTCGCGGGAAAAAATCAACGATTTTCACCAATTAGTCGCAGGTAAAAAACCCAGTGAAATTCGTTAGTGCATCGCCAGATGAAACTGAAACCTGATTTTTTCTAATCGGTTGAAAAAAAAAAAAAAAAAGCCTAAAAATTTGCCTATGGTACTAGGAAAAAATTTAGAAATTTGCCACTGGATCGACGAAAGAAACTGTGAAATTCGTCGATCAATAGCAGAAAAAAAAACCTCACGACTTTCCCCAATCGGTCCCAAGAAAAAGCCGCAAAAATTTGCCTATTGGTAAGAAAAATATTGCGAAATTTTAAAATCTGTCACAGGTTTTTTTAAAAAAATGAAATTCTTCAGTGGATCGCCGGAAAAAATCAGAAATTCGTCAATCAGTCGTGGAAAAAAACCCTGAAATTTTGCCAATTGGTTGCAAAAAAGCAACAAAGTTTTCCAATCAACAGAAAGAAAATATTGCAAAATTTACCGATCTGTTGCAGGTAAAACGCGAAATTAGTCGATCAAGAATCTGCTGCAAAACTTGCTTATTGGTACAAGGAAAATTTCACAAAATTCGTCAATCGGTCATGGAAAAAAAAAATGCAAAATTTGTCAGCAAAACGTCAGAAAGAAGGAAAAAAAAAGAAAAAAAAATCAGAAATTCATCGATCAGTCGCGGAAAAAATCCACAATTTTTGCCAATCAGTTGCAAAGAAAAAAACAACAAAGTTTGCCAATAAGTAGAAATTAAATATCGTGAAATTCGCCCATCGGTCAAGGCTAAAAAATTGCGACATTCTTTAGTGGATCATTGGAAAAAATCAGAAATTCTTCGATCCAAACAGTCACAAGAAAAAGATAAAAAAAATAGCCAATCAGTAAAAAGAAAATATAATGAAATTCGCCTATCAGTCGCATGTAAAAAAAAAAAAAATAAAATCGTCAGAAAAATCACGAAATCAGTTGATTTTTCCCATCTGTCGCAAGAAAAAACTAACATTTGCCAATCAGTTGTCGGTAAAAAACACAAAATTCATAGTCCAGTTGTGTGAAAAAAAACTATGATTTTCGACAATCGGTCGAAGAAAATTATCGCAAAGATTGCCTACTGGTCGCAGTTCAACGGGAAATTAGTCGGTGGATTGTGGAAAATATATCTAAATTATTAAATCAGTCACGGGAAAAAAATTGTGAAATTCGACGATTGGTTCTGAGAAAAAAAATATACGAAATTAGTCAGGTAACAGAGGGGAAAAAAAACACAAAATTCATCATTCAATCGGGGTAAAATCGCAAAATTTGCCAATAGTTTATTTCGTGTGTGTATGTCAATGTTTTACAAAATGTCTTTTGCATTTCTATAAAAAGATGCAGCCACACTTCCTCATATATAAGAAAATCTCCCTGTGTCTTTCTTTTTTATCGCCGCAGAACGTTCGTGATCAGCTGAAGTTTGCTACAGAACATTGTAAAGTATTCTGTTCTGGGGATTAGGGGGAGAAGGGTATTTGGGTTTGGTATCATTATCTTTTTTGATCCAACCAAAATTTTCGTTTTTTGGTAATATTTTCTTTACTTCAAAATAGTTTGTTATTTTTCTACTTTTTATGTCTTTTATCTACTTTTATAAAAATACAAAGTTATAATTAAAATGACATTCTTATTCTTCTGCCATACACATAAATCGTTGTTAGAGAAGCAAGGATTGAAATGATGCTTATATTTACTAGAAAAAAATGAGTTTTCCTGTCGTAGTGACCATATTGTCCGTTGGTGTGCAGGAAGTGTGACATACACTAGGTGATGCTCTATCGCTACTACCATATGCCATGACAGTGCCATTTTGGTCAATGCCAGTGTCCCTGACACATTGAGTATAACGGCTCCTTAAAGCTTTGACTGGCGAAGTTACTTATTATAAGGTATGTTTCTTTTACATCCCACACACAAAAAGTTTATCATCAGTATGAATTAACAGATGCTTGCTTAATCACTCTTTTGAGTAGATTTCTGGTTTTATATCACAAACAAAAGGCTTCTCGCCACTGTGAATTAACAGATGTTTTCTTAAATTACTCTTACAAGAGAATTTCTTGTGGCATATCTCACACATAAAAGGTTTCTCACCAGTATGAATTAACAGGTGTGTGTTTAAATGACTCTTACGAGAGAAATTTTTGTTGCATATCTCACAGACAAAAGGTTTTTCACCAGAATGAATTAATAAGTGTCTGCTTAAATGGCTCTTATGAGAGAACTTCCTGTTGCATATCTCACACACAAAAGGTTTCTCACCAGTATGAATTAAAAGATGACTGGTTAAATTACCCATTTGAGAGAATTTCTTGTTGCATGTCTCACAGACAAAAGGTTTCTCACCAGAATGAATTAACAGATGTGAGCTTAAACTACTCTTGCGAGAGAATTTCTTGTTGCATGTTTCACAAACAAAAGGCTTCTCACCAGTATGAATTAACTGATGTTCGTTTAAACGGCTCTTGCGAGAGAATTTCCTCTTGCATATCTCACACACAAAATTTTACTCACCAGAATGAATTAACAAATGCTTACTTAAATCACCCTTTTCAGAGAATTTCTTGCGGCATATCTCACACACAAAAGGTTTCTCACCCGTATGAATTAACAGGTGCGTACTTAAATGACTCTTACGAGAGAATTTTTTGTTGTTGACAAAATGTTTTTCACCAGAATGAATTAATAAGTGTCTGCTTAAACTACTCTTTCGAGAGAATTTCTTGTTGCATGTTTCACAAACAAAAGGTTTCTCACCAGTATGAATTAACAGATGTGCGCTTAAATTACTCTTTCGAAAGAAATTCTTGTTGCATATCTCACATACAAAAGGTTTCTCTCCAGTATGAATTAACAGATGTTTGCTTAAATTACCCTTATGAGAGAATTTCTTGTTGCATATTTCACACACAAAAGATTTTCCTTGCTGTGAGCTAAAAGCTGTTTTACCAAAAAGATTTTGTAAAGAAATATTTTGTTGCATATTTCAGACTTTAAAGATAGTTTTGATTGATTTGATGTATATCTAACTTTATAGCTTTATGCATCTTCAATAAATAGAAATAAGTTAATCACTTTTATGATTTATTAAAAAACAACATAAGAAAAAATAAATTTATCATGAAAAATTAAAATCAATTTCATAATTGTATAATGATTAAACTATAAATAAAATTGTAACAAGTAAAACAAATAATTTATCACAAAAAATATTAAACAGTAAAATTAAAAGTTTTAAATAAATATTATAAATAAAAAAACAAAGCTTAATATTTATAAAGAGATGCTATGTAATTTTAGTAACAATAGTAAAAATTAATCCACGATCACAAATAGCCAAGTTAATTTTATTTTTGTTTTATGTTTTGCAATGTTTTTCATTATGCATGATGTCTCGTGACATTGTTTACCATGTTATTGTTTTTAAATTAAGTGAAAATTTATCCACGCTCGCAAATAGCAAATTTAATTTTAATTTAATTTTATGTTTGCAATGTTTTTCATTATGCATCATATCTCGTGACACTGTGTACTATGTTATTGCTTTTAAATTATGTGAAAATATTTTCTATCGTGAATGATTTTGAAAATGTGCGATGAAACGATCGTCAATCTTAATAAAGATATTTTATCACTTTTTATAGCATTATTTAACTTAACGAGTATTTTGTTACAAATAACACCACATCCAGGATACAGTCAGAATTAAGTGGAAAATAATAAATAATGTCTTCTTAACATAAATAGAATCCTATTGAGTAAAGTACAAATCATTTCATTTTTAAAAGGTTTTTTTTTCATTTTTAAAACTTTATATTTCATAAAGCAACAGCAAACCAAAGGTGATTATCAGTTTATATCCTTTTTTTGTGTGTGTAAGTCAAAATGCAAGAAAGAATCAAATTATGTTGATCATTTTCAAGAAAAAAATATACTGTGTTAAATAAGAGTTCAAATTTTGGAGAAAGCTAGCATTTCTTCCCAAATTAATCTATGGAGAAGCAGCCAATAAGAAGTGATAGCATTAAATCAAAATTATGCACCATAACTTGCATATTACAAAAGAATAAGGAAAATGTTTACTTTTGTTTAAAAAAAATTCTTGGTGTCTTCCTGGGATTAAAATAAAATGAAATCTAGCTTTGACAACAAAATCATCATCTTGTTATTCATTTACAGTCAATATTCTAAGTGCCTTTAAGATAGTGCAACATCCCACACTTTTCAGGTTGCCCCATGCCATTTTCTAGATATTAAGCCAGGTGGAGTGTTTATTTTGTCAACATAGGGTGTACCAGTCAAATAATTTTCCAAGTAAGCATATCAAAATAAATAAGTAACTGCAATCTGTATCATTTAAGAACTTGTGCTTTTTATTGGTTTTCGTATTATTCAATTACTACAGTCTTGTATCATTTACCATAGTTTATACACGTTTAATTGTCATTATTACATCCAATTTCGAAAAGGGGGGGGGGACTTAAAAATATCACAAACTTATTATCAATGCTATTTTGTATGTTTAATAATAATAATAAAAACTAATGTTATAAAATGGCATTATGATGGTCACAAGTGAAATCTACTGAAAAATATGATAAAAAGTATTTATCTTGCTAACACTTTCCAACGTTGTTGAAAAGTGTTTATGAGTTTGGTTTGTCTGTGTGTTTGCTGACCTGTCCATGCTCCAACTCACATAAATATAGTTGGGTCGCCATGCAATATATGTAACTGAGGTTTACCATGGATGTTTTATATTGAAAATGTGTAGCATTTATAGGTCATTACAGGGACACTGAAAAGAATTCCTTTACATTACAATCTATGGGAAAAAATTGTTCATAGCGTATTTAATGATGTTACATTATTCCAAACATATTGAAATTAATATGATTCATTGAAGTACCGTACAAGGGGCTTATTACAAAATAAGATTTGAAAAGCATTTATCTTCAGTTTACAGGAACACACAAAAGAATTCAGTTGCATTACTATTATTTATTATAAAAAAAATCTGATTTTGTTTTATTAAAATCTGATTTTTTAAAAATTTAAATCGGATTTATAATTTTTTCCCCGCGTTAAAATACGGAATAGTTATCAATAATTTTAGGTTTCTAAAACAATTAAATATCTAACAGCTAAAATAATCCAGTGACGTAGGAGCTTTGTACGAACAGGGGAAGCCGGGGCATAATGCGAAAAACTAGTGGCGCAGATCATTTCGTTCATTTTGGAGGGTTCTTTCATAGTGTTGCACTTTTCACAAATAGTAGTATAAAACAGAAGAATATCAAAAGATCACCAACTCTTTAATCCAGTTAAAATAATTGATAATACACTGCTGGCCACACAAAATGCAACACCCGGAAGGAAGTATGCAACTCATGTGAAATTTAGATCATGCGTTTGCAGCGATGAAATATGCAAATCATTAGCATTGCAGCGCAGACGCACACCATAGACGACCGTAGCGCCACTCGAAAGCGCTATATAAGGGGAGAACAGATTGGCGATTTGAAGTACGGTAATTGTTTTTTCGTGCGTTTTTTTGCGTAAGCTGTTTACCTATGCCTCGTGGAAGACATCGAGCGTCTTTTGACCAAGTTTCGGAATTCGACCGAGGAAGAATAGTAGCCTATAGGGATTGCGGATTATCCTTCAGAGAAATCGGTCAACGTGTGGGACGAAACCAAGCAACTGTGATGCGGATCTGTAATCGTTGGATGCAGGAGGGAACGACGGACCGACGGGGCCAATCGCACCCATCTCATTGCACCACTGCCCGTGATGATAGGCGGATTGTGCGCATGGCAGTGATGGATCGCGCAGCCACATCACGAACCATAGCACAACAGATTCAGTCTGCTACGCATCATTCGGTGTCCGCTCGTACCATTCGACGCCGTTTGCAGCAGAGTGGAATGTCCGCAAGGCGTCCATTGCTTCGTTTACCCCTGACTGGAAACCATAGGCGTTTGTGCCGTGAATGGTGCGAGGAACGGCGGACATGGACAACGGAATGGAACGACATTGTGTTTACTGACAAATCCCGCTTCTGCCTGCAACATCACGATGGTCGGATTCGAGTTTGGAAGCACCGTGGTGAGAGGCTGCTGAACTGTTGCGTTATGCATCGCCACACAGGTCCTGCACCCGGTATCATGGTTTGGGGTGGTATCGGATTTTACTGCCGCACACCTCTAGTACGCATTGCCGGTACACTGAACAGCCAGCGCTACATCTCTGAGGTGTTGGAGCCCGTGGTCCTCCCATACATTCAGCGATTGCCATCAGCCATATTCCAACAGGATAATGCGCGACCACACGTGGCACACAATGTTCAAGAGTTCTTTTTTGCCCATCAGATTGAATTGCTTCCATGGCCTGCTTGTTCTCCCGATCTATCGCCAATCGAAAACGTGTGGTCCATGCTTGCGCAACGACTGGCCCGGGATACACCACCCGCTGCTACACCAGATCAACTTTGGCAATATGTGGAAGCCGCATGGACTTCTGTACCCCAAGGAGACATCCAAAGCCTCTTTGATTCTATGCCGAGGCGTGTGGCCGCGGTTATAGCCAACAATGGCGGCTACTCTAACTACTCATTTTGTCATCATCCACGCGTCACAAGAGGCTGTAATTTTGATCGTTTGATCTTTGTACAGCATGTTATCTGCCAAATAAATTTCGCTGTGATATCTCTGTTCCTTCTTGGTGTTGCATTTTGTGTGGCCAGCAGTGTAGATATACTTGATACATAGAAGCTTAATTTATGTGCGATCCTGATTACAATATTCAAATTTACGGCTTCTCCCACTTCCATTTACCAAAAATTAAAGTGTTTTCTTTTGTTTTGCTTACAAATTCTTTACAAATATCTTCCAAATCTATTTTAAAGGCCTCCTCTTTATAAATAAGTTATCGGTTCAGGTAATTTGTAGTAGACCGGTATAAGACCCCCCTTTTTCTGAAAATCATGAGGGTTGTAAACAATGAGAAAAAGGGTGAAGGCACAAACAAGTGTGCTCAACACCCCTCTCTTTTCTCTTTGTTGTTTATTGTGTGAATTTCCTACAAAAAGTATACTTTATTTTTTAATTCATCAATGTATCGTAAACAGATGTGGTGCGAGAATTTCTCCCGGGGGAGCTGAGCCCATCTGAAATATTCCAGGGGAGCCGCAGCTCACCCGGTTCCTACGCCCTTGACATAATCTATGTGTTTAAGCTTTAATTAGTTAGAATCATTAGTTAATAATTACAGTAATTATAAAAACTGCATTCATTTTCATTATGAGAATACAACAACGTTATATATGTATATTAATATTTTGTAATAATCCTCTAAAACTATATTAAATACTACTGATATTTACAGTTATTAAAATTATGAATAACTTCATTTAATATTAAATTGTTAACGCTGCTTAAAATTAATAATTATTAAACAACTAACTCTCTAATTAAGAGAATAATATACATTTTCATGTTTTAATTTCTAAAAGGATAATTAATAACTTTGTATTCATTTCAGAAAGAAAAAGTGGCAAACTAGTTCCCCAAAAAGACACCAGATCAACCAAAAAAGGACATTACTTTACGAGTAAATAGATTAGTAAAGTGTTTATCAATGATATAATATATATATATATATATAATTTGTTAATATAATAAATAAAATGTCATTAATTTTTAAAGATTTTATGAATTGCAAATTGAAAAATACTGTAACATTTTGATTTAATAATTTCCTGTTTTTTCTATAGAAATAAAGTTCTGTAATTTTTGCAAGGTCTTGGGCACACGGATTAAGAAATATTGTTGTTAGGGGAAGTTTTTACAAAAAATCTTTGGGTAAAACTAAAGATGAATTTCGCTATTTTTTTTTAACAGGCTGCATTTTGCCAATTTTAAAAAGGTGCCAAGCTTCTGCGACCTTAAAAAATGGCCTAGAGCAGGGACGGCAAACCTTTTTACAGCCACGTGCCAAATTTCCCCAAAAACATATTTTATGTGATCATGACGTGCCAACAATAAAAAAATTAAATGGATCAAACAATAATAAATCACAATTACGTAAAATTTTGTTCTTAGCATTAAAAAAAATGTGTAATGTTTGATGTTATACTTTAGAAATGTGTTTTTTAAATATTACTTCTGCTGTCTCATCTTAGATGCCAAATAATTTATTTCAGCTTCGGGCTTTGTTATTATTAAGAGAATGCAAGTTGAACTGGATTCATTTGAGAAGATGTTTCTATTTGTTTTCGAATAGAATGGCTCGCAGAAAAAAAGTCTCAAAATACCAAGCGCTAGAATCGAAAGCTTTTAGTGTCTGAAATTTAATTAGGAGTTGTTATAATTTTACTATCGGCATTTTTAATTATTTTTTAATCTTTTTTTATTACGATGATCTACTAACTCTCTCTCATTCTTAAAATTTTGCGAGTCAATATTGAGCTAGATTGGGATACATTAAGTTATATTTAAGTTTTTTCGAACTGTATGTCAATGACAATCAACTGAACTCATCGAATTCAGACGAACAGAGACGACATTTATGTTAGTTAATGCATTTTGTGAAATTCTACTATATTTTGATGTAGAACCTGAGTCGAGGCCGTGTCAAAAATAATCTACAGCATGCGACTTATGGCACACGTGACATAGATTTCGCGTCTCTGGACTAGAGGGAACAAATGTAATTACAGAATTAATTAAAAAAAATAAGTATAATTTCATATTTCCTTATAAATTACAGAATTAATTTTAAATACATAATTATAGAATTAATTTTAAAAAAATAAGCATAATTTCATATTTCATTAGCTAGAAGCATAAATAACAAAACAAGTAAATGTCGTCTGCAGCTCGTTTAGCATTTGTACTTAGAAAAATTACTGTTAATTGCCTAAATCTAAACTTACACACATGTGTGTATGCTAACCAAAAAAAATTATAAAAATGTGTTATACCCATTCATACACATATACAGAGTAAATATAAGACTAGCAAACTATATCTAAAATTCTCAAAATAGTAAATAGCAACATTATTATGACTCAGTAAGGATTATTAGCATTCAGAGCTTCAAACTTAAAAAAAAAAAAATTGCTTCTTTTTCAATCCTTAAAAAATTTCTTCATTTGGCGTATATGAGTTTAAAAATTAAAAAAAAAAAAAAAAAAAAATAGAAACATTTATTCAACATTGAAAACAAGAAGCTCTTTTTGAACTTAACATTTTTATACCAATTAGTTTTTTTTCTCTTATACATTCTTTTACAATAGCTGTTCAGCATATGTCATTTTTTCATTCTTCTTTAGCTCCAATTTGCTGTACATTTGTTATTGCAAAAGCGGAATGAGAAAATAACATTGTGGCTACATAGAACTTTAATCTATAGTTGCTATGTATATTTTATATAAAAGAATGAATAATTTGATTTGTTAAAGGAAATTATAATATGGCAAATTATATTAAATATAAATATAATTTTTAAATGAAATGCTTTTTATGGATTTAAGATACATAAAAACTTTTTACAAACTTATTGTACTCAATTTTTTACAAGTCTAAGAAATAGTCAAAGCTTAGAAACAATTATTTAAGGCTCTTTTTTTTTTTAATTTATTCATATGGCAACAACTTATAGAAACTTTAAAAATTGTGTCCATCTTAGATTTTAATACTTTTTTATGTAATTTTAAACATTTAAAATATTTATGACTTTAATCAATGATTTAAAAAATATCAGTTGATTAAAATCACAATTTAAATCATTTGATTGAAATCGTTGACATGCTACTACATTAAAACTTTATTTTCATAAATAAATAACAAGTTTCTATATTTATTTATATTTTATTCTATAATTTTCTATATTGTTATCTAGAAAATTTATGATTTTAATCAATGATTTAAAAAAAACAGCTGATTAAAATCATAATTTAAATCATTTGATTGAAATCGTTGACACATCCTGCTAAATAAAAACTTTTATTTTCTTAAATAAAATAACAAACTTCTATATTCTAAAGCTAAATTTATTTTTTAGCACTAAATCAAAATGTTAGATGGATGACAAATCAATTTAAGAAATTTCTGCATCACCCAGTATTGATGCCAACCCTAGTTTCTTACATAAAAACTATATGTGTTAGAGTGTTGTTCCTCACCTCGAAATTTCTATGTGGAATTTCAGAATACCTTTTAAACTATAATCACTACTTTTTAAATTTTTCAAATATTATACTTACTACCAATTTTCATATGCAACTGCTACAGAAAATTTCTTTATTTGTGAAGTTTTGCTTATGGCTCCTAATAAACAAGATATAAATTATAATAACCTATTTAAAATGAGACATTGATTTGCACTTCATATCATTCTCATTATAAACAACCAAAACAAAAGAAGTCAATTAAATTTACCCTTAAAATCAAGGGCGGCGCCAGACGGGGGTCCGGGGGGCACATCCCCCCCCCCGGTCGGGCATACCTGGCTCCCTCGTCGGGGTCAAAATTCAATGTCGTCGGGGAAAATATTTTGACTTGAATTTCGGCCCGGTCGGGTTGGGTCGAGTTGGAGCTCATTTTTTTTCTTTGTAAGTCGGATTGAGTAAACAAATTCTTCCGGGTATGAGTTGCTTTCTAGATTGAATTGTGATTCTTGGAGGTTGGATTCAGGTGAACCCAATTTTTCGAAAAGAAAAAAAAGTCCAAATTTCTTCAGATAAAAATCTACATATTTGATACATGGATGACTCTTTACATGTTTATTTTGCAATATAAAAGATAAAATTTATACTGAAGTTATGATCATATGCTATTTTTTTTTATAAATAACATTACATTGTGGATCAATTTTCATTCATTGTAGAGTTACGGTCGGCTTAGTTTGAAGTTTGAAGTACTTCGGGTTCGGTTAAGAATACGGAGGGCGAAAATTATTTTGTTGGGGTCGAGTTGGATGGCAAATAGAGTGCTGCATCGGGTCGGGCAAATTGCGCCTAACCCGACTAGTGGTCTGGACCGGATCGGGTTGGACCTGATCTTTTGCCGTGGCGGGTCGGATTCGAGTCGGGTTAACTTTAGTTGTTTCAGGTTCGGGTTGGGTGATGATACTTACGGTTCTTGATTTGAGATGAATCGATCTGTCAAAAGAATTTACAAAATTTATTTTAAGAAGAAAAACTTATATATTTGAATATTAATGAATATATGTACATTGAATTTTTCACTTAAAAGTTAAAATTGATACTAGATGTATAATTGTAGACTACTTTTTACATAGTTGCATTACAATATGGATATATATATACAGGTATTTTTTTCTTTTCATCATTTAGGATTGGGGTTTGATTGAGGTTCGAGTATTTCGGGTTCAGGTCGAAATGTGGAGGTTGAAAATTTTTGTCTGGCTCAGATCGCGTTTCGGGTAGAGTCCTGCATCGTGTTGGGCAAACTAAACCCAACCCGACTGGTGGTTTGAGTCAGATCCGGAGAGAACTTTTTCAGAGGGGCTCGGATTGACTTCTGGGCGATTCCGTGGAGAGTGTCACACACGTAACGCAGGCTTTAATTTGCATTTATTCAATTATTTATTAAATTTTAATGTTAAATCTGATTTTAAGTGGTATGGTAAATAAGTATTACAATATTTTTAAATTTAAATGTGTGACAATAAAACTCACAGAAGTATATCATTTAATTTCATTACTCTAAATGTGTTTTTTTTCTACTTCAGAAAAAAGCACATTTTGAGTATGAAATTGAATGATATATTTCTGTGAGTTTTACTTACACACATTTAAACTAAAAAATATGTTAATAACTTATTTACCATACCACTTAAAATCAGAATTAACATTAAAATTTAATAAATAATTGAATAAATGCAAATTAAAGCCTGCGTTACGTGTGTGACTCTCCGCATGGAATCGCCCTTCTATTTTTCGAGTTGGATTCACTTTAATTTTTTTCTGGCAGATGGGTTCGATTCTACCAGATTTCTCAATACATTTTAAAATGAAAAACTATATTATCTGAGTATCAACGAGTACATATACAGATATATTGTTTTTTTCTACATAAACAATATAATTGATGCTTGAGATATAATTGTATACTACTTTTCCATTATTCCATTACAATATGGATATATTTTTTTCATTTTGTGTTGTTGTTGGGTTCGGGTTGAATCCTGTCGTTTTGGGTTTTTCTTTTATTTTTTTTTAACTGGTTTAGGTTGAATGGATATAGTATTTCCGGGTTCGGGTCGGGTATAACCCAAACCGTGCAGGACTCTGCAGTAATAATCCGTGAATTGATCCTTAAAATAATCCGTGAATTGAACAATTTTTTCCCTTGATTATATTGCATTTAAACATGAAAAATTGCGCTTTGATTTGCCCATTTCCCTCAAAATACAGAAAACAAGTAACTATCTGAAATACTCACACATAAAGCAGCATGATCGCCAATTTACATGGGTGTTCCGGCAGCTCTGCTGCCTAGTATTTTTACGTTTTAGAAACGGAATTTATAAATTCCGTTTATCTAAAAATAAGTAAAAATCATGAACCTAAGCACAAGATTTTCTAAAATTTTTCGGTCAAAAGACAAAAAATTCTTAAAATAAAAGAAAAAGCTTTTCAAATCACCGGGATATTCCGGCATTCTCGGGCTCGGGCCTGGAAATTTCGGCCCATGCAAACATCTACTAAAGTCCTGCATCGGGTCGGATTATCCAATTTTATCCGCACCCGATTCGACCATCGCTTCGGGTCGAGTTGGCAATATATTTTTGTTGCTGGTCGGGTTCGAGTTGGGATGACTTACTTTTTCCCAACGGGTCGTGTTGACTTTCATTGTTTCGGGTTCGGGTTGGGTCTTAACGTTTGCAGGTCGGGTTCAGGTTGACCAGATGATTCAAAAGAATGTCCAAAATATTTTTCAGGTTAAAAATTTATATACAGTAAGACCTCCTAAATGTGCAGTGCACTTCCGAAAAACGGACATCTCTATTTAGTGAACATTTTTTCAATTCCTAACACTTTAATATTTGCACGCTTATACCTCTTTGAATAGTGGATACCTCCCAATCTACAAACATGTAACGTGTAGATGTGCATAAAATTTCACAAATATTATGCATATGTTATTGTATGTCTGAAAAGCGAAAAGTTATAATATTTTCCAAATTTCGAAAGAAGAAAATATGGTTCTTAAAGAAATGATAATCTATTATGACACTTCTTACCATTTTATTTCTCATGCAGTAAACTGAATGTATTCTCATTCATATTCAAATTTGTATTTATTTTCATCTGATACGTACTTGGGGTCAAACTTGTTTGGGAAAATCTCAGCAACCCGAATTGCAAAAAGCTTATGAACCTTATAATTTATTGTAGTGTGAACTTAATGTTACCAGGTTTTCATATTTAAGCGGAATGTCCCGATTTTCAGGGATCCCGGGATTCGTCCCGCTGAACAACTACGCCGGATGTTAAATGTTCCGCTTTTTCACCATGCCCAAATTACATCAAATTTTTATGAGTTTACTCAGAGCCGAAACTAAGGGGGATGGGGGGCAGAGGGGGCATGTGCCCCAGCCGCCAGAACGAAGGGGTGCCAAATGAAGGATTGTACCTTTGGAATCGATCATTTTCTTCTGATGGACTGATGGCTTCTATTATTATGAAACAGCCATTATAAATGAAGTTCTGGGTGAAGATGAAAGAGCAGTCGTAAAAAGTTAGAACCCTGATTTTCTGGTCAGAATGGAAAGAAAAATAATGGCCATATTTTATTTTTTATTTTTTTTGTCAAAAAAAAATATGGTCAATTTTTTCCCCATTCTGACCAGAAAATCAGAGTTCTAACTTTTTACGGCTGCTCTTTCATCTTCACCTAACACTTCATTTATAATGGCTGTTTCATAATAATAGAAGCCATCAGTCCATCAAAAGAAAATAACTCGGTGAATGCGGAAACTCGGTTAAGCAGGACTCGGTTAAGCGGGATTCGGATAATCGGGGCTCTACTGTATATTTCATATTAAAAATGATCTTTAGAATATTTTTGTTGGTGTTCAGAGGGGAGTCATGACCCCCGTGACCTTTCCCTTGGATACGCCATTGTAGATTACGTAGTTCAGTATAACATATTTTAAATTTTAAAATAAGTCGGCTATTAGAAAATTAGTAAAATTCTCTTTGTAAATATACTTTGCGGAAGAGGGGGGGGGGACGCCAATATCCATGCTTGCCCCGGGTGCAAAAAAGGCTAGTTTCGGCCCTGATACTCTAAATTAAAATTTTATTCTTTAGTCTGAGACAAGAGAATTCTATCACAAGTCAGTCACAGTCGTCACAACGGCCGGATGTTGCCGAATACCTTATATATTGTCTTAGAACTCATGTGCTCTTTTTTAATGTTTATTCAATTGACCGCAATCTTTAGGCGCCTGTACGAAATAAGGTTCAAGAAGACATGGTAAAATAGACATGGTAAAATACATCTGCTCACTTTAACCTTTATTAAAAAGTGTTTGGCGAGTATTTTTATAAATTGAATGGGTAAACAAAGAGTGTTTTTTATGTCTTTTATGCCTGTTATAATTGTTTAAATTAACATAGTATCAAGCTGAACTATTGTTTGCCCGGCCCGTTATAAAAGCTAAACACTTGCGCATTTCCTGTTACAAGCATACCATGCCGGCACAGTCTGTCTGCTTTTTTCGCCTTTTTGGCCCAGGGGGATTTTATTAATTTCTTCAGAAATTGCCGGGATTTGAATAACTTCTCTAGAAATTAACCAAATACTCCGCCTTTTATTTAAAAAAAGCAAACAAAAAAGAAAAAAGAAGAAACAAACAAAGATATGCTGTTTTATCGTCCATTTTCTCTACTAATAAAGGAGGAACGTTACCGGGACATTACTCGGGAGAAAAAAATTATCATCCTATACGGCCCCGAAAGAATAAAATACAGTCCCGGTCTGGCCCGAATCTACAGAAAAAATTCAAGACCTAGACCTGTCCCTGGAAGAATGAAATTCCTACCAGGCCCAACATTTAAAAAAATAAAATTTAGTCTCAGCCCGACCCGAGTCTTGAGATAAAAATTAAGGCGACTTACTCGTGGGGAAGAAACATTGTCGATTCCCATGTTATCCTATGGAAAAAATACTTATCCTTCTTGTTCATTCAAATTTCAAAATTTCCAAAAAATGTTTTTTTCAGCATATAAGTACGGATGCTCTTAAGTACATTATACGCTTAAAATATTTTTAAAACAGCTTTGAGTATTTTAAAATTCGTGTTAAAGTTTCGAAAAATCCCAAAAAGTATAATGTGTAGTCATTATTCGTTTATAACTAGAGATTGGAGAAAGATATAAAAATTTGGAGCTTATGCAAGCAAAATTTGATTTGTTTTTTTTACGTAATTAGGCAACTTTTAAAATTTATTCTAATCAAAGCACTGTAATTTTGAATTAAAAATTAGTTATACCTAAAATCTTCTACAGACCTGTCAAGTTGTCAACCCCACCTAATTGATTACTTGAGCTCTCCGGATGTAAGAGCGTCACTATAGGGGGTCAAGGGTTGCCATAGAATGCGAAGACGCAAAATTCTCGTAAAAGAATAATATTGGGTTTCAATCTTGGAAGAGTGATTTTCAATAGACATATAGTAAGTGAATATACTCGTAGAAAGAAGTCGAAGAAAGCAGCGAAAATTTTTCTCTTTTGCTAAATAGTTCTCCTTCCTTCAAATCTTAGTATAGCTCAAATGGCCCGATACATTAAAAAGGCTATAACCAGCTGCATTGTAATTGCTTTAGCCTCGTCAAATTTTCTATGGATAAACATAATCTTAAACACGTCTTTTGCTAAATAGTTCTCCTTCCTTCAAATCTTAGTATAGCTCAGATGGCCCGATACATTAAAAAGGCTATAACCAGCTGCATTGTAATTGCTTTAGCCTCGTCAAATTTTCTATGGATAAACATAATCATTTTGAGGGCGTGCACAGTCGGTTTTTGGTCGCCGCTCCCTCTAATTTTAGTATAACTCTCTAAAGACCGGAGATCAAATTTCCCTCATACCTCAAAAGACCACGCAGACGGCCGAACGGCTCAGAAAATTTCACCCCCATTTTATTCTGTCTAGCACAAACCAGATGGTCGGGTTTCTTGTCAGAAGTTCGTCGCATGTGTAGAGAGGGAAAATTCGACAGGATTGTTTTCCCCCGGGGAGAGGACACAGGGGAAAAAAACATTTGTCACTGTTATCAATAGTTATTTGACGATGCTCGTTATAAAAGATAGCTTAAATAACAAATCTGCAACAATTTTTATCCGACACTTATCAATAATGCACAAGTAATTAAAAGACGAATTTGATAAAAACATTTAAAATTTTATTACGTGTAAATAGAAGATTTCTTCTGATTCTTTTAAAAAAAACCGTTTTTGTTTATCAGAGATAACGACAACTTGATGTATGGCAACTAGTTGCGTTGAATTATGACTACAAAAAAAAAACTTTCGACTACGTAAAAAAAGAAAGATAAAAGAATGAAAATTGAAACGAAATCTCATTTCTTTCTACATTTATAAAACATTTGTAACATTAATTTGAAGCGCGTAATCATATCGCTTTTAATGCAATTTAGACAAAAATTACGAAATTTACCTTTGGATCTTTTCAGTTGGTAGATTTGCTTAGAAGTTTTAGCAATAAAATTACACATTTTTACTAATGCAATTTTCATATGCGAAAGTATTTGTCTTTTAGAAATTCATTCACTAATTTTTGAGCAGACTGGCTATTACTAATATTTTAATTTTATCAATTAAAACGTACGCTTTATTTTAAAAATGATGCACATTTTATTTTTTTTAAATTGAACTTTTACGGCGATTAATTATAGTATATTCATATTAAGCATTTGTTTCGTTTGTTTTTTTATTATTTCACCCAGAAGATGGCATCAATAAATATTTAATAATCCTTATTATTTCATCTTCTCCTTAAAAAATAGAACAAAACTGTTTCCGCCATTTGAATTTATTAAGAAAGTATCCTTAATAAAAATTCAGAACTCGTTAACAATGTGAGAAATAGATTTCACTTTTTAAATCTTTTGTACTATTTTCATGTAACTGTTTTCTTGCAAATAAATTACGTTTCTTTCGAATCACAAATGATCCTGTTGTCCCACTCAAGGAATATCTTAAGAAAGACATGCATAGGCAATATACATACATACACTCAGATTTTAGTATATATTTGCTTATTTATGCTATATTAAGCATGATTATTTATGATTATTTAGCACATTATTTATGCTACAATAAATTATACATAAAATTATGTTTTCAAGGCTTTATTTTATGAGGTATTGTGTGAAAAAGTGCATGATTCAGATTTATTTTGTCTCTTAAATGCCGGAAAACCTTTCAAAATTTTCTTGTTATCCGTTCTTATAACACTGCAAAGATGATTTTGAATTGTGTCAAGTCATAAAATCAAAATATTTTGATTTTTAGATTATAAACCGGGAGCCGGCAGCACAATCACTTCATCGAGTTTGAAATTCTAGGATTAGTTAAATATTGATTCGCATATCAAAACGCATAAATTTTTCAAGAAAATTTATGATAAATTTGGAATTTTTATCCGTATGACATGTTGACCTAGCACAAATTTTATAGCATAATATTATACAAATATTATAATACGTCTGAAATTTGCATTTGACTTTTTCAGAAAATTAACAGATTAAACAATAAACAATATTTCTGGTTTTGCGAGGAAATTTTTATTAACAAGCCAAGCGGGGATCCACGGGAAGGACATGGGGTGTGTGTGGGTGGGGGGGGGGGGGGTCCTGAACAAAGAAAGATTTTTAAAAAAAATTCAGGGTTTATTTATAATTCAAAAAATAAATGATAGTGATTTTTATAAATAAGATAAAATTTAATAATTGAGTTATCGCTTTTGTTATTCTTATGAAAGACTATTTGCACAATCTAGTCACATTAACTGATCAAACATAAATTTGAATTTTAGTATAATTCATACTTAAAAGTGAATTAGTCCTGCTCTCTGTAGAGTCTGTTTATGTTGTTAACTTGTGCGACTAATTTATTAATAAATCACACGAAAAAAGAAAAAAACAACAACATATGGTAATGTATTTGATAAACGATAAGAGAAGATTTAATGATAAAATTATTACAATTATTATTTTTGTATAAGAATATTTTTTATAATATGATAATACTGATAGAACAAAGAAATTTTTGAATTTATTATTAATACTTTTAAAAATGCTTATTTTTTTAAAAATTAAAACTGCATTATTTAATTTAATAAAATTGTATGCTTTATTTTCGAATATTATTGTGTAAAGATTTGTCAAATATATAATCTTAGTATAGCGATTATTTTAAGGATGTATTTATTTGATAAACTCAATGCTATTTTCATAAAAAAAATAATTATATTAACAAGGTTTATATAAGATAATTCCCTTTTTTTATTTAAAATGAATCTTATTTTTTTTTCTTTAAAATGAATAATTAATCCCAATGAAAAATAGCTAATTTCTCTGAATTTTTTATTACATTTTTGTGCGTAGTAGTTTTAAAATATCATTCTACCTTTTCACTGTAATTTTAATGAGATGCGGTACTTTTCATCGAAAATATTTTACCTTCTACAACCGTTTATTTAATGCTCTGTTAATCCGCATTCATTCGCAATTTGCAATTTTATTTAGAAAAATATTTTGTTTAAATAAATATATTTCTGAAAAGTGAATTTTTTAGAAGTTTGTGGTAGGTTTATTTGCTTTATTCGATAATTTTTGACATGTTGCAACAATTTAAATATTGAGGTTTTTGAAATATATATTATATATTTGAATATATATTTATTATATATTTGAAATATATATATAAGTATTATTTCCGGATTTGAGGATGGAAAAAATCTGTATTAACGAGTACTTCAGAGTACGACAAACAGAAAAACGACTCAGAATCGTGAAGAGTAATTACTTACTTCCTGTGCGGTTGCGCGACGTGGGGTCCACCAAAAGTTCTGTAATCGGCAGACCTCAAAAAGTTGTTTGATATTAGAGGAGAAAATGTAAACGAAAACATCGCTCCGAGCATTTTTCTTATCTGTACTTTGCATAACAATACATCCCTTTATACAAGTAGATTCTTTTCAGTTGCATTTATCCTTAACAGTATTTTGAATTGTCAACTTTTGAAAAATATTGCGTCGACTTGAAAATATCGACTGGTAAAATAACACATAAAATATTTTTCCCAGTATGTGTTTGTGGAGAGATAAATGGGGGGAAATTGAATGATTAAAGATGATAATTCGAAGTCAAATTATAGTTTTTCAAAGAAATATGTAAAATTATTATAATTTAATTCTAATGTGATAAATAATTTAATAAATTATATTCTTACAAGTTTTTCCTTACAGGCAGTGTTGAATTAAGGGGGTGGCTCGGGAGGGGCACCCCCGGGAGCATTTAATTCCTCCCCGTAAGATTTGAAAATTTATGCTTTTAATGGTCGAAAAGTGCAATCCCCTCCACAGAGCCACAGAAATCCCTCCCGGAGAAAAATGTCTGAATTCAACACTGCTTACAAAAGTCGTACCGGTCCTGAAAATTTTTGATACCAGTATTTTCTTATAGAAAATCTCTCCTTAAATAAGGCAAGATTTGGTGCGTATAACCTAGATTTATTATTCTATAAAAACTTACTAATATTTGTCCTGAAAATTTCCCTCAGACGTACGGCTCCTGTCCTTATAAATACAATAATATTTATTATAAATAACATAAAAATTGCTAAATGTTGAAAATGAAAAATAATTAAGCAAATAAATAAATAAATAAATAAACATCAAGAAAAACTAAATGACACACATTAAAACTGATGGCAATATATGCAGAAGATTTGTTTTTGAGAGACATTCATTTTTACATCTGCTGAAGGAGTTTTGTGTTTCTAAGCATATCTGCCATTTCTTCCTCTTTTTAGTACCACAAAAATTTAATAGAAATTTTTGCCTTATTTAATCGGCAAATTACAGCGATTTAAAAAGGTGAAATTTAGTATAAAACTTTTGTGGTACAGAAAAGCGTAAGATGTTGGCAGATATGCTGTAAGTCTGATTGATGTACTTACTATTTTTCAAACAAAATTATTTTGAGAAATTAAAAAAAATATTTCAGCAATTTAAAAAATAAATAAATAACGAAAAATTATATTTTAATGAAAGTTTATATTTTAATGAAAGTTATATTTTAATGTAATCTTAAAATAAAAAATACTTTTGGAGCAAACAGTAATAATATTTAACCCTTTCAGGGGCAAGTAATTGTGTTTCTGAAATGCTGAATTCGTATATGAATTTTCGAAATTTTTTATTTCAAAATAAAGAAAAGCGATTTTACAACCCCACCCTCACAAAAAAATAAACTCAAAAAGTAAAATTTAGTAAAACATTTCTGGTTCAAATCTTGATTAAAATGAAGTTGGATATAATATATCACACCACCCCTCAAAGAGTTAAAAAACAAATATCCTTAATCAGTTTTAATCACCTACTAAAGTCCGAGTCAAGGATATCCGACACTTCAAGTAATTTTTAAGTCACAATTTTTTCCCTGAAACTTTCCAAATTCATTTTTTAAATTAAAAATTAATATTTTGTGTATATATATATATATATATAAAACTATATATATATTGCCAGGCATAATACATGTGATTAAAAAATAATTAAAAGACTTAACGACATTTCATATTAGATGTAAATTTCCAACTGGGCGAAAAATGTCCGGACCAGGATTCGAACCCGGGACCTCCTGGCTGAAGCCGCCAGTGCTCTGCCATCTGAGCTATCCCGGACGATTCTGGTCGAACTTTTTCACCCAGCTAACCTTGAAGATTACAGCATCTGGTCTGAAACCTGGTTCAGCTCAACAGAATAAATCTCAGGTAATGGAACTCCAGAAATCGCTGGA
Source organism: Maratus speciosus (assembly GCA_963932465.1). Lineage (NCBI taxonomy): Eukaryota > Metazoa > Arthropoda > Arachnida > Araneae > Salticidae > Maratus > Maratus speciosus. The sequence goes on from OZ010786.1 coordinate 679,948,470, forward strand.
TACGAAATTACACTAGATTAATATTAACACAATTATTCTAATTGGTAAACAAATCATATTAGATGTAAATTTCCAACTGGGCGAAAAATGTCTGGACCAGGATTCGAACCCGGGACCTCCTGGCTGAAGCCGCCAGTGCTCTGCCATCTGAGCTATCCCGGACGATTCTGGTCGAACTTTTTTTTTTTTTTTTCCCCATTACCTGAGATTTATTCTGTTGAGCTGAACCAGGTTTCAGAAGAGATGCTGTAATCTTCAAGGTTAGCTGGGTGAAAAAGTTCGACCAGAATCGTCCGGGATAGCTCAGATGGCAGAGCACTGGCGGCTTCAGCCAGGAGGTCCCGGGTTCGAATCCTGGTCCGGACATTTTTTGCCCAGTTGGAAATTTACATCTAATATGATTTGTTTACCAATTAGAATAATTGTGTTAATATTAATCTAGTGTAATTTCGTATCCAGCGATTTCTGGAGTTCCATTACCTGAGATTTATTCTGTTGAGCTGAACCAGGTTTCAGACCAGATGCTGTAATCTTCAAGGTTAGCTGGGTGAAAAAGTTCGACCAGAATCGTCCGGGATAGCTCAGATGGCAGAGCACTGGCGGCTTCAGCCAGGAGGTCCCGGGTTCGAATCCTGGTCCGGACATTTTTCGCCCATTTGGAAATTTACATCTAATATGATTTGTTTACCAATTAGAATAATTGTGTTAATATTAATCTAGTGTAATTTCGTATCCAGCGATTTCTGGAGTTCCATTACCTGAGATTTATTCTGTTGAGCTGAACCAGGTTTCAGACCAGATGCTGTAATCTTCAAGGTTAGCTGGGTGAAAAAGTTCGACCAGAATCGTCCGGGATAGCTCAGATGGCAGAGCACTGGCGGCTTCAGCCAGGAGGTCCCGGGTTCGAATCCTGGTCCGGACATTTTTCGCCCAGTTGGAAATTTTCATCTAATATGATTTGTTTACCAATTGGAATAATTGTGTTAATATTAATCTAGTTTAACGACATTTATATAAAATAGTGCATTCATGGAACCCCAGATTTGGATTTCTGTTTATGTACGAATAGTGTGGTGTCCTGTGATTAAAAACAAATATTATTCGTATGAATGGAACCATGTTACATGACGTGGTGCATAAACATACATAATAATAAAAAAGAAAAGCACCCAGTTTAAAATAAGTCAGAAAAGTTATATTTTAATGTACTTATTATTATTTTTTAAATAAATACTTTTGCAGTAAACTGTAATAATATATAAAAGACAAATATTCTTAATCAAAATAACAATCAATAATAATAATCATTTTCATCTTAATTCATTCATATTATCTTTAATATTTATGATTCTAAAATGCAATGCAATTAATAAGTATGCTAATCTTTTAATATGTTAAAAATAATAAATTATTATCTTTAATTTTCCTAATATGCATTATTCTTTTATTATTATGCGTTGAAAGAATTATAATGACTACAATGATTGTTATCCACACAAAGTATAACGTAATATAGTGTCCTGAGGTTACAAAAAATGCTTTTTGAATTAATGCAACCATATTAAAGTTATGCATAAACACACATAATAAAAATTATTATTCTCGAGACAAAAGGCGTTTCTTTTTCCTAAAACTTTATAAATTCTAATAAATAATTTTTGTCTTATTTAAAAAATAATTATTATCTGTATATATATCAGGTATCGAACCAGGTAAATTTTGGGGTCTATTTACAGACACTTTACACACATGCAAAATAAAAAAGAAAATAATAATAACAATAATAGTAATAATAATAATTATAATAATAATAATAATAAAGTAGCCCTTCAGAAAATTACTTTTAATAAAATACGTCGATTCACAAAATTCTATTCTATAAAACCACACTCTTTATTAATTATTTATATTTTCTTAGGTTTTGCAAACAAAACAAGTTGTTCAAATTTGACATTTGGATGACTTGATTTCATCTTTCATTACAAATTTTCTTTTTTGCAAAAATATATTACACTTCACAAAAATAACTTTTATTTTTCACAATATGGGTGAAGAAAAGAAAAAAAGTGCATCGAATTATATATACATGTATATTATTTAAAAATAATTTAAGAAACATTAAATCGTAAGGTATAATTTCCCATTTCTTGAAAAAATATCTTTATCTATCTATCTATCTATCTATCTATCTATCTATATATATATATATATAATAAAGATGAAATCACAAATATATGATTGATATATATATACGCAAATATATATAAACGTGTATTTTCGTTAAATGGCTGTAACAATTTTTAGTTAAAAAAAGGTCTTTTAATGGCGAAATCAGCTTACACGTTTAGAGAATTTCATAAAATAAAACTTTTTCATTAATAAATTGATATCGTTCTACACATAAAAAAATAAAAAACATGTATTAACCACATTAATCCATACAGACTTTTTAATCTAATAAATACATGCAGATTTTTTCTTTTAATCTAATAAATGCATACAGATTTTTTAATCTAATAAATACATGCAGATTTTTTCTTTTAATCTAATAAATGCATACAGATTTTTTAATCTAATAAATACATACATTATATTGATTTTAGAAAGCTCAACTAATTAAACAATCAGTGTATATTTAATAGTTTGTAATCCTTTACAATATTCAGCTAAAGAAATTTTTCTACTGAAAAAATTCCCTGCGAAACTATTGCTTTTAGGGAAAGTCAGCATGAAAGAAGGACTGATTCTTATCGAAATGGAACGGAGGAACCACCTGACAGGGATGACAGGGATGACCGCCCCGGGAACCCAGCTTTCGCTTTAGAGTATAAGTGCAATCCCGGGGGGAGACTCAAATCCACTGCATATGGTAAGATACATTAACAATGACAATATTTTTTAAACAGTTAATAACATACAGAAAAATAAATTCAGTTTGCTGTTTTTGACTCTGAAACTCACAAGGAGTGTCATCAGTACATACATTGACAGCAATTGCACTATGTTGTATACATGCATAAACAATTACAAGACATGTTTTTTTTTTTAATATTAGAGCTGAAAAACTTTAAGTGAAATGCATAGGCTGATAAATATAATGAAAATACTAAATAAACAAATCATAGGAAATAAGACAAATATTTACATTATGTACAAAACTGGGGCTCCTGTCTGAAATGGGAGCTAAAACAATGAGTTTGCTCAGCTAGCTCAGAAAGGGAGGGGATTGGTAAATATAAATTCGTTGTCTTCTAAAAATTTCATACAATCCGCTATACGTTGCAGGAGAACTGGACGATCGAGCAGGTAAGTTAGCCAGTCAGGCAGTGTCATCTGTTGTGGCTTTTTAACGTGATAGTGGGACGTTAATGTGCAATGTAAAATATAGTGTAATGATGTTGATAAGGATCCACAAATGCAAAGAGGTGAGTCCCGTTTATTTATGGTATATAAGTGTTGTTGGAAGGGTCCATGATTTGTGAGAAAGAGATACAGGTATCTGTTACTTATGAAAATGTTTTGTGAGACCTTAGGTATGAAGTCACGCGTGTATTGACCCACCTGCACTGTAGACCAACGTTGTTGCCATCGGTGTAGCATTTGTTTTTTGAGTTCTAATTTCAATGTTGATTGTGGGAATGGAAGAAATGTTAGTGGTAAAGTTAAATCATCGACTGCCGACCTCGCCAGCTGATCGGCCAGTTCGTTGCCCATTATACCAGAATGTCCTTTAACCCAATTAAAGAAGAACGATTTTTCTGAGGACTGAAGGAGTAAGGTTATGTCTAGAACTAAGTGATTATTGTTATCAAATTTTGAAAGGGCCATTAGACCTGATAAACTGTCTGATGAAATTAAGTATTGGGTGTCAGAGTCCTCTTCTGCCCAACGAATCGCCTCCTTCATAGCAAAGAGCTCTGCCTGGAAGACAGAGTTCCCCGGATCAAGCCTTGCGCGCCAGGAAAAAAAGTGTGAGCTTTGCCTATAAACACAAAAAGCTGCCGCAGTTCCTACTTCTGTTTTAGACCCGTCTGTAAAGATGTGTGTTGATCCGTTAAAGTCTTTTGTTGCACAAATACTAATACCGTTTGAAAGTGAAGAGATCTGATACTTTGAACATTTTGTTGAGTACATTGGGGCAAAATAAGAAATATTAGAAGCACCCAGGCGAGTGATCCGAGCGAACTCAGCCTCCGCTTCTAATTGTATGTCCAATGGAGGAAGACCCGTGAGGACCTGAAGTGCTGCGGTAGAAGTGTTCCTATAGGCTCTGGAGATCAGGAGAAGTGCCTTTCTCTGAGCCGCTAGAATATGGCGAACTCCATGCGACTTCCGCATTCGCGGAAACCAGACTGCACATGCGTACGCCAGTTGCCGCTGTAGGATGGATGAGTACCAGACTTTAAAGAAGTATGATGGAAGACGACCTGATACTGAGGAGAATTTGTATAAATTTTGCGTGATTTTTATTATTTCTTGACGTTTTGATGCCAGATGGGGTAAGAATGAGAGGTGTTGATCAATTTTGATTCCAAGATAATTAATTGTTTTTTCTGACTTTATATTTTTACCATGTAGTTTAAAGAGTGGGCCCCGTTGGAGAATTTTCGGTTTACCAAACGTTATAGAGCGCGACTTCTCGAAGGAAATTGTTATTTTGTGAATTTTCGCCCAGTTTTGAATAAAGTCTAGTACTCTGTTCCCTCGTTGTTCAAGTAACGCTCTTGTTGGGCCCCAGACTATAAGTAAAACATCATCCGCGTATGCAACTATCGCACAGAACTCAAACAGAAAGGTCCGCAGCAGACAACCAAATAATTGGCAAATTGATTGAAAGAACTACCACCCTTCTGCCAAGAGGGGGTAGGAACGAGTTCTCATTTTCGGCCGACGGCCTGGTCATCTGCTTGTCCGGCCGTTTCGGCCGTTCTGGTCTCCAGAAGGTTATAAACTAAATATAAGCTCCGATACATTAAAACGATTTTAATGCAGGGTGTAATTAACGTGACTCACTAATATTTTATACGGGTATATATAAATGTTATGGGAGGTGAATTAGTTTTTTTAATTGAAGCCCTATAGATTTTAATGTAAAATAAATTTAAGTCACGGCGCATTCAAATGACTTTAACTCGGATAATTGATCTAACTTCGCCAATTATTGTACAGGCATGTTTGTAAACAATATAAAAAAAACTATTTTAAGTTATTCTTATTGAAACCCTCCCCACCCCCAAATTTTAGTACAGCATAAATATAAGACTGCGACAGATTAAACAATTATAGCTCGGCTCTCTAGTTGACGCAACCCGTCTATATTTTGTACGAATATAAATAAATATTAAAAGATAAGAGTTTGTCATTTTTTTATTGAAGCGCCCCCCCCCCCACCTTCAAACAAATTCAGTATAAAAATATGCAAGTCCATAAACATTCAAACTACTACAACTTGGGCCCTAATTCATGCAGCCTTGTTATTTTCTATACACATAAATAAACATACCTATAAAGAAGGATTTTTTTTTTTATCTAAGACCCTTTCAAATTTTAGTGTAATTGCAATACAAGAACCCGACACATTAAAACGGCTAGAACATATGATCTATTTAACACAAGTAACCCAAATTTTATACGCATGTACATAATTATATAAAGGAACATTCTCGGTTTATTGAAGCCCCAAACATTTTTTTTAGCAGAAATTAAATCTAAGGTCCGGCACATTCAAACGGCACATTCAATATGGGTCCAAATTGATGTAGCCTCGCCAATGTTTGCATGGGTAAACTTAATAATTTTAAAGAAGGGTTTTAAAAGGATTTTTCATTCAAGCACAGTCCCAAAATTTTTGCATAAATTAAGTATAAGGGCCCAACACATTAAAACTGCTATAATTTTGGACTCTAATTGACAAAGCATGCTCAAATTTTATACGAAAATACACAATTATTATAAGGGGACTTTGTCGTTAAACCACTCCAAATTTTAGCATAAAATAAATATAAGGCCCGAAACATACAAACAACTATAACTTGGAGTGATGTAGCCTGTTCATTTACTGTACGGGTAAATATAATTATTATGAGAAAGGATTTTGAGAAAGGATTTTAAGTCCTCCAAATTTTAGTGTAATTAGAATATAAGGTCCCGACATATTAAAATGGCTATAACTTGATCTATTGGCTATAACTTAACTTGCTTGGCTATAACTTGATTAGCGTAAACAGCCCAAATTTTATACGCGTATTATAATATACATAATCATTATAAGAGGGAACTGTTGACAGATATTGTGAAATATAATCTCCAAACATGGACATTAAAATAATTAAGCGAAGTAAATTGTTTTTCATGTGTCAAATGTGATTTATAAAAGTAATTATCGAAAGTGTTTATGATCTGAAAGAAGGAAGTGAAATTGAAAAGTGATTGCACAATCGTAAACAGATATTTTATTATAAACATTTCGCAATACTCAAGAACTATAAGACATTTATAAACTCTTATTTTAAATTACCATAAATATAAATATTGATACAAATTATTTCTTATGCTGATTTATGGCATTAATTTCCTGTTCTTTATTGCTAACAATATTTTATTCATGTATTTTTTCTCTACTTTCACTTGTAATTCAGACTCTCAAACTGAGAGATGTATATCTTAAAGCTCTTATTAAATATTAATTGTACTTTCTATTTATAAGTTTCGGCACAAATTTAAGTTCACAAGTCACACAAAAATATGTGTCTTTTTAAACGACATGAAGTTCACACCATCATCACATGTGGATTAAAACAGAAATACAAGAAGAATATGTAGATCGATTTACGCTTTCCGGACGCAAATTACCAGATGATAAACGGATATACATAAATATAAGGTAAGCCCAATTTATCTTACCTATATTTTTTTATATTGAGAAATAGATAATTAATTTTTGAGGATAAGAACGAATATCAAGCAATTTCTGATAGCATAGATTAAATATTGCTAACAGGAACTTTATTGTTTTCATCAAAGACCCCCCTCAAAAATTTTAGTATATTTTTTTTACGCATAATTTTTTTGTAAGTCTTCTTTTGCATTTGCTCAAAGACATCATTTCGCTATTTATACCTGTTGATTACGAAAGATTATCCATAAGCTATTGCACTTTGGTGATAAAGTAAAATCTGACAATGAAATGACAAATATATATATTAAAAAATTCATTATTGATTAGTTAATTTAATAATTGTTGATCCAAATTTAATATGTTTGTATCATGTCTTGATACTCAATTTATAAATTTTATTTGATATTGATGATGGATTGTAATATTCTATAATGGTTATATATATATATATATACTTAATTAGTTTCCCTTCTTTTATTTTCTTTTAAATATATATTGCCGTTATATGGTTTTATGCACGCCTTACACATTTAAACATTTAATCTTTATCTTTTTCTAATAAATAATTTTTCTTTTTCCTTTTTTGGGGGAGGGGAGTGGTACTTTTAAAAGCATAAATTGTTAGATTTGATTTCAAACTAGCATTAAATAACTTATTTAAAATGATGCTATAATATTACATCCCTTTGGTAAATGTTTTAGTAAATATTTTTATTGCTGTTAAGTTTTTTAAATTTGGTAATGTTTTAATAATATTTATTATTTAAAGGGAAAAAATTAAATACCAGACATTCGTGTTTAGTCTTCTTTTATAGTAATTAAATAAAAATTATTTTATATTAATTAAATAAACAATAAAAATTCCATTCTTTTACGATCAAAACGCATGGAGTTATGATGCTTTAAAGTTTAGGAAATTTGTAAGGTTCCAAGGCATTAGAAAGTGTTCTTGAGGAAAATATCCGAAATTTCATAAACTTTGGAGTATCATAACAGTATACGTTTCTGTCGTAGAATAATAGACTTTTTTCACTTTTACTTGTCAGAACGTGGAAATAATGCCTCTAAATATAATTTATTGGACTTATAGGACTAAATATTAAATGTTTGAAATTTCATGTAAATGGTTAAAATAGTTTTTCTATTCAGAATAAAGAAGTAAAATTATACCAGTCTTTAGAATATATCTATAAAAATATGAAATAAAATATAATCGCGACTCTACGTTTTTAAATTAAAGGATTAAAAAAACATGAATTAAAATTATGGAGTCTTATCAGGTACAAAATAATTTTGTTATAAATTTATAAAAAAAATTCAGAAGAGGTATGACAGAGCTGCAGAGAATTATTTTTTATTGACAAATTAAAATATTTTAGTTAATGCTATTTAATATTTTAACATTAACAAAAATATTTCTTGTAGACGTTAATAAGGGAGAAATAAACTGGGCAAATTATGAGATTTTGTTACACATGTCACTTTTCACAAGAAGACTCCGCACTTCTCGGATCTAATTAAGCAATAATAACTCCCATTTCGTAGCCCCCCCCCCCCCACCAAAAATAAATAATATTAGGGACAAAAAAGTGTTATCTTTTTCATAACCTGAATATAAATAATAACCACCAAATCAACTACGAAGGGATGATGTCCCCACTTCACGCGCGTTTATATTTCAGTCTCTCCTTCTACGAAGAAGGAGAGACTGCTCCCTCTTACTGCTCCCCCCCCCCCCCAAAAGATAAAGAGGGAGAAGAACGATTGAAACTTCAGAAAGGAATATCTCAATTGCATCAATATGGCCTTGGGTGAACTGACCGTGAGATAAGAAAAACGGTGTATAGAACAGATAGCATTTTCACAGGGGTGAACAAGAAAATCGTAGCTTACTTAAAATTTTCAAGCAAAATTTTTATTTTTACTTTTCCAAAAAAGAAATTCATTGATTGATAAAATGGAATAGACAAGAATATAGAATCAAAAATGTAAAAATGTTTTTAGATTCAGAATTATAAAGCATTTATACAAAGATGTACGTGGTGTTGCATATGAAGAGATGTCATGTAAAATTGAATTTAAATAGCAATTTGTTGGTTTTTTGTCGAAAAAAATTTACCTACAATCGTGGAAAGAGTCAGAGTTTAGAAACAAAAAAGTGCTTTAGAATTCATTAAAGAGTAAAACATCAGAACACCTATCATGAAGGGTTAGAAAAATATTTCTATATATGCAAGCCAAATTCAAATTTTTTATATTCTTATTACTACTATTCATACAATGTAAATTTAATTCAAGGTATCATTATCTATATATATAAAAGCCGTTCTCTGTGTGTATGTCCTTTATACAAATCTTTAATTTTTGAACGATTTGCACAAAACTTCATGTACATACGTTTTAGAACGTGGAAAAGATCGCTGTCTACTTAAAAAAAAATATCAGACCACTATTTATCCCTTTTTTCTACCACTTCCATAGTATAACATTATAGAAATATCTCTTTTTAAATTCAAACGTTTCTTTCATGTTGCCACACCCTAAAAATGACACAATAATGTGAAAAAAAATAAGGATAACGCGTGTATTTTGTTTCTATTTGCCAATAAAAATTCAGATTTTCTTGCTATATTTTTGCGTGTTTGATATTGACGTCATTCTAAACAGAAAATTTACATTTTTTTGTATATAAAATAAAAACGTTAACTATAAGAGCGGGAAAATAACGTAGCACCTCAATTTGAATGTGTTTTTTTTTTAATTAAAACGTCTATTTTAATACAAACAGTCAAATTTCATGAAAACAATTTAAGAAAAAGAAAAAAAAAAGGCTAGATATGACGTCACATTCTATCAAATCTTTTCAACGCGTAATCAAACTCATTCTAAACATATGGCTCCTATATTTTGCTTACTACTTCGATTGTATACTACAGCCATATCTTATAGCTATACGTTATCGGTTGTATTGGTTTGGTACGTTGTATTGGTTTAGATTCAGTGCTAACATTTTCTGCGATTTATAACAAAAAGAGAGCGGTTATTTACATTTTCAAAAAAATTCTTGACAGATGTCTTGATTTAAAATTTATGGAAAATGACATCATTTCATCTAATCATTGTAGATTTAATTTCAATAAAATTTCAAATTTTCCAAATAAAATTTTAGTAACTACTACCTCATTTGGATTATTTTTTGCATTTTCCCCCGTACTGTGGGAGATATTGTATACCTCTGTTACGCCCGCCAAAGAAAACATGTATTTTAATTTTAAAAGTTAAAAAAATTACCACAATGTGTGAAAAGAACATCCTTTTTCTGAATTTAAATTTCGCGAGTTCCAAAATTAAAACTAAAAATGTGAGTTTTTTCATAAACGTCAAGTTAAGGCTGTTCATAAAGTTAAGGCTGTTCCAAATCCAAAGGAGCTATTTTCTGACATATTTTTTAATTAATTTTTGTTCGGAAACGCATGAAATTGACAGTTCTTATTTAGAAACTATGTAATCGAAAGACAGTTTCCATATGTTGGTAAAGGTATGAGATCTTGCAGTTGGTGTTTTGAACTGAATTTCGGACGCAACAGTGCAATAAAGGATAAATACCGGCCGTCACGCAACCACAATTGCACATAACTCGATAAGTAATTTATTTATGAAAAAAGAAAAATTTCAATTCCAAATCGCTTTAATAGTCAGGCCTACAAATTTTAAGCCTTTACGTTTAATGAGTCAGAAAATATGTCAAAAAGTTTCGCGTTGTTGAGCAGGGAACTGGAGAAGCACCTTAAGCATTATTGCAGGTTAGTATTTTGTAATCAAGTTGTATGCCAGATAGTCGCTTAAAACATAAGTCATTCTATATTGTTTTAAACAAAGGTGCATGCCATAATAAACGTCAGTCACACTCATTAAAATAAGAATACCCTAGCGCACAGCCCCATTACTGAAGATAAACCCGTCAATATACTTAGAGAAAAAAATAGTTCTGCATTTTTCATTTAGCTAATAAAACTAATCCTTCATAATTGGGTTCACATAATTATATAACTTTCCTCTATAATTCTATGAGTAAGCAACGGAAAACAATATGTTACGCACTAAAATCTTCCCTAAAATCTAATAGTGCAAGTCGCATGGAAATCCGTTCTGAAGAATTCAAGTTATATGTACCCGAAACGAAATTCCCATTTGAATTTTATATACTTATCAGGTTATTTTGAGTAGTTTGATTTGATATCTGTTAAATTCGTGTTTTATTTTATTTTATTTTTGGCGTTTTAATTTCGTTTGTCAATTTAGTTATTGAATATTACGCGAAAGCAAACAAATTCTGAATCATTTACAATGTTTTTGAACAATTGAGTTAATCTTTTGTATTTGGGTAGCAAGCATATTTAAAAAAATATGCATACTTAAAAATTAATTTAAAACCCATAAAAAATTTGTAAATTGAGATAAACATTACAAACAAATATTACTGAAAGTACTTTTGTTTTCTATAATGCGTTAGAACAATCGAATGTACAATGTTTAGACGTTAAACTGCAGTAAAAGGGAAATTTACTATTGTGTTAGGTTGTTGCCACCGAAAAAATGATAACAGCGGTACTCATAGACATGTCTTTTCTTTATACTATTGCATTAAGTGTAAACAGGTTCATCTTTCGTAATCGAGTTGCACTCAACTTTAAAAATATCCATGCTTAAAAATTACTTTAAAATCCATTAAAATCAGAAAACTGAGGTACAATTTTCAAACAAATTTCATTTGAAAGAACTTTTTTTCAATTCGACATTGTAAAAAATGAAATTGTGTGATGTTTATAAGTTAGAAAAATTGCAGTAAAGGCCCATTTTATGGGTTACAATTTATGGGGCACAATTTATGGGCACTGCCATAGTGTTTTTACTTTATAATGTAGATAATACCATACAAACGAGAATTTCACTAAATGCTGCGCAATTTGGAGGATTTTTTTTTTTCGTATTGTCAGGAAAATCACATATCTTTCTCTTACACCCGCCAAAGAAAACCTGCATTCTGTTATTAAAGCTTAGGGATTTTACTATGGTTGCAAGACAATAAAGCCATGTTTTTTTATTGTCTTTATAACGATTTATGAATGGGAATGCACAAATTTCATTTATTGTGATTGCCGTATTATTTCGTTTTAATTTATTTTACCTGCAAGGCTCCTTATAATTGACACGGGCGAAGCCGGGTAGTTCTGCTAGTATAATATATATGCTTATATATATGCTATAAATATATATGCTTATGCATTATGCATATATTAAGATGTTAAGCCAATCACTTCATGGTATCTCTTGGCTAACGCTTAAACTCCCTTAAATATAGATAATATTAAAAAAATTCCCCAAATTTATATAGTTTTAATTTTTATGGTATACCAATGTCATTATATCATTAACTTTCTTTTTCTTTGCGAGAAAACTATTTCACTCATTCTGCAATAAAATGAAAAAAACTAGTTGGATGTGCCAATCCCAAAACTTTTTTCTGTCTCATACGCTTTAATATTTCAAAATGTTGTTACAGATGTCAATATTTCATTTTTATTACTTCAATACTAATATCAACTTTGACTTTCATCTTCAATTTCTGCTTCAGTCAATTAATCGGAGCAAAAACGAGTTAATCTCAATCAGGATATTTATTAAAATCACGAATAGTCGGTGTATCAGGATAGGAAGTTCCCGTCGAGTCATGAGCCACTGGTGTACAATAGAACTACGAAAAATTAAGAAGATTACACAAAAGCCGCTATTACAGCGCCCTTTCTGGCGGAATTTTTCCATATTCAGGAAGGACCTTCTTGCCATGGCCAAAAACAAACACAAAAAATTTGGTTCAGTTCTATGCATAGCTTCATACGCTTTTCGATGATACAGTATTGAAAATGGCACAGAAATCGCTGTTACAGTGCCCCCTTCCGGCGGATTATTTCCAAATTAAGGAAGGGCCTGGCTTACCATAGCCAAAAACTTTTTAAAAAATTTGGTTCAATTCTATGCATAACTTCATACATTTTTTTATGGTACAATGGTGACAGACAGACGGACATTTTCTATAAATATGTTTTTTTGGGATCTCTTACCCCTAAAACGTGTAAATCCGTCGAAAACCGGTAGTCGAAAAAAATGTCGATTACAATGCTTTCTTCTATTAGAGGTAGAAGAAAGTAAAAATAAAGATTTTTTGAGCATTAAAAGAATCTAATTGAAATTGAGCACATCAAAAATCTTTCTATACATATAATGTGCAACAAAAATATTTTGTATTTCTGTTCATATTCATATATAGTGCAGAGTATTGATAGAAACTGCAGTAATACAACTGAATGTTGTAACACAGAAAAGTAGGACTGGAAAAAAAAAAAAAAAAGATTAGTTTTGTGAAATTTATTACATTTTTTGAAAAACAAAATAAAAATTTTCAAAGAAAGACCAGAACCAGTTAATTAAATTCAAATCCCACTGCTAAAATTTTCTTTTCCGGTGAGCTCGTTTCGTTTTCGAAATTTCAAATCAAATCTAAATATGAACTAGTCGGATGTGCCAATCCTAAAACTTTCTTCTATCTCATACATTTTAATACTTCAAAATTCCCTATCAAAATGCCAAAATTAAATGGCAATCTGTGCCCATAATGAGAATTCTAAAGATATGAAATTCCGTGCGTTAGTTCTTGAGATATGGCTATAAATAAAATCGTGTAAATCCTGCAAAATACAACATAGCTGCGCCACCTATTGGTCGATTTACACCAAAACTTAATCGGCAATAACCCGTGCCAACGTCACACCTAACCAACCTGAAGGTTGATGAAAATCCGTGCAATAGTTTTTGAGATAGAGCTATTGCAAAAATCGTGAACAATCCAGCACAGAAGTGCCACCTATTGGGTGATTAACAGTAACACCTAATCAGTAAAAACTTGCTTCAACGTCTAACTGAATCTGAAATTAGATGAAAATTCGTGCACTAGTTCTTGAGATAGAGGCTATTGCGGAAATCGTGAAAAATGCAACATAGCAGCACCACCTGTTGGGCGATTTACACCAAAAACCAGCACCAGTTTATATCAAAGTCTAACTGAAACTAAAGTTTTGTGAAATTCCGTGCATTAGTTTTTGGGATAGAGCGCCCTAAAAATTTTTTTCACGAACAGACAGACATAGACTCACAGACAGACGTTTTCTAAAAACCATCAAATCGTGCTCAGGACCTACTAAAACGTATAAATCCACGAAAACCGGAAGTTGAAAATTTTCACCAATCCGGTACTTTCTTCTTGTAAAAATAGAAGAAAGTAGAAATTAATAAGAATTGGCTTTTATGGACTGGAATTTTGTGAAGAGCTCACAATCTTTTTTGTGAAATGAAACTTTATAAAAGAGCCGCTTTTTATTAAATGACATTTTGTGAAGTTAAACCTCTTATATTAAATGAAAATTTATGAAAGGAGCGCAATGAGGATCGACTCCTGCTGCTGCATATTTTAAGCATAGAAATAATTACGCAAAATACATCAATTGTAGAACACTTTCTATTTTTATCCATATAATTTACTACTCACATTTTCAAACAAACATTTCACCAGTTTTGATATAGAAAGCTGGTACTAAACACCAATATTTGTGGCGCAGTCAGGATCTGTGTCTAGAAGATGTTTTGAATCATTATTACTCTTGAATAATTTCGTTATGTAAAATGTCCAGACATTTTTTTTTTCTAGTAACTACAAGATGTAAAAATAAACGTGAAAATCCTAACTAGGCAAAATAAATTAAATTCATGTGTTCCAGTTCATGTTTCCCAGGCAGTTTTCTTCCTTTTCCACCCCGTTGCTTCCTGTAATTCGGTTTATATCGCCAAGTTTGACAGAATTAACGATCTTATCCTCCATTATTGAAAAATGGAAAAAACTGTTTGATTACCTGGTTTCTGAATAGGAGCAAACATTATTAATAATTCTGTAAAAACAGCATAACAAATAAAATGAAGCATATTATAATATTCTACTAATTTACAATTTAAAGAAATGCAACTTTTAAGTTACAGCTATACAACACTGAATACAATATAACGGAATGTTCACTTAAATTTTGCTGGTTGAGAATGCATTTCGAAACCTAAAATGTGTAAGAAATATTAAAAGAAGAGTATTATTTTCAGTATCTGAAGAGTATTACCTATTTTCAGCTTCAGTATAGTATTTTCAAAACAACCCTGAGAAGGTAAATTATAAATGTTAATGAATATATACGGATTTCTTGATAATTTTCTTCCAATTTTAGTAATTATTTCCCTATTGCTAGTTTGAATTCCTGATGCAATTTACACTTCGCATAGAATTTTCTGAAAAGGTAAATTTTTCAAAATTTATTAATAATTGTGTAAAAACAGTATAAAAAATAAAATTACTCATTATAATATTCTACTAATTTACAATTTTAAGAATTGAGATTTTAAAATTACGTAAGTACAGTATACTGGGATTTTTACCTAAATTTTATTGATTGGCAACGCATTTCGAAACGCGAAAATAAAATATAAAATACAAATAATTTACACAATACACTTTTTATAATTGGTTCGATGATCCGTCTATTTATAAAACTCTTCAGAAACTTCATATTTGTTATCTCTGGGGGGTTTTTTTTAGCCTTTCTGTTTTTCCTTTTCCTATGCATTTAAAATCTTTACAGGATTCAGTATTTACTGAGAAGATATGGGGGATAATCTAAGCGATAAAGCACCAAAAATTTCATATGTGTCGCGGTCAGTTAAATGTTTGATCATTCCGCTTGGTGCGGGGATATTCTTCAGAGTCGTAAATCAACTCCGCCCACAAAGTGTTTCCCTTGTTGAGAGGCAGGGGGCGTTCGCTGCAGATTTGACTTCCAAGGTCTTGAATAAGACCCCCTAAGCCCTGACCGAGCTTAATGAACGAAAATTTTACCGAACTCTGGCTTCGAGACAGGCCTGGGCTCGTGGACAAATTTTTAATATATATTACGAAATCGGCTTAGTGTCCTGCATCGGGTCGGGTTACCCGCTTTTACTCACATCTGACCTGACCCCGGGTTGGAGCTATATTTTTTTTGTTATGGGTCGAGGTCGGGTTGGTCTTTTTTGCTGCGGGTCAGGTTCGTGTTGGGTTTTGACTCTAGCGGGTCCGGTTCGGGTTGATCCGATTTTTCAAAATAATCTCCAAAATATTTTTTCAGGTTAAAAATCTATATACAATAAGATTTCCACAATGGACATTCCCGAAAAAGCGGACACGTCTATTTAGTGAAGTTTTTCAATTCCTAACACTTATATATTCGTACGCTTATACTTTTGAATAGTGGTCACCTCCCAATCTACATACATGTAACATATGTATAGTGTATGTGTTCTGTTTATCAGAAAAGAAATATTGGTAATATTTTTCATATTCCGAAGCACGGAAAAAAATGGCTCTTAAAGAGAGAATAAGCTATGATCACATTTCTTATATACATTTTATATCTGATGCAGTAAATTGAATATATAATTATAAAGGAATTACAAATTGGATATATATTCATCCATATTCATATAGATATTTATTTTCATTTAAAACACAGTTCTGCTCAATTTTTTTTTTTTTTTTTTTTTTTTTTTTTGAAAATCCCAAAAACCCAACTTGCAAAAAGCATAAATATGACCAGCAAGAAATATTCTAGGGTGAACCCGGCCAGCAGAAAGAAAGTTGGAGTCATCCCGACCCGAAAAAGGAAAATTAAGTACAGCTCGACCCCGACCCGATGCACTACTCCATCTAACAAGGTGTCTGCTATTCATTTTACTATATTCGAATATTAAAGAATACAGATTTGTCCATTTTTCTATGGAAAACATAAAATTGGAATTAGAGATGTAATTATAGATTACTTTTCACATTAACATTTGCATCTAACATTGTTCTAACATTTGCATTAAAACTTTATTTACTTTCCTTTCATTTCGGATTCTGTTCGGGTTGCGGGTTGACTTCAAATGTAATTTTCGGATTCGGGTCGGGTGCGCAGGGGCTAATTCGGCTCCCCCCTGTCGGGGATACCATCCCCCCCCCGCCCCCCCGTCGGGCAAGTTCTGGCGCCACCCCTGCTTAAAATTCATTTATATTTTCTTTACTGATTTGTTACTTTTCTTAAATTTGTTTTCTTTTGTTACTTTTTCTTAAATTTCTTTTGTTTTGTTACTTTTCTTAAATTTGTTCTTTAGCAATTTTAACTTTTTAAATGTAAAATCTGTTTAACTGCCAACTAAATAAATTATATGTAAAACAAACTCAAAAAGTATATGGAATTTTAAAATGGAAAAAATTAAATAATTATTAAATTAAAGTAAATTAAATAATTATTCTTTTTTATTATTATTTCCTTAAATACATTCATGTATGCGTGATGTCGCTATCTATCGAAAAAAAAAAAAAAAAGAAACCAAAATGTCAGGAATACACAAGTTTCAGATTAAAGATGTTATACTATATCTTAAATATGAAATCATCAAATTTCGGTTATTTCACACATTTTTTGATGAAAAATTTCTTTTTCACATGTTTAGGTAATATTATATTACGCTATTTTATTTCCTTTTATTCTGTAATTAATTAAAATGTTATAAAGCAGAGTTCTGTTTTGTTCTGTGTATCCCAATTTGGCCATAATTTGCATTTTTTTTTTTTTTTTTTGTCGTTTTTGTGATTGAGAATGTTTTCCTGAAAATAATCCAAATTCATTACATTTAAATAATTTTTATGCATTCTTTTAATAAAAATATGTCATATGTTTCGGAAATATTTGAACCTTTTAGTTTTAATTAATTATAACTTCGTAATTAATTAAAAATACTTTAAAAAGAGTTCTGTATTGGGTCGAGTTAACCTATTTTTATATAGAAATGGGTTTGAGAATTATCTAATAGATTTTTCCACAGATCTGCAAATTTCTGATTTTTTTGTTGTTTTCTGATAATTAAAATTAGATATATTTTACTACAAATTTTACAGAGTGCCAATGGCTACAAACAAAATTAGCAATTTCCGAAACTATGTGCTCCAAGGCTCACACTTTCAATCCTTCTCCATTAATTATGAATGTTGCATTTATGTTAAATTTTATTATAATCTAATACCTAAAAGGAAATAAAATTGCACCTCATTTCTTATACAGTATAACATCTTTAATCCGGACATTTGGGTACTATATTCGTTTTTATTTTCAATTAAATATAATAGATGGCGCCATAGCATATACATTAATGAATTTCAGAAAATGATTAAGAAAAATGAAAAGACCACCTAATTTGCTACTTTTTTTTTCAATTTTAAAATTGTAAGAAATTTCTAAATTATACATGTAATTAATATAGTAGTCTTTTCTAATATTAAATTACAAAAATTCAGAATTAATGGTAATTTTACTATTTTTCTTTCTCCAAAGTTAAGAAGATGGCACCAAAACATCGAAAAATCGGATTTTATTACTATTATTTCTTATAGGTATTTAATTTGTGACTTACTTCAATATTTGTAGGTGCTATATATTTAATTTTTTATGACACTATATAACTATTTTAAATATGTTAATGAAATTACAAAGTTTTTTTAAAAATTAATTGTAAGTCTTATTTAAATTTCTCACTATACTTTTTTCTTTAGTTTTAGAAATTTTTTTCAATAATTTTCATGATATGTCTGTTATTGAGATTTGCATTATTTACTGAGTATTTGTAAATCAGAAATCGTAATTTTTAAAAATCATACGATTATTGTTTTTTGTAATTTACAAAAGATGGCGACACTGCATAAAATATACATAATTATTTTTTAAATATTTATATTTTTGAGCATTTGTTCTCAATGTTTTTCACTTATTTTAAATTATCAAGTTCCTTACATTTTGTATTGCCATATTAATGAGAGATATTAGTATTACAGTACAGAACCATTTATCTGGAATGCTTGGGGTAAGATGTATTCTGGATAACTGGTTTTTCCGGTAAACTGGTTGTGTATGAAAGCAGCATCCATTTGATAAGTTTCGTGGAATATATGTGGTTGTGGCATTATTTCTGATATTAAATTATTCGATTACTTAGATATCAATGCAAGAAAGATCAAAAGTTAACCAGAGTTTTAAAAAGGAAAATTATGGAAATCCCTTAGGAACAAAAATTCTTCTGTTTCCTCTGCATGAAAATTAAAACATTTAAAATACAATAAATATGTTTTTATTTCAAATACTAGATGTTGTCATCAAATTATACAATTGTTTAAGCAGAGCCTATGTCAAACTGGCAGTGTGTGATGCCTTTTTCTGCAAAGATTCTGAAATCAGTCTATCAGAAATATCATTCCGGATAACTAGTTTTCCGGTTAACTGGTTTCCGGATAAATGATTCCATACTGTATTACTTATCTAAATGCATTCCAGTTTCAAAACTTCTGTAACCTGGAATTTTCTATAATCTGAAATTTCCATAATCGCGATGATTCCGGAAGTTATAGTATATCTTTATTTTTTTTTTATCCCTTTTATCATCAATTGTAATGGTAAATGAAATGTTAAATTCAATCTCCTTCTGTTTTTCCCCAATACCTTTTTAATACTATGCCAGTAAAAAAATGTTTGTTTATGTTGTCAGAATTTGGTTGCCATTTGAGCGAACTAAAGGGTAGTTTACCCTTTTAAGGAGATTACATGGTAGTAACCACCAAAAATCAAACAAACAGATCCTTTTCTTTTACCTTATTTCTTAAAAAATGAGTTTATCATGTTTTTCATAATACTTCACATTTTTAAAAGGCAAAATGATGACAGTATTTGGGCATTCCAACTTTTCTATGTGTAAAATATACCTCTTTTCACAGCTATTGGGAAAATTAAAAACTAAGTATACTACAAGGTGTACATAAATGAATATCCCAACTTTACAGAGCTATTAAAAAAAATACAACCTTGTTGTTCCTCAAAAATAAAAAATAACAGTTGAAAGTTTAAATTCAACAGAGTGTTCAATGTGAATGCCTCCAGAAACAAGAAAGATAGTTAGGTGGTACGATAACACATCCCTCACTTTTTTTGTGGGGCCTCATCAAAGATTAGGTGTTTGTTCCACTGCTACCAACTGAAGTCGCCAAACTTAAGACACACATATCTGCAGCCATTCAAAGAGTCACACCAGACATGCTGTAAAAACGATGAGATTTTACTGCCTTGATATTGTTTATGTTTCTTATTTCTAAAGGAGCTCAAAATGAGCACTTATAACTGTGTTGAATTCAAACTTTCAATTGTTATTTTCTATTTCTGATGAACATAAAGATTGTACTTTTTTAGGTAGATTTTGTATGAAATACTACCTATTACATTCTCTCCTATGTTGGAATTTCTGAAAATTTTTTGCAGATCTACACCGATCATGATTACTAGAACCCAAAACCACCCTCGGTAAAAAACTTTATGTATCTCTCTCTCTCTCTCTCTCTCTCTATATATATATATATATATCACATATCACTTTTTTCTGGACACGATAATTTCCATAATTCTGCACAAATCTCTTCCAAACTGATACATAAAATCAAGGGCATAAAATCTCAGTCAAGTTCGTTAATGGGCAAAATCGGATCAAGGATGTGGAAATAGGAAGGGGTTTTGTGAAAACCAAAAAACCCCCATAACTTCTTAATTTTTATACATATCAAATCAGTTTAAAGTTTTTATAACTTCTGAAAAAAGGACCAAAAATTTATGTATCACAGATTTTTGATAAAATTAAAAGCAGGCTCAAATGGCACAAAAAATAGGGTTTTAGAGAGAAAAAAATTCATAATTTCGCCCATTCTCAAGATATCAAATTCAATTAAATTTATTATAAATCTTCTTAATATTATCTACAACTTTTATATTTGCAAGTTTTTGATAGGACCAATTCGTACCGCAAAAAAAAAGAAAAAAAGGGTGGGGGGGGGGGGGGTTGAAGAAGAAAAAAATCCATAACTTTGTCAATTCACAGGATATAAAATTCGCATGAATTTATTATATATATTCTGTATATTATCTACAACTTTCATTTTGACAAGTTTTTGATAAGACCAATTCTTACAGCAAAAACAAATTAAAAATACATAACGGTTAAAGAAAAAAATCATTGTATTAAAGGTGTATTCAAATCCAAACTGCTTATTTTCTGACTCATTTTTAAATTCATTTTTGCTCTCAAACGCATTCAGTTGGTAGATTCTCTTATTCAGAAACTATACAATGTATTGTAATGGTCTATTTTTTGATAGAGGCAGGATATATTTCAAAAAATGATGTCAAAGTGGGCATTTTGAACCGAATTTCCTGAAGTGATTGTGTAGGAAACTAAAAATATTGTCTTACTTAGAAAATGATTGTTTATAAATCAAGTTTTAATTAATTCAATGAAAAGTAAAAACACAGGTCGCTTATAAATCTCTTCGAAAATCACGTGAGCAAATTATATATATATATATATATATAAATGAATCTGAAATTGCACCAGAAAATTTTGAGTTGTTGAGCATGGAAAAGTTTGTTTGTTTTTAATACCGCCTTAAGATGATTCTGATAAAACCAGCTCTTATATAAAAATGAAATAAACACTTGTCAAAAGCGGCCAGAAAAAATTGTTAAAGTGGGTTTATCGCTAATCATGATTTATTTTTTGTTGTTGAAATTAGCACTTAACTTCGAAATCTACCTGCGCCTGTAAACCGATCCCGCAGGGATTTTTTTTTTCTTTTAATAGCCCCATAAAGTTCAGATATTCTTTTATATACACCCTGTATGCTAATAAAATGTTACACTTATTCTTAATTCAATTAATTATTTACACTTCAAATTTAATTTACTACTCTAATCTAAAATTAAATTAAAAAATAAATAAAATTGATTTACTGGTATTGACATTGTTATAAAATATGTTGGTCAGCATACCTATTTAAAAACTTATCTCTATGGAAAGGTTACAACTTTTTTCTTCCCTATGTAACTATGGAAAATAACCTTTTTCAAAATATTTGGAAAATCTAACTTAAATATACTATACATAATACAGGGAAAAGAGGGGGGAGGGCTACATAATGACAGCAGTTTGTCTCTATAAATTACAAAACAGGCTTCTACATCATAAGGCTAAATTCAGTGTTAAATTGATTTAGCATTAAGTTGCAATATTAGATGGACGATAAACCAACTTAGAAATTTCTGCATCACCCAGTTCTAATGAAAACCCCAGTTTCTTAATTAAAAACTATTTGTGTTAGGTGCGCCACAGACCAGGGGGACATGTGACAAAAATCGTAAGACAGGAGACAAATTCTACTGTTCAAACCATTTCTTCTTTGTTAACAGGCTGGAATTATCTCCTGCCTCATGCACTAGTCTGTTGCATGTCGCCCTGGTGTGTGAAGCACCTTAGAGTTCTGTACACCCCCTTTAAGTTTCTATGTGGAATTCTAGAAAACCCTGTAAACTATAATCACAACATTTAAAATTGTTCAAATACTACACTTACCAACTGTTTTCCTATAAAACCGTTAGAACACATCCTTTTTATGTGAAGTTTTATATAGGATACCTCCTAATAACCAAGAAATAAATTATAATTATCTAATTAAAATGAGACATTAATTTACATTTTATATCATTCTCACTATAAACAACCAAGACAAAGAAATGTCACTGAAATTTACACTTAAAATGCATTTACAGTATGGAACCATTTATCCAGAAACCAGTTAACCGGAAAACCAGTTATCCGGAATGATACTTCTGATAGACTGTTTTCAGAACCTTTGCAGAAAAAAGTGTCATACACTGCCAGTTTTACATAAGCTTTGCTTGAAACAATTGTATAATTTGATGACAACATCTAGTATTTGAAAAGAAAACATATTTAGTTGTATTTTAGATGTTTTAATTTTTATGCAGAGGGAACAGAAGAATTTTTGTTCCTAAGAGATTCCCATAAATTACCTTCTTTTAAACTCTGGTTAACTTTTGATCTTTCTTGCATTGATTATTAATCGAAGTAATCTAATAATTTAAAATCAGAAATAATGCCACAACAACACATATTCCACAAAACTTATCAAATGGATGCTGCTTTAATGCACAACCTGTTAACCGGAAAATCCAGTTATCTGGAATACATCTGACCCCAAGCATTCCGGATAAATGGTTCTGTACTGTATATTTTCATAAATAAATATATTCATTCATTCATTCAAATATAATTCAGACAGAACATATAAACAGATATATATTACATTATTTAAATGAAACTGAATATTTAAAAATAAAATTGAATGAAACATTAATAAATTGACTTTAAAAATAGCCCATTTTGGAATGCCAGATTCACCTTTGTTTACAATATAAAAACACGAAAACATTCAAGAAAGGTTTCACTAAAACACATTGCTGAAAAAGTGTGATAAAATATGCAAATGGTTTTCAAAATTAAAAGCACTAAGATGTGCAAAATCTATACATTTAAAAGACCAGTCTGTTTTTTTAGTCATCAACCCTTATTTTTCTACTGAAACGATTTTGATATATATATATATTTTTTTAATGAAAGCTGTTCATTTGTAGATGTGCCCGTACTAGCTATTTTCTAATTTATTTCCATTTTTATATTTTATTTTTAATTTTAAAAGCTTTTTATGATATTTGTTCAAAATGGTGGTAATCAGGTTAAGCTTTTCTCTCTATAATATAAATTTATTTTAATTTATGATATTCCACCAATCAGAAGCATGATTTCATTAATGAATGAGTCATCGTATTTTTTAAAAAAATTAATGGTTTTCATAAAATTTAACCATAATAAAATAACTGCCTGTAATAATGTATTAATCACGGAAGAACCAATTACGATTTATTGAGAAATAATATTAAGCAATCTATGTAAATAAAATAACAGAAAATAATCTATGATAAAAAGTAATATCTAAAGCGAAATATTTCTAATGAGTAAAACGAAGTCATTCAGAAAGAAGATAAATTTGCTTTATGAATATTATGTTGTTGTAACTGTGTCAGTGCTGACATTTATTCCTGCATCTAAATAGACTGAACTTCTGCTATTTATTTAAAGATCCTTGGTATGCACAAATGAAAATATTTCTGATAATTACATCATTTCCATTTAAGTACCTATTAATCTATATATTTAAAAGACAAGGCTGTTTTCTTGGTCATTTAGCGCTTGAGCTTTCTAATGAACCGATTTTGATAGTTATTTTTTTAATGAAAGTACTTTATTTGTAGATGTGTCTGCACTAGCTACTTTTTAAAAATAATCCCATTTTTATATTTTAACTTGAATTTTAAAAGTCTTTTATGAAATTTCTTCACATTGGTGGTAATCGGGTTAGTTGTATCGTTGAAGAGAGAGGGAAAACAATGGCAATTTCATATCATTAAAGTTGCCATTTTCATATTACAATCAAAAATAACTTTTAAGAAACTTTTAAACAGAAAATGATGTCACTATATGAAATAACACATTTTTGCTCATAACGCTTTTACATTTCAATATTTTTTTTCACTCCGCTGATGTTGAGATTGAGATGCTCAACTCAGACGGCTTCAGTGGGTGAAAATGATGTCATAGTGAAACTGAAATGAGTATTTTCTTTGATAAAACTAAATATTTTACTACAAGTGCATCTAAAAGTAAATTTCTGGATTTCGCTGGCACTTGAAGTAAAGAGTGCGAATGCTTACACTGAAAATTGTAACTGCCAAACTTAACATCAAGTTTGGGAATATATTTATTAAATAATGATTCATTATTGTAATTATTTTTTTCTATATATTCAATCAATCGGTTCTTTTAAACATTTTCATTCATCGAATTCGACGGGTTTAGACTCGTTATACATATAAAAAGTACTCCAAGCACTTTCGGCTAATCCTACGCCATTGTCAAGGAGAAAAATACAACGTTGACTGACGTGTTCTTCTCCTTGACAATGGTTTAGGATTAGCTGAAAGCACTTGAAGTACTTTTTATGTATAATTTTAACATCCAGTGTTTTTAATTTTGAAAACCATTTGTATATTTTATCACACCTATTTAGAAATGTATTTTAGTGAAGCATTTTTTGAATGTTTTCATATTTTTTGGAATTGTAAAATGTTTAAATTGTACAAACATACTTAATGAACTTGGACTTTCTTAAAGTAATTATCTGAGCACAAATTGTTAATAAAATTTTACTCAATTTAGATGGACAGAAAAAGTCAAAATCTTCTAAAGTTTTCACAATGTTCATTTCTAGAAGAGACCCTAAAAATTAAAACAACATATAAGAGAAAAACAAAATGACCCAATACAGTAGACTCCCTCAAATCCGCAAACGCCTAAAATCCACACATCATCGCAGATGTAAACAATGAAACTTTCAGTTCAGATGTAGCGTCAAAATTACAGGAATCTTTAGTTTTATATCATTCGGTATGTGTTTTAATATGTAATTTTCAATAATATGACAGAACTTGTAGTTTTTCATGAAGTATAAATTTATTTCTGAAAAAAATCAAGAAATTGATGATATCACTAGTAATTGAAACTTTTTTATCAAATATATTTATGTATTAATCAAGCGTTTTTGGTTATTAAGAGTGGCTAAACCTGAAATAAAACTTTCTTACTTTATGATTTGATGTGAATTAATGGGGTACTTTTATGGGGAAAGTTTTATTGAATAATTCAAGGGAAATGTATCTAAATTATGCATATTTACTTATACATTATAATTATTTCCTTGACCTTTTCTTATAATAATTTAATCATTTTTAAAATTATCTTAACTTTTATGATTTTAGTTTATCACTTAATATTTTATTATATTGCAAGCATTCATTATAATTTTGATTGCATTATTACATTCAAATAACTAATTAAAAAAAGTAAACAAAGCAATCAATAACCAGAAATCTGCAAAATTCTAAAATCCACAGAACTTCTGGTTCCAAGATGTGTGGATTTGAGGAAGTCTACTGTATTTGCTAACAAAAATCTAACCCTAGAGTTACTTTGCTAATTAAAAGCATAATTACTCATTTATCACCTCTCCAAATGCAAATAAATCTGAAAAGTGTTGATAGAGATGCAATTTTGACAAAACATTTAAAGAATGATTATTTTTAGTAATGATCATTTCAGAAGAACAAACGCCACCAATGAAACTAGCACTTGAAATTAGCAAGTATACATTTGACATGTTTAATGACAAATATGTAAAGACGATTTAGATAGCAAAGTACCATCAACAGATATAAGAAACAACTGAAAGTGAAAAATCTGAATAATATGAAATAAAAGTGAAGGGCCAGATATAAGGATTTCTGTTTCAATCATGTTTTTCAATATTGGAAGAAAATCAAAATCAGATGTTTCTTTTACAAAGATCGATATATTTTTTAATTAATAAGCATATTTATTCTTTATTATATTACATTATTTTTCTGCATGCTATTAAAGTGAATGACTTTTTAAAAACAAATGTAGTTTTTATTTTTATATTTTTTTTATCAATAGATCACACACATGTAATCGCTATCAGGAGTGTAGGATATTTGTGGGTCGTACAATTAAAGAACAGTTATAAACTATTAATTCAAGAAAAAAGAAATTAAAAACACACTTACCTTTTCTTGAAACTTGGGTTGAATAAGGAAATTATCCCATCTACAACATAAGTGCATTGTTAAAAAAATAATTAAAAATTATACACTTTATCAAATAGTTTTATTCAAAATACTAAATATTCCCAAATAAAAAAAAAGAAAAAAAAAAAGGTTTGTATATTTACAAAACCTTAAGAAGAATATTTATTATTACCAGTAAGTTGTAATTGCAGTCAGAACGTTTTTATTATACATACAAAACTTGACACTATCTTGAAAATAATATGTCCTCAAATTAATCAACAATGAATGCATACTTATAAAAACCAAACAAAAACACTTCCTGGAAGAAACAAATCACATTTGCGCAGTTTAACAAAATTTAGCATGGCTTTTTTTTTTTAATTTTAGCCAGCTTTTTCCTGACTCTAGCACTAATGTACATCTGATTATAGATTTTCCTATAAGTGAAAAAGTAGAGTTTAAAGTTCCCCAATCTCATGCTGAATGTATGTGGGATGTTCTTGAAAATACATCACAGGGGATGATCTAGTACCCAATTGTAAAATGAAAATATTTAAAAAAGTGAACAGCATAAAAAATATCGATGTTATAGATAAAATACACATTTAAAATAAACGTTATGACCGGGGCCAGAAATTTTAAGAAACAATAGGTTTCATATGTCCAAAGTTATGAAACAGATTTCCATTGCTTAATTTTTAAGAAAAAGCCCCTCCTAGAAGTAGCATGGGCGACAAAGTGTAGCTGAGGAATGCAGCTTCTAATACTGCCAAGAAAACAAAAGCAAAAGATAACCAATTGACTTCCCCTTAACAAGCTGATGTGAAATTTTTTGTTAATGACATGTATAGACTCAGAAGAAATGTCAAGGAAAACTCGAAATTTTTCTGACTCATAAGTGAGAGTTACATTTCCCATTACGACACATAAACGGAAAAAAATAACACTGCAACACTATATGTTTATCCTGGACTATCAAAAATCAATGCATAAATGATAGAGATGCATAGAAGAGGAGATGTATGAGAGAGAGATTACTGTATTAATGTTATCTGTATAGAAAAGGATGTATTATGGTGATTGTTGTCAAATCAATCTTGTTCATGGACCCATGTTCCGATCGTCTTTGGAACATATTCGGTTCAATTAATGTTATTGAAATTGCAGAGTATAAATGAAAAGCCTTACAGAAAACCACTATCACAGCAATGTTTGATAGATTGAAAAATAAGTAGAAATTTTGTAGAGATGTTTTCTATTAGTTTTGCATTACCATATCATTTAAATGTATATCTAATATTAAATATATATTTTTGTATAAAAATAACATTTTCTTCTATTTCTGCATTATTAATTTACAGTGTGATTTCATATTTGTTGGTAAACTCCAAATATTAGAATGCAAACAAAAAAATTACCTAGATAATCTGCAAAATTTATATAATCTAGATAACCCCTGGTCCCGACCTGTGTGGATTAGATGGAGCGCACTGTATTTAAAAAATGTATACAGCTACAGCATAAACAATATCATACAGTACAGACGTCTTAAATCTGAAATGCATAAATGATAATTACTAGTTTTATTTTTGTTTTGCCAACTGGTGACAATGCCAATCTATCTGACTTTAAGATGTAAAGATTCTAAATTTTCACATGGCAGGGTTTTTTTTTTTTTTTTTTTTTTTTACATGTTTTGCTTGAAAAATGTGAAAAGTTCAATTTCTTGCACATAAAAACTTTTCTCACAAAAGTTTTTCTTAGAAAAAATAAAAGAAAACTTTTTTAGGCTTCTACTTCATAAAAAATAGTTTTTTTCTTTACAATATATTACAAAATAAATATATAAATAAAATACAGTTAAAAATTTAGTCTTTCAATATCGGAGTTTACACAGATTTTTCTTGCTAAATTCAATACTATTTTTTGTATTAGTACATGATTCTTTTATTAAAACTTTGTGATCATTTGATTACTCAAAGGAAGTTATGAATCCATTCACTTACAGACAGAATAAAACAACGAAATATGTATATCCACGGTTGACGGTTTTTTAAAGACACAGATCTACTAAATTTAATCAAACAACAAATTTAACTTTAAATGTTTTTCATTCCTAAAAAATACTTTGCTAATTTCATAATTTAAAAAAAGTATAGAAAATACAGGATTATACTAAATGACTTTTCTAATCCACTGATTAAATTCATGATAATAATGACATTTAAGTATTATCCGGAACAGGTCAAACACAAATGTGCCAATCATCTGTTTCAAATCATCCACAAGCTACAATGAAGATGCATGATACTGAAATCGTGGGTTGCAAGTTTCTTTTAAGTAGGGTGGGGGGGGGGGGAGATTAAATGTGGTTTTCTTACTTATGAAGTAAATTTAAAAAAAAACATGCATTACTTTGTAAATATATATTCTTTTATGAGAAGTGAAATAAAACATCTTTAAGTCAATGTGCAAATTAAAACCACGCATTTTAACAGTGCTTTTAAAACTTTTAAGAATTTTAAACAGTGCTGTGGAAATTACAAAAAAAGACTCAACTTTATATTATAAATAACTGCTTTATGATATCTTTTAGCGGTGTAAAAATTATTTCAATTATTTTAATACTGGCAGTGATACACACACACAATAATAATAATAATAATACATCCTCTTTACAGATAAATTAAAATAACATTTATTTATTTATCTATTTTTAATCTGAAAATTTTACATGCAGATGGTTGGAAATTATTTTATGATTTTGAGATGAAAGTTTAAACTTTTCTTACGAAAAAACAGGCTATTGATAACTTCCAAAAATAATCAACATTTATATACAAGATTATCACAGGATTTTCCATTCGTTCATAAATTCATCACACACAAAATTTTTATGAAAAATACAACCAATTTAATTAGAACATACTTTTAAAACCAAAGTCACAAATACAAAGGGATTGAAAAAGGCTTACAAAACCTACTTCTCGAGTCATAACTTATTAGTACAATTACTTAAAAGAGTAATATAATGGTTCCCAAATTAAAAAAATATCTAATTTTTTTTTTTTTTTTTTTTTTAATGCGTTGTTTACAGATACTTGGACTTGGAAGAGATATGGAGAGGAGTACCAGGATTCAGCGACTCCGCACCTCCGGTAGTAACACGAGCGATTATTTCTCCCACTGGCTGGATAACCTGATTGGTCCACTGGTTACCACATTTTAGGGATGCCAGAAATGGCGTTTATTGCTTAAATCTTGGCGATAAGAACGTTTTAGATGTGGATATTTTTTATGTCAACATTTACACGTGTTTTTTTTTATTTATTTTTTTTTTTTTCTGTTATTCTGAGTTTTCCCACGTATAATTGTTTAACCCGAGTGTTTATTTGCGTATTTTCCTTTTAAAATTTGGAACATAAATTTTGAATAATTAGGCCTAAGTACAACTTACCTCAAAGGCTCAACAATAGCAATATTTGAAATGATTAGAGCAAATTAAATACTGAAATATTTACATACAATAACTTTAAGAGCAAAAATAATGTATATATGAAACGAAGGATAATTAAATTATGTATTATTTAAATACAAATCTTCACAGTCGAGGAAACAATATAGCACCGTTTCGCAAAGAAGACGCCACGAATTCGATGAACGATGACGAATAAAAAAACATTTCGATTATAAGCTCAAAGTTAACCAAAAAAAACCTCCTCTATGATCCTTGTAGGGTTTTTTAATGTGCTTTCTATCGTCTATGTACTCTTCTGTTTAGAACGTATTATATTCAGCAATGATTTAAATAAGACTTAAAACTATATTCCACACTAAATTT
Organism: Maratus speciosus; assembly: GCA_963932465.1. Taxonomy (NCBI): domain Eukaryota; kingdom Metazoa; phylum Arthropoda; class Arachnida; order Araneae; family Salticidae; genus Maratus; species Maratus speciosus. The sequence continues at coordinate 679,978,966 of OZ010786.1, forward strand.
AGAAATTCTGGTTTTTTTTTTTTTTTTTTTTTTTTTTTTTTTTTTTATGAGGATTTGCACAATCTAAACAACTCTTTAGTGCCATCAAAACTAATAAAATTTTAGATTACAGTTAGACAAATTTTTAAATAATTTTACATTTTATTTGGGGGTTTCTGAAGCTAATCAGATTTTAAGATTATGTTTATTAACACAGATTTTATTTATTATATCTTAAAATAGAATAACATTACATGTTGAATAATTTTCAGAATTTTTTTTTTCTTTGTTTAAAGGCCGTAACTTTAAAAACGATCTTTAAATTCTCTCGATACATTTTTCAAACAATGACTAACTTTTTGTATCATAGCACGCATCACAGTTTTATATTATTTTATCTTCTTCAGCCTGGCACAGCAAGGATTAAAAATAAATAAATAAATAAATAATAGATAGTGCTGCTGTCTATTTCTTATGCTTACAAACTTTAATTGCTGAATTTATAGTTCTGATAAAAAAAAAAAAAAAATTAGTCTTTAAAAAACTTATTAAATCTTAAAATATCTTAATATATTTCTTTTTCTGAAATCTATTTAACTTCCAATAATTCGACAATGAAGCATTGTTAATATTGTAAAAAGGGAAAGGTTCATTACCAATAATACATACAAAATAGTATATGGGTAATAATTTGCTTTTTGCACGCATATTTCATATACACAGGTAAAACATGAAACTTTCAACGTAATAATTCATTTATAAATTAGAATAGACAGAATAATTTTAATAGTTCTTCATAGTATCAGACACATGTATTTAGTACTATTTATTTAAGAAAGCTCTACTAAATTTAGTGTACCTTGCAGTTAAGCACAATTGACAACATACCCTTATATTTTATCCAGGCTTAAAATAAGAAAATTTTAGTACAATTTTCTCTGAGAATAATTTATAAAATACGGCAAAATGTAAGTAAATGTGAAAGAATCAATATGTACCTATTTATTTTATTATTAGAATTTTTTTGAATTTTTTTTATTAATTGAGAAAATGTAAAAAATTGCTTTGAAAAAGATGAATTAGAATCATTTGAAAAAAAACTGTCACATGCAAAGTTAAGATTATTCTTTTTCTCTGAACGCATCCATAGCAAAGTAAGTGTAAGTGCATGTAAATGAAATGTATTAACAAAATGGGAAGAATTTAGAAGTGTATCGAAGAAGGGGGCTAGGCTTAGAACAGAAAAAAAACCTTTTACTGTCTTACAGTTTCTGGAGATTTCGAAAAATTAAATAAAGTTGATATAGCTCTTTCTTTTAATTTCTTCTATCTGCCTTTTCTAGTCTGCTCATATAGAGATTTTTAAAAGCTATCCTACAGAAAAAAGACCTTATTGCACAAAAATGAAAGTCATTGAATATAAAAATACAAGTCTGAGAATAAATTTTTAATTTTCTTCTATTCCTATTTTGGCATAACTGATATTTAATAATAAAATTTTAAGCTTTAAAGTTTTGCAATGTAGTATATCTGTATGATAAACTAATATTAGCAGTAGCATTTCAATCACAATCATTACATTTTTTAGAAAAAACATATTTAGCTGAAATCGAAGTATTGTCAGCTTGTTGGAAGAGATTAGAAAATTATTATTCCAAACATGATGATTTTTTTTACTGACATCATTCAAAAATCAGAATTTTTGAAACTAAAAATTTTATCTGTTTTCTCACATTATCAACAAACAAACAAATTAGGAATTAATTAAATGAAAACTAAATAAAAAATTTAAATAAATTTATGTCACATATTATTTTAAATCTGTAAACACTATAGTAATGCATCACAATGTTTATCATTATTATTGTTGTTTACCTAATATATTTGCAGACCACTTTATTATAATAATAAAAAAAAAAATAATACTCAGTAAGATATTGTGCAAATAATAATGACACTTCCTAAAAATATTTACTTTATAGATAAATGTAAATTTAGGCTAGATTACTCTTTACGCTGAAATAAAAATCTTCAGAATAATGTTACTTTAGCGTAATTGAATATTATTGATTTCTAACAAACATAAATAAGGATATGCAGGTGCATTTTTGGATAAGAAACTTCTATTACTTCAACAACAAAATATAAATATGTAATAACAATCGTTAATTTTAATTTGTAAAAAAAATTAAGGGAAAATATGTGATAGTATTTTTTAAATGAATTTCAATTTAATTAACATTCATTCAGTTAATATGTAATTTATTTAACAGTGAATTAAAGAAAATATCAGGAATGCAGAAATCTAATGACTTGATTAATTTCAAAGATAACGTGGTTAAATATTAGTATTAATGAAATGTTTGAAGGACAGTCTATTTAAATTGGTACATAGTAAATCAGAAACTTAAAGTAGGGGACAGGGGGATACCATTGAACCGAGTGCACCTTTGAACACTGTAAATATTTTCCCTTAAATAAATTATATTTTTAAAATATATATACGTCAGCACAGTACTACTGCTCCAATGTAACAAGAATACAAAGTTTTACAATTTTGCATGCACACTACTGTCTAAGCAAGATATGTATATTTTGCTTTTTCGGATCTAATCTTAATAAAATAAAGTTACTTTTTGTTGATAATCTTGTATCCCTAAAATTATAACTTACTATTTAATACCTAAATAAAGATGTTAGCTTTAACTTATAAGGTTTGTTTTATTCAAATTTTCAAACCTAATTAAGTAAATAGTTGCAATGCTAAACTCCATGTGATTGGGCATCATTGAACGGAAAAGTTGGGGCACCATTGAACAATTAAAACTATGAAGTAAAGAGTTATAGATGTATCTAAATATTATTATTGGTGAAATGTTTTTCAAATATGAAGATTAAAAGATTAATTAAGTTTTATTATACTTATATGAGAGTTGTACTGATGCAGGGCTTTAAGTACAGGTAAATTCAGGACACATAACAATAATTCATGGTTTAGCAGATTTGTCTAACAAACCCTATACTATTTCATTTACAATGGCAAACATTATTTCTGGATTTCATAACAGGGTTTTATCCATTTTCCATAACAATTTGAATGAAAATGATTTCATTTTAGTTCAATTTCATGCAAAAAGAACTCTTCATTATGTTGGTCAGATTAAATTGCTTAATGTCAGGTTTCTTTGCAAAAAAGAACATACAATATATTTTCCAGAGGCATCATATATCAATTTGGTGGATTTTAAGGATAATACAGTAGAAGATCTTTATAACGCAATTCTATATGACGCAATTCTCCATATAACGCACAACTTCTCAGATGTAAACAATGATTTTTGCAGTAAAAAAGTGCCTGCACTTTCACATTGTAAAATATTGCTACTCTCTAGAGGACCAAATTTGATACATTATTTCAACTTTATCTTCTAATTTAAGACCTTTTTATTGAAAAAAAAATGCTATTATTACAATGAACATTTTTGAAAATGTCTAATATAAGGGATGGTTGTGTCAGTTATATTTGGATCATGTTTATAAAGTAAATTTAACAATGTCTAACCTATATTATGCAAAATTTTATAATTTGGATAACTCTTGGTAACAAGGAATGCAGTATAAAGATATTCTAATGTATTTTGATGTGTTTCAGACATATTTGGCCATGTTTACAAGGTGAATTTAATGATGTGATCCATATAACGCAAAATTCTATATAACGCACAACCTTGCGTTTTTAGGTTTGCATTATAAAGATCTTCTACTGTACATTAAAAAGTTGCCACAATTAAACATAATTGGAGGGATCCTCCGTTTTCCCTCAACAATGTGCTTTGATGGATACAAATTTGTTTAAATAATAAAAAAAAATAGTAATTTGAGTGAAATGTAATTGTACAATTTTATTTATATTATCTTATATTTTGGAAAGATACGCAGTTTTTAATAAAAACTGCCAATATTTTCGTATTTTGTTTATTTGTTCAAAGGTGCCCCTAGCTTGTTCAAAGGTACCCCTACATGGTCAAGTCTGAACAGAAAACTTGCAGTTTTTTAAAGTCTCACAAAATATTTAATTTATCTGAAAAACTATAATTTTTTATTTCATATGATGTAGAATTACAGTCTTTTTCTCACGAAATATTTAAAATTCAATAAATATAATTCAAGTAAGAAATATGTGGGGAAAAAAATGTTCAAAGGTGCCTCCCTTCCCCTAAATCAAATATTTTTTTTTTTTTTAATTAAAACAAGTCTGAATGTTATTCCAGTTGGGTAAAAGCATAAATGAAAATGGTGTAAATCTATATAAAAAAGAGATCTACAGTATTTTTATAAATATAGCTTAAAATCTATTAAATAATAATTAATAACTTTAAAGTATCCAAGAAAAATAAATAAAAAAACATGTCTTTTATGTATTTATATAGTACTTATGTAAACATTATAAACAGCAATAATTATTTAAATTTAGAAAGAAGCTGGAAAATTCATTGTGGAGCAACCTCCAATCATCAATTTCATAATTAATTATTATGAAAATTGTGAAAACAAGTTTTAAAAAAACGTTTGTTTGAGTAAATTGCGAGTTCATAATTGTAATCCACTAGCAATTAACTTTCATTGCAGAATGTAAATGAATTAGAGAGGATAAAGTTCCAATTACTTATGTATTACAGTAAATCTTGTTCAATAACTACCTCTATTGGACTGTACATCTTTCTTTTTTTTCTTATTTATTTGTTAAATTTGCGTTTGGATTTTTGACAAAATGCAGGCTGACAAACATTATTTTGTCATTTCCAGACAGACTGTAAATGGGATATTCACACGTAAAAATGCTGATCTTCAGAACAGGAATATGAATATCAATCAATGACAAAAGGTAGGGTGAAAAAACTTTGGTGAGAAATAACTTCTGGAAGCCGAATGTTTAAAAATTAAATGCATTGGTGAAAAATTATGTATACAATTAATTGCATTGGTTCCAAAAAACAAAACAAAACAAAAAAAATTTTCTCTGCATAGCCAATATGTAAACTTCAATATTCTTAAATCTAAATATGATATCTAAATTGCCACAGCATATACTGTTATCTTTATAATGCAAAGCTAAAAACGCAAGGTTGTGTGTTATATAGAATTTTGCATTATATGGATCACAACATTAAATTAACCTTGTAAGCATGACCAAATATGTCTGAAACATATCAAAATACATTAGAATATCTTTATACTGCATTCCTTGTTAGCAAGAGTTATCCAAATTATAAATTTTTGCATAATATAGGTCAGACATTGTTAATTTTTTTTATAAACATGATCCAAATATCCACACACCCATATAACATAACCATCCCATATATTAGACATTTTCAAAAATGTTTATTGTAATAATAGCATTTTTTTCAGTAAAAAGGTCTTAAATTAGAAGATAAAGTTGAACTAATGTATCAAATTTAGTCCTCTAGAAAGTAGCAATATTTTACAATGTGAAAATGTAGGTGCTTTTTAACTTCAAAATTCACTGTTTACATCTGAGAAGTTGTGCGTTATATAGAATTGCATTATAAAGATCTTCTACTGTAATAACAAATAGTGAAGGATCATCCTAATAATTTTCAATGCTAGATAAAACTTAAAATATTAAAAATATATTTTCCCTGTCTTAGATAAAAACTGATAGAATATCAATATGAAAATGTAGTTTGTTGACAGTTGCAGTAATCTAACTTCTACTCTATCTTCCAGTGTCTCATCCCACTCTTGTATCCAAATTTACTATTTGCTATCCACTGATACATTTACATTCCTTATGCCTCTAAAACTTGGGTAATGTCTTTACACATTTATGTATAGGAAATTTAAATATAATTAACATATATTCAATTATTTATACAATTTCCATTGAAGTTTTAGCAAGACATTAAATACATTAATTTTAAAAGCAAGTGTACTTACATAAAAAATGGTGTGTGATACAGCAATTTCATTGCCCTATTTTAATTTAGTAGTGTGAAATCTATAAGAATTAGCCATTATTTTTCTAGAGAGGATTTTGGTGCTGACTGTTAGTAAGGGTGCTTGGTACCCTGGAACCTCTCATTTTTAGAAAATTGACAAACTATCAATTTTCCCACATTTTGCTTAAAATAAATTTGACATCTGAAGTATATTCTTACACAGTACTGTAAAAATACAATAATTATAAAAAATGCCAAAATTGCTATTTACTCCTTCCAATTTCCTTAGAATGATTCAAAACTGCAATCTTTGTTATTATTATTCTTTATGTTACTCTATTTTTACATATTTCATAATGGCATTTTATTTATTTTTTCTGAAACTATCCTTTTGAAAACCTGATATTTATGCAGAACACACCTCTAAGGAAAGTGCTCAGCAAAAACTATTTCAGAATGTCCAAAATATAGAAGCATGGTTTAAAAACAAAAGCAAAAAAAAAAATTAATTATTTTAAAATTAAAATTTCAACTTTTACCTCAAAAATTGCAGTTTTGTTTTATTAAATAATTTCCTTTTATAAAACCATCCAATAATATCCAAATAGGATACTGTAACATATTCAATTAAAGAAATAGTTCAAACAATGTAGAATCCCCATTAAATAAAATAAATTGACTGATTAAAAAGTATTTTTAATTTATTTCCTTTTGAAGTAAGCATCAAATTACACAATAATTATCTTAATTATATCTTAGTCACATTGAGAATTGAACACTGAGACAAGATTTAACTCATCTAAAATGATTCAAAACTCTACTAGTTTAATGACATTGTTCTGCATTTTAATTTCTGAATTATAGTTAAGTCAAACATTATTATTTTTTAAATGAGCTAATAGTCTACATTTATTACATTATGGCTACTTAAAATAATGCAATTTTTAAAACAAATTATATTTCATAAGTAAGGAATGTTAATGCATTATATACAAGTTATTTTATTTCCACAAATGCCTGTATTATGGTTTATAAATTTTATTTTTTAACGAAAGGTAGGATAATTAAAAAATATATACATCAAAAGGATACTTTGTGGTTAAGGAACACTTTATCTAAACATTTTCTGTTTCTTCTAAGTGTCTAAGTTCCAGCTTGATTTTTCTTTCTTCAAATCTCTAAACAATTGTGACTTATTATATTGATCTTGAAAACGAACCCTTTTTTTTAAAAATTAATATTATTGAAGAGGGTGCTCAGGTTTTGTGACAGGGAAAAGACAGTCTACTTCTCTATCTATACTACAGTAGACTCCCTCAAATCCGCACAGCTTGGGACCAGAGGTTGTGCGGATTTTAGAATTTTGTGGATTTCTTGTCATTGATTTGCTTACATTTTTGAAACATTAATTTGATTGGTAGTTAAAGAAGGGAAATTATAATGAATGCTTACAATAAAGTGAAACATTAAAATAAGTAAAATATTAAAATAATTTATTAGTTTAAAAGTAAGTAATTATTAAAATAATTATATAAACTAAAAATATTACGAATGAAATCGATTCAATTCGATTCCAAAAGTCCTATGCTGCCATCTAGTGATAGCAAGGAGAACAGTGTTAATGCTATTATCAGTATATATAGCTTATTGCGCTCACTGTAACTTTTTTCATTGTTATTTAGACTCCTGAATGCTTTTCTTATACTTCTTTGTATGTTTAGAAATAAATATGTCTATAATTTAAAAAAAAATTCCGCGAACAATAATTTTAAAATAGCGTTTCGATTCGTGGATTTTTCCATTTCGAACCCTGGAATTTTTGATATAGATATGCTAATTTATATCAAAATCAAAAGTAATGTAAATTTATTTAGTAATAAATCAGCTGTAATAGCCAAAAGAGAATGATTAACAAAAAAATTAGTAAAAAAAACATTGCGGTAGTCGTCGATTTCGGCGCCATCTTGAATTTTGTTCCTGCAACTTAACTGTAAATTTCATTGTTTACACCTGAAAAAATACGCGGATTTAAGGGAGTCTACTGTATTATATTTCATCTAATGTGAAACATACCAACATAGTTTCGGAAATTTTCTTATGCCAATAGACGGCAGCACAAAAAATTATTTAATCAAAGATATATCGAAAAGTTTTCAGTATCGATTTTCAATAAATTGGAAAATTGCTTTACATTAGTTTATCTTGCTCCGTCCTGTGAATGTATAATCGAATTGTTCATTTCATCGTTCATCGAATTGCGTGGTGTCCGTGTCTCTCCTTTGCGAAATGGTGCTGTATATTTTGATCGGCTGTAAACTGTGAAGGTTTGCCTTTAAATACGACATAGTTTAATTAGCCTTCGTTTAAAATATTACTTATTTTTCTTGTTAAAGGTATTGTATATAAATATTTCAGTATTTAATTTACTCTAATCATTTGAAATATGCCTTTGAGATAAATTGTGCTTAGGCCTAATTTTTCAAAATTAGATCATATTCCATTTGGCTTTAATTTCTTTTAAAATTAAAATTTTCCCTTTTAAGTAAAATCATATAAAGAAGGGAAGAAAAATCTCCTAAGATATCTCCTGAATTCATTTTTGATAATTCGCGTGAAATATGTTGAAGAGATTTAATTGATTTTTAAAATTTTTAACAAAAAAAATTTGTCAAATTTTAGATTTATTTACTGTTTTTACAGCGATAGCCATCCTAGACGTTATATATTAAATTTATTTTTTAATGCATTTTTATTGACTAGGCTATAAAAAAATAATGATTATGAAATCAAATTTTTTTTATTTAAGTATTTTTTTTATCAGTTTTTTCCCGTGTGTTGAGATAGTGAATGGCCAAAACAATTAAGCCTCCAATTAGATGATACTATTAAGTAGGATAATTTATAGGTTTAATTAATAACAACCTTATAATTTCCAGGAGTCTGTCCAGCCTTTTCTTATAGTGTTTTGTTTTTGTGAAATTCTGGGAACAGATGTCATATTCGCCCCATATTGGCGCGATTTTTTTCTGACGCCAAATCATATAGGCAAAGGGTACTTAACTTGCGCCAAAGTGTCATTATTTTGCTTGATGTGGTAACCCGGATTATGTTGTTTATGCTGTTGATGTTTTCGCCAAATTGGCAACCGAAAAAAATCGCGCCAATATGGGACGAATATGACATCTGTACCAAATTCTGATATTTTTTTTTTTGTGGTCTCAAAGTTTAGTCTCAATTTTGTGAATTCAAAATAATCACTATATTCTGATTCCTTTCTTTCTATTTTTAGCAAGAACTTTTATGCATAAAATAGCCAGGTAATACATTGTTTGGTGAAAGTAGCTATTTTATGACTGGTCAGATTTTGCATTAAAGTTATGAAATTTGTGTAAGATTCAGTTTGGTAATGAAAATGTTTTGTGAAGTGTCCTGTTTTAAGGTAAAAAAATTTGTGAGGAGTCCTGTTTCAAGATTGAAGGATTTGTGTAGGGTCTTTTTAAGGATCCAATGTTTTTCTAAACAGATCCCTAATTAGTAATTATAGAAGATATTAAAACTGCAAATAGATACTTTACATTAGTTAATAGTACAGATAACTAATCAAATAAATACTATGACAACTCTTTTTTTCACTTTTATTGCACTCTAAAATAGCTGCATTTGCATAAATGTAAAATTACACACATGTATTATGTATGGTAACTAAAAAAGGTACTTATGCATTATCCCGGCCAGATCAAATACAACTGCACCAAAAATGGCACCAATTAGGCTAATTACAGCAAGCCCTTTTTTTCACAACTGTATAGTTTATTAATTATAGTATAAAGTTTTTTATTATTACTGTTTATTTTTTCATTTCAGTTTACAGTATACATGTTGTTTTTTGTTATTTGTCTATTATAGTTCATCTGTTCTACTTTATTACTTATCTATTTTATATAATTTACCATTTTTAACAATGTTATGTATTTGAGAATGTGAAATAACTGTTTTGAATGTAATTGGCAATGATAAAAGAGATTGGTAATTGTCAATCACTTTTTGCTATTTATCTCCTGCGCCAGATAATACGTAAATACTCTAAAAAATTATAACAATTAACTGCACCAATTAATGAATAGAGTTGATATAATCGTAAGTGTAACTAGTCGTATTTGCATTTATTTATCAAAATAGTATATATTAGCATTATTACCCACACTAAGAGCATTATTGGTGTTTAGTGTTTTGAAAGGAAAAAAAAGTCCCCCTCCATCCCCAATTTCTTTATTTGCTGTAAATGAGTCTAAATGTAGAAAACTTTATTTCAATTTCTGCTGAAGTACTTCTTGTCATACATGGCATTTTCATATTAATTATTTTTTCTTCCTATACATTCTTTGGCTAAGCCACAAAATTAACAAATACTTTGCATATGACTTGGCGGCAATGCAATAAATTGGCAATGCTATGTAATTCTATCCAATGTAAATAAATAAGGTACTTTTCGGTTAGCCGGGCACCAGTGTTATATATGTATATACATATATATTTATACACATATATGTGTGTATACCTATATATATATTTGTATATCTATATGTGTATACATATATATGTGTATATATAACACTGGCGCCCGGCTAACCGAAAAGTACCAAAAATAATTTTAAATATCGCCAATTTGGCAATTTTTTTTTTTAAATCATGCCAAGCAGTCATTAATTCTCTAGTTGCACTCATTCTTCCATAATAGCTGTTGAGCAGATTTTATTATTCCATTCTCCTTTATCTCGAATTTGTTCTTATATGTTTATTTGGAAGAGTGAAATTAAAATGTAAGAGAATCATTCAGAATCCTACAAAAATCTTTTACGCTTGATGTGCTTAATTTTTATAAAAGAGGGAATAATTTCATTACTCAAAGACAGACATGGCAGTGTTAGTTTTAATAACAACACTTTTCTGTTATATGAATTCCATGCAGATATATGTATGCTAATGCATCATTTATTCTAATTCTGGCCATGCAAAGTATTTTTGGTACTTTTTCGAGTATAGGGTAGGGGCCTTGCCATTTTTAAAAGCTTGGTGTTACTTTTGCTTCAGAAAGTATGATTTGTTGTTAAGTAAAAAACAACCTGATGAATTTTTAGGCTTGTTTATACAGTAGTCTTCCTCAAATCTGCAACACTAAAATACACAAATCTGCATGTCATTAAGAATGTAAACAATGAAACTTTCAGTTAAAATGTAGGGAGAAAATGATTCCATAATTCAAGAAACATTTATCTCATTGTAGTTATGCATATTTAGTTATACATTATTGTTTACTTCATCTTTAATTTTAATATTTTAATCATTTTTTTAAATTGCTTAATTCTTTACTGTTATATTTCATTATTTTAATTTTACTTAATTATTTTTATATTTATTATATAATAAGCATTCATTATAATTTTGAATGCATTATTACGAGAGCTTAATTTGCACTGGAACCCACCAGAGCTCAGCTCCGGTGCTTCTCTGTTTTTCTTAAATGTTGGTCGGAATTCACCGGAGCTCATAAATACAAAGCTCCGAAGCCAACTGCAATAGTGCTTCTAAAAAACTAAACCCTTTCCTTCTCATCTTTTTTATCAAAACACTTGTATGTGTTGTAAAGTGTCGCGCACATAGCAGATGGAGATGAAACAGACTCAATTTGTACATAAATTTTTTAGGCTTGGGCTTGCTTGAGCTCAGTCTGTCTCACATTCAAAATCTTATTTATCCATGTATAGAAAATAAAACCTTTTCCTACTTAAAATTACATATTCTATTCTATTTCAAATCATTTTAATACTATTTTGATCAGAATGAATGGAGAACAGAAATCGTGTTTTTCTATTCTAGTAATATTTGCAAATTTATGTCTGGCATTGATGGTAGCGATGTGTTGCTATGTCACCACTACAATGAATTTGCTTTTAGTTCGATTTTCTTTTGTGACAGCAGAATAATTTTTAATCATCTCTGTACTTTATTTTTTTTATGTAGGTAGGTATCTAGCCTGAAAAAAAATATAATTTATGTTTCTAGTCTACGAGCATGCTTGAGGTTTTTAGTCTTCTATTATGTACAAGTATAAAAATTGTGTCATTTTTCTGCTCTTTTGTATCATGAACGCGGCCCATGTTAAGACTCTGCTCCGCACATTTACAAAGTCAATTTCATTTGTAAGTAGATATAATTGCCATGTATTTTTATTCTCATAGAAAGCAATAGAGCAGTGTTTCCCTTCTTTCTATAAAAGCACTGAATCTTTCTGATAACAGGGTCAAAAATGTAACTGAATCTGATTTTCAGTCTCACCACAAAAGATTTTTATGTGGTAGGAATTGATTATAGTTTAAGATATGCTCCTTTTACTAGAAAATGAAAAATATTGTTCCACTCTTCAGCATATATATATTAATTTCTATAAATTTTATTAATTTTTTCAAAAAAACAGCATAGCTGCTAACAGTTTTTTGAACACCTTTTTTGTGTTAACACTATTTCCGAATCATAATCCTTACCCTATTTAATCGCAGAATTCTGAAATTAATTAAAATTAAAATAAGGCAAAAGAAGGAGTGATAACTAAAAAGTGTAACAGTTGATAACTAAATATACGGAGATAAATAGATTTCTGTTTTGCTAAAGAAAAAAAAATGTTTTAAATTTTGCAAATAATATATGAAACATAAATATGCAGGCTGGAGTGACGGCTGGGGAGGGAGGGCACAGTACGGCTATTAGTACTACAGAATATTAGGGCTCCGGTTCTTTTTTTTTGTTAGTCCTGATTATAACATTCAAATTATTGTTTAAAAAATGTAAACAAATCAATGACCAGAAATCTTTTAAATTCTAAAATCTGCACAACCTCTGGTCCCAAGCTATGCGGATTTGAGGGAGTCTACTGTATATGCATATATATGCAATATTTTTATATGTATTATTATAGTTTTATATGTGCAATTTACTTCTGTTAACATATAAAAATAGATAAATGACTTCTTTATATTAATTAAATTTTAGAAATATTGAAAATATTGTTTGTGTATATGAAACAATGATTAGATTGTTCGGAAATATGTTGCCATATTTCCTTTTTTTCGCCCCTATAATGGAAACAGGATTCTTAAAACAAACTGTGCTAAACATTGGGATTTGCTATTTATTGTGATTTTTTTTCTACTATTATTTCATTGTATGCTCAAAAAACAACAAAACTTGTTTTTTTTTTTTAGTCATAACTTGCTTAATTACATTATGTAAGGTTATAGAATTAAGCAGAGATTAAATTAAAAACAGTGAAAACTTTTATTAGCTGAACATCTCTGAAATCTATTGTAAATAAATTAATATCTAAAAATATTTAATGTCTATTTAAATTAATTCTAAATAACTATTAAAAGTAAAATGCTATTGTAATGTGGATGTGGTGATGCAAAGAAGTTTAAAATACAATAATATTTATATAAGAACATTAGATTAAACTTTAAGAAAAAGCACGTTTTAAGATTAACAAATAAACCAAAAAGAATGTTATAATTTGCTTCTTCAACCTTATATTAGACCATTTGAAAATATATAAGTTATGAGCTTCACAACAATACCTCATTTGGGAAAAATTTATGTATCAGTGCTCCAGAACAAGCCAAATACTTTACTGCAATTTATCTGAGATAAAAGCAGATGAAGAACATTTTCATTAAATATCAAAGAGCTTTGTATTTAATTAGAGTAGAAAAAAGAAAGCACAACAAGCTTATCTTCACCAGACATCAGCAAGCAAGTCCAAAGGCAAACGTGATGTTTCGAAGTAAAGGACAATTTCAACGCATCGTTCCTCATGAATATACATGGCTTACAGATATCAGAATCACAACCTGTTCAGAGTTATCCTAACTGATAAACCCTGATGCTTAGGAATCATTTTTAAGAAACTTAGAAAACAATACAAACTGCAGCAACACTGTTGAACTAACAATTAACCCAACTTCCACTTTCTTGCCGTTGACATATGCCAAACACTAGTCTAGTAGGTCAATAACAGAAAGGGAAGAAGATATTCTCTGAACCGCACTTTATGCGATCCGGAGGAACAAAATCTAGGTCATTACACAATGCAACAGAGAGCTTCTGGCACAGGCTAGGATGATGATATCGTGACACAGAAACACTCAAACGAAGTGAACCTAGATGTATGATGCCATTTTTTGTAGGCTGTCAGAACAGCATCATTACGGGAAGCCTCCTTTGAATCATTGCAGAAGAAAATAAATAAAGATGCATGCGATAAATAAGAAAATGAAAAAACGAACATGAAGGAATATTAAAGAACGGGATTAGAAAGAAGAAAATAAGGTAGGTAGACTATTGTTATGATTTTTATATTACTGTATGTAAATAAAGAGTTTTTTAATAATGGAAATAAAGTTAAAAAAAATAATAAATGATATGTAAATAAAGGTATACACGTACAATGATAAGAATCTGTATATATTTCTATCAACAATTATTACTTATGCGAGAAGGATTTTACCATTTGTCAGGTTTGAAATTATTGACGCATTTGGAATTTTATCAGCAATGGAGAAGATGTGTGATAATCATGGCCAGAAAGCAAATGAATACAAAAGAAAATATCATTTGAAACATCATGGTTCCCTTTACTTAATGCTTCGAGATTTATAGGTTCGTTGTGCCAAGGTCTCATAGAAAGATCGACGAACCTAATAAAATTGTAAAAGTAGATGAATGTGACCAGAAGAAAATGAAATGTAAAGCATATTATCCCCCTTCAGTGGACTATAGGTTATTTACTGTGAGGAAACACAAAGATGTTTCTTTGCTGCCATTCTGCTTTCACTGAATCCTCTGCAATAGTCCATTGGCAGTTGAGTTTTTAAAAATGCCGTTTGATGTCTTATCTGCGATTTCAAAAGCATTAATTATAATTTTTTCTGCTACTAGCATACAAATAAAATAGGAGAGAAAAATTCCTTGAGATTATTTCATTATTTTTTCTTGCCTTCAGTTCCTTATTTGGTGATTTTAAAATACAAATGTTTCATCAAGTTAGTTCCAAGAGTCAAAATTAAAGTCTTATGTTTCGCCACCAGGATTAAGAAAAGATTTCTATAAGAATGGTAAATGACTTTTGTGTTCCTCTAGCCGGAGCTTTGTTGTATGAAGATTTAAAATGGGGTATATATATCAATAAGTATTTCTTTTCTTTTCTTATGTGTATTTAAAACTATTTTTATAGTAATTTCTAAGTTGACAAATATAAATTCATAATAAAAAGTAATAAGGCTACGGCACTTTCAAGAAAATAGTTTACGATGGTATGTAATAGTAAATTTCTATTTCTTGTTAAGCATGATTCTATTAAATATATTGTTTCAATTTAATAGAAAAAAGAGTACATTTCCTTTATTTCTATTAAATGATTAATTTAATCCTTTAACCCTTTATCTACTGACGGTACTTTTAAGTACCAGTCACTTTAAACTTTCATCCCATAGTGAATATTATTAATAATTTAATGGTAGTTTGCAAAAACACTCTTTTAACTCCACTTTATCCAGATACATGGCGGCAGTAGTTCTAGGTTTGTTATTTTAGGGAGGAAGGAGGCTATCTTTGAGAAAGACGATGTGATTTGTGCCGACATTTTGTATAGATTGTCACGCTCGTCTTTTTATTGCTGCAAACACAGTAAAGATATAAGATAAGTGTTGGATTTTTTTTGTGAGTTCATTATAATCTTAGAATACAGTTTGACTAACTATTTTAGGTGAACGGTGTATGTATTTGATTTAACAGTTGAATTACTCGGTGATACTTATAAGTACCGTCAGTACACTGGGTGTTGGAGAAAAACTTCTTTACTTTTCGTCTGTGTAGTTATCCATCGTTTTCATCTGCTTTAAAAAGTAATTACTAAAATGTAGAGTAGTAATGATTTCCCTGGTATTTCATTTCTGTTTCATTGCTATTTTTTAAGGAAATTGGAAAAGGTGTGGCACCGGCTCGTTTTTGCTATGCTAGAAATGGCATAGTAAATTCATATATCGCATATGTGGACATGCGAAAGAACATGTTGCCCCTGGAATATAGACGTCGCATAAATAAAGGACTGCTAACAAGATCGAAACCTTAAAAAAAATAGTTTTATTTCACCCTTTCGGGGACATAGCCTTTTTTAATTCTAAAGTGTTATAATAAATGATTGGCACCGGGATTTGCCAACAGATTTATTTGTAAATAAGTAAAAGCCTATATTTCACATACTTATTAAATCGGAAATATTTTCTGGTGTCATTTGAAATACCTTGTGGGTTTTCTGTTACGATATTTTAGTCATAGTGAACTGGCGGTACTTTAAAGTACCACTTTAATTAATTACCTCTAAATAATTAAATTTTTCACGGACGAGTATTATTTTATGTTTGTCCTTTAATTTTCATTGTAGTAACTGAAAAACAAATATTACATGAAAAAAACTGCAGTAGATCATAATGCAGTAGATGAAGGGTTAAACCA
Source organism: Maratus speciosus (assembly GCA_963932465.1). Taxonomy (NCBI): domain Eukaryota; kingdom Metazoa; phylum Arthropoda; class Arachnida; order Araneae; family Salticidae; genus Maratus; species Maratus speciosus. Next base: position 679,995,471 of record OZ010786.1, read on the forward strand.
ATGGCGTACCAAAATATACCTCATGTGCCATTTATGCGTGCATTTGCTATAAAAAATATTTATGTTTCAAATTGTGCAAAATATTGCGAGTTGCTGCTATATTTTTATTACTTAATCATAAACTCACAAAACGTATAAATTTCTTGTTTTTCAAATCGATAATACTTATTATGTTATAATTTACATTTATTGTCGACTATGACATGGGTTTTACTGTTTGGCACTTATCTAATGGTGAGGAAGCTACAATAAAATTGTTTAAAATTATACATAAAAAAGCTTTGTTAAAAAAATACATTAAATGAAATTATGGTTGATTTCAGAATTTTATTTATGTTTATGGTTTGCATTTACGATTATGGGGCATTAAAAACTGCATAGTAAAAAACTGCAGAACTATATGTGGTCATTTATAATCCTATCTCACATAGTTCATTTTATTTAGAAAATATTTTTTTTTAAATCTTGATTTAAAGACAAACGTTAAACTAGCTAGAATGCAAACGGTTTAAGATAATGCAAACAACTTCCCCATTTAATTTTTCCTGACAATTTCAAGGAATCATTTTTTTCCCTTTTTCATCTCTAATTCAACTGCACATTTCATGTAAAAGTTACTTTGATTTATGGTCATCACTATAACAATTAATTTGTCAAGAATTTTTTTAAAAATTGACTGGCATCTTAGAATATCTGAGCATAGTAAATGGAAAAGTTTTGCAAGGCCACTCAACTGTACAAAGTATTATGCAGGTATTTTTCTTTAACTAAATTAAAAGTTGCTATCTTATGTAATTGAAACATTCTATCCTATGATAATACCTATCCCCTGGGTATTTACCCTTCTCATATCAATCATAAACATGCATGCAAACACACGCACACATGGAATAGATTAAAAAATAATGAAAATGTATTCAGGGAACTTCAAAATGTAAAAATATATCAAATATTCAATAATTGAGTTTTATCATGATGACAATACTTTCAATAATAATATTTAATCATCGCTGGAGGTCAGTTTTAAGTTTGGCATCAACTGACTCTAAACAAATGGTTGCAATGTTTTATTTCCTATTTCTTCTGCTCTTCTGAAGTTATGGTTTATATGTATAAAGTAATAGTTTTACCATCAAACCTTAGAAAATTAAGTTTACCTAAATGCTATGCCATTTGGTTGTATTTTTTATATTTTTTCCATTTTGTCTAAAAATTCATATATTTTTCTTTTGTGTGTGGTAAACAAACACTGTATTCTAATAGGAAAGGCTGGCGATAGAGGTCAGTTTTAAGTTTGGCATCAACTGACTCTAAACAAATGGTTGCAATGTTTTATTTCCTATTTCTTCTGCTCTTCTGAAGTTATGGTTTATATGTATAAAGTAATAGTTTTACCATCAAACCTTAGAAAATTAAGTTTACCTAAATGCTATGCCATTTGGTTGTATTTTTTATATTTTTTTCCATTTTGTCTAAAAATTCATATATTTTTCTTTTGTGTGTGGTAAACAAACACTGTATTCTCATAGGAAAAGCTGGCGATATAATTGTGTCAGGGTAACATCATTTTTCATGATTGTCATTTTACACTTTGTATGTGCAAATGCATAAAGATCCATTATTGTGATCGCTATATATTTTTATAATATTGCATATTTATATATTTTAACGAGAATGTCCAGGTTTACTCAAACAAAGCCGCGGTGTAAAAAGCACAAACTAGTGAATTTATTAAATAAATTAATCTTTGTTTAGTTTTTTAAGATCGACAAGAGGAAAAAATGAAGCATTTTTATATTGCTACAAATGTTACATTATTGTAAAGAAAATATATTTATTATTCAGTCATATTGTTATAGATTTAATAAAATATCCAATGTGTTTTAAATTCAGAATAGTGAACAATCACTATTTTTTCGCACGCTTCTTTCTTATGGAAATATTTTATTCTCTTAAATATTACTCTGAGAATGTTTTTGTGAAAATATGTAATAACTGTGTTATGGACTCATTTTTAATCCTCTGAGCGTTCGAGGGCTTTCCTGCATTTTCATAAAAATGCTTATAAAACTAATGTTAATTTAATTTTTTTCCCTGTTTGTTTCTGAAATTTACTTTAGGTTCTTTTATTTGACATACATCTTAAAATACAATTATGTAAAAAAAAAATTGCGTACAACTAATTGCAGCTGTTTTGGTGAAACGGAAAATAAATGGGCAAACACTGCTTAGAGGGTTTAAATGTAAATTTATGACAAAAATATACATAACTGTTGACATGGTTTGAAATTGAAGACTTTTTCTTTTATGAATAAATTAATTCGGTATTGAGGTAAAACAGATTATTTGATAAAATTCTTTGCCAGGGTGTCGAATTCGAAAATTTGGTTCAAGATGCCAATTTTGACAGCATTTTCTGAAAGGCCTTCTTCTGAAAAATGAAAGAAAAGCTATTTAATTTCACAGTTTACGAATAAAAAAATCTGCCAATTTTAAGCATTAACAAACAAAAATTAATTCTGTGATGTGTGAGAGTGTAGCCATTTTGGAGTTGAAACCTTTCTTTATAGAGCATACCCTATGAATTTGCAATCCATGGAGCATATCAACATAACATATCCCCTCAGACATTTCCTCATGTAATGGAAGATGACTGCACATTAATGTTAGATCTACTACTCGAATGCAGACTACCTACAGGGTGTCTTCTGTGTGCAGTCTACTTGAAGCCATTCTACCTGTAGCTACAGGGGTGAAGGGCCTAAACTACGTTAGTGTTTTGGATTTAATATCTTCATGTACACAACTGCTTATTTTGGTCAGTTTTACTTTTGTAGTTGTATGTTACTTCTGGATAATATTTACACAATTGCTGCATGTGAAATGTGTGATTTAAAATTGTTGTCATAGTCTAAAACCCCATAAAGATTCATGTTTAACTGTCTGGCCCTCTCTGTCTGATTTTGACTTCTTTAATGATCCAAAGTCACCTATGACATTTTTTTGTAGTGCCTCAAAGTCACTATAATTAAATCACTATTTCAGGTTCATTTTTCTTAGCAAGTGCTACTCCATTATTTTTATATTTTTTCCACATGTTTATTGATTTATTTCAAAAGAGAAATTGTTATTTGTGATTGTTTCTTCCTTCATAAATTTAGGAAATAACTGTAGTGTTTATTACTGTGCTAAATTTATTTGACTTCGGTTTTCTATAGTGATTTTAATTTTTTGTTAGAAGCTCATTTACTTCTAAATATGCTTTTGATTAATTGAAAAATATGATAGATTAACATAATTTATTTACAGATGCAGAAAGAAAGGTAATTACAGAAAAATGTTCACTTTCATTCCCGTGATAACACTAGAGTAGACAAAATTACTTAAAGTTTGAAATATGGAACAAAATAGTTCTGTAAACGAGCATTTTGGAAAAGAATATCCTAACTTGCACAAAGGAAAATCCTTTGTTTGTGAGGTATGCAAAAAGAATTTCTCTCACAAGAGTAAATTAATTAATCATCTGTTAATTCATACTGGTGAGAGACTTTTTGTGTGCGAAATATGCAATAAGAAATTCTCTCAGAAGAGCCATTTAATTAGACATCTGTCAATTCATACTGGTGAGAAACCTTTTTCATGTGAGATATGCGACAAGACGTTCTCTCAAAATAGTAATTTAAACAGCCATCTGTCAACTCATTCTGGTGAGAAACCTTTTGTGTGCGAGATATGCTCCAAAAAATTTTCTGATAGGAAAACCTTGAAAAATCATCTGTTAATTCATACTGGTGAGAAACCTTTTGCGTGTGAGATATGCAACAAAAAATTTTCTCAAAAGGGACATTTAAACAGTCATCTGTTAATTCATACTGGTGAGAGACTTTTTGTATGCGAAATATGCAGTCAGAAATTCTCTCAAAAGAGCCATTTAAGCATACATCTGTCAATTCATACTGGTGAGAAACCTTTTGCATGTGAGATATGCGACAAGAAGTTTTCTTCGAATAGTCATTTAAACAGCCATATGTTAATTCATACTGGTGAGAAATCTTTTGCGTGTGAAATATGCAACAAGAAGTTTTCTAAAAGTAGTAATTTAAACAGCCATATGTTAATTCATACTGGTGAGAAACCTTTTGCGTGTGAGATATGCAACAAAAAATTTTCTCGAAAGGGACCTTTAAACAGACATCTGTTAATTCATACAGGTGAGAAACCTTTGGTGAGTGGGATATGAAACAAGAATTTTTCTCAAGATTACTTTGAAAAATTGCCTATTGTTTCATACTGATGCGAAACCTTTTGTGTGTGTGCTCATGTGTTTTGACACGTGGTTATATGCAACAAGAAATTTTCACAAAGGGCTCACTAAGTACTCAGCTGCAGTCTCGTAATTTAAGGTAGCTCCATTACTTTTTTTTGACGGTACCTTCATGTAAGTTTGTCTTAAGAGAGTGTTTTTATACCAAACATAAACAGTCATCAACATGAAAATGTGGTTTAGAATTTTTTTTAATTTTAAAATGTTCATTTATGTAACAATGTATGTTAATTATTTAAAAAAATATTTTTTTTTATTATCATCAGGATTTTATAAAAAAAAAAGCACTAATCAAACTTAATTATGATTACTGCATAATAGTGCATCATAATTTGATAATGATTATTTTTATTTGAGATCATAATTATCGTCTCATTGTTAAATACATGTGGTTATATTTTAAGTTCCTTATTGCTCTTATTTAATGTAGCAACATTTATTTTCAAGCAGTTACGCTAATGTTTCAATGCTAAAAGTAAGCTTATGCAATGTAATAATAGCTACTCTGTGCACTTGTATTGAATTATTGAAATGATGTATGCATCTTTTAACCATCCCTACATTAAATTCCTTAGGAAAATAAATTTTGTACAAAATATTGTATTTTTTTAAGTTTGTATTTAACATGATATTGAAAGAAGTGGCATTCATTACAAAAAAGACTGTATTTCATATTTTTTTATGTAGTTTTATAAAGTTTATATTAAAATTTGCATTGTTTAATGAAGAAGCTCTTTTTACTCTTATAGATGAGACATTTGTATATATTTATTGTCAGGGGTTGGAAAAACTACTTTTTTATTGTAGTGAACTACAATTTCTTTATCAAAAGCGCAGTTAACTGCAACTACTTAAAAAAATGACTAGAAACTGTTTTTTCAAATGTAGTCACTACTTAGCTACTTTTTGAGATTTTATCGAAAATACAATTTTTATTATGAATTAAAGACACGGAATTAATAATAAGCTGACTTCTACTTAGGGATGTAGAGGAGGGTATATATGGGTATACACTGTATACTTTCTGAATATTTTTTAGAAACTCCACATAACCTTAGCAGCTATAGCGTATATTCTCTAGTGCATACACTCGACCATTTTTAGTTCGTTTTCACTGGGATGCAATTAAATAAATGTAAAATAGTAGACTCCCTCAAATGGTTTTGCGGAATTTAGAATTTTTCTGATTGTTTTGTTTACATTTTTTAACACTAATTTAAATGTAATAAAGCAATCAAAATAATAATAAATTCTTGCAATTTAGTAAAATATTGAAATAAGTAAAGTAGTGAACTAAATTGATAAAAAGTAAGATAATTTTAAAAATGGTTAAATTATTAAAAGTGAAGGTCAAGTAAATAATTAATGTATCATTCAATATGCATAATAATATGCATAATAATTTTCCTTGAATTATTCAATAAAACTTTCCTCATAAAGGTACCCTTTTAATTCACATCAAAATCATAAAGTAAGGAAGTTTTATTTCAGGTTTAGTCAGTCTTAATAATAAAAAAAAAATCTTGATTAATACATAAATACATTGGTGGAAAAAACTCAAGGACCACTGCTATTTTCAACGATTGCAGTTAGAAATAGATCCGCAGCAGCACGTGTAAATTTTCATGAATGTGAGATGTACTCTGCTTTGTGAAATTTTGTACTTCCGCTTCTGTTGATCACGTGATAGTAGAGATAATAGATTTTTGGCAATCGATGGGTGCTGTGAGTTGTCATTAGATGTACAAATTGAAGGAGATGGAGTGAAGCTTGTACATTGAAATTTTGAACATGTCTTCGAGGCTTCGTTTAGATAATATTACTCGTGGTAGAATAACACTGATAAACAAAAATTGACTTTTTATTTTTTTTCTTAAATTTAAAGATAATATTCCAATTATATACACTCTTGAGTAAATAAAAATGATATTAGAAATTTTTACATTGTTCTTATTTTTTTAAAACGAAGGATATGTATTTATAGGTTATTACGATATATCATAATTTAGGAGATCGCACAATAACGCATAATAATTATATATAAATAATAAATTTACCATCAGTATACATGCACACTGTTTATACACATTTTCCATATACTCTACACACATTTTACGCAGCTGAACACAATTTCAGTGTATTAATTTGAGTTCATTAGTACCTATTTTTGCGTTTATATTTTATTTTCAGTATCTTCTCTCTTGATGAACCAACAGTAATCGGTAAGCATTGCTGCATTCCATTGCGAATGATAACGAGACTCCATAGCAGAAATTTGTTGGTGCATGCCATGCTCGTCGCTAATTGCTCCCATATCATCTGGGAAAAAGTCAATGTGGGAGTGCAAGAAATGAAGCTTTAATGATAAGTGACAATTTACCTTTTTAAAATTATGTACCATATTTTGAACTATACACTTGTAATTTGCAGTTTTGTTACTAAGAACCCTAAGAAATTATACACAACGTCCTTAAATGAAAGCCATTAAACTTCAGATAAAGGTATACCTTGATAAATATAGGGGCTGATTATGTTCTGGTGTAAATCGCCAAACAGGTGACACTGCTATGCTGAATTTTTCATTATTTCCGCAATAGCTCCATCGTAAGAACAAATGCATGAATTTTCATCAAAGTTCAGATTGAGTTAGACGTTGGCAGAAGTTGTTCCTGATAAGGTTTGGTGTGAATCGTCTAATAGATGGCGCTGCTGTGCGCATTTTCCCGATTTTCGCAATAGATCTATCTCAAAAACTAATGCACGGATTTTCATCAAACTTCAGATTCAGTCAGACGTTAACAAAGGTTGTTTCTGATTAGGTTTTAGGGTAAATCACACAACAGGTGGCGCTGCTATGCTGCATTTTGCAGGATTTACGCTATTTTAGTAATAATGATATCTCAAGAACTAATGCATATCTTTAAATGTATATAATTTCATATCTTTTGAATCCTCATGATGGCGATAGATTGCCATTTAATGTTGGCACTCTGATAGAGAAATTCGTGGTATTAACATGTATGAATAGAGCAAAGTTTTGGGATTGGCACATCCGACTAGTTTTTTCTATGCTGTATTTGTTTCTTTAAAATTATCTAAATTTCTACTGCCACATGCTGAAATCCCCCTCCCCTTTCCCGGCAGTTTCAATGTTTAAAACTTGTATTTACAAAAAGGAAACCCTTTATTAAAAAATGCATATTATAATTTATTAGTTTATTTAATTTGTAGGTCCTTAATTTTTTTTTTTTTTTTTTTGGGGGGGGGGTCGTTCGAAATATTTAAAAGTTTTTGATTTTTATTTCAAAAAAGGTGTACGAACCCTGCAGTATTCTATCTATATATATCTATTTCTGCTTTCTCCTCCCCCTGTAAAAAGTATACAAAGTTAAAATAGTCCTTCATATGAACTGGTGCTGATTATGGTTTGGTGTAAATCGCCCAATAGGTGGCGCTTCTGTGTTGCATTTTTCACATGGAAGAAACCCATCTTATTGGCGCCTAGATGTATTATAAGTAGCAGATATTTGTTCACTTTCAGGGTCATTAGACTGTAGAAAAAAGCACTTTAAAAGGCAATAAAATAACATAATGAGATATTTTTAAACACAGATATCTCTGAAACGGAAACCAACTTTACTTTTTGTGAATATTTCCTAAATTACCAAGGGTACGGTTACTTAAATCTGTTAAAATTTTCCAAAAAAAAATTCTTGTTTATCAGTGTAATCGGAAACTTGGAAGAAGGACGCAAAATGAGAGATGTTGCTTGTGAATTTAACATATCGCACAGTATTGTTTCTAGGCTATGGGTGGAATTCCAAAAGAGTAAAATATGTACTAGGCGCATGGGAGAAGGTCGTCCTAGCAGTACGACGCCCCAAGAATATCCCTATAGTGTTATTTCGATAAAAAGGAACCGACGCATCACAGCTGGCCAATTAGCAAATCAACTTTTTGCTATCACAGGAATTAAATATCGCGGAAAACTGTTGTAAGACGTTTGAAAAAGGGTGGCGTATACGCCCGAAGACCTGTTGCGTATGTCCCACTCTTGAGACGCCAACGTAGCGCCCGTTCACAGGGGTGCCGTATGCATCGCAATTGGACGGATGACGATTGGTCTACCGAGCTATTCTCAGATGAGAGTAGAGTCAGTCTATCGTCTGATTATGGGCGTAAACTGATATGACACGAAGTTGCTAGTGCTTACTGTCGCGAAAATATTCTAGAATGAGATCGATATGGGACTTCAAGTATTATGGTGTAGGCAGGCATCATGCTCAATGGCCGCATGGATCTCTGTGTGCCTGACCAAGGGTCCATGACCGGTAGATACTACATTGAAGACGTCCTGCTTTCACATATTCGAATTTTTCGAGGTGCTGTCGGCGAAAAGTTTCGTTCTATGGACGATAGCGCAGCTTGTCATTGCACACAGTCTGTACACGATTGTCTTGAGGCCGAAGATATCCATCGCATAGATTGGCCACCACCTGACCTGAATCCCACTGAAAATGTATGGGATGCCTTGGGGAGATGTATTGATGCTCGAGAATTTCCTCCCACAAACATGGAAATCCTCATCCGTGCAATGAAGGAGGAATGGGACAACTTGCCCCAGCAGCTACTGAATCATGTTGTTCTGAGTATGCCACGCCGTGTTGAAAGTTGTCTCGCATTACACGGTGGCCACATCCCTTATTGATATGGAACTGACGATTGTTAATTGTGAGAATTTTGCTTTCTTTGTACAGACATATTTTTGGACAATATTCACGTTTCAGAAAAAGAACTTCTGGTACCCTGTATACATCCTTTCAACAATTTTTTTATTTTAAATCCTGTGTAATATTCTGTTAATACTATTGTTTACTTCTTGACGTACAATCTCACGTAGATTCTCATTTACGTGTACGTGTATATTACGTACTTCTTGGTCCTTAAGTTTTGTCCACCAGTGTATATTTTTTAAGAAGATTGTTTTGATTAGTGTTATCAACAATGTCTTCATTTTTTTCAGAAATAAGTTTATACTTATTTCATGAAAAAGCATTAGTTTAGTCATATTATCGAGAATTTCAGATTAAAATACATATAGAATTATATAAAAGTGAAAAATTCTGTAATTTTGCCCATACATCTGAACTGATCTGAAAAGTTTTTACAGAAAGTTGTTTACATCATGGATTTTAGGCATTTGAGGATTTAAGGGTACTGTATAACTAAAGGCATCAAAAGTTAAGAAATATATAACATAGAAAATAATGTCTTGTGTCTATCTTTAAAATGTTAGCTTATAAACACATTACAAATTTCTTGAGATATATATAATACAACCAATAAAAGTTACATAAAAACTATCTGGAGTTACTCCACTTTCTGAACGCGTTACCAAATACCGTGTATACCATAAATAATAATTTAACAATAAATAATAATTTAGATCATAATTTTACAAAAAAAAAAATAGACTTAAAATTAAAAAAAAAATTGATGTAGATGCATATATCCACACATACATGTGGAATCATTGTAAAAATAGCTAAAGCGGATTCAGGGTACATCATAATGTAGAAATATGCAAATATTTCTGTAAACAGTTTTCTATAATGCTTTACTTACACGGTATGTGTACGGAAAGTAAATATGCGATTAAACTAAATGTAATTTTTCAGTAATCACGAAAACAGAGTTATATATATATATATATATATATGAACGAGCGATAGAACAATGGGCTACTCTTGAAAATGTTATATTTATGCTCAGTCATACACTGCACAGATTTTGTTTATTAATCTTGCATTAATTATTGCATTAGGATATAAAATATCATTGACTTGTATTTACCAATTGATTTTTTTGCTTAACTTTCCAACACACTCTTAGTTAATTGTAATTACTATTGAAAGTTAATTGTGTTGTCTAATTTTATAATCTATAAAATTACAGAAAAATAACTGTAAATGCCAAACACTACTGTAAACAAAACAATTCTAAAAAATAAGAAAACTGTTATTAAAACATGAAGACCGAATGACGAGTAAATAAGGAAAAATACTAAATAAAATACTAAATCCTTTGATTTGATTTCAGCAGAAAGTGTCAAGGGAAAAATCTATGACTTCGTGCGGTGTATACTCCACACTGCGCACACTATTTCTATACGCAAATTGTAGAGCAGAGCAAATTTTGTGCAAAAAAAGCAAGTTACGGCCATGTGATTTATAGTTTGGCATTTTCTCCTGAAGTAGTGTTATAAGTAGCGTCGGTCTCGCTACAAACGACTAATTTTTGCATCACTCTACTCGCTACACTACATTATTCAAAATGTAGCACGCTACATTACAAACTACTGTAAAAAGTAGCAATTACTGTAGTTTCGCTACTTCTGACATCTGTTTATTGTTAATGACAACTCTGAATTCTTTAACGTTTTAAATCAACTATTTCGGTAACTCGTGTTCTCGGTTATTCAGTTTATGACATCTATTTTTCATAACTTCACTTCTCCGTGTTTTAATGTAGTATTTGAAGTGTCTTGTTCTACTTAACTGAGGCAAATCTGTTTTAATAGCATGATGTGTCTTGGTTATCGCAAATAAAATTAATGATAGTTTCCAATTTTGTTTTTGATATATTCCCACAATTAAATGGGTCGCCTAATTATACAGAATCTATCGTATTTTTTTTTTTTTTTTTTTTTTTTTTTGTTGTTGTTCACATACATTTTTTAAAATTTCATATTACGTGTCATCATGTAAAATACTCCGGTATTTATTTTTAAATGTATAAACCTGGGTAAATACCCAAATAGGGTGTTTATTCTTCAACTAAACATAGCTGTGAAAAAAAAACTTATATTGCTATTAGTTATGATGAATTACTGAAAAAGAAATAAAAATTTTGAACTTTAGATTTCTCACCTCATAAATTTTAAAGAAATTCAAAATTTACATTTAAGTATTGAATTTAAATTATTTTTAAATTATAATGAAGAATGTAAAAAAAAGGCTAATCTGTTAATTCAGAAGAATTCTATTAAAAAAGATAATTTTATTTAAAATTTATTAATATTTTTTATTTAAATTAATAAAAAATAATTTTATAATTTTTTTCATATTAGATGTACTTAATATGCACAATACCTTTTCTGCTAATGGTATTAGTATTATGCAGGTTACTTCAATAAAGGAGGATCTAATCTTTCTCACAAAACTTTTCTTCCCTTTACAGATTGTTTTACTCTGTAAATAACTACATACGTCTTAAGTTGTTTAATTTCATACGATGATCAATTTCATAAATAAATATCATGTATATCTGATGGTTTTAAAATGTACCACCCCATGCATTCTAACCACCAAATTTTCTCAGAAAACAACTAAAATAGCCATTTGACTCGAAATCATGTATTCTTTCATTTTACCTTAAAAAGAAAGGCTCAGGGCTCGACTTCATACTGAAATTGTACCAAACTCTGAAATTTTCGATACGAGCATCCAATTTTCACATCCCATTTGGCTTTTTCATTCGATTTTAGTGTAGGACACAATAAGGAGGTCATTCACTCAAGTAGTTTAGGAGTAATGGAGATTTAATATTTGGAATTCCTATTGTTAAATTCATTTTTAATCATTGCAAAACAGCAATGTGGGTAGTTTTGAAAACAAAATTATAGAAATACTTTGCAGAATAAACTCTAATTTTATAATTCAGATATTTGAAGGCTTTGGAAATCTATTTTTGTTAAAAAGATTCATAGGTTACAATTCCTAATTTTTTCGAGAAAAAAAATTTAAATTAATTAAAAAAAAATTAATTGTAACTTGTGAATTTTTTAACATAAACCTATTTCTAGAAACTTAGTTATGATAATATAAAATGACAGCTCATTCCGCCAACTAGTTTTTTAATTATGCTTAAAAAAATTTCCTGCATTGTAATCTGTTTTGCAACAATTACAAATGAATCTAGCATTAGGAATTAAAAAATTACGTTGGTACAATTTCAGTGTGTGATTTCACCCTTAGCCTTATATTTTTGTAAACATAAATTGAAATAATCACGATATCCAGTCAAATGGCTATTCCTCTTTTCTCTTTTTTTCCACTGGCAATTTGGACATTTTTGCAAAATTTACCTCCTTGCATCACTAGATTTAAAATATGTTAGAAAATGGAGAGGACTAATGGAAACATTCTTTTTTTTATTAGTCTTGAATTAGTTTGTTCATTTTCATTTATTTTCCTTTTTTTCTTTTTGCAAAATGGTTACAGGAAGTAATTTTATATACAAAACATATTAGGTTGTTAATTTTTTCATACACTAAAAAAATCTTTGAAATGAATCAATTAGTTCTACAATTGGTTTAAAAATCGAGACTTTCTACATTTTTCAGTGTGGTTCCAAAACACATCATCTAAAAGTTTTCTATTTAGCTGATAAGCTTCTTCACTAACTGCCATAATTTGTAATAAAATCTTATTATCGTTTACGCTTTTAACCCTTTAAAGTTCTTTCAACAAATAGTTTCCCAACGTAGATTATTTTTCTCATTATTGTTTTCTGATGGGCTAATGTGTTGAATTGGTTCTTTTTGTGCATGTTAACTGTCCCATAATTCTTATTCGTTCCTCCATACAGTTGCATACTGGTAACAAACAAATTTTTCAGAAAATAAAAACCTGCTTTTCTACACTTTCATTAGAAAAATAAAATGTTATTAGAATATTATTAGTATCGTTTGTCAGTTTTGAATTAAAATTAGGTGGTCATGGCGCGTGACTACCGCCCTTGAAAGGGTTAACTAATGTTAAAGTGCCATTGAAATCATTCTTTATTGCAAATGCATTTGAAAGTTTTAGATATTCAAATTCGGATAAATTTTAATTTATCATATAACACAGAACACATATCACACGGAATCTCAAATTCTGCATAAAAATAATTTAAGTAGTACCATTTTGTTTTTAAATCGTTGAAAAAACGACAATACATGTCGTTGAAAAAACGTTAATCTTTAACATTATAAATTCGAAAATATGTCTCTTTGATTCAATTATTTTCCAACGGTAAATGTACCTACATTCTCAAAGCAATAACCACCGCTTTTAAAACGTTATTCGAAGATCCAATACCGTCGTTAATTTTACTATTTTTTTTCAAAAAAAAACGTTTAAAAATAGGAATATGTCCGCAATATTGTATTGTTATTTGCACTTTTTTAAAAGACATTTTAATTCCTAAAAAAAAAGTTGTAAAATAATGGTAATTCAGAAAGATTAAACCTATTAAGACTATTAGGCTGTCAGAAAGTCTATTAAGGCTGTTAGAAAGATTAAACCTATTAAGGCTGCAATTTCCGAATCCTGCTCGGTAATGTTAAGTCTGTGGGAGTGTAATGCATTTGTATATTTAAAATATCTCTGCAGGAAATTAACATTTGTAACTGTTTTTTTGTACTCTTCTCAAAAGATGTTTATTTTTTCTCAGTTCTTAAAATATTTCTAAAATCTATGCTTAATTGAATATTTTATGTGTTAAAAGCTGACGAAAAGCAAGATTTTAACAATTCACATAAAATTAAGTATATACTAGAAATACTTTAACAACTAAGGAAAAAAAGAGACTTACTTTAAGAAGAATGCACATAAAAAGGTTAAAAATATTGATTTCTTTTGGAGATATTTAAAATATACGATACGAATGCACTACACGCCCACAGCCATAGACTTAACATTAGCGAGAGGACTTCTGAAATTCACTAACAGCCTTAATGGTAAATTTTCTTATATAATTATAATTAGCAAAACTTTTATTTTTTTAAGACCTGTTCTAAAACGTTTTTAACAGCTTTCTGTTCCATACAAAAATAGATTAGTTTTATTAATCAGTTTTTTCCCCCATACTATTTTTTCTTTATACAAATATGAATTTTTTTTAAGAATATACCCTTTTTTACTAAAGAAATATGAAAAAAATGAATACTGTTTTTAGAAACATTTAACTAGCAGATATAAAAGAAAAATCTTTTAAAAATATCTCTTAAGATATTTAACTTATAATATTCTTAAATGAATCTGAAATTTTTATCGCAGGTCCATACAGAGGGGTGGGGAGTTGGGGGTGGAGACGGTGCAAATTACCAGGGCCCGATTTTTGTTCAGTTCCAAAGTTGTGTAAAGTCACAGGTTAAGTTTTTAATTTTGATATGTTTCATACTATAAACTTTTTTATTCCAAATTAATTGATGAATTCAATTAAAATTCAACTGTATTTTCAATAATTTAATTTTTTATTTAAAACTTTTTAATGAAAAAGAAATTACAAATACAACATAAACTGTAATACTGAAAAAGAAATAATAAAATTGTAAGCAAATATTACTATATAGATTTTTTTTTTAATTACCATCCAGCAAATTTATTTTTAAATAGAGAAAGCCTGTTTATAACGAAATCCTGCAATAAACGAAAAAACAAAGTTCCAGCTCCCCCCTACCCCCAAAATGGTATTATGCTTTGTTAAATTTATATAACCTGCATAAAACAGAATTTATCCCTGGTCGTTTTCGTTTCCGTCCAAGCAGGTTTTATTGTATCTTACTTCTGGTAGGCCCGTAATAATATTCTTAAATGAACCTGAAATTTGTATCGCAGGTCCGTACAGACAGGGTAGATACGGTGCAAATTACCTGGGACGAATTTTGACTCAACAAATCTTTTATCAAATCGGGAGTTTCTGATAAGGGAGGCAAAGTTACTTTAACTTCATGACAACACTTCTTTCTGCTGTTAAATTCCCATTTCCAATACAGTGCTTTGCGGAAATTGCACGTTACACTCAAAGTCCCACAGTTATGCTCTGGAACGTTTAAATCAGTAATTTGGATTTCAGAAGCAACACGTGCATGCTGCGGTTATTAAGCCCATTTTGGCGATCGCTTATGCGCTGTGTTTGATGGCGTTCTCGATCCAAAGATTTTCTCTTCTTAATTTGGCTTCTTCTTCCCTTTCAAGCACTCCCCGAGATCTTTTACGGGCATTTCAAATGATATTTTGAAGCTCCATAATTCAGCGAAAGTCATTGGAGCGAAACGTAAATAAAGCCGATTGCCCTAAATCCTGCCAAAGGATTTTTACACAATAACCAATGAGATCCGTTTCTCGGACGTTGCCATTAAACAATAACAATTAATCACGATTTCGGTGCCACGTACGTTAGCGTAATATATATATATATATATAGATGTTTGATCAGGTTCTATCACTACTAATTTGCAACCTTTATTTTTAAATCGGTTTGATATTTCATAAGACTGCATAAAAATCGTAATTTAGAATATTTTTAGAACGCTTTTCGCTCACTTCATCCTTTCAAATTTAGAATTTTCTTTCGACGGTTCTTAGAAAGCATTTGCATTTTTTAAGTAATTACCATGTCAAATTTTAAAATGTTAACCGCCCCCCCCCCACTTTCATAGAACCGCACTTTAGAAAATTTCTTGTCCCTGCAACACCCAGGTGGTAGTGACAACAACATAAAATATAGCTTATAGAGGAGTAGGGACTGTCAGCATCAATTTCCAACCATTACTTTTGAAATTGGTTTGGTACTACCTAAGATGGCGTAGAAATCCCAAGAACTTCCCCAACACTTTTCGCTCATTTTCACCCCTTTTTAAATTTCGAATATTTTAAGAAATGTTCTTAGAGATCATTTATATCTTATGACTAACTACCATGCCAAATTTCATGGTTCTAGGCCCTTCAGTAACACAAAAATCGCATTTTTAGAAAGTTTTTTTTCTCCTGCACCCTCTTTATGTCAGTGGCACCGACATAAAATATAGCCTATGTGTGAGAAAGGGCTGTCACCATCATTTTGACATTAAAATTTTTGCACCCTCTGAAAATTCAAGGTCTGCGCCCTTTTCTCTGTCCCAGTCCGACGCTGCCTCCACATGCATTCAGATTTATTCCAGGTTTGTATTTGAAATCAAACTTAGAGATCAGATTAGTCCCATTTTAGCAACAAATATTTCTAAAAAACAATCTTCATTGTAAAATTAAATTCAAATGTTGTAAAATTCTACCACGAATATTATTATTTAGAAAGAGTGTTGGCCGAATAAGAGATACGCAAGTTACTGGCAATCTTTTTATTCTCATGTCTTTCTCCCTTTCACGAAAAGAGGGACAAAAAAAACAATGATAAAAATTACTTACTAGTTTCAAATTTTATGTAATTTAATTACAAAAACTTATTATTTTAGAAATTATTGTTTTTCTGTCTCAATTCAAATAATAAATATTCTAAGATAAGATAAGAGAGAGAGAAAGGCTTCTAAATTTAGCATATGTTCACAATTTTAGTTGACAATCAAGAAAAGCCTGCTTTCTTTTCAACACTGACCACTTTCTGATGACACTTCACCGAAAAGGGAAAATACAAGAATTTTTTTAATTCATATTACGTTGTTTAATTAAAGCTTAAATACATTTCTTAACACTTCTAATGTCGAACTGTGTGGTTCCATTGTTTTAAATGTCAGCGTTTATTTGATAAATGTTTTATCTTAAACTGGAATTTAAAATTTCAAAAATTTAAACTGGGGTACTCAACTTAGATAATTAAAATTAAATATGAATTTTCAATAAAATAGCAAATAAATTTTAAAACAGATATATTTTAATAGCAGGTTTATACAAGAAAAATATGTATATTTTTAAATGTAATATGCAACAAAAAATGAAAATAAAATTTTCATTAATAATTTATAAAAATTTGATGAATTGGCAACTTAAAAAAATTACATAAATTTTCTTATTTACGTCATTAACTAAAATATTTGATCCAACTAAACATTTTTAAATTTTATTTTAAAACATTGGCGCAATGAAATAAACTGAATGTTTGAAAATTGTTCAGAAATTGAATGAAATATGTAGAAATTGTCGAGCAAATCTGAATATTACATTATTTTTTTTCGTGATAAATGAATGTAAAAATAACACCTTTCCTTTCTTGGTTTTATTGCAGAGCTAAAAGGAAAAATTACATTTTTATAAACATGTACGTAAATTTACTTTGAGTAAGACTATTGCAAACCAAAGTTACAAAAATAGTATTTAAAAAAAGTTCAAAATTTTCACTTTAGAAAACTAAAGCGTATTGAGGTTACCACAGTACTTAAAATATAAACTAGCAAGGATAACCGAGCTAAGCTCGGTCAAAATTAGCCTTGTATTCAATTCGATATTTTATTCTCACTGTATCGTTCTTGCTGTTTAGATACAATTTGCATGATCCTTATACAGAGTGACCCAAAATGACCCACTAACCGAATATTTTTACCATGCGACGTAATCAATGCTCTTCTCGAACCCGAAAATGATAGAATACAAAATTTAGTCAAAATCGTTAAAGTCGTTTTATAGATATTATTGCTTTACCCACGGTAACCCAAAAGTACCCACTAATCTTAATTTATCGAACGCGTGACCTATCCCAATGGTCTTCTCGTGCTGGGAAACAATGTAATAAATTTTTTTGTCAAAATCGTTTGAGCCGTTTACAATTAGCTTGACTCACAATGACCCAAAAATGACACACTAATCGAATTTTCTCGAACATACGACTTAGCCGAATGGTTTTCTCATGCCCAGAAACGTTATAATACAAAATTTTGTCAAAATTGTTTGAGTCGTTTTTTAGATACAATTTGCTTGACCCACAGTGACCCAAAAAATGACCCACAAATCGAATTTTTTCGAACATGTGACTTAGCTTAATGGTCTTCGCATGCCCAGAAACAATATAATACAAATTGTTGTCAAAATCGTTTGATTTGATTCATTTTTTAGATACAATTAGCTTGACCCACAGTGACCCACTAATTGATTTTTCTCGAACATGTGATTTAGCCTAATGGTCATATTATGCCCAGAAGCGGTATATTACAAAATTTTCTACAAATGTTTTGAACATTTTTTTAGTCACAATTAGCTTGACACCTGACCCACTGTGACTCAAAATGACCCACTAATCGAATTTTCTTGAACATGCAACCTAGCCCAATGGTATTACCGTGCCCGAAAACGATAGAAAGCAAAATTTCGTCGAAATCATTAGAGTCGTTTTCTAGATAAACATAGCTTGACCTACAGTGACCCAAAATGACCCACTAATTTGACTCTCTAATTTGTGACTCAGCCCATTGGTCTTCTCGTAATCCAAAACAGTAGATTACAAAATTTAGTCAAAATCGTTAGAGCTGCTTTTTAGATAAATTTATCTTGACCCCAAATGGCCCAAAAATGACCCACTAATCGAAATTTCTCGAACATGTGACATAGCCCAACAGCCTTCTCGTCTCAAAAGCGGTTGGGTACAAAATTTAGTCAAAATCGATCGAGCCGTTTTTTAGATATAATTAGCTTGACCCTGACCCATTATGACCCACTAATTGAATTTTCTCGAACATGTGACCTAAACCAACGAACTTTTCGTGCCCGAAAATGGTAAATTACAAAATTTAGTCAAAATCGTTAGAGCCGTTTTCAAGATAAAATTTACATACACACCAAATTTTTGCTCGTATTATAATATAAGATGATTTATAAAATATACACTCCTTTATAAAATATTCCGCATTTTGGATCCAAGCAGCATCTGAAATTTTAAACATTAGCATTTTTTGCAAGTTTATGTTTTCCATTAGATTAAGCAATTTTTGTAAAAAGATTTAAATTTTGTTCGAAAACAATACTGTTTTGTCGTCATCCTTTGCAATAAATTCGAAGCTTGGAAATTATTAAGTAATACAAAATATTGTAGAAATTGTCAGGAAAATCTGAATATTCTGTTAAATTTTTCTTCTTCTGATTATTAACGTAAAAAACACTTTGTCACGAAAGTCTCCATTTTTGGTTTATTACACAGCTACATATAATAAAATGTAAAAATAATGAACATCTATTTTCTCTTATAAAACCTCTTTGTACTTCCCTATAATTGCGTCCCTATATTTACGTAATTTACATAACTTTAGTAATGTGAAGTGCACAAATAAAGTAAACGAATGAAATGTTGCAACTCAAGACCTTTGAATTATCTGAATCATTGAAATATGTACTTTTAATTTTGAAACCATTTTCTTTTTAAATCTGCATAAAAATTATCCTTGAGATTCAAGATAACAAGAGAAAATTAATATAAAAAGATTTATGGTTATAAGGTATTAAAAAATTCTTAAAAAAAAACTATAAACTTTTTAAATTTAATTTTTCAGAATATTATTTCTGCATTATAAATAATGCAAAGAACTCCATTAAATGCTTTATTTGAAAAGACAAGTTTAAGTTGCATCAATAAATACATAGGAAAATGATGAATGACATTTAGCAACTTTTGAAACATTGCAATGTTTGTTTGGAACATACTGCATAGCACGCCCGGTCTATGCTGCCTAAGGCAGTGGGGACCTATTCCAAAGGACCATGTTCAGATATTATTTTTTTTTAATATGAATCGCGGTTTTAAATATACGCAATCCGTTTGGAAAAATCGACGGGATCGGGAAACGCTGGACGGGGCAGCAAATTTAGTATAAAATTCATAAATAAGCCAAAAGAAAAAAAAAGTTTTATTTATCTGATGAATGGGGATATTTATATAATGCGTATTTTAGAAAAAAAATCGTGAAATAGTTACATTTAAAACAACTTGAAACGCCAATTAGAATGAGTGTGTCAACTCAATACATTAAAATACATCGAATAATTCACGTCATAATTGCAGCTTTACAAATGAAAATGCTAAATTTTATTAGAACAAGAGGCCATTTTCACCAGTAGAATCAATTTGCCTTTGTAAATTTAGAAACAATTCTTTAAAATTAAAATTTATATTATTACTAGCAGACCCGTCCGGCGTTGCACGTGCTCGTGATGAATAACCCTTAAATTGAGCTCAAATTTTTATAATTTTATATTTATCTGAATTTATATTTTTTAATGAAAAATAATGAATTGAAAGTATATGCTTTTTATTTTCTGCGAAATTTGATTTTTGGAGTCTACGCGTACCGAAAGCGAGCGGAGGTAAGGGCATTGCCCTTACACATTCAACGAATCAGGTTCCATACCAAAGGAATATTTCATGTTTTTAAAAGAATAACTTTTACGGTGTTCAGGGAATGTTCGATGTTCTGTTATTGCTGATGTTGTACTGATGAAGCCGTGCATTGCGCGGCGAAACATCTATTTTTTTAATTAAATGTTTTATGCATATTTTCAATTTAATTTCTCTTTTTCAATGCAGTCAAGTTTGTCTAGTGTTTCGTAATTAGTTTGAACTGCAAAATGATTCCTATAGTGCATAATATGAGTGCATAGTATTTATCTTTCACTTACAGAGATATATAAAAGAATTCTGTTACTAGACATGACTATGATCGATAATTCCTGAAATTTACAAGCAGAAACAATTAATCTTTTTTTTTTTACCACAATAATATATATAAACAATCTTATAGTAATTATTGCAATATTTATACTACTCTGACTTTGCATTTTTTTCAAACAAATCATTAATTTGCGGCATCCATACTCTGAGATGCCTGAAACCAAAATTCCCAACCCAGATAGCATAAAAGTGACATCCGTTGGGCGGTATACATCCATACCTAATAATGATCTATTTATGTGAAAATGTGGGAAGAGTTCTGCATCTTGTTCTGTTCTGGTATACAAATTATTAAAAAATATATACATTTTGATTGTTTATATATATTTATTATTGTTAATTTTTTTGTTTGGGATGTTAGGCGTGTCTTAATAAAAATCTATACAAAAGTCAAGGAAATGAACAGTTCTTATCAGAGAATGAGCGCTAAATTTTCCAGTGAATAAAAAGGCAACAATTTAAAAATATTTATGTTTCACACTATGCTATTTCTTTTACAATTTGTAAAAATAACTTATAACATGTTTTTACTGAATTACGGCATAATAATTATCATTTAAACTTAGAATTATAAATAACTCGAAAAATCCTCACTTTTCAAAGTGTTGAAATTTATTATAAATTACAGATTTATTAAAATAAAAATTATATTTCCTGAAATGTTTTGTCCCTATACTTCTCTATTTCAAGAACAAAGTAATCTCCAGATGAACGGAAAATGCTGCAGAGATATATTGTGAAAATTACGGAAATATACGTTTTTATTATGTCTTTTATATGATCCTTAAAATACCAGATCTTATCTTCCACTGCAGGCCACTTCCAATTCTAGACCTGTGGTCCACACATCGTCATGGTGCTTGTTTCATATTTCCCAATTATTTTATTTCTTACCAGTCCAAAAAAGAATTCTTTCCATATTCAACAATCACGTATAATTTATCAATTGCTATTTCATGTAAGGGTCGTAAAGTACTGTCACTAGTGTTGTACTCTGGACTGTCACATTTGTTTAAATCTTCCAGGTTATCCAAAATACTATCAGAGTCATACAAATATATCATCAGATGATGTTTCTTCATAATTTTTTATATTTTTATTTGATTTTTCCCCTTTCAGTCCTTCAAACTTCTTTTCTTTCTTAAATGCTCTTACTTTTTGTTTTCTCCTCTTGTTTCTTCTTTAAATCTTTTTTCAACTAGTTCAGCCTCAACAAATTTTTGTCACTTTACTGAAGTTACAGTGAAAGGAACTCGTTTCTTTTTTCTTGTATTTTGTTTTATTTCAGTCCAATGGAGACGATCTTTCGAAATATTCTCTAGTGTTGTACATTTGTTCTTCGCTTTCACTGTTTTTTTCCCAGGAGTGCCTAATGTCAAAAGGTAAAGCAAATCAGGCTTAGATGTCAGAGGTAGGAGAGAATCCACCACACTTTGATCCAAAGCGTTCTGAAGTTGTAGACTTTCTACAAAACTGTCAGCTTCATTTGTGGAAGTTGGTTGTTGATACTTAAGTCAAAATCAATATTTAAGATTCCCTCATCGTTATAAGAGTTCGTTGAAAATGTTTCAACTTCAATGGGAAGATTTTGTGTAATATGGCAGCCTTCTACTTTTAATTTATATTTCTTCCATATTGAAAAAAGCACAGGTTCTTGGAGTTTCACTAAGCTTAAATCATTATTTAAGGTTTCAGTAAAATATTTTACCATATCTGTAGGAAGTTCAGAGTGAAGTGTTTAGAGAAATGACTCAGCATTTTTCTCAGAGCAGTTCGTTTTTTCACAAGTTTTCTTGCCAGTTAGCTGTTTGTGTCTCTTTTGCATTCATTTGTTAAAAGTCTATATTTTCAGCATTAAATGAGAAAATACTATATTTCTTGAAATAATGTTTTGTCTTGATGGTAACAATTGGCGTGTCAAAAACTTCTTTAAAACTGGGCGAATAAATTAATTCTACTTATAATATTTCCGTTATTCTGCTTCCGATGTCTGAGTGATGTACTCCATGAAACTTTGAGCGGACGGAAAACACCTATATCACAGCGTTGAACCACATTAGTCGCATTTGGCAAAAGGCTGAAAAAGGAGAATTCGTTTCTCAGAGCAAAATTTTCTTAATTCCAAATTTGCATGGGATTTATGTCCATCCAAAACAAAAGTTAGCTAAAGCGTATTGCTTTGTTTTTCTAAGGTGCAAATGTGTAGAAAGAAGCCTGCAATTTTTTGGAACCATGGATTTTCCAGTTTTTGGACCGCATTATACATATACGGTCACCACATAAAAGAAGGTCAGAACAGTTTTCCTCAAATTTTCTTATACCCATATTTCAGGCATTATAGTAGCCATTAGTATAGACACTTTTTCCACATTTGTTGAACATTAATATAGAAAGACTCATGACACTTAATTTTCATTTTAAAAAATCTTTTATCTTTCGTTTTGTACATATTAAAATCGAAATTTATAATTTACATTCTGTTTATTTTCTTAAAAACAAAAACACATTTCTTTATTTAAAAAGGACATATATTCCGGTATATCGTTAAAACGATGCTATTTATCAATATATACTGCATTGTCCATACTCTTTGGCACTTCTCTGAAAAAACGTTTTCGTCCTTTCTAGGACTTCATCAGTTTCGCTTTTGACCTTTTAACTTCTCTCTCTTTTCACTTTCCCCTTTTTCCAGCATTTTTAGCCAACAGGAGTAAACATTTGCATGTGCTATATCGTTGCATACACTTTTTCTGTCGAGGTTAATCTCTATAGCCTCTCTCATCAGGGTGTTGTGGGGATTATCATACGTAGCTATTTTTTCTATTTTAATTGATTGAAGTATTATGGGGTTTTTTAAATTTGTTCTTGAGAAGGCTGTTGCTTGATTATTATATTTTAAGTCGCGAATATGCTCCTTATATCTTTCGCTTGGTCATCCCGATGTATGTAATTTCCTTATTTTTTGTATCTGAGGCTTTAATTTTATATACTCCTGCCGTCTGTAATTCTTCGTATCTTTCAGCTTCATTTCGTATCGTTTTAAATAGGGAGGGGTTGGGTGTGATTGGGACTATCTTTCCAAGCTTACTTATTTCGCGTTTTATTAAAGTTTACCTCTTCAAGATATTTTTTGAGTTCTTGGAACCACTGTGGAATACTATTTCCTGTGAGACAAGATTTCCCTTTTGATATTATTTCTGTATTACGTTGTATTCACCTTGGATGTCGTTTTAGAAAAGGAGTCACCCACAGCTCCCCAGAACGGTTATCTATAAATGGATTTTTCTTCCTGTTTGTTTTATGACTTTGTAAACATCATCTTTTACTTCATCTTTATGCATTGCAAATCTAACTTTAGCTTTCCCAACTATCCAATTTTCAAGGAGTTTTCTTCTTCAAAGGACAACACAGGGAATGGTCCCATATGCCTACCTTCAATTGTTTTCTCTCGCAGTTTCATAGACAGCGTGGCTTTAGGAATATTAAAATGAAGAGATGCGTTATTCAAACTGAGCTGACCCGACCTCACAACTTGTAAAGTCAAGTTGAGTCAACTGAGTTTCAAGGTCCTCAGTTAAATAGATGAACTTTCCATATTTTCCTTTTGAGCAATCTTCTTGGGCATCAGTAAGGATATTTCTATCAGTCATCTAAAAACAATTAGAAAAAAGATTTGCAGCACATCAACAATTAATACATTTAAAAATGTGTGTGTGTATGCTCTTTTGTTATGTTTTTATATCTGTTAACTTTTCATTTGTCACCATTGTTGAAAACATTGAATTCAAAATATAGGCTATAATAGATACGACAGAAACATAAAACCGAAACAGTTCATTCTTTAGGAAAAGTAGCCTAATGTATTCCTTCCAGTGAACGAACCCTTGTGTTCAGTCTTTTGTTAGAGACTGTTTTCAGTTCATTTAGTGAATTTATTGCATATATAATGAATAAAACAATAAAGAAACACGTAGTTTGCTTTGATTCTGTGCAACACGGACAATTCCCAGTGAATGAACAAGTGTTCATTCATTGGACTTTTAACATTTGCCTAACCAGTTATTAAACACCCCCTATTCTTAAATTGCACTTATTCTACAATGGTTAAAACAATTAGAAATATAGATATAATAAGTATATTTAATGTATGTTCAACGAAATTTGTACATAATGCAAATAAAAACAATTAAATCTTATCAGCCTCATGAAATGACACAGCACTTACCTTATTATTTCACCACAGAAACCATGTGCTACTCAGACATGAAAAATCCAACATGTTCTCAAATTAAAATCATATAACTACAGTAACTAGTCAGGAATGAGATAACTTTCTGTTGAATACAATTAAGGAATGTCGTAACCCCATCTAGTGGGAGTTTTTTAAACCTTAATCTATTAAAATATTTACTAATTGTTCATTCACTAGGAGCTGTTTACTTACTGGTCAGACTAATCTATATGAAAATTTATACATCATATACAAGACTATACTAAAGTATTTGGAATGTATTACTGTCTACAGTCATCCTTTTTACATAAGATTTTATTCATCTTCTGAAATAGTTTTCTGATTGGCTGGTAAAATTATATCATCACTAGAATATGACAAGGTGGTCTCTTATAATTGATAAGATAATAATATAATTAATATGGTAAGATATCATATAATTGATTAGATAAACATCACCTGAAAAGACGGTGTTTATCTAATAAAACAACAGCGTAAAGCATAACTGTAGATATAGTAGAATCCAGAAATTTTTTCTCTAAATTGTAAACACAAAATTAATGAGACACTATACTATTTGGTGGGGGGAGGGGGAAAAACCATCTTAAAGAAAAGTATTTTTAAACTTAAACATTTATCACAAAATCAGTTTTTCTGTAAAAATACTTCATTATGTGAAAACATGAAAAAGTACAAAATCATGTATATACCATAAGTTTTTATTTAAATATTCTCAACCAGAATAAAAAATCTTGCGGGCATAAAAATCTATATAATATAAAAAATAAATAAATCGAGGATTGTACATTTTTTGAGATAGAAATTAAGATGAAAATAAAAAAAAATTTGTCACACATCTGATGTTGAGGCTCCATATCTACTGATTTACCAGTTTAAATTAGAAATATCTTCATTGGTCCCTGTTTCATTATAGTGACTGTAATATTTAACAAGAAATAGCATTTCTTTAATACTAGAATATACCAATGCTCCCATAAAAATAATTATCAAAATTAGTTAATAGCGAATAATGAATTATGGGAGAGAAAATCAACATTTAGATCACTCTATTGTTAATTTTTTTTTCATAAATCTTACACAAAATCTTTCTTACCAGTATGAATTAAGAGATGCAGGTTGAAGTTACTCTTATGAGAGAATTTCTTGTTGCACATCTTGCACAGACAAGTTTTCTTCACCAGTATGAATTAATAAATTATTTTTCAAAGAGCTCTTCAAAGACATTTTCAAACTGCACATCTCACACACAAGTTTCTGCAACCTCCCATGCTCGCAATAGTGCCTTCATGCTTGAAACATAGCAAAAGGGCATGCGACGATCTTCAATAATAACAATAGCACATCTGGGAACATCAGGGTTATGTCCTAGGGCCGGGTATAGAGAGAGATAGGGGGGAGTGTGCTTTGGTAACCCTAAAGTGGCACTAACATAATAATCACGTGAATATGGTACGCCCCCAAAGATTTTTTTCCTGCTGAAATCACTTCCAGTAATGTATTTCTATGGCACATGAGAAGCAATAACTAGTGGATGAGATTATATTAAGTTTAAAATGGTTATTTACTGCTGTGCTTACAACTGTAAAGAAAGTTTTGTTAAAGGAGGTGCTGTAACATTTCACGCATAAATTATATTTCTTCTGTTATATTTGTTTTTAGGTGAAATTAATGGGCATGCTAAACTTCAGTTGTGTTCACATTATTTCATTTTTCAAATTAACTATCGGTGAAATATTTATGCAAACTGTTCCAAATTGCAATTTAATGTTAGATTTCTTCTAATAGCTTTATATATAGCATTAAAATATCTTATATTCGTTTCTTTTATTATTTTCTTTGACGATACAAAATTATGAATTTGGTGCCTGATTTTATCGCCAAGTTCTACCATATGTTTGCGAAATCAAAATAAACAAATTACAATATCGTTAAGTTGAAGTGAGAAGCTTCTTTTACTATTTTAAAACAAATTTTAAGTTGCTTTGTTTTATTTCGTTCATACTTTTACAATAGTTTACACCATAGTTCCATTTGGTATATTTTAAATTTATTTTGTTAATAAAGGGTGCTTTGAAATTGTTTTGACTTGAGCATGTCGTTTATAAATTTATAAAATCTAAGTGATAAACAAGTTTTTAATATTGTTTAGTTACTTTTTTTCGCTGAATTCTACAAAAAGCTTTTTTTTAAGTCTGTTATGTAGTTTTCTTTTTTTTTGTTATTTTTAAAGTAAAACTCATGAATAATTGTTCAAAATTTAATAAAAGTTCAATTTTAATGATATATACAAAATAAATTATTTAAGTAAATAAAGTTCAGCTATCTTCAATCAACTTGCTTTTAAAGGTGAACAGTTTTCCCCCCACCATAAACTAAGCTCAAAATATGCTTATTTTTTAATTCTAAATTCTTAGTGCCAAATTCATGTATTTGAAAGCTTAAGCTAATTTATAATCCTTGAATTTCCAAAGAGCGAAAGTATTAAAAAATTCCAAAAGCACAAGGATCAGTGTCAAAATTTTATTTACAATTTATTTTATTTTCCATCACTTTGATCAGTCACTGTCTGGAACAGAATCACTTTACATCTAGTTACACTTTTTCTAATATATTTGTAATTAATTACCATCAAAAGTATTATTTTTGAAATATGTGCTTATAGTACATGCATGCTTAATTGCAGTTTATTGCAGCCAGGGTTATTTAGTTAATTTCTGAAGTAATAGCTCAAAGTACTACTATTTGTAATATCTTAAAGCTGGAAATATTAATTTGTTGTTTATAATGAAATGTTTTATTGATAAGATTTTGTTGCTCTAAGTTTTTAGTTGTTTATTCAGCATTTTGTTATTCTTTATACGTGTATGCTAATAAGCATGTATAATATATATATTAAGGCTGTTAGTCAACGTCTGAATTTCCCTGACTAATGTTAAACCTATGGGCATATAATCAGGGATGCAAGCGCTGTGCCACAAATGGCTGATTTTCATCACTAAATTTTAATAATATTCTTAGCCTTATTAAATTTCAGAAATTCTTTCATTAAATAAGGTAAGGAATATTATAAAATTTTAGTGGTAGTAATCAGCCATTTGTGGCGCTGCACTCGCATCCCTGTAGAATGCATTTATATAAGGTGTCCTGGTGTAATAACGCCACGCTAAGGTTCCACCCATTTTCACGGCTTAGTTTTAGAATTTTTTTTTCAAACAAATATAGGATTTGATTCAGCAACTTAGCAGATTATTTTAGCAGATATCTATTCATAAATTGTAATGGCGTGATTTTTTGACCAATGCTATTTGGCGTTAGGTGAGTAATAACGCCAAGTAAACAAAACTGTAAAATAAGATGGAATAATGGCATGTAAATTATCCAATTCTACAGATACAAACTCTGCAGCCCTAGAAATTAAAAAAATTTTCTTACTTGCCATTAATCGCGATATCAGGATGCAGTAATAATCATTTGATATTTTATTCTTCTGACATAAAAAAATTAGCAGCACTTAGGGCATATGAATTTCTCCTTATCCTTTTTGGTTTTCAACAATGTCAATAATGCTCTCTCAAGTATAAAATAAAAAATAGACTCTCTTCAGATGTAGTTCCAACACTGAAAAGAATCAACCGGAGTAATTACGTCAGTGGATGGCGTTATTAACTGGGTGTCTTTAATGCGTCGTATATTTTAAACTACAAACTGCCTTTCCAACACATCCAAAATCTTCCACAACATTTTCAAAGTATATGAAATACACTACAAATTTATGTAATGAACAAAGTATTTCCTAATAAAAATATAGTCTTCAGATCACAGAACTTAACTCGCAAGTTTTAGATTGGGCGTTGACTCTTCAGTACTTTTTCCAGCAATAAGCTCTACAGATGGAGCAAATTAACTTTTAGAGGTTGTTTGTGATTCAGATGACTCAGAGTTCTTCTGCGCAGAGCCCGTAGGTGCCATCTCCCGAATTCATTCATAATTACGCATAATATTAGCACTTGGCGTTATTACTCCCGCAAATTAATATCTAATTTCTTTTTTGTGTTTATTAGTCTTAAAGGATGTCCTTTTTTTCCTTAATTGTCAAAATATTTCTAAAATACATACTTAATTTTGTGTAAATTGTTAAAATCTTACTTCTATTCATCAGTTTTTAACACGTAAAATATTAAATTGAGCATAGATTTTACAGGGTGTCTACAGAATCTGGAAATCATGGAAAAGTTAGGGAATTTTGTAAAAATTCTCGAAAATCAAATAAATTTGTCTGAATGCAAAAATGTATGCATTTTCACGTACCATCGAGACTGATTCGTTTATTTTATATATCATATGTTTTCACCTGCTGATTCATCTTTCCCAATATTTGGAAAAACATGCATGTGGTACAAATTTTATATATTTAATACAAACTAAGGAGATCAGATGTCCCCATTTTCTGTGGATAGCATTTATGTGTAAGGTAATTTACCCATTTTTGAAATTTTTAAATGGTACATTAGATATAATCTGACCAGGTGACCAGTTTAATGCAATTAGCTATCCCGTCAGATATCGGTATGTCTTTGAATTGAACATTTTTCAGAAAATGAGGAAATTTTCTGGTCACCCTATATCCATTGGATACTCTTTGAAGTTGTTGGACTAACTTTTGAGTTTGGATTTATAAAACTGGCAACCAATACTTTATGAATTGTATTAGGCAATTTTTATGTTTTTCTCCCGAATGAGATATTAATTAGCTAGCCCGACAAGTGTGTTATGCGAGGAAGCAGCATACATGAAAAAATACCGTATGTGTATTGTTAATAATAGAAATCAGGTACGTCTGATAAAGATAGTCGGGGAAATCAGGGAACTCTTTTTTACAATTTCTATAGACACCCTGTTTTAGAAATATTTTGAGAACTAAGAAAAAAAAGACATTCTTTAAGAAGAATACATAGGAAAATTAAGTTATAAATATAAGTTTTCTGAAGACATATTTTAAATGCGTGAATGCGTTCTATGTCCATAGGTTTAACGTTAGTCATGGTGGCGGGGGCGATTATGAAGTTGATGAACAGCCTTGGAACTGCTAATACAACTTTTATTTATTTTAAAATGAGATGTTAATAGAATAAATTTTACTTCATGACTGACTAGTCGTTAGGGGCTGTACATATATAACAATATCACTTCATGGGGGATTGGGGTTGTCTTTTGATATCGTTATCAATTTTCCCCTAAAAGTCTTATATATTTTTATGAAAATACAGGGTTATTATTAAAACCTTTAAGTGATTATAAAATCATTTCCATCCAAGATATTTAATATCCTAACATTCGCCTTAACATATGCACATATAATTCGTTGTTTGTGAAATCGGCTTCGAAATGTTACTTGCCATGTTCACTAGTAAAAAATGAGGAAGAATATGCTTCACCTGTTTTGTTTACAAAAAGTTCTGCTTACAGCAGTTCAGGAGGCATGTTCAAGAACACAATATTACTGTTAAATGCATTATGTTACAAAAAACTATTACTAAATGCTTTTAACTCGTAGGTATTTAAAGTTGTATTTGATATAAAATTATTTCATATATTATAGTGACATTTTATTAACTTCTCGTTTTCTTTTCAGTAAAGTATGTGAATAATAAACGTATACTAACTATACCTGTATATTATTGCAAACGTATAAAAATACTAAAAGAATTTTTAGACACTGACAACAATAACATTAGGGGAACGGGGGGAGGTCGAAGAACGATAACCCTGTGATATTGTATAGTCATTCAAAATGCACTACTCCAGTAAATTTTAGATCAATTGGGCAACAGGTAGTGAGTAAAAATTGGATCTCAAGATTTGATTAGGGCAAACAGACAAAGTTATTTAAAACAATGTAAGAAAGGTAATAAATGCCATAACAGTATTGGGAAAAAAGTGTGTGGGCAATATATCAATAAAGTATTTTTACACAAAAGTAAAGAAATTAAGTGCAACTTGAAATTTAAGGTAATAGCAATTTTTTTAAATCAATTATTTGATTCATTGAAAATTTAATTAATGAACAACACTAGCTTGAAAATAAAATTATATTTACATAGCTCACATATTTAAATGATATTTATATAGACAGGGATATATGCATTAGCAAATAACGAAATTTGTTTTCAACAAATTATTACATAATTTTTGTAAATTTTTCTGCATTTCACATGCACAATCTACATATTGATTATTTCTTTTATATTCTTTCATGATCGGCAGCATTTGCATATTGCCAAGCAGGCGATAACGCACCAAATCTGGAAACCCATTGCGCATAAAGGCTCCACAAAGCTTAGACTGGCGAAGTAACTTACCGCAAAGTAAATTTGTTTTATATCTCACACACAAAAAGTTCCTAATCAGTATGAATTAACAAATGCTTGCTTAAATTGCCCTTTTGTGAGAATTTATCGTTGCATATCTCGCACACAAAAGGTTTCACACCAGAATGAAATAACAGATGTGTGTTTAAATTACCCTTAAGAGAGAATTTCTTGTTGCATACCTTACATACAAAACGTTTCTCACCAGTATGAATTAACATATGGTTGTTTAAATTACGCTTAAGAGAGAACTTCTTGTTGCATATCTCACAAACAAAAGGTTTCTCACCGGTATGAATTAACAGATGCTTTCCCAAACAGCTCCGATCAGAAAATTTCCTGTTGCATATATCACATGCAAAAGGTTTCTCACCAGTATGAATTAACAGATGTGTGCTTAAACTACACTTATGAGAGAATTTCTTGTTGCATATTTCACACACAAAAGATTTCTCACCAGTATGAATTAACAGATGTGTGCTTAAATTACCTTTTTGAGAAAATTTTTTGTTGCACATCTCACACTCAAAAGGTTTCTCACCAGTATGTATCAGCATATGGCTGTTAAAATGACTCTTTTGAGAGAATTTCATGCTGCATATCTCACACACAAAAAATTTCTCACGAGTATGAAATAATAGATGACTATTTAAAAGGCTCCTTTGAGAGAACTTTTTGTTACATATTTCACACATAAAAGGTTTCTCACCAGTATGATTTAACAGATGTACTTTTAAATTACTCTTATTCGAGAATTTCTTGTTGCATATTTCACACATAAAAGGTTTCTCACCAGAATGAAATAATAGATGACTATTTAAATGGCTCTTTTGAGAGAACTTTTTGTTGCATATTTCACATATAAAAGGTTTCTTACCAGTATGATTTAACAGGTGTACTTTTAAATTACCCTTTTTCGAAAATTTCTTGTTGCATATTTCACACATAGAAGGTTTCTCACCAGAATGAATTAATACATGCTTTTTTAAATAACCCTTTTTAAGGAATTTCTTGCTGCATACTTCACATACAAAAGGTTTCTCACCGGTATGAATTAATAAATGATCTCTTAAATGGCTCTGTCGAGAGAACTTCTTACTGCATATTTCACACATAAATGGTTTCTCACCAGTCTGAATTAATAGTTTTTTGCTTAACTGTTCGTTTGGGAGGATTTCTTGCTGCATATTTCACACTCAAAAGGTTTCTCTCTAGTATGATTTAATAGATGTGTGTTCAAATTACTCTTAGTCGAGTATTATTTCTGGCATAGATATCACACAGAAAAGGTTTCTCACCAATATGATTTAACCAATGCCTCCTTAAGTTATATTTTAGAGAGAATTTCCTGATACATATTTGGGACTCAAAAGGTTCCTTATCAGTATTATAAAGAAGTTGGGATGAAGTTAAATGGAACTTTCGAGAAAATCCTTTGCTGCCTACGTCATAAACAAATGATTTTTCCTGCTGTGAGTCAGAAGGTAATTTTCCAAAAAGCTGTTGCAAAGAAATATTTTACTGCATATTTCGCACTTTAAAGAAGGCTTTGAAAGATATGATATATATCGACGTTTGTGGTTTTATACGTCTCGAATGAATAGAACTCATATATGACTTTTTATGATTAATTAAAAACCCATGAAGAACCTAAAAGATGATGAATGTCTCATAAAAATTGAAATAAAGGTAGAAAACAAAATTTCTAACATAGTATTAAAAACTGCGGCTAACTCATTCATAAACTGACACTCCCAGAACCAGGATTACATCCAAAACCTATCAGATGCGTTTCCTAACTGCTACAAAGATAAAACAATTACTATAAGTAAAATAAATTACTGATACAATTATTTAAAATAAATAATCATAAAAAATATTATAAATAAAAATAAAACATACTTATAGGGACAATTCTACAATTACATATCTTCTACATAGACAATGACTTTTAGAAATAATGGGGTAAAAGGAGATAAACTTGTGGCAAGAGGGGTTTTAATATACTCAAATTTAGTGAGAGAGTATAATCAGACTTGCTTCAGATTTCTGAAAATTTCCGATATGTAGTAAATTATTATTGTGTACATGTTCTGCAATATTTAATACAATTTACACTGTATTGCAATAATTTAACTATTTTTTCAATATAGCATTTTTACCTATATTGTTTTAAGCTTTGTATTATTGGTTGTATATAAAAGTAATTGCATTTTCTTTCAGAATTACTGCCTACATACATCCTAGATATGTACAGTTATGGGGGAAAAGGAAACACCCCCTACTAATTCTACAAAAAAAAATTGTAGAATAAAGTTACTGGTACCGAACGATTGGAAATAAAGTCTACTTTTAAATGACGTATATAAAAACTTTTAGAGCGCCATCTACATATTAAAACGAACCCAAATTTGGTTTTTTTTCAAAAGCAATACCCCAGTTTGACACCATAAATAAATTCTAGACGTAATTCAATTAGCCTAAAAACATATTTTCATGAAATTCGCACGATTAGCTTCAGAGAAATTAATTATTTCAAAATGATCCTATTTTAGGGGCTGTATCGAAATTGAAGTTCGGTACTCGATTGTTCCAATGCTTACAGAATGACTATGTCACTTCCATTAATGTATTATTTCTTGCCAATATGACCATTTTCCTCGCTTAATATGTTTCGACTATTACCAGCCCAAATGTTTAAATAAAATGAGTAAAATGTATTTTTTCAAAGTATGCTTTTCTTCATTTATACCTTCATTTTGGCGTTTTTTAATCATAATTCAAAAACTACTAGAAAGAAAAATTTGAAATTAAGAATTCGTATAAAGCAGGACACAATAAATATAAATCTGTCAAAAAAATTGTAGGTTGCAATTCATAATTTTTTCGAATATTAATTTCATAATTCCCCTTTAAAAATTCTTAAAATTACAAATTCGATGTTTTTATGTTTGGGTTTTTTAGTATTATAACCACACAAAAAATGATCACATTAGCATTAGAATTTCTGGAGATATTAATAAAAATATGAAAATGTAATTTAACATTAGAAGCTCTCAATTTTGAATGTTTATAATTCAAAAACTTATCATCCTAATGACATAAAATTTCGTTTCTAGGCATAGTTTGAAAAGAAGATTTAGAACGTATTGTCAAAATTGCGTGTTGCCATTGAAAAAAAGAAAGATTGGTCTGGTTTTGTTTTGTAGATGGTCCCCTAAGCAAATTTTATATACACTATTTAAAAGTAGACTTTATTTCCAATCGTTTGGTTTTTGATACCAGTCAATTTCTTCTATTTTAATTAGTTGCAGAGTTAACAAGTGGTGTATATTTTTTCCCCAACTGTACATGCAATTTGGATGATAAATCA
This sequence comes from Maratus speciosus, assembly GCA_963932465.1. Classification (NCBI taxonomy): domain Eukaryota; kingdom Metazoa; phylum Arthropoda; class Arachnida; order Araneae; family Salticidae; genus Maratus; species Maratus speciosus. The sequence goes on from OZ010786.1 coordinate 680,030,261, forward strand.
AATGTCATTTGACTGAGCTTGTCTCATAATAGAGTGTCAGATAATCAGGAGTTTTCTGTATATTCATTTACAAAAATTATGGGAGGAAAACTCACACAAATAACAATACTTTATTGATAAACAAATCAATCAATAAAACTTTTATTAGTTAAATAAAAAGTATCAAAAACCAATATGAAAAATAGTTAGTGGTGTCATCATTTACAAGTAAGTAGCATAAAAAATTAATGTTTTAGCATAAGGTTGTAGAATTCACTTTGAAAGTGCGAAAATAAATGACCAAAAACTAATTCATAATAGTGACTTTAGAGTATTACAAAGGCGTAATACTAAAGGTGGTTTGAAGTATCTTAAAATAATTTGATATTTCAAGGTCAGCATTATAATAATGACCTTTGCCAATGAATGGGATTTTGAGTATAATTTTGCAAGTTCCAGATAACCTAAAAGTAATGGCATGGTGAAAAAGCTCTTGGTATAGCTAAGAAGAATACTATTCAGAAAATCTTTTGACGATAACGCAGAGTGGATTGTGGGAATGATGGAATACAGAAATTCACCTGTCTCGGGATTTAATCTATCTCCAGCTCAATTGTTGTTTGGTTGTAGGTTAAAGACTAATAATCCCATACACTATAAATTGTTAAATGTTGAAATATTTAAAAATAGAGCGGAAAGAATTGTAAGAAAGAAACGCAAAACTGCCACCACGATATCTGTACTAAGGTACTAAAGCATTTTAATCTAGGCGATAGTGTAAGTGCATATAATTTTAGTCAGAAGCCATGGAAGTCAGCCGAATAATCTCTAAATGTCAGAAACCTAGATCATATTAGATTAATGATGTCCAATTGAATTAAATTGTGTTAAAAATTAATCTAATATAATTACGCATGCAGCATTTTCTGCCGTTCCAAAAAAAAAAAAAAAAATTAAAAAATAACCTTCGATTTATTGTATTGAGCTGATCAAATATCAGATGAGATACGGTGATCGTTAAAGTTTAGTTGGGTGAATGAGTCCTCCAGATTCACCCGGGATGGCTAAGTGGGTAGAGCATTAGCAACTTCAGCCAAGATATCCCTGGTTCGAATCCTAGCCCTGACTTTTTTCACCTACTTGGAAATTTCAACTGCTAGGTCATATGTTATTCAAATTGGCTCTGGTAAGGGACTTGTGAGAAATAGTGTTCAGTCGTGGGAAAAAATTAAACACTCCCACTAACTTTGCAACTAATTATAATGGAAAAAATATATGTACCAAACGATTGGATATAAAGTCTACTTTTAAGTGATTATACAAAATTTGCTTAGGGGTCATCTATAAATCAAAACCAGACCAAACTTTGTTTTTTCAATGGCAACACCCAATTTTAACGATATATTTTAAATCTTCGGGTCAAACTGTGCCCAGAAATGAAATTTCATGTCTTTTGGATGATAAGTTTTTAAATTATAAGCATTCAAAATTGAGAGCTTCTAATGTTAAATTACATTTTCATATTTTTATTAATATCTCCTGAAATTATAATCCTAATGTCATAATTTGTTTGCTTACTTATAATACTAAAAACCCGAACATAAATACATTGAATTTGTAATTTAAAAAATATATAATATGAATTTTGCAATTAATATGCGAAAAAAATATGAATTGGTAACCTATAATTTTTTTGATAAATTTAAAATTATTATGTCCTGCTTTATTGCAATTTTCAATTTCAAATTTTCCTACCAAGTAGTTTTCGAATTATGAGTAAAAAACGTCAAAATGACTGTTTAAGTTTGTTTGTTTTTTTTTTTTTTTTGCTTTTTTAATTTTTAACAGTTGAGTACCAAACTTCAATTTGGATACTGCCCCTCAAACATGCTCATTTAAAAATAATTCTCGGTAACTAATCATAGGAAATTTGTGAAATTTTGGATTTAGGCTAATTAAAGGATGTAAAATCTGTTTATGGTGTCAAACTTGGGTATTGCTATAGAAAAAAAAAAAATGTCTGTTTTCGTTTTGATATGTAGATGACCCCCTGAGCAAATTTTGTATACGTCATGGAGGTTTACGGTCAAGCACTAAAATCAGGATTGTGGGTATTTTCCACCAAGACGTGTCCACCTGGGCAGTCCAGTTGCATTTTATTATGCGAATCAAATTTTTAACTAATCCTGGAATTGCAGACGTCAACTCGATGATTTATGAAGCTGCCTCCCAGTCTATATTTAAGCTATAGTGATTTGTGAAGGACTCTTCAGGTCTGAATACTAAAAGAGTATACACACTGAGAAAACAGTTATGACAAAACATACAAATTTATTTATAAACAGTAAGAAATGAGGTTTCAGTGGAAAAGGCAAAGCTTAACTACGATGCTCAAACTTGAAATAGCTGACTCTCAAATACACTAAAAGCAAATTTACGAATTTGAAAATCCAACTTGCATAAGAAAAAAGGTCGCTCAAAATCATATCTCCAGAAAACTGCTACAGTAAAGCTCATATCAGTGACAACACTAATTTCAATAGCACTTAAAAATATGTTATATGTTAACACTATAATGAGAATCATACAAAAATATGTTATCAGTTAACACTACAATAAGACCATTTAAAAATATGTTATTTACTTCTAACTGGAATCCTCGCCAGCTCACAGAATTACAACGATCTCAAAGCCACAGCGGGATCTTCCAATGTATTAATAACTTCAAACGCGCAGAGCCTACTGGTCAATGCATTATACTTGTGGAATTTAGCTTTAAAATTTTTCCAGTAACATCTTCTGTTATCAAACCTGTCACTACCATCCTCATGAAGTGTCAAAAGGGGTATAGGGATCTCCAATGATGGGTGCATGGCTACCTTTTTTTACAAAGTTGCTGCGGTCTGCCCACTCCTGCCAAGAGCTATAATGAATTTAACGCTGCTGTGCATTGGCCGAAGAATTAAACACTTGCTTGGAACCTGTTGGTCGATGCATTACACTTATGGAATTTATATTTTACTAGTGCTACTTTTTGGAAAAGGGGCTATGTGTACATCGGAGGTCACTTTCCTTTTTCCTTGCCCACCTGACCAGAACAAAAATGGCAGGCCCAAAGGGAAGGATGAACAAAAAAATTAAAAGTTTATCAAGCGTTAATAAGTTTAAGACATCGAGCGGCAGGTAGGGTGGGGTTGGCGTGCTTAATACATTCGACGATTGTTGGAGCTTTGAGACCATTACAGCTCTACAAAACAGAAATTTAAATTATTTAATTAGTGCATATGAATGTTAAAAAATAAATTATAATGCATTTTTATGCAAACTGAAAATTTAATAGAAAAAAAATTACAAACAAAAATCAATTTTAATTCTAAAATTCAACATTTTAATACTGAATATAAGTATTTAAAATAATACAAAATGATTCTCATTTTGGTATTTACCTCTAGGAGCATTTCTAATGCTTGAAGAATTTTTTCTAAATTTGAATCCCAGAGCTAGTGATGTGCGATTCCAATTTTAATAAGCGTTACTCAACACTATTACCATCTAAAGTCTCGTATGGTCCTGTATTTTTCTACACTTCAGCTAACGATTCCAACTGTAACATACACATTGACGTTGTTGGTTTTTTTTTTTTTTTTTTTTTTTTTTTCCATTTTTAATGAAAATTATGAATTAGTAAAAAAGCAGAATGTATCATCGCATAGTCATTCTCACCACCCATAAAAATATATAAAAGCATCGATTTAGAGTTATTTGTACAGTCATAGTCTACTCTTCGAAATTCTATTGCTGTTAATGATCTCTTTTTTTACCTACAATTATTGAAATAAAGGAGAAAAAATTGTTGGGTTTTTCAAAAATTCAACTGCAACCTGTATTAAAAGGGTTTTGGCTTTATTGAAATTTTCAGATTTTCCACAGTTTACCTTTGATGGTTTATTTGGAGAAAAACTTATCAATACTTTCTTTACCTATGTGTGACGAAACTGTCACGACTTTTTCATGCCGAATGGGATGGGAAGGTAATTTTTAATTTCGATTTCATTGCATTTTTAGCAGAATTGGTGCAGTAGCCATTTTTGACCAGGTGGAGGTTTCTTTGAATTCGAATGTTTGAAAGGGATATTGCTCATGGAGTTTGGTCATGAGAGGTTTTTTTAATTTTTATTCTGATGCTAGAATTTTTTTTTGACCATATGTTTATTTTTTTTTTCTTCCTCTTTACAGCATTTCTAGAAAATAACAGTTGGGAAACATTTTTATTTCTGTGATTTTATTTTACTGTAAAATAAACAAAAGACGACAGCATTGCATTATTTGTGTGAGCATTTTAATTATAATACAATTGTAATTAATTTGAAAAATGCAATAAAAATTAGTTTGGATAAATTGATTTTGATGAAAAAATGTATAAATAATATTTTCGTGGTCCTGTGGGGTTTGCTTTGGATATGCGTTGATAGATATGACTTTAATGAAGTCGGGTATCAAATTTCATCTTTTTCAAATCATGTTGTTAAAGCTGTGTTTATTTTTATACAGTGTGTCTTTTCTTATTGCTTTCTAAAATCTAATTTCTAAACCATTAGTTTTGTAGGTATAGTTGTAGTTTAAAAAATGTTTCAAATTTTGTTCTGAATCATATACAAATCGATTTATGTTAAAATTAAATTAAATTAATTGGTAATTTTAAATAATTCAGAAATTAAATTGTTTTTAATGTCTGGGTCTTACAAGTTTTATTCAGAAAAAAGTTTCTCTATGTTCTGTCATGTAAAACAGAAAAATTTATTTTTCTATGACCAATACTTGCTGAGTTATAATACTTGGAATTTAAAATATTTTTAGCAAAGATCTCCAAAAATGAAAAAGCACGGTTTTAGCACTAGAAAATGCTGGATATTCAAAGTATCATAACAAGGTAAGTTTTTTCATGTAAAAATTATGTTTTAACCCTAAACGGATTTTAATGGCATGGATTCATCTTTGCAGAAAACAGCATTATACTTATTTCTCAAAATTATTTAAATATTTTGTTTAAAGGCCTTTTAAGTACAATGCCGATTAGCAGCATACATAGCGATTAGCTACATGTTACAAAAATAACATATTGTTGGAACTTGTTGCTTATACAATTGTGGAACGATGCAACCTGTTAACCAAAAGCAACTCTACTTCCCATTTCCAGTCAAAAGCCTTTCACACTTATTTGTAATCTTCGAAACTTCACATAACTTACCTAGAATAGACTATATCGAAATAGTATACTTTAAACAAATAAGTGGAAAACTGACAATTTTAACATTTTTTGCAAAGTTCATTTAAGGACTTTATTTGACGAAATTTAAAATAGACAAAAGTAAAGCAGCAATTATTCATTTAATAATATTTATGTATTTATGATAGATTGTAGGGAGTATTCCATTACAACACTCATCTTTATGTTCTAAAAAATAATAGACTTTTACACTCTTTTATTACTTTTATGAAAAGATCAAATTTTGCAATCAATTTTTAATGTACCACATCAAAGGAAAGAATTATAAAGACTTCTGGTGACAATACAACTTTTTTATAATTTTAGAACTAATGATAAATTAATAACTTCATTTTAAGGTATTTTTTTTATTAGCCCACAACAGGGGATAAATTGCCCAATGTTCTTTATAACTCATAATATTTTACACGAGTTGAAACAACAATGCTTTTCATTTTACGCCTATAACTACTTGTCAAAATAGACCAAAAAGCTTTGAAACTGTCCAATAAAATATTTTAAAGTCAAAAAAGTAACAAATAAATTATATATAAAATAAAGATAGTAATATTTAGAAAGAAATATGCTCTATCAATAACATTAATTTATGAATATAGTTTGAAAAATCAATATATAACTAAAAATAGTTTAAATAATATTAACTTTTTCTTTCCTCTTGCTCTATATTAAAAAAGAACAAGAGCAAAAATTATAAACATACTTTTTAATAAAGCAAATAGTAATTTTTAATACACTTTCCACCAAGCGTAAAAATAACATAGTGACTTTTTCATAATCGAGTTTGATGACCATGCCAAATGAATGTATTCTGATGTACATTTTTGGAAAAAAACATGAATTGAAGAAAAAATAAAGAGATGCATTTTTGAAGATGAACACTGAATGCTTATAAAATAATGTTTTGAAAAAACTATTTTGACTTTTATATTTATTTCATTATTATTATTGACTTGCTGAAAATAAACGCAATTTTTCTTTATCCACTCATATTTTATTGTCAATGAACGCAGTTTTTTTATTACAGAGTCAGGCTGACTCGTAAAATTTTAAGTGAAATGCAAACACTGCCCTCTTGTGCGTGATGTCAGCTGCCATCTTGTTCAAAGGGACCAGAAATGCTTTAAATGATAAAAATTGACTCATTATCTCACCTTTGGAATATACGAGGAGGAGTCAGGTGCAATATTATCTCTTGGCCTGACACGTGACACAGACATCCCATCAATACAATTCTCTGAGTGAAAAGCAGAACACCATGAACTATGTTGTGATGGATTCCTTTTGTTACTGCAGACTGCTAATATTCACACGTGTTTTGCTATAGCTGGATCTTTTGGAAAACTGTAAACAAATTAAGAAATATAAACAAATAATAAAACTACTACTAGTAATTTTTGTTTTCTGAGAATGTTAACATAGAAATAAAGGAATAGATTATTCAATAAAAATGCATCTTTATAAAATTTTTTATTGAAAATAAACTTTAAAAATGCTAAAAAAAGCATAAGAATTGTTATTTTTCAGCATTATAACAAATTATGGCACTTTAGTTTTAAAAGAAATGGACTGACAATGTTTGAATAACATCTGCCATCTTTGGGATTTATCAGGACAGATTACAGCAAATTACCAAAACAAAAATTTAATAGAGATTTGTAAAATGCAAAAGTCGATGTGATTTTATAAAAAAACTTTTATTATGAAAATAAAACATACAAACAACAACAACAAAATTCCCAAGCACAGAAAACTGTTTACCTTGGTAGTGTTATGTATAGTCCAAAAAATAACAATTCACAACTCAGAGACAAATGGTGATTTGATTTCAAGAAGGAGGGGGATGGGGAGCTTATTACAATACGGATGACCAAACTTTAGACTTTTCTAGATCATTTACCTTTTTCTATACAATGGAACAGTTTTACTTTTAATACAGAGTGTCACCGATGTTTAAAAAAGGTTAGAATGCAGTTGGTGGAAAAAACCATTTCATATTCTTACAAGCATTTTTTAAAGCATAAAAATCAGGGCATTTTTTTAAGACAACAATAATAATAAGAATGCAACAATAATAATAACTCAGCATTTTTTTTTATTATTATGCAAGAAACTTTTAAATAGAAAAAGCCCTAAGAGTGTTTCTTTCTATTAAAGATCAGGAAAGATGGTAGTTTTTGGTGGAAGAGGTGCAATTCATAAGCTGTTTTTTTTTTTTTTCTGAAGGGTATGTAGGGGTGCAGCATTTCCTCAAATTGTCTGGGTGGAATTCAGTTTACAAATAAAAAGTAGATTTGCTTTTCAGACAATTAATTCACACATTATACAACAAAACTTGATTACAATAAAATTATTTTGCTTGAATTGTGGAAAAATAAAATTAAAATGTAGGCGAAAATAACGGTATTTAATCTGAACTAAAACAATAATGATATTGGGGAGAGATGAAGCACTTTCTTATACTCTCTTTTATTTTACTTAACTTTATTCTTGTACGTAAATATGGAATTTTAAATTTAATTTTTCATATATTTTCCGACAGGCTAGAATTATAAAAATCACCTACACATGTCTGTTTCCAATGATAATGCATCATTGTAATATTTTAAAATTTGGTTATAAATAAATTTTGAAACATTTTTCTGTTAGGCAGGCACAGGCACTAAATTGACAAACATTTTCTATGTTTAAAAGTGCTTATGAATTACAAAAGAGACAGAAATATTTCTGCACCAAACTTTTTTAAATAAGCTTTTTTTTTTTTTTTTTTTCAAAGCTCAATCTTACATAATTTTGTAAAATTTGTTGCTTTCTTTTTCCATAAATCATATCGAGGATTCTGTGATCAATTTTGAAATTACATTGAACTTCATGGATTTCAATCAAAATTCAACTTTTTTAGGTTTCAAATGAAATAAACTTTTTCTGTGTTTCCCTAATAAATTCCCCTATTTTTCAAAGTTGACTAGCTGCACTGGATCAGTAAAACATCTTTGTTATATAGTTTTTGGACCATGAGCAAAAGCCAAATTCTCGTTTGTAGTAATATGACCCGAGTTACATATTGTGTTTTGCTTAGTATGACCTCCAAGCAATTTACAATGTGTCCACCATTTTATAATTAAGAGAATCTTCATATTTGAGGATAAACTTAAAAATCTCCCCCCCCCCTCCCAAGTTTAGAATTCTAATGCAATAAAAGACAAAGGTACAATAATTAATAAATATAACTAACTTGTAAAACAATCAAAATAATTTTTTTAAATATAGCTATGTGGGCTTCATTTACATCAAAACAACAATGGCAAAAAATAAAATAATCTCAAAAATTTACAATTTTAACATGAAAATAAAAAAATCACAACCTTATTAAATGGTGTATACAGAATGTTGTAATTAAATTACATAATCAACATTTCAGTCAACTTTTACGATCAACTTCAAGAAAGAGCATAAAAGAGATATTTTGCAACATCAGCAGACAACAGCTATAGCTGAATTTTATTTTAGCAATCTAGACAGCTGCGCAGATTTTGAAAATGCCAAGATAAAAATTCCCTGTAATAATGTTATTGAGGGTTTATAAAAAGGTTGGGTTGGGTTGATTTTTAACAGCCAATTATCTACATGAGGGATATAGGCCCAGGGGGGAAGTGCCCTCCGTGGGGGTCTTTCTAAGGGAACCTAATCCGTATTAACGCATGGAAAATCAACGGTCCGAAGAAAACCATGAAAACTCCGAACGATTAAACCGACGGGCACGATTGGGTTCGAACCCAGCACCTCCCGTCTACCAGCTTCGAGAGCTGAACCTCTCGGCCACTGGTGGGGCGGTTTATAGAAAGAATCTATTGAAATTATGATTAGAAATAAAGAAGTATGTAATGATAATTTTTCATATGTAATCCTAAACTTGGGTTGTACACCTTAAAATGATCACATGCAGAGGCGTTGCGATGGGGGGTTATGGGGGGAAAGCCTCCTCCCCCCAATACATGTGAACTTGGGAAATTATAGATTTTTGAAACACTTTTTCCTTTTTTTTTTTTTTTTTTTTTTAAAGTAAAAAAAAAAAAAATATTATTGTTTTGCTGACTACCTTTCTGAGTTCTGTAATAGTAAAATAGTTAAACTTTTAAAAGAAATACAAAAAACAGCCAGACCCAATTTCTCATTATGTTTCTCTGTGCTACAAAAATACCATACAACTACCAGACTTGAATTTCTCTACTGTTGTCCATCAACAGTGTCTCTAATACATTTCCTCCAAAACTTTGTTCCTTTCTCAAAAATCTAAAAATTGGAGGCTATTTTCATATGAAGTACGGTTATGGCTCGTACACAATTGGAGACAAAAACTTCCGTTAAATGAACCCATAATTACAATTTTTATGTTTTTAGTTTCAGCATTTTTCTTTGAAAAGATTTTTTTTTTTTTTTTTTTTATGCATAAGTATCATTATTATTAAACACACATTGAACATATCATTTTAGTTGGAAATTAGAGCAATTTGTTTCATGTTGAGAAAATTTTGAACACCCCCCCCCCCCCCCCCCTCCACACCACCAAAAAATTTTTTGTAGCTACCCCCTGATCACATGCTACTGCATTTATATTCATCCTACAATTTAAATATCAGGCAATGTACAACTATTTGTATTTCAGGCAAAGTTCATTTCTTTTTATTCTATTTTTAATTAATTTCTCTTCATCATTTTCATGCTACATCGTTTATTCGATTGTACTTGTATTCTGTTTTCCTCTGATAAATGCTGCCACTGCATACTGTATCGTTAATTTGTTTAAACTTTTATTCTATTTCTGTCAGATAGATGGCAGAACTGCATACTCTGAACTTACGGTGGGTTGAAGTGATAATTAAATGACAACCTAACAAACTTTTCAAATTCAAGAGAGCTAGACTCTGTTTATTTAAACTTTTAAAAAAATGTAATAACTCTTTCCTGAAGATGATCAAAGAAGTTGACTAAAACATTGACTATTATAGTTTAAATTTAATGTTTGATTAGTTTTTAAAATTACAAAATTTTGTACACCATTTAGTAAACGTGTAATTTATTTTATTTTTATTATAAAATTCTAAGTTTTTCATTGCATTTGTCCAGCTTATTTATTAACATCTCAAAAACTCTTTTTAAATACAAAATTACACACATGTATATACTTAAACATAATTCAGGGCCTCAACAATAATTGCTCATAAAAGAAAGTAGGCATAAAACCCCACTAATCTTGCCGTGAAAAATAATAGTACCTATCTTTTTTTTTTTTCAGTCTTTATCAATATTAAATTCTAATTAAGGTGTTTCATGTAGAATAATCCATGCAAAATTGAACAAATAAATCCAATGAAAACAACCAGTTTCAAAGCTTTTCTCAATTTTAAAGGTAATAATATATGAAAAACAGAAAAAGAAGCCCATACTTTGTAATCAATACAGAGACCAATGTTGTCAAGTGTCTTACATGTGTTCTGCTTCTCTTCTCCATAAGTTTTATATTGACTGAAGCAAGGGTTTCAGAAGTTTTGAAATAAAACTATGATTGTTGACAATTAATATATATACACTAAAAACTTTTTTATATTTAATTTTTCACCATATCTTTGAAACTCAGTCAACTGCCGAGATTTAAACATGACACTAATTATACTATTTTATATTTTTATTTTATTGTACATATTTCTTAATTTTATTTTATAAAAATAACAAATATGATACATTTTGTCAGAAAAATTTGTAACTGTACATAGCATCTTTGTAGCTATTAAGATTTTCTGAAAATTTCCCACAACTGGTTTTGGTTATTCCAAAGCCTTCAATAAAAAGAGTAAAAAAAGTACAGTTGAAACAGGGCCTAACAACTGTGAGAACTTATAAAAAAGGTTTAGTGTTGATTATACATTTGTATTTAGTGAGTAGAGTGTGTTGTGTGTGTGTGGGGGGGGGGGGGGGCATAAAAGTATATTCAGCTCAACAGCTATACAGCCGAACCAGATTTGGCAAAATCTGACAGGTGATTAAATCTATCTCTTGAAGTTTTTTCGAATGCGACTATCATGTCTACAACAAGAAATATAGTAGTGTGGTGGGTGGGATGATTTTGTTAATTCCGATCGGAAAGTTTTTTGAGAAATAGAGCATGCAGGCGTTTTGGGAAGAGTTCTCTATTGTGTGCTAGTTTTTTTGGCGATAAATATTTCAGTGTGGTTGTTGCAATCTTAAAACTTTGAGGTTGCTTTCTTCATACATACATGGATTTTATCTCTGTGACGTCAAATTTGCAATGGCTCTTTGGTGCAATTTTGGATCTTTTCGCCAATCGCGCCAACCAGCACACAATATGGAACTCTTCCCGGCGTTTTTATATCTTTGTGAACATGCTTTATTATTTGCTGATTTGAGATTGTTTGGAGCATGAGATCAATTAAAAAATTGACTAGTTCTTTGTACAAATTTGAGGGTAAGTTTAATTTTTTACCTCTTGTTGAATTGATGAGTGAAAGATAAGGAAACACAGAAAGAGAAAATGAAACATTGTATCTATCTACATAGAACAAAAACTAAAAAAAAAAAAAAATATTTGAAAAGTACATAACAATCTTTTACAAATGAAAAATATTTGCAAATTTCCTAAATAAAAATATTCAAAACCAATAAAAATATAACTGTTAAACATAAGCGCTTTTACTTTTAAATTCATTTTTCTAATACTATAGTATGTAAATGCTTCTTTTATGTGAATTTCTCAGTTTGAAAAAAGGTAAACTTGGCAGTTATTTTTAATATACTGAAAGTGAAAAAAGGTCAGGGCAGAAAGCATAAAGGTCATTTCATGAAAAAACATTTTTCTTTTTTTTTTTATCATTCTTAATACAATTATGAGCAGCATTAAGATATCCAAAGACGCATAATGGCAGATTTTGATTGGGGAATTTCAGCATTTCGCAAATTATTTTCTAATCGGTTGGTTGGTTTAGATTTACAACAAATAAATGGATTTGCAGAAACTTATTTGGAATATAAATGGGCGATGGCTGAGTGAAAATTAATCCTTTCCCCTTAAATTACTAAAATATCTTTTAATTATAATTACTATAAATTTATTATTAAAAACAAGGCATTCTTCTATTTTCAATAAAAAGAATTCGCAAATCGCAAAGCCTCTACTACGCTCGCTAGAACGATTTGTAAATACGAGTCTATTACATTGGAGACTTACGCCAGGTCAGTTACCTCGTTAGATTATGGCAGCTGGCTGCAGCAGGGTTGATAGATACTGTTATGCATCACTATTTTGGCGCAAACGTATTTTATGTTGTTTATGTAAAATTAATAAATTCGTTTTCTTCCAAATCGACTGTTTTATTCGAATTCGAACAGATAAAAACAGGATATATTTGTGTTTACATCTTCTATATTTAATAAATGAATTCTACGCGCCATATACACTACAAAAGTAATCTCATAAAAGTTTTATGAGAAAAAGAAGAAGATAAATGAATTTTCGATTGATAAAACTTAGAAGGAAACTAATATTTAATCATATAGATATTTATTAATTGTACTGCTTTTATATATCATGAATATATTTTTAGCTATTTGAATTACTTATGAAAAGTTTTCGCCATGCTCATATTAGATTGTGACACAATTTAATAGCAGTGAAAACTGTTATCAAATGATAATTTTTTTTTACTTCAAAAAGTTGTTTTTTTATGGTACTGTTTGTGTAAAATAGGAATTGCTGTAAGGGGAACATGGGACAGAGAGAAATACTGAAAAATAATTTACAATTTTCTAAGTCAACAAACCGAAAATTTATATGAAATTTTACACTACACAATTTATAAAATCCTTGCCGTATAAAATAAATTTTTTCAAATTTTTATTCTTGAACGTCTGTGATGTATTAAAGATGTAACATAAAAGTCGAAACTTATCACTTTGCTCCCAGTTATAGGGCAAAATGAAATATAAACAAGTTCATTTCTTTACCTGATTTTGGCAATTCTATGATAATTATGCTGCCACATAAGAAACGAATTTGTCCATGTCTGAATTCTTTCATTTTACACAATTTTCTTGTATTTCTGTATAGTATACAAGTGTATCACCAGTTGTAGGCCACACATAAACATTTTTTTTTTTTTTTGTCTCTATGGCCGCATAAATTAACTGGAAGAAAATGGGTTCTATTTTGTGAGGTAAACAAAAAATTTTTACCAACAAACTTTTTCTTAGTACCTGGAACTTTATCTGAGTGTGACTCAAGAAAAAATTCTCCATTATTTATTTCACAGAATTCCACTTTTTCTGCAATAAGCTATGACAAGAATATGCACATGACTGGCTCTAGTCCATTCAATGAATTCTAAATTGCTAGTATGTATCTTATGCACATCAATTATAAGTAAAACTGATAGATATTTCGTTGGCTTACTGTGTTCCACTAAATGATTAATCACTTTTTTTTTTTTTTTTCAGATAAGCACAGTGAAAAAAATTATTTTTAAGAATAAATGTTGTGTTCATATCCTGATAATATATTCATAATTTATCCAAATCAATGCTTTAAATAGGGGAGAGTGGGGTGGAATGGGACACTAGGTTTTTCTCTTTATATATCATTCTAAAAATCTCATCAATCACACACTTTTGATGAAGCAATAGAAGTCCAATATTCAGTTGAAAATAGTACTGATCTACATAAGCTTGCAACTGTATAAAGAAAAAGATAATTTTAAGAATCAAAAGTAAATTTGCTTCGTATACTACTTTTTATGCTTTCTGTATATTAATGACTTGTTTATGCGTAGATGCAATAGTTTCTCTATTTATAGAACATTATACTGTATATTATCCATAATTTAATCTAAGCTTAAAAGTAGCATTTTTGTTTATACAAGAAGTTTAACATAAAAGAAGGTAGTGGGAAGGAATGGGACAAGTCCATTTCCTCCTTTAAATAAGATAAATGTAAATTGCTAATATGCAAATATTTTAGAGGATAATATATTAATTATAACACTGATAATATATTCATTTGCTTCAAAATGTAAATAAATTGAACTGATGATTTTTTAATGTCATCCGTGACTGACAATTCCGAATTTTCCTTCCAGTTATGAAAATACTAGAATTTGATATTGTGGAACAGACATTATTAACCTACAATCTTTGTTAGACTGTATATGTAGTTGATGCTAGATTATTTGTGTTTTATCATACTTTATTTTATAGCGGTACCATGCCTCTGTTAGTGGGGAGGTACAGGACACATTTTGAAATTTACAATTTCTTTAATTATAAAATTGTTTCTGCAAATTATGCTTCTATATTGCTCAAGGACAATAAAAAGTGTTTCATTTTATGTTCTATAAATTGAAACTTTTGTTTTTGTGCCAAAGTAAGTTGATTTACTTATTTTTGTACAAAGTGTCCCATTCCCCAGTCGCCTATAACTCATGTTACTGTGCATGTATTTAAGTTAGACATATCAATTTATGTAAGTATATTTTGTCGCTTTGGTTTGACGAATTTTAACAGTTTTAATGAATATTTTGGCTAAAAATAAATAACATAGAAATAACTTATAGGTTAAAACAAAAAAACAAATTTATAATGTAACATTTTTTTTCCACATATTCAAGATTATTAATGTAGAAAAGAATAGAGGGGGGGGGGGAGGGGGCGATTAGATAGCAATTGTTGTTGCGACTTACTAAAGAAAATTTAATCTGGCTAAAAAAAGGGTTATAGTACTAAGTTAGTTTTTTATTTAATTAATAAAAACAAAATTTAAAAAACTGGGCACATATGAAATATTTTTATGTATACACAAAATTGCATTATTAAGTAATAAATTCACTGATGATGGAAAATAAAGTTCACAGGAAAGAAAGATACTTATAAAAAAAATAACCATTTTGTAAAATATAAAAAGTTCTTTAAAACAAATTCTGTGCATCTGTATGATTACCATAAACAATACATGTGAAACTAAAAATCACTTTATTATTTCAAGTCTGAAATATTTCATTTTTGCTTTTAATCTCTTTTCTATGAATAAACATCTAAGAGATATATGTATTCATCTAATTTCTCTTTAATGCTCAAAATGGTAGACTACTATATCTCAATACAGTAACATAAATAAAACTTATATACTGATTAAGATATGGTAGTGCTGTGTGCTGCTTTTTTTTTCCTTCAATGCACGAACAAACTTTTGTCAGTCTCAACAATTTCATTGCCATTGGCATCACCAATCTTTGTATTGGGTATAGGGAACCTATTTTTCTCATGTAACTGTTCCAATCAATTGCTGCATGTTCACCAAATATTTGCTTTTTATACAATTTTAAGGATGTTAATACCTCTTCCCAACAGTATATAAACGTTAAAGCCTTATTTCAACTTTGTATGCTGTATCTACATGTAGTTTCATAATTTGTAACACAGAGTTTCATATCATACCCATTTTTCATAGCTGTGAGTTTGTATAACAAACTTTGCTTTAAAAATAATAATAATAAGATTCCATTAATTTCAGTACAAGTAAATCAAAGGTTATTTCCATATTTGTAAAAATAAGTATATATGTGATGAGAAAATGACAATACAATATGCAGTTTAAAAAAGTAAAAAAAAGATACATGTTTTAGAGCATCAACTATAAAGCAATATTACAATAATATAAACACTTGCCATTTCTTTAGAACTGCATACCTTTTGACAAGATTTTTAAGTCTAACTTGGCATATAACTTTATTTACAGTGGCACCACATGGTGGTATGGTTGAAAATCTGTAAAAGTTTATAAATGTGTCCGGATCTTTCTAATATGTTAGGAGGAGAGATAATATACACCAAAAAGTCTACAAATTCAAAGTCTATTAGGGATGGGGAGGGAGGGAACTGAAAAAGATAAATTTTCTTCCCTTATCTATCTTGTTATATCTTATAAATTAGGGCCTTAGCAAAACAAATAAGGGCAGTTTTAAGGACAAAGAAAATGATGGCCTTCACTTTTTTCCAGAGTTGGGCCAGGGCTTACTTTTTTTGCAAACTTGGGCTAAGCCGAGTCAGACTTTTTTTCTGTGTCGGATTTGGACTTCACAGGACCTCATGCACAGGTTGAAATTTTCTTGCCTGGCTCAAAACTTTTTGAAAAAAATGCATATATATATATTTTTAATAGCCATTATTCTATAATTAAAATTCCTTTTCAAGAATATTACACATATTTTTAGGCAAAAATATTAAATTACAGTAAAACCTGCGAAATAGAACCTGTCTATGTTGGAATTTGTCTTAAGCAAAAAATTGTCTTGATCTGTGCAAAATGAGTACAATAAAGAATATAATCATGAATGACAGAAGTATGTCGTGTGACACACCAAAGTCGTATACAGCAAATTGCACCCTCAGGCAGTGGTAGATGGAACTATAAAATTTTGCGGCGCTGCTATACGATGCCATATGCAAATATTACTTGGAAGTTTACAATCCAGTTTCATATTACTACAAGATTACATATAAATTAGAGGCCCCAATGAAATGAGGGGCCCATTAGCAGACGAAACCAGCTACTCATTACTATTAATGTTGGAAAACATCTGTCTGTGTGATTGAAGACAGAACTATTTTTTTTTCTCAGAAAAAAACCCTTTAAATCCAAGCAAGATATCTTTATAAATGTCTTCCATAGGATAAGCATTAGCGAACGGATGGTCTTTTTATTTGACTGAAGTAGCCTTTTAAGTTAAAAAAGGGGACTGGTGGTTTTAAAAGGGTCTCATCTCAGAATTTAAGGGGCGTAAAAACTCAAAACTTGCACTGTCCGACACAAAAAAAAATTCCCCTTTCAAAAATTCAAAAAATTATTCTCATGTCTCAATTAGAAGCTGAGATATTAATTTTTATTTAACTAATTCGATCTTTTCTTTCAAACTGTCATTTTAAAAGGAAACCACAAATAATTTTTACACTAGGATTCTTTAGAACGGTGTCAATTTTTTAAAAACATGCCCTTTATGGAAATTTAAGTTATGCAAATAGCTCTATCTTTACATGCTGTTTAATAAAATCTACATTTTGTACATTTCAAGCAGTAATTGTTTGTTTTATAAAAAATCATTTTTTAAAAAGAAAAAGAAATGCTTCATTGATTAGAATAATAACGCGAATTTGTGAAAAATGATATCTACAGATAGGTTGTCCTGAGATAAATGCTACATATTGATTATAAAAATTTCATAAGTGTTAATACCACTATTTTCTAATAGTAATTTTCAACAAACATCTTAAGTTCTTGCTTAAAGCCGCCACTCTGTCAACTAATATATCTATGGATAGGCTGTTTAATGGAATTTCATTCAAATACATTTTTGTTAAGAAGAGAGTGCACTCCCTGGTGGTGGAATGTGGAATTAACAGAAAGCCATTGTCTTAAAATTAGAAAATCTAGCAAGGTGATCTGTTTGAAACTTTAAGATAGTTATAATACATGATAAAAATTTATAAAAAAGAATGCTGCGTCAAATACCACTATTTTCAAATATTAATTTCTGCACAAATCTTAAATTCTTGCTTTAACCCTTAACCGGAAATGTACATCTGTGAGATGTTTGCGTCTACATACCTGCCGTTAATATTTTCTCTCTCCGACTTTCACAACTTATTTTTATGCTGTTATATTAAAAAATTGGTCCTGTTAGTTAATGCATTACTATTAAAGATTAAATGTTTAAGTTCACTATTTGGTAAATTATTAAGTGTTCCGTTTGTGCACGGGTTTTTCACGTTTCCGGTTAAGGGTTAACTTGCCACCTCCCTCGACTAATATATCTACAAATAGGTTGTTTCAGAGTTTTGTTCCAATACAGTTTTGTTAAGAATAGAGTGTGCTCCCTGGTGGTGGAATCATGGAATGTGGAACAACAGAATGTGATTTTGTTAAAATAAGATCCTTTAAAACACATGATACAAATTTATAAAAAAGAATGGCACGTAAAATTTTGACGGGGTGGGGGGGGGGGGGGGTGAAGGGTGCAAGCAAAATTAGAAAATATAACAAGGCAATGATCTGTTTGAAACTTTGAGATTGGAGTGCATTTTGCCTAACCCGGGCGGAGGTCTTTTCTAAATGTTGTCGACACCCATCATATAATATACCATTGAAGAGACGTTGTTGCTTAATCACGTTATGCACCTCTGTTGTCATACCCCCCACCCCCCCCCTGCCTCTGTGTCACCCCAGGGGGCACTTTTCTAAATTTTGCCGGCACCTATCATGTGATATATTGTTAGAAAGCCCTGGGAAGTTGATCATAAGACTTTTACACTGCTACGCTTTTGCTGCTATACGCTATATGCTTTTTTAGCTCTGTGCTGCCAGTTCTGTTTGTATGTATGTACGTAACGCGATAACTCTTGATAGAAACATCCGATTTGCTTCAATTTTTTTTTCCTAGGTTCATTCTGATAGGGCATGCCCCTGATTAGTTTTGGGGGTTCATTGGTTAAGTATAAAGGGGGGCTAGTCCCCCTCTTAATTTAGATAAATGGGTTTTTCAGGCAGAATTATTCGATTTGCTCCAAATATAGTATACCGGTTTATTATGTTAAGGAACTGCCTTGGTGAGATTTGGAGGTTCATTAGTTAAGTATAAAGGGGGGGCTAGAACCTGCTTAATTTAGATAAATGGGTTTTTCATGCAGAGTTCTTCGATTTGCTTCAGTTTTTTTTTCTAGGTTCATTCTGATAAGGCGCTTCTCTGATTAGTTTTGGGGGTTCAATGTTTAAGAAGAAAGGGAGGCTACCCCCCCCCCCCCTTAATTTAGATAAATGGATTTTTCATACGGAATTATTCGATTTGCTCCAAATTTGGTATACCGGTTTATTAAGTTAAGGAGCTACCTTGATTAGATTTGGAGGTTCATTAGTTAAGTATAAGGGGGGGGAAGGAGGACTATTCCCCCCCCCTTAATTTAGATAAATGGGTTTTTCATGCAGAATTATTCGATTTGCTCCAAATTTGGTATACTGGTTTATTATGTTAACCCCTTCGGGACGAGTGTCTTTTACAAAATTTTTAATCTTTTATCACCGGTTTTTTAAAACAGAAATTTCTGCCTAATTGAATCAGGAAAGTCCACGGATTAAATAAGGCAAAATTTAAAATAAAAATTTACTGGTGAGAATAATCATGGATTCTGAGCCCCTTACGCGTCCGTATATCTTTCGCTCGTCCCCAAGGGGTTAAGGAGCTGCCTTGATTAGATTTGGTGGTTCATGAATTAAGTATAAAGGGGGGGGGGGTGGTAGAACCCCCTTAATTTAGATTAATGGGTTTTTCATGCAGAGTTATTCGATTTGCTCCAAATTTGGTATACCGGTTTATTATGTTAAGGAGCTGCCTTGATTAGATTTGGAGGTTAATTAGTTAAGTATGAAGGGGGCTAGACCCCTCTTAATTGAGATAAATGGGCTTTTCATGCAGAGTTCTTCTATTCAAATTTGGTATACCGGTTTATTATATTAAGGGTGTTCTCAAATCCAAAAGGGCAACTTTCTGACATAAGTTTTAATTTATTTTTGTTCGAAAATGCATTAAATTAGTTGGTGTTGTTGGTTGTTCAGAAACGATGTAATAGAGCTGTTTTGTTCCATTTTTTTTGCAAACGGAATAGATCTTTCAGAAAAGAGTGTCAAAGTAGGCGTTTTGAACCGAATTTCCGCGCGAAGGAAGAAAGGACACTCAAGAGCGGGCGAAAAACGTGTGTTTCACGTGATCAAAATAGCTTATAGCTCAATAGGTAATTGATTGATCAAAAAATGAAAAAAAACAGCTCGATTCCAAATCGCTTCCCTGGCCAGGCTTTTCAATTTTATACCTTTCCGTTAAAAAATGAATTTGTAAATGTGTCAACACGTTTTGCGCTTGTTGAGCAGAGCAGTTAAGAACAGCCTTAAGGAGCTGTCTTGATTAAATTTGGAGGTTTATTGGTTAAGTATAAATGGGGGAAAGGGTGGCGGGGGCTAGTCCCCACCTTAATTTAGATAAATGGGTTTTTCATGCAGAATTATTCGATTTGCTTCAAGTTTAATGTACCGGTTTATTCTGATATGGCGCTTCATTCATTAGATTTGGAGGTTCATTGGTTAAGTATAAAAGAGAGCCAAGTCCTATCCCCTTAATTTAGATAAATGGGTTTTCATGCACAATTATCCAATTTATTTTAATTTTTTTTTTCTCGGTTCATTCTGATAAGGGCCTTTCCTGATTAGAATTGAAGGTTCATTGGTTAAACATAAAGGGGGAAATGGGGGAGGTAATAACACCCCGCTTAATGTAGCGAAAGTTTTTTTTATGCAGAATTATCTGATTTGCTTCAATTTGATATACCTGTTTATTATGTTAAGGAGCTTCCCTGATTAGATTTGGAGGTTCATTGGTTAAACATAAAGGGGGAAATGGGGGAGGTAATAACACCCCCGCTTAATGTAGCGAAATTGTTTTTTTATGCAGAATTATCTGATTTGCTTCAATTTGATATACCTGTTTATTACGTTAAGGAGCTTCCCTGATTATATTTGGAGGTTCGTTGGTTAAGTATAAAAGGGAGGGGCAGGGGCTAATCCTCCTTCATTTATTTTTTGAGGTGCATAATTCATTGAAATAAGAGTATAACATACAATTAGTGTGAATAGTCTGTGAGCTGAATGCCATCAGTTTAACTGGGCACTTTTATTTATTTTATTTTATTTTATTTTATTTTTTTTGCTGCTCTCTGAATAGGCAGGAGCCTAAGCCCTATAGGACATGTGTAAATACAGTATTAACTTGTACTGTACATATTTTTTTATGTTAACATAATTTAAAAAAAAAATCTGTTAGAGGCATGTATGAGGCATGTATGTTTTTGTCTCACAAGTCATTATTATTATCAGGAACCACCGCACGGGAGATACCTTGTGACAAGGACCTAAGAAGTTGATAGATAAAAATGCTGTTCTTAAAAAATTAAAAACCTGAGACTCAGGTGCATCAGGATCTGTCTTAAACTATCTACACTTAAATTTTCAGACTTCTATGTGCAGTAGATTTCGCTAGCTATCACACACAGAACAGACTGACAGAGCTATACTTTGTTATATTAGTTTAAATAAAAATTTAAAAAAGAGGTGGGGTGTGTGAATTTCGGGTCTATTCAGGGGGCGCGAGAGTGGACCAACAGGAGGGGTCAATTTTCAAACCTCTCATGATCTATCATCAGAAAGCCCTCGGACCACTCTTTCATATTAGGAACCTATCTTTACCCCTCCTCCCATTCCCTCCCTAGTGGGACTATAGAGGGGCAGTTTTCTAACTCAGCTCCTAATTAAGCTGCAGCAAGATTTGACCTCATTTGAAAGCTTAACCGAATTTGATATTCCCCACGGGGATTCTATTATTGGGGTCTATTTTGACCCCTGGAGGAAAAAAATGGATTTTTTATGTGACATATCGTTTTAAAGCTTTTTGACTGTACATTATTAAGCTCCCCCCCCCCCCTTCTATCTCATTTTGCACCAAGTACCCCTCCCCCAGGGGGCACTTTTCTAACTTTGGCAGACACCTTTCGTGTGACATATCGTTGGAAAGACCTGTGACCGCTTAATCATTTTATGCTCCTCCGGTGCCCTTCCCCCCTATATTTTTCCGGCACCCTTCATGTGACATATCTTTGGAAAAGTATGTGACCGTTTATTCATGTTATGCACCTTCGGTGCCCCTCCATCCCCATTTTGACCACCAAAAGGGGTGCACTTTTTTTAAATTTTGCCGATACATTTCGTGTGATACATCATTGGAAAGTTCTGTGACCACTTACTGAAGTAAAGTACCTGCGATGTCCCCCACCCCACTTTCCCCCCGAGAGGAGTACTTTTTAAATTTTTGCAGGCCACAGGTATGCCTACGGCCGTTGTAAGAAGCCGAGTGGAAGAAAAAAATATTCATTTTGAAGTTGCTCTTTTTATTTTTATTACTGCATATTGATTTTATTTTCGAATAAGTAATTTTCAAAAGAAAAAAAAGTCACTTCAGTTGAGCGTTCTTAGTTCATGATATGATTACAAATGTTCAGAACCATTCATGTTGCCATTAATATTGCCTTTTTCTTACCTACTACATGCAACTTTCGTACTTTACGAGTGTATTTTTGCAAAGCACAGTTTCATGACAACGGTATGCACATTCACTTTAATCTACGTTGCTGCTAGAAGGCTGCCTTTATAAATAAGAACATGCTGCGTAGTGCATGCTATGAATTATAGATATAACATACAGATGAAATAGAAAATACAACGTAGCAACCGTTCGTCTGGAGTCAGTTTCCAAGCATTACGTCATGGGTTGAGACGATCTTGGACAAAAAAGAATCGCCAAGCTTGTCCCACTTGTCCAGTTGAGAATCGCATAGTTTTGAAATATGGTTTTGCCATAATTTGGACAAAAAGGTCTGTCTGTGTTTGCGTCCTCTGCGTATGTCGGAAATCTCATATAGAAGGATCCTAGTGAGACATGTTAACAAGCATTATTTTGGGACTCTCTCAAAGTTGCTTGGCGACTGGATTTTTTCGAAAATCGTCCGAATCAATCGAATTTTATGTCACTACTCTCACATGGGGACATCATGGTATCAGTCGTCAATCGAATTCACACGGGGGTTTATTACGATGTTCTGATTTATTGTTTAACATAGTTTGAACAAAACTTATTCTGAGCACGTATTGAGATCTTTATTCGGTGCCTCTATAAGAAAGTGGAGACATATGCATATGTACAGAGCGTATACTTAACCTGTGCTTAGGCCACTAAGTTCTATAGACAATCCGGAATTAGGCTTCACCTGTTTTTAAGAGACTGAACTTAATCCGGTGACCAAAAATGTGTCCTGAACTGTGACCGAACCAAATTAGTAGAATTTTGAAAGCAAAGAGAGGGATTTGGGGCCACAACTTTATGTTCGCTTGTATGTCTGGGATAGGTAAATCTACAGCGCCTAGAAGATACAGTGTGGAAAACAGCTACAAAATAGTGCTAAAAAATTGAATCCCATAAATGTACAACGATGCTGAATAACAAGATGTCGATCATAGCGCCATCGTAGTGATTTAAAAATGATAGTCATTCTAAAAGAGACTCTTTAACCTATTTCGCATCATTCCTTAACTAAATTAGCTTATAACAGACTAAAATATCTTATATTTATAATTTCCGATATTTAACATTCTATAATTTTTGAAAACACAGGGTTTATATTGAAAAGAGTTACGAGATGGCGCTCGTATCAGCATATTGCCGCTGAGCATTCTTGGAGATTTATGGGATACAAGTTTTTAGCACTTTTTAAAGCATTATAGGAATAGCCGTTTTCCACACTGTATCTTCTAGCCGCTGTAGGTAAATCTTTCTAGGGAACAATGTCCGGTAGAATTCATAAGGACTTTATCAATGTCCCGTCAGCTGCAGTTATATAGAGGGAAAACGTATATAGGCGTGAAGAACATTTTAAAACTGATCCACCTTCGTCTTTTCTGGAGGGTATATACCCGCAGAAGTGTGGTGGTTGCCACTCGTGGTTAAAGTCCATTGACATTTTTTTTTCGAGTGAGTAGCTTTAGCTTTCGAATTTTGCTTTAGTAGGGCATTTGTTTTGGGAAATCTTTGGATAAAGAAATAGTTCGCAAAGCAGTCATCCCACACTGCAGACACCGACAGGGTATATTAAAATATTTTACACATTTTCTAGTCTTGTGCTCACCAGCGCACTTTACACTTCTGGTGTGTAAATTGCAAGAGAGATGTTCTAATTTCAAAGCTGATAGACATGAGGTGCTGCGTTCAAACCCAATCACGCACGTCGGTCTAATCGCTCGAAGTTTCCCGTGGTTTTCTTCTAATCTTATGTAAATACGGGCTAGGTTCCCTTAGAACGATCTTCACGAAAGGCACTCCTCCCTTGGGCCTACATCTCTCGTGTAGTTAATGCATAATGGACTTGACACATGTGACGTCAGCCGCGGGTATACAGAAGGAAAACACAAATAGGCGTGAAGAACATTTTAACACTGGTTCCCCTTCGTCCAATAAGCA
Source organism: Maratus speciosus (assembly GCA_963932465.1). Classification (NCBI taxonomy): domain Eukaryota; kingdom Metazoa; phylum Arthropoda; class Arachnida; order Araneae; family Salticidae; genus Maratus; species Maratus speciosus. The sequence continues at coordinate 680,054,693 of OZ010786.1, forward strand.
GTCTTTTTCGGAGGGTTTATACCCGAAGAGGCGTGGCTGTTGCCATTCGTGGGTAAAGTCCATCGGCCGTCATAAACAATACAAACATTTATAAAACAGTGGCGATATACGCATAGGGCGGCTGCTCAGACTAACTGTTTTGTCCAGACTATGCTAAACAATATTTTAGGATCTGGCAAAACTCGCCGGAACGCGGAACGAGTTCTCCAAGTCAATAAACATTAACTTATCAATTGGCACGCGCACTAAGATATTGGTGATTAGTTTTTGTCCAAAATCGTCTTTACATAATAAAGTTTTATTTCTCATAGTCCCCATTATGACCTCCTAACCACTGTTGGGCAAAATGTGCGATTGGTGAAGATCTATATGAGGGTAGGGACGTATGCGCAGGGCACATGTTTAAAAAGTTTTTGCCCAAACTAGAGCGGATGAGTTCGATTAGACGAGTGAGAATAATTAATCTATTAGTTTGGTTTGGTGATAATGGTCTCTAAGATGTTTGACTATTAATTTTTCTTCCAAAGTAATTTCAATCAATCAAACTGTATATCCCATGTACCGCACACTAATATAGAAGCACCCTAGGCTCACTGAACTTCACTCAAGAGCCACTTGGTCATCAGGGAAGCAGAATTTAAATGCCCTTCCTTCACCCTATTGGTGTTTATTTCTATATATTCTCAGCTGGCGTGACATGGTAAAATCTCTTGTTTAATCATTCTTGACCAGACAAGTACGCAAAGTTGTGGAATTTGTCATATTTTTAACAAAAACTTCCAGTCTGAGTATATATGCTCTGTAGATATGAGGCTAACACTTATTTATTAGCAAGAACATAAAATATATTGAATGTGGATAACAATAAAATTTGCCGCAAAAAGAGCACTCTCTTGTTCCTATTCTAGTTACTCTTACTAAAATATACCAACTGACGCTCTCTTTCTCTGACACAGTTATAAAATATTTTTATCGTTTAAAGTAGCTTGATAAGAGAGAACTGGAGAATAAATCGACCATTGGAGGTCAAACAACCATTGAAGGGCAGTTGTGATTGGTGGTTGAGAGGGTTATTGGTGCGGCTGGATGTCAACTGGGCAGTTGTGATTGGCTGATGCAATCGTCATCAGCTGATTGCAACTTTCCTATTTATTGGCCTTTTTGAAACTTCAATATTTGAAAGTTGGGGAGGAGAGAGTGTTAAATTAAACATCACACTTTTATTTTTACAACAATAAGTGTTAGCTCAACTTGGACTTCAGAGGGTGGGAGAAAAAAGCTCAAGCCCAGAAAAGAAGACAGACCCATTCTGGCATTCTGAGTTAGCAAGAAAAAGTGCAGCTTGAATATGTCTAGTCCAACTATTGTATACCTCTGCAGCCATTATCCCTCCAATTTTAATTCAACACACATATGAAAATATAAATATATATTCCTTATTTGAACTGCCACCACTGGTATAGGTGCTGGACAAGATGTAAGAAGGTTGGGAATTAATTCCTAGAATACTTCAAATAATATTAAATGGAAGATTTCTTTATAAAATACTTCAATATTCACATTATAAAACACAATATTTTCATTTGTAGGCCCAGATACAGCAGATCTTGCTTTAAGTTAAACTCGTCGAATATGGCAATCCGAAAACTTTCTTCTATCTCATACATGCTAATACTCAGGGCCGAAACTAGCGGTGGGGGCCGAGGGGCATGTGCCGCAGGCGCCGCTTTAACAGAAGTTGAAGGGGACGCCAAAAGGAAGATTTTGTTTGACATTTGATACAAGAATGTATATATATATATATATACGAAATTTGTATGAAAATGTCTCGGAGCCGGAAAATTTAAAAGGAAAACTGAACCAAATGCATTAAACTTTACAAATAGATAAAAAGATTCGTGTACAATACAAAATTGTAAATGAATAAGAAAAAAGAACTGTTCTCTAAAGCCGGGAACCCACATGCGGAAAAATACGACGGAAATCTGCAGCGGCAAATTTTCCGCTACGCCAAATTTCCGACTTGCGTTTTTCGCTGGCGCTTCCACGTTAACTACTGCGCATGTCTGATTTCTACAGATGCCGTTGCGGAAAACGGAAAAAGTTAAAACATGTTTAACTACAATTCCGCTGCGTTTTCACATTTGTACGCGGCAAATATGGGGTCAATTCGCCGTTCCGCTGTCCAATTCCGTCGTATTTTTCCGCATGTGGTTCACGGCTTTAGGCTTTTATCATTCTCCCATTCCAAAAGTATCATGTCTATGCCTTAGCCTTCTATCTTTTAAATCACATCCTGTGTAGGAGAATCACTACCGTTTTTCAAGGTCAGTCTATTGTAAGACATTGTCCACTACCAAGCATAAAGCGACCTCTCAGTCAGACTTTTCTATTAGATAAAAAATTCTACGAAATTTGTTTTTGTTTTTCCGCTGAGCAGCGTTGAGCTTCCTTTTTTCCCGTCTTTCCATGGGCGATGACTGCCCGGGTCCAGTGTTGATTTCAGACACTTGTCTCCGGGAGGGATTTCTGTGACTCCAGCGGGGGACATTATAGAGTTCTGGGTGGGGAAATTGCATTTTTTGACCATTGAAAACACAAAATCTCAAATCTTCCGGGTGGGGGACATCTCATTGCTCCAGGGGGAATGTCCCCACCGGGCCACCCCTGAAATCAAAACTGTCCGGGACAATAAAAACAAACGGGAGGGGGAATGCACAAAGTGAAACCTTTTTTTTTCTAGATATCAACCTCATTTAGCCTATACAAAAAAAATAATGTTTAAAAGATTAAAATGTAATTAGGTTCCTTTTGATTCCGTTTTCAAGGTTTTAATGAATCAATGTTTGACAAAGCTGATTACGTAGTTCAGTTTTATATATTTTAAATTTAAAAATAATTTGTCTATTAGATACTTAGTAAAATTCTTTTTTTAAATTTACTTTGTGGTGGAGAGGGGGGTGAGGCGCCAAAATCCATGTTTGCCCCGGGCACCAAAAAGGCTTGTTTCAGCCCTGTTAATACTTCCTGAAAAATGAAGCATAGCATCACCACTGGTTAGGTGATTTGTACCAAAATCTAATTAGCAACAACTTATGTCAAGTTCTAACTGAATCTGAAGTTTGATGAAAATACGTGCATTAGTTTTTGAGATAGAGCCATTGTGGAAATGGTAAAAAAATCTAGATAGAAGCGCCACCTGTAGAACGATTTACTCAAAAAACTAAACAGCGCTGATTAATATCAGGAACAAACTGCAACTGAAGCTTGATGAAATTAGTTTTGTGCATTAGTTTTTGTGATAGATCTATTGCGATAATCATGAATAATGCCGGATAGCAACGCCACCTGTTGAGCGATTTACACCAAAAAGTAATCAGCATCATATTATATCAAAGACTAACGGAATCTGAAGTTTTATGAAAATCCGTTCATTAGTTCGGGAGATTGACCGAAATCGTGAAAAAGGTAGCACAGAAGCGCCACATGTTCGGCGATTTGCAGCAAAAAGTAATCAGCGCCAGTTTATATCAGGGACTAACTCAATCTAAAGTTTTATTTAATTTCGTTCATTAGTTCTTGAGATAGAGCACCCACAAAATTTGTGTCACATACATACAGACTGACATTCTCTAAAAATATGTTTGTCGGGTTCTCTGACCCCTAAAACGTGTAAATACGTCGAAAACTTGTTTCTTCTTGTAAAGATGAAGAAAGTAATTACAATTTGGGATATTATCTATGCACTAGGTCAGGACTGTCCAACACGGCGCCCGCGGGCTCCATGGCACTCTTTTGAATGATTCCTGTTACTATGATTTTTTTAAAATAAAAACTCTTTTTTAAGAGGCTTCTTTAAAATCATTACTGTTCTATATGATTTTACGTTAATTTGTCAGCTTCATTAATAAACTAGTATGTTGTGGCCATCACAAAACTTTCTTCTATCTCATACATGTCAATACTTCAAAATTCACTATCTCAGTGCCAAATTAAATGGCAATCTGTGTTCATCATGAGAATTCTAAAAATGTGAAATTCCGTGCATTAGTTCTCGAGGTATGACTGTCGCTGAAATCGTGTAAATCCAGCAAAATGCAGCATAGCAGCGCCACCTATTGGGTTATTTACACCAGGACCTAATTATCACCAACTTATGTCATCGTCTAACTGAATATGAAGTTTGAGAAAAATTCGTGTATTAGTTCTTGAGATAGAGGTATTGCGCAAATCATGACAAATGCAGCATTGAAGCGACACCTGTTGAGCAATTTGCAACAACACATAATCAGCAACAATATTAATGAAGTTATTCTTAAATCTGAAGTTTGATGAAAATTCGTGCATTAGTTCTTGAGATAGAGCTATTGAGGAAATAGTTCAAATTGCAGCACAGCAGCGCCACCTATTGGGCGATTTACCCCCAACAAGTAGTCAGCATCATTTCATATGAAGGAGTAACTAAATCCGAAGTTTGATGAAAATGTGTGCATTAGTTCTTGAGATAGAGCTACTGCGAAAATAATGTAAATCTTGCAAAATGCAGCATAACAACGCCACCTGTTGGGCGATTTACACCAAAACGTAAACAGCATCCATTCATGTCAAGGACTAACGGAATGTGAAGTTTTGTAAAAATCCGTGCATTAATTCTTGAGCTAGAGCTTTTGAGGAAGTCCTGCAAAATGCTACATAGCAGCGCCACCTGCAGGGCAATTTACACCAAAAACTAATCAGCACCAATCTATATCAGGGAAAACCTGTATGTAAATTTTTATTAAATTCCGTGCATTAGTTCTTGAGATAGAGCGCCCAAATTTGTGTCACATACAGACAGACAGACTTACAGACAGACATTTTGTAAAAACATGTTTTTTGGAATCTCTGACCCCTGAAACGTGTAAATCCGTCGAAAACTGGAATTTGAAAATTTTTATGAAACCAATACTTTCTTCTTGTAAAGATAGAAGAAAGTAAAAAATACTTTGATAGGCCTATCTCTCTCTCTCTCTCTCAGTAAAACGTAATTCTAAACTTACTATGATTTGTGTTTTCTATTTCAATTATATTTCACATCGAACTCTGCATAGGCCTTACGGCTCATATTGTAAGGTGCATCGTATAAAACGTTTGCATATCGTGACTCCCTACCAGAATTGCTTGTATAGCATATAATATATATTAGTGCGGGCGGCGGCGACACAAATGACTACGTCATCGAGTTACGAGATGAAATTATGATGCAGGACAAGATTATTAGGAGTAAATTAAGGAATGACTGGTCTGCCTTGGCATTTCTTGGTACGATATAAGCAGCAGCGGTCACCAAATTGCATTTTGGCGCCACTATCACGTCATAGAGTTACGAGAGGAAATTGGTGCCAAATTAAAGGTAAAATAAAGTAATTTAAGAACATTTTGGTCTGCCTGCGAATATCCTGATAGAAACCCTCGGGAGACTGAAATTTAAAAAAAAAATGGGGGGTCATAATGTACAATTCAAACCCTATAAACATAATACTTTGCATAACAATTGCAGGCAGACCAAAACATTCTTAAATTACTTTATTTTACCTTTAATTTGGCACCACTTTCCTCTCGTAACTCGTTGACGTGATAATGACGCCAAATTACGAGTTGGCGCCCGTTGCTGCACAAATCGTACTAAGAAATGCCGAAGCAGATCAGTCATTCCTTAATCTACTCCTAATAATCTTGTCCTACATCAGGATTTCAAGCCGTAACTCGATGATGTGATGATACGCCAAAATATGGAATTGGAGCCCCGCTTCGCTCGTCTCGTACCAAGATATGACGAGACAGACTGAAATATTCGTATTGTACTAATCGGTATCTCTAAAGTTCCAAAATTTCAAGCCGTAACCCGATGACGTGATAGTACTGTCAAAATAGGGAATTGACGCCATATTCTTCTCGCTTTGTATCAAGTTGTGCCTAATCAGTCATTTTCTCGCTTACTGTTATTAAGCTTTTCTTAAACCATTAATTCATCTTGAAAGTCGATGTCGAAGCAATATATATGGCAATGTAATGCAAAATATTATGTTTATATAGTTTGAATTGTACATTATGATGTCTCTCTTTTTTTTTTTTTTTAATATAAATTTTAGTCTGCCGAGGGCTTCTGCCAGGATATGCGCAGGTAGACCAAAATATTCTTAAATTACTTTATTTTACCTTTAATTTGGCTTCAATTTTATCTCGTAACTCGATGACGTGATAGTGACGCCAAAATGCGAGTTGGCGCACGCTGCTGCTCAAATCATACCAAGAAATGCCGAAGCAGACCAGTCATTCCTTAATCTACTCTTAATAATCTTTCCTGCATCATGATTTCATCTCGTAACTCGATGACGTAGTCATTTGTGTCGTCGCCGCCCGGTCTATATTGCATAGTAGCAGAATGTCCAAATTCATACCAGAAATTCGGAATAGAAACTTTTACTTTATTTAATGAGAGGCATTTTATAATTACTTAAAGTAAAAATTCTTCTTTCAGAAATTCTGGTATAAAGTTGTAATTGCTGAATAAAAAAGTAGACCAAATTTACAACTTTAGCCCTACTATAACGATCTAATATTATTCTATGTTTCTAGACATGTGAATAATGGCACCCTTCAGTTTTTGCCACTATACGAGGTGAGCCCGCGCTCAGTAAAAAGTTGGACATCCCTGCACTAGATTATCTCACTATAAATGCACTAGTCTCATGTCTTTTAAGTGTACTCAGCCAGGCTTATCCAATGATAAGACCACACAGATCTGCCTGAATTCTCATCATTAGCACATCTCAAAAAACACTTTGTGCACACAGCACAAGGAAATACCTTCAACCTCCACTTCAGACTTTCAACATAAAAAACTGATTCTCTCCCATACAACACAAACACGTCCTGAGGACATACGAAAGACGTCCTATACAGTATATTGCCTCGTCCGTCGGACGTCCTACAATATCCCATTGTTATCCGGCGGACGTCCGCGGGGGAGCAGAAAGAGACACCTAATCACGTCCTTCGGACGTCATTTTCAGCCATTCATAGGATGACAGTAGGACGCTCATAGGACCAGATAAAACAAATAGAATTTGCATCCTCTGCTCGTCCGGCATGCGACATTCATAGGATGCTCTTCGGATCAGTAGCGGACGCTTTATATAAAAAAAATAAAATAAATAGGAAGGGAGGGTAATTGCCCCACCCTGTTTTTCCTAGATGAGGCTTCAGATTTCTATTAATTTTATCTTAAACTGAGCGACGGCGCACACTGAAATATTTCTATTAAAAAATAGTGGTAGCCTGGACAATTGTTGTCCAGGTTACCACTATTTTTTAATAGAAATGTCAGTGTACAATAAAATTAATAAGAATCAGAAGCATCATTTAGAAAGGACAGGTGGGGCAATTGCAACCCCCTTCATTTTTTGATTTTTAAAATCTTATATTTATATTATTGAAAAATATATTTTAATAGATTTCTTTTTGTATGATTATTTTTCCTGTTGTTTTTCGCAAATATAGGAATCCTTCATTATAAATAAATTATACTAAAAATATTTAAAAATAAGCATGAAAAATGAATACGAAGAAAATACTAGTTCATTTCAAGAGAAAAATTATTATTTCTGTTATCAACATCTCTTTTTTCAACTAATAAGTAGCATACGATGAATGGGGTATCATTGGATAGGATTCTTCGCCCATATCTCATATAAGAAACTGAATTTTCTTTATACTTTTAGATTAATATCATCATACACATTTTTTCTGATTTCAACACCCCTTTTTTTAGGTAAATACACAAAGTTGAGTTAGATTTTATACGAAAAGCTTTTGACATAGTATACTCCTATTAGTACAATTTGTTTGGTTTAAAAAAAAATTGCAAATATAAATTTAGGAAAAATGCACTTAATTTACAGTAAAGATTACAGTGTGAAAGCCTTGCAAGGGTCTATTGGTCTAGACTTAATATACTTTTCTAACAAATGAATTTTACTCTTAAGCAAAATCTGCATTAAAATTAGTGATGAAAAAGTAACCGAATTGAAATTTTTGAAAAATAAAAAATTTTATCAGTAATAGCTGAATGCATAAAAAATTCCTCATTTTCTTAGAACAGTTTAAAAAATTGTTAAATATTGTTATCGGTATTGAATTCAGGCCTCTTGGGGAGGGATTTCTGTGGCTCCAGGCAGGGGAGTGTATTTTAGAGATCTGGGGGTCAAATTGCACTTTCGTTCATTAAAAGGGATAAATCTCAAACCTTCTATATGGGGAAGAGGAGGATCTCTTGGGCCACCCTCTGAATTCATCACCAATTGTTATATATGTATTAAATAAATTTAATTTCATTCTTTTGATATTCCTCATACTTTTCCACAGTCATTTAAATTCATAAATACATCAAATTTGCAGTTTTTTTTATTTAATATAGGTAAAAATAAAGTTAAATAGCAATTTTAATATTTCTAAAAAAATAAATAAATAAGAGGGTAAAATCTTTTTTTTTAACACTGTCAAAATTTTTATTTTAATTAGATTTTTGAGATACAACAGGGGAAAGGCCACCATCGAAAACATCGGTTACAACTTAATACAGACTCTACTTAAAAGAAATAAAATTTCGTATTAAAATAATGTCTGCAAACTTCATGTGTGTTCGTGTATTTAGACAACCACAATTTAAGACATGTCTCATTTGAGAGAATTGAAAAATGTAGTAAACGTGTTTAAAAATTTCATGTATTTAGTTTCAAAATTGAAATTGTGAATGTGCAAGAAGTTTTCATTCAAAATGAAAAATTTGAGTATGCACTAAATGACATTTTAACAAAAAAATTCTCAGAATTTTTATCGATTGTTCTGCAGTATCAATTTTCTCATATTCTTCTTTTTTTTTTCATGATTTATAAAAACAGATAAAGAACATTACCTACTCCATGGCGAAGAAATAATGAAAACTCAGAATGAAAATACTTCATTCTCAAGTAACAAATATGTTTTGTATTTGTTATATTTTTTTTTCTGAACTAATTACATTTCTTTAAATTAAAATTCAAGAGAAATACATTGCATTTTTTAAAAGTATGTAAGCATTTAGCTCAATATTTACTGTTAATAATATATTAATAAGTTCTGTTAATAATCAATTATATATATTAGATTTACTTTAAACAAACCAAAAATTTTTAGGATAAATCAAAAGAAAATAATGATAACATTTTATGATGTCAGATTTTAAATATGAAAGCAATTAAATAGGCATTCTTTTCAAGTGCAATAAAAACTTCTATTTTTAGGTAGGGTAGAATTAGGTATATTTTCTCTTCTCTTTAGCTTGAAGTAAAAACACACAAGATCATAAAAGTTTCATAATATTTATACCATTAGATTCTATTATATCTAAAACTTCTTACCTGATAACTTGTTCTGTCAAGTTTTGGTTTTAAGAAATAATAAATAGTACATTCAATCTAGTTGTTCTATGTCTGAGATCCATTGAATTCCTTATTATTTTTTATAGTAAATAAATGAAAAGCTTGCCATTAAACACATAAAAAATATATTAAAATCACTTCACATCATGATATTCTTTACAAAATACTTAATAAATTCCTGTAAATAAATCTATTTACATCTTCTATTCCAGTATGGATGTAATATTTTAAAATAATTATACAATTATTTTACTCGCTGCTTTAGAATGCATGAATTTTAAGTTTTAAACAATGCAATTGCTGAAGTACATACGTTTTAAATCACTGTTAAGAAAGAAAAAAATACTGTAAAATAACAACACCAACAAATACATTTAAAGTATTTTAATTTACATTTATAGACTTTTTTTTACATAACATTTACGTTCTTATACATGTTGTAACTATGCCTTTAATACTCTTTCAATGTGTGCCCTTGATATAAGTTTCTTTCTCAACAGCATCTGAAACAAATAATTTTCAAAACATTAAAATTCAGAGTAAAATATCATTATGGCTAGAGGAGTTAAAACAAAATTTTGTGTAAAAGAAAATAAGAGAATTTTTAATTTCTAACTTGGTATTGGTACTACTTTTATGTTAGTATATCAGGTGATAAATTGACAAAAATTCCTTTTATAGCCCTACCTTGTGTTGAATTCCTTTAATTTTAAATATAAACCCTTTACTTATTTCATTTAAAATACATAATTTTCATTAAATTACATACATGCCTTTTACTAATATCAGTTAAAATACAGAACAAATAAAAAAATTCTCACACTGTCTTTTTAAAGAAGTTTTATAAAAACAAAAATTTATAAAGAAGACCACAAAGCAAAATATTTAATTTCATGATCAAAGTATTATTTCTAATTTCCATAGCAAAAAATAAAAGCTGTCACTGACGAGAAAAAAATTGCGGTTGGCAGGATTTGCACCTGGCAAACATAAAAGTTCCCAATCTTTTTACTTAAAAAAAAAAAAAAAAAAAAAAAAAAAAAAAAAAAAAGTATGCATAAAAAAATTACTTGAGAATTAACATATGTAAGAAAATTTGAATTGCTTTGACATATTTAAGGTTATTCACATAATCAAATTTATTATGCTTCATTAAGGCTCCCAGTTAACGTGCATTTTCTATTTCCCCCCCTTGATTGGAACTTTTATCTTAAACAGTTTATTTGTAAGTTACGTCATCATGATCATAATTAAAATTAATTTAAAAAATATAAAATATTAAAAGCTTTTTTAATCTAAACAAAGTGATTTTCACTTTACATGAATGTAGAAAAGAAGAAAAAGCCAGCTTTTAAAAGTTTAGCTTTTCAGTCTCAGAATTTTGAGAGTAACTTTTCCAACTTAATTTAACACCAATGTTTGCAATATATCATGTCTCTGTTCAAATTATTTTTCAGTTGCATTTGACTATTTTCCAAAACTAGTTAAAAAAAAAAAAGAAAAAAGAAAAACAAAGAGTTTTAATCAATAATCCCTGCAGTTTAAAAACAAATTTGGATTGTGTTATAGATCCCATCTACATAGTATTGTTTGTGAAGTATTAAAGGATGCAATTTTAAAGGAACAAATTATTCTGGTTCTAGCATTATTATAAATGTTATTTTTAAATCTTTCATTCTACAAAAATTGGTAATTTTTATAAAAAATTAGCAAATTAACCCCCCCACCACCACCACCGGGCTCTCAAAAGACGCTTTAGTATGATGTCAGTATTAACATTTCGGTTAGAAACTGACCAAACAACATTTGCTCTGTTTCATTTTTTCTTAAATATTAAATCATAGATTTTGGTCTCAGAATTTTTTTATAAAGTTACTTTCACTTTCTAAACCGGTTCTGAAAATGAAAGTGTCATTCTAAAAAACATCTGCAACTCAAATTGAAAAAGTAAAAAAGGTGCGATATAGAGATGGAAACTCGGCTATCGTTTTGTGTTATAGATCCCTCATCTACATAATATTGTTTTTTAAGTATATAAATGATGCAATTTTAAAGGAACAAATTATTGTGGTTTTGGCATTATTATAAATGTTATTTTTAAATCTTTCATTCTTTAAAAATTAGCAAATCCCCCCCCCCCCCCTTTCAAAAGACGCTTTAGTATGATGTCAATATTTAACATTTTGGTTGGAAACAGACTTCAAACAACATTTGCTGTGTTTCATTTTTTCTTATAAATCATAGAAAATTGTACCCCCACATATAATATTAAAACACTTAGCTGTGAGATATCGAAATAGAAAATACAACATCTAGCAATTGTTTGTTTAGAGTAGGTTTCTAACAGGGTTGCAAAAAAGCCGGCTAAAATTTAAAAATAACCACGCCGGTGGCTTTTACTGGTTTTAACCGCTTTTTTTGGCCATAATTGGCTTTTATACAATGAAACATTGTAATTATACACTACACATTTTAAAGTGCTTTTAATTAGTTTTAATGGCATTTAATTGATTTAGAATTTAATAAGTAACCCAATTTCTCAATAATGAAGACATTAATACTGGAATAAAACTTAGATGGTTTTGCGAGTGATTTGTAGTTAGAATTGCAAATATGTTAGGTAAATTTGAAAAGCACCATACCAACTGCTTTATCTGGTTTACACTGACTGACCCTTAACCTCCCCCCCCCCCCCGAATTTTTTCATTTTTACAGCTTTATAAAATTAAAGAAGACAATGTTTACTTAGTTACATGCTTTATTACTTAATTAATTTTAAGAACTATTAATATACAAGTCTTATTTTATTTCTAGTAAACATTTAAAATTATGCATAGTCATAATAAAAACGTCATTTTCTCACTATTAAAAATATTATGAATAGCATATGCATGAATATGCTCAGCAACAAGCTTTTCAAAATTTTATTTAGAGAAATTTTATTTATTTTTTTGGAGTCTAACTTATATTCTTTTCAATATTTATGTATATATTTTTTCAGACAAAATGCCTTCACAGTTGCTTTCTAGCAGTTATAAAGACTTATTTATTTGAGAAAATTTAATAGAAATTTATAATTTACTCAGTAGAAAATATTTATAAACGTATTATAAATTAATTGATCCAAATTTAAAACGAATTAGCTGTAAACCAACTTTAAAAAATAAAAACCGGCTTTTTTTCAATAAAAGCCAGCTTTTTTAAAGTGGTTAAAACCACCCCCAAAAAAGCCGGCAAACCTGGTTTCTCACCAAAATGACACCACAATTGAACGCATATAATATATAATTTTCAATTCCCACATATTTAGTTTTGATATAACTGCCAAGTCTAAACCAAAACCAAAACTACATTTTACTTTAAGTTTTAGATTCTCAATGTACATGTTAATAAATAATAATTAATTTTCTCAATATATTTATTAATGAAAATTATAAAACATGGATTTTCTCTTACTTATAAAAGTTGTTTTCGATTAAATTTGTTGCAAAAAATTGTTTATAGTTTCTTTGTAAAGTTTAATTTAATTAATATATAGATACATTTGAACTAAAAATAGTTAAATGTTTTTTTATGATTATCGTTTGATTACATTAAAATTGCAGTTATCTCAATTAAAAAAAAAATCAATTGTAATTTAATTATAATCAATTAAAAAAAATCAATTAAAAAAAATCAATAAAAAATATCAATTATAATTTTGCTGCAGAAAAGTATAATTAAAGAATATATAACAGGGAGATACAAATATGCATAGACTTGATATGAATTTTTATTGTTATGGACCCTTATTCAGAAATACTTAAAAAAAAAAAAAAACTTACCAATTTTGAAGTTTAATTTCTTTAACATTTTATGTAGAACTGAGACTGCTGGATGTTTGCAGTATCTTTTTAACTTTCATTTATCCATGTTGGGACTTTTTGGATCCTACAGTTTGTGCCTACAAAAAATAAATAAAATAACTGAATATACAAAAGTCAAATCAATTCAAAATAAAATTTAATATAAATGATCACACGTGGCATTAAGCAGTTTCTATTATCTTTACATTCGATCTAAACAAAATCAAAGAAATATTAAAGTACTTCTCCATTATTCCATCGCAGGGTTCATTTATCTTAAATCAATTTAGTTTTAATCGTGATTTAAATCAATTGATTTTTTTTTTTTTTAATTATGTTTAAACAAATTCAAGATGTAAACAAACATATTAATGTTTTTAAATATATTTAGTTTTATATAATACAGATAATGAACCAGTTTTTAGAAAGATAAGGCTTTTAAGCTTTATAAGATTAAAATTTTTGTCAAGTAAAGTACAATGTAATAGAAAAAATGGTTTCAAATTTAATTTGAATCAAATTGTAAAATAAACTAGCAACAGTAAGGAAATCTAAGCAGGAATATATTAAATATAGGAATATTTATTTTGATTACTTAATATAGTATTTAGAAAAACTTCTGCAAGTTTAAGTAAAATAAAATTATATGACTTTGCTAGTTACAAACAAGCATTGTGACTAACAGATTAATTATCTCATCTTTTGCATTATGCAGGAGAGAAACTAACAAGCTGTGAGAAAATAATCAACATTATTATTTGCTTAAAAGAAATTCTTGACTTTAGTGATACCTATTACATTAAAATTTGAACCATTAATTTTCATGTCTGTGTATATAATTTTATAAATAAAGTCGTAAAATAATAATATTGTGCGAGGTTTAAAAAAAAAAAAATAAATAAATAAATAAAAAGCTCTACCCATTGACAACTTTTCATTAAAAAAAAAAATAATAATAAAAACTATTGTATATCTTAACAAACTGTATGTAATGCCTAATAAACAAATGGAGGTACTTTTCCAATAAACAGACACCACTGTCGCCAAGCATAATAGTTGGCACAAAATGAAAATCATGTGAATTGAAACATTTGAAAAATTAAAGAAAAAATTGATAGTACAGTGAGCATTTTAAAAATATAACATTTGAAAATTACAGACTTTTTCAAACTATTTTATTAAATCACAAATATATACTTAAAATAAGTGAACAAATAACTGTTATTCAATAAAGTAATAAAATAAAACTCATATTAAACTTCTGGCATAAAATTACAAATATCTTAGAAATATTGCATGGTTATTTTCAATAAAAATCCCTTTCACGATCAGGGTTGAAATAATTAGCGCATTGGAAAAGCCCCACTTTATAAAGTGTCAGCTATCAATAATTTTAAACAATAAAATTAATGAAAACAGAAAAAGGAATCTTGGATATTTGACCCTTTTCATTAAAATTTAAAAAAAACTATTCTATCGTAACAAACTCCAATTTTAAAATTTGTAATACACAGTAAACAAATGGAAGAATGAAGCCATTGGACACCCCCCCCCTTCCCCCGTCTCCCCTGCACAAAAAAAAAAACCAAAATAAAACAAAAACAAAAAATTTGGAAAAGACTCACTCACTAAAGTTTCAGCTATCAATAATGTTAAACAATAAATTAACAATATCTTAAAACAGAAAAAGAAATCTTGGATATTTATTTGTTTACATTATTTTCTTAATTAATCTCTATCGGCTGGTGAATGTTTGTAATGGTCAGTTGAAATGGATCTATTGTAGGTAACTATGAATCACAAATTTTTCAAGCTCTTTCTCATTTAATATCATAGTGCCACCATTTAAAAGCTTTACTCTTATGTTAATTAATGAAATAATTAGTAAACCAATAAAACACCATTAAAAATACAGAAAAAGGTCAAATAAAAAATTCTCTGATGACAAACACATATAAGATAGACATATAAGATGACATAAACACATCATATATAATATTATGGATTAAAATAACATCTGACATCAAGTGAATGTAACGCTACAATCATATATCTGTGGCATTTAATCCTATTTTGGCCAAAGTTATTTTTATTGAAAGCAGTCAACAAGATAATGGAGAAGTACCGAAAAACCTACCACCAAACTATAAAATTGAATGCCAAAATTACATGATCGTAGCGGCACATTTACTTGATGTCAAATGTGTTTATATCTTTTTTTAATGATGTTTTACTGATTTATTAGATATTTTGTTGATTAAAATAACAATTATGTTCTTAAACAGCAACAAAATATTAAAAGAGGAAAAACTATTGAACAAATTTTATGATGCATAGTTTCATATAATAGATTTGTTTCAATTGATATCACTTAAACATTCACCAGACGAGAGGGATAGTTAAGAAAAATAATGTATTAAATATCCAAGATTTTTATTTCGGTTTTCAATAATAATATATTATAAAATATATCGTTTAAAATTGATAGTTAGCAAATTAGTAAACAGAGCTTTTCTGATTTTTTTTTTTTTTTTTTTCAATTTCAATGGTAACATTCTTATTTTTTATTTAGTTGTTGAAATTTTTTGGCAATATTTTTTTTTTTTTTTAAGAAAAGTGATTGATGGGATAAAGGCGAAGTACTGAAATTAATAATGAGTTTAGACATCCAGTTAAAATTATTACGTACCAATAAAAATTACAAAATAAAAATGTTATGTCTGAAAAATGGTATTATTTACTTTTAGTTTTAAGATCATGTACACTTGCAGACCCAGAAGCAGAATTTTCTGCATCAGTCTGCAGCAAACTAATATTTATCTGCGACTCAATAAGCCTACTATCGTAAGAAATGACAAAAACACTTAAAGTAAGCAAAATTTCCATTTATAAAGAAAATATAATATAAGGATACAATAAATACTATAAATCTAGCGACTTAAAGCAAATTTCAGCTATTTTTTAACCCCAGCATTTCCTTTTAACTTGGTGGATTAATCTGCAAGGTTTAATATAATCTACAGTGCCCGCTGCCGTGCTGCACTGTTTCTGCTACTGGGCTTGCACAACTAACAAAATATATGGGATGGAGCAAGAATTTGAAAAATTTTGCTACCAGGCCTAGTGTTTACTGTAGACGGAAAATAAATACAGGGAAGAATACTTTAAATAAAATAAATAAAACAATGTGATTACATGATTCAAAAACATTTATTACTAAACGGGTGCAAATATTTGCACCTACATGATGTTTCAACTTGAGATATAGAGTGTTTCTTATATTTTGAACTATTTTTTCAAGAGAAATTCCATTAACATGTTTAGCAGACTAGACCCTAGGGAGAGTCCTAACTACCGTGCAAGGCACTCTCGTTACCAGCGTTTATCGACACCTCGGCTGTTGTAGTATTTTCCCAGTGTGCTTTGCGCTAATCAGCTGTTGATGTGCGAAAGTTAAAAACGAAACTGTAGGTTGTTTATTTCTGTGAAATTTGTTTGAACTCTTAGCTAGTTGGTCTAATTATGATAATTGAAGTGTTATATATCTTTCAGTTATCTTAATTATGTCTGCTAGCTGAATTAGGATTAATGCAAAGTTCCTTCGTTTGCCCTGGCTTTGATGTAAAATTATTTCGTCTACTTTGAATAGTAAGTGCAGCAAAATTTTCATGTTTATTATCGGTATCTATACTTTGTATAAACTTGTTATTGTGGAAGAATGTTCTGAAAACTAAATATCAAATTGAATTTATTAAATAATTTTCTGTTTGAATTTATTGGCAATTTTTAAATCAACTAACGACTTGTATATTGAAGAAATGATTGCCTTTATCCATAAGTGTATTATTTTATGCATATCTTAATGTAACTGATTTGTTAGACAGTGGTCTGATTGTAGTTAAAATTTTTGCCTCGCAATTCAAATGTCAATGTTACTCCCCCCCCCCCCCCCCGAGATACTTTTAAAGTAAATTTATTAAAAATTGACGTTATTTTCTGTTCGTTTTTTTATCATTTTAATCCCTTCAAAGGCAGTGGTTCAGTTTCGGACCACGTAATTTTAATTCCTAAGTGCCATATTAAATTTTTCTTTTTATTAAGCATGTGAAGAAAGGCTTTTATTTATTTTCAAATAAATTTGTTTGTGAATTCTGATGTCGTTCAATCATTTTACAAATAGAAGTGCTTTGCCCCTGACAGGGTTAATGCATATGTGTATTTCAAATAGTAATTAAGTAGTTATGAAGTTTTCAGGGTTCACATGGTCCTTAAAGTTTTTAAAAATAATTTTTGGTCCTTGAAAGTCCTTATTTGTTTGAAAAATCTGCTAAAAGTCCTTAATTTTGCTGGTACTTCACTGTGCCAACAATGGCATTAAAAATATTAATTATAGTAGCCCTTATTTTTATTTTTTGCTTTGTTTATTTTAACTGCAAAGTTAATAGTCATATTAAAGGCAGTGGCAGAAGTATTTATATATGTATAATTATATAAATGCTATAGCATAGATATATTATATTCATTGATACGGTATATTTATATTATGTTCATTCTGGTGGGCATAACAAACCACTGGAAATAAAACTGCCAATGTTAATATCATTTATTGCTAAAAGCCATCAATTTGATGCTATGTATTTAATAAATGTATATGAAATTGGGGTACTACTTAGTTATCCTGTGGACCAAAAATCTATCGCCAAACTATAAGATTAAATGACAATAATGGTTGATCATAAATGTCAAATTCACTTGATTTTAAGCAAGTTACATGTGTTTATGTCATCAAGTGATTTTTATTTCGACGTTTTATTTGCATTTTTATTAATGTTATACTAATTTATTTGTTCTTTCGTTATTTAAAATAAAAATTATATCAGTTTGTATAATTTGGCGAAATTGGTCAACAGGATAGCTAAGTAGTACTGAAATTAGTGTTTTGTATCACCTTTATGATAAATCAAATTGACGATTGTCAACCATTTTTGACGATCTATCTATCTGGCCTGGATAATACACAAGTACCATTTTACTCTCCTATTGTTTCTTAATCGGCAGTGAAACTCTTCTGCATTTCGGTG
The DNA here is from genome assembly GCA_963932465.1 of Maratus speciosus. NCBI lineage: Eukaryota > Metazoa > Arthropoda > Arachnida > Araneae > Salticidae > Maratus > Maratus speciosus. The sequence goes on from OZ010786.1 coordinate 680,073,080, forward strand.
AATTTCTGATTTTTTTTTTAAATCGTGAAAAAATTCATTTAGATTTCTTCCCTTCCAAAATTTTGCTTCCCTCTTTTCCCAACACCAAAATACGCAAAGTTTCAATTTTTTAAACTGTTTCTGCTGTTTTTATTACTTTATTGTAACAATAAATAATCGACCATCGACTCTTTCCACTTCTCAAAATTAGAGCTTTTCTCCTTTGCCCTTCTTAGCAAACATGTACTGTTTGTGTAATATTTTTCAGTTTGAATATTACTCACTAGATGGCATCACAAGTATTTGAAAAGCCTGTCATGTATGCAAATTATACTTTTCTGATAAAAACAGAACAGTGTCAAAAATGAGTAGTGTGTGTATATAACTGGTATTCGTTTGTTATGCGTAAAATTAAAGATTAATTAAGGCTGTTCTAAAATCCAAAAGGGCAACTTTATGACATAAGTTTAAATTTATTTTTGTTCGGAAATGCATGAAACTAGCAGGTGTTGTTGCTCAGAAACTATGTCATCGAACTGTTTTTTCAGTTTTTTTGCAAACGCAATGATCTTTCAGAAAATAGTGTCAAAGTGGGTGTTTTGAACTGAAGTTCCTGAAGAAAGCAGAAAAACCAGTCAGCAAAGGGAGAAAAACGTGTTTGTCATGTGATCAAAATGTCTTATAACTCAATAGGTAATATATTTATCAAAAAATGGAAAACATAGTTCGATTCCAAATCGCTTCCATAGTCAGGCCTTCCAATTTTATATCTTTCCGTTAAAAAAATGAATTTGTATTTATGTCAAAACGTTTTGCACTTGTTGAGAACAGCCTTAATAGACCAGGAGGCGGCTGCACAGACCATCACCTCATCGAATTGGTGTCTGAAACTCTAGGATTAGACAGAACTTGATTAGCATATTGAAATGCAACTGGTCTGCCAAGTCATATATATCTTGGTGGAAAACACTTGCAGACCTGATTTTAGTCGTTGATCGGTAGGTTTATCATGGTGTTTTCTTGCACCTAAAGGTATGAAGACATGGTGGACTGGGAGCAGGAAAACACAATGGTAATAAGATAACTACTAAAATTGGGTTTGCAGGTGTCTTCCACCAAGATATGACTTGGCCGACCAGTTGCATTTTAATATGCAAATCGAATTTTAACTAATCCTGGAATTTCAGCCATCAACTCGATCAGGTGATGGTTTGTGCAGTCGTCTCCGGCCTATAAGTATCTACATGGCCATCTCAACCTTGAGGATATGATTATTTATTAATTAGTTTAAAATACTATAATTTGTAAATCTTTAGCTTGGTAAATAAATGAGTTATCTAATAAACTGCAGCTCCCTCCAAGAAAAAAAAAAAAAAAATCTCTCCATTCTGCTTCTGCTGCCCCCCCCCCCCCCTCGGCTTCAGTTCACCCAAAGTTAAAAATTGTTAAAGCAATTTTTTAAAAAAATTCTGCTCCATCTGTTACTTTATTGCAACAATAAATAATCAATCATATAATTTTCTTCCATCCTCACTCGAAATTGTTTCACCTTCTTACCAAGAATACAAATTTAAAGCCTTTAAAACTTTGTCGTATTTTTTTTTTTTTTTTGCTCTATTTGTAAATCTTTAGTAAGGTAATTAATCAATTATCTAATAGTAATGCCCCCCCCCCCCCCAAAAAAAAAAAAATCTTCTCTTTTTTCCTCTCCTCAGTTCACAAAGTTTAAATTTTTTAGAAATATACATTTGAAATAATAAATTACCATGTAGTATTTTATATTTTTATGCACACACACATATGTATATACTCATATCAGTGTTTCTGTATATAGTATATACATATGTTGCATGTATGTCTGGCAACGACCTTTGCTTTCATAATTGCAACCATTTCATAACTGCAATTGCAGGGGTCCCTGTAACCAGGAAGTACCCATCTTTATAGCAAAATCATTAAGTATTATTTCCCCCCTCCCTCCCCCTTTTGAAAATCAAAAAAATTATCAGTTATGTGATACTTTCTATTTATTTTATGTGTACATTAGTTTTTCTATGAACATTGGATACATATATATATTTTTTTAATTCTCCCCCCATGTCATTAAAGAGGATGATTTTTTGGCGAGGTGCTGGTTTTTATGTAACTTTGTGTTCAAAATTACAGAAACGTTTCCTTAATATCTTTTTTTTTTATATTAGAGCACATTGTATATACAATATCAAAGATTGCATAATTTTAATAGTTCAATGTCAAAAAAATTAATATTTAAATTTTTTTTTTTATTAATACAGAAATTATATTTTCAAAGACTATTTCTGTAATATTTTAATGCATATATTTTATACAGTAGACTCCCTCAAATCCGCACACCTTGGGACCAGATGTTGTGCGGATTTCTGGCCATTGATTTGTTTACATTTTTTAAACAGTCATTTGAATGTAATATTGCAATCAAAATTATAAATGAATGCTTGCAATACAGTAAATATTGAAATAAGTAAATTAATAAACTAAAACAAGAAGTTATATAATTTAAAAAATGATTAAATTATTATAAGTAAAGGTCATGTAAATAATAATGTATAATTAAATATGCATAATAAATATGAGATATATTTTTCTTGAATTATTCAATGAAACTTGCCTCATAAAGGTACCCTACTAATTCACATTAAAATCCTAAAATAAGGAAGCTTCATTCCAGATTTAACTACACTTAATAACCAAGAAGGCTTGAGGAATACATAAATATATTTGGCAAAAAGATTGTGATCACAAGTGACAGTGATATCAGCAATATCTTGAATTTTTTAAGAAATAAATATATACTTCCTTCATGAAAAAGGCATGAGTTCAGTCATATTAATGAGAACATACAAAACGGAACGATATATATATATAAATAAGTCTGTATTTTTGTCCTTAAATCTGGACTGTAAGTTTCATTGTTTACATCTCCGATGATGTGTGTATTTCAGGCGTTTGTTTATTTTAGGGTTGCGGATTTGAGGAAGTCTAATGTACTACAATACATAATATATTCAGTATAAAAAATACAGTATGGAATGCCCAAATCCGAAGTGCTCAGGACCACTGCTTTCCAAATTTTAGGTCTTCACTCAAATGAAAGTAATGTGATAGAATTTCGATATCTGTTGTATTTAACATAAGACTTATAATTTATGCTTTTAAAATAAGTCAAAATAATAAAAATGTTTTAGAAAAAAAAACAGATTTTAAAAAAAGTATTTAAAACTGGGTTTAAAAACAAATAAATGAATTAAATTAGTGAAGCAAAAGAAGTATTGAAAGTGCGCTTACCTAATGTTAGAAAAAATCTTTACAGAACATAAAATTAAAGCTACCATAAATTATAGCTACTATTATAGTTATTTAAAAAAAAAAAAGAAAAAAACGTCAGTTAGCGTTTTACAGCTATCCGGAGCAAGGAATGCAAACCCCTCTCCACATAGCGCTGCATATTTTTTATAGTGGTTGTTTTCCACTTACCACACTTTTTAAAGCAGGTAGCACCATCTTTTGCCGCCAACAGGAAATATTTTCATCTGACGTCCCTTTTAAAACTTTTCTTTTTTGTAAGAGAGAGTTCGGATTTCAGATTTGATGTTCCATACTGTACTTAAATCGTTATACATGACCGTTTTTTATTTAAAAGCTGCTCATATGCTTAAGAACATATAGAAGATTTATTTTGTTTTTCCTAATAGAAAAATTGCAATAGATATTGTCAGCTAAAAATCCCCTAGAGAAGATAATACAATACAGGAAACATCTTTTTTCCTCTACATATAGTTCTTGATTTAATACATCAGTTTATAAAATTTGTGGATAAATAGGAAAGATTTGAGAATTTTAATTTAATATTTATTTTTCAATTGCTAAGATACGAGAATTTTTGTTTATTGAACTTTTGGTGGTTTTATTTCTGAACTGCTGGATGATAGATGAAAAAAATTCTCATACAAACAGATCTAATATTTTCCAGTATAATGTAATAAACACATTTAAAATATATGTTTAATGGCACATAAAGCATATATTTTCTCCATTAACATTTAGATTACTTTTCTAAAATTATGAAACGTTTTCAGAAAAGCAAACAGATGGAACATATTTTCAACAATGTATGTTTAATGATGTAAAATTGATATGAAGTATTACTTATCAGCAATGCTAGTTGACTTTGCAAGTACCTGTGCAAGGAAATAGAGATGATTATAAAAGAAAAATAGGAAATTATATTGTAACTAATTACTTTTTCTCAAACATTAGTTGATATCTTATTTTTTGTAATACAGTCAGGGTTGTCTTTTTACCAGTAAAAACTGGTTTTTACCAGGACATTGTAAAAACTAGGTTTTTACCAGTAAAAACCTGGGAAAAAGTGGTAAAAACCTAAGGATAGAATAAACCCTCTCTTCAAATTGAATTTGCTGATGCAGGTTGAGTACTCCAGCAGGACACAGATTGGTAAACAGTACTAACATCTGTACAAACTACATTATGTGATAATTAATATTTGTAAGTGTTTGGTTTTTATTAAAATGATTAAGGTTTATTAAGTGTGATAAAAGTGTACTTATAATCTTTTAAGTAAAAATTTGTAAACTAGTCACCATTAAGATAAATATAATAAATATTGTAATGCGAATTCTGATAATAATAGTTATATGATAAATATACAATAATATATTTAAAATTTTGAATTCTTGTAGTAAGAAAACAGGGATGAAAGTTTACCGGGCCTTTTCATATTCCTTAAAAACCACTATTCTCGTATAGCATTCTTTTACTAACCTAATCAGAAACTAAATTAGGTGAATATTTTTATAGTGGTATTAAATACCCAGAAAACTTTCATCCCTGGAAAAATGAAAAAATAATAGATAATTTTTTTAAAAAGTGGCAAAAACAGCCAAACTAATAAGTTTTTCAAAGGTGGTAAAAACTAGGGATTGACCGAAGCAGCAATTTTACCGAATACCGAAGCTTCGGTCAAAGTATACACCGAATATTCGGTATTCGGCAACCGAATACTTAAAAATTTTTAATACACATATTTGCATATATTAGCTTTTTTAATAAACTTTAATTAACATTAAATTCATAATAATTTAATTCAGTTACATTTTTATTCTTAAATCTAATTACACAAAAAAAATTAATGACTTCTTTCCACTCACAAATTCATTAACCCATCACTTATTTTTTATTATTTTATCACTAGTCAATACCTAAAATAACCTATGAAAATATTAAACTATACAGGCTATTATTAAGGATAAGAATTGTCAGAAAACAAAAGTTCATTCAAATAAAAAGAAACAATGCTGTCAAAGCTGATTTACTGATTGTCTAACTATAAACATATTGAATAGGAATGTTTTCAAATACAAAAGGTGTACATATGTACATTTAACTATATTTTCTGTCAAATTACTGATACATATTTATATTTTGATTAATATTTTAACATTGTGATGATGAAAATAACAAATTTGAGCGATTTTAATTTAATGATTATAAAAGCTATAGCTTAGGCATAGGGATATACTTATTTGATATTTTCTTTAATATACACCTTAGATATACAGAGATGATTTCTGATATACTTATTTGATGTGTATATTAAAGAAAATACACATTAAATAAATTTAAATTAAGGAAACTAATGTAGAAATAATTAAAATTAAATGATAAGGGAAAGATGCCCATCTTCCTTACTTTTTTTTCTCTAATGTAGACAGTTGTTTTGATTTCACCTCTATGTAGACTATTTTAGAAAGAAAAAAGTTTTTTTTAAAATTAAAAATGGCTTTTGACTTGTTTTTTGTTGTGCAGCTATGAATTCATTCACACAATATTAGAACTCATTGTTTAGCCTATTCTACTTCTAAGTAAAAGAGAATTTTTACTTCTAAAGAAAATACTTATCCACAATTATTCGGCCGAATACTTAAAAGTATTCGGCCAAAGCCGAATATTCGGTTTACATGCCGAACCACCGAATACCGAATCGACTATTCGGTATTCGGTCAATCCCTAGTAAAAACATGTTTTTCCAAAGACGGTTAAAACCGGTAAATACCATCCAACCCTCAATACAGTAGACTCCCTCAAATCCGCACAGCTTGGGACTAGAGGTTGTGCAGATTTTAAAATTTTGTGGATTTCTGGTCATCGCTTTGTTTACATTTTTAAACAGTAATTTGAATGCAATACTGTAATCAAAATTATAATGAATGCTTTAGAGTAAAATAATTAAGTAGAAAAAATGAAGTAATAAAGTAAAATAATAAAAATTAAGATAATTTTAAAAATGGCTAAATTATTAAAAGTAAAGGTCAAGTAAATAATAATGCATAATAAAGATTTACATTTTTTTTTTAATTATTCATTGAAGCTTGCCTCATAAAGATACACTACTAATTCACATCAAAATCATAAAATAGGGAAGTTTTATTTCAGATTTAGCCAAACTTAATAACCAAAAAAGAAATTGTGATCACCAGTATCCAGCAAAACCTTATTTTTTTTTTCAGAAATAAATCTATACTCCTTAAAGAAAAAGCATGAGTTCAATCATATGAACAAGAATTACATATGAAAATGTATATGGAATAATAATAATAATAAAAAAAACAACTCTTAATTTTCCCCCCTACATTTGAACTGAAAGTTTCATGGTTTACATTTGTGATGATGTGTGGATTTTAGGGTTGTGGATTTGAGGGAGTCTACTGTATAATAATGTTTTTACTACAAGAAAATAAGTCTTCAAAATTTTTAACAGCGTAATAACTACGTTATGAAGTATAATTTGTAATTATATGATTATTCAGAAACCAAACTACATTTTAGAAGCAAAAAGTCATTTAAAATGAAACATTGGACAGCTTCAGATTATTAGTTTTATTTATAACTGCATCAATTTGATAATAAATATTGTCCATTAAAAAATTTGAGTGAAAACTTTGCATCTTATAATCAAAGAACGCTTGGGAGGGAAAATCAGTTTGTATAGTCTATCTATATTTTTTTGTATTTAATCGTTTCTGTGCACATTTAACTTTTCTAAATGTTTATATCCTTGTCATATCAAATAACAACATGAACTAATATTCAAAAACTTCTATTTTAACATTCTAGTGTATGTACACACAAATGCAACTTAGCATTTTCCAAAATTAATGACAGTGATTTGCCACTATTATGTATTAAAAATTTGAAATAAAAAGTCAACAAGTTTATTTTTTCCTTTCTTCTATTCAAATATTTATTACTGAATGATTTCTTGTCATCTAATAAGCACTTATGCAGCAAAAGGGTGCATGCAAAAAAGTAGTATGCAGCAAAAGGGTTTAAATTGTAGAAATAGTGTCCATAACAAAGTAATATTATTTTTATACAGTTGAGCTTCTTGAGATATTAGGATATAGAGAAATACTAAGTGTTTATTTTATTAATGAACACTTACATTATGCTATTGCTTACTGAGACAAAAATGATTAAAGAATGTTTTTTTAGAGTTTTTCTTTGAAAGGTAAAAAATACAAAGTAAATAAATTAAGTAGAGGATCTTTATAACGCAAACCTAAAAACGCAAGTTTTTGCACCATATAGAATTTTGCATTATATAGATCATTTCATAGATCATTGAAACTTACCTTGTAAACATGGCCAAATAGGTCTGGAACATATCAATGTATAGTAGAAGATCTTTATATTGCATTCATCAGGATGAAAAGTTTGTGCAGATTATGAATTTTTGCATAATACAAATCATTTCATATATTGTGAAATTACCTTACAAACATGATCAAAATATACACGAACAAAACATTACATTACTTATTTACAAAAAAAAAAAAAAAAAAATTAAATTATATAAATAAAGAGGAAATAACGTTTGAAATTTAGTCCTCTAGAAGCTAGCAATATTTCTACAATATTCTTAAGTGTAAAATTCATTGTTTACATTTCAGAAGCTGTGCGTTATATGGAGAATTGCATTATAAAGATCTTATACTGTATTTATTTTTTATAAAAAAGAAAATATGATTGGAACATTTTCTTTATAAAGTTATTAACAATGCTTAATTTTATATTTTGCTTTTTGAAATTGCTGCCCCACCAGTAGCCGAGAGGTTCTGCTCTCGAAGCTGGTAGACGGGAGGTGCTGGATTCAAACCCAATCGTTCAGAGTTTTCCTTGGTTTACTTCGAACCTTGAATTCTTTGTATAAATACAGGTTAGGTTCCTTTAGAAAGACCCCCCACGGAGGGCACTCCCCACCTTCGGGCCTATATCCCTCCTGTTGATAATTGGCTGTCATAAAACAACACCAACACTTTTTGAAATTGCTGTGACAATAACACTGAAGAAGCAGTATGAAATTATACAAAAGTGCACTATTTTACTATAGTAATACCAGACAGCTTGTTCTGAAAACTTTTTTTTTTATGCATCATATCTCTAGAATCTGTTTACAGTTCTATCATTGCTCCATGCTCTTTTTAATGATTTCTAATAGTATAGAAAGAAATTTCAATACAAATTCTGATTGTTGACACTTTTTAATAATACACAATTTTCAGAAGAAAGTTTTATAAAGTTTTTGTTAAATGAGTTAAAAATAAATGAATCATAAGGAATATGTAATGAAATGGCTATACATAAATGTAACGGGGTTAAATAGAAATTCTTATCTCTGACAAAAGCAATGACAACAACACATAAATTAATGGAAACTTTGTTTTAATGTTTTCTTACTGATATTTCATATTTATGTAGATGTTGCATAGATTGTAGAAAATGCTATGTATAATTTACAAAAAGATGTTCGAAGCCTGCTGCAATGTTCATAGTTTATAAAACTGTGGATTCTGGATTACTTGTGTATGTTTTAACCCTAATAAAAACAAAGGATCTGTTATATATTTAAAGGCTCTAAATAATTTATTCACAAAATAGAAATTCTTATCTCTGACAAAAGCAATGGCAACAACACATAAATTAATAGAAACTTTGTTTTAAGATTTTCTTACTGATGTTTCATATTTATGTGGATGTTGCATATATTGTAGAAAATGCTGTGTATAATTTACGAAAAGATGTTCGAAGCCTGCTGCAATGTCCATAGTTTATAAAACTGTGGATCCTGGATTACTTGTGTATGTTTTAACCCAAATAAAAACAAAGGATTTGTTATATATTTAAAGGCTCTAAATAATTTATTCACAAATATCTCTCTATCTTTCCCATTTTGCAAAACTGCATTTCCTGCGTATGACGTTCGTGTTGCGTCATTGGTCACGTGGTTTTGTTTTTCTTACGGGAACTGATAAAGCTCTGGTGACGAGAGTAGCCTGCACGATAGTTAGGACTCTCCCTAGAGTCTAGTGAGCAGTTGAAGTCAGAATTTCTTGCGCATGCGTAAAGGTGACACGGATGTTCTCCGGACAACACCGGACGATCGTGGATGGTTCGTCCGGATTCTGGCGTCCTGCGAACGTCCAAATTATGCTCTGTACAGGATCTGACGGGTATCGGACCTCCCGGCTCTATATAGGACCATATAGGACGTCCGGAGGCAGTCTTTGGTTGTATGGGCTTCTACCTTCTTCCTTCCAGACTTTGAGGTTTACACCTGTATTTTCAAGAGCACCCCACGTGATCTACAGGCTCGCTTGCCTACCGACAGTTCGTCACAAGATATTATTTTTTGTTCACAACTCTCCCTTTCATTGCCTAATACATGGCTATTGTACTATCTTTGTTCTACTGGACAATAGTAGCCCCTCTTTTGGAATAATCTTCTTTTATACACTTCATTCATCTTAATATCATAGAAAAGAGAATGTGTACATAAGTCAAGTATGTACCGTAATTTCCGGCCTATAATCCGCGGATTATCTGTGAAAAAACCTCAAAATTTTTAAGTGCGGATTATCTACCGGTGCGGACTATCTGCTGAAAACCTTTTTAAGCAGAAGCTCAGGGCAAACATCCAGTTTCTCCCGGCAGTCATAAAATAAAAATGTAACAGTTATCAAACGATTGTCTGCTATCGACCGTTCGAGGAGTTGCTTGTGATTGGTTCACATCTGACGTGAACGTACTAGTGGGAGTGGCTTCCGATTATGATTTTATTTTTTTTAGCCTTTTGGCAACATGTTTTTATGAAGAACAAAGCATTTGTCAACTCATCCCTTTCAAAAATTGCAACCTCAATCATTTATGAAATAGCTCCGCCCAAAATTACGGCAGTTTTACTAATTACAATGATTGATATTACGATGCAGCCAATGGGAATCCACCACACAATAATCGAATGAATCATTATCGTATCGTAATTTCGCGGTTTTACTGCTGCCCTCTATGGATAGAATAATAAAATACAATTATGTCCTTGTAATGTATATTAAAAACCAAAACGTATTTGATGGTATATCACGTTGAAAGTTATAATAATGTCTAAGAGAAAACCTGTTATTTAACACTGCAGAATTTAAACAGGACGTTATTTAAAATGCGGAAGATGATTTAAAAACAGCAATTATAACAGAATTATCTGTATTCACAAGACATTCAACGTTTTAGATATAAGATTCAATGAAAAAAAATATTTGTATTTTATAACTTGTAATTATTTTATTATAATTATTTTCAATTATTTTATTACAATTATCATTTAAATAGAGCAACTAAATAAATAGGGAGGTGGTTTATTAGTAGTACTTTGGAATGTTGAAAGCAATGAGTAATTGTCGTATAGTCCGGCGTATAATCCGCGGATTATACGCCGATGCGGATTATCTGCTGAAATATTTTTATAAGGGCTAAAAATTGCGGCTGCGGATTATACGCTGCTGCGGATTATAGGCCGGAAATTACGGTATATAATGATGTATATAATGATATCAGATAAACACAATACATAAAGAAAATAAAATTAATTAAACAGTAATTTACATTAAGCATACTACTCATTAACACCAGAGACCTGACAGCGGCTATGTTGGGGGTTCCAGTGGGAACACGAAAGGGCCATCTTCAATTTCACACCTAATTTAAGAGAATGGAGTTATGCCACAGAATATTTATTATAACCTACTTTAATGTGACATCATTTGTCATATATGGCACATTTTTTGACTTAGACTGGCTACATAGCAGAGAGACATGCGGCACAAAGCACGAGACCGGTTTCTTCTTTATTTCCATCCTGATATCAAATGAGAAAGAGGTTCGAATTTCAATGTATCCCCGTAAGAATATATACTACATAACATTACTTCAGGGAGATGAGAGGCAAAACCATATACCTGAGAATCTGCCAAGTCCTTAGAGGATGATCTTTAGACCTGAGTGATTGAGATTTAATATAAGGGTCTTTTGGAAGCCCACTGTCTAGACGAGCAAAGTTTATGTCCATGTTCTGTTCTGGACCTCGATAGCAGCAGGGTACCCAATATTAACCCTTAACCGGAAACATAAAAAACCTGTGCACAAACAGAACACTTCATAATTTACCAAATAGTGAACTTAAACATTTAATCTTTAATAGTAATGCATTAACAGGGCCAATTTTTTAATATAACAGCATAAAAATAAGTTTGGAATGTCGGAGAGAGACAATATCAAGGGCAGATATGTAGACATACACAACTCACAGATGTACGTTTCCGGTTAAGTACATCTGGAATGACTCAGCCCATAAAGAACTTTAAAACAAAACCCATGGAGGCTCAAGATTGCCACGATTTTGAAACATACGTATCTACAGCCTCTGCCAAGTTTGCAATTTTATTTATAATGAAGAGTATAAATGTGAAACAACGCATTAAAATCCAAAACCCTTGTACCACCTTTATTTAAAATGGAGAATTGAAAGAATTTGTTATTTTTTCCTTATATTAGGGAGACTCCCGTTTAAGATAATTTACAAACACAAAAATATATAGACAGGGAGGCGGCAGCACAAACAATCACCTCCTTGAGTTTACGGCTGAAATTCCAGAATTAGTTAAAATTTGATTTGCATATTAAAGTGCAACAGGTCTGCCAAGTCATATTTTGGCAGAAAGCACCTGAAAACCAGATTTTAACGGTTGACTCGTAGATTTATCATTGTGTTTTGCTGCTCCAATGGTAAACCTATGAGTCAATCGCTAAAATCGGCTGGTTTTCAGGTGTTTTCCACACGAGCAGATCCGGGAAGTAATGACTCCACAAACTGCGCATGCCTCGAATGATGTCAGTACTCGCTTCAGATCTAGAACCGTTCTGATTGGCAAATCCAATTTTGTCTACCATGACTTTTAATGTCATGAAGCAATGATCGAAAGCATCAGATAACATGTATTTTTGACGCACACATATTGATAACACAATTTAACGATGATTCCGAATAAATAAAAAAACTTGCATAATTTATATATATTTATTAAACATTCTGTTCAATTTCTGAAAACGCAATAAATCAAATTGTATGCCAACAATAAACGAATTTGAATAAAATGTTTCATTGAAATCACTAAAGTAACTGATACACACAAATTCATCAATAACTGCGGTTTTAAATTTGTTAAAAAATCCAATTTTAAATTTTCAAATAACTCCAGTTTTATATTTGTCAACAACTTGTTTAATTGGACTTATAACTTAAATATTGAAAATTAAAAAATTTTCCGCCTATTGAAATTTCCCTTTCCTGAGATCAAACTGAAGACCTTGAATTGAGAGACAAATGACAGAGCACTACGCTATAAAGCATTCTTTCTGAAAAAGCTTAAAAAGCAATTTTAAATAATCAACGATATCACCACTTGCAAGACATTGAAAACTGGGATGGTCTTCGTCTTCCAACGCATTCACAGTGTGTGGAGTCATTTTTTTTTACTCCCCTGATCCGCTCCTTTTCCCACCAAGATATGACTTAATAGACCAAGTGCATTTTAATATGCAAATCGAATTTTAACTAATTCTGGAATTTCAGCCGTGAATTCGATGAGGTGATTGTCTGTCTGCTGCTTCCCTTTCTAATATAAAGGAAATCAAAACTAAAAATTGTCTTCCACAGTGTTTTCAGGAAAAATTCTTAGTTTCATATTGTCTTAGTGTTACTAATTTTAAATGACTCAAGAATAAATGCTTCTCCTTTTCTTTCCAAAATCATGAATAAAAGAAAACTTGGTTAATTAAATTTGATAATCCAGCATCTATGACCCATCTATACTCCATATAATTCCAATAGGCTTCTCAAGAACATCTTTATTCTCCCTACTTCATCCTTCCATTGTCATGGGAAATTACGGAAAATGTTAAATCATGTGGGTCTGATATTTACATTAAGCATACTTATAAAAAGTGTGTGTCCATGTGGCCTAAGTCAGTCTGTGGTTCTTTATCTCAGAACCTTGTGAATTCAACATACTTTATTTAAAAAACAATAAAAAGTGCAAAAATACAAACTGCATCACATAAAAAGTGATGGGGTTTAAAACACAATAAAGTTAAAAAATGCAAATTATCTGGCTGAACAATGGGTATGGCTATCTTTAACAGCTCCCTGAATTCTGTACAAAATAGCAAATACAGATTTTATAACTTTTTAAAAGTACATTTCAGCATTTTAATGTTAGAAAATGCATCAATAAATTATAATTTCACATTTTCAATTAGAACACAGAAAATTTTCTACAAGCAGCATCTGGAAAAAAAATAAATAAATAAAAATATAAATAAAATAATAAAAAATAATAATTTTTACACAGGTAAATATAAATCCATCGAAAATTATGCGATAATTTTAGAATAAAGGTAACACTTTATGAGTGAAAATTGTGTTATTTGGAATATGAGGTTTTCTTAAGTAAAGACATTTCAACTTGGAAAAAAAAAAAAAAAATCTAATTTTTATTTATTTGAATTCATAATGTGTAAATTATTCGAAAAGTCAAGTGGAGTCAGTCCAGATTTGTTTTTTAAATACGTTCTTGGAAACTGTAAAACCTTTCATGAAGTGATACATTGTCAGTTATAAATGAATTATTCTGAAGTTCTAATTATAACCAGGGTTGCAAAAAACCCGGGTTATTTATAAAAAACTCAACACGGTTGGGTTTTTTGTTTTTTTAAGAAGTGGGGGCAGGGAAAGTCCCTTACTTTTTTAAAGTATAGGGTATTAAGTTAAGAAATCTTATTAATACTTTTATTCATCAACTTACTATACAAGTAATTTGAATTGAAATAACATAAATAAATCAGTGTAAAAGTCTGTAAAAAAGCTTTTACTTCTGATATCATATAATATTATGTAATAACCACATATTACATATTTAAAAGTTACTTTAATAGATTACTTTTTATCTGTATTCCCCACTAAGAACACATTTTTGAAACAAATATTTAATCTTTTATTATTTATTAATCAAATAATGCTTGATAATATTTTCAAGATATCTATGGTTCGCTATATATAGAACAGTTTATTCTTTGAGCATAATACACAGCTGTTACTTAAAAATATTTAAATTGTAAATGATTTCATTTATCTACATAACTAATTGTAATTATTTAATTTGAATATTTTGAAATGAAGTTAAAATACTTATAATATAATATTCAACAATGTTTATTTTTATTAACAAACATGCATCTGTATGTAATAGGAAATATTTAAAAAAACCCAGGTTCAAACAAACAAAAAGTTTTTTTTTTTTTTTTGGGGGGGGGGGGGGGACATAGCCAAAAGTGAATAAGTCAAATTTGTATCCAGTTGGGAACTTATGAAGTTTTATTTTGTTAAATCTTGATATAAAAGACCTTGTCATTTTTTATCTATGCGAAAATATTATTAGCTATGCATATTGATTTTGGCTTTTTTTTTCTCATAATATTAACAGGCTTTTAAAAGACCTAATCACATTATTTCATTTTGACTTTGTCACATTCCGATTTGGCAGTACACCCACAATATGTTTTAATAGGATAGTGTAACTCTTTAAACACAAAAGGTTAAAATACTAATATAAAAGTTATTGAATATAAATAATAATATCATGGATTGTAAAAAACACAATAAAACACACTTTGATGTGAATTTTACAAAACAAACAAACAAACAAACAAAAAAAAAAACGGGTTTTGTTGGGTAGGTGGGTTTTTTGCAACCCTGATTGTAACAAATTAAGCAGCTTTTTGCAAAATTAGAATTAAAAGTCCTAATAAATATGGAATCAAATGTTATAAATTGTTTTATTCCAAAATGTGTGCATAGTGATTTTTAAAGATAACTTTGACATCTAAAAATTACTTTATATCAAATATAAATTTTTGAATCAATTTTGTACATTTGGCTTGTACAGTATATTATTTAATTTAGGTTTATTAATTTATGTTATTAAAATTTTGAAACATGTTTAACTTTATATACCTAAAGATTTAACACTATACAAGAAAATACAGATACCAATGTAAAATGATACCACTATAGAAAAAAAAATAATACAAAGTGGTATATATTTGATCATTAAGAAAATTAATAAGATTATATAAAGTTGAAAATAAAAATACTACATAACAGGTTAATTATATACTTACTTTCTAACTATTTTTAATATATAGCAGATTTGAAGCAGACTTATCCACCACAGCATAAAGAACATATGGATACTCAACAATTTGCCAGATTAAAAAATATAAACACATCAGATTTCCATGTTCACCCAAGAGGTGCTGATGGTGAACTTGTTTCATTTTTTATTGTGGATGATCACCGAGATAAGATTAGTTTTAATACTTTGAATCTCTGCAACATATCCAAAAGTCAATCTTACTTATGCAGTTGGCTTAAAAGCACTATTATTCTGTTTACTGCTGCTATTTCACAACACATCAATATAAATTGTTCATAGAATTAATTGTTAATACACAACCACATTAAATTGCTAAACTTTTATTAATCATTTTGTCAATCTCTCATTGTTAGTGCTAAAATAAACTTAATAAATTTTGTAAAATTAAAAAAGCTAGAGACATCCAAAAATAAATTTTTAATAAAGTTTGCATACTTTCACTTATCTGATTTCAGTCCTACATAAACCACATTTTGTATGCCCTAATATTTTTCAATAGTATTGAAAAATATTAATGTTATACTATTGAAAAATGTAGAATATGTTTAACCTTTTTTTTTTAAATAATATGATCTCATTTTTATGTAACAAATAAATGAAGATCTTAAAGGTTTTTAAAAGTAGATGATAGATGAATTCTGTTTAATGATGTACTGGTAATGACTATAAAGATATTTTGATATGAAAAACACAAACTCATTAAGAAACTGACTTTATCTAAAAACAATTCAAAATTTAAGGGGTAGGGGATGGCATTTGGAGAAAATTTCACGGCTAATGTGCAAAAATTGGAAAGTATGCACACAGAATTGCTTTTATTTAATACTTAAACATTGATTAAGAATATAAAATGTATTTACAATATATAAAAATAAAATAAAAATGAATGAATAACTGGTGATAAGATAAAATATAAGCATGTTTAAATGATGTTTAGATAGTATTTATTTAAATATTAGTCTTTATATTTATAATATTAGATTTTCAAAAATAAATTTTCCAAAAATGTCAGTATCAAAAGGAGAGTCTAAATTAAGTTTTTGTACTTTTTGATAAGCGTAATAGCATATGAAAACACCACAACTCATATTATCTGCTTGTAAAACATGTGGAGGATAATATATTGGCCGTTTACCAAATAAATTAATAATTAATATTTAAGACACTGCACCAGTCCCAAATAACATTATTAAAAGAAAAATTACTGAAATTCGAACTTAATGGGTCATAGAATTCAAATTTATGCTCTTTTAAATTGATACTGAGAACTTTAGATTGATAAATTAAAAGTGTAACAGCAGAATTAATAACCATCGACTGTGTAAAATTTTACACAAAAATGCTTCTAATACAGTATCATATAGCCAACCCCGTTTATGAGCTCCTCTTTGACTGTGTCCTTACACAATATTTCCAGATTCCTGACTGGTTCGATTGCCAGATTATAAAATATACAAGGCAAAGTTTATATCCATTTAAAAATAATAGGTACTTTTCGGTTAGCTGGGCGCCAGTGTTATATATACATGCATATGTTGTATATACACATACATATATATGCACATAAATAAGCATACATGTATAGATACATATTTATGTATATATAACACTGGCGCCCGGCTAACCGAAAAGTACCAAATAATTATATAATAAATTTATAAAATATTTAATTTTTTAACCACATTAAAATAAGCTATTTATAAAAGTTTTGGTGTTATTACATTTTTAGCAATGTCTACATGGGGTGTTCATTACTAGAAAATGATTATTTAAGCATCTCAATAATGGACACCCCTCTTAAAACCTTAAAAATAAATGAAATTTTATGAATGGCTATTAGTATATAAAATCAAAGTTTTTTACTACTACCAAAACAAAAAGTTGCAAATTTTGGAAGAAAATAAAGAATATATAAATTTATTAAATGAAGTCAGCACTTAGCATGTTCATTAAGATTTTCAATAAAAAACAATGGAACTTCGAAACATTATTTTTTGCTTCCAGATTGGTTTGGTTAAGAGTGTCAACAATAGTACAAAATATTTAACAGCATGCATGAAAGCAGGAGAAAGATTTGATAAAAATAAACAAAACAGCGTATAGAAGCTCGAGGTTTAAAAACAAAATAAGCTAAACAATAAATTACATAATTAAGTAGGCATATTAAGCTAATTGGCACATGCAGACACAATAAAGAAAATATAAAATTCTCATTGAAAGAAAGAAAACTAGATACTAGATAAGAACATAACTTTATTATGAAAAAATGAGCAAACGTGTTGGCTAGTTTTTTTTATTTTGTAACACACATTAAAATACCAGAAACACATAAAAATCTAATAGTAAAATAAAAAAGGTAGAAATTTTATTAAAAATCTACTAGATAATTAATAATAATAATAAAGATAAAGAACAATAAATAATTAGAGATAGGGTTAGAAAAATTAAGACAATTAGCACGTGCTGCCTTGATAAAGAAATAATAAAATATGTATTATAAATACAGGAAAAAATTACGTTGATCAATCTTACATGAAACTAGAGAAAAAAAAGTATTGCTAAATATAATTGATAAATTGAAAAAAATCAAAAAGCTAATAACTAACACAGGAGCAATCGGTCATGGATGGGCGATGAGTGAAGAGCTGGCTGACCCTGAGCGATAATAATCTTGCCAAGACGAAAATATCGCCAAGTTAGTTACTGAGGATGTCACGTGACGGTAACTAACTTCCGGGTGGCGTAAGTCTCTATTCTGTAAAACTCCTGAAAAACGTACAATCTGGCAACCCTATAATCGAGTAAAAAAGTATCCAAGCCTGGAATCAAACCAGGATCACTGACTATATGTGCCAATGCTTTGCCACAAAGCTGCCTTGATGATGCCAAGCCTAGCACTTCTCATTCTCCAGGATCTCAATGACCCTGGTTCGATTCCAGGCTTGGACACCTTTTCACTTAATTGACTTCTAAAGCAATTAAAATTTGAAAAATTATTTTAATATTTTCAACACCTTTATCCAATAAATATATATACATATTTTTTTTTTACAGCATCATCAAGTTTTGAATGTAAATTACTAAAACTATGAAAGACCTTCAAAATTGTTCACACATCTCTTGCAGATGATTTGATTTCGTTACATATACCTCTTAGTATATTGTAAAGTCTTTCTACACGGGTGTTTCCATGACACTATTTATGGACAAAATTAATTTGATATGTCTAAGGTGATCACAAATGCTTCACATTATAACTCCCTAATATGCGGTACTTGCTACCTAGAGCAATAATGATCTCAAAGCTATGGTGGTCATCCAATGCCTTAAACACCCTGGTGAACTTGATTCTATCGGACGATGTCTTAAACTGTTTGAATTTGGCTTTTAAATTTGTCCAGTGGGATCATCTGTGATCTGGTCTGTAATTAGAAAAGAAAAGGATCTCCGACACGTACTACCATCTTTTCCATGAAGCAGCGGCAATCTGCCTCAAAGAAAAAAATAATGATCATCGACCTGCAGCAGTCGTTAGCCATATTATATGTCCTGCCCAGCTTCACTTAACCGTGTTTGCACTTTGAGGGGCTTCTGAGTTGTCAGCAACGCCCAGTCTTTTGATGATTGTCTTATAATGAGAAAGCAATTGGGGTAAAAAGTCTAACAGTAGTATAATACTACTATAAAAATTTTAATAAAATAAAGATAATAAAAAATGTAAAAAATACTTTTAAAGAAAAGTGGTATTACATAGATAAAATAGTAAAAAGTCTTACTGGTTAAAAACCGTAATATTGTAGAATATCTTTATTTATTTGTTGTCCTGCCCACTGGTAGGAACATTAAACTTATCGATTTTATCTTTTACATTTTTCTGGTGATGCCTTTCAACAACTAGCTCTGATGGAACTGTTTTGGTCAAGTGTTGGAAAGTGTGTAGGGGCTTCCGATGGGCAAGCCTCCATTTTTTCTGTGAAGTGGCGGTGGTCTGACTCTCCAACTCACTCTTGAAAAGAACTGTAATGATCGCAAAGTGGACATATTAAACATCTCAGGCCATCCCACTGGTTGATACATCAAACTTGTTGATTTTAGCTTTTACATTTTTCTGGTGATTTCTCCTGTGATCGGGTCTGCTGTTCCAATCTGGTAGGTTGTCTGAAAAGGGTATAGGAACCTCTGACGAGTATGTGGCAACTTTTTTAAGCAAAGTTACGGTGTTCTGACCCTCCCACTCACATTGACTGTCTTTGATAGGATTGGTGGTGCAACCAAGCAAAATGTTCCTCAAGCTGCAGCGGTCATCCAATGTCTTAAACTCCTTGGTCTACACAAAACCCGCTAATCGATGTTTTAAACTTATTGAATTTGGCTCTTGGATTTTTTTTTGTGGGATCTTTCGTGATCACTTAACTTCACAATAGTTCTCTTTTGCTTTACAATACAGTACAAACATTTATTTATGAAAGAACTATTAACAGTAATTCAGTAAGAAATTATCTAGTAATAAATATAAAATGGTATAAGAGAAAATCACAATACAAACGTATTTATTTGGTGTGTGAATCTTTCTATTGACAGAAACAAAATTTTGTAAAAGTAATAATAATGCTTAATTGGGTTTTATTTACACATATGTGCATCTTGGGTTCGTACTGCAAAAATAAAGATTTAATTTTCTTTATTTATTTATTTAAAGGAGCATTTGCTGTTTTTTCGTTAAAAAAATCAATTTTCTTTATATTTTTCTATTCTTTATACAGTCTATAGATTACCTCTATAAAATAACTTTGTTAAATTCTTTATACAGTTATTACGATGAATATCCAGCTTTTTATGTTTTTGTACATCAAGTTGTATTACTTATATAATGCAGGTCATTTCAAGATAAGTGAAAATTATCAAATTATGCAAGAAAAAAGTAATTTTTAACAAAAGAGAATTAAAAAAAAAATCTTGTGAGCTTAAGATTTGTTTTAATTATTCAAGGGAATTTTCTTTTTAATTTCCATTTATATGTTAGTTCATGAAGTAACATTATACTCATAGTGTATTAACAACAAATAACATTTGTAAGAAAATGATTAAAAAAAAAAAAAAAGACATCATTGTAACAAAAAACTGAGGAATAACTGAACAGAAAAGACGCTTATTCACACTTTTAGCCTAATGTAGTCAATTTAGTCCTATACGATTTTTTCATTTTACAGATTTGTAATGCAATATTGAATTTTATTGCAGCTTCTTCATCATTGGATAACTGCTAAATGATAAAATCCATCTTGCATCAGTAATAAATGTAAGTTATGACTTAATAAATATTAAAAAAAAATAAGATTTTTGCATGGCTATAATTAAACAAAAATGTTTTTAAAAAAGTATTCATATTCAATAAATAGAAAAAATCACAATGTTTGGCACACAGTTTGCTTTAAAAATCTGGTATTTTTCCAGTGCAAGGCTGTAAAAACAGATAGGTAAATTTGGACATATTTTCTATTCACAGTTTCATATACACAAACAATATTTCTAAAATAGTGAAATTTATTCAATACAGGTACAACTTCCAAAATCCGGTTTTCTTAAATCCAGAATCTTCCAAAAACAGGAAAGCTTCCAGAAACTTTTTTTTTTCTTACTCCTTTATTATCATCATCAATTTTATTTTTCTATTCAATCGGCAGATGGCGTCATCAACAATTTGAATAAAGCAAAAGTGAGATCAATAAATGGATTCTTAGTACTTTTTCTACTGATATTTTTTTAATCTTATTTAAATTAAAGTTTTAAACTCTTTTAATAACTTTATAATAATTTATTCTTTTTAATTTGATATGAGGTTCAATAGTACAAAAAAATTGTCTTACAATTTTTAGTATTGCAATTTAGCTTTTAAAGGAATATGAAAAAAAAAGCTGTTTATATTCTAAGTATATTTCTATAAAACTTTTTTTTAAGCATGGCGATAGATAATTTTTTTTTTTCATTTAATACAGGTGGTCCAAGGCATAAAAGTTAGGAATCCATGGAAACAGCACGGGTGCAAGAAGTATATCCAAGCCAAGACCGAAAACTTTTCTCAGTATTAGAAATAACCAAATAAAAATGGGCTTGAACATTTATATTGCCTTGCATTATGGCTAAAAATTGATATCTTACAATAAAAGAAAGTGATTAACAGTTCTTGATATTAAAATTGCTATTATTTAAGTATATAAAGTAGAATTTACTATCAGCCAAAAATATCTTCAAGACTGAAATCAGTCCTCCTGGGACTGAAGGTCTTGCACCCATGGGCAACAGTTTCATAACAGTTTCTGTAAACTGTTCAAAGATGTCGCCATCAGTGAACGTAAATATCATTATCGTTGTTTTGTGACGTCATAATTACTTTCCACAGTAAAAGAAAGTATTCTAATTCAATAAATCGTTTTTATTGATCTCCATCCCCTGCAACGGCTCTCTTAGTTTTTCTTTTTTTAAGAGTATTAGAAACTCTAGAGTATGTGTTCTTATTTTTAAGTGTGGTTTTAATTTCTAACAAGCCTAAGCTAAAGCAACAGACCTTGGTAGAAATGTTAAAAAAAAAAATTATTTTTAAAATGAAATGTTTTTTAATTCCGATTTATTTAGTAATTTATTCGTAATTATTTTTTCCTTTGTATTTAACTGTCAATACTGTATGAGTTACTGTTTATGTAAACTGATCAGAGATACGTAAGATCTAGAGATGCAACGAATATTCGGCCGAAGCCGAATATTCGGCCCATTCGGCCTGTCTGCCGAATATTCGGCTTCGGCCGAATATCAAGTCCATTATTCGGCCTTGGCCGAATAGTAATACTGTAATAAATGTCTTTATATTTACACAGTATAACTTTTTAATTTGACAATTTATATTCATCATAAATAATGAAAATTTTATTTGAAATTAACACTTTTTTTCCATTAACTTTCATACCTCAAATGGGTTTTGTCTACCCATTTTTATATAAGAGGCTAATTTAGGAATCATGTTAAAAAATTTTTATGCTGTATCAGTAAGTACAAAAAGTATCTGTAATAAGCTAACATAATCTGTTAAATTTAAAATTAATCAATAGAGTCTAAACACTGTATTAAACACTAGTGTCGTGAAGGAAATTTTCACCTTGTTATTAATAAACTTTATAACATACAAAACATACTTATAACTACTTAAAAGGTGACATAAGCATATCTCATAGATCTCAGGGTTGCATTAAATATTTTTTATATGTTTATGTCACCTTTTAAGTAGTTTGAACTACACACGTTGAACTAATTTCTTCTTAGGAATTTTTAGCTCATTAATTTGTATATCTGTTAATCTTGAACATGCTAATGGCGAATGATTAAAATATGTAAAAGATTTTTTTACCTACAACAATGAAATCGTTTATTGATCTTTGGTATGTTAGAGCATCAGATACTGTTAAATGCAATGAATGTAATTTGCTTTTCCTTACAGATATTTCCTTCCTCTGAATCTGAAAACATTCACTATACACTTCTTAATAGTGCTATCTGCTGACAGCAAAGAAAAAAAAACAATGATAACAATAATGATAAAAAATTTTTTGTTAATTGTGAGCTTTATAAAGTCTACAATGATCTCTTTCCACCATTTTAGAGGATATTCCTTTCATCCTTTCTATCAGTGGTTTTTCTAAAGATATTAAGATTTCTTATTTTTTATTTTATTTAATCTGAAAGCTGAAACTTATGTTTCCTAGTACTTTTAAAATTTTGCTATTATTTTAAAATGTAACAACAACACACATAATATCTATTAAAATGTAACTAGACAGTACCTGATGAGGAACTTTTGCTAAGAATTTCCTTTTTTGGCTGAATTATATTATTGCGGCAATTTTTAGGCCGAACATAGCCGAATATTTTTTCAGAGTAAAATAATGCTTTCAAAAATTAAAAATTTGTATATAAATAATTTTTTAAAAGAAAACAATGCATTTTAACTGTGAAATATACAAGAATTGTGCATATAGTGCTTACTATATTTTGTTTTTAGGCAAAAATAAGTTCATTATTCGGCGGCCGAATAGGCCGAATATTCGGTATTCGGTTATTCGGCCAAACCACTATTCGTTGCATCACTAGTAAGATCTCGATGTACGAGATCGTACATCAGCGAATGTAAATACCGCGATCATCTTTTTTTTTTTCAGTCAGAATCATACTTGCCACAATATAAGAAAGTTATTCTAATTCAATAAATCGTTTTTATTTATTTCTATCTGCTGTAACATCTCTCTTATTACCTGATTGCCAAGAGGACTTATGTGTTTCACGCATATCTGGGTATGTGGATTTCTTTATACCCTCGAAACATCCCAATGGTTGGATGGATTTTAATGAATGAGGTCTCTATCGATTCGACATAACTGTCTGATGGTTATAGGCTAGTTTTGGTTTTATAAATTCAAATGGCGGCACAGACAAAAAAAGATTTTTACGCATCATATTGAGTGGCATATCATTGGATAGGTCTTTCAAAATGAAGACGATGTTTCATTGACTATTTTAGAGTCAGAAGCTCTGTTTAAACATTACACAACCTGGAAGTTGTGTAGGTAGGATCTCTAGCTTTACTGCAACTCTAACATTCATAGACATCTATTGGGCTCATCAAAACCGTATTTATACATAGGAACTAACAATTAAACACAACTTAAAAGTCATCATTACAAGTAAATAAAAAAATAGGTAAGTAATATAAAAAATAGTTTCACATTAATGAGAAATAATTAATTAGTTTGCTTTTTACACAGTCAGGCTTTTTGATTTTTTAAACTTAATTTTTACTTGTTATTATTATATTTTTTAGAGAGTATTAGAAACTTTAGAGTATATGTTTCTTATTTTTAAGTGTGGCTTTAATTTAAAATATAAATTGTTATTTCTCAGTCTTTGAAATCCAGAATTGCGGAATCCCGAGCGGTTCCGGATTTTAGAAGTTCTACCTTTATAAAGATTATTGAAATTTATTTAATATAAAGAACCTATTTATCTATTTTCATATGCAAACAGAAGTAAATTGCACATATAAAACAATAATACTATAGTACGGGTAGCCAGAATTAAAACACCCCTACTTTGACCTCCCTAGGATCGAACTATTCAGTGTAAGGGCTTCAACTTTTGCGCACATACTATTCAAGGAGAAATGGATTAAGTGTGGAAAAAAAAAGTTCCAAACACATTGATAGAGGGTCCTGCACAACAGAAAATAGGAAAAGAAAACAATCATAACAATAGTAATAAAACATGCAAAAATAACTTTTTTAATTAAAATTTTTGTTAACCTCATCATAAAACAGGTACAGAAGTTTAAACTGGCATTGTAACTGCATTTTCACATTGTAAGTACAAAACTTTACATAAACCCATGGATTGCAGCCATGTTCTGGCTATAAAAGAGGATACAAACTGGGGAGAATGTTATTACTTCTGCAATGTTTCAAGAATGATAAAGTAATCAGTCGTGCATTTCCGACAACCTACGATATTGTTCTCAGGATCTTAATTCGCATGATTTTTTTTTGCTGTTGGGACACTTAAAAAAAATCTTGTTTAAACCCTTTCACCGTCCGAAGGTTTTGCAGTATTTTATAAGAATGCTTGTAAATCCCAGGATATATATTTTTTAAATCTCAGTTTGATGCTATAATATCTTTAACATCACTACTTTCAATATAAGGTTCAAAATAGAATTCTGTTTAAAATATTTTGGTCTACAGGCATTTTAACATGATTTCTAGGAACGGAAAAATCCGGGCCAGACGGTTAAAGGGTTAACAAGATGTCTAGGAACTTTGGCATACCTGAAAGAAGGTATCACTGTGCTTGAGAAAAGCATCTCAGTCTCGACCCATTAAGATTCACAACTGATCAAGCTGCAGATTTTACATCTTCAAGAAAGAAACTGTATTGGGCAGGATTCCGAGCAACGTCCCTTGTCACATGAACTTTGGTATGTTCATATAAAGTGTGAAGAGATGTGTCTTTTCAGCATACGACCAGTTGAACAGCGCCAACTAGAAGTACCTTCAGAGTTTCCCCCAGACAGTTTCAGGAGGGTGCTGCACCCTGCCTACCCTTAGGTTTACAAGATAGCACCCTTCTTGCCCCTCATTTAAAAAATTAGCTCCATAGTTGCCCCACCTGAAAAAAAGTGCCTTTACTCCTTTGTTTATTAAAAAATTTACTTGCATAGTAAAAACTGACTCATTGCTGTCTTTAAAACAGTGTTCTGTCTATTAAATATTAAAAAGTAGTTTTAAAAATCAAAAGAATGCCTTTAAAAATTTCAAGAAATGCCCTTAAGAATCCAAAACATGCCTTTCGGAATCCAAAAGTGCCCTTTTTCAACAAGCAGCACCCTGCCCTTTTTTAAACCTGCGGGAAACTCTGGTACCTTTTTTTGTTATCATACACATACGCATGGAATTTTACATTTATGCCATTACAGATATTTTGTATTTATGTTTTGTACAGATATTTTGGATTGATTTAACGTAAAAGCGCAGGAAGAGCTGCCATGATAATTATTTTAATTATTATCTCTACACTAATGAAAAGTATTATTTGCAGTTTTTATATTTTTTTACAATTACTTTTGTTTCGAAAAAACATGGGTCCTTTAAAATACTCTTCACAATTCTTTTAATCTTGAAACAGAACCCTTCACAAAAAAAATTTCATCACCAAACTGAATCTTACACAAATTTCAAAACTTTAAAGCAAAATCTGCCCTGCCATTAAATAGCTTAAGTCAGGGATGTAGTGGAGGGTATAGGGTGGTATACGTCGTATACCTTCTCAAATTTTTAAAGGAGCACCATATACCCTCTGTTTCTCAAAAAAGCTATAGTATATACACTGTACAGTATACCCTATGCCTTGAGCATAGGCCCTCTGCCTTTTTTATGACTACACAACTGGCTGAAGTCACCAAACAACTTATTACCTAGCATTTTTATACATAAAAGTTCTTTTGAAAACTAAGTAAAAGGAACCTGAATATAATGATTAATTCAAAATCACAAAATTAAGACTAGATTTATAACAAAAGCAAAAATTTTTTTCAGAATTTTATGAAATACATTGCTAAATATAACATTGTTAATTAAATCAAAAATTATCCTACTAGTATCATCTAATTAGAGACTTAATTGTTTTGGAGAACTATATTCCCCTTGCCATTCAGTACCTCAAAGCAGAAAAAAAAAATGATAAAATAAAATTTAAATTTTAAAAAATCCAATTTTTTAAACATTTTAATTATGAGCTCTTTTAATACTTTAGTCAATAAATGTACAATAAAAAAAAACTTTAATACATAAAGTAGTTGTCAATGAAATTATATTTTATCCAATCTGCAAAAAAAGAAGAAAGAAATTGTTTCAAAAGATAAAAAAATCAGAAACAGAAAGTAAATCTAAAATTTGGCCCCTTTTTGGTAAAAATTTAATAAATCATTTAAATATCTTTACATATTTCATGTGAATTATCAATAATGAATTCAGGAAACAGCTTAGGGGATTTTTTTCCTTCCTTCATACGGTTTTATTTAAAAGGGGACAAAATCGATTAACTTAAAAGTTTAAAATTAAGTGGAAATGATCTTAATTTTGAATAAAAGAAAAAAAAAATCGATCATATTAAAAAATATTAAAATGAAATGGTGTTCGATGTCAAGTTTGAACAATTAGGTTTAAGTAAAACTTATCTCAAAAGCTAAACAATAGCAATATTTGAAATGATTAGAGTTAATTAAATACTGAAATATTTATATACCATACCTTTAACAACAAAAATAATGTGTATTTTAAAGGAAGGCGAATTAAACTTTGTCTTATTTAAATGCAAATCTTCACAGCCGAGCAAACAATATAGCGCCATTTCGCAAAGACGCCGCCGACAATTTGATGAACGATGACGATGAAATAAACATTTCGATTATATATTCAAAGTTAACATCTAACAAACCTAAAAAAAAAAATCTATCTTCTATGTACTCAGGGATATGTTTAGGAAATTTTTAGGTCCTTTAAAGGACCCTTCACAAAATAATTTATCTTAAAACAGGACCCTTCACAAAATTTTTTATCCCCAAAAAGGACCCTTCACAAAAGATTTTATCTCAAAACAGGACCCTTCACAAAATTATTTGTCTCTTAAATAGACCTTTCACAGAATTTTTTCACCTTCAAATTGAACTTTTCTCAAATTTAGTCATTTAGAAATAAAATCTGGCCTGCAAATAAGCAGTTGAACTCACCAAAGAGCATATTACTTAGCTTTTTATATATGAAGGATGGAACATGAAGACATCGATAATTTAAAATTCACAAAATTATGACTAGAATTTTCACAAAAATAAGAAAAACTTCACAATTTCACAAAAACAGGACCCTGTGAGAAAAGTCTGGACAGAACCCTGGTACTTTTTTGCTTAGAACGTAAAATCAGAAATTCTTGGGTTACTGTTTTTTTTTAATGAAGATCTACACAATTTAAAAAACATTTTAGCGTTATCAAAATACATAAAATTTTAGATTACATTTAGACAAATGTTAAAATATTTTAAATTTTCTTGGTGGTTTCAGAAGTTATTCAGATTTTAAGATCATGTTTAGTAACATAAATTTTATTTATTTATTTTTGATATCTTAAAATAGAATGACATTACACATTGAATAATTTTCAGAAATTCTTTTTCACTTAAAGGCAGTAACTTTAAAAGGAATCTTTAAATTCTCTAGATACATTTTTCAAAGAATGCCTAACTTTATGTATCATAGCACGCATAACAGTTTTAGATTATTTCATCTTCTTCAGTCTGGCACAGCAAGGATAAAAAAAAAAATTGAGTAGTGCTGCTGTCTATTTCTCAAGCTTGCAAACTTTAATTACTGAATTTATTGTTCTGATAAAAAAAAATTATTAGTTTTTAAAAAAGTTATTGAATCTTAAAATATGTTAATACAGTAGAACATCTTTTATACGAAACTCTTTTAACCGAAACTCTCGGTTAACCGAAATCCATTTTCAAAGCTTTTTTTTTACTATCACATTTCTTGTGTGCAAAATCAATTTTGAATTTAAACTATCATATTCCTTGTTTGCAAGCGGCCCTTCCTGAACCACAAGTACATATAAATATTTTCGATCCCCTTTCTTAAAATTCCTTTGAATTTAACTTGAGTTCATGTAAGCTGTGGAGTGGAATGAAGAAAACGAACAAATTAGCAATTCTGAATGTTTTGAATGTTTCGCAAAAGGTTTAGCTTGGCTGGAACAGCAGAAACACTATGAATACTGGTTGTCATATTGCGTGGTGCTCTTTACTTTAATAAATAAATAAGCATAATCGTATACTAACTACTTTTATTTATATTAAGTTAAGCAGATAAAGGATATGCCACACAGGCCTTTTATATTAACGTCTAGAAAACTAACTAGTAAACATTCGAACAACAACAGTTACAATTACAGCAGAAGTTGAAGTAGTAGTTGGGTCATATTATTACATGCCCTTTCTTTTCAAAACAGCAAAATTTAAAAAAGATATTTAGAGTCCAAAGAAGTGTTCGAATAAAAAGTCTTTAAAAAAAAAAAAAACTTAAATATAATCTTTGAAGCGAGCAGGTGGTTTTATATTTCTTCTTGGTCTTTCTATCTTTGGTGTATTTGGAGTAGACAGTACTGGCAAAGCAGGTTTGGGATTGATGGTGACTGTCTGACCAGACGGAGAATCAGGTTGATTAATGGACTGTCATGGGGTTGAGGACTTGACATTTTTGGAGTCTCTGTATTAGTCAGGTTACAAGTTTGCGTTGCATCAGCATTTTCTTGTGAATTGACAGGAACTTCAATCGCTAACTTCCTAGGTCTTAAATGAATTCTGTTGCGACGAAGAACTGACCCTTCTGAAGATTTCACAATGTAAGATCTTGGACTGTGTTTTTGGACAATAGTTCCTGGTGTCCATTCTCGATGACCAGATTGAAGATAGACTGGATCTTGAATATTCAATTCTTTCAATTTTGTGGTCGATGAGTCATAATAATATTTCTGTGTTCTCTGATTTTCCTGTAATTGATGATGAGTATTCTTAATTGGAAATCTAGGTCTTAACAATTTCATTTTACAAGGAATGGAGGTTCTCAAAGATCTTCCCATCAGCATCTCTGCCGGAGAAGGCAATTTAAATTTTGGAGAGTTATTATACTCGAGAACAGCTAGATTTGGATCTCCTCCCGAAGCTCTCACTTTAAAGAGAAGGTTTTTCAATGTCCCAATAGATTTTTCAATCATCCCGTTGGATCTTGGATACTTAGGTGATGATGTAACAGGGCAAATATCATAAGACTTCAGAAATGAAAAATATGCTTGACTATCAAATGGTGGACCATTATCGGAATGAATTTTTCGTGGAATACCATGAGTACGAAAAATCTGTTTCAATGCACTAATTACTGCAGAAGCTGTTTTAGCATTAACTTTTCTTAATTCAATAAACTTGGAGTGGTAATCAGTTACTTGTAAAAAGTCATCTCCTGCAAGATACATAAAATCTACACCTACCTCTTCCCAAGGTAGACTAGGAACTTCATAAGGCATCAAAGGCTGTTTACAATTAGCACGCTGATGCTGCTGGCAAATGTGACACATTTCAACATAATTCTTGATGTCTTCCATCATATTGGGCCAATATAAAGCTGTCTTGGCTTTTTCTTGACAAGCAGTGATACCTTGATGTACTTGGTGCAGTTTCGATAACACATAAGTTTGCATTGTTTTAGGTACTACTAATCTATTTCCGATAAAAATTAAGTCATTAAAACAATTCAACTCTTCTTTCTTATTCCAATAAGGTTTTAATTTTTCGGGCAATTGACTACACTGTTGTGGCCAACCATTCTTAATTAGCAACTTTAACTTCGAAAGATCTTCATCTTCTAGTGTTGCCTTCTGCATTTCTTTTGTGCGTTCTTCAGTGGTCGATAGAATTGTATGTACAATAGCAGCTCCATCTTCCAAAAAACTTGTATCTACACTCATGGTAGTGGGATTTCTGGAGAGGGCATCTGCTACGTAAAGCTTTTTCCCTGGAACATGCACAAGTTTAAATCTATATTTAAATAATTCAATTGCCATTCTCTGTAATCTTGGAGACAAATTTTCAATTGGTTTATGCAGTAAACCAAGGAGAGGTTTATGATCGGTTTCTACGATAAAATCAGTAGCATACACATAGTAATGAAATTTTCTACATCCGTTGACAACAGCTAATAGTTCTTTCTCGATTTGACTATATTTTTGCTGGGTATCGTTTAGAGCACATGAAGCATAGGCAATTGGATGTTCTTCTTGAAGTAGTAATACTGCACCTAATCCATACTGGCTAGCATCAACAGAAACAACTGATTTCAAATTTGGATTATAATAAGCCAGAATAGGTGAATTAGCTACCAACTTCTTCAAATTTTCAAAAGCTTCTTGCTCATTAGCCGTCCAAATAAATTCATTTTTCTTACTTAAGAGTTTTCTCAAAATTCCTGTTTTATCTAATAAATTTTTAATAAACTTCCCTAAATAGGTAATCATGCCTAAAAATCTCTGTAGCTCTTGTTTATTAGTAGGGGCTTTGAAATCTACAATTGCTTTAATTTTATCACCATTTACTGAAATTCCTTATCCAGTTAAATTATAACTCAAATATTTTACAGAACTTCTTTTAATTTGACTTTTTTCCAAAGACAATTTCAAACCAGACTCTCGAGCTCTTTTCAGAACTGCTTCAAGTCTTCTATCATGTTCTGCTTCTGTCTTGCCAAATACTAAAATGTCATCAATGTAAACTAAAGTTCCATCTAAATCTCCAAAAATATTATCTATTGTTTTCTGGTACACTTCAGGGGAACTCGTCAATCCATAAGGCAGACGACAGAATTTGTATCTTCCAAACGGAGTGGCAATTGTACATAAATCTGAACTTTCTTGATCGAGCGGTATTTGCAGAAAAGCTGACGATGCATCAAGTACTGTGAAAAATTCTCCTTCAATTTGAGAAAATAAGCTCTGTT
Source organism: Maratus speciosus (assembly GCA_963932465.1). Lineage (NCBI taxonomy): Eukaryota > Metazoa > Arthropoda > Arachnida > Araneae > Salticidae > Maratus > Maratus speciosus. The sequence continues at coordinate 680,104,857 of OZ010786.1, forward strand.
GGGTTGGAATTGGATAATGTTCTCGCTTTACATATTTATTTAGCATACGTGGATCTATACAGAGTCTTACACGATTATTAGGCTTCTGTACTATAACTATAGGATGCACCCAATCAGTTGGTTTTACAACTTTTTCTAATATACCTTGATTAACCATTTTATCTATCTCGTGTTTTACTTTCAATTTTAAGGCATGTGGAATAACTCTAGAGGCTGATATTTTAGGTTCAGCATTGGCATCTAATTTGATCTTGTACGTATATGGTAATTTTCCCATTTTGCCTGTAAATACATCTTTAAATTTTTCTATAAAATTTCTAGCAAGTACAGAGTCAACACTGATGTTTCTATTTACAAATCCCAATTTTTCACAAGCTTCAATTCCTAATAAAGCACTCGATTTTTGATCAATAATGTAAAAATCTAGAAATTCAGATTTATTTTTAACTTTACATTTTAACTTACTAACCCCGATTACGTTTAAACTGTGTCCTGTATAAGACATCAACTTTCTTTTAGTTTCACTAACAACTTCATTATTTCTCACATCATTAAAAATATTAAGTGGCAAAACATTGACTTCAGCTCCGGTATCTATTTTAAGAGACACTTCTGAATTATTTATAAGAACAATTTCTCTCCATTCAGATTTTAAAGAATTAACCTGGCACTTAACTGAATCCAATTTAACAGAACCGTCATCACTCGATGGGTAAAAATTATCATTATTAGAAATTTCATGTACTTTTTTATTTATTCTTTTCCTTTTATTTTTACAGCCAACCGAGAAATGATTTAATCCGTTACAATAATAACACTTTTTACCAAATGCAGGACATTTTCCATAATCATGAACAGTTTTACATTTAGAACAACTTTTATTAACTTTCTGGTTAACATAATTACGTTTTTCCTTATTGTATATTTTCCTATGCATTTCGTTTTTGTTTGCACGAACAGCATTTACGGTGGTTGAACAATTATTTTTATTCATTATTTCCATTTGCTTACCACTGGACTCCTTAGCCCTACAATATTCTATTGCCTTTGCAAGGGTTAACTCAGTTTCCATTAGCAACCTTTCTTTCATAGCGGAATCTTTAACACCAATAATTAACAAATCTCGGATTAAACTATCTTCTTGATCCTCAAAAGAACAATCTTTAGACAAATTTTTCAAATTTGTAACAAACGAATCAACAGATTCACCTTCTTTTTGTCTACAGTTAAAAAATTTATAGCGCGCAATAACAGTATTCGTTTTCGGTTGAAAATACTGGTCAAAAGAATTTATAACAGTTTCAAAATTATTTGCATTGTCATCACTAAGTTTAAAACTATTAAATATATCAATGCATTCTTCACCCATTATTCCCAGTAATAGTGCTACTTTAAGCTTGTCAGGCTTAGCTATTTTCTCAGAAGCTTCTAAATAAAGCATAAATCTTTGCTTAAACTTATTCCAATTCTCGGCCAAATTGCCATTTAAACTCATATTTGAAGGTGCCTTTAAATCCATTATAACGGATACAAAAAATTATTTTCAAAAGCGCATACAATCAATTGCTCTTAAATATAAGTATAAAAATATCTGACCTTTACGATGCCAAATGCAGCTGCCACCATGTCATATTGCGTGGTGCTCTTTACTTTAATAAATAAATAAGCATAATCGTATACTAACTACTTTTATTTATATTAAGTTAAGCAGATAAAGGATATGCCACACAGGCCTTTTATATTAACGTCTAGAAAACTAACTAGTAAACATTCGAACAACAACAGTTACAATTACAGCAGAAGTTGAAGTAGTAGTTGGGTCATATTATTACACTGGTGAACTTATAATATTTAAAAATTTTGTGATAGAGCTTCAAAGCAAAGTCAATCGAAACGGCGACAAATGAAACATTGTTTCAAACCGTTGACAAATATGTAAAAGGTATTTAATTTAAAAATTAAAATTCATGTAATTTATTCTTGTTACTACTTTGCTATTGCTTTATTTTTATTGCTTTATTGTACTTGTTACCATAATAAGAAATAGAGCATATATTTCTGCTTAATCTTAAAATTGAAGCATCCTTGATTATCCGAAAATTTCGATTTTCCGAAAGATGGTTAGTCCCAATTACTTCGGATAATCAAGGTTCTACTGCATATTTATTTTTCTAAAATCTGTTAAACTTCAAATAATTCGGCAATCAAACATTGTTAATATTGAAAGAAAGGAAAGATTCATTACAAATATGATAAATACAAAATATATAGGTAATAATTTGCTTTTTGCATGCATATTTCATATATACAGGTAAAACACGAAACTTACAACATATTAATTTACTTATAAATTAGAATAGACAGAATAATTTTCAGTGTTCTTCATAGTATCAGACACGAGTATTAGTGCTATTATTTAAGAAAGCTCTACTAAATTTAGTGTACCTTGCAGCTAAGCACAATTGACACCGTACCCTTATACTTTATCCATGTTTAAAAAGAGAAAAAAATTAGTACAATTTTCTCTGAGGATAATTTATAAAATACGGAAAATGTACGTTAATGAATGTATAAGATTCAATATGTACCTATTTATTTTATGATTATTTTATTAAGGATATTTTTTTTTTTGCATTTTTTTTATCATTAATTGAGAAAATGTAAAAAATTGCTTTGAAAAAGATGAATTTGAATAAAACTGTCACATGCAAATTTATGATTATTTTTTTCCTGACTGCATCCATAGCAAAGTAAGTGCAAGAGTAACATAGTTAATGCAAGTGCATCTAAATGAAAAATACAGTAGCAGATCTTTATAACGCAAACCTAAAAACACAAGGTTGTGTGTTATATAGAATTTTGCGTTACATGGATCACATTTCACATATCATTAAATTTACCTTGTAAACATGGGCAAATATGTCTGAAACATATCAAAATACATTAGAGTATCTTTATATTGCTTTCCTTGTTACCAGATGTTATCCAGATAAAATTTTTAGCATAATATAGATCATTCCACACATTCTTATATTTACTTTATAAGATCCGAGTATACCTGCACCAAATCATTCATTATATTACTCATTTTCAAAACTATTTATTGTAATAATAGCAAATTTTTCGTTAAAAGTCCTGAATTAAGGATATAAAGCTGAAATAATGTATTAAATTTAGTTCTGTAGAAAGTCACAATTTTTTATAATATGAGAATATAGGTGCTTCTGTATTGCAAAATTCATTGTTTACATCTGAGGAAGTTGTGCGTTATATGGAGAATTGCGTTATATGGAATTGCGTTATAAAGATCTTCTACTGTATTATCAAAGAGGGCATCACTTAGAAGTGGTGGAAGAAGGGGGCTAGGCTTAGAACAGAAAAAACGTTTTACTGTCTTACAGTTTCTGGAGGTTTTGAAAGATTAAATAGCTCTCTGTTTTAAACTTTTACATCTGCCTTTTCTAGTCTGCTCATATAGTATAGTGTTTTTAAAAGCTATCCTACAGAAAAAAAGCCTTATTGCACAAAAAATGAAAATCATTAAATTAAAAAATACAAGTCTGAGATGAGATTTTTAATTTACTTGGATTCCTATTCTGACATAACTGATATTTAATTATAAAATGTTAAGCTTAAAGTTTTGCAATATAACATATTTGTATGATAAACTAATATTAGCAGTAGCATTTCAATAAAAATCAATTTTTTTTTAGAAAAAACATATTTAGCTGAAATCGAAGTATTGTCTGCTTGTTAGAAGAGATTTTAAAATTATTACTCTAAACATGATGCAGATCCTTTCTTTTTAGATTTTAAAATTATTATTCTAAACATGATGCAGATCCTTTCTTTTTACTGACATCATTCGAAAATGCGAATTTTTTAAACAACATTATATCTCTTTTATCTCATTATCAATAAACAAATAAATAAGGAATAAATTAAAAGAAAATTAAACAAAGAATTAAAATAAATTTATTTCACATATTATTTTAAATCTATAAACACTATCGTAAATTCTCGAATGCATCACAATGTTTGTAATTATCATTATAGTTTAACTAATATATTTGCAGACCACTTTATTGAAAAAAAAAAATAGTATACAGTAAGATATTGTACAAATAATAACGACACTTCCTTAAAATATTTACGTTACGGATAGCTGTAAAATTAGACTAGATTACACTTTATGTTAAAATAAAAATCTTCAAAATGCATTATTCAGAATGTTATTTCAGCATAATTGAATATTATTGATTTCTATCAAACATAAATATGGATATACAAGTAAATTTTTGGATAAAAAATTTCTATTACTTCAACAACAAAATATTACAAAATTAAATATCTAATAACAATCATTAAATTTCATTTGTGAAAAAATATAAGGAAAATTATGTGATAGTACTTTTTAAATGAATTTCAATTTCCAAGCAAATTAAACAGTGTACCAGGAATGCAGAAATCTAATGACTCGATTAATTTAAGAGATAATGTAGTTAAAATTTATTAATAAAATGTTTGAAGGACAGTCTAATTAAGAAATAATCTGTAAATGAGTATTTTTAAGTTTTATTTTTTAGAAATTAAAATGAGTCTGAATGGTATTCCAGTTGTGAAAATACACAAGTGAAAATGAGGTACATCTATATAAGAAAGAGGTCTATAGTGTTTTTAAATGTAGCGTAAAATATAATAAAAACTAACTTTAAAATGTCCAAGATAAATAGACAGCCATGTGTTTTACATATATTTGTACACCTATGTTAATATTATAAACAGCAATAATTATATAAGTTTAGAAAAAGAATTGTAATCATAACTCACTTTTACGCATACAATTTAAATTGGGCGATATCTTATATTTTGCCAACTTCAAAACATTTTATCTATATCATACTCATCAATACAGTGGTTGTAGCAAAAATATTAACTTAGAATTTCAAAATTCATATAAATACTATAATTTTCACAACAAAAAATTCAAATAAAATAGAAAAAAAATTACACTTCAAAGTTAAGCATATTTTCCTGGAATCCTAGTTTGTTTTGTGCACCACCGCTGTGGAGATTGCTTTGGGGCCTATAGCAACTATGGCTTTTCGCCTCGAATGATCCTTATTATATACAGAAACAACCACAAGTCACAACAATTTTTTTTTATTTCTTGTTCCATTACATATTTATGTAACTACAATGCGACATTCACAAATACATCCATGTCTTACCCGAGGATTCGAACCCGGGCCCCCGCCGTGGCAGCAGGTGTCGCTACCGACCACGCCACTAGGCGACAGGCATCCTAGCTGTTCATGTATTTTGTTTTTCTTGTATTTACTTTTCATGAATATTTTGACAAAATTTGAACATTCTGTGACCTTTCCTAGAATAGTTGGAAAAATCTACTGTGGAGCTACCTGCCATCTTGAATTTCATAATTAATTCTGATGAAAACTAAAAAAAGAAAAACTTTCAGAAAATGGCACTATCTCTCTATGTTTCTAAACAAAATACCAGGAATGCAGAAATCTAATGAGTCGATTGATTTAAGAGACAATCTAGATAATATTATTAATAAAATATTTGAAGGACAGTCTAATTAATTGGTAAATAATAAATCAGAAATTTTAAGTAAATAATTTTTTTGAAGTTAAAACAAGTCTGAATGTTATTCCAGTTGGGTAAAAGCATAAGATGAAATGATGTAAATCTATATAAAAATCGATAGTATTTTTATAAATATACGCTTAAAATCTAATAAATAAAAATTGATCACTTTCAGGCATAAGGCATTTCAGGATTCACTTTCAGAAAAATAAATAAATAACCGTGTCTTTCACATATATTTATACACTTATGTAAATATTATGTACAGCAATAACTATTTAAATTTAGAAAGAATAAGCTGGAAAAATTCATTGTGGAGCAACCTCCAATCATCAATTTCATAATTATTATGAAAAATATCAAAATTGTAAAAACAGGTTTGTTGTAAAAAAAAAAAAAAGTTTGTTTGAGTAAATGGTGAATTCATAATTGTAATCCACAAGCAAATGACTTTCATTACAGAATGCAAATGAATTAGACAGGTTAAAGTTCCAATTACTTATGCTTTACAGTAAATCTTCGCTCAATAACAACCTTTATTGGACTGTACATCTCTCTTTTTTTTTCCTTTGTCAAATTTGCGTTTGGATTCTTGAGAAAATGCAGGCTGACAAACATTATTTTGTCAGTTCCAGACAGACTGTAAATGAGATATTCATACATAACACTGCCATTCTTCAGAAACAAATATGAATACTATATATCAATGACAAAAGGTAGGGTGAACAAACTTTGGTGAGAAATAATTTCTGGAAACCGAATGTTAAAAAAAAATGCATAGATGAAAAACTGTGTACAATTAATGCACTGGGTCAAAAAAAAAATCTCTCTGCATAACAAATATGTAAACTTTAATATTCTTAAATCTAAATATGATAATATCTAAATTGACGCACTATGTATCATTTTTATGAGAAACAGTTTTATAATAATAACAAGTAGTGAAGGATCACCCTAATAATTTTCAATGGTAGATAAAATTGAAATTATGACAAAAAATATTTTCCCTGTCTTAGATAAAAACGAATAGAATATAGCATGAAAATGTAGTTTGTTGACAGTTGAAGATGTTTAACTTCTACTCTTTCTTTCAGTGTCTCATTCCCCTCTTGTATCCAAATTTACTATTTGCCATCCACTGATACATTTTCATTCCTTATGCCTCTAAAACTTGGGTAATGTTTTTACACATTTATGCATCGGAAAGTTACATATAATTAACATGTATTTAATTATTTATACAATTTCTACTGAAGTTTCGGCAAGACACGAAATACATTAATTTTAAAACCAAGCATTCTTACATAAAAAATGGTGTGCGATACAGCAATTTCACTCCTCTATTTTAATTTAGTGGCGTGAAATCTATAAGAATCAACCATTATTTTTCTAAGGAGGATTTTGGTGCTGATCAGTGATAGTAAAGGTGTTTGGTATCCTGGAACAGTGTTGAATCTAGACACTTTTCTCCAGGAGGGATTTCTGTGTCTCCGGGGGAGACATTATAGAATTCCGGGGGAAGGGGGGGAAATTGCACTTTTTGACCATTGAAAACACAAAATCTCAAATCTTCAGGGGGGGAATGTCCCCCCCGAGCCACCCCCTGAAATCAACACTGCCCTGGAACCCTTCATTTTTAGAAAATTGACAAACTATCAATTTTCTCACTGTTTGCTTAAAATAAATTTTGACATCTGTAATATATTCTTACACAGTACCGTAAAAATACAATAATTATGAAAAAATGCGAAAATTGCTATTTACTCCTTCAATTTCCTTAGAATGATTCAAAACTGCAATCTTCGTTATTATTATTTTTTATGTTACTCTATTTTTGCATATTTCCTAATGACATTTTATTTATTTTTTCTGAAACTATCCTTTGGAAAACCTGATCTTTATGTAGAACTCACCTCTAAGGAAAGTGCTCAGCAAAAACTATTTCAGAATGTCCAAAATATAGAAGCATAGTTTAATTTTTTTTTAAAATTATTTTAAAATTAAAATGTTAACTTTATCTCCAAACTTGCAGTTTTCTTTTATTAAATGATTTCCTTTCATAAAACCATCCAATAATATCCAAATAAGATACTGTAACACATTCAAATAAAAAAAATTGTTCAAACAATATGGAATCACCTTAAATTAAACAAATCAACTGACTAAAAAATAATTTTAATTTATTTCCTTTTGAAGTAAGCATCAAATTACACAATAATTATCTTCATTATGTCTTAGTCACATTGAGAATTGAACAGTGAGACAAGATTTAACTATTCCAAAATGGTTCCAAACTCTACTAGTTTAATGATATTGTTCTGTATTTTAATTTCTGAATTATAGTTAAGTAAAGTATTATTATTTTTTAAATGAGCTAATAGTCTACATTCATCACATCATAGATTCTTAAAATAATGCAATTTTTAAAACAAATTATATTTCATAAGTAAGGCAATGTTAATGCATTATATACAAGTTATTTTGTTTCCACAAATGTCTGTATTTATAAATTTTATTTTTTAACGAAAGATAGGATAATTAGAAAAATATGTACATAAAAAGGATACTTTGTGATTAAGGAACATTGTATCTAAAGGTTTTCTGTTTCTTCTATGTGTCTAAGTTCTAGCTTTATTTCTCTTTCTTCAAATCTCTAAACAATTTTGACTTATTATATTGCTCTTAAAAATGACCCTTTTTTTTAAAAAGAACATTATTGGAGAGGTTGCTCAGGTTTTGACAGGGAAAAGACAGTCCACTTCTCTAACTAACCTTATCTATACAATTATCAATATCATATAATGTGCAACATACCAACATAGGTTTCCGAAATTTTCTTATGCCAATAGACGGCAGCATAAAAAATTATTAATTGAACATATATCGAAAAGTTTTTAGTATCGATTTTCTTTTAATCAGAAAATTGCTTTATTAGTTTACCTTGCTCCATCCTGTAAATGTATAATCGAAATGTTCATTCGTTCATCGAATTGTGTGGCGTCTCTCTTCTTTGCGAAATGGCGCTAAATAGTTTGTTCGGCTGTGAAGTTTTGCCTTTAAATACGACATAGTTTAATTAGCCTTCGTTTAAAATATTACTTATTTTTCTTGTTAAAGGTATTGTATAAAAATATTTCAGTATTTCATTTACTCTAATCATTTCAAATATTGTTGTTTTCTTTGAGATAAGTTGTGCGTAGGCCAGTGGCGTACCCAGGATTTTATTTCGGGGGTGGGGGGCTGACTTAAATTTCCATAATCTTACGAAACACGTTGAATTGTGTTATAAGCAGAGATCATTTTTGCCAATAAGGCCGTAGACAGGGGGGGAGGGGGGACAGGGGTGACTTTGTTCCCAATTTTCCGAAAATTCGGACTTAAAAAATATTGCGATTTTTGACATGGTCGCCGAAAAAAAACTATTTCATCAATCGTTCGCAGAAAAAAAATCTCAAATTTTTTTAAAGGATCCGAAAAGGAAAAAAACGAAATTTTGTCATAGGGCCACGGATAAAAGGCGAAGTTTGTCAAAGGATTGCGAAAAAAAAGTCAAATTTTGTCAAATGATCAGGGAGAAAACGCGAATTACGTCAAATGCTCGCGGAAGAAGCGCCAATTTCGTCAAATGAGCACAGAAAAAACCCGAATTTCGTCAAAGAGCCACAGAAAAAACACAAATTTCGACAAAGGATCGCTAAAAAATACGCATTCCGTCAAAGGGAAGCGGAAAAAACGCGAATTTAGTCAAAGGGGCACAGAAAAAACGTGAATTTCGTCAAAAGGCCGCAGAAAAACGCAAATTTCATCTAAAATACGAGAAAAAAAGCAAATTTCGTCAAAAAGCCGCGGAAAAAAACGTAAATTTGGACGAAGGATTGCCTAAAAAAACGTAAATTTCGACGAAGGATTGCCTAAAAAAAAGGGAATTTCGGCAAATGACCACAGAAAAAATGCGAATTTCGTCAAAGATCCGCAGAAAAAACGCGAATTTCATCAAAAAGTCGTGGAAAAAACGCGAATTTGGGAAAAAAGATGTCTTAAAACACGCATTCCGTCAAAGGGCTGCAAAAAAAAGCTAATTTCGTAAAAAATCGAAAAAAAACGCAAATTTCGACGAAGAATTGCGTAAAAAAACGCGAATTTCGGCAAATGACCTCCGAAAAAACGCAAATTTCGTCAGAGGGCTGCAGAAAAAATGTAAATTTGGACAAAGAATCTCTAAAATAACACTCCTTCAAAGGAAAGCTGAAAAAGCGCGAATTTCGTCAAAGGGACAGAGAAAAACGCAAATTTCATCAAAAAGATGAGAAAAAAGTGCAAATTTCGTCAAAAATCCGCGGGCAAAACGCAAATTTCGACGAAGGATTGCATAAAAAGAACGCTAATTTCAGCAAATGATCACAGAAAAAACTCTAATTTTGTCAAAGGGCCCCAGAAAAAACGCACATTTCGACAAATGATCGCTAAAAAAACACACACGCATTCCGTCAAAGGAAAGCAGAAAAAACGCGAATTTCGTTAAAGGATTGCAAAAAGAAGAAAAAGTCCTTCCGGCCAGTGCTGGGAGGAAGAGGTAGTTTTCATATTCCTTATTTTAAAAAAGCCAACTTATATTATTCAAACACACGAAGCTCAATTTAGTGGCAACCGAATATAGGAGATTCAATGCTAATTTTTATCAGTATAATGAATGAGAATTTCGCGAAATTAGTCAGCTTTATCCCAGCTGCTTTTCTTTAAAGTAACTTATATTTGGCTGCCAAATTATGCGATTTCTTAAAGTGCCTACCATTTTAAGACAACATGGTGGATGAGGCTAACCAGTGAACTTGGTCAAGACCTTAGTAATTGCTGTGCACATGCTCACGCACATTGGAATCGGTTGATATATACGAGTGCTGTCGCAGGCAAAAAATCAGATTTTTCAAAATGTCACCCACATTAGAAATTGAAACTGCTATATCTGAGCCATTTTTTAAGATAAAGACAAACAAAAAATGCTCCTGAATCCTTATATCAAGGTCAAATACTTAAGAAAGAAACCTTTTTCAATTTCTAATTTTTTTGCACCTCACTTTAAATATAATCTTTTTTTAATTTAATGGCTGCCATTTTGAAATAAGATGGCTAATGAATCTGGCCAGCGAACTTGGTCGAGATATTGATGTATACTATCCACATGCCTTCTTACATCCAAATAGTCCACTATGTGTGTTATCGCGAGACAAATACAAGATCGTTTCAAAATGTTAGCCATGCTAGAAGTTCAAAGTGCTATAATTCAACCATTTTTTAACATATAAACAAAAGAACAAATTTTCAGAAACAAAAACTGCTCCGGAATCTTTGTATCAAGGCCAAACACATAACAAAAATCTTTTTCATTTTTCAATTTTTTGGTATCTTATTTTTGTTAGAATGTTATTCCATATGGAAGGCATGAATACGAAATTCCTCAATAGGTAAACAATAAAAAAGGTTAAAAGTTTTACCTTTATGTTTTGATGTGTTTCAATGGAAATATACTCTTCTTTGGATGAACAAAAAACATTTATTAGAAGATTGAATACACTAGAATAATATATATGCTGGTCACAGTACAGATCACACTTCACAATAAAAACAAAACAGATGTATAAGACTATTTACAAACACAAAGAAATCCTTTGAACTATGGCTTGTTGCAGTTTTTTTTTTTTTTTTTTTTTTTTTTTATCATATTATATTCCTTTGGAATATTATTGAATTTTTTTTTAATCAAGCAGCATTTTGCTGCCAACTGCTATAAGGAAAGAAGCAACACTCACTGAACTGAGTGTCTGTCACAGTAGATCAAATAAAAAAAATGTCTGATGCTGCCATCTGGTGGATGTTCTTGAAAACAAAAGAGCATTTTCTAACATCTCTCCCGTTTTGTGATAGAATCTGACACCAGGTGGATAAGGTTTCTACAAAGTTCAAATTTGGCTTTTGGCAGTGGCTTCGTCATTATATCTGCTATCATTTCATTTGTTGATAGATATTTGACATCTATAACATTTTTAGTTTTTAAATCTCGTATGTAATGATACTTTGTATCAATGTGCTTAGTGCGGGATTTAAATTTTTCACTTTCAACCAATTTAATTGTAGATTGGTTATCCTCAAAAATTCTAATAGGAAAATGTTGTTGTAAATTGAGATCTTTACATAATTTTAAGATCCATAGCACCTCTTGAGTTCCTTGTGACAGTGCCACATATTCAGCTTCTGCTGACGATAACGTCACACATGTTTGTTTTCGCGAGAACCAAGAAATGCAGCTATTGCCTAAGAAGATTACATTTCCTGAGGTGGATTTTCTGTCTGTAGCATCTTGACCCCAGTCCGCATCCGAGTATGCAACTATATTAGGATATTCTTTTGAAGAAATGTAGAGATCAAGGTCTTTCGTTGTTTTTAAGTATCTTATTACCCTCTTAACAGCATTCCAGTCCTTTTGTCTTGGATTATTGCATCTTCGACTTAGTATGTGTGTAGGAGCGGTGATATCAGGTCTTGTGCATGAGGAAATATATAAAAGACTTCCTATAGCTTGTCTATAATTATCATTTGATGATAAAAGATTTTCTTCTTTATCTAAACTATAATAGTTAGTTTCCATTGGGGTATAAGTTGGTTTGGCTTCTTCAAGCTGAAAATCCTTAACTAATTGAGTTATTTTACTTCTTTGTGAAAGTAAATAACTTCCATCTTCTTTTCTGTAAATTTCTATACCTAAGAAGTATTTTGCTTCTCCTAGTGATGTTATGGGATAAGATTTCTTTAAGTAATTTATTACTTCATTAACTTCATTTTCATCTTCTGAGCTCATCAGCATATCATCTACATACAGTATGAGATGAATTGTCTTCTTTGATTTTTCTTTTATGAACAAACATGGATCAGCTTCACTTTGTTTAAATCCATATGCCTTTAGAGTATTCTCTATTTCTTCATTCCAGCACTTGGCGGCTTGTTTAAGACCATATATAGCCTTTTTTTAATTTATAGACTTTGTCTTTATTTTCTTCATCATGAAAGCCTTCTGGTTGATGCATGTATAATTCTTCATTATCTAGTTTACCATGTAGAAAGGCTGTTTTAACATCTACTTGAAATACTCTGGCTTTATGATAAGCTGCCCAGGTCAGAAAAGCTCTAATAGTTGTATGTTTGACGACAGGAGAGAAGGTTTCATCATAATCAGTGCCTAATTTTTGAGCGAAACCTTTGGCAACTAATCGTGCTTTGCATTTTATTGCTTCTCCATTTTCATTATGTTTTGTTTTGTAAACCCATTTACAGCCAATGGCGTGCTTGCCTTTGGGTAAAGTAACAAGCTCAAACACTTCATTTTCCTTTAAAGAGTTAAATTCTTCCTTCATAGCTTGAAACCATTTCTGTTGATCTTTTACTGGTAATTGTAAAACATCTTTAAAAGTTTCAGGATCTTGATTTTTGAAACAACTGTCTTCAGTTTTGTAAGAATATCTTTCTGGTGGAATTCCTTTAGTCTCTCTGTTAGATATTCTTCTCTGGAAATTATCTTCACTTTCTTCAGTTGTTGGGCTATCTACTGATTTTTCATCCGTATTTATTTCTTCTGCAGTATTTTCTATTTGGATAGCATCACTATCATTTTCAAGATTTTCTTCTGAAAAATTTAAATGCATTAAATCTGAGATTCGCTCTTCAGGATTTTCTTGAAAGACATTTTCACAGTTCATATTTTCAAAAAACTTCACTGTTCTGCTTATCACTATTTTTCTACCACCTATATAAATTCGATATCCTTTGCTTCTTAAATCGTAACCAACAAAGACTCCTTCAGTGGCCTTTTCGTCAAATTTTTGTCTCTTCTGTTTATGAACATACACATATGCTTTGCATCCAAATACTTTAAGGTGACTCAAATTTGGCTTATGCCCATTCCACAGTTCATATGGTGTCTTTTCAGTTGGTTTTGTAGGTAATCTATTTTGTAAGTAGGCTGCTGTAGCTATGGCTTCTGCCCAGAATGTTTTTGGCAATTTAGCATTTATAAGCATGGCTTTACTCATTTCAATAAGCGAGCGATTCTTTCTTTCTGCAACTCCATTTTGGGACGGTGAATATGGCGTCGTTGTTTCATGATTTATTCCTAAGTTTTTAAGGTAGTCTTTGACAGATTCGTTGCAATATTCTGTTCCATTGTCACTACGCAAAGATTTAATCTTCAATCTAAATTTGTTTGTTGTTGATGCAACATACTCTTTTAATTTATCAAATACTTCATCTTTAGAAGAAATAAAATATACTTGTGTATAACGAGAGTAATCATCAATAAATGTAACGAAATATCTTTTTGATCCCATACTTTTTGTTTCTGCAGGACCGCATACGTCGCTGTATATCAAATCAAGTGGTTTTTTACTTCTGTATTGCGTTTCTTTTGGAAATGATTTTTCTGTTAACTTAGCTTTTATGCAACTTGAACATTCAGTATTATGAGAACAATTATTCACAGTAATACCTAAAGCTAAATCATCCTTTTGAATTTTCTTGATGGATTCCAAATTTCTATGGCCCAGCCTTTGGTGCCATTTTAGAATGCAGTTAACATTAGAACAAACGGGTAATATTTCTGAAGCACTATATACCTTTTCATTTGTAGGTATTATTTTTAATCTGTATAACCCCTCATCAGCTTTTGCATCTGCAACTAAGATGTTGCCCTTTTTAATTAAACATATATCATCTTTAAATGTTACAACAAAACCTTTCTCAGTACAAGACTGGACAGATAATAAATTACTATCCAACTCGGGAACATAAAGCACATGATCCAATGTAACTCTATTTGTTTGACCATTAAGTGTTTCAATATTAAAAGTACATTTACCCTTTCCCTTTGCAGTTAATTTAGTTCCATTAGCAATTGTAATTGTATCTTTATTCGAACTTTTTAATTCTGAGAACAGTTCCAAGGAATTAGCTAAATGAACAGACGCACCTGAATCAATAACAAAAGACAAATTTTTGTTTTTATTTCCATTTTGTTGAGATTTCATAACAAAATTCAAAGAATTTGATTCTTCCATTAATTCATGATAGTTTTGAGAATCTGATAGATTTTCATTTTGACTAGCAGTAGAGGCAGAGAAATTGTTTGGTTTTTTAAACTGTTGACGTGATCTATCTTGGGTGAAATTTGGTTTTGTTTTGTTAGTATTATTACCCTTTAAGTGAAAACAATCTTCACGGTTGTGATTATTCTTTTTGCAATGAGAACAAAATTTTTGCTTATTCAAATGCTTTGGTTTATCCCTATTACCCTTCAAAGCAATAGATTCAAATTTTGTTGAAATTTGTTTAGTTTCAACTCTTCTAAGATACTCATCAATTAATTTGTTTTGAACATATTTTAATGATAAATCTGTTTCATATTTACTTTCAATAGCAGTTATAAAGGTACTATAAGAATTTGGTAAGGAACAGAGCAAAATAGCTATTAAATTATCATCTTGTATTACTTCACCTATACTTCTTAATTTTTCTGCTAATTCTAAGACAGAATTAATATGATCCTGCATTTTAATGCTTTCATTATATTTAGTGGAATACAGCTTCCTAAGAAGATAAAGTTTATTTGTTAAATTTACTCTTTCATGAACAGATTTCAATTGATCATATGTCTCTTTAGCACTTTTAGCATGTCTGACATGAACAATTTGTGAATCTGAGATATTTAAACAAATTAATGCCCTAGCATTTCTATCATTTTTTACCCAATTATCATCATTTTCCTTTTTAGGTTCAAATACAACATCATACAAACCTTCTTTGATTAACAATTGCTCTATTTTAAACTTCCAAACTGAATAGTTGTCATCAGTTAATTTATCAACATAATGAGATTCTCTAATACTAGACATTATGATATAATAATATTTGCTTATTTCACAGAAAATAAAACTTTTTCTCTTATTAATACATCAAAACAACAATTATAAACTCAAATATAATGCCAATGATGAAATAAGAACAAAATAAAATTCTTGAGAACAATTTTTGAAGTTACTTTTGATTTCAGAAAAACTGTTCTTAAATGTTAAATTCTTTGTTTAAAACATAAATTTACATTTGCAACTTATATAATAAAATTTCAATAAGAAACTGGCAAAATCAAAATCAAAATCAAAATAATTTCTTTTCTTATCAATACACTTTTGGTTTCAAAATAAGAACAATTCTTTGAATTTTCTTTTATATCATTCACTTGTGAAAAATACCAACATTCAGAAAATAATTATTTCTTTGAATTTAATTATATTATATTTTCTTCTTTTATATTACTATATTTAAAATTGAGATAAGTTCAGTCTCATAATCGACTGTTAGAATGTTATTCCATATGGAAGGCATGAATACGAAATTCCTCAATAGGTAAACAATAAAAAAGGTTAAAAGTTTTACCTTTATGTTTTGATGTGTTTCAATGGAAATATACTCTTCTTTGGATGAACAAAAAACATTTATTAGAAGATTGAATACACTAGAATAATATATATGCTGGTCACAGTACAGATCACACTTCACAATAAAAACAAAACAGATGTATAAGACTATTTACAAACACAAAGAAATCCTTTGAACTATGGCTTGTTGCAGTTTTTTTTTTTTTTTTTTTTTTATCATATTATATTCCTTTGGAATATTATTGAATTTTTTTTTTAATCAAGCAGCATTTTGCTGCCAACTGCTATAAGGAAAGAAGCAACACTCACTGAACTGAGTGTCTGTCACAGTAGATCAAATAAAAAAAATGTCTGATGCTGCCATCTGGTGGATGTTCTTGAAAACAAAAGAGCATTTTCTAACAATTTTAAATTAAAATTTTTAAAAATTTATTTAAATGGCAGCCATTTTGAAACAAGATGGCGGAGGAAGCTGACCAACGAACTCGGTAGAGATATTGGTATGTACTATGTACACACCAAGGTACATCCAAATCGGTTCATAAATACGCGTGTTATCACGTGACAAAAATCAGGACGTTTCAAAATGTCAGCCACGCTAGATATTCAAAATGCTATAACTCAGCCATTTTTTAAAATATATACGAAACAAAAACTGCTCCGGAATCTTTTTATAAAGGTCAAATACATAAGAAAAATATTTTTCCATTTTCAATTTTTTGGTACCACATTTCAAATTTTAAATTTTTAAAAAAATTTTAAATGGCCGCCATTTTGAAACAAGACGGCGGATGAAGCTGGCCAACGAACTCGGTCGAGACATTGGTATGTACTATGTAAACACCGAATTACATCGAAATCGGTTCATAAATACGAGAATTACAGTGTGACAAAGGTCAGATATATATATATATATGGATATATATATACATATATCAATTTTGAATGGAAGGTGGTTTCGGGGTCTGGGGGTCATGATCGATGAAAATATACCAAAATTTTTTGAAATCGCTTTCCTCCGAACGGCTGCAATAGGTAGCTTTTTGTAATGAAAGCTACCTAAAAGCAGGGTAACAAAGAAGGGCCACAGAAAAACGTGAATTTTGTCAAAAAGCCGCGGAAAGAAGACAATTTCGACAAAGGATCTCGAAAAAAAAAACGCAAATGTTGTCAAAGGGCCGCCAAAAAAAACGCGAATTTCATCAAAAGGTCGCGGAATAAACGAGAATTTCGAATAAAGATCGCTTAAAACACGCATTCCGTCAAAGGTCTGTGAAAAAAATGCTAATTTAGTAAAGGATCGCAAAAAAACGTGAATTTCATCAAAAAGACGCGAAAAAAACGCAAATTTCGACAAAGCATCGCTAGAAAAACACGCATTCCGTCAAAGGGAAAGGGAAAAAATGCGAATTTCGTCAAAGGATCGCAAAAAAGAAAAGCAGGGTCACAAAGAAGGGCCACAGAAAAACGTGAATTTCGTTAAAACACGGCGGAAAAAAGCGAATTTCGTCAAAGAGCCGCAAAAAAACGCTACTTTCGTCAAAGAAAACACGAATTTCGTCAAAGAGCCGCAGAAAAAAGCGAATTTCATCAAAATGACGAGAAAAAACGCGAATTTCGTCAAAAAAGCCACGGAAAAAAACAAATTTCGACGAAGGATTTCGTAAAAAAGACACGAATTTCGGCAAAAATCCGCGAAAAAAACTTTAATTTCATCAAAAACCCGACAAAAAACGCAAATTTCGACATGATCACGAAAAAAAACGTAAATTTCGTAACAGACCCGTGGAAAAAACGCAAATTTCGACGGAGTGTGCAAAAAAACCCGCGAATTTCGGCAAAAAGCCGCAGAAAAAGCGAATTTTTTCAAAGGACTGCTGAGGAAACGCAAATTTTGTCATAAAACCGTAGAAAAAACACAAATTTTTGGCATGGAGATGCGACAGAGAAATGAAAGTTAATAAGCTACTTTTACAGTCACTCTTCCGCACCTGCGGTTTTCCGATTTACCCGAAATCGACTTGTGATTAGCTGTAGTGTTACTGTGCATTAATATACTTCTGCATTGACAATCTTGGTGCCCGCCGAATATGAGAGAAATTAAAAATCTCCTTAAATTAAACTACTTTTAGATTTGTCGAATTTACTTGTAGGTCTCTTGAACTGACTATATACGTTTTCATTTATCCCATAAAACAGGAATGGAGCTATTTTTCAGTCATTTGAAAATTGATTTTGTAGTTTCAAGTAAATTTGGTCGCAGGACTGAGGAGGATTTTGGATTAGCACGAAAAACAATTTCGTGGCATGCCAGAAAATAAAACAAATTTATCTGAAAAAGAAGGAAGATCAGCACTTTTTTCATTTCACTGCGATCTCTTCGGAGGTGAAATGGATCTGTAACCTCATAACCCCCGTTGCCATCGACTTCTTTGGGTGTATGCTGGGGCATCACTGTGCACTGCGTCGCACAAAACATATTATCAAAAGAAAGATAAAAAAGCATTTTTTTTTCATTTTTGATTATTTCGAAAGGAGGCCCTATAAACCCACCAGTCTCCTTCCCCTCATTGGGTACACAGTGGTTAACTGTGCACTGATATGACACTAGGCAGAAAGTCTAGTTCGTTGTATTGCAGAAAACAATTGCAGAACAAATTTATCTCAAACAAAAAGAAAAAAAAAATCACCACTTTTTTCAACTATTTTGGGAGAGGTCTGCTAGCCCATCTACCCCTTTCTACTTCTTTGGGTATAATGTGGTGTCACTGTGTACTAATATGGAACTAAACAGAAGAGTGTGGCTAGTCTGTTGAATAATAGAAGAAAAAAGTGTAAATTTATCTCAAACAGAAAGAAAAAAAGCAATATTTTTTTCGACTATTTCGGGAGGAGGGGGCTGTAAGCTCATCAGCCGCCTCCCCTTCTTTCAGTATGCTGTGATGTCAATGTGGACAAATATGGATTTAACGAGAATGGCTATTTTTCTGTATGGCAGAAGTAAAATTACAAATTTATCTGAAACAAGAAGAAGAAAATCAGCCTTTTTTTCATTTCATTTTCGACTATTAAGAAAGGGGGCACCCCATTAGCCCCTTTCCCCTCTTTGGGTATAATGTGGGCCCACTGTGCACAAGTATGGAACTAAAGAGAAGAGAGCGGCCAGTCTGTTGAACGATAGGGGGAAAATACAAATTTATCTCAAACAAAAAGAAAAATATCAGCACTTTTTAATTTGATGTTCGACTTTTTGGGGAGAGAGCTGTAACCCCATTAGCCCCTTCTACCTTTTTGGGTATAACGTGGTGTCACTGTACACTAATATGGAAATACAGCGAAGGGAACGGCTAGCCTGTTGAATGATAGTGGAGAAAATGCAAATTTATCTCAAACAGACAGAAAAAAAATTCAGCACTATTTTATCATTTCATTTTCGACCATTTCGAGAGGAGGGGGATGAAATTCTATCAACCCCCTCCCCATCTTTGGGTATGCTGTAATGTCAATGTGGACTGATATGATGTTAAGGAGAATGTCTATTTTGCTGTATGACAGAAGAAAAAATTACAGATTTACCTTAAAAAAGTAAGAAAAAATTACTTTTTCATTTCATTTTTCGAATATTTCGGGAGGAGGAGGGGGGGCTGTAACCCCGTCTGCCACCTTTCTCTTCTTTGTTGTCAATGTGGACTAATATGGGGCTTATGAAAATGGCTAGTTCGCTGTATGATTGAAAAAAAATAAAATATTTTCCAAAAAAGAAAGACGAAAAAGCAGCACTTTTTCATATCACTTTCCAAAATTTCGGGAGGGGCTGTAGCCCCATCAGCCCCCCCCCCCCCCCCCTTGTGTACGCCCATGGCTTAGGCCTAATTATTTAAAATTAAGATCATATTCCATTTCGTTATAATTTCTTTTAAAGTTAAACAATTTTTCCTCCTTGTAAAATCATGTGATGAAGGAAAGAAAAATCTCCTAAGATATCTCCCGAATTCATTATTGATAACTCGCATGAAATATGTTGAAGGAATTTAAATGATTCTTCAAATTTTTAACAAAAAAAAAAAAAAAAAAAAAAAAAAAAAAAAAAAAAGGGTCAAATTTTAGATTTAGGGGAGAGTGGTAATGAATGGGCCAATTTTTTATTTTAAATTTATGTAATTTTTTCTAATAATTTTTTTTTTTTTGGCTCAGAATTGGTTCTTCAGTTACTTTACTTATTTGGTTATATAAAAAAGTCATAAAAATTGGATTAGAAAATGTCTATAATGAATGATAATAGAAAATAAAAATATAGAAATTTGGCCCATTCATCCCCACCCATGAGGCTGAATGGGCGATTGAAGGTAATGAATGGGCTACTAAATGAATTCAATAAAAAAATGTGGAATTAATCATTTATTCACCAAATATGACAAAATGAATGGTACTTGACATGATATGATCAAAGCCTACTGAAATAGTAAGTAATACACAATGCTTATCAAAATTTATGAACATCAAAAGTGATATTATTAAATCACATAATTGTAGCAGCAAAATGACAAAATAATAAGATTATAAGAAAGAACATAAAATATACATAAAAAGTAATAGATAATACACATTATGATTTAACGAAATTTATATTTTTCAAAATTAATATTAAACGACATGTTTGTAACAGGGTTGGAACTGCCTATTAATTAACTATTTAGTGTAAATTTCTGGTATTATTTATTATACCCATCAGATTCAGAATATAAACAATTATTCTAGTTTTATATCAATAGGAAAAATACTGGTAGATGTGGTCAACAACTGGACAGTTCACCTTAATCATTTATACAATTTAACTTGTGTTCCTAATAAATAACTGATATTTCTTAGGGTGAAAATGTGCAAATTATTTTTTAGACATCACTATAAACCTATTCTAACTAGACAGTAATTTAATCTAAATCCATTACAGTCAGTTATGTTTCATATTAAAAAGAAAATCAGAAAAAAAGAAAGAAAAACCATATTTTCATAATCAGGGCAAAGGTGGCCCATTCATGACCATGATATAGTGGCCCATTCAGCCCCATCTATACTTCTGGAATATTTTCGGATTTTTTTAATACATTAAGTTCAAATAACAACTAAATGCATCCTACGATTAGTTTACAGATATGCAAAGACTTGCTAATACACAGATCTGCAATGAAATAATAGATACTTTTTAGCTTATTTATTTTACTGAAAAGGGAAAAAAATTACTTTCCAATCAGATTCTTGACCATCCTATTCTAGTGGGAAAATGGCTTCTCCTAAGCAATGGAAAATTTGATGAGTTTGGTAGAACACATAACTTCATCTATTGGTGGCATCTAAAATAATTTTATGCAAACACTTTTTCATATTTTGATAATGGCCCATTCATTACCACTCTCCCCTATTTACTGTTTCTGATCTCTTTGTCTTAGGGAACAATTTTTTTTCTTTTAAATGGGTAGAATATAATTCCAGTGATAGCTATTCTAGACTTTAAGTATTAAATTTACAGTAAACTCTGTCTAAGGCGGAATCGATCGGGACTGAGAAAATTTTCCGTGGTAGACAATATTCCGGCTTATGCAAAAAGCCCCCCCCCACCAAAAAAATCCCTCGAATTTGATGATTTTTTATTGATTTTTCTGACTCGAAAATTGGTTGAAAACTAAAATTCGGAAAGATCTTTTGTCTTTATAGATAAATGAGAAACGCTATTCAATTTCTTAGTAACTGCTGTAATACATGCGAATTGGAAGTTTACATACGCACACATAAAAAAAAACTAACAACCACCCCCGCCCCTCCTCCCCCAATGAACTTCGAGAATAAGACAGAACGCTATAACTTTGAATTTGAGTGCATCCTTAAAGTATAATATATTGCACTTTCGAAACTATATATTTTGATAAATGTTCATTCTACTAGAAATATTAACTTTTAAATATAATTTGCATATGAAAAATTGCACAAGCATAAATTCCTTAAAATTTAAACAGTTTCTGTCCTTTTGAATCAACTTTTTCAAAGTGTTACGGAATTTAACTAACATGCACGACATTGAGTATTTGACTTATCAGTTTTAAAGTTTAATAAACAAAATGCCTTTCATTTTTAAATTATCCTTTTTTCCGCTTTATGCAAAATTTTGATTTCGGTGGGACCTTAAAACGCTTTCCGTTTCCGCGTTAGACAGATTCCGCCTTATGCAGCATGAATTCATGTTATTTTCTATGGGTTCGCCGGGACGTGAAAATTTTTCCGCGGTAGACAGATTTCCGGTTTATACAGAGTCCGCCTTAGACAGAATTTACTGTATTTTTTAATATATTTTTATTGACTAGGGTATAAAAGGATCATGATTATCAGATTTTTTATTTAAGTATTATTCTTATCATTTTATTTCCATGTGTTGAGATAGTGAATGGCCAAAATAATTAAGCCTCTAAATAGATGATACTATTAAGTAGGATGATTTATAGGTTTAATTAATAACCTTATAATTACCAGGAGTCTTTCCAGACTTTTCTCATAGTGTCTTGTTTTTGTGAAATTCTGAATTTTTTTTCATTTTTGTGGTCTCGATGTTTAGTCTCAATTTTGTGAATTCAAAATAAACACTATATTCTGATTCCCTTCTTTCTGTATTTAACAAGAACTTTTATGCATAAAATAGCTCGGTAATAAGTTGTTTGGTGAATTCAGCTATTTTATACCTGGTCAGATTTTGTGTTAAAGATATGAAATTTGTGTAAGATTCAGTTTGGTAATGGAAATGTTTTGTGAAGTGTCCTATTTTAAGATTTAAAAAAAAATTGTGAGGAGTCCTGTTTCAAGATTAAAGGATTTGTGTAGGGTCTTTTTAAGTATTCAATATTTTTCTAAACAGATCCCTAATTAGTAGTAATTATAGAAAATATTAAAACTGCAAATAGATACCTTTCTTTAGTTAATAAATAGATAACTAACCAAATAAATCTATGGCAACTCTTTTTTCACTTTTACACTATAAAAGAACTGCCTTTGCATAAATGTAAAATGACACACATGTATTGTGTATGAATTTTTAGTTATGCATTATCCGGATCAGGTCAAATGTAACTGCACCAAGCATGGCGTCAATTAGACTAATTATAACAACCGTTATTTTTTCACAATTATATAGCTTATTGATCATAGTTTAAAGTTTGCTTTATTATTGCAGTTGTTTACTTACTACTTTTTTGCATGGGCAAGTGAAATCTGGTTTGATTTAGTACAAAATTGAAATAAAAAGTTAGGGGGTCGACTTATACGCGAGTATATATAGTTATTTGTTTTTGTTTGTTAACAGAATTTCATTTGAGCAGTTTCTAAATGGTGCTGCACACTTGTTCCCTTTAGTTTATAAAAAAGCCCCTTCCTTGCAGCTCTCTCCCCCCCCCCCCCCCTCATAATCCAAAAATAGCATCATTCCTATTTCTCCGTAAATAAAAGGGGTGGAGGCAATTTTAATTAAACAGCTCTTTGCATAATAATACTGCAACTGTTGTGTTATTATTAATGTTTTATTATTATTATTTTTGTCTTGAAAAATCCCCTAACTTTTAAATACAGTAGACTTCCTCCAATCCACGCAGCTTGGGACCAGAGGATGTGCGGATGTTAGAATTTTGCAGATTTCTGGTCATTGATTTGTTTACATTTTTTAAACATTAATTTGATTGGTAGTTAAGCAAGGAAAATTATAATAAATGCTTACTGTAAAGGGAAACATTAAAATAAGTAAAATATTAAGATGATTTATTAGTCTAAAAATAAGTAAGTAATTATTAAAATAATTATGTAAAATAAAAATTTAGAAAAGTATTAAATTATTAAGATGAAATCGATTCAATTCGATTCCAAAAGTCGTATGCTGCCATCTAGTGGTAAAGCGATCATAAGATCGTTACGTCATTATTCGTTCTTAGCACTATGTGGACTGCTGAGAAAAAGGTAAGTTACATATTTTAATAAATAAAGATTAATAAAAGTAAACTATTAATGTAACTGTAGTTAAATATAATATGTATAAAGTAAACAAAAGACCGGTATTTCAAACTAGTGATGACATAAGAAATAGGGAAAGAAGCAAGGAGAACAGTGTTAATGCTATTATCAGTATATATAGCTTATCTGTAACTTTTCTCGTTGTTATTTAGAGTCTTGAATGCTTTTCTTATACTGCTTTGTATGTTTAAAAATAAATTTGTCTATAATTTTTAAAAAAATTCTGCGAACAATAATTTTGAAATAGCGTTCCGGTTCGTGGATTTTTCCATTTCGGACCCTGGAATTTTTGATATAGATATGCTAATTTATATCAAAATCAAAAGTAATGTAAATTTATTTAGTAATAAGTCAGCTGTAATAGCCAAAAGAGAATGATTAACAAAAAATTTTGTAAAAAAAAACATTGCAGTAGTTGCTGATTTCGGTGCCATCTTGAATTTTTTTTCGCAACTTAACTGTAAATTTCATTGTTTACATCTGAAAAAATATGCGGATTTTAGGCGTTCGCGGATTTAAGGGAGTCTACTGTATTAAAAGTGCCTAAAAAATGCTCGAAAAAATATATTATGCACAAATTACATCTGAAATTTTTTAAACCTATAGGACTGTGTTAACAGTAAGACTGTTCTATTGAATAGAAAAATGAAAGAAAATGTTCAAATTTAAAAGTCCCCCCCCCCTCCCCCCCCCCCCCCAGAAATCGTCATTTATTCCAGTGACTTGTGAATTGTTATTATCTCAGCCTAGCCTGTAAATAACAGCATGCAGGGATTGATAAAATTTCTTTGTTTGGGAATAATATCTTTTATTATTTTGTGAAAAGTAAAATTTGGAAAATAATATCAAGTTCAGTTTTATGTTTTATTAATTTCTATTAAATTTTCCTTTATGTAACATTTACAATGCTTTGTGAAATTAAATCTGCCTGACAAATCCCAAAGTTGGCAGGTGTTCTTGAAGCAGTGTTAATCCATGCCTTTTGATAGTAAAGTGCCATAAGTTGTTATAATGCTGAAAAATAACAGTTTTTATCTTTTTTTCTGTATTTAAAAAATATATTTTCAACATAAAATTTTATAAAGATACATTTTTATGGAATAACCCATTCCTTTATTTCTGTATTAACATTCTTAAAAAAAGCCAGTAGCTTTATTATTTGTTTACATTTCTTAATTTGTTTACAGTTTTGCAAAACACTTTATAGCAAGACACGTGTGGATATTCGCAGTTCGTCATAATGATCGTAGCCCTATCACAATATAGTTCACTGTGTTCTGCTCTTTTCTCTGAGGATAGGATCGATTAGACATCTGTGTCATGATGAGAGATAATGCCCACTCTCCCTGTATATTCCAGTGCATCTTTCAAAGGTGAGATAATGCAAGAGTCTTCTCAAAGCTTCCTTCCTGTTCTTGTGATAATTATGAGCAGCATTATACATTTGTGAAAATTTGTATCACAATTTCGTGAATCTGAAATCAGCTTTCTATTTGGATCCCTTTTTAGACCACTAAATTAAAACTAGGACCTGTTTTAGTGAACTCGTATTTTTATAATGCATTAAATTGAGATTTAATTATATGTAAACATGTTTACATTATAAATATAATTAGATAATCGCTTCATTGCTAATAATAGATGTTTTGGGATAGGTCCGTTTTGATATAAATAACTTTTGTGATGAACTTTGATATGAATATATTTTTTTAAGATGAAAAAAATTATGAAGGCTCCTTTAAAAATTAAATCCTTGAAGGATCTGGGCCAACAGTGCTCATCCCCATTTTCTTGGCCCTGGGCCCTGAGGTACTATATAGCATATGTCCTGGCCAGGTAGTCAACCTAACGCGGGACCCTTGGTGTTTAATTCCCAAGCAAGCTTAGTGCTCATTTTATCGACTTTGAAAAGATGAGTGAATCTTGCTCAGTCAAGGGTCGAACTCTCGACCTGCAGCGTAACAGTCAGGTGCTCTGACTATTGCACCACTACCTAGAAGGTTGTTTTAAAGGACCCCATTTTTCTTAAACAGATCCCTGTAATATAGAAAAAAAGTATGAAACGTTCCATAGGCACAAGTTCTTAAATAGATATGTTAATGAACATCTTTTGTAACTTTGAATCATTAAGGCATTCGTCTATCAGATTAAAGTGTTATTTTAGCAAGTTTAATTTTGCCAGATTTTTTCCCAAAAAGTCAAAAGATTGTGAGAATGCCCCATATACCGTATGTCCCAAAAATGACCGATGATTTTAAATTTCAATAGCTTGCAAACGGTGACAGATATTAAAAAATTCTTGCATGAGGATTATGTTTGATGCCAGGAGTTTTTTATTGTGATTCTTCATTTTAGTTCGAATTTCAAACAATAGATGGCGCTGAGTGGACTGAGCAGTAGGTGCTCAGTCCAGACCCAATTTTTGGTACTTCGGGATCCATTCAGTACATTTTAATCTCCTTTTTTCGCATGGAAGAAGAGAGAAGCCGAAAAACCGAGCCTGGATTTAGCGGCTATTGCTTGTAGCGCCATCTATTGATGCTATTTGTAACTAAAATTCAGATTCGCGACATGCAAACTTCTGACATCTTACATAACACTCCTGCAATAATTCTTTTAATATCGGTCACCGTTTGGAAGTTATTGAATTTTAAAATCATCGGTCATAGGCGTAACCAGGGGGGTGCCCGGGCACCCAGGGCACCCCCCCCGCTTGCGCAGACTCAAGCACAATCATAAAAAAAAATCGAAGTCTACAAAAGAAAAAAGAAGAAGTAAAAGCAGAGTTCAATTTGTTTAGCAAATTAGTTTAGTTCAGAAAACTAACAGCCTAAGTTTTGAAGTGTGATAAAAAAAAAAAGAAACCCATGTTCTTTTTTTTATTTTAAGAAAATTAGGTTGTTTATCTTTTTTAAAACTAGAATATTTACAAGTATCTGTATTAGACATAGTAATTCAAAAAGGTGGCTTTATAATCCCACTTTGACGTCTTTGTTTGTTGGAGACTTTTTTTAACTCCGTTCTTTCTATTGCATGTTTCTGCAATTTCATGAGAAATTAACGCAAGTTCTTGACGACGATAGAAACTATTTGTCTCTTAGCTTTCGTAGTTTAAAGTTTAGAAATAAGCACAAAAATCTTGAAAGGGAATGTAGATGTGAACGATAATTCCAAAATGAGATTAGCCGGCGGGGATAGGGGGGGGGAGGGGTACGCAGACCCTGCCTCCTTTGAAAATGAAAAATAAAAGTTCAAATTAATCAGAAAATTCAAATCAATCTGGAGGTTGGTTGGTTGGTTGAATTGCGTGTTTCGCGGTCATTTTTTCACATAAAATACGATTTTTAGAGTTTCTTCTCGTTTCACGGAGTTTGTTTGAAAGTCGGAAAAGGAACCCGGTTTCAATCTTTTAGCCTAGTGCAGTAAATTTTGACCAAATTCGCGATTTTATTCTGCGATCATTTCATGATATTTACAATTTTTTCCCAAAATCGTTTGATGAAATTCACGTCTTTCTACGCGATTTTTTGTCGAAATCCGCATTTTTCACCACTAACCTTTGACAAAATTCGTGTTTTTTAGCGCGATCCTCTGGCGAAATTCGCATTTTTCAACGCGAGATTTTGACGAAATTGGTATTTCTTTAGCACAATCCTTAGATGAAATTTGCGTTTTCTTTCCACGATCTTTTGATGAAATTCGCTTTTTCTTTCCGCAGTCTTTTGAAGAAATTCGCGCTTTCTTTCTCCGATCCTTTGATGAAATTCTCGTTTTTACCGCGATCCTTTGACGAAATTTATTTTCTGTTGTGACCGACTGACGAAACTGATTTTTTTACAGGGAGATCATTTGTCGAAATTCGGGATAGTTTTGCGCGACCGATCGGGAAAATTCTCGATATCTTTCCGTACCAATTAACAAAATTCTCAATTCTTTTCCGGACATTTTGACGAAATTTGCAAAAATTTTTGCGTCAATCGTTTATCGAAATTCGTAATTTTGTTGCGCAATCTTTTGACGAAATTGGCGAATTTTCTGCACTCTTTTATCGAAATTCCCGATATTTTTCCACGATCGTTTGAAGACATTCTCAAATTCTTCCGAGACCGATTAACTAATTGATTTTGAGAAATTCCATAAAAGAGATAAAAATCGCGGACTCACTGAAGAAAATACTCACTGAAGAATCACAGGTCTGTGAACGAATTTGGAGAGGGGAAATACTGCACAGCATTTTTTATTATACGGAACTTTCCTTTTCTGTGCATAAATACCGCGATCCCGCACGTTATTTCAAACCCTGTTCCTCAAAGAAAACTTCATTACTAGAAGAGTTTCGTTGGTTGTTTTTTTTTAAACGAACATAGAATTAAACAAATAAAGGATCGGGGGGGGGGGGGACTACCTTCGGCAATGCACTCCCGAGCAAGCTACGACCTTTTCTGTCTCGAAACAAGCGAATCTTGAATTATTGCGTTTTTTATTTCGAGCCAAATTAAATTTTCACCTTTCTTATAAGAACTGATTTGACATTATTCCAATTTGAATTTAATCACAGCAATTGCAAAAATTACCGGAGAGTTTTTTCTATTTCAAAAAAAGTCAAAAAATCACCTCAAAGCACGAAAACCACCGCTAAAAATCGCATTAAAAATTTGGAAGATATTAAAAAACCACATGGAAGGAAATTAACTAATTGGGTAAAAGATTTAAACCGGATTCCTTTTGGGAATGTCGAAAAAAAAATCACCGCGAAATGCGAAAAAAACCCTCTAAAAAAAGTCCATCCGGCCAGTGCCGGGAGGAAGAGGTAGCTTTCATAATCCTTATTTAAAAAAAGCCAACTTATATCATGCAAACACACGAAGCTCAATTTAGTGGAAACCGAATATTGGAGATTCAATACTAATTTTTATCAATATAATGAATGAGAATTTCGCGAAATTAGTCAGCTTTATCCAAGCTGCTTTTCTTTAAAGTAACTTATATTTGGCTGCCAAATTCGGCAATTTCTTAAAGTGCCTGTCATTTTAAGACAACATGGTGGATGAGGCTAAGCAGTGAACTTGGTCGAGACCTTAGTAATTTCTGTGCACATGCTCACTCACATCGGAATCGGTTAATATATAGGAGTGCTGTCGCATGCAAAAAATCAGATTTTTCAAAATGTCACCCACAATAGAAATTGAAACTGCTTTTTTCTGAGCCATTTTTTAAGGTAAAGACAAACAAAAAATGCTCCTGAATCCTTATATCAAGATCAAATACTTAAGAAAGAAACCTTTTTCAATTTCTAATTTTTTTTGCACCTCACTTTAAATATATATATATTTTTTAATTTAATGGCCGCCATTTTGAAACAAGATGGCTGATGAATCTGGCCAGCGAACTTGGTCGAGGTGTTGATGTATACTATCCACATGCCTTCTTACATCGAAATAGGCGAATACGTGTGTTATCGCATGAGAAATACAAGATCGTTTCAAAATGTTAGCCATGCTAGAAATTCTAAGTGCTATAAATCAACCATTTTTTAAGATATCAACAAAAGAACAAATTTTCAGAAAGAAAAACTGTTCCGGAATCTTTGTATTAAGGTCAAACACATACAAAAAAAATCTTTTTCATTTTCCAAATTTTTGGTATCTCATTTAAATTTTTTTATTTTTTAATTTTTTAAATGGCCGCCATTTTGAAACAAGATGGCGGATGAAGCTGGCCAACGAACTCGGTCGAGATATTTGTATGTACTATGTACACACCAAGGTACATCCAAGTTGGTTCATAAATACCCCTGTTATTACGTGAGAAAAATCAGGACGTTTCAAAATGTCAGCCACGCTAGAAATTCAAAATGCTATAACTCAGCCATTTCTTGAGATATAGACGAAACAAAAACTGCTCCCGAATCTTTTTATCAAGGTCAAACACATAAGAAGAAAATATTTTTTCAATTTTCAATGTTTGGTACCACATTTCAAATTTAAATTTTTCTTAAAAATTTAAATGGCCGCCATTTTTAAACAAGATGGCGGGTGAAGCTGGCCAACGAACCCGGTCGAGACATTGGTATGTACTATGTATAAACGAAGTTACATCCAAATCGGTTCATAAATACGCCTTTTATCGCGTGACAAAATTCAGGACGTTTCAAAATGTCAGCCACGCTAGAAATTCAAAATGCTATAACTCAGCCATTTTTTAAGATATAGACGAAACAAAAACTGCTCCGAAATCTTTGTATAAAGGTCAAATACATAAGAAAAAAATATTTTTCCATTTTCAATTTTTTGGTACCACATTTCAAATTTTAAATTTTTAAAAAATGTTTAAATGGCCGCCATTTTGAAACAAAATGGCGGATGAAGCTGGCCAACGAACTCGGTCGAGAGATTGGTATGTACTATGTACACAGCGAATTACATCCAAATCGGTTCATAAATACGCCTTTTATCGCGTGACAAAATTCAGGACGTTTCAAAATGTCAGCCACGCTAGAAATTCAAAATGCTATAACTCAGCCATTTTTTAAGATATAGACGAAACAAAAACTGCTCCGGAATCTTTGTATAAAGGTCAAATACATAAGAAAAAAATATTTTTCCATTTTTAATTTTTTGGTACCACATTTCAAGTTTTAAATTTTTTTTTAAATTTTAAATGGCCGCCATTTTGAAACAAAACGGCGGATGAAGCTGGCCAACGAACTCGATCGAGACATTGGTATGTACTATGTACACACCGAATTACATCGAAATCGGTTCATAATTACGGGAGTTACAGTGTGACATAGGTCAGATATATATATATATATATATATATATATATATATATATCAATTTTGAACGGAGGGTGGTTTCGGGGTCTGGGGGTCATGATCGATGAAAATATACCAAAATTTTTTGAAATCGCCTTCCTCCGAACGGCTGCAATAGGTAGCTTTTTTGTAAAGAAAGCTACCTAATAACGTTAACCGTTCAGGACCGACATCTTATTCGAATTTCATTCGTTTGGCACCACTTTTTGTCAATTATTTCACTTATTTTTATAAATCACGAAAATCTCGTAACTAAATAAAATCAATTTTACTTTTATTTTTTACTTGTATCAAACTCAAGCGTTTTAAGCACTTTTTGAGGGTGCATATATGTTCCCATGGTCCTCAACGGGCCAAAAAATTGTTAAAAATTGAAAAATCGCTGTAAGAATCCCGAATCTCGAAAACACTTAATTGAAAAGAAGACAAAGTTTACTGGATAAAATATTGAAATCGGATTCTTTTTTACTAATTTGAAAAAATTGCCGCAAAATACGAAAGAATTCGCATAAAAAATTAATTGAAAAATTCCAGAAATTGTCTTCGATATGCATGAGTTCAGTTTATCTAATATATTCGACACATTCTGTGGTAAAAGCATGAATTACCGTATGTACCGCATGTATTATCTGAGATTTATCATCCGGCAAAATTTCATCTACAAGACTTTAGCTGAGATAATTTTAGATCTCATGCAGTGTTCCCCTGTGCCTATAGAAGTTTACAGTATGATTAAAGGCCTTTTTAAATCTTTATAAGAAGTTAGGGTGCCAAAAGGTTTTTACACTTGTGACCACGCTTAGTCACTGTCTTATGTCACTGCTGCAAGGTTTTAGATTTAGTTTTAATGTTTTGAAACCCTTCTCACCCCTCCTCACGCAAACAAAAATCGCGTTTGACCCCTTTTTAAAAGAAATACCACACAACTATACCTTCTAAGATGAAAACCTGTCTAAAACGGAAATTCAACCGGTTTTATGGGGTTCCGTTTTAGCAGGTTTAACTACATAAGATATTGTTTCTATCAAACATGTCTAGGTTAAAAAGTCTGGGCACCCCCCCGTTCAAAAGGCTGGTTACGCCTATGTCGGTCATTTTTGGGACATCCGGTATGATTGTAGAAATATTTCTTTACCTTGATATTTCTTCTGTTCCAACGTTGTTTTCTATAACCTACAAGTCACATCATTCATTTTTTGTAACCATATGCTTATTCTCTGGTACTCAACAGCATTGATTAAGGGTTAAATTCTAATAAAAGTTTCCTCATCGGTATTTTTCCTGAATAATTTTTTATGCAACTGTCAATTTCAGTGTTTATAGGAGACTCAATGTTTCACAGGGATTAATTTTGTAATACTTTCGCTGAAAGTTTCTGCTACATTCACAAGAAACAAGTAAACAATGACTAAAGCAAACTGATATATGAATAAACATAACAGCTTTGTTTTTATAACTTTTCCTTAGTTTTCTTATAAAATCAGTCAAAGTTGCATACATTATAGTTATTTTTTTACTATACTATTATATACAAAATTTAGTATACTCCCTTCAGCTAATTCCTGATCAAAATTTGCAAATATTTTAATAAAAAAATTGGGGAAAGTTTCATAACCAAGTGTATCTGGCGATTTATAATTTTTTTTTCGATACGAGGTGCAGGCAGTTCTTATTTCATTATGGCAATTCGAGGTTTTTGTATATAATGGAACCGTTCTGACTGCAATTACAATTTGTTTGAGATTAAATACTTGTCTAAACATTCTGTAAATGTGCAAAAAAAACAATTTCAAATTTGAGAATATATTATTTTAACTATAACTATTTTTTCAATTTTTTAAATAGAGCACTTACATTGTTGATGTGATAACGTTCCTATTCAACTGGCATTTCAAGAAAAGGTAAGTGTGTGTTTAGATTTTTCTTTCATAATTCACTGGTTTATAACTGTTTTTATTTTATTTTATTTTATTTTATTGTTTTATTTTTATTTAATTTTTTAAGTCACTACTTGTATTTTGAATACGTCCATGTATACCTATGCAGTACCCCTAGATAACTACTCCCACACTTTTGTTGCATTTGCATAACTACTGCTAATAATTCTCATGTTTGGTGACATATTCGATTACAGAAATATTTCTTTTAACTTGATGCTTTTCCTACATTGTTTTGTGTAACCTGTAAGTCGCATGATCGATTTTTTTGTGTATGAAATGCATACGAGCTCCTGGGAATCAACAGAAGGGATTAAAGGATAAATTCTAATAAATATTTATTGATCTCTATTATTCCTGAATTTTGATAACTTTTCATATAACTTTTAATGTCATGTTTCACATAGATTCATTTTGTAATAATTTTGCTTAAATTTTCTACTGCATATTTATCTTGAAGAGATAAATAAACAATGACTAAAGCAAACAGATAGATGAATGAACATAAAAGCTTTGTTTTTATAGCTCTTCCTTAGTTTTCATATAAAATCTGCCAAGGTTGCATTCATTATAGTTATTTTTCTGATAATAATATTATTATCAAAATTCATTATACTCATTTAATAAAAACGTTGAAACCCTAAGTTTCAAGTACCATAAAAGGTGTTAAAAAACAAAAATATATTTCGGTCCTTCCTGGACCATTTTCAGTTTTGTACTTTTTCTGTTGGGCCTCGCTTTGGATCATTTCTCGTCTTCTTCGCATATTCATGTCTCTCCTTAATCATTTCGCGCCTACCCTACTCCACCAGCGCATGTTCCATGCGATTGATCGCCTTGCTCTCGCTGACTATTTCCACGGCCTCTTTCTTCAGGGCATGGTTAAAATTCTCGTAGTTTGCAGCTTTTTGGCACGCTCAAAGTCAATGGAGGATATTCCATCTACGTTATCATCACGTGGTTAAGGTAAAAACTTCCAGTGTAAAGAAGGGAAGGCTCCATAGATGTAATGTAAATTGCCGCCAGCTACTGAAACAGTTCATGACGAAAACAATAGTAGCCTCCCTTCTTATCAGTTAGAAGTTCTTTGGGTAAATTACTGGTACCACGTGACATTTTTCAGCCTCGAACCCAGATTTGCAATTAGTCCATTTCTATCCTCTCCTCTGCATTGATATTTAAAAACTGTTAGTCCAAAGCTCCATTGATTGTTTTAAAATAATTCTTATTCTAATAGATAAAACTTATATTTAAAAATACAGTAGACTCGCACAAATCCGCAACCACCTAAAATTGAACTCGTGGTTTTTTATGAAAAAAACATACATTTATTTCTAAAAAAAATCAAGATATTGCTGATATCACTGGTAATGACAACCTTTCTACCAAATATATTTATGTGCTAATCAAGCTTTTTTGTGTTATTAAGACTGGCTAAACTTGAAATAAAACTTCCCCACTTTATGATTTTAATGTGAATTACAAGGGTACCTTTATAAGGAAACTTTCATTGAATTATTCAATAAGGATGCACCGGATATTGATTTTGCCGGATATAGGATACCGGATATCCGAAGATCCTTTGCCTACCGGATTCGGATATCCGGCACTAGATATCTTTTTAGTTATATGGGGAATTATTTCTTTACATAATGCCATCTCAGAACGATAAATTACAAACATGTTACGCACATCATTAAAACATTTTAAATGTATTGAAATATAATTTACAAAAACTATATCTCTTTGAATATCAGGGCTTGAAATTCAAGATTTCCTAGGAAGGGAGTTTCCCACGCAACATTATAAATGTAGGGGTGTTGAACTGTTAGAAGAGGAAAAAACATCTTTAAACACCGCTATTTTTTATCTGCCACTTAAAGAATTATATTTATATAGACATAACAAAATACGATTCAAATAATTTAAATTAACAACTCAAGATAATCATCCAAAATGTTTATTTTTATTAATAAAAGGAACAGAATCAAGCTTTATACATACCATGTCTATTTTTCAACTTTCACCTAATGTTATGGGCAATTAACAATTGAGTTGCTAAATGAATTTCTTAATTTAGATTTTATTCCATTTTGTGAACTCTTTCACAAGTTTTTTGACAAACAGCACAGAGCAACTTTTAAAAATATCGGAAACACATGGTTATGCTCTCTTAAAATTTTTTAGAAAACTTTGCAAAATCTGATATGCATTAATTTTTAACTTACTTGCATGAATAATGCATATCGGTGATTGCATTGTCAATATCATTCTGTGATTGTATGTCACTTCTGAACAAACTAGTTTTATTATATCCTTAAGGGTGTTTCTCAAATTCAAAAGAGCAACTTTCTGACATAAGTTTTAATTTATTTTTGTTCGAAAATGCATGAAACTAGCTAGTGTTATTGTTCAGAATCTATGCAATCGAGCTGTTTTTTTTTTCATTTTTTTGCAAACGCAATACATTTTTCCGAAAATAGTGTCAAAGGGGATTTTTTGAACCGAATTTCCGCACGAAAGTAGAATAACCACTCAAGAGCGGGCGAAAAACGTGTTTGTCACATGATCACAATCGCTTATAATTCAATAGGTAATTTATTGATAACAAGTGGGTAAGTGTGATCACAGATCGCACAGACCCAGGTAAAAAAGTCAGCAAAAAACCTTTAAAAAAAACATTCAGGAAAACTGAAGGTATTTCGGACAAAAAAATCTGCGGGTTTCCTTTAGGCAAAAAACCTGAATTAACCCCCCACTTTTTTTGTCCGAAATACCTTCAGCTTTCCTTTAGGTAAACAAACCTGCGCATTCCCTAACCATGTTGTCCGAAATACCTGAAGTTTCCCTTTAAGTAAAAAACCCGTGTCTTCTCTTTACATAAAATCATGTAGTATCACTGTACAGCCTGCTTTTGTCTTAAATAACAGTGGTTTTCCTGAAAGATAAGCCAGTGAAGTGGTAGAAGGAACACTGGAGGTGCATAAAATAAATAAGTGATCACAGGCCGTTCCAACAATGTCACAAGGTGTGCTGGCAAAATTGATAAAAGTGCCTCCTCAGGGGGGGATGCAAAGAGGGGTCAGGGACATCAGATGTGTATAACATGAACAATTAGTTATAGGCCATTCCAACACTATGTCATATGA
Source organism: Maratus speciosus (assembly GCA_963932465.1). Classification (NCBI taxonomy): domain Eukaryota; kingdom Metazoa; phylum Arthropoda; class Arachnida; order Araneae; family Salticidae; genus Maratus; species Maratus speciosus. Next base: position 680,140,891 of record OZ010786.1, read on the forward strand.
GGCGTTTCGACAAAATTTAGAAAACAGCCCCCTCAGGGGGGAGCAAAGTGGGCGGAGGGACATCAGATGTGCATAACATGAATAAGTGCTCACAGGCCTTTCCTACAATATGTCACATGAGGGGTGTCAGCAAAATTTAGAAAAGAGCCCCCTCGGGGGGAGCAAAGTGGGGGCAGGCACATCGGATGTGTATAACATGAATAAGTAGTCACAGGCCGTTCCGACAATATGTCACATGAGGGGTTTCGGCAAAATTTAGAAAACTGCCCCCTCAGGGGGGAGCAAAGTAGGCGGAGGGGCAACAGATGTGCATAACATGAATAAGTAGTCCCAGGCCTTTCCGACAATATGTCACATGAGGGGTTTCGGCAAAATTTAGAAAACTGCCCCCTGAGGGGGAGCAAAGTGGGCGGGGGGGCATCAGATGTCATTAACATGAATAAGTGGTCACAGGCCTTTCCTACAATATGTCACATGAGGGGTGTTAGCAAAATTTAGAAAAGTGCCCCCTCAGGGGGAGCAAAGTGGGGGCAGGGACATCGGATGTGTATAACATGAATAAGTATTCACAGGCCGTTCCGACAATATGTCACATGAGGGGTGTTAGCAAAATTTAGAAAAGTGCCCCCTCAGGGGGAGCAAAGTGGGGGCAGGGACATCAGATGTGTATAGCATGAATAAGTAGTCACAGGCCGTTCCGACAATGTGTCACATGAGGGGTTTCGGCAAAATTTAGAAAACTGCCCCCTCAGGGGGGAGCAAAGTAGGCGTAGGGGCAACAGATGTGCATAACATGAATAAGTAGCCCCAGGCCTTTCCGACAATATGTCACATGAGGGGTTTCGGCAAAATTTAGAAAACTGCCCCCTGAGGGGGGAGCAAAGTGGGCGGGGGGCATCAGATGTGCATAACATGAATAGTGATGGGCGATAACGAGATGTTTTTCTCGATTGTATGGACATCTCGATATTTTTCGATTGTGTAAATTTTTACTCGATGACTCCAGTTTTTATACATCATATATTATATACGTCATACATTTTATCAAGAATCGTCTGCGAGTAAACTGGAATGAGTCGGTGTTAATAAAGACAAGGTGACTTCACCCGCTAGTGGGCCCCTCCTTTAATCGGGGCCCCTAAGTTATACGTAATCTTGTAATATGAAATCACGAACAGGTTACCCGCTATATACGACATCGTATAGCAGGCGTGGTGTGCATGCTCTACAAAATCTTGTAAAAAATATATATTATCGAAACGAACGAATCTCGGGGGGAGGGGTCAAAGTGAGCGGAGGGGCAAAGTAGCTGCATGATACGAAGTCGTCACAAGTCTTCAGGCCTTTCGAACCATCACACGAGGGGTATGGATCTGAATTTATAAAAATGCCCTTTTCGTGGGGGCAAAGTGTGGGGAGGGTTGCGGGAGGTGGATAACATGAGTAAGTGGTCACAGACCATTCCAACGATATATCACATGTGGGGTCTTGGCTAAATTTGTAAAAGTGTCTCCCGGGGGGGGAAGTGGGGGGGACAGACACCGGAGGAGCATAACATCAATAAGTAGTCATAGACCTTTCCAACGATATCTCACATGTGGGGTCTTGGCTAAATTTGAAAAAGTGTCCTCCGGGAGGGGGGGGGGTGTCACCGGAGGAGCATAACATCAATAAGTAGTCACAGACCTTTCCAACGATATCTCACATGAGGGGTCTTGGCTAAATTTCAAAAAGTGTCTCCCCGGGGGGGGGGAAGTGGGGGGACGAACATCATAGGTGCATAACATCAATAAGTAGTCACAAACCTTTCCAACGATATCTTACATGAGGGGTCTTGGCTAAATTTGGAAAAGTGTCCCCGGGGGGGGGGGGCAAAGTTGTGGGGACGAACACGATAGGGGCATAACATCAATGAGTAGTCACTGACCTTTCCAACTATATCTCACATGAAGGGTCTTGATTAAATTTGGAAAAATGCCCCCCGGGGGGGGCAAAGTGTGGGGGACTGTCACCGGAGGTGCATAACATCAATAAGTAGTCACAGACCTTTCCAATGATACCTCACATGAGGGGTCTTGGCTAAATTTGGAAAAGTGTCCCCCGGGGGGCAAAGTGGGGGACGGCCACCGGAAGTGCATAACATCAATAAGTAGTCACAAACCTTTCGAACGATATGCCACATGAGGGGTCTTGGCTAAATTTAGAAAAGTGTCCTGAAATGTCATATATTTTAAGTAATATTTATCGGAGGGCTCCATAAAAAAAAATCCGATCTAAAATGATAAAACAAAAAAACTACCCCCCGCAGTGGAGGCCAAATTGGGGAGGGGAGGAAGAAAGTCTCATAATATGAAAGAGTCATACGAGAGCTTTCCGATAACATATCACATGACCGGTCCAAAAAAACTTTGAAAATTGCTCCCCCTCCCCCCTTGGGCCCACTCTTTCGCAACGGAATTCACGCAGCCCCCACTTTAAAATTTTTATCTTCAGTAAATAATATTTATTGGAAGACTTCATAAAAAACTCACATCTAAAATGTTATTTAAATTTATCATAGAAATCGGCTACGGTTTTAAAAATTTGTTCGCCCCCTCACTACCTCCCGAATTTCACCTTCGGGAGAAGAAAGGTTCATAATATGAAAGAGTTGTGAAAGGGCTTTTCGATAATATGTCACAGGAAGAGTTCGGTAAAATGTTTTAAATTGCGCCCCGCCCACTCTCACGTCCTCGGAATTCTCCCGACCCACCTTCCTCTTTGAAATTTTTATATTTAATAAATAATATTTATCGGAGGGCTCCAGGTATGTGACAGCTTGGTAAAGCTAAAATAAGAAAAGCATTGAAAATTAAAGCTTCATTTCACAGCTCATTGTCATGCCCATTTCTTTCTCCAGCTTGCCCCTCGATATCTCTTCTCGGCCCTTCTTGGCCAAGAGTGAAATGACAACCATCGAGAGTAACATTTCGAGAAAGGACGAAAACTGATTTCTCATTCTCGACAATGTCATATGAAATGTTGAACAGAGACCGAGAGCGAGAAACGAGAAGTGACGAAGGAAGCAATGAGTTACAATCGGTGAGATACCTCGAAGTAAGCGAAAGGTTTGCCCTCGAGCAAAATGTCTCCTCGAGATAAACGAGCGGTTTGCGTCCAGAAATTAGATCTCGAAGTGCGAGAGAGAGCTCTCGCAACGTCGCACTTCGAGAGAAAGGAAGCTTTCAGAAGAGTCAAACTTACCGCGCTTCTGGTGTAAGTCATGATTTCCCAAAGGAGTACACGTTCTTTTCCATTCGCTATTGTTATTAAGCAATATGGGTTAGGAGGCATAGTGGTTTATGTTATCAGTTCGGGTTTCAGTTGTTGATATAGAAGTTTTCTAATGAATTTGGCGCCAGTTTGTTTTTGATTTTCAATGTTTCTCTTATTTTAGCCCTCCTAAGCTGTCCCATATCTCTTAATGTTAAAATGCTATTGTTAAAACAAAACTGCACTGCAAATTATGTGTTTTCAAGATTTTAAGTGTCGCCTCAAGAAAGAGGATTTTTTAAAATTATTTTACCCCACTCATGTAACATATTAAAATAAGGGTAATCTCATAACCTTTCTAAATCTACCTTTCTTTTGTCAATCCACCGAATTTTAGACCCCTGCGCTTAAAATGCTCTAAAGGAATATACTTAGCGGCGGTTTTTTCCGTACTCTGGTACGGTATCTTCCACTCATAGGGAAATTATAAGACTAACATCAAATTGTGTCTAAAATCGAATAAAAAATATGGACATATGTTTCTTAATTTTAACTCCTTTCTTCGCCTCAAGAGGGAGCTTTAACATTTTGTTTCTTCAAACCTTTAGTATACTGTTTGTCCAAAAATTATAAAATTCACAAAATAAAGTCTTTTCACTCTTCCCTATCTTCTTGTATCAATTTTATTTTTACTACCACCAGGGGACACCGCCCAGTGAGACATTTTACTTTTAGCCTCAGGCTATTGGTATTTTTCATCTGTTTTTCATAATATTTTGTCTCATTGTTTTTCTTCATTGTAGATACTATTCTCCAAGTTCTTGATCCATTCTGACTACTTGGGCACTCATTCTGGACCAGCTGTGGCCCATCGGGCCCCTCTTCATTTGTCTGGCTCTAATCACACGCTTCACTTGTTCTTTTTTTTTTTTTTCTTATTCAATGGTTTGGTTTTTTTACCATTCATTTTTCTTCCATAAGATTAGCATTAGCGAGCAGGTCTTTTCACTTGACTGAAGTAACCCCTTCAGCATAAATCAGGAGCAAATAATTGCGATAGCAGAATTATCGGGCAAACCCTATCACTACTATGAAATTTTCGGCCAGAATAATAGCTAAATTTTCCAACAATTGTTTTTAGCTTCTCTCGTTATAATCGACTGTAAAACATCTCGATTGTAGATTCTAGGAATTAATCGATGGCTGTATCGATTGTGATTTTTTACGATGACGATTTTTCTCGATTGTCGAATTTTCGAGAATCGCCCATCACTAAACATGAATAAGTGGTCACAGGCCTTTCCTACAATATGTTACATGAGGGGTGTTAGCAAAATTTAGAAAAGTGCCCCCTTAGGAGGAGCAAAGTGGGGGCAGGGACATCGGATGTGTATAACATGAATAAGTAGTCACAGGCCGTTTCGACAATATGTCACATGAGGGGTTTCGGCAAAATTTAGAAAACTGCCCCCTCAGAGGGAGCAAAGTAGGCAGAGGGGCATCAGATGCACATAACATGAATAAGAGGTCACACGTCTTTCCAACAGTATGTTATATGACAGGTGTCTGTAAAAGTTAGAGAAGTGCCCCTCTTTGGGACTAGTATTGTGCCCCCAACCCCCTTGAAATTTTTATATATTACAAATAATATTTATCGAAAGGCTCCGTAAAAAAATTCAATCTAAAATGATGAAAATACTGCAATAAAAAAAAAAACCTGAAAAGTAAGACATAATAAAATTCCCCAAAGCAGAATATGATTATAAATGTGCCATACATTGACTTCACTGCAGAACATTTCAAATTTTCATTTTCACGAAAATCCACCATTCAATTGTAGGAAAAATTGCAAAATTTGTCACTCAATGGCAAGGAAAAAAAAAAAAAAAATGGCAAACTCTTTAATCGTTTATTTAAAAAGATTGCAAAATTCATCAATCGGTCGCAAGAAAACTCTTTCAATTCGTCAGTCATGGAGAACAATTAATGAAATCCTTTAGCTTGCTGTGGAAAAACATACAAAATTCGACGAACAGTTGCGAGAAAAAAATCCACGATTTTCGCCAATCGGTTGCAGGTAAAAAAACGCAAAATTTGTCAGTGCACCTCTAGAAGAAACAGCGAAAAAAAAACTACGATCTTCTCTAATCGTTCGCAAGAAAAAGCCTCAAAATTTGCTATGTTAAAAGGAAAAATTCGTGAAAATTGTCAATCGGTTGCGGTTAAAAAAAAAATCGTGAAGATTGTCAGAAGAATCTGCGAAATTCGTAGATCAGTAGCGGAAAAAAACTCACGACTTTCTCCAATCTGTGTCAAGACTTGCTTACTGGTTCAAGGGAAATATCGCAAAATTTTAAAATCGGTTACAGGAAAAAAAAAAAAAGTGAAATTCGTCGGTGTATTATCGAAAAAAAATAGAATTAGTCGATCAGTCGTGCAAAAAAAACCCCATGAAGATTTGGCCAATTAGTCGCAGAAAAGCGACAAAGTTCACCAGTAGACCGTGAGAAAATAATCACGATATTCACCGATCTGTCGCAGTAGAATGCGAAATTCGTCGATCGGTTGCAGAAAAAAAGGATTTTTTACCAACCGTTTACACGAAAAAGAGAAAAAATTTGCTAATCAGTAAAAAGAAAATATAATGAAATTCGCTTATCAGTCGCATGTAAAAAAAACTCTGAAGTTGTCAGAAAATTCACGAAATTCTTCGATCAGTCGTGGAAAAAACCAACGATTGTTTCCATCTGTCGCAAGAAAAAATTGGAACATTTGCCAATCAGTCTTCGGTAAAAAAACATGAAATTCATGGATTGGTCATGTGAAAAATAACTACGATTTTCGCCAAAAAGTTAATGAAAAATATCACAAAATTCACCCACCTGTCGTGGTTAAAAAATGCAAAATTCGTCAATGAATTGTGGAAAATATATCAAAATTCTTCACCCAATCGCAAGAGAAAAATTGTGAAATTCATCGATTTGGTCAGAGAAAAAAGGCCAAATTCGCCAGTTGACAGAGGGAAAAATCTGAAATAATTCGAAAATCATCAATCGATTGTTGGAAAAAACCCCCGCTAAATTACCATTCGATTAGGGGGGGGGGGGAAGAAATCACAAAATTCACCAATAATTTCATTCGCGTGAGTATGTCAGGGTTTTATGAAATGTCTTTTGCATTTCTATAAAAGATGCAATTGCACTTCTTCATATATAAAGAAAATTTTCCTGTGACTTTTTTTTTTTTAATTCACACAGAACATTTGATTAGCTGAAGTACATTGCAGAACATTGCAAAGTATTCAGCTTTGGGAATGAAATTCTTTGATCAGCCGCAGAGAAAATCTGTGAAATTCAGTCAGCGACCATATGAAAGAAAAAAAATTCAACAACTGTTTATGGGAAAAAATGAAGTTTGTTGATTAGCTAAGAAGAAAATCGGCAAAATTCATAAACCGGATATGTGAAAAAAATCACACGAGTTTTGCCAATCAGCCGCAAGGAAAAATGCAATATACGCCAATCGGTATGGTTTAGATGTATTATAATCCCGCATTTGCCATCTTTGATTTTTTTCTTGCATGAAAACTCCTTTTTCGCCAAGTAGTAAATGTCGCCAATGGTTAAATATTGTTGATAGATTAATATAACATTGAAAAAACTGAAATATAATCATTATAACTATTAATTAAAAAACATTTTTAATTCACGCCAAGAAAATAATCCAAGATGGCAGATGTGGGATTACAAAACATTTGTTCTGAAATAAAATATCACAAAATTTATCAGTTGGTTGCGGGGAAAAAATTGCAAAAATTCTCATTGAATCACCTGAAAAAAAACTGAGAAATTCAACCGTCGATTAATGGGAAAAAAAAAATCTAGAAACCCTTCAGTCGATTGCTTTAAAATATTGTGAAATTCGTCAATTGGTCACAGGAAAACAACATGAAATTCAGCAGGCAATCATGAGAAACAATCGTGAAATTTTACAGTTGGCTGCAGAAAAAAATGTGAAATTCGTCAAACAGTTACAGGAGAAAAACATAATTCGTCAGTCAACAGGGAAGAAAATCAAGAAATTTCATCAGTTGCAGGAAAATATCACAAAATTAAAAAGGTCAAAATAAAAAAGGACTAAATGCAAAATATTTTCAGTGAACAAGGTTCTTGAGTGTTTTTTTTTTTTTTTAAGTGTCCAGCTGGCAGTAATTTTTTTCTAGAGATCCACACTGTTGAAGGCATTTTTAATATAATTGTAGAATAAAATGAAATAAGTGATTACTACTCTATTGTTATTCATACTGCTTAATATGTTTCTGAATAATTAATTTGTTAAGACAGTGTTATCATTGTGAATTTGTATTTTTTTTTTTTTTTTATTTACATTTGCTTATGGATATTTCTTTTAAAGAAGATTTCAATATAAAAAAGAATGCAGGTGTGCATTTTTATTATCTGCCTCTTAAATAGGAAAAAAAAAAAAAAAAAAAAAAAGAAAGAAAGAAATCTTGTTTTTCACCCTTTTATGATATGAATCCATGTATATTAGCATTGAGTCTAAGCCGCTTTAGCAGGGCGCAGCGCCGGCAGCCTTTTTTTTTTCTTTTTTGTGCATGGCAAAGCTCTTTTAAACCCTTCTGCTCTTTTTAACACTTCCTATGCTCCCTGTGGCAATTCAACTGATCGCGGTAAAATATCGCAAACTCTAGGGACTCTAAACAAACCAGTTCAAAATATTTTTGTGAATAATGTACAAGTGTGCCCTTTTTTAGAATAGGGGAGAGTTGGGAGGAGTGGGACAGATTTCACAATTTATTTTTTAATTCACTACTTATGTTTTACCAAGAGTATAGCTTATAAAAATCTAATAGTATGTTACTTAAGCTATGTTTAAAAAATACAAACGCTGTGAAATACAAACAACTGGCTTTTATTTGCACGTTTTAAAATGTTAACATTTTTGTCCCACACCAAATGTGATAAACTCCTTATCACTGTCTATATCCTCAACTCTGCCAATATAATAAACAACTGTCTTCTTCGTCAAAATTTTAACAATTACAAAGTCATTTATCCTAATTTTGGATCATCAGTTAACCAATCAAATTCTTCAGCAATTTCATTATCATTGTGAGTAATCAAATCAAAAGTCTTCATCTGTAGAGTCATGCAACAAAAATTTCCCATCAATGGAATCATCAGATAATTCATTTGCTTTTTTCTGTTTCTTCCTTTTCACCTTAAGAGTTTTCTTTTTACACAATCTCTTCTGCTTTTTATCAGCGGCTATTTTTTCAATTTCTTCTTTTTCTGGTGTGTCAGTGATGATTTTTTTATCTTTCCTTTTTTCTGTCTTTCTTTATCGTTTTTGTGGAAATGCTTTGGGATAAGGGTGCATATCGGAAGGATTCAAATGTGTTTGAGAACATGTCCCATTCCTCCCTCTGCTGAATATTTTTTAAAAAGGCTTATTATATATATCATGCTACATTTATGCTTTATTTGGCTGCTAGTTTACAAACACTATATCTTTAAGTTTATTATACAATTATAATATTTTTATTTTAAATATAATATAATTGAAAAAAATCATTGAAAGAATAAGAATTTGTACTTACTTCTGAGGTATGAAAATAAAATTTTCCCTTTTAAATACAAACAATAATACAGCTGGTGTAACAATTAGAATCAAACATGAAGCTATAGATGCTTTATCTAGTGGACAAACTAGAACTTAATTCTAACAGTTATTTTGGACATAAATGCTGCTGTCCCACTCCTCCCACTGTCCCATTCCTCCCAACTCTCCCCTAGTGTTTCTTTTTTGAAAAATTCCCGCCCGGCAGTCCTTTTTTCTAGTCAACACTGCATATGTAATGTAATAATATTAATGTTAAAAAAATGAAGGAGGCACGTAATAAAAATGCACACTTTTTACACGATTAAATCAAGTTGACAAAAAGATCTAAAAACAAATATAAAAAACACCAACTGACCAGTAGTAGAATTGACATAAAAAAGCCACTGGTCCCAAGGAACAGTAAGCATGAGAATTTATTTGTCCACATTCATCACTGGTCTGCTACATAAAATTCTATTTCATCCCTTTAACCCTTTGAGTGACAATTAATTACTTCATCTGACTAAGATTTAATCGAATTTTCTTTGTTTTTTTAAATAAAATAAAGTTATGTGATATGTGTTTAGTTGCAGTTTTGGCAGGGAGAGGAAAGTTTATGTTTACCTGTCAGAGAGGGGGGGGGGGGAGTTACTGGTCCTGCAGATTATAAAATTTTTCAAATTAGTGGTCCAATTGAATTTCTGGTGGTACAGAACAGTCCCAGCGGACCCCCAAGGAAATCGAATGCTGAACTGACAGTGAATAATATGACTTTTTAAATATTTACTACTCAAAAACATATTAAGCAATATGAACTGAACAAGCACAGAATGAAATCAGTTATTTCTTTTAAGCCTGTAAATGATAAAAGTAACAATGCAAACAAGAAAAAATTACACAAATAAAATTTACATAGGGTAGATGCTCCAGTTGTGGCCACTGTACCAGTTGTGGCCACATTGGATAAGTTTGTCCAATATTTAAGCTGTGAATTGATGTAGATAAATAATATGCATTTTTACACCTTAAGCAAACACCCTTTTATCATTTACAATCTCATTTGTTTATTTTTTGATAAAATGTGACTTACAAAAAAAATAAATGTGTGAAACTGTAGTATGTGCTCACATGTATTAAGGTTTTTGCTTAGCAGTCAAGTTTTCCAAATCTTTCAATATTAGGTACTTATTGGGTTCTGTATGTCCTGAAACAAATTACTATTAGGTTTTATGAGGTAAGCTTCCTCTCTAATGCAATTTCACATTTAAATTAATTATTTTAACAGTTTAATGGGGGGTGGCCAAAACTGGTGCTTTAAATTTGCTATATGTACCAGTTGTGGCCATGGTAGTTGGAAGTGGCAAAAAAGGTACAACATATGTTCCACTTTTGGCCACATGATTCCTTATAGTGAGAATTTTAGCCATTAAATAAATTTTAAGAACATCAGGATAAAACAAAATCAATTTAGTTTTGTTTTATATAGTAATGGCTTCAATAATAATAAAAAAGCAAGTCTAATAGCAGTTCTATCAAAGAGATTTGTTTTCTCTGTCCAATAGATAATTTACTTTAGAAAGGACACTGTGCTAGTAACTAAAGAATGATATATTGCTAAAGAAAATATAGTATATTGTGTTTAGTATTGATAAAACCAAAGGGGAGGGGCGATATGTCCTATATGATAAATAAATTAAAACATAAATTTTGAAAGATTTTATAAATTATAAAGTTCAATAAAATTACAGCATGATTTCTTGTATTTTTCCTAAAGAAACGAAGAAGTTCCATAATTTTTGCCAGATTTCGGGCAAACGGATTTAGAAATACTAAATATTGCGAAAATCTTAACTAGAGATATCTAAATACAAGCAAGAATGTATTTCCCATTATTTAAAAAGAATAGCGCTCATTTTACCAAGTTTAAAAAACACAGAATTATTCTGTGCTCTTAAAAAATGGGAACACTGTTCTAGGATAAGAAGTAAAATAAAGGCCATTCAAAATGTATAATGCCAGCACTACAAGCTAGCAAAGTTTTGGAGCACCAGAAATATAACAACTCTTTAGTGACGATTCACGTGTTTTAATCAATCCACAATCCATTGGATAATTATAAAACTGATTTAAATAGTTAATCTTGATGTCCTACAGGCACTGTTGTCCCTTTTATGAATCAAATTAAATATATTTTTTGTTTTTTTAATTGAAATTTTCAGTTAAAATCAACATAAGTACATTTTACTTGATGTTTTTATCAATTCATAAAAAAAAATTGCAAAATTCTTTTAATATATTAACAAATATACGTGTGGTAAAATAGATGTTGCATAAAAATGCTTTATTTTTACTTATTATCAATTAAAATGTTTGTTAAACTACATGATATTGGAGTGGCCACAACTGGTGCACACAGATGGCCAAAACTGGTGCAGGGGTGGCCACAACTGGTACAAATTGATATAAATTATTTAATGAGTTATTACTCACAATCTAAAATATTCTGTAGAAAATCAGTATAATTCACAGAAAGACAATTAAATTTGCTAAATAATGATGTTATTATGATTTAATATGCTTCAATCGGTCAATAACTGTAAAATTTCTATTTCAAATTTTCTCTAAAGGTGGCCACAACTGGAGCATCTACCCTACACAATAAAACATGCGAATCTGCTCAAAACATGGAAGATTCTCACCCATTACAGAACAGTCCTTTTTAATAATTGTTTTGTACACACAGGAGGTAAACGCAGGGATCGATCCAGGCAAAATTTGAGGGTTTTTTAGGGCCCTTTCACAAAAGTCTATTTAATAAAATAGGCCCCATCACAAAAATAAATATTATAAAATGAGCCCCTTCACAAAAATAAATTTAATAAAATGGGCCGCTTCACAAAAATAAATTTAATAAAATGGGCCCATCCTCAAAATTCCTTTTAATAAAATAGGCCCACTTCATAACATCTTTTGCATATAAACTATTTTAAATATGTAATTAGTAAATAAAACCAGGTAATGCGAAACAAAAACCTTAACTGAAATTTAAAGAAGTTTCTGTTAATAAATTCTTGATCCGAATTTGAGTTACTGGATTTCAACTATAGTTACAAAATATTACTTTTCACAAAAATAACTTTTAATTTTCACATAATGGAACCCAAGAATAAAAACCTGCATCGACCCCTGTTTGTTAAAGGCCCCAAGAATCTATATATAATTTTTAATGATGTTATGCACTATAGAACAATATTATTGCTCTAAATTTGTCTTTAAATGTTTTTTTGTGAAAAAATTACTTTATTTAAAATAATTATACACATGTAAAGAATTTTAAAATTATTTTTCCCATATTTCATATTCTGTATTATAAATTATTCTACAATATATAATTTTTTTTAAATTAATTTTATGAGTCGAATATTGCAGCTAGTGACATTAAACCCCGCTAAAAGATTTGCCAGAGATATTACACCTCCACTGAGTATTAATCAAGCATCTATGTTCCTAAAAAGATTATAGCTGCTTGATTTTTAAAGAAACCAAATTACTTACTCATAAAATGATATTCCAATACAGTGATCTGCTTAGAAAGAACTTAGGTCCTTTAAAGGACCCTTCACAAACTTTTTCCCCTCAAAACAAGGGCCCTTCACAAAACGTTTCCACCTCCAAACTGAGCTTTTTACGAGTTTAATTATCAAGAAGTAATTTAATCCTTCTATCACTTTTATGCATAATGGAAATATATGCATATATCTTCTTAAAAGTATAAACAAGAAACTGCACATAACGATTCTTTTAAATTCAGAAAATTATGACTAGATTTTTCCCAAAAATAAAAAGACGTATTAATGAAAATATCAAAAAATAAAATAGTTCTCTCTAGGATGTATTTGAAAAGTGAAGTGTCACGCCGTTTTTAAAACTGAGAGATTTGTATCGCTATTATTTTAAAAAATAGTAAAAATTCATCTTTAGTCATACACGAAGATTTCTTGTAAAACATTATTTCCATACCACAGTATTTCTATACGTGGCGATCTGGTTTATCGAAAGTGGTTAGTATCGCATGAATGGCTGAATACAAAGTACCAAGCTATAATATTAAAATAAGTATAATACAAGGTTCACTTATACCCCTCTTACGGCTATATATATATCCATTTAAAAATTAATTAAAATGTGACTAATATACAGATAAAAAGAGCCCTGCAAAAACGAAAAATAGAATAACAAAACGACAGCGTAACGACTGCTCCCGCTTATTTTCCGAGTGGCGGAAAAGTAAACATGCTTTCTGTGTGTTGAGTTGATAACTTCCTTCTCATTCTCCCATGACATGGAGTCAGAAATACAGCTACATGAGGGCTGCTGTCATTTCGAGGGCCCGGGTTCGAGTCCCTGTGTAAGACATGGATGTAATTGTGTATGTCCCATTGTAGTTATATAATATATGTAATGAAAAATAAAAATTGTTGTGACTTGTTGTTGTTTCTATGTATAATAAGGATCATTCAAGGCGACAGCCATTGTAGCTATAGGCCCCAAAGCATTCTCCACCTCGGTGGACTTCAAATGTTAAATTACAGCTACATGATCAAAAATCAAATGTTGCAACGAAAACTTTGTTTTTGAAGAAGTAACTTTTCTAAAGACTGGAATTCATGCCTGATAGAGGATAAGGGCAAATTATGCATGTAATAACCCCACCTATATTTTTCAGCTTTAATCGTGGACGCTACCAAAATGAGGAAAGGGGGGGGGGAGGGACCCTGCCCCTCCCTAGGTTTTAAAATTTAAGTAACTAGATATTTCTTTTTGTTATGTTTTCAAAAACAATATAAAATGTATTATTTTCGAGTAACTAAATTAAAAGAGCCTCTTTTCTTTAATGTCAGTTGTGCAAAATTCTTAGTTTCTTTTTTAAAGAGGTGCTGTTTGTGTTGTTTTATGATGGCCAATTGTCTACACTTGGGATATTGGGCTGAAGGGGGGTTGCCTGGAGTCTTTCAAAGGGAAGCTAATCCGTATTTAAGCAAAGAAATCCAAGGTTCGAAGAAAACCACGAAAAAAACTCCGAACGACTAGGCCGACGGGCGCGATTGGGTTCGAACCCAGCATCTCCCGTCTACCAGCTTTGAGAGCAGAACCTCTCGGCCACTGGTGGGGTGGTTTTGAAGAGGAACTAAGGATTTTGAGCTAGGACGACAGGAGTGGCATGGTGGAAGTGGGGGGGGGGGGGAGCGGAGTGCATTGTATCCCTTCCTGCATTTTGAAATTTAATTAACTAAAATTTCTTTCTTTTTTTTGTCTGATTTAGAAGAGCACAGTAAAATATATTCTTTTCGAAAAACTTAAAATGAAAAACTAAATAAAATATTTTTAGAAAAGGGAGAAGGGAAATTGAGGGCCCTCGTTAGATTTTGAAATTTAACTAAAATATTTTTTGTGCGTGTTTGAATACGATTTTAAATATTAATGAAAGGGACTTTGAAATAATTTGGAGATTTTTTTTTTTTTTTTTTTTTTTTTTTTTTTAGGGTGCATTTTTTGTACGTGTTAGACTTCGAAGGGTTATATTTTTACTGGTGGTAATTTAAGAGAAATTTATGACAAATTTTAGGATAAAAAGGGGACTTTGAAATACTTTCGTGATTATTTTTTTTCGTTTTAGGGGGAATATTTTGAGATTGAAATTTTTGAGCTTGTTAGAGTTAGAGGTGAAATTGTTACTGGTTATAATATTAGAAAAAATTGTGGCAAATTTAAGGTCAAAAAGGGCTTCGAAAAAATTTCGTGATTTGTTTTTCTTTTTAGGGGAATTTTCGGAGATTGAAATTTTTGAGCGTGTTAGAGGTGAAATTGTTGCTCGTAATAACTTCATAAATGGGGTAATTAAAAATTTTAACTAGTAGACTCTTCAAAATAATTTCGAGATTTTTCTTTCTTTTTGAAGGGATTTGTAGGGAATTAAAAAATACTGTTTTAAATGGTAATTAAAAATCTCAACGAGGGGGACTTTTATTTCTAGAATGGGATTTTTATATCGCTATTTAAAATGGTAATTTTAAATATTAATTAGAAATTTTAACGAGGGGGAGTTAAGAATTTTTGACTGAACCGGAGGAAGACGTTAGATTTCCGGGAATTATCTAATATATTAATTTCGAAATAAATTAAAAATATTAATGAGGAAATGCGGGCATATCAAAATCTTAGATACCATAATGTGCAATAATAAAACCTTTAAGTAAAACCTTCATGTTACCTGGTAAAGAAACAATTTTCATTTTCCTTCAACATACCTCATGTGATTTCACGAAAATCTTCTACGTCATTGAAGGTAATTTGGAGGTCATAACTTACAGAAATAAACCTGTATGAAATCTTTTAAAAAGAGGTATATTTCTCTTAAGATAACCTTTAGTTTTCATTTGCCTTAAAGATACCCGTTGAAACCTTCAAAATGGCTGCAAAATCTCAAAATTTTTAAAGGTTTTTCTCTGATTTTTTTACCTGGGGAGGGTTTCGTTTAATATTCCTTTCAAAACACTTTACCTTTTTGAAAAAACTGTTAGTTCCACATTTCGCAACCAGGGGGCGCACTCGATTCTAAACAAACATCTATCCGAACGAAAACCCGTTTTACATACTATCCGTAGATATATTAGTCGAGGGGATTGGGCACATAGCACCTGAGATCAGTAGGTGCACCTGGTGGTAAAAAATAGAACTAAAATATGTAAGGCTATGGTGCATAATATGAAAGAAGGGTCAAAGGGGTGTCGGCAAAAGTTGGAAAATTTCTTCCCTGGTTTAAAAGGGCGGAGGTTAGAAAAATTACTTAAAATACACAAGTTAGAGCCCGGAGAGGTAAATAATATAAGATTTTTGAAGATTTTATGATTTGTCGTGTGGTCTGAGGTATTCAGCTATACGTATGCATAATTTCATGTCTCCAACTTAATTAGGAAGAATTGCTTCAAATACATATGTGGTAGCTCAAAGGGTTAAACGTTATACTTTTTCAAGATTTTATGATTTGTCGCTTGGCCTCAGGTGTTCTGCTTTATAAGTATGCAAAATTTAAAATCTCCAATTTAATTAGGGGCTAAGTTAGAAAGAATTGCTTAAAATACACGAGCTGGAGTTGAAAGGGTTAAACATAAAACTTTCTCGAAACTTATTATTTGACGTGTAATCTGGGATGTTGAGCTACCCAGGTAAAAAAATCAGAGAAAAACCTTTAAAAATTTTGAGATTTTGCAGCCATTTTGAAGGTTTCAACGGGTATCTTTAAGGCAAATGAAAACTAAAGGTTATCTTAAGAGAAATATACCTCTTTTTAAAAGATTTCATACAGGTTTATTTCTGTAAGTTATAACCTCCAAATTACCTTCAATGACGTAGAAGATTTTCGTGAAATCACATGAGGTATGTTGAAGGAAAATGAAAATTGTTTCTTTACCAGGTAACATGAAGGTTTTACTTAAAGGTTTTATTATTGCACATTATGGTATCTAAGATTTTGATATGCCCGCATTTCCTCATTAATATTTTTAATTTATTTCGAAATTAATATATTAGATAATTCCCGGAAATCTAACGTCTTCCTCCGGTTCAGTCAAAAATTCTTAACTCCCCCTCGTTAAAATTTCTAATTAATATTTAAAATTACCATTTTAAATAGCGATATAAAAATCCCATTCTAGAAATAAAAGTCCCCCTCGTTGAGATTTTTAATTACCATTTAAAACAGTATTTTTTAATTCCCTACAAATCCCTTCAAAAAGAAAGAAAAATCTCGAAATTATTTTGAAGAGTCTACTAGTTAAAATTTTTAATTACCCCATTTATGAAGTTATTACGAGCAACAATTTCACCTCTAACACGCTCAAAAATTTCAATCTCCGAAAATTCCCCTAAAAAGAAAAACAAATCACGAAATTTTTTCGAAGCCCTTTTTGACCTTAAATTTGCCACAATTTTTTCTAATATTATAACCAGTAACAATTTCACCTCTAACTCTAACAAGCTCAAAAATTTCAATCTCAAAATATTCCCCCTAAAACGAAAAAAAATAATCACGAAAGTATTTCAAAGTCCCCTTTTTATCCTAAAATTTGTCATAAATTTCTCTTAAATTACCACCAGTAAAAATATAACCCTTCGAAGTCTAACACGTACAAAAAATGCACCCTAAAAAAAAAAAAAAAAAAAAAAAAAAAAAAATCTCCAAATTATTTCAAAGTCCCTTTCATTAATATTTAAAATCGTATTCAAACACGCACAAAAAATATTTTAGTTAAATTTCAAAATCTAACGAGGGCCCTCAATTTCCCTTCTCCCTTTTCTAAAAATATTTTATTTAGTTTTTCATTTTAAGTTTTTCGAAAAGAATATATTTTACTGTGCTCTTCTAAATCAGACAAAAAAAAGAAAGAAATTTTAGTTAATTAAATTTCAAAATGCAGGAAGGGATACAATGCACTCCGCTCCCCCCCCCCCCCCCCCACTTCCACCATGCCACTCCTGTCGTCCTAGCTCAAAATCCTTAGTTCCTCTTCAAAACCACCCCACCAGTGGCCGAGAGGTTCTGCTCTCAAAGCTGGTAGACGGGAGATGCTGGGTTCGAACCCAATCGCGCCCGTCGGCCTAGTCGTTCGGAGTTTTTTTCGTGGTTTTCTTCGAACCTTGGATTTCTTTGCTTAAATACGGATTAGCTTCCCTTTGAAAGACTCCAGGCAACCCCCCTTCAGCCCAATATCCCAAGTGTAGACAATTGGCCATCATAAAACAACACAAACAGCACCTCTTTAAAAAAGAAACTAAGAATTTTGCACAACTGACATTAAAGAAAAGAGGCTCTTTTAATTTAGTTACTCGAAAATAATACATTTTATATTGTTTTTGAAAACATAACAAAAAGAAATATCTAGTTACTTAAATTTTAAAACCTAGGGAGGGGCAGGGTCCCTCCCCCCCCCTTTCCTCATTTTGGTAGCGTCCACGATTAAAGCTGAAAAATATAGGTGGGGTTATTACATGCATAATTTGCCCTTATCCTCTATCAGGCATGAATTCCAGTCTTTAGAAAAGTTACTTCTTCAAAAACAAAGTTTTCGTTGCAACATTTGATTTTTGATCATGTAGCTGTAATTTAACATTTGAAGTCCACCGAGGTGGAGAATGCTTTGGGGCCTATAGCTACAATGGCTGTCGCCTTGAATGATCCTTATTATACATAGAAACAACAACAAGTCACAACAATTTTTATTTTTCATTACATATATTATATAACTACAATGGGACATACACAATTACATCCATGTCTTACACAGGGACTCGAACCCGGGCCCTCGAAATGACAGCAGCCCTCATGTAGCTGTATTTCTGACTCCATGTCATGGGAGAATGAGAAGGAAGTTATCAACTCAACACACAGAAAGCATGTTTACTTTTCCGCCACTCGGAAAATAAGCGGGAGCAGTCGTTACGCTGTCGTTTTGTTATTCTATTTTTCGTTTTTGCAGGGCTCTTTTTATCTGTATATTAGTCACATTTTAATTAATTTTTAAATGGATATATATATAGCCGTAAGAGGGGTATAAGTGAACCTTGTATTATACTTATTTTAATATTATAGCTTGGTACTTTGTATTCAGCCATTCATGCGATACTAACCACTTTCGATAAACCAGATCGCCACGTATAGAAATACTGTGGTATGGAAATAATGTTTTACAAGAAATCTTCGTGTATGACTAAAGATGAATTTTTACTATTTTTTAAAATAATAGCGATACAAATCTCTCAGTTTTAAAAACGGCGTGACACTTCACTTTTCAAATACATCCTAGAGAGAACTATTTTATTTTTTGATATTTTCATTAATACGTCTTTTTATTTTTGGGAAAAATCTAGTCATAATTTTCTGAATTTAAAAGAATCGTTATGTGCAGTTTCTTGTTTATACTTTTAAGAAGATATATGCATATATTTCCATTATGCATAAAAGTGATAGAAGGATTAAATTACTTCTTGATAATTAAACTCGTAAAAAGCTCAGTTTGGAGGTGGAAACGTTTTGTGAAGGGCCCTTGTTTTGAGGGGAAAAAGTTTGTGAAGGGTCCTTTAAAGGACCTAAGTTCTTTCTAAGCAGATCACTGTATTGGAATATCATTTTATGAGTAAGTAATTTGGTTTCTTTAAAAATCAAGCAGCTATAATCTTTTTAGGAACATAGATGCTTGATTAATACTCAGTGGAGGTGTAATATCTCTGGCAAATCTTTTAGCGGGGTTTAATGTCACTAGCTGCAATATTCGACTCATAAAATTAATTTAAAAAAAATTATATATTGTAGAATAATTTATAACACAGAATATGAAATATGGGAAAAATAATTTTAAAATTCTTTACATGTGTATAATTATTTTAAATAAAGTAATTTTTTCACAAAAAAACATTTAAAGACAAATTTAGAGCAATAATATTGTTCTATAGTGCATAACATCATTAAAAATTATATATAGATTCTTGGGGCCTTTAACAAACAGGGGTCGATGCAGGTTTTTATTCTTGGGTTCCATTATGTGAAAATTAAAAGTTATTTTTGTGAAAAGTAATATTTTGTAACTATAGTTGAAATCCAGTAACTCAAATTCGGATCAAGAATTTATTAACAGAAACTTCTTTAAATTTCAGTTAAGGTTTTTGTTTCGCATTACCTGGTTTTATTTACTAATTACATATTTAAAATAGTTTATATGCAAAAGATGTTATGAAGTGGGCCTATTTTATTAAAAGGAATTTTGAGGATGGGCCCATTTTATTAAATTTATTTTTGTGAAGCGGCCCATTTTATTAAATTTATTTTTGTGAAGGGGCTCATTTTATAATATTTATTTTTGTGATGGGGCCTATTTTATTAAATAGACTTTTGTGAAAGGGCCCTAAAAAACCCTCAAATTTTGCCTGGATCGATCCCTGCGTTTACCTCCTGTGTGTACAAAACAATTATTAAAAAGGACTGTTCTGTAATGGGTGAGAATCTTCCATGTTTTGAGCAGATTCGCATGTTTTATTGTGTAGGGTAGATGCTCCAGTTGTGGCCACCTTTAGAGAAAATTTGAAATAGAAATTTTACAGTTATTGACCGATTGAAGCATATTAAATCATAATAACATCATTATTTAGCAAATTTAATTGTCTTTCTGTGAATTATACTGATTTTCTACAGAATATTTTAGATTGTGAGTAATAACTCATTAAATAATTTATATCAATTTGTACCAGTTGTGGCCACCCCTGCACCAGTTTTGGCCATCTGTGTGCACCAGTTGTGGCCACTCCAATATCATGTAGTTTAACAAACATTTTAATTGATAATAAGTAAAAATAAAGCATTTTTATGCAACATCTATTTTACCACACGTATATTTGTTAATATATTAAAAGAATTTTGCAATTTTTTTTTATGAATTGATAAAAACATCAAGTAAAATGTACTTATGTTGATTTTAACTGAAAATTTCAATTAAAAAAACAAAAAATATATTTAATTTGATTCATAAAAGGGACAACAGTGCCTGTAGGACATCAAGATTAACTATTTAAATCAGTTTTATAATTATCCAATGGATTGTGGATTGATTAAAACACGTGAATCGTCACTAAAGAGTTGTTATATTTCTGGTGCTCCAAAACTTTGCTAGCTTGTAGTGCTGGCATTATACATTTTGAATGGCCTTTATTTTACTTCTTATCCTAGAACAGTGTTCCCATTTTTTAAGAGCACAGAATAATTCTGTGTTTTTTAAACTTGGTAAAATGAGCGCTATTCTTTTTAAATAATGGGAAATACATTCTTGCTTGTATTTAGATATCTCTAGTTAAGATTTTCGCAATATTTAGTATTTCTAAATCCGTTTGCCCGAAATCTGGCAAAAATTATGGAACTTCTTCGTTTCTTTAGGAAAAATACAAGAAATCATGCTGTAATTTTATTGAACTTTATAATTTATAAAATCTTTCAAAATTTATGTTTTAATTTATTTATCATATAGGACATATCGCCCCTCCCCTTTGGTTTTATCAATACTAAACACAATATACTATATTTTCTTTAGCAATATATCATTCTTTAGTTACTAGCACAGTGTCCTTTCTAAAGTAAATTATCTATTGGACAGAGAAAACAAATCTCTTTGATAGAACTGCTATTAGACTTGCTTTTTTATTATTATTGAAGCCATTACTATATAAAACAAAACTAAATTGATTTTGTTTTATCCTGATGTTCTTAAAATTTATTTAATGGCTAAAATTCTCACTATAAGGAATCATGTGGCCAAAAGTGGAACATATGTTGTACCTTTTTTGCCACTTCCAACTACCATGGCCACAACTGGTACATATAGCAAATTTAAAGCACCAGTTTTGGCCACCCCCCATTAAACTGTTAAAATAATTAATTTAAATGTGAAATTGCATTAGAGAGGAAGCTTACCTCATAAAACCTAATAGTAATTTGTTTCAGGACATACAGAACCCAATAAGTACCTAATATTGAAAGATTTGGAAAACTTGACTGCTAAGCAAAAACCTTAATACATGTGAGCACATACTACAGTTTCACACATTTATTTTTTTTGTAAGTCACATTTTATCAAAAAATAAACAAATGAGATTGTAAATGATAAAAGGGTGTTTGCTTAAGGTGTAAAAATGCATATTATTTATCTACATCAATTCACAGCTTAAATATTGGACAAACTTATCCAATGTGGCCACAACTGGTACAGTGGCCACAACTGGAGCATCTACCCTATGTAAATTTTATTTGTGTAATTTTTTCTTGTTTGCATTGTTACTTTTATCATTTACAGGCTTAAAAGAAATAACTGATTTCATTCTGTGCTTGTTCAGTTCATATTGCTTAATATGTTTTTGAGTAGTAAATATTTAAAAAGTCATATTATTCACTGTCAGTTCAGCATTCGATTTCCTTGGGGGTCCGCTGGGACTGTTCTGTACCACCAGAAATTCAATTGGACCACTAATTTGAAAAATTTTATAATCTGCAGGACCAGTAACTCCCCCCCCCCCCCTCTCTGACAGGTAAACATAAACTTTCCTCTCCCTGCCAAAACTGCAACTAAACACATATCACATAACTTTATTTTATTTAAAAAAACAAAGAAAATTCGATTAAATCTTAGTCAGATGAAGTAATTAATTGTCACTCAAAGGGTTAAAGGGATGAAATAGAATTTTATGTAGCAGACCAGTGATGAATGTGGACAAATAAATTCTCATGCTTACTGTTCCTTGGGACCAGTGGCTTTTTTATGTCAATTCTACTACTGGTCAGTTGGTGTTTTTTATATTTGTTTTTAGATCTTTTTGTCAACTTGATTTAATCGTGTAAAAAGTGTGCATTTTTATTACGTGCCTCCTTCATTTTTTTAACATTAATATTCAGGGTTGTAATTTTAACCGGTCAAAATAGATTTTGACCAGGACACTGGATAAAAGTGGTTTTAACCGTCCAAAAGTGGTCAGAAATGGTCAAAAGTGGTCAGAAATGGTCAAAACTGCTAAAAATGGTCTTAATTTTAATAATTTTTTCTTTCCAATTAAAAGTAACTTAATAAGTAATAAAAGTAACAGGCAGTTAAAAAAATAATACACTGATAAGTTAAGGAGGCTCATTAGTAAAATATGCTTATGCAATACAATAAGAAAGCTAGATCCATAATTGCCCTTTCATTGTTAATTGCGTATCAACAGGGAAAAAGTCATTCTTCCTTTCAGCTGTTGATACAATGGTATCTAAAAAAACTGCCCAGTATTGTTTAAAACTAGCAGCTGATGCTAAAGAAGAGGTAGAAAACAAGTTTGTAAAGTAAGAAGTTTTGTAAGTGACAATGAAAACAAGATTAAACGCATGAGAGATGATTTTAAAAATGCATATACAGACGAACTGTTTATTTCTTATGGATGTGCTGCACATTATTTGAATCTTATGGCACAAGATATTACAAATACAAACAAAGTTAGTTCAATAATGAAGATGTTATTGAAATGAAAAATTGCAGATGAGCATGAAGAATGATATTGATGCTAACATTGTTAAAATCATTAACAATGTAGGCATATACAAAGAAGTAAAATATTTACAAAATCAATTTATTTCCCTTGCTATAGATAAATTTGAAAAAGAAGATGCTACTATATCTGATGCATGTGACGAATGGTTAAGATTGCTAAAAGAGAAAGATCTTGAAACTTATTCTAAAATGATAGTCTCAATTTAATGAAAATGTTACCCCAGTTCATTTTCTGGCTTATTATGCTTAATCCTGCCGACATGGGTCATGGGTAAAAGTATTTATGAAGAGCAGCAAGAAATAGCAAGGCAATGGTTACACAATAATATTGATCCTACCTTTTTGCATCTTGTGATTGCATTTCAAGCAGAACCCTTACCATATCCAAAATCCTGTTTTTCTGAAAGTGTAAAAGATACAATTGGGCCTGATATCTGGTGCGTAGCAATGGAGAAGGTTAAAGGAATTGATATAAAATTTGTTGAATTCACATTACATCTAATGAATTGTTGTGCCAGATCGTCATCAATTGAAAGATTGTTTTCTAAATTTGGAATAATCCAAAATAAATTACGAAACCATCTAAGTTTAGAGACAATCGCAAAATTTGTTACTTGTAATCATTTTTTAAATTCAATACAAATTACATAAAAAAGCTTGTGTAAAAAAATAATTAAAACATTTGTGATGCATGAGTATCTTGGTGTTATGTTATTTATGTTATGACTTTTTAAATTTGGTATTTGCTGATGTTATGTTACTTATATTATGACATTTTTAACAAATGTTAACTTAGTTTTTAACATATGCTAGTAAAACATATTTGATTAGTAGTAAATAAATTGAAAAGTCAATTTCAGTGGTCAAAATGGTCAAAATTGATTTTGACCAGGACGGTTAAAACCGGTTTAAACCACTGGTTAAAACCACCATGGTTAAAACCGAGACAACCCTGTTAATATTACATTACATATGCAGTGTTGACTAGAAAAAAGGACTGCCGGGCGGGAATTTTTCAAAAAAGAAACACTAGGGGAGAGTTGGGAGGAATGGGACAGTGGGAGGAGTGGGACAGCAGCATTTATGTCCAAAATAACTGTTAGAATTAAGTTCTAGTTTGTCCACTAGATAAAGCATCTATAGCTTCATGTTTGATTCTAATTGTTACACCAGCTGTATTATTGTTTGTATTTAAAAGGGAAAATTTTATTTTCATACCTCAGAAGTAAGTACAAATTCTTATTCTTTCAATGATTTTTTTCAATTATATTATATTTAAAATAAAAATATTATAATTGTATAATAAACTTAAAGATATAGTGTTTGTAAACTAGCAGCCAAATAAAGCATAAATGTAGCATGATATATATAATAAGCCTTTTTAAAAAATATTCAGCAGAGGGAGGAATGGGACATGTTCTCAAACACATTTGAATCCTTCCGATATGCACCCTTATCCCAAAGCATTTCCACAAAAACGATAAAGAAAGACAGAAAAAAGGAAAGATAAAAAAATCATCACTGACACACCAGAAAAAGAAGAAATTGAAAAAATAGCCGCTGATAAAAAGCAGAAGAGATTGTGTAAAAAGAAAACTCTTAAGGTGAAAAGGAAGAAACAGAAAAAAGCAAATGAATTATCTGATGATTCCATTGATGGGAAATTTTTGTTGCATGACTCTACAGATGAAGACTTTTGATTTGATTACTCACAATGATAATGAAATTGCTGAAGAATTTGATTGGTTAACTGATGATCCAAAATTAGGATAAATGACTTTGTAATTGTTAAAATTTTGACGAAGAAGACAGTTGTTTATTATATTGGCAGAGTTGAGGATATAGACAGTGATAAGGAGTTTATCACATTTGGTGTGGGACAAAAATGTTAACATTTTAAAACGTGCAAATAAAAGCCAGTTGTTTGTATTTCACAGCGTTTGTATTTTTTAAACATAGCTTAAGTAACATACTATTAGATTTTTATAAGCTATACTCTTGGTAAAACATAAGTAGTGAATTAAAAAATAAATTGTGAAATCTGTCCCACTCCTCCCAACTCTCCCCTATTCTAAAAAAGGGCACACTTGTACATTATTCACAAAAATATTTTGAACTGGTTTGTTTAGAGTCCCTAGAGTTTGCGATATTTTACCGCGATCAGTTGAATTGCCACAGGGAGCATAGGAAGTGTTAAAAAGAGCAGAAGGGTTTAAAAGAGCTTTGCCATGCACAAAAAAGAAAAAAAAAAGGCTGCCGGCGCTGCGCCCTGCTAAAGCGGCTTAGACTCAATGCTAATATACATGGATTCATATCATAAAAGGGTGAAAAACAAGATTTCTTTCTTTCTTTTTTTTTTTTTTTTTTTTCCTATTTAAGAGGCAGATAATAAAAATGCACACCTGCATTCTTTTTTATATTGAAATCTTCTTTAAAAGAAATATCCATAAGCAAATGTAAATAAAAAAAAAAAAAAATACAAATTCACAATGATAACACTGTCTTAACAAATTAATTATTCAGAAACATATTAAGCAGTATGAATAACAATAGAGTAGTAATCACTTATTTCATTTTATTCTACAATTATATTAAAAATGCCTTCAACAGTGTGGATCTCTAGAAAAAAATTACTGCCAGCTGGACACTTAAAAAAAAAAAAAACACTCAAGAACCTTGTTCACTGAAAATATTTTGCATTTAGTCCTTTTTTATTTTGACCTTTTTAATTTTGTGATATTTTCCTGCAACTGATGAAATTTCTTGATTTTCTTCCCTGTTGACTGACGAATTATGTTTTTCTCCTGTAACTGTTTGACGAATTTCACATTTTTTTCTGCAGCCAACTGTAAAATTTCACGATTGTTTCTCATGATTGCCTGCTGAATTTCATGTTGTTTTCCTGTGACCAATTGACGAATTTCACAATATTTTAAAGCAATCGACTGAAGGGTTTCTAGATTTTTTTTTTCCCATTAATCGACGGTTGAATTTCTCAGTTTTTTTTCAGGTGATTCAATGAGAATTTTTGCAATTTTTTCCCCGCAACCAACTGATAAATTTTGTGATATTTTATTTCAGAACAAATGTTTTGTAATCCCACATCTGCCATCTTGGATTATTTTCTTGGCGTGAATTAAAAATGTTTTTTAATTAATAGTTATAATGATTATATTTCAGTTTTTTCAATGTTATATTAATCTATCAACAATATTTAACCATTGGCGACATTTACTACTTGGCGAAAAAGGAGTTTTCATGCAAGAAAAAAATCAAAGATGGCAAATGCGGGATTATAATACATCTAAACCATACCGATTGGCGTATATTGCATTTTTCCTTGCGGCTGATTGGCAAAACTCGTGTGATTTTTTTCACATATCCGGTTTATGAATTTTGCCGATTTTCTTCTTAGCTAATCAACAAAATTCATTTTTTCCCATAAACAGTTGTTGAATTTTTTTTTTTCATATGGTCGCTGACTGAATTTCACAGATTTTCTCTGCGGCTGATCAAAGAATTTCATTCCCAAAGCTGAATACTTTGCAATGTTCTGCAATGTACTTCAGCTAATCAAATGTTCTGTGTGAATTAAAAAAAAAAATGTCACAGGAAAATTTTCTTTATATATGAAGAAGTGCAATTGCATCTTTTATAGAAATGCAAAAGACATTTCATAAAACCCTGACATACTCACGCGAATGAAATTATTGGTGAATTTTGTGATTTCTTCCCCCCCCCCCCCTAATCGAATGGTAATTTAGCGGGGGTTTTTTCCAACAATCGATTGATGATTTTCGAATTATTTCAGATTTTTCCCTCTGTCAACTGGCGAATTTGGCCTTTTTTCTCTGACCAAATCGATGAATTTCACAATTTTTCTCTTGCGATTGGGTGAAGAATTTTGATATATTTTCCACAATTCATTGACGAATTTTGCATTTTTTAACCACGACAGGTGGGTGAATTTTGTGATATTTTTCATTAACTTTTTGGCGAAAATCGTAGTTATTTTTCACATGACCAATCCATGAATTTCATGTTTTTTTACCGAAGACTGATTGGCAAATGTTCCAATTTTTTCTTGCGACAGATGGAAACAATCGTTGGTTTTTTCCACGACTGATCGAAGAATTTCGTGAATTTTCTGACAACTTCAGAGTTTTTTTTACATGCGACTGATAAGCGAATTTCATTATATTTTCTTTTTACTGATTAGCAAATTTTTTCTCTTTTTCGTGTAAACGGTTGGTAAAAAATCCTTTTTTTCTGCAACCGATCGACGAATTTCGCATTCTACTGCGACAGATCGGTGAATATCGTGATTATTTTCTCACGGTCTACTGGTGAACTTTGTCGCTTTTCTGCGACTAATTGGCCAAATCTTCATGGGGTTTTTTTTGCACGACTGATCGACTAATTCTATTTTTTTTCGATAATACACCGACGAATTTCACTTTTTTTTTTTCCTGTAACCGATTTTAAAATTTTGCGATATTTCCCTTGAACCAGTAAGCAAGTCTTGACACAGATTGGAGAAAGTCGTGAGTTTTTTTCCGCTACTGATCTACGAATTTCGCAGATTCTTCTGACAATCTTCACGATTTTTTTTTTAACCGCAACCGATTGACAATTTTCACGAATTTTTCCTTTTAACATAGCAAATTTTGAGGCTTTTTCTTGCGAACGATTAGAGAAGATCGTAGTTTTTTTTTCGCTGTTTCTTCTAGAGGTGCACTGACAAATTTTGCGTTTTTTTACCTGCAACCGATTGGCGAAAATCGTGGATTTTTTTCTCGCAACTGTTCGTCGAATTTTGTATGTTTTTCCACAGCAAGCTAAAGGATTTCATTAATTGTTCTCCATGACTGACGAATTGAAAGAGTTTTCTTGCGACCGATTGATGAATTTTGCAATCTTTTTAAATAAACGATTAAAGAGTTTGCCATTTTTTTTTTTTTTTCCTTGCCATTGAGTGACAAATTTTGCAATTTTTCCTACAATTGAATGGTGGATTTTCGTGAAAATGAAAATTTGAAATGTTCTGCAGTGAAGTCAATGTATGGCACATTTATAATCATATTCTGCTTTGGGGAATTTTATTATGTCTTACTTTTCAGGTTTTTTTTTTTATTGCAGTATTTTCATCATTTTAGATTGAATTTTTTTACGGAGCCTTTCGATAAATATTATTTGTAATATATAAAAATTTCAAGGGGGTTGGGGGCACAATACTAGTCCCAAAGAGGGGCACTTCTCTAACTTTTACAGACACCTGTCATATAACATACTGTTGGAAAGACGTGTGACCTCTTATTCATGTTATGTGCATCTGATGCCCCTCTGCCTACTTTGCTCCCTCTGAGGGGGCAGTTTTCTAAATTTTGCCGAAACCCCTCATGTGACATATTGTCGAAACGGCCTGTGACTACTTATTCATGTTATACACATCCGATGTCCCTGCCCCCACTTTGCTCCTCCTAAGGGGGCACTTTTCTAAATTTTGCTAACACCCCTCATGTAACATATTGTAGGAAAGGCCTGTGACCACTTATTCATGTTTAGTGATGGGCGATTCTCGAAAATTCGACAATCGAGAAAAATCGTCATCGTAAAAAATCACAATCGATACAGCCATCGATTAATTCCTAGAATCTACAATCGAGATGTTTTACAGTCGATTATAACGAGAGAAGCTAAAAACAATTGTTGGAAAATTTAGCTATTATTCTGGCCGAAAATTTCATAGTAGTGATAGGGTTTGCCCGATAATTCTGCTATCGCAATTATTTGCTCCTGATTTATGCTGAAGGGGTTACTTCAGTCAAGTGAAAAGACCTGCTCGCTAATGCTAATCTTATGGAAGAAAAATGAATGGTAAAAAAACCAAACCATTGAATAAGAAAAAAAAAAAAAAGAACAAGTGAAGCGTGTGATTAGAGCCAGACAAATGAAGAGGGGCCCGATGGGCCACAGCTGGTCCAGAATGAGTGCCCAAGTAGTCAGAATGGATCAAGAACTTGGAGAATAGTATCTACAATGAAGAAAAACAATGAGACAAAATATTATGAAAAACAGATGAAAAATACCAATAGCCTGAGGCTAAAAGTAAAATGTCTCACTGGGCGGTGTCCCCTGGTGGTAGTAAAAATAAAATTGATACAAGAAGATAGGGAAGAGTGAAAAGACTTTATTTTGTGAATTTTATAATTTTTGGACAAACAGTATACTAAAGGTTTGAAGAAACAAAATGTTAAAGCTCCCTCTTGAGGCGAAGAAAGGAGTTAAAATTAAGAAACATATGTCCATATTTTTTATTCGATTTTAGACACAATTTGATGTTAGTCTTATAATTTCCCTATGAGTGGAAGATACCGTACCAGAGTACGGAAAAAACCGCCGCTAAGTATATTCCTTTAGAGCATTTTAAGCGCAGGGGTCTAAAATTCGGTGGATTGACAAAAGAAAGGTAGATTTAGAAAGGTTATGAGATTACCCTTATTTTAATATGTTACATGAGTGGGGTAAAATAATTTTAAAAAATCCTCTTTCCTGAGGCGACACTTAAAATCTTGAAAACACATAATTTGCAGTGCAGTTTTGTTTTAACAATAGCATTTTAACATTAAGAGATATGGGACAGCTTAGGAGGGCTAAAATAATAGAAACATTGAAAATCAAAAACAAACTGGCGCCAAATTCATTAGAAAACTTCTATATCAACAACTGAAACCCGAACTGATAACATAAACCACTATGCCTCCTAACCCATATTGCTTAATAACAATAGCGAATGGAAAAGAACGTGTACTCCTTTGGGAAATCATGACTTACACCAGAAGCGCGGTAAGTTTGACTCTTCTGAAAGCTTCCTTTCTCTCGAAGTGCGACGTTGCGAGAGCTCTCTCTCGCACTTCGAGATCTAATTTCTGGACGCAAACCGCTCGTTTATCTCGAGGAGACATTTTGCTCGAGGGCAAACCTTTCGCTTACTTCGAGGTATCTCACCGATTGTAACTCATTGCTTCCTTCGTCACTTCTCGTTTCTCGCTCTCGGTCTCTGTTCAACATTTCATATGACATTGTCGAGAATGAGAAATCAGTTTTCGTCCTTTCTCGAAATGTTACTCTCGATGGTTGTCATTTCACTCTTGGCCAAGAAGGGCCGAGAAGAGATATCGAGGGGCAAGCTGGAGAAAGAAATGGGCATGACAATGAGCTGTGAAATGAAGCTTTAATTTTCAATGCTTTTCTTATTTTAGCTTTACCAAGCTGTCACATACCTGGAGCCCTCCGATAAATATTATTTATTAAATATAAAAATTTCAAAGAGGAAGGTGGGTCGGGAGAATTCCGAGGACGTGAGAGTGGGCGGGGCGCAATTTAAAACATTTTACCGAACTCTTCCTGTGACATATTATCGAAAAGCCCTTTCACAACTCTTTCATATTATGAACCTTTCTTCTCCCGAAGGTGAAATTCGGGAGGTAGTGAGGGGGCGAACAAATTTTTAAAACCGTAGCCGATTTCTATGATAAATTTAAATAACATTTTAGATGTGAGTTTTTTATGAAGTCTTCCAATAAATATTATTTACTGAAGATAAAAATTTTAAAGTGGGGGCTGCGTGAATTCCGTTGCGAAAGAGTGGGCCCAAGGGGGGAGGGGGAGCAATTTTCAAAGTTTTTTTGGACCGGTCATGTGATATGTTATCGGAAAGCTCTCGTATGACTCTTTCATATTATGAGACTTTCTTCCTCCCCTCCCCAATTTGGCCTCCACTGCGGGGGGTAGTTTTTTTGTTTTATCATTTTAGATCGGATTTTTTTTTATGGAGCCCTCCGATAAATATTACTTAAAATATATGACATTTCAGGACACTTTTCTAAATTTAGCCAAGACCCCTCATGTGGCATATCGTTCGAAAGGTTTGTGACTACTTATTGATGTTATGCACTTCCGGTGGCCGTCCCCCACTTTGCCCCCCGGGGGACACTTTTCCAAATTTAGCCAAGACCCCTCATGTGAGGTATCATTGGAAAGGTCTGTGACTACTTATTGATGTTATGCACCTCCGGTGACAGTCCCCCACACTTTGCCCCCCCCGGGGGCATTTTTCCAAATTTAATCAAGACCCTTCATGTGAGATATAGTTGGAAAGGTCTGTGACTACTCATTGATGTTATGCCCCTATGGTGTTCGTCCCCACAACTTTGCCCCCCCCCCCCCGGGGACACTTTTCCAAATTTAGCCAAGACCCCTCATGTAAGATATCGTTGGAAAGGTTTGTGACTACTTATTGATGTTATGCACCTATGATGTTCGTCCCCCCACTTCCCCCCCCCCCCCGGGGAGACACTTTTTGAAATTTAGCCAAGACCCCTCATGTGAGATATCGTTGGAAAGGTCTGTGACTACTTATTGATGTTATGCTCCTCCGGTGACACCCCCCCCCTCCCGGAGGACACTTTTTCAAATTTAGCCAAGACCCCACATGTGAGATATCGTTGGAAAGGTCTATGACTACTTATTGATGTTATGCTCCTCCGGTGTCTGTCCCCCCCACTTCCCCCCCCCGGGAGACACTTTTACAAATTTAGCCAAGACCCCACATGTGATATATCGTTGGAATGGTCTGTGACCACTTACTCATGTTATCCACCTCCCGCAACCCTCCCCACACTTTGCCCCCACGAAAAGGGCATTTTTATAAATTCAGATCCATACCCCTCGTGTGATGGTTCGAAAGGCCTGAAGACTTGTGACGACTTCGTATCATGCAGCTACTTTGCCCCTCCGCTCACTTTGACCCCTCCCCCCGAGATTCGTTCGTTTCGATAATATATATTTTTTACAAGATTTTGTAGAGCATGCACACCACGCCTGCTATACGATGTCGTATATAGCGGGTAACCTGTTCGTGATTTCATATTACAAGATTACGTATAACTTAGGGGCCCCGATTAAAGGAGGGGCCCACTAGCGGGTGAAGTCACCTTGTCTTTATTAACACCGACTCATTCCAGTTTACTCGCAGACGATTCTTGATAAAATGTATGACGTATATAATATATGATGTATAAAAACTGGAGTCATCGAGTAAAAATTTACACAATCGAAAAATATCGAGATGTCCATACAATCGAGAAAAACATCTCGTTATCGCCCATCACTATTCATGTTATGCACATCTGATGCCCCCCGCCCACTTTGCTCCCCCCTCAGGGGGCAGTTTTCTAAATTTTGCCGAAACCCCTCATGTGACATATTGTCGGAAAGGCCTGGGGCTACTTATTCATGTTATGCACATCTGTTGCCCCTACGCCTACTTTGCTCCCCCCTGAGGGGGCAGTTTTCTAAATTTTGCCGAAACCCCTCATGTGACACATTGTCGGAACGGCCTGTGACTACTTATTCATGCTATACACATCTGATGTCCCTGCCCCCACTTTGCTCCCCCTGAGGGGGCACTTTTCTAAATTTTGCTAACACCCCTCATGTGACATATTGTCGGAACGGCCTGTGAATACTTATTCATGTTATACACATCCGATGTCCCTGCCCCCACTTTGCTCCCCCTGAGGGGGCACTTTTCTAAATTTTGCTAACACCCCTCATGTGACATATTGTAGGAAAGGCCTGTGACCACTTATTCATGTTAATGACATCTGATGCCCCCCCCGCCCACTTTGCTCCCCCTCAGGGGGCAGTTTTCTAAATTTTGCCGAAACCCCTCATGTGACATATTGTCGGAAAGGCCTGGGACTACTTATTCATGTTATGCACATCTGTTGCCCCTCCGCCTACTTTGCTCCCCCCTGAGGGGGCAGTTTTCTAAATTTTGCCGAAACCCCTCATGTGACATATTGTCGGAACGGCCTGTGACTACTTATTCATGTTATACACATCCGATGTGCCTGCCCCCACTTTGCTCCCCCCGAGGGGGCTCTTTTCTAAATTTTGCTGACACCCCTCATGTGACATATTGTAGGAAAGGCCTGTGAGCACTTATTCATGTTATGCACATCTGATGTCCCTCCGCCCACTTTGCTCCCCCCTGAGGGGGCTGTTTTCTAAATTTTGTCGAAACGCCTCATATGACATAGTGTTGGAATGGCCTATAACTAATTGTTCATGTTATACACATCTGATGTCCCTGACCCCTCTTTGCATCCCCCCCTGAGGAGGCACTTTTATCAATTTTGCCAGCACACCTTGTGACATTGTTGGAACGGCCTGTGATCACTTATTTATTTTATGCACCTCCAGTGTTCCTTCTACCACTTCACTGGCTTATCTTTCAGGAAAACCACTGTTATTTAAGACAAAAGCAGGCTGTACAGTGATACTACATGATTTTATGTAAAGAGAAGACACGGGTTTTTTACTTAAAGGGAAACTTCAGGTATTTCGGACAACATGGTAAGGGAATGCGCAGGTTTGTTTACCTAAAGGAAAGCTGAAGGTATTTCGGACAAAAAAAGTGGGGGGTTAATTCAGGTTTTTTGCCTAAAGGAAACCCGCAGATTTTTTTGTCCGAAATACCTTCAGTTTTCCTGAATGTTTTTTTTAAAGGTTTTTTGCTGACTTTTTTACCTGGGTATAAGCATGCAAAATTTCACGCCTCCAACCTAAATAGGAGCTCCCTTAGAAAGAATTGTTTAAAATACACATGTGGGAGCCCAAAGGGTTAAAGGTACGACATTTTCAAAATTTTATGATTTGTCGTTTGATATGAGGTGTTCAGCTATAAGAATGCAAAATTTCACGCCTCCAACTTAATTAGAAGCTCACTTAAAAATAATTGTTTAAAACACACATGCAGGAACCCAAAGGGTTAAATATACGACTTTTCAAAAATTTTATGATTTGTCGTATGATGTGAGGTGTTCAGCTATAAGTACCGAAAATTTTATGTCTCCAACGTAATTAGGGGCTCACTTAGAAAGAATTGTTTAAAATACACATGTGGGAGCCCAAAGGGTTAAATGTACGACTTTTTCCAAAATTTTTTCACTTGTTGTTTGATGTGAGGTGTCCAGCTATAAGTATGCCAAATTTCACGCCTCCAACATAATTAGGGGCTCACTTAGAAAGAATTGTTTAAAATACACATGTGGGAGCCCAAAGGGTTAAATGTACGACTTTTTGAAAATTTTATGATTTGTCGTATGATGTGAGGTGTTCAGCTATATGTACTCAAAATTTCATGTTTCCAACATAATTAGGGGCTCACTTAGAAAGAATTGTTTAAAACACACATGTGGGAATTACCGACATTAATTCTTCTGCGAGTTAAACCGATTAATTAAATAATAATTAATATTTCAGCTTGTAATTAAAATAGGACTTAGAAAGAGATATCAATAAAATCAGCGAGAAATTTGATACCGGGAGGCCAAAAAATTTAATCAAAAAAATTAATATTTAAAAAGTTAAAATTTCGTATTAAAATATGCTATTATGAAAAACCGCAGCGTCGTCATGTCTACCTGCTTTCCCGCCGAATTTAAATCTTTTTATTTCCTTGTCTTTCCAATTAAAGAAATTAAATTTTTATCGATCGATTTTTAGTGGATATTTTAACTTATACACGTCGCAGAAATGTGAACTTTATACCAAATGAAAGTAGATTTTTTTCTGCGTCTGTCTATTCCATTTACAAATTTCTCGGACCATTATATGCAATTTCGCTTTAAAATCTCCACTTCATTTTTCGGCGTAATTTCCTCCGTGGTAACCGTGCATTCGGCTGATTTTACTGGCAACCCTTAGGAGAAACACGGATGATTTCGAGAAAGTCCGTTTGAACCTGCGTTAAAAAAGTGGATTGGTTAATTTTAAAAGTTAATTAGCCCGTAATTCGGTTAATTACCAACTTTTTCAAAATTTTATGATTTGCTGTTTGATGTGAGGTGTTCAGCTATAAGTACCCAAAATTTCAAGTCTCTAACAAGTATAGTTTCTGAGAACGGGCTCTGTGACGGACAGACAGACAGACAAAGGAGTGAGACGAATAGGGTTTCGTCAGATGAACGAAACCCTCAAAAAAATGGAAAACACAGTTCGACTCCAAATCGCTTCCATGGCCAGGCTTTCCAATTTTATATCTTTCCGTTAAAAAATGAATTTCTAAATGTGTCAAAATGTTTTGTGCTTGTTGAGCAGAGCAGTTAAGAACAGCCTTAATGGAATTATAGTCAAAACTGTAATCCCTGATATTTTTGTTAATTGAACTATGTTCTATACATTGTAATTTTAAATCCATATCCAAAGTTTGAAAAGGAAATAGTCAATTGATTTCTTCAGTTACACGAGAAAAGGTTGATTTCAAAAAGCCATTCCTAATTTCTGTGAATTGCTAGAATCAACTATTTTGTTGTTTCTAAATATGATTTTTTTAGGTTCACCAAATATTTTTTCTTCATATGCACCACAAGTGAAATCTAATTTTATTTAGTGCTGACTATCGGCCAATTTGGTAGGGCTCAGTCTCCAGTGGCCGTTACTGCCCTTTTAGTTATTTCATATTTTGTATACAGGGAAAAAACATCGCAAAATACATAAATCGGTCATAGAAAAAAATATTGCCGATTTCGTCAATCACAGCGGAAATAAATAAAAAAAATTGTCGATCGGTTGCGAGGAAAAAAAAAAAACTAAAGTTCATGGGAAATCAGCAGCGGGAAAATATCACGAAATTCGTCAATCAATCACCGAAAAATATCGTGAAATTTGCCAGTTCATCACGAGCAAATATCGTGAAATTCCTCAGCCGGTCACAGAGAAAAAACGAGAAATTTTTTAATCGGAAGCAGAAAAACAGTCGTTATTTTTAACAGTATGTCGCAAGAACAAACTGGGAAATTTGCCAATCGGTCACAAAATAAAATTGCTAAATTTGTCAATTGATCGCAAGAAAAAAAGAATATGAAATTCACCGATCGGTCTCCAGAAAAAATAGTGAAATTCGTCAGTCGGTCGTGGAGAAAAATAGCAAAATTTTTCAGTCAGATCCAGAAAAACAATCATGAATTTTCTCAATCTGTCGTAAGAAGAAACTGCGAAATTTGCCGATCGATAGCAGAAAATATCACGAAATTTGTCAGTCGGTCCCGAGACTTGATCGTCGTTTTACAAAGAAACATTTTCGGAAGGTGATTTTTTGGAAACAGGAACCAATCACTTTAATAGCATACAGAAAAATAATGTAACACAATAAAGAGTAAATATGCTTATTAATGAAAAAATATATCGATTTTTTTCATAACAAAGAAATGTCTGATTTTGATTGTGCTCCAACACTGAAAAGCATGATTGAAGCAGAAATCCTTATATCTAATCCTTAGCTTTTGTTTCTTATTAAATTATTCAGATTTTTTCGCTGTGAATTTCTCCTTATATGTCTTGCTTGTGATTAATTTAGTCACTAAAATTAGTAGTGATTTGCCTCGTGAGTCGTTCATTTGGATAGGAACTATCACAATAGTTTCACAGCCGTGGCATGGATGGTGGTTTATCAAATTATTGTTATGTGCATCAGCGCACATTCTGTCTATATTTTGGATGAACTTTAACTGGAACTGAAATATTAATTTTTTCAAGAACTATAACAATATGTTTTATTAAGTGCACAAACCAAAGCGATATTTAGCATAATTTCATGAACCGGAACAACATTTGTCATAATTTCACGAACCGGAATATTCTTCCGGTTTGCTCTGATACAATTCTATCCTTGATTTTTAAGTGATCAGAAATTATCCAAAAATCAAGATAATTAATTCCTCCTCACCATGGCTTTTTATATTTAAACTAAAGCTACTTTAAACTTTAGTTTTTTCAACTAAAAACTAATAACTAACTTCGAATGAAAACAGTGCATTGAGGTTAATCAAAATTAATTGTTGATAAGTTTTCTTTTTATAGAAATTGGCTGTTTTGTTGAGGAGAAACTCTGGGAAAAGGGGAGCCATGTGTTGTGTTTTATTAAAAAATTTCAGTTCATTTTTATTATAAAGTAAAGTAAATGCTATTATTTATATGTTTATCTCAGTTAGTTTTCCCATCTCTCTCCACAGTCAATTGGCATGCATGTATTTAGGACATGCTCTTGTTTGTTTAAAAAAAATGTTTGTTAAAGTTGTTTGTTTCAAAGTTTCATAAATAAATTATATTAAATTAAATAAATTTTTAAAGTCCTAATATTGGGTGAGTGCAAAAGTTCTACCAGTTTTGAAGATATGTAAATTTCAAGTGGGGTTCGAACATTTCCGTTGACGTTTCGAGGACAGGAAAGTGGCCAATAACGCGTTGAGCAGTAGAGTATGTACAGGCACAAAGCTTGTCAGAAGAACTCGTGTCGAGCGTGAAACAACATGGCAGGCAAAAAAGACCACATCAGTCATTCTTTACTGTACGAGTATGAGCCGTTACAGCAGCCGCAGCATTTGTCAAATGTATGGGGAAGATGCCGTGGACGATTGGTTTAGAAAATTCCGGGAAGGAGACAGGAGCTGTAAAGATCATACCTTTTCTGGACGCCCATTAGTGGTTTCTGACAAGGATCTGGACACAGCAATAACAAATTCCCCACATCCAACAGTTGAAAAATTAGCAGAAACATTCTCAATACACAGAACAACAGTCGAATGACGGATGCATGCGCCTGGCTCCATCTCCAAGCTCTATAAGTGAATACCACACCAGCTAACAGTGAGAAGAGAGGATCAGCACTTGTGTTTCTTTGCTTTCCTGTAACAGTAGGGAACCATTTTTGAACCAATTGTAACTAATTATGAGAAATGGATTCTGTACCGTAATGTGAAGCGTCGAAAGATCGTGTGCCGATATTGCAGGTGTACTCCATCGACCTGAACAACCGCACTCCATCAAGAAAATGTTTTGCTCCTGTATATGGTGGGATGCCAAGGGAATAACCACTAGGCTGTCCTCGTACCGAACCAAACGATCAATGCACACCTGTACTGCCAACATTTGGACAGACTGTGAGTAAAACTCACGTCTGAGCGACCAGCACTCAACAATCACAGAGGGATTATCTTTCATTACGATAAAGCCTGGCCTCATATTCCTTTAAGGATTCGCAAAAATTACAGGACCTTAGTTGGGCAGTTTTACCTCACGCGTCATATAGCACCGACCTTGCACCTTCGATTTATCCCCTCTTTTGATCGTTACACAACGCTTTCGCTCGCCGAATCTTCAATGATGTGGAGACTGTAAAAACGGCGTTACAACAGTATTTTGATTCCTAAACAGAGGAGTTTTATCGGCGTGGGATTCACTTACTGCCAGACAAATGGCAAGTGGTCATACATAATCGATAGTGCTTGCGTAAATTCATAGGCGCTTAACTTTTTTCGTTCTTTGTCTTTCTGTTTTCACTAAAAAACGGGTAGAACTTTTGCACTCACCCAGTATACATAAATTAAACAGCGTACTTGTTAAAGTAAATGTAATGTAGTTTTAAGTGTTACCTGCAACATGTAATGATGTGGCAAGCATAATGCAAATGTAAACAAACGAAGATGGTTGCCATTGACGTAAAGAAATTGGGCAATGCTGCTCTGGAAAAATAATTAACTGCAACTTTAACCTGTTAAATAAGTGTACACCAGTTAAACTGGATTAAGTTTCTGCATCACTGGGAAAGTTCTGGTATATATATTTTTTGCAGAATTAACTTGGTGTTTTACTACAGCTGTGATAATGTAATTTGATTTTAAGTAATTAATTTGTATTTGTTTAGCAACTGTTGGCAATGTATCAGTTTTAGCGGTATGAAGCTGTTGTTGTTTTAGTACACCAATATAATGGAAATGAGCTATGATTATTTACCTTTACAAATTTTTACTAAACTTTTGTTACTGTTATGCAGTTTTATTAAAATGAATTTAAATAGAAGAGTTACTTGCTAATTTCGAATACTTTTTAATGAACTTCCACCATGCTATTTTTATATTAAAATGACCCACGGCCTTACAGTTCATATAGTACGCGTGCGATAAATTCAAAACATTATTCTGCATGTAAAAAGCAAAAACAGAAATGAAAAAAATGGCTTTAAAAATAAACAGAAGCACCTCTGAAATAAAAAAAATCATTAATAGTATCAAAAATGAGAATTTAATTTTTATTTTAAATGTTGCTACAGCAACAGAAATCACTGGAATTGCTATTGGCAATTTCTAATTTCTAGTGGTAAAAGAGCCAGTAAGGAGTGTTTTGATCTTTTATTTAAGGTTTTAAAATTATATTTCTTGTTATCTAAATAGATCAGTTTCAACCATGTGACTATATAACCCCAATTTTTCCACTAACCAATCCAAATCACCGATTTTTAGCAGATATTATTGCACAACCAATCATAGTAGAGAAAAACCGTTGGGCAAACAAAATGCTCTCGAGGTGGCCAAGCTGGTTGCTAGTGTGACGTTGAAATTCATCTATTCTTTTAAAATTTCATAAGCAATCAACAAAAATGTTTCCAAACCATGTGTTAAACCTTTGTGCAAAAATAAATAAAAAAACACTAACTCTTTAAACAAGCACTCAAATTGCATTACCACACTGGTTTATTTAATTATTTCAATGAAAGCTTTATACAACTAACCAACCAACAGAAAGCAAGCAGGAAAAAAACGTATTTTTGATGAGCGCGCGTTTTGATTTTGAATTAATACCTCAGCTACTAATCAAAAGATTAAAATTATCAGCCTCGGGTGCACAAGGAGAGCCCTTGGAATACCCTCACAAAAATTTTAAATTTTTGTACATACAGTAGATTTTGCTAGCCATCACAAACAGATACACGAATCAAACAGACAGAGCAAAACTTCATTTTGTTAGTATAGATGCTAGGAGTGATGAAATTGTTAACAAAATACTCATCTTAAAAATTTTCGTCCTAATAATCATGTATGTTAGATCACAAAACTTTTAGAAATGTAGAGGAATTCAGACTAAAAACAAAGAATTTTCCTTGCCACAAAAAAATATTTTCTCCTTAAATTTGCTTTATTTTATATTTATAATATTTTCTTTCTGATAAGTTATTTATTTTAATGATGTAGCTATATATTTTATGTATAGCTTAATCTTTCTATTGTTTGAAAATGCTTCTGTCACATGTTTTAATTCTACACTGATTGGAAGTCTACTCTAGATGATAAATTTTAGTTGAATTCAGTTTTCTGCATTGATTATAATTTTTCATAATTTTACCTTCTTTTAAATTGCTATTTATTTAATCATAAAAAGTGCTATATTAACTTAATTCTGTTTATTCCAGATAAATAAAGCAATAAACGTAGATAAAAATCCTATCACTCAAAAACGTCTGTAAAGTGTCAAATATGCAGCAAAATATTTCTTTAGAAGAGCTTTTTCGAAAAGCAGCGTCTGACTCCAAGCAAGTAAAATCATTTGTTTGTGAGATATGTAACAAAGGATTTTCTAATAAAATTCAGTTAGAAGTCCATCTTCGTGTTCATACTGGTGAGAAACGTTTTGTGTGTGATGTATGCAACATGAAATTCTCCCAAAAGAGTAATTTAATCAGGCATCTGTTAATTCATACTGGTGAAAAACCTTTTGCATGTGAGATATGCCATAAGAATTTCTCTCGAAAGAGAACTTTAAGTAGCCATCTGTTAATGCATACTGATGCGAAACCTTTTGAGTGTGAATTATGCAGCAAGAAATTCTTACGAAAGACCGATTTAAGCAAGCATTTGTTAATTCATACTGGTGAGAAACGTTTTGTGTGTGAAATATGCAACAGAAAATTCTCTCAGAAGGGTCATTTAAGCAGCCATCTGTTAATTCATACTGATGAGAAACCTTTCGTGTGTGAAATATGCAACAAAAAATTTTCTATAAAAGGTAATCTAAGAAGGCATCTTATAATTCATACCGATGAGAAACCTTTTCTGTGTGAGATATGCAACAAGAAATTCTCTCAAAAGGGTCATTTAAGCAGCCATCTATTAATTCATACCGATGAGAAACCTTTTGTGTGTGAGATATGCAACAAGAAATTCTCTCAAAAGTGTGATTTAAGCAAGCATCTGTTAATTCATACTGGTGAGAAACCTTTTGTGTGTGAAATATGCAACAAAAAATTCTCTCGAAAGGGTCATTTAAGCAGCCATCTGTTAATTCATACTGATGAGAAACCTTTTGTGTGTGAAATATGCAACAAAAAATTCTCTCAAAAGGGTCATTTAAGCAACCATCTGTTAATTCATACTGATGAGAAACCTTTCATGTGTGAAATATGCAACAAAAAATTTTCTATAAAAGGTAGTCTCAGAAGGCATCTTAAAATTCATATACATGAGAAATAATGTGTTTATGAAGAATGCAATTAGAAATTTTCTTTTAAGATTAATTTAATTAGGCTTCTGTGAATTCATACTGAGGACAAACCTTTTGTGTGAGATATGCAAGGAACTTTTTTGTGAAAGAGTAAACTAATTATTCAATTTCGTTCCTAAATTTTTTATTTGAGTTTTTAACTAATTTTTTTACTTCTTTTTTATACGAGTCTTGGCGTATTCTAATGTTAAGTAAACCAGATTTCTTGCCAAATATTACAGCCACGTAAATGAAACAGCGACCAATGAAAATATTTCTAATTTAAACTAGTAAATCGGAAATCAGTTGTCTCAACTTCTGCTGTGCCAAACAGATTTTTATTTTGATCTTGCTATATATTATATCAAAAATGTCGTGTTCCTCAATTTGTTTTATCTTTTAACTTGATCCTGTAAGATATTTTAATAATTGAGGATATTTAAATTAAAAATCTTAAAAACGAATATGTTAAACAATATTTTACACATTAAAGTTCTTTGACTGTAAAATTAACTTTGTTATAAACTTTTAAGATGATATCTCCTTCTTTAAGGGGTACACCTGCCCCTCCCAATTCCCTTGTTGCCTCATTAAGTTTGCACTTCCAATTTGAATATTTCAGTTATTATTGTTATATTTTTTGTCTTTTCTGGGTTCTCATATACCTCTGTGGTTTTGTTACATAAACATGACTTTGTACGAGACCTTACCCTATCATAATAACAATATTCACTTACCTGCCAACCCCAAAACGTCTGTTTCAGAAGTTGGATGTAGTCTTACAAAATAAATACGACTGTTGACAATAATGTATTCAAATACTTTAATGTAGCCCTGTATATGATCTGTAATTTTTCATACACATGAAATTGTATATTTAAAATTAATTAGAATTGAAAACTCGCCATAGAATGTAATATATCCATATTCATTTGTGCCACCCTGTATATAAACTCATTTATATTATACATATAGCACTTAATGTAGAATACTTCAGTTCAAAATAGAAGAAATTACACACAGTTAAAAACACATTTTCAGCAATTCTTATCTATAGACAGTAATCTGGTTGTATTGTTTTGTTAACTTGTGTAATATATACTTATCATTTGGTATGTTTAAATTTATTGCAACTGAAAAGCTCTAACTCAACTGAAAAGGCTTTACTTTAAATTCCCATAACTAGAAAGTTTATTAATTTACTTCAGTTCAAAAATATATACAATAATTATGGCACATTTTCAACAATTCTTAACTATAAATGTTTGTATATTCGATTTCTTTTGATCAACCAAATCTATAGTTTAGACATCACATAATTTTACTAAAATTTTGCTATCTTGAAAATTTATAACATAATTAAAAACATATTAACTGTAATCGTTTATAATAGAGGATAATGTATCTGAATTATTTTGTGCACCCCTGTAAAAAGAAATTAAAAGTTTCATGTATGATTTTCTATAAGAAAGCTATTGCCATGCACCAAATAAAGTATAATCATTTCATTATGTTATAAATGATAACACAGCATAAGTAATGTTTACTTCAAATAACTACTCCTACAGGCAGTAATGTTATCGAATTTTTTGTGTCTCCTTGTACATAAACTATAAATGGCATATACATCATTTTCTATATAAAGCATCTAACAACAGCCGATGTCAATTTGTTTATGTTTGAAGTAGTGTAAATGTACTTCAAACAGTTAAACTTCACAGACCCTAATGTATCAGAATTCTTATGAGTGTTCCTGTGAACAAGTGACATGTCCAAATTAAATCAAAAACTCTACAGTTAATTCACTGTTATTTATTAGTAAATACCTGTCTGTCTGTAAATGGCACAATTTTTTGTGGTACTCTATCTCAAGACCCAATCCACAGATTTTCTCCTACTAGGATTTTCTCTACTTCAGATTCAGTTATACCACCTCGGTATAAAAGGGTGCTGATTAAGATTTGATTTAAATCGACCAAAAAGTGGTGCTAGCATTCTGTATTTTTCATGATTTCTGCAGTTGCTATATTCTACTACATGGAATTTCATCAAACTTCATATTCTGTTTAGACACTCATTAGGTTTTGGTGTAAATTGCCCAACAGGTGGTGTTCCTAAGCACATTTTCCACAATTTCTCCAACAGCTCTATTTCAAGAACTAATGCACGGAATTTCACCAAACTTCATATTCTGTCAGACCTCGATATAAATAGATACTTATTAGATTTAGGTGTATTTTGTCCAACTGTTGTTACTGATATGCTGTGTTTTCACATTTGGTGTGATAGCTATATCTCAAGAACAAGTAAATTGTCCTTTATTATTTATTGCAGATTACCATATTTATATAGAATTAAGTTTTGTAATGGTCACAGCTTACTAGTTTATAATAAATTTTAATTGCCTTAAAGCCCTAATTATCATCTGCTCAGTCAAAAGTTCTTTTTACATCTGCATCCTGTTGACATTACAGCGATGTATGCGTTTTTAAATAAAATATTATTTAAAATTATTTATCAAATTAAAATTATTTATAAAAATATTTATCATTTAAAATTATTAAACAAACATTATTTAAACTAGGGGATCGCACCCGGGGTTCCCGGGTTAAAGAACATAGGTGAAAACATTTTTTTTAATTGAAAACTAATGATTTTTTATATGCAATAATTTTTTTAGATTACCCACTTACATTAAAAAAACATTTTTCATATGGAATATACGAATTATACAATCAACTAAATTTTTGAAATTTATCAAAAGCGATATTTTCTTATTAGCCATGTCTGTTAAATTTGTGCTTTATTTATATTATTTTATTTATTTATTCATAGGGAAGTTCTTTTTAAACTGGATATTATCCGTAAGAAAATGATGAATTCTTTATTTTTTTTAAGGGCAAACGGATTAATCTTTCATAATCGAGCTCCGCGCGATATAGATAAATTAAAAAATATTTCATGCTTTAAAATTGTTTTTAAAACCATAGACAATCAGTAAACTGAGATGAACTTTGCAAACAAATTCCATTTGAAAAAAAAAATCCTATTTGGTGATCTAATAATTTAAATTGTACGATTACAAATATGTTAGATTTGTGTTTTTACATTATTATTCTTTTATTTGTTTATAAAAGAAGTATTAATTTCGTTAATTTGTCTT
This sequence comes from Maratus speciosus, assembly GCA_963932465.1. Classification (NCBI taxonomy): domain Eukaryota; kingdom Metazoa; phylum Arthropoda; class Arachnida; order Araneae; family Salticidae; genus Maratus; species Maratus speciosus. Next base: position 680,185,426 of record OZ010786.1, read on the forward strand.
TCACAAATTTGTTAGATTGGTGGGTTTTTTTTTTACATTCTTTTATTTGTTTATAAAAGAAGTATTAATTTCGTTATGCAAAAATAGTCAGAAACAAATGCTGAAAAATGTTTGTTGCTTTATGCGCAAAATGTTTATTATTATTATTATCTATTGAGACCGGCACTTGATAAGATAAACTTTAAAAGAACCATGCCTAAAAATTATTTTAGAAAATATAATACATCAGTCAATTAAGATACAGTTTTTAAACAAATTGCATTTGAAAGTAAATTTTTTCCCTATGCGACGAAAATTGAAAATGTACGATGGTCAGGAGATTAAAAAATTGCAGTAGCGAAAATTTCAAGACCGAAATTTGATCATGAATTGTTGCCATTCGCAAAATGACGTCAGCGTTACGCACAGATACGTTTGTTTTTTATAATATAGATACTTAATCAGTAAAATATAATAAATATCAGTTATTAGGATGTGGTTATCAACTGAGGATCTTATGTTTGGTATTCCGGAATTAAAAATAGCAATTCTCACCTTCTCAAAATTTGCATACGCACTTCTCCTAACCATATTTATCCTTTTTTTAAAAATTGTATTTTGTTTGATCATTTAAAAATTATTTTAACTCAAAACTTGAAGTCACGATTGCCAGCAACATCTTTTATGTGAACAGACATACCCTTTATTTGAGATTCTAATCTCAATTTCGGAGAGTAAAAATTTCCGCAATTTATGTTTTTTAGACGCATTTGTGTTAAAATGTTTAGTTTTATCTAAGAAAATGATCATTTTCTTTTAAATATGACTTCATTTTCACTTAAATAGGCATTTCGCCTAATGTATGAAACTTAGTATCAGTACACATGCAGAAGGAACAACAATATAGAAAATTTATGAGGCAAAATGTGTGTTTTCAAAAGCAGTATGTCATTTTCCGTTATTATGCGCCTAATATAATATTCTGCTCCTAAAGGGATTTTGCGACACTAAACCCTATACAACAATTTTTATCAACAATTTTGAATTTTTATCAGAAAATAGCATGAATAAAGATAAAAATACCTCATTATTTCTCTCTTGTCTGCAATAATGAAAGCTATCTAATTTTCACCATTTTGAAGAAATTTCATAACATGCTTTTAAAATTAAATTATAAAAGTGGGTCAATTAAAAAAAAAACAGATAGTGCGATCATATCTACAAATGAAGAGCTTTCAGTTTAAGAAAAATATTAGTAAAATTGGTTCAACAGAAAGATCAGGGCAGATTACTAAAAAACACACTTGTGTTTTAAATATATAGATTATATAAAATTAGGAAAAATTAAATTAAGCACATTATGTTATTTTCATAAAATTATAGTAGAATGTCCTAAAAAATAGCATTAAAATTTCATTATTCGAGACAATTTTCGACAAAAATTTCAGGAACATGATATTATTTTAAACCACGAATTATTTGTTTGTTGTCTAACTCGGCGAAGCAAATCCAGCCAGGCGAGAATCATCAATTTCTGTAATATAAATCGCTATTATTTGAATGTCACCTCTCTTCTGTAAAGACACTTTAAATTTTTGTAAAACATTGCGTTTTATCAGTGTGTGATTTCGATTAAATTATTTTCAAAAGTGATGCATTTTCACCTGTGAAGAATTTCAAAGCAGCTGGGCTGTGAAAATGACGCACTTCTACAAAACATAATTCAGGTTTAAGAAATAAAATACACGCTTTTTTATAAAATGACGTCATTTGCATCCGCTAAAGCAAACCACTTTTTCAATCCAAACTTAAACTTTGTCTATAGAAAACTATGCATAGGACGTCATTATCACGGAATAACAGACAATATTCTTGACATAGCCCATATTTTAATTTCAACTTTTTTTTCAGTTTTTATGAAAAAAAGGCAACAAAGGATACAGTATCTCCTTTTTTCAACTATTTTCCGTTTACTTTCAATAGAAATGGGGTACTTTTGTTGCCACGATAAGAAAAATGGTATTAAAAACTACAAAAAAATTAATATCTCAAAAATAAATTGGGATACAGCTTTCAAACAAATTGCATTTACAAGTACATTTTTTTCCTTATACGACGATGTAAAAATTTAAAATGTGCGATGTTTAGAAGTTTAAAAATTTGGAGCAACGAAAATTGCAAAACCAAAATTTTATTTCAAATTTCAAAGTGTTGCCATTCGCAAAATGACGTATGCGTTACGCACAGATATGTTTGTCCTTTATAATATAGATACTTTGCCTTCTATATTTTACTTTTTAAAATCTAAAAAAAAAAATTACAGTTAAAAATCTGATTTTGTGAAGAAAATCTACAGCTTTTTTTATCTAAAATTTGGTGATTATACATTTTATACATATTAAATAGCTAGTACTAATTCTTTTAAATTTGTTATTTTGCTTTGTTATATACTACTTGTGATATTTTTTATTATTCTGATGATCTCTTTTTTTGAATTATTACATAAGTAGAGTGTTTTGCGATGAGAAAATGGTTGATAGATAAATTATAGAGACACAATGCAATTCGGTTACATAATAATTTACAGGTAAAAACTGCATCATATTTTCAGGATGTTACATTATTTCAATCATAACGAAATTGATATGAAATTACCGTGGTTGGTTCACTTTGAGATGCTGGCTGTATAATAGGACATGAGTAGCATATATTATTAATTTAATTGGACACATAAAAAGTGATAATTGCTGGAAGTATGTTTTCAATTATGAGTTATGGTATGTGCCTTTAAGTTAAACTAAAATTTTACATACTACAGGGTGTGTATAAAGTCTCTATATACTGATTGGAATGAGCTGCAATTTTGGAGTTTCAGAAGATCAGTTTCCGTTAAAAAGTTTTCAGATCATAATTCCATTTTTTTAATTGAGGACATGAATTTCCAATTTGAAATGCGTCCTGTATGTTTTTATTTATCTATGGTGATTTATAGAAAGCTTTATTATTTAATTGTGTTTTGTCGACAGATTTTCGGTGCAGTTTCATCTAGTTTAAATGTTGGATTAGTTTCAACCATTATCTCTGAGCAGCATAACAACAAATACTATATAACTTCTGTTGGTTATTTAAGATGCCAAAAGCTACAGAATATGCGAAAGCCTTTGAAAGTTGAAATCAAAAGGTGTTGAAATTTCCTACCATTCAAAGCGAGAAATGCACTCATTACTTTATAGAAATAATAATTTATTAAATAAGCTAAAATAGCTTATTTCATGAAATATTGCCCCTAGACACATACTTCTAATTGCAAAGTTTCTCTCTTTTCTAAAAAAAGTAACTACCGCTGTCACCGCCGCCGCTGGTTTTTAATTTTTTGTGACCGAAGGTCTTTCTTCATTAATATTAAGAAAAATATTGCATACAAAAATATGAAAATCTGTGATATAATAAATGTTTGATAAACACGCTGATGCAGACAGTTTCCAAATCGAAGAATTATTTTATGAGATATTTAATGCTAAAGTTTGACAAAATCGTTCCATTAAAAAAGTTTTATGGGAGCAAAAACTATAGATGGGAATTTAATCATTTTATACGTTTGAAGTTCCCGGTGTGCAAACTGTATTTATTTTTTAAATGTGACTCATTTTTTGAGGTTTTATTTCTATTTTAAATTAAAATTTTCAGCATTTCGAGAGATATTTTTTACATATTTTAGAAAATGGTATTAATTTAAACTGTTGCCAACTGTATAAACAGCGCAAACAATAATGTTTGCTTCAAATTAAAAATTTATTTACACGTGACTATTATAAACAGAAAAAAACTTTTCAAATTAGAATTAAATAATTACGTATAAAAAGCAGGAACTTATTAAAAATTACGTCATAAATACTATATGTACACGCGAATTTTAAAAGAGAAAGGATATTGTAAAATAATAAATTCATTAACATGCGTTATAAGTCTTAAATAGGAGAATTTACGTCACATTACAGTTATTACATAAAATGAACAAAAAAAAAATATTGCAAAACAGTTTAAATTTAGAAATTGCGCAAGATATTTTTTTTGATTTATTTATTTATTGAACAACAAACATATGACTTGTGTGCTTGACATGGGAGCCTGCTTATAAGTCAGAGACAATATAGCACTAGGAAATATTACAACATAAGATAAATACATCCTGGGAGTTCCACACAAAGAGTGTGTGCAATGGAACCAGCGGGATTCGAATCCACAATCTCATACGCTCGCAAGCGATTAGCAGCGTGGTGCTTTGACCACTCGGCCACGGAGACCCCGTGATTTATTTGATATTTTGAGATGATATTTTCAACTATTTTTATTAGGACAGTGTAAATAATATTTCATTTCTAACAAAAGTATTTTCACGTGAATATTAGAAACAGAAAGAACAGTTTGGTCAAAATTAGGTAAGATTAAAACGATACATTTAAAAGGTCTTATTTAAAAGAACTTTCTTTCCGATTTGTTAAAAAATACCGTGAGACAAAGACTCTGTTTACTTAATTCATTTTATATTAGCTTATTTTGAAATGTTTAACTGATTTTATTTAATCAAAGACGAAAACAGCCATTTAACAGGAGCTGATTTGGCATTAAAATTCCCCAATCAAAGAGAAATAAATAGAAACTCGTGTATAGGTAGATCGCCACTGTTTTTAAATTATAATTCAATTTTCCGAAATCTTTTTAAAGCCGATCAAATTAGCGTGCTCTTAGAGCCTGCGGTGTCTGAACGGCGGTTGACGAGCTGCCCCCTAGTTACATAAAAAAAGATACAAAATATGATAAAATGAGATGAAACCCCTTGGGGAGTCTATTTGAGAAAATACACAAACTGAATTTTTATATAGTTTCCGACGGAAAAAAAATTCCCTTTAAGTAAATTTTCTTTTTCGATTGCTAAATGAGGCACAAAAAGTTATGTCTTGATATGTGCAAAACTTACATAAATATGTCCGTTTAGATAATGTATAATTTTGTATATGATCCATATCTGGCATTCCAAATGCAACAATATCAGAACCGTCACAGGTATGCTTATGCGGTGTAAGTCACGAATTTTGTCATTAAATATCATTTTTATCTGGCACTAAATTTTTGCACAGTGTTATAAATTGCAGTGTGATGTTATAAATTGTAGTATCAATATAGATGTAAAATTATTGTTCAAAATATTCTTTCTAGGTTCAAAAGTTCGTCGTTTGAGGTAATATGTTTAATATTATAAATTTCAAGTTATTTTCTTTTTGCTGTGAAATCTTCTATTTTGTAAGACATCTATAGGAAGTATGTGTTCTGTCTTCACAAATAAATGTTTTATATCATGGAAATTTTTTGTTCTCACTACTTACTTAAATACACTTGCTGTAGAATATGAATTTTCAATTTTGGTAACAGTTTTTACTTTCTTCTATCTTCAATAGAAGAAAGTATTGTAATCGAAATTTTTTTCGACTTCCGGTTTTCGACGGATTTGCATGTTTTAGGGGTCAGAGATTCCAAAAAACATGTTTATAGAAAATGTCTGTCTGTCTGTGTGTCCGTCTGTCCGTCCGTCCGTCTGTCTGTCGCCATTGTACCATCAAAAAGTGTATGAAGTTATGTATAGAATTAAACCAAAATTTTATTATAAGTTTTTGGCTATGGCAAGCAGGTCCTCCCGGAATTTGGAAAAAATTCGCCGGTAGGGGGCGCTGATATAACAATTTTTGTGCGATTTTGAATATTGTACCATCCAAAAGTGTATGGAGTTATGCATAGAATTGAACCAAATTTTTAGTTTAAGTTTTTGGATATGACAAGCAGGTCCTCCCTGAATTTGGAAAAAATTCGAGGGTAGGGGGCGCTGTAAATGCGTTTTTTGTGCGATTTTGAATATTGTACCATCGAAAAGTGTATGAAGTTATGCATAGAATTGAACCAAATTTTTATTTTAAGTTTTTGGCTATGGCAAGCAGGTCCCCCATGAATTTGCAAAAAATTCGCCGTTAGGGGGCGCTGTAATAGCGATTTTTGTGCGATTTTGAATATTGTACCGTCCAAAAGTGTATGAAGTTATGCATAGAATTGAACCAAATTTTTATTTGAAGTTTTTGGATATGGCAAGCAGGTCCTCCATGAATTTGCAAAAAATTCGCCGTTAGGGGGCGCTGTAATAGCGATTTTTGTGCGATTTTGAATATTCCACCATCGAAAAGTGTTTGAAGTTATGCATAGAATTGAACCAAAAAAAAATTTTAAGTTCTTGGCTATGGCAGGGAGGTCCTCCCTTAATTTGTAAAAAAATCGCTCGTAGAGAGCGCTGTAATAGCGATTTTTGTACAATTTTTGTGCTATTTTGAATATTGTACCGTCGAAAAGTGTATGAAGTTATGCATAGAAATGAATCAAATTTTATGTGTTTATTTTTGGTCATGTTACGAAGGTCCTCCCTGAATTTGGAAAAATTCTGCCGGAAGGGGGCACTATAATTGCGAAGTCTGTACCATTTTCATTATTGTACCATCGAAAAGTGTATGAAGTTATCCATATAATTGAACCAAATTTTTTTGTGCATGTTTCTGGCTATGGCAAACAAGTCCTCCCTGAACCTGAAAAAATTCCGAAAGAAGGGGGCGCTATAATTCCGATCTCTGTGCCATTTTCATTATTGTACCATCGAACAACGTATAAAATTATGCATACAATTGAACCAAAATGTTTGTGCTTATTTTTGGCTTTGGCCAACAGGTTCTCCTTGAATTTGGAAATATTGCGCGGTAAAGGGGCTCCGTGCTAGCGATTTTTGTATACTTTTCTTGATTTTTCGTAGTTCTACTGTGCATCGGCGGCTCATGCAGCGGCGGGAACTCGCTTCCTGCTATGCCGGCTATTCGCAAACAGCTGATAACGACAGAAAAAAAAGAAAAATTAATAATTTTAACAAATATCATGATATAGATTAACTCGTTTTTATTCCGTTTAATTGACTTAAGCAGAAATTTAAGATGAAAATCAAAGTTGGTATAGTATTGAACTAATAATATTGAAGTATTAACATGTGTAACTAGGTTTTGAAATATTAAGATGTATAAGATAGAAGAAAGTTTTGGGATTGGCACATCCAACTAGTTTAATATGTAAATTCTTTCACTTTTGCAAACGGTTCTAAAAATGAAACTATCTTCATATGTAAAAACTGTAACCAAAATAAAAAAAGTACTAACCCACAACATTAGATATTGATGTTGTGTATCCTATGTAAAAATAAAAAAAAATAAATAACAATATTTAAATGCTAGCAAGAAATCTGAAAAGATTAGGTAGGTAATATATACATAGGTTTAACATTATCATTCTCGTTTCTTTTCGTGATCAGTTATAAATAATAAGTAAGTTATAAATAAGTAATTATAAATAAGTTCCTTAAAAAAATTGTCACACAAACTTCCAATAAAGAAACACTCATTAAAGGCTATGCCGTTAAAGGATGCAAGATTTTATTAACCCGTAATCGGAAACGTGTAAATCCCGCGCTCAAACAAAACACTTAATAATTTACCAAATAGTGAATCTTTAATAGTAATGCATTAACAGGACCAATTTTTACTTTCTTCTATCTTCAATAGAAGAAAGTATTGTAATCGAAATTTTTTTCGACTAAAGGTTTTCGACGGATTTGCATGTTTTAGGGGTCAGAGATTCCAAAAAACATGTTTATAGAAAATGTCTGTGTGTCCGTCCGTCTGTCTGTCGCCATTGTACCATCAAAAAGTGTATGAAGTTATGTATAGAATTAAACCAAAATTTTATTATAAGTTTTTGGTTATGGCAAGCAGGTCCTCCCGGAATTTGGAAAAAATTCGCCGGTAGGGGGCGCTGATATAACAATTTTTGTGCGATTTTGAATATTGTACCATCCAAAAGTGTATGGAGTTATGCATATAATTGAACCAAATTTTTAGTTTAAGTTTTTGGATATGACAAGCAGGTCCTCCCTGAATTTGGAAAAAGTTCGCCGGTAGGGGGCGCTGTAATAGCGATTTTTGTGCGATTTTAAATATTGTACCGTCCAAAAGTGTATGAAGTTATGCATAGAATTAAACCAAATTTTTATTTTAAGTTTTTGGATATGGCAAGCAGGTCCTTCATGAATTTGCAAAAAATTCGCCGTTAGGGGGCGCTGTAATAGCGATTTTTGTGCGATTTTGAATATTGCACCATCGAAAAGTGTATGAAGTTATGCATAGAATTGAACAAAAAAAAATTAAGTTCTTGGCTATGGCAAGGAGGTCCTCCCTTAATTTGTAAAAAAATCGCTCGTAGAGGGCGCTGTAATAGCGATTTTTGTACAATTTTTGTGCCATTTTTAATATTGTATCGCCGAAAAGTGTATGAAGTTATGCATAGAATTGAACCAAATTTTATGTGTTTATTTTTGGTCATGTCACGAAGGTCCTCCCTGAATTTGGAAAAATTCTGCCGGAAGGGGGCACTATAATTGCGATGTCTGAACCATTTTCATTATTGTACCATCGAAAAGCGTATGAAGTTATCCATATAATTGAACCAAATTTTTTGTGCATGTTTCTGGCTATGGCAAACAAGTCCTCCCTGAACTTGAAAAAATTCCGAAAGAAGGGGGCGCTATAATTCCGATCTCTGTGCCATTTTCATTATTGTACCATCGAACAGCGTATAAAATTATGCATACAATTGAACCAAAATGTTTGTGCGTGTTTTTGGCTTTGGTCAACAGGTTCTGCTTGAATTTGGAAATATTGCGCGGTAAAAAGGCTCCGTGCTAGCGATTTTTGTATACTTTTCTTGATTTTTCGTAGTTCTATTGTGCCGGAACTCGCTTCCTGCTAAGACGGCTATTCGCAAACAGCTGATAACGATAGAATAAGGAAACATTAATAATTTTAACAAATATCATGATATAGATTAACTCGTTTTTAGTTCATTTAATTGACTGAAGCAGGAATTTAAGATGAAAATCAAAGTTGGTATAATATTGAAGTATTAACATGTGTAACTAGGTTTTGAAATATTAAGATGTATAAGATAGAAGAAAGTTTTGGGATTGGCACATCCAACTAGTTTAATATAACAGCATAAAAATAAGTTTGGAATGTCAGAGAGAGAAAATATTAAGGGCAGATATGTAGACGCAAACATCTCTCAGATGTACGTTTCCGGTTAAGGGTTAAACGCAAGAAGAATGTGGAATCGGGTGAATTTTTTGACATTCACTTGGACTATTTTGAGCTTAGTCGGGCCCTAAAGAGTAAAAAATAAGTTTTTTTTTTAATTAGCAGTAACAGAAGTGCCCTAGGGTAAAGATGGGGAGCCTGCATTTCAGTTGGCGGGTAGTAACCACTATGCATGAATAATAATCTTCCCCTTCTTATTCAATGACAGAAATTCTGTTTGTAACTAAGATATATTAGGAGAAAGAAAGGCAGCACTATCTACAGATTGCTATTCTGAAGTGATGGTGATAACTGACATGTGAGAGGGAGAGTTGTAGACCTACGGGTGGTCGATATGCATACCCTAACTCATGCAACTACTCTTCGGCCCGCACCGTTATACAGTCATACTGTTCGTGAGAAATTTCATCATGAGTTTTAACTTAAAAAAGAATTGAGTTAGGAGAGATTCATGAACTATTTACTAGCACGGTATTTTATCACAGCCTTTTTCAAAAGTGGTTATCGATTTATACATTTAACTATGCAAACACGTATCCAATAATTTAGGTACACAGAATCTCTATAATAATAGCCTAAGTCATGTGATTGTCATCAATAATTCCGGGCTGATCGCTTCACTTTTTAAATGCCAAACGGCCATTCCTGTACTTTTATGTTAGTTGGACTCAGGTGATACATCGCCATAATTTTATTTAAAATATAAACCTATCACCCATTTCATTTAAAATACATAACTTTCATTTCAAACACATAAATTTAAAATACATATATCGGATACATTTAAAATACACATATTTCATTCACCTCATTTAAAATGCAATAAATAAATAGATAAATAAATAAAGGTATTTTTTCCAGTATAGGTCCTTGGCCAGAAACAAATATCGACATCGTATTTTCCGGCTATATCCTATTTCATATACATAAGAAATTTTTTCCATATGTGTACAATTTATTTAATCTAAAGAGCCAATATTATTTTTATATAGAAGCAGAAGTAATTTGAATACTTCTTTGTTATCCCGTCGACCAATTTCGCCAAATTATATAAATCGTCAAACCACTCACCAAATTATACAAATTGACATAATTTTTATTGTAAGTAACGAAAGAACAAATAAATTAGTATAACATTAATAAAAATACAAATAAAACGTCAAAATAAAAATCACTTGATGAAGTAAACACGTGTAACTTACTTAAATTCAAGTGAATGTTGCATTTACGATCATCCATTATTGGCATTTAATCTTGTAGTTTGGCGATAGAGTTTTGTTCGACGGGATAACTAAGTAGTGCCCATTTAATCTTATAGTTCGGCGATGGATTTTTGGTCGACGGGATAACCAAGTAGTACCGTAATTTGTATATACACAAATAGTGTATATATATGTATAAATAAAATGTTTATATGCAAATAAATACATATAAACAAAAATAAAATTCCCCAAATTTGTTTTCATAGCTATTTACATATTTTGCCAACGTATTTCACTTTTTGAAGCCCCAATTGCGCCAAGATTTAAAAAAAAAGGCCAAGGCCCCTGTAGTAGAAAAGTACTTAAATAAATAATTAACCGTAACCATAATAACATAAACTAAAATATTTCATTTCAACATCAAAGTATAGTTTCTAATTTACATTCAAATAAATATATATTCTAAGATAAGTTCAATTGAAATTTGGTTGACATCTTACTATCTCACTTCATAAGGTAAACAAACACAAGAGATTCATTCGTCATGAACCGTAGAATATATTAAACCATGAAGTTAATCATTCGCAAAGCATGTTCGCCAAGAATGAATGGACAATTTTCTTATGAAGCCATAGTAGGTAAATTGGCGGCTCTAACGTTTGTTTACGGATTACATTCACGAGGGATTTATTTTGCTATTTCTCTTATTTACCTTACTTTAGTGTCATATTATTAAACTCAGAACTCAAATTTATAAAAACAAAAGTATATATATTGATTATTTACTTATTAAGTAGTGAAAAAAAATTATAAATGCATGATTTGAAAATTTTAAATTAATTTATTAATACTAAAAAATAAAATTGAAGTAACAACGTGTTTAAGTGAAATTAATTTAATTTAGATAACTAGGGGGCTTTGCCCCCTACGAGCTACGCTCGCCAACCTCCGTTCAGGCACACCAAAATCCAAAAAGCACGCTAATTGCACGCATTTGATCGGCTTTAAAAATAGTGAATTAAAATAATAATAATAAAAAAAAAACAGTAGCGATCTTTCTGTAAACGGGTTTCCATTCGTTTTTCTTGGATTGGGGATTTTTAAGACCAAATATGTTGCTGTTAAGAGATACAATGGCTGTTTTCGTATTTAATTAAACACATTAGTTATTTGAAAATAAGCTAATGTAAAATGAATTAAGTAAACAGTGTCATTGTCTCCCGGTATTTTTTAGCAGCGCTATAAGATAGTTCTTTTAAATAATTCATTTTAAATGTATCGTTTCAAATCTGACGTAATTTACACCAAACTTTTATTTCTCTTATTAATATTCACGTAAAAATACTTTTGTTGTTAGAAGGAAATATTATTTGCGCTGTCTTCGAATTCACGATAATAGTTGAAAAGATTATCTCAAAATATCTCGCGCACATATATTTTTCAATTTAAATTGTTTTACCATATTTTTTGGGCATTTTAAATATGACGTAAAATTCAAGTGTAAATATGGTTCTTATGACGTAATTTTCCTGCTTTTAACATGTAATCATTTAATTCTAATTTTAAAGTTTTTTTTTCTGGTTGTAATAGTCACGTGTAAATAAATTTTTAATTTGAAGAAATATTTGATATGATAATTTGTTTCGCTGTTTATACAATTGGCAACAGTTTAAATTAATGACATTTTCTAAAATTTGTAAAAAACATCTCTCGAAATGCTGAAAATTTGAATTAAAAATAGAAATAAAACCTCAAAAAATGCGTCAAATAAGAAAAATAAATGCAATCTGCGCATTGGGAACTTATAACGTATAAAATGATCTAAAAATGATTAAATTCTCATGCATAGTTTTTGCTCAAATAAAACTTTTTTAATGAAACGACTTTGTCCAACTTTAGCATTAAATATCTCTTAAAATAATTCTTCGATTTGAAAACTGTCTGCATCAGCGTGTTTATCAAACATTTTTCTATAATACCACCGATTTTCATATTTTTGTATGCAACAGTTTTCATAATATTAACGATGAAAGGCCATGCTTAAGCATTCAAATTGGATGCGGATCAACCCGGAATATCTACGCAGATGTTCATTGGTCCATTTCCAAATCAAAACCTTTTTTTATATATAGAAGGATTTATGAACAAATCTAAGTTTAAACACTTCAATTTTCACTCATTTTTACTGCGAAAGGAATTAAGTAGCATTTGTCAAAAAAGTCGAAATATGGATAACAGAGAAAAAAGATATGAAATGTTATCAAGATCACAAAGAATTCTTGATTTCTCTATCAGAATCTTTGGATTTGGGGAAGGATTAAGTAAGTAAATTAGTTTAAGAATGAAAGTAACATGATGCAATGCTTAGCGTACATTTAAGGGAGACCAAATTGGTCGCCAGAGGCGGCTAGTATAAATAATATGAGTCTACGTAATCTGATTAAAAAAATGTAGACGAAGATTTAGAGTAGATGGCAAAGTCTAAGAATAAAGTGGGATAGTAAAGTCACTTAACTGATTCTATTTAGAGAGAATACAGTACTGCATTAAGAATTTTTTGGGCAAATATTCAGCCTTGGATCACTTTTTATGGATCCCACATATTTCATTGACATCTCTTTATTAAATCTATCAAACAAAATTCGAATAGCATTGCTTTTCTGTGTAATTAAAGGATGCAAGATTTTATTAAACACAAGAAGAGAATTTTTTTTTTTTTTTTTTTATTTGCTTAGGCAAGCTAGAGCTAAATCGGGGTCTGAAGAAAAAAATGGAGTATCTATTTGGAATTAAAGCAAAATACAGCAACAAAAATGTCATAGGGCAGAGGTGATGAGGCTACGTGCCAGTAAACTGATTGACACCACTATTTCTGAATATTAGTCTCTAATGACAAGAATTCTGTTATTAAATAACATTAAGATTATTATTCAGAAGTATTTGTGACAATTGGTATATAAATTTATCGTGATCGTATGCCATCCCGGTCATGTGGATGGAAGGAGGAATCCAACCCAACAGAATCGATAACCTAGACTCTCACATGTCGACTTGTTTACCATAACCTGTACAACTCTTAGCTCATATAGTAATACAATCATAATGATCATCATAAATTTCACCATGAGTGTACCTTATTTAAATATATATATATTAGAAGTATTTCATATATTTACTTAGCATGGCATTTTACCTATAGAGCATTTTTCTTTTTAAATTTTAGTATGCAAACACAATTGTCCATAGAAAAATTATTTTTAGTAATTTACAGTAAGATAAAATAGATGCAATAAATTAAGATAGTAAAGTCACTTAAAGTATATACCGGATGAGCCAAAAGTTCGTTAAAACTTTGAAAAGTCATAAAAAAAGGAAGAAATTATGATAAGGGAGTGCGGTTTGCAAGAAAGAGCTCACAAGGTAGTCGGATTTGTTTGAGAAGCAAAAAAAAATTAGCTAAAAAATCACACACAGAGAGCGCTGACGACCCGAAACACAATGAACCGGCCAACAATATGCTCCATTAATTTGTTTTCCAATAACAAATGTTCAACATGACCTCCAGAACATTCTACGACACAACTGTTGTCCTGTTCATTGTGTTTCGGGTCGTCAGGGCCCTCTACATGTCATTTTAACTTATGGCTCACACGGTACATAGGAAAACTACAATACTACGTTGAGCACATTTTCAGAGTTTGATCCCATGTTGTCTCATAGATCAAAGGCATCTTTTAAAGCTATTTTCTGTTTCATTTTTGTTCAGAAACTCATGAAATTTGGAGATGTACTTATTCAAAAACTATGTAATGGAATTGCGTTTTCCATTTTTTGGTAAAGGCTAGATCTTTCAAAGAATACTGTCAAAGTGGGCATTTTGAATCAAATTTTTGGTCGCGAAACGGAAAAGGAGAAAAAGCACATAGTCATGGGACAAAAATCGCATGAGTAATATTTTTATCAAAAGCAGAAATTTTCAATGCATTACAACAATTAAATTTCTGTTTTATTAGAAAAGGCATTTTTTTAAGTTTACTTGGACTATCCTGATTTAATAAATAAGAGAAATATGAAACAGTATTTGGTGATAACTTTGAAGGGCAACGAGATAGTCTCGCCGCAGGCACCCACTTGTAAGTGAGACCTAAAAGGTAATTTTTAAGAGGTGCAAAAATAATTATAAAACTAGTTATAGTACGAACGCACCTCATTTGCCACGTTTGCAAAGCAATTTCCAACTTGTTTAAGTTTACTTGGACTATCCTGATTTGAAAAATAAGAGAAACATGAAAACGTGTTTGGTGACAACTTTGAAGGGGTCAGCACTGAAGGATAGTCACCACTTAAGCACCCACTTGTAAGTGGGACCTAAAGAGTATTTTTTAAGAGAAAAATACTGCAACAAAAAGTCATAGAGTGAATCTGCATAACAGCAAACCGATTATCGCCACATATTTGTCTTATTTAACGATAAAAATTTATTAAATTAGGTGAATATTGCTACTCGAAAATAGTGGTGACAATTGGCATCTGAGTTTGCCTACTATAATGCACTCATTACAATATAACATTAGCAGGGCAAGACTGCATAGATGTTTTGTATGATGCACTGTAGACGTTAGAAGGCGACGTCGCATAGATGTCACAAAGCGATATCTCACAGATATTTTGTGGAATGCCCTGTAGACGTTTCAACGCGACGCTGTTGGTCACGGACATTCGGCTGTCGTCAGGAAATCTGTGAGATGATCAGTGGTACATCATAACGTCACTATGCAACGGCCTAGAGATTAAAGTGTTCTGTGTGGGAATTTGCTAACCCTTCAACGGAAGAAAAAAGGCGAAAAAAACAAATAATAAATAGCCCAGTGGTTAGGGGGTTGAACTCGGAATTAATTAGGGGAAAGCTGGAAATTGTTATAATCCCTTTTGTTTAGGTCTAGAATTAATATGCTATGTTTTCCCCCTCGTACTAGGTGAGCGTTAGGAAATATGTATATAGTTATCTTAACAATATCTCAAATTGCGGCCTTAATATTGAACAAAAATATTAAGTGTAGATACTCATTTTACTCAGAATTTTAGGCTCTATAACTTTTGTACTAACAATGTTTTTGATAGAATTAGCTATTTTGAGATATTGTTAAGTTAATTTGGTCTCTCCTGGGTTCAAGCTCTTGATTTGAAAAATTTTGAAATAGAATTGCGACCTTAATGTTGAACAAAAATATTTATGATGGTACTCATTTTATTCAGAATTTTAAGCTCTACAACATTTGTATTGACAATGTTTTTTTTTTTTTTTTTTATAGAGTTAGCCGTTTTGAGATATTGTTAAGGAAACTAAAAAAACGCGTTTTTCGAAAATAAATATGTACATATTTTCTAACATTCACCCAAGTACGAGGAAGAAAACATAGTACGTTCATTTTAGACCTAAACTGAAGGGATTAAAACAATTTCCAGTTTTCTCCTAATTAATTCTGAGGTCATCCCCCTGATGATGGGTCTAAAACTTTGAAGTAGAATTGTGACCTTAATATTCAACATAAGTATTGAGTGTAGGTACTCATTTTACCTAGAATTTTCAGCTCTACAACATTTGTGCTGACAATGTTTTTGACAGAGTTAGCTGTTTTGAGATATAGTTATGGTATGCAAAAAAAACGTGTTTTTTTACTATAATTCTATACATATTTCCTAACGCTCACCTAGTACGAGGGTAAAACATAGCATATTCATTCTAGACCTAAACAGAAGGGATTAAAACAATTTCCAGCTTTCCCCTAATTAATTTCGAATTCGGCCTTTTTTTGCTCCCCTACCACTGGGCTAAAAAGAAAGAATTGGTAAAAAGGTTATTTTTTAAAAAATAACTAAAATAAAGGCATTAATATATTAGTTAATTCTTTGTGCTCATAATGCATGCATATGCAACTTCATTTAATGTTACCTCCGTTTTTTGGGGGTTTTGTTTGTGTGTGTGTGTTTTCTTTTCCTTTGCAGTGTTGTTAACTCCAGCTTGAGTATTTATTCCAATAGCCAATATATTGTACAGAAATTGCAACACATTTGTTTTAATATATTCTAGTATAAATAAAGGAAATAATTGATATTAAAAATAATAATAGTATTTATAAATCTTTTAACTTTATTAGCATATTTGTTTTTCATGTTACATATCTAAATCAAACAAATTTTGTAATTTACCTTCATAATATTATTTCTGCATATTCATATAAAAATAAATACCATTGCGTACCTATTAAATACAAATAACATAATATTTTATGTGAACAGCTGCTATATCATTTTTTAAATTTTGCGCTATTTCTTTACGAAGCTTTAAAGGGTAAAATGAGAGAAATAAAAGAAAGTCTTAAGCCAGCACACTCATTTTGCGTTGGTTTTTATGAAAGCAACGATGATAAAAACTATCATGTTACATATTCATGCAGTTCTACAATTTACAGAGGTTGCTTACAAATATTGACAAAGATTTTAACAATGTATTAAGTCACTATAAAGTAAAAGGGGGAGGGAGTATTTACAACCAAATAATAAAACACGAAAGAAAAATCATGCATCAGGCTTTTTAAACTCGTTGAATCACCAACCTATTTTTTAGAAATTGGTGATAGTAAACAAATATCTCATTTAATAAATGAGATATTTGTTTATAGTTTATTCAGAGTACTCATACATAACTCAGAAAAAATCCATTTGCAACAATTTCTATACATGTCCGGTTATGTCTGAGAATTCTTTTGTGGAGCCCTGTGTAAGATGTATAGAATTTATACACACCACGCTTTCTTCTAATCACGGAAAATTTCCTGGCAGCAGTTATTTTCGTTATCTGAAGAATGTTTTCTCTGTTACAAGAAAGAAAATATCTGCAATCGATGAAACTTTCGTGCATTTTTTCCATTATAGGAAAGAAATTTCCATTGTTTGTTGAAATGTCGGTTTGAAAAAAAATCTCTTGGCTGTCATTAGAGTTGAATCAGGGACTTTACTTCTTACAAGGAAGGTCTCCATACGGGCATACTCCGAAAAATCTAAAAAAATTATAGAATGTTTTTCTCATGAGGATAGATATGTTTATAAAAAATTTCGGCGGAAACTCGATAGAGCGTACGTAAAAAAATAATAAAAGTTTCATTATTTGGCGATTTATCACCGGTTGGAGATGGAATAAAATTTAAAAAAAAAATACTTTTTTTTATCTGAAATACTCTTTGAGGTAAAAATGTTTCACGTTGAACTTGTTTAAATAAATTTAATTTAAATAACTTTAGTTTTGCCATCTATATATTTATAATGGAAGTTAACCATGAAATTTTATATGAATTAAAACAAAATTTAAATTAATTAAAATTGCTTCAATCTCAAAATTAAGTCCAATTGAGCTCTGTCGATTCAATTTTGTTGCCATGGAAACAAAAACTTCTCTGACATTGAAATGTATAACTGCAGCATTCTTCATCTGGCCTTGATTTTTAATACATATATTTTTAATGCATGTATTATATTTAATACAATTTTCAGCATATGAAAATATATTTTTCAATATGAAAATATTTTTTATATATGAAATCATTTTTACAGTGATAAAATTAAATAACTGCAGCAGCAAGCAACTTAAATATGCAATACAAGAAATATATGTATTAAATTCTCTCATTGTTTCAGTTTAAATTAATTAAATAATATTTACACGTATTCTAAAAACCAATTAACACGCAATTTTCAGATGCATTAAAATCGTTTGCTTTTGGCGAGGAAAAGAGCTGCTCGCAAAATCGCGTGACGCTTTCGTCTTTTCGCGCCAAATACTCGAAAGACTTTCTACTGTATTTCCGCCGCTAAATTTGACAGATCTTTTATTACATACATAAGTAGTTTAATTAGGATTTTTTCAAAATATTCTGAATATGCCCGGTAAGGAGATCTTCCTTGTTAGACTTGAGTATCTTATCCGTTGAGCCAATGTTCGGTTTCTCAGGTGAAGTTCAAAATGAAGGCAGAAGATTTCTTCAATTGAGGACTTGGGTAAGGTTTGATAAATTTGTTACTTTAGCTGGCAATTTAAAAGTTAATTTCAGCAAAATTTCATCGTTATGCTATAACGGTTGGGGTTTTAACACTCGTAAAACACTATTGTTCTACGAGTGTTAAAAAAATATAAAGCATGAATATTGTATTTTACATTATATTCAAGAAGAAATGTTTGCTTTTTTGTGTAAAATCTATTCCCTCCCCCTTATTTGAGTATTATACAGGGTGTTTATAAGGTCCCAGACCAATTTTATTGTTTAATAACTCATAAAATAATAAAGATAGATTAAAATTAATAACATAAATGGTTAGATAGACTCAAAAAGTTTCATGACCCTTGTCAATGAACTTCCACGTGTGCCCCCTTTCGTCGCACGGAGAATATCAAGTCGATAGTCAATTTCACGCCAGGTAGCGGCTAGCCTCTGTGGATGCCGACATGCTTGCCGCTACCTAGCGTGAAATTGACTATCGACTTGATATTCTCCGTGCGACGAAAGGGGGCACACGTGGAAGTTCATTGACAAGGGTCATGAAACTTTTTGTGTCTATCTAACCATTTATGTTATTAATTTTAATCTATCTTTATTATTTTATGAGTTATTAAACATCAAAATGGGTCCGGGACTTTATAAACACCCTGTATATTTTTTAAATGTGTCCATTTAGAATATATTTTAAGTGCGAATATTTTAGTATAACTTTAAAACATAAATTGCAAATGATGAATGAGAAAATTAATTGTTAAGTTTTTAAATTCGAAAGCATTATTTCTGTTTGTTTGTTCTTAAATAAAATAAAAATTTTAATTTATTGAATTTTCGAAATTTTATTTTTAAAATGAATTGCAAATTTAGCATTAATAAAGTCAATACGCATGCGTGCAAGGAATAAATGGATTTTCTTCCTATTTTTTTTTTACTTTCAGGACTTTCGTCCAAGGCATACCACTGGTGCGTGTAATGGAAACTTCTACCACATTATTTTTGTGTGTTATCTATCCTATTGACAACAAAAGTGAGCATCTCCGTTAAAAGTTTCATTAAAATATACTTCAGTTTACTGAAAGTGATGACCATCAACCCATGTTCGGTTAGGGTAGAACACCTTGCATTTGTCCCTCAATAAGTCGATGGCGACCCAATGTCCTATGGTAATGATTGCTCATCTTGATGGATACTATCACCCGTCTTATTTTGTAAAAACAATTTAGAATCACCCTGTATATGTACAGCCCCATATCTCACACACAAATTTCTGCAGCTTCCCATGCCCGCAAGTGGTACTTTTAAACTCAATCCACAACAGAAGGAAGGGCATGTGATTAAGAATTTTCACATCCAGAAGCATTGGTAAAAAAACAGCACATCTGGGAACATCAGAGCTTTGTCCTATGTCCAACATACCTACAATTCTCTGGTACACTTGATGCTCCAGGAGTACTTGGAGATATGATAACTGGTTCATGTAGCATAGAGTTTCCTGTCGTATTGACACTATTGTACAGTGGTGTATTTGGGGTGCAGGTAGAGTGACACATACTGGGTGATGCTCTTTCTCTACAACTACATGTCACGACAACAATATGTTCGTCCATGCCAGTTCCCCTGACACATTGCATATAACGGCTCTTCAAAGATTTGACTGGCGAAGTGACTTAACATAAGGCATGTTTGTTTTATAACCCACACACAAAAAGTTTCTCACCAGTATGAATTAACAGTTGCCTGCTTAATCACCCTTTTGAATAGGTTTCTTGTTTTATATCACAAACAAAAGGCTTCTCACTATTGTGAATTAACTGATGTTTGCTTAAATTACCCTTATGAGAGAACTTTTTATTGCATATCTCACACTCAAATGGTTTCTCACCAGTATGAATTAACAGATGCCCTCTCAGGCTACTCTTGAGAGAAAATTTCTTTTTGCAAACATCACACACAAAAGGTTTATCACCAGTATGAATTAACAGATGCCTGCTTAAATCACTATTATGAGAAAATTTATTATTACATATCTCGCATAGGAAAGGTTTCTCACCACTGTGAATTAACAGATGGCTGCGTAAATGACCCTTATGAGAGAATTTCTTGTTGCATATTTCACACAGAAAAGGTTTCTCACCTGTGTGAATTAACAGATGTTGACTTAAATGACCCTTTTGAGAGAACTTCGTATTGCATACCTCACATACAAAAGATTTTTCAACTATATGAATTAAGAGATGGCTACTGAGACTACTCTTTTGAGAGAATTTCTTGTTGCATATCTCACACACAAAAGGTTTCTCACCAGTATGAATCAACAGATGGCTGCTTAAATGGCTCTTTCGAGAGAATTTCTTGTTGCATATCTCACAGACAAAAGGCTTCTCTCCAGTATGAATTAACAGGTGTGTGCTTAAATTACTCTTTACAGAGAAACTTTTGTTGCATATCTTACACACAAAAGGTTTCTCACCAGTATGAATTAAGAGATGTCTACTAAAACCACTCTTATCAGAAAATTTCTTTTTACAAATATCACACATAAAAGGTTTCTCACCAGTATGAATTAACAGATGTCTGCTTAAATTACTCTTTTCGGAGAAAAATTTGTTGCATATCTCACACACAAAAGGTGTCTTACCAGTATGAATTAACAGGTGTCTGCTTAAATCCCTCGTACGGGAAAATTTCTTATTACATATTTCGCATAGGAAAGGTTTTTCCACACTGTGAATTGACAGGTGTCTGCTTAAATTACTCTTTTCAGAGAAACTTTTGTTGCATATTTCACACACAAAAGGTTTCTCACCCGTATGAATAAACATGTGTCTGCTTAAATCCCTCTTACGATAAAATTTCTTGTTGCATATCTCACACACAAAAAGTTTCTCACCAGTATGAATTAAGAGATGACTTCTTAAATTACTCTTTTGTGAAAAACTCTTGTTGCATGTCTCACACACAAAATATTTTCCATGCTGTGAGCTAGAAGCTGTATTTCTAAAAACATCT
Source organism: Maratus speciosus (assembly GCA_963932465.1). Classification (NCBI taxonomy): domain Eukaryota; kingdom Metazoa; phylum Arthropoda; class Arachnida; order Araneae; family Salticidae; genus Maratus; species Maratus speciosus. The sequence goes on from OZ010786.1 coordinate 680,206,894, forward strand.
TGCAAAGAAATATTTTGCTGCATATTTGAGACTTTAAAGATAGTTTTGAGTGATTCGATGCATATCTAACTTTACAGCTTTATGAATCTGCAATAAATAGAAATAAGTTAATCACTTTTCATGATTCATTAAAAAACAATATAAGAAAAAATAAATATATTATGAAAAATTAAAGTCAATGTAGAAAACCAAATTGAAATAAAATTTCCATCATAGTATTAAAAACTACAATAGAAACCTAATTATCCGATTCCTGGAAAACTAAAGGAGCATCAGATGCATTTCATAATTGTATAATGATTAAGCTATAAATAAAATTATAACAAGTACAATAAATAGCTACCATCATAAAACAAATAATTTATCATAAAGAAAATATTAAACAATTAAAAGTTATAAATAAATATTATAAATAAAACTAAAGCATATATTTACAAATAAAACATTTTAAATAGCATTTATAAATGATAAATAAAGCAAATTTTAGGATGAAATTCTATAATATCATATCATCAATGAAAAGAATGATATATTTCATAAGCAATGCTGGAAAAACAAATTATTTTTGTGGCAAGGGCAATATACAAATGAGTTTAGTCGAAATTCCTCCAAAAGTATAAATTTTTTCAATCTAATGTAAAGGATTATTAGGAGAAAATTTTACACTACTAATTCAAGTTATATTGCATGGTAATAAATTAATCACTGATTAGGTTTTTTACCAGGTTTAAAGACCTACATTATTTATAATTGGTAAAACAAAAGAAATTTACCTCTGCAGTTTGAAATACAGCTTACTTGGTTATACATTCTTAGGTCAGTCTATGAAAATTGGATGATGGAATGCGTGAAGAGTATCATTAAATCAAGTTATAATAGAGAATTTTATAATAAAGTTTGTAGCGAGTATAACAGTTACAATAGAAAATAGAACATCAGATGGGAGGAAAAAATCACACAAATAGCACATTTTATTCAAAAACAAATTAACCAATAAATCATCCAGTATGTTAAATAAAAATTATGAAAACAGCGATATTTTAAATAATGGTGTTGCATTTATAATATGCATCTAGAATCTGTATAAAAATGACTGTTTAAGAGCAAGATGTAGAATTCACTATGAAAGTGCAGAAGTAGAATCGAAATAACCAATTTAGTATAGCGACTTTCAAGCGAGACAAGACAGTTTGGTCTCAAATATCTTATGTTAAAATTACCTCATATTTCAAGGACAGGATTAAATAATGATATTTTCACAGCTAATGCCTTTTGCAATACTATTCTAATAGTCTATATTTAATAAAAGTGGATGTGTAAAAGAAAATCACACTAAAAGCATTTAAATAGGAATCATATAAACATCACAAATAAGTTGATTTTTCTACAAAATAATAATTTCAGATTCAATTTACTCAATTCAGTGTATCCAGTGATAGCATCTTATCACTGAGCACGTGTATTACCTACCTTACATTTATAAAAGACAAGTATGCTATAACATTACACTTAAAGAATAAACATGTTCATGGAATTGAATGATGAGTCCCCATTGCAGGAGATTTAATGAGTTCAGTTATTTTAATTCTGTTTTACTAAAATTGAAAATGTAATTGATAAAAAATATCAAATCAGATTGTTTTTAGTTTAACAAATATATGTATTTATTTTCCCATCACTTAATGTCTTCTAATAATATTCTTTATTAACATACTGCTTTATATTTTCCCATTTACTGTTAATTTCTTTAGTTTCTAACTGTATATTCTTCATATGATAATTGAAATGATGAAATAAGCTTGAGAAATAGTAAACCTGAATTTAATTACATAAATTTTTATTCAAATTTCTAACAAGGCATAAGACTAACAGAGTGAGAAAGTAACCTACAGAGAAGTTTTCATTCTCTTGGTTTTACGCCTTGTTAGCAATGTGAATAAAAATTTCACATAATGAAATTCAGATGCATATTCTTCTTTTAATTTTTTCCAAAAATCTTTTTCTGTTTAATTTTAGAGCATCATTGAGTGTTACATTTTTATTTTTAAACTATGAATGAGTTTCCTAGAAATTTCAAAACTGTTCACACATCTTCCTCAGAAGGTTTAATTTTGTCCCATTTGAGTCATCTCTTTTCAGATAGAAGAGTCTTTCTACATGGATGATTCCATGACTATTTTCATTATAGTATTTATAGACTCACAGTTACCAAATTTATTAAATATATACAAGTTGGTCACAAACACTTTACATAAAAGTTCCCTCATATTCCCCCTGCTAGTTAAAAATTTTCCGGTACTGAGTATTTTCTTCGAAATAACAACACTCCTAGGAACAAACGTAGTTTTGCAAGAAGGTAATAATAAAAAATATATAATATCTTTCCAATGTAAACAGAATCATGAGTCATGTAAAAATGATTTCGTTTTTGAAGCTTTACTTAAAACTATATATTTTTTAAAGCAGCAGCTGAACAAAGATGATTACCAGTTTAATATATTTTCTGAGTACGTCAAAAGAAAGAACAAATCAAACTACATTATGAACATTTACAAAAAAAAAATACCGCGATTGTTGTCAATATTTCACCGTATTCATAAAAACAACATGTAAACAAGTGGGTAAGTGTGATCACAGATAGCACAGAGGGTTTTGTTTAATATTCATTTCAAAACACTTTATCCTTTTGAAAAATCTGTTAGTTCCACATTTCGCAACCAGGGGCGCACTCTATTCTAAACAAATCTCTATCCGAACGAAACTCCGTTTTACATACTATCCGTATATATATCAATCGAAGTGATTGGGCCCATAGCACCCGAGATAAATAGGCGCCCCTGGCGGTAAAAAGTGGAACTCAAATATGTAAGGCTATGGTGCATAATATGAAAGATTGGTCAAAGGGGTGTCGGCAAAAGTTGGAAAAGTGCTCCCCGGGTGAAAAGGGCGGAGGTTAGAAAAATTGCTTAAAATATACGTTAGACCACGGAGGAGTAAATAATATAAGACTTTTTGAAAATTTTATGATTTGCCGTGTGGTCGAGGTATTCAGCTATACGTATGCAAAAATTCATGTCTCCAACTTAATTAGGGGCTCTCTTAGAAAGAATTGCTTAAAATACATATGTGGTAGCACAAAGGGTTAAACGTAAGACTTTTTCAAGATTTTATAATTTGTCGCCTGGTCTCAGGTGTTCTGCTATAATAAGAATGCAAAATTTCAAATCTCCAATGTAATAAGGGGCTCAGTTAGGAAGAATTGCTTAAAACAGGAATGTGGGAGCCCAAAGGGTTAAATGTACGACTTTTTCAAATTTTTATGATTTGTCGCAGGATGGTGTTCAGCTAGTATGCAAAATTTCACGCCTCCAACCTAAATAGAGTGTCACTTAGAAAGAATTGTTTAAAATACACATGTAGGAACCCAAAAGCTTAAATGTACGACTTTTTCAAAATTTTATGATTTGCCGTTTGATGTGTGATGCTCAGCTATAAGTATGCAGAATTTCACGCCTTCAACCTAATTAGGGGCTCACTTAGAAAGAATTATTTAAAATACACATGTGGGAGCCCAAGGGGTTAAATACACGGCTTTTCAAAATTTTATGGTTTGTTATTTGATGCAAGGTGCTCAGCTATAAGTATGCAAAATTTCACGCCTCCAACCTAATTAGGAGCTCACTTAAAAAGAATTGTTTAAAGTACACATGTGGGAACCCAAAAGGTTAAATGTACGACTTTTTCAAAATTTTATGGTTTGTCATTTGATGTGAGGTGTTCAGCTATAATTATGCAAAATTTCACACCTTCAACCTAAATAGGGGCTCACTTAAAAAGAATTGTTTAAAATACACTTGTGGGAGCCCAAAGGATTAAATGTACGACTTTTTGAAAATTTATGATTTGTCGTTTGATGTGAGGTATTCAACTATAAGTATGCAAAATTTCACGCCTCCAACCTAATTAGGGTTCACTTAGAAAGAATTGTTTAAAATACACATGTGGGAGCCCAAAGGGTTAAATGTACGACTTTTTCAAATTTTTATGATTTGTCGTTTGATGTGGGGTATTCAGCTATAATTATGCAAAATTTCCCACCTCCAACCTAAATAGGGGCTCACTTAAAAAGAATTGTTTAGAATACACATCTGGGAGCCCAAAGGGTTAAATATACAACTTTTTGAAAATTTTATGATTTGTCGTTTGATGTGAGGTATTCAGCTATAAGTATGCAATATTTCACTCCTCCAACCTAATTAGGGTTCACTTAGAAAGAATTATTTAAAATACACATGTGGGAGCCCAAAGGGTTAAATGTACGACTTTTTCAAAATTTTATAGTTTGTCGTTTTATGTGAGGTGTTCAGCTATAAGTTTGTAAAATTTCACGCCTCCAACCTAATTAGAGGCTCACATAGAAAGAATTGTTTGAAATACACATGGGGGAGCCCAAAGGGTTAAATGTACGACTTTTTCAAAATTTTATGATTTGTCGTTTGATGTGAGGTATTCAGCTATAAGTATGCAAAATTTCACACCTCCAATCTAATTAGAGGTTCACATAGAAAGAATTGTTTAAAATACACATGTGGGAGCCCAAAGGGTTAAATGTTTGACTTTTTCAAAATTTTATGATTTGTCGTTTGATGTGAGGTGTTCAGCTATAAGTATGCAAAATTTCACACCTCCAATCTAATTAGAGGTTCACATAGAAAGAATTGTTTAAAATACACATGTGGGAGCCCAAAGGGTTAAATGTATGACTTTTTCAAAATTTTATGATTTGTCGTTTGATTTGAGGTGTCCATCTATAAGTACGCAAAATTTCATGCCTGCAACCTAATTAGAGGCTCACGTAGAAAGAATTGTTTGAAATACACATGGGGGACCACAAAGGGTTAAATGTACGACTTTTTCAAAATTTTATGATTTGTCGTTTGATGTGAGGTATTCAGCTATAAGTATGCAAAATTTCACACCTCCAATCTAATTAGAGGTTCACATAGAAAGAATTGTTTAAAATACACATGTGGGAGCCCAAAGGGTTAAATGTTTGACTTTTTCAAAATTTTATGATTTGTCGTTTGATGTGAGGTGTTCAGCTATAAGTATGCAAAATTTCACACCTCCAATCTAATTAGAGGTTCACATAGAAAGAATTGTTTAAAATACACATGTGGGAGCCCAAAGGGTTAAATGTTTGACTTTTTCAAAATTTTATGATTTGTCGTTTGATGTGAGGTGTCCATCTATAAGTACGCAAAATTTCACGCCTGCAACCTAATTAGGGACGCACTTAGAAAGAATTGTTTAAAATACACATGTGGGAGCCCAAAGGGTTAAATGTACGACTTTTTCAAAATTTTATAGTTTATCGTTTGATGTGAGGTGTTCAGCTATAAGTTTGTAAAATTTCACTCCTCCAACCTAATTAGAGGCTCACATAGAAAGAATTGTTTGAAATACACATGGGGGAGCCCAAAGGGTTAAATGTACGACTTTTTCAAAATTTTATGATTTGTCCTTTGATGTGAGGTATTCAGCTATAAGTATGCAAAATTTCACGCCTCCACTGTAATTTAAGGTTTACATAGAAAGAATTGTTTAAAATACACATGTGGGAGCCCAAAGGGTTAAATGAATGACTTTTTCAAAATTTTATGATTTGTCGTTTGATCTGAGGTGTCCATCTATAAGTACGCAAAATTTCATGCCTGCAACCTAATTAGGGTTCACTTAGAAAGAATTATTTAAAATACACATGTGGGAGCCCAAAGGGTTAAATGTACGACTTTTTCAAAATTTTATAGTTTGTCGTTTTATGTGAGGTGTTCAGCTATAAGTTTGTAAAATTTCACGCCTCCAACCTAATTAGAGGCTCACATAGAAAGAATTGTTTGAAATACACATGGGGGAGCCCAAAGGGTTAAATGTACGACTTTTTCAAAATTTTATGATTTGTCGTTTGATGTGAGGTATTCAGCTATAAGTATGCAAATTTACCTCCTCCAACCTAATTAGGGTTCACTTAGAAAGAATTGTTTAAAATACACACGTGGGAGCCCAAAGGGTTAAATGTACGACTTTTTCAAAATTTTATGATTTGTCCTTTGATGTGAGGTATTCAGCTATAAGTATGCAAATTTTCACGCCTCCAATGTAATTAGAGGTTCACATAGAAAGAATTGTTTAAAATACACATGTGGGAGCCCAAAGGGTTAAATGTATGACTTTTTCAAAATTTTATGATTTGTCGTTTGATTTGAGGTGTCCATCTATAAGTACGCAAAATTTCATGCCTGCAACCTAATTAGAGGCTCACGTAGAAAGAATTGTTTGAAATACACATGGGGGACCACAAAGGGTTAAATGTACGACTTTTTCAAAATTTTATGATTTGTCGTTTGATGTGAGGTATTCAGCTATAAGTATGCAAAATTTCACACCTCCAATCTAATTAGAGGTTCACATAGAAAGAATTGTTTAAAATACACATGTGGGAGCCCAAAGGGTTAAATGTTTGACTTTTTCAAAATTTTATGATTTGTCGTTTGATGTGAGGTGTTCAGCTATAAGTATGCAAAATTTCACACCTCCAATCTAATTAGAGGTTCACATAGAAAGAATTGTTTAAAATACACATGTGGGAGCCCAAAGGGTTAAATGTTTGACTTTTTCAAAATTTTATGATTTGTCGTTTGATGTGAGGTGTCCATCTATAAGTACGCAAAATTTCACGCCTGCAACCTAATTAGGGACGCACTTAGAAAGAATTGTTTAAAATACACATGTGGGAGCCCAAAGGGTTAAATGTACGACTTTTTCAAAATTTTATAGTTTATCGTTTGATGTGAGGTGTTCAGCTATAAGTTTGTAAAATTTCACTCCTCCAACCTAATTAGAGGCTCACATAGAAAGAATTGTTTGAAATACACATGGGGGAGCCCAAAGGGTTAAATGTACGACTTTTTCAAAATTTTATGATTTGTCCTTTGATGTGAGGTATTCAGCTATAAGTATGCAAAATTTCACGCCTCCACTGTAATTTAAGGTTTACATAGAAAGAATTGTTTAAAATACACATGTGGGAGCCCAAAGGGTTAAATGAATGACTTTTTCAAAATTTTATGATTTGTCGTTTGATCTGAGGTGTCCATCTATAAGTACGCAAAATTTCATGCCTGCAACCTAATTAGGGACTCTCTTAGAAAGAATTGTTTAAAATACACATGTGGGAGCCCAAAGGGTTAAATGTACGACTTTTTCAAAATTTTATAGTTTGTCGTTTTATGTGAGGTGTTCAGCTATAAGTTTGTAAAATTTCACGCCTCCAACCTAATTAGAGGCTCACATAGAAAGAATTGTTTGAAATACACATGGGGGAGCCCAAAGGGTTAAATGTACGACTTTTTCAAAATTTTATGATTTGTCGTTTGATGTGAGGTATTCAGCTATAAGTATGCAAATTTCACTCCTCCAACCTAATTAGGGTTCACTTAGAAAGAATTGTTTAAAATACACACGTGGGAGCCCAAAGGGTTAAATGTACGTCTTTTTCAAAATTTTATGATTTGTCCTTTGATGTGAGGTATTCAGCTATAAGTATGCAAATTTTCACGCCTCCAATGTAATTAGAGGTTCACATAGAAAGAATTGTTTAAAATACACATGTGGGAACCCAAAGGGTTAAATGTATGACTTTTTCAAAATTTTATGATTTGTCGTTTGATTTGAGGTGTCCATCTATAAGTACGCAAAATTTCATGCCTGCAACCTAATTAGAGGCTCACATAGAAAGAATTGTTTGAAATACACATGGGGGACCACAAAGGGTTAAATGTACGACTTTTTCAAAATTTTATGATTTGTCGTTTGATGTGAGGTATTCAGCTATAAGTATGCAAAATTTCACACCTCCAATCTAATTAGAGGTTCACATAGAAAGAATTGTTTAAAATACACATGTGGGAGCCCAAAGGGTTAAATGTTTGACTTTTTCAAAATTTTATGATTTGTCGTTTGATGTGAGGTGTTCAGCTATAAGTATGCAAAATTTCACACCTCCAATCTAATTAGAGGTTCACATAGAAAGAATTGTTTAAAATACACATGTGGGAGCCCAAAGGGTTAAATGTTTGACTTTTTCAAAATTTTATGATTTGTCGTTTGATGTGAGGTGTCCATCTATAAGTACGCAAAATTTCACGCCTGCAACCTAATTAGGGACGCACTTAGAAAGAATTGTTTAAAATACACATGTGGGAGCCCAAAGGGTTAAATGTACGACTTTTTCAAAATTTTATAGTTTGTCGTTTGATGTGAGGTGTTCAGCTATAAGTTTGTAAAATTTCACTCGTCCAACATAATTAGAGGCTCACATAGAAAGAATTGTTTGAAATACACATGGGGGAGCCCAAAGGGTTAAATGTACGACTTTTTCAAAATTTTATGATTTGTCCTTTGATGTGAGGTATTCAGCTATAAGTATGCAAAATTTCACGCCTCCACTGTAATTTAAGGTTTACATAGAAAGAATTGTTTAAAATACACATGTGGGAGCCCAAAGGGTTAAATGAATGACTTTTTCAAAATTTTATGATTTGTCGTTTGATCTGAGGTGTCCATCTATAAGTACGCAAAATTTCATGCCTGCAACCTAATTAGGGACTCTCTTAGAAAGAATTGTTTAAAATACACATGTGGGAGCCCAAAGGGTTAAATGTACGACTTTTTCAAAATTTTATGATTTGTCGTATGTGTGGTGGTCATCTATAAGTATGCAAAATTTCAAATTTCCAACATGTGTAGTTTCTGAGAACGGGCTCTGTGACGGACAGACAGACGGACAGAGGAGCGAGACGAATAGGGTTTCGTCAGATGAACGAAACCCTAAAAAAGCCAATATTGCATCTATATGGTGAAAAGAACACTAGAAATACAATTCGCGAACTATTTATCATAGAACTTTAATTCAAACAACTAATTACAGCTATGGTGATGCAGATAAGCAATGCTTTATTAATTAATATGAATATTATACATGTTTAAGGACTCAAGAACAAGTTTGATAAAATTCTGGACTAATACTTGCATTATCTCACCTTTGAAAGATGCACTGGAATATACAAGGAGAGTGGGCATTATCTCTAATCATGACACAGACGTCCAATCAATTCTATTCCCGGTGAAAAGAGCAGAACTATGTTGTGGCAGAGCTCCGACCGTTATGACGAACTGGTAATATCCACACAAGTCTTGCTGTAGTCTTTTAGAAAACTGTAAACAAATTATGAAATGTAAACAAATAATAAAACTACTATTTTTTTCAGAAAGTTAATACAGAAAAAAAGGAATAGATTATTTCATAATATGTATCTTTATAAAATTTTATGTTAAAAATTTATTTTTCATGTACCCAAAAAAGGATAACAATTGTTATTTTTCAGCACTATAACAAATGACTACACTTCAGAATTAAAAGGAATGTATTGACACTGCTTCAAGAACATCTGTCTACTTTGGGATTTATCAGGACAGATTTAATTTCACAAAGCTTAAGTTACATAAAGAAAAATTTAATAGAAATTAATAAAAAATAAAACTAGATGCGATGTTATTTACCAAATTTTACATTTAAGAAAGAAATAAAAGACATTTTCCCCAAGCAAAGAAATTTTATTAATTCCTCATTACTATGTATAGACCAGGACCAGATAATAATAATTCACAAGTCAATGACAAATGAGAATTTCTGGGAAGTGTGTGTGTGTGGGGGGGGGGGGGTTCTAATTACGTTTAAATCTATGTTTAAACATTTTCCTCCATTTTTCTATACAACAGAACACTTTTACTTTTAACATAATGCCCCAGGTTTAAAAAATACCAAAATACAATTGGTACAGAAAAGCCCCTTCATATTCTTATGAGCATTTTTTAGGCTTTTTTAATATTTAAAAGTCAGGGAGATTTTTTCAAGACAACATTAATAATAACGCAACAAATAACGTAAGTTTTTAGCTCACAGGCTAGCAAAGCCTGCATATGTATGTACATAACGCAATAACTCCTTATAGATAACCTGATTTCCCTCAAAAAAAATTTTTTTCTAGTTTCATTCTGATAAGGCACTTCCCTGATTCGTTTTGGAAATTCATTGGTTCCAAAATTTGAAATTAAATCTGTCCTGATAAATCTCAAAGTAGGCAGATGTTCTTGAAGCAGTGTCAATACATTCCTTTTAATGGTTTTTGGTTTCATAAAGGGGCGGAACGGGGGGGGGGGGCTAATACGCCCTAACATAGATAAATGGGTTTTTCAAGCAGAATTATCAGATTTACTTCAAATTTGGTATACGGTTCATTCTAATAAGGTGCTTCCCTGATTAGATGTGGTGGTTCATTGTTTAAATATAAAGGGGAGAACGGGGGGTAATACCACAATAATTTAGATAAATTGGTTTTTCTATCCGGTTTGCTTCAATTTTGGTATACCGGTTTATTCTGATAAGGCGCTTTCCTGATTAGATTTGGAGGTTCATTAGTAAAGCATAAAGAAGGAAAAAGGGGGCAATCTCCCCTTAATTTATTTTTTGAAGGGCATTATTCTTTGAAATAAGAATATAATATACAATATAGTGTGAATAGCCAATAGCTCAAAGCCATCAGTTTAACTGGGCACTATTTTTTTTTTTAATTACTATTATGCAAAGAGCATTTTAATAAAAAACTGTCAAAACTCCAGTTATTTACCTGTGGTCAGGAAGGATGCTATTTTGGATTATGGGTAGGAGGAGGGGGGCTGCAAGGAAGGTGCTGGTTTTTCTTAACTAAAGGGCACAAGTGTGCAGCACTATCTAGAAACCACCAGGATGAAATTCAGTTATCAGACAAAAATAAAATAGCTTCTTAGAAAACTAAATTCAATCATTTTACAGGAAAACTTGGTTGTTAATCAAGCATAAATCTCCCCAATAAGTTTTTTTTTGTGTGTGCGTAAATCAGGGTTGGCACGTTTTAAACCAAGTGGTTTTAACCATGGTTTAAACCAATTGGTTTTTTATAACAAATCTAACATAATATTGTTTTTCTTTTTTATAATTTAAGTGTTTTAAATATTAATAGAAGTAATTTCTACTTTTCACACTTCATCTCAGCAGTCAACATAATACATAATGAGCCTAGGTCATGTTTCTATGCATGTAGAATGAAAATTAGCATGTGGTGATGAACATGTCTGGTACCCTAAAGATTTATCTTAAAACGTGAAATTAGAAAAGATAAAATAGATAAATAATATTCAATATTTAGCATAATTTTTTTTTATATAAACAAAAAGACTACATCTGAATTCATTCATAATTATAAAAACTTTTCAAAATAACAGACATTACATTACATTACAGATAAAAACACTAAAAACAATATAAAAGGACGTTTCGGATTCATTCTGAATCCCTCATCAGCTAATTCCGAACGTAAAAGTCATACATAAAAGTCAAAAGTCGTATGACTTTTACATTAGGAATTAGCTGATGAGGGATTCAGAATGAATCCGAAACGTCCTTTTATATTGTTAGTGTTTTTATCTTGTAATGTAATGAAATGTCTGTTATTTTGAAAAATTTTTATAATAAAATATTTTCATTTAAAAAATGAAAATTATTTACAGCAGTTAAAAACAAAATACAATGATCTTTAAGATTTTGGTCAAGTTGTAAAAGAAAATTTTCCAGATTGGGGAAGATTAACCTTAAAGAATTTCAAATAATAACTTAAGATATGAAGTTGAATAACACATCTTGCAAAAATTGAGTGCTAGTTATAGTATTTCAATAATATCAATCAATCTTTTCTGTTAGTTGCTGAATCTAATGGCCAAAAATGTTGACTTGGACACTTGGAGTTATCATTCAGAAAATAAAATAATGAAGAAGTATTTGGATATTAAAATAATAAGAAGAACCACAGAATAATATATTATATTCATGAAACTGCATCAAATATTTATTGATTACTATACTATTAATCAAAGGACTCTTCATACGATTTTCAAGGTATCACTGTTTCACTGTGTAGAGCAGTTTACTTAGGAACATAAGACATAGCTGTTACTAATAATGTTTAAATTACAAATGATTTCAATTTTCTATATAATTGACTGTAACTATTTAATTTAAATATTTTCAAAAGTTATATTACTTATATAATATCCAACAATGTTTATTTTATCAACAGATATGCAACTGTATGCAATAGGGAATTATATTTTTAAAAATCCGGTTTAAACCAAAAAAAACTGGTTTAAACCAAATAAACCGGTTTTTCGGTTTTTTTACAGAAAATCTCGGTTTTTTCCAACCCTCGTATAAATTAGAAACAGCTCTTTGAAGTTGAAATAAAATGCTTTGATTTAAAGCTTGACTCAATGTTTTTACTGTTATGTATTTTAATGAAAATGAGTGAAAGTCACCTATTTTAAATGAAATGAGTTACAGGTTTATATTTTAAATGAAACTAATCCAATGTAAATTATCACAATAGGAACAATATTTGATGGTTTATAACCTGCACCGGGTGCATATTTCAGACATGTATATTGCTGAGACGATTACAGCTTCTAAGCCAATCAGGGAGCGTTATCATCGTGGTAACATACACGTCCACACAGTTTGATTCACAATTAACACGTAAACGATCGATCGTGTGTGTTTATTAAGCACCATGAAAGAGAAAGATTTTTATTTTTTCAGAATGACTTTGGATTTTATCTACTTCAATTAGAAATTATACTTATGTTGGACTTTTTATTTAAATTTTAAGTCGATGTATAGTCCTATCATATTACGTGTGATTAAAGCTACCAAGGAAAAAATTGTAGGCAGAAAGCTTTAAATAATTTCTTTACAATTTATTTGCTGGATAAATAAATTTAAAAATAGTGTATTACAGAAATTTGTATACATCGCATGCTAGATTTACATGTTATTATAAAAAGTTTTTTAAATAAATTCTATATATATTTGAATCAGATTAATGCAATAATAATGAAATTCCAATTTTAATCTTTGCTAAAGAAAAAATGCTTTTGCTTTACTGAATTTTTTTTAAACTAGGTTTTGTTTAAAATCATTGAATCTTTTATAAAAAATAATAATTAAAGATGTTTAGAAGAATAGTTTATTAGTAGTATAAGAAATAATTTGCAACTTCAAGAATAACATCCATTTTGCATCTTTCAAATTTAGAAACAATCTAACAAAATAAACAAACGCTTGTATTTGACAATTGGGCAGAGTAACTTGATGAGCATGTTGACATCCGTAACAATCGCTGATTGGCTTAGAAGCTGTAATCGTCTCCATGATACACATGTCTGAAATATGCGCACCGGGCTGACATAAAAATACCCACAACATTTTTTTTTTGCTTTATTAGCAAAAGAGAAAATAAAAGTGTTAATTCTGTTCTAGTTTAATAAAAGTATTAGTTCCGTTTATTTTGAAACATAATAACATTGGCATTGGTTGAAGATGATGCATTTTTTTTTTTTTTTTGCTGTTATCAATCCATGCATACTGTTATGTACAGGCCAAGCCGAAATGATAACAATTCACAAGCCAATGACAAATGTGAATTTATGGGGGGTGGGGGGGCTCTTATATTTGAACATCCCCCCCCCCCCAATTTTCTATAGAAAAGAACACTTTTACTTTTAACACAGTCTCCTAGATTTAAAAAAATGCCATAAAAAGCCCCTTTATATTCTTACAAGCAGTTTTTTAGGCCCTTTTAATGTTTAAAAGACGGGGAATTTTTCAAGAGAAATATAATAATAATACAACAGTAATAATAACACATCAGTTTATATTATTATTATTATGCAAAAAGCTTTTAATTAAAATTGCCCACTCCCCATTTATTTACCGACAGTCAGGAAGGTTTCTATTTTTGGATTATGGGTGCGGGGATGCAAGGAAGGAGGTATTTTTTTAAACAAAAGAGTACAACGGTGCAGCACCATCCAGAAACAGTCTGGTTGAAATTCTGTTAATATACAAAAATAAATTAGATTATTTTCAGAAAACTAAATTTTAAAGGAAAACTTGGTAATTTTATGTTAGTCAGGCATAAATCTCCTCAATAGCAGGTTTTTTTTTTTTTTTTTTTTTTTTTTTTGTGTGTGTGTGTGTGTATCAATTAGAAAGACCTCTTTGAAGTTGAAAAAAATGCTTTGATTTAAAGCATTACTCGTTTATAAATTTTTTAAATATATTTTAATGAAAATGAGTGAAAGTCATGTATTTTAAATGAAACACGTTACAGGTTTATATTTTAAATGGAATTAATGCAATGTAACTGATCACAATAGAAACATTATTTGACAATTTATCACCTGCGCGGGGCTAATGTAAAAGTACTCACAACATTGCATTTTGCTTCATTATTGAAAGATATAATAAAAATGTCAACAAAAATAGTTCCGTTTATTTTGAAATATATTGGCATTGGTTGAAGATGGAGCATTTTTTATGCTGTTTTATTCAACTTAAACTGGTTCTTGTTTGTAAACAAGGATTTTAAATTTGATTTTTCACTCACCTCCTGATAGGCTAGAATTGTAAAAATTATATACACAGGTGTGTTACTGATGATAACACAATATTTCAGATTTAAATTATAATTTAATTTGAAAACATTTTTTCATTAGCCAGGCATCGGTAATAAATTACAAATATATATATATATATATATATATATATATATATATATATATATATATATAGTTAAAAATGTTTATGAGTTACAAAACAAACAGAATTAATTCTGCAACAAAGGACACTTGTTAAAATAGGCCATTTAACTGCAACAATGAAATAATTTAAACACTAAAATCTAGAAACTAAATCTATACTAATGAAAGAACAAATCGTTCTGTGTGTGTGTGTGTGTCTACGATGGCTAGCAAAAACAACTGCACGTAGGAGTCTGACAATTTAGGTGTGAATAGTCTAAGACACGTCCTGATGCACCTGAGGCTCAGAATTTTAATTTTTAAGGGCCGAGGCCCCTGGGCTTCTTTAAGTTTTTATGCACGAAATTGTTAATAACATGCCTCATTTCTATCCTATCTTCGTTTTTGGGACGAATTCTCCATTTAGTTTCTACCCCATTTCTACATTTCAGTTAAAGACCCTGACATCCTTGGGGCCCAGTACAGGGCCCCTTGAATTTTCAGTGTATTAAATTGCTTCCTTTTAATCTGATCTTCATTTTGGGGATGCTTTCTCCATTTAGTTATTCCCCCATTTCAACATTCCAATTTAGACCATGGACCCGTCTAGGATCCCGTAGGGTCCCTTGAACCTTTCTTGTGCCATGCATTTTTCACCCCTAATTTTATCACCTTCTCAGTACATAATTTTAAAGTTGAGTCTTGGACTCTTCTCCCTACACCAACACCCACATATTTTTATTGGGGCCCTTTCATAAGCATTTCTCCAATTTTTTGTGCATTTCTCTAAAATTATATTTTAATGATTAATTCATACCCTATGCTTAATATTGACTAATTGGAGATCTAAAACGCTAAGTACTAAAACATTTTAACATGTTTTCATATTAGGGCCCTGTTCTCAACTACCAGTTGGTCCCCCTATCATAGCTCCCTTAAAAATAGTCCGATTCACCAGTCTTTTTTTTTTTTAACTTCCTAGGTTCTCCAGCTATGACGTGAACAACAAAAAATATTTCAAATTTCAGCTACCACCAATTTTGAATATTAATCACCTCCTTGGACCCTTGGTGCAGCTTCTTTAAAAATGATCCAAATTGCTTGCAATTTTCCTTAACTTAGTTCGAGCGTCCTCTGATTACTTTAAAAACTACTAAAAAATAACTTTATACCAAACTACATGCCACTTATGCTCCTGACTTTTTGGGGCCAGGTACAGGGCTCTTTGAAGCTTTTGCACCATAAATTGTCAATAAATTTCTCTCTTCATCCGATCTTCATTTTAGAACCATTTTTCCAGTTAGTTATTCTCCCATTTCAATATTCCAGTTAAAACCCTGGAGCACCCTAATGTCCCGATCCGGAGTCCCTTGCACCCAGGGTTCGTAAATATCATGATATTTTCGAAAATATCAAAAATATCCGATATTTTGATATATATCCGATATTTTCAAAGCAGCCAACTTACCGCCTATAATAAATGTTTTCGAGCATAATATAGATTAGAAATTAAAATATATTGCACTTAATATGAAAACTTAATCAAAAAATAATATAAAAATGCATTTTTCTTTTCTTCTTTTTTTTTTTTTTTTTTTTTTTTTTGTTTTTTCACTTAGAACAAAATTGAAGATGAAATAATTAAAAACAGTAACAATTTGATTTCTACACTTATAAAAAAACTAACTATGGGATTCAGTATCAAGACCAAGTATAAAAAAATCAGATATTTTCAAAACAAAATTTTAAATACAAAAAAAGTTTTTTTAATTGAAAAATTTTAACATAAATGTAAGTATAAAATGTTTTATTTCATATTTCCTAGCATGCTGTATAGTTCAAACTCAACTGAACCAAAACTTGAAAAAAGATTATTTTCTAATGAAGTTGTATATAATTGCTTATTTAAATTAGTCAGTTTATCTTTCAATGGTTGTTCTGAATTAATTATGTCCCACATAATTATTAGTTCAACATAAAAAAAGAAAAAAAAAATGCTTCAAATCTAAAGTTTGAAAAATATATTTGTTTTCTTTTTTGGCTAAAAAAGTCACATCCGGAAGAGACAAGTTCTTTATCTACAGATTCACAGTCAATAACAGTTGAAAATTTATTTCATTTACACTGAAATATTACAAATTACGACTGAAAATATCAAAAATATATTGCGCACATTCATATTTTGAAAATAAATATCAAATGCAGAAACTATGAAACATCTTCATATATTGAAAATAAATATCAAGTAATATGAAATATTAAAGATCTTGATATTTTGAAAATAAATATTGGATATATACCCTTTGATATATATCATTGAACCCTGGCTGTATATAAATGATTATCAAAATTACATTTTATCTTTCAATAGCTGTTCTGAATTGACTGTCTAATATAATTATTAATTCTACATTTAAAAATAAAAGTTTGAAACATAAAGCTTGGAAAAGATTTGTTTTCTTCTTTTCCTAAAAAAGTCACTGCCAGAGGCAAAAGTTCATTATCTACAGAATGACACAGTCAATAACAGGTGAAAATTTCGTTTACACTTGGTTTGAATGTGAAAAATATCAAAATTACTTTGCATGGTGATATTTTGAAAATAAATATCAATATACAAACTATCAAACATCTTGATATTTTGAAAATAAATGTAAAGAATTTGAAAATATCGAAAATATCAAAAATCTTGATATTTTAAAAATAAATATCGGATATATATCAAGATATATATCATGATATATATCCATTGATATATATCAACGAACCCTGCTTGCACCTTTTGTGTGCCATGCATTTTTCACCCCTAATTTTCTCACCTTCTCATTGCATAATTTTAAAATTGAGTCTTGGACTCTTCTCCCTAGACCACCATTCTCATATTTGTATTGGGGCCATAGGGCCCTTTTTTAAGCATTTTCCCCATTTTTTGCTCATTTCTGTAAAACATTATTCTGTTGATTAATTCATACCCTACGCTTAATTTTGGACTAATTGAAGATCTAAAATGCTAAGTACTAAAACATTTCAACTTGTTTTCATGTTAAGACCTGGCTCTCAACTATCAGTTGGACCCTTTTGGGCCCCCTGCAGTAGCTCCCTTAAAAGTGGTCTGATTGACAAACTTTTTTTCCTAACAAATTCTAAGTTTCTCCAGCTACTACATAAAAGACAAAAAAAAAAATTTCAGACTTGAGCTATCACAAATTTTGAATATTAATCACCTTCTTGGGAAGTTTGTTGCAGTTTCTTTAAAAACTATCTGATTCTACTGCAATTTTCTTTAACATAGTTTTAGCATCTTCCAACTACTTTTAAAAACACTATAAAATTTTTTTATAGTCAACTACATTCCAGTTAAGACCCTGGCCCCCAGAGCCCGGTCTTTCTTAATACCTCAGCTACCACTTTTCTCGAGCATTAATCTCCTTTTTCAGCATCAACTCACGTCTACTCACTACAGCCATTAATTAAAAATCACTTTACTTTAAAGGTAACTTTAGGTAAGGGATTTCATCCGTTTATTAAATATTGTGTTAATGTTAAAAGAAATTCATGAAATTTACAAGGAGAGGGGGCATCCACCGCTTGGGGATGCATTTTTTTCTCGGGTTCTAAGGTCCCAATTTCAATGGATTTGGTTCATTCAACTTAGATTACAATTCAGCTACTGATTGTATTATGAAATTTTATCTTAGACTTACTGCAGTTACCAACATTTTCTAACATTAATGGTGCATTCTTTTTTTGGATTCTATGGGCTTGATTACTAAGAGATTTTTTTCACTCAACCTGGTTTTCGATTATCTCTGGCACATGTGGGGTATTTCTGGTAAATGCTGCCATAGGTAGTGGGGACCCATGTTACAGGTTTGTTCGGAAAGAAGTTTGTTGGGAACACACTAGACGCTGCGGAAGGCAATGGAGTCTCTGAAATTAAGTTCATTTAAAAGAATTTCAAAAGATATAAAATCATACAAACAAGTTTTGTTTATGGTTATTATTTACAAACCCAGGCAATGCTGGGTGGGTCTGCAAGTCATAAATAAAAAATAAAGAGTAATTTAAAAATATATATATTAGTATTGACCCTAGAAAAAAAGGGCTACTGGGTGGAAATTTTTTAAAAAGGCCATTTTGTGCCTTGTTAAAAAAAAATATATATATTTTCAACTGGTTTGTTTACAGAACCCTTTATCAGTAAAATTTTGAAATATTTTTTTTTTTTTTTTTTGACCGACTGAATTTCACTATCCCTCCTTCTTGCGATCGACTGGTGAATTTCATGTTATTTTTGTTGCAACCAAGCTATAAATTTTGCATTTTTTTCTGCAACCGACTAAAGAATTTTGCAATTTTTTCTCATGATTGAATGAAAAATTTCATATTTCTTTTCACCACAACTAATTCACAAATTTTACAATATTTTAAAGCGGTTGACTGATGATTTTTGATTTTATTCCCAACATTGAACTGACAAACTTCATGTTTTTTTTTCCCCCGACATTCAATTGGCAAACTTTGCAATTGTTTCTGGCAATTAATGATCATTTTCACAACATTTTCCCT
The DNA here is from genome assembly GCA_963932465.1 of Maratus speciosus. Classification (NCBI taxonomy): domain Eukaryota; kingdom Metazoa; phylum Arthropoda; class Arachnida; order Araneae; family Salticidae; genus Maratus; species Maratus speciosus. The sequence goes on from OZ010786.1 coordinate 680,226,193, forward strand.
CATAACTAATTTATTTGTTCTTTCATTAGTTTAATTAAAAATTATGTCAATAAACGATTACCTCATGACAGTAAAGGAAAAAAATATAATAGATTAGTTTCAACAGATGCCACAAATATTTATCTATCAATCAAAAGCGATAACTAAGATAAACTATTTAGGAACAAATTTTGATTTTTTCTTCTTCAATATCTAATGTTTGCATGCATTTTATAACTATATCCGTCTATGTTTTTTGACTCAATAAAGAGCATTAACTTCTTTACAATGTTTCGTTATCAATGATATCTATTATGTTGTGATAAATTCGATTATTACAGTTAGAATATTTACATTTTATTCACAAATGCAATATCTTAAAAATATCTTTGTTAAGGCATTTAAATACGTAAACTATTCTTAATAGGGAGAACTTGGGATACTTGACCCAAAGACTTTTTTCTCAGCATTGGGAAAGTTTTTTAAGTTGGAAGTGGCATCACTTCTTCTTTCAGTTAGCTGACCACATGGTGAAAATAACAACTGAATCATTGCATAAGTTTTTAAAGTATCAGATAAAATACATTTTCATGCTCCAAAAGTTATTTTTTTGTGCTGTAAACTCTGATATTATATATTTTTTTAATTTAAAGGTAAGACTTTTTTAATTGGTTATTTGTTTTGTGCATGCTTTTAGCTACAATAACATGTATAATAGTATTAATATACTTATTAACAAATGGATGCATTTTAGGGTTATGTAGTTTAAATATACAACTAGGGATACTTGACCCAAGTCACCTAGGGTACTATTCAAATGTATTTAGCATGTTTTATTTATGGATTAAAACTATTATAATATTAAATATTATAAGTAAATGACTGGGTTCATGTCAGATATTGTGGGAAATGGAATATAAGAAGATCTGTTGGAAAGGTTCTTGAAATTAATTCTGAGGAGCTTACTATTCAGTTTGCAAGAAGAATGGATGGCACGCAATTTAAATGACCTGAAATGATTGATATATCTAAAGTTGATCCTGGCCAAATCTAAGCTATTCTTCATCCACCTGAGTTTTTAATACAAATGATAGAATTTGTGTTTCAATATGACTTTATATTTGGAGCTAAATAAAGTGTTATTTTCTTATTCTGGAACATGTTAAGGCACAGAATGAACTTACAGACCGCTAATATTTTGAACTTTCTACAATAAAATATTAAAATTGGGGATATTAATGTTAGGCTTGCGTAATAAAAATTAAAAGTATTAATTTTGTTTGTCAAAAATAAAGTATTAATCTTAATGTTAATTTTACTCTTATGTAAAAGTGTTTTGTTTATAATTTTAAATCATACTTCCAAATCTATGACTTGGGTCAAGTATCGCTATACATTGGGATACTTGACCTAAATTGAAAGTTTTGAATTTTCATATTTTACTACCTTTATAATTAATACTTCTGAATAGTAATAATAAATACTGTGCAATACTTAATTAAGTATACAGAGTGTCCGGGTTAAAGATATGCAAAAGTGATGGCTTATTTTTATGGAACTACTCATTAAAATTTTTTTTAATTATTTAAATAGAAAGACCATCTCACCAAGTGTTAATATCAATACATTTTGATGTGTGGAGACATTAGATTTGGATGTTTGCCAGTTACAGATAACAAAGTTACGTCTCTCCCCTCCTCCGCCTATTCCATTGGTAGATGGATTTTAATGTCGGAGGATCGACATTCCATTGTGTTTACACCCGCTGTTTGCGTGTTCAGCGATGGCTGCAAACAAAATGGAATGTTGCCGAGAAAAATTGTCAATCAGTTGTGGAAAAAAAATCATGTGTTTTGATAAACGATTGAGGGAAAATACCTCAAATTTCGTCAAAAGATTAAGAAAACAAATACAGTAGACTCCCTTAAATCCTCGACTCTAAAATCCGCGTATTTTTTCAGATGTAAACAATGAAATTTACAGTTAAGTTGCAGGAACAAAATTCCAGATGGTGCCCGAATCAGAGACTACCGCAATGTTTTTTTTACTAAATTTTTTGTTAATCATTCTCTTTTAGCTATATTACAGCTGATTTATTACTAAATAAATTTACATTACATTTGATTTTGATATAAATTAGCATATCTATATCAAAAATTCCAGGATTCGAAATGAAAAAAATCCACGAACCAGAACACTATTTTAAAATTATTGTTCGCGGAATTTTTTTAAAAAATTATAGACAAATTTATTTCTAAACATACAAAGCAGTATAATAAAAGCATTCAAGACTCTAAATAACAATGAAAAAAGTTACAGAAAGCGCAATAAGCTATATATACTGATAATAGCATAATGACGTATTGATCTTATGATCGCTTTACCTCTAGATGACAGCATAGGACTTTTGGAATCCAATCGAATCGATTTCATCGGTGATCGGTAATAATTTAATATATTTGTGAATTTATATTTTACATAATTATTTTAATAATTACTTATGCTTAAACTAATAAATTATTTTAATATTTTACGTATTTTAATGTTTCATTTTATTGTAAGCATTCATTATAATTTCCTGTTTCATTTTATTGTAAGCATTCATTATAATTTCCCTTGCTTAACTACCAATCAAATTAATGTTTCAAAAATGTAAACAAATCAATGGCCAGAAATCCGCAAAATTCTAAAATCCGCACAACCTTTGGTCCCAAGCTATGCGGATTTGAGGGAGTCTACTGTAGTGTATTTTATCAGTCTGTCATAGAAAAATATCAGGAGAAAAATATCAGGAATTTCGACAAATGACCGCCAAAAAAAATAAATTTGGTCCAAAAAATAGCAGAAAAATCACCAATTTTGTCAAAAAATCACGAAAAAATAAAAGATACCCAGATTTTGCAAAGTATCGTGAGGGGAAAAAAAAAAACGTGAATTTCATCAAGAAGTTGTTAAAAAAACTCATTTTGTTTTTTATTTTCCTACTGCATTGAAAGTTCTTTTGAAAGAAACAGAACTAAAAAAAAAAGGTATGCTGTCCAACATGCGCTGCAAGGTCATACGGCAGTGTGTCACTACATTGATCATTGGGTTGAAGAAGAGGCAGGGGAGTGAATATCAAGTGTGTTTCTCTTTTAGTTCAATCAAAATAAAACAAAACTGCATGATTGTTTCTTCAGTTATAAATACTGGAATAGAGATTATATATTCCAGTGGCTGCCATCTTGGATTTTTTCTTAGTGCAAAACCCCCTTTTCCACCAAGTAAATATCGCCAAGCAGCTTTATGTGCAATGTGCATGTTAGGCTTAACGGGGCTACCAGAACACGTCACTCATCAGGGTTGCTTTATCGATAAACGGCAACAAAATATCGACGTGAAATTCAAGATGGCGGCCGCGAGAATATATAACATATAAGCCTAAATACGTACTTGAGTGATTCTATTAGAATTAAATTATATGAAACTTTGAGTCGTCAATGTATCAAGTCAAGTCTTCCTCTTTTTTTTTGCCATTTTTTATCTTTTCAGTTTTTTTAATAATTAAAGTCTTTAATTAACGGTCCGGCATTATAAATCTATATTTATTTATTTAGTGTTCAGTTTCGATGAGAAGTATGAAAGTTAAGTCTTATTTTAAATATTAATAAATCGGAAGTCGGAAGAACGTCCAGATTTTCAAGATTTTTGGAATTTGGATGTCTGGATTTTTGAGATTCAACTGTATATCCTATCTACTAAAAATAAAATAAAATAAATTGTCTCAAAGGTTACAAAAACAGTAAGTAAATCTAAAATTTGACCTCTTTGTATGTAAAAATTTAAAAAATCATTTAAATCCCTTCTACATATTCCATGCAAACTATCAATGATAAATTCAGGAAATAGTTAAGGGGATTTCTTCCCTTCTTCATAAGGTATTATTTAAAGTAAAAAAAAAAAAAAAAAAAAAAAAAAATCTATCAACTTAAAAGAGATTAAAATTAAATGGAGTAGGACCCTAATTTTGAATATTTAGGCCTAAGTACAACTTATCTGAAAGGCTAAAAATAGCAATATTTAAAATTATTAAATTAAATAATGAAATATTTACATACAATACCTTTAATAACAGAAATAATGTATATTTTAAACGAAGGCTAATTAAACTACAGTAGACTCCCTCAAATCCGCACAGCTTGGGACCAGAGGTTATGCGGATTTTAGAATTTTGCGGATTTCTGGTCATTGATTTGTTTACATTTTTGTAACATTAATTTCATTGGTAGTTAAGCAAGGGAAATTATAATGAATGCTTACAATAAAGTGAAACATTCAAATAAGTAAAATAATAAAATAATTTATTAGTTTAAAAGTAAGTAATTAATAAAAATTTAGAAAAATATTAAATTATTACGAATGAAAATGATTAAATTCGATTCCAAAAGTCCTATGCTGCCATCTAGTGATAGCAATTAGAACAGTGTTAATACTATTATAAGTATATATAGCTCATTGCACTCACTGTAACTTTTTTCATTGTTATTTAGAGTCTTGAATACTTTTCTTATACTGCTTTGTATGTTTAGAAATCAATTTGTCTATAATTTAAAAAAAAAATTCCGCGAAAAATAATTTTAAAATAGCGTTCCAGTTCGTGGATTTTTCCATTTCGAACCCTGGAAGTTTTGATATAGATATGCTAATTTATATCAAAATCAAAAGTAATGTAAATTTATTTAGTAATAAACAAGCTGTAATAGCCAAAAGAGAATGATTAACAAAAAATTTAGTAAAAAAAACACTGCAGTAGTCGCTGATTTCGGCGCCATCTTTAATTTTGTTCCTGCAACTTAACTGTAAATTTCATTGTTTACATCTGAAAAATACGCGGATTTTAGGGTCGCGGATTTAAGGGAGTATACTGTATATCGTATTTAAAGTGAAAACTTCACTCAGACAGCAAACACTTTGAGCAAAATATATAGCACTATTTCGCAGAGGACGCTAGACAATTCGATAAACTGTGACGATGAAATAAACAAATTGATTATATACCTTCTACCTCATTAAAAAAATTATCTTTTGCATGCTGCCATCAATGATCCTTGTTGAGTTTTAATACACTTTCTATCAACATTTTTGCTTATAACATCTTATACCCAGCAGTGCTCTAAACAAGCCTCAAAATAATAAATTCTACAGTAAATTAAGAAATTCTGTCTGAATATTCTATCCACTCAAAAAAAAAAAAAAAAAATGTCTCAAAGATTGAAAAAACAGTAAGTAAATCTAAAACTTGACCCACTTTTTAGTAAAAATTTGAAAAATCATTTAAATCCCTTCTGCATATTCCATGCTAACTACCAATGATGAATTCAGGAGATAGCTTAGGAGATTTTTTCCCTTTTTCATAAGGTATTATTTCAGGTCAAACAAAAAATAAACCAAAAAAATCCATCAACTTAAAAGGCATTAAAATGAAATTGAGTACGATCTTAATTTTAAATAATTAGGCCTAATTATAACTTATCTAAAAGGCTAAAAATAACAATATTTAAAATGATTAAATTAAATAACGAAATATTTATATACAATACCTTTAATAACAGAAATAATGTATATTTTAAAAAAAGGCTAATTAAACTATATCATATTTACTAAAGTGAAAAATTCGCTCAGACATACCACACTTCGAGCGAAATATCAGTAGCGAGTACCATTTCGTAGAACAGACGCCTAAACATAGCGGTTAGCATTGTTTTGATTGGTTCTTCTGATTCACATATCGTGACCATACTGATTTTTAAGGTCTAGAAATGGTTGTGATTAAATCATGCAACGCGCATGCGCTAGCGGTTTAAAGATAGATTTTTTTTTTTTTTTTTGTATTGTGATCAAAGAAACGAAACGAAGGTGGAGTGAAAAGGCAATTCTTGTTTGCCGTGCAGGCATGAAATAAAACTGTTTGTTTTTAAATTATACACTCTTATAGTTAGTTATGAATATGCTTGTAATAATTTACAAAAAAAAAAAAACAGTTGTATCAAAAGGAACTTTTAAATAGGCATTGTATTAAATATTAGACAGCATACTATCAACCTTTGCTAACAATTTCTTCTTGAAACCCTCTTTACTTTGTAATCACTTAATAATAAGTGCCATTACTTTTAAAAATTTATTATTTATTATACCTTTTAATCAAAGGTTCTATGGCAGGTGCACTTGCCCTCTATTTCTGTCTGTATCTGTTTATTATCAAATGGATTATTTATTTATTATTAGGTAGAAAAAGGGATAAGACATTAATTAATCCCAGGCAAAAATTTTAAACGTCCTCTGACTTATTATGGCCCTGGATTAATCCAGTAACGTATTTTAATCATTACTAGATTTTTTAAATCATTTAATTGTCATGCATAACTTTCCTGTTTTTTTTTTGGGGGGGGGGGAGGGTATTTTAATCATTACTACATTTTTTAAATCATTTAATTGTCATGCATAACTTTCCTGTTTTTTTTTGGGGGGGGAGAGAGGGGGTGCAAGTATACTTTTAACAAAATAAACTAATTTTGTTATCAATTTTGATGTGGTAATAGCTGATTAGAGATAGTCGCTAGCCTCATGGCCTAAGAATTTCAACCATATCCAATTTCCAAATAATAAATAGATTTCTCATTAACGTGTTGTTATTTTAATAGCAATATTTATTGAACAAAGCTTTGTGCTATCTACTGAGTGAGTGTATAGTTTAATAAACACATTCAATTTAGATAAGTTTTGAATAATTGTTATAGCTTTATTACAATACTAAAATCTGTTTTAAAAATAGGCAATGTGATTTAAAATATATATTTTGTAAAAATAGTATTTTATCGGTACTTCTTAGTTATCCTGTCGCCAAATTGTAAGATTAAAGGCCAATAAGGGCCAATAAAACCATTAATTTGACGTTTTATTTGTATTTTTATCAGTGATTTACTAATTTATTTGTTCTTTCGTTATTTAAAATAAAAATTATGTCAATTTGTATAATTTGGCAAAATTGGTCGACGGGATAACTAAGAAGTACCATTTTATCATTATTGATTTTGAGAATGTCATCACTTTTGTGTAGTATATGAAATTAGTATAAAAAGTTTTTAAAAGATCATTAGTTGGCACAGATGTCATATATGCACCACAATGGCGTGATTTTTTTCTGAGCCAATTTGGCAAAAACCTCTTTTTCGAATACCAGTTACATATATATATTTAAAAAGGGAATAACAATAAATAAAAAAAGTTTAATTAATAACTCTAGAGCAAAACAATTTATGTAATTTTAGAAAGAAAATAAAAGTAAATAAGCAACAACATCTGGGTTATCATACAAAGCAAAATAAGGACACTTTGGTGCCAGTTAAGTACCCCGGTGCGTATGTGACATTGTGTCAGAAAAAAAATCAAGCCAACGTGGTGCATATGTGACATCTGTGCCCATTAGTGTAGTACTGTTATCATTTTTAGCTTTACATATTTTAATTTTAATGATATAGTGGAGAGCGGGGTACAGTGGACCACCCCTTATATTTTACTTATTTTTAAAGCTTTTCTTTTAGACTAATTGATAACAGCACTGGATTGATTACTTATAGCCTTTAGAACACATCGTTAGCTCAGAATGAACCCTTTTATCCTGACTGGTTGTTTTTAGCTCCTAAAAGTAAAATTTTTTATCATCATACTTTTCTTTATTGAGTAATTAAAGGTTATGGATAAATAAGAAAAAACAACTTTTTTGAAAAGGTAAGACTGGTCTTTATTTAATTAAAAAGTTTATAAGCTTAAAAGAAAACTTTAAATAATATTTTTATGAGCATGTATTGAACTTCAACATAAGGCACAGTGGCCCGCAGTGAATACTGCTCCTGTAATGAAGAATTTTCAAAATATTTAGTAACTGCTTATTCTCTATAAAGAAATATTGTTTTAAAATAGTTATTTAACTATAAAATAAAGTAAACAAAGAAAAATAACAATTTATTTAATCCTACAATGCATAGCGTAGCGGTAGCCATTTGGCACATTTTAAATTTCATATTATATGTTGTTCAGAGTATAATATAGCCATCTGACACTTTCGTTTTCTCCTAAATTATGGATATCAGTTCACGTGTGATTTTTAAAATAAGTTTTATTGTTCAATATAGCAGTTGTTTTTTGGGGAGGGGGGGAGGGAGAGAGAAGGAGAGAAATGAAAATCATGCATTATAGAGTTAACATAGTAAGAAATATTTTGTTTTGTATTTATTGCCTTTGAAAATATAACTGTAGCCTACTAAGTAATAGATGGCCTCACTGGATTGGTTATTTATAGCTTCAGAGCACATGGTTAGCTCATAATGAACTATTTTATCCTGACTATTTTGAGCCTCTAATAAATTTTTCATCATCATATTTGTCTTAATGTTTGGTTATTTTTTTGTACTTAATTAATAACTTATTTGCAATCACTCCAGTATCTTATATTGTTATGTTCAAAATATAGTAATTTTTATGATAATTCTTTAGTTTTTTGTTTCAAAATGCTATTTGCAAATTTGTATTATTATATTGTTTTGGAGGTAAAGGAGAAATAAAAAAGAATTAGATTAATTATAAATAGTATTGTATTGTATATTGTATTTTAGACAATAACTAATAGTGGACCACTGTGCCACAGTGGTCCCCGCTTCCGGGGCACACTGGTCCACTTTACGGGTGTACATGTTTTTTTTTTTTTTTTTTTGAAAAATGTATGGGAACTACTGCGAAAATTATGCGGCATGTAGAAAGGTTTAAAGAATATTCAAAAATATTTTCAGGTAGATTGGTCTCACCGTTAAAGAGAAAAAAAAAAATGTTAACTGCAAAAGTTGTCCACTGTACCCCAGTCTCCCCTAAGTGATTTTGCTTATATAATTGTATCATTATTTATTATAAAACAATAAAACTCATTCAAGTTTTATGTATTTAAATTTGAATTATTTTTACCTGTCATAAGGTAAAGTGCCCTAAAGCTGACATCTTAAAATAAAACAAATATTTAAAGCATTACCTATTTTCCAAATCCAAGATATCTTGGGTTTAAAAAGTGCTGCCATTCAAGAAAAAAAAAAAATCATTCTAAATTATTTTAGAAAATGGTAATGCTTTAAATATTTGTTTTATTTAAAGATGTCAGCTTTAGAGCACTTTACTTTATAGCACAAAGCATTAATGTTAACATGAAATCTGTAATTGTGTAAAAAAAAAAAAATAATCATCATTACGAATATGTTAAAAATACATGTAAATGCAATGTGCTTGAATGAGATTTTCTTAAAGCGAGGACTTTCATCTTTTCTACACCAGACCGTTATATTAAAGTGTTTGAATTGCCAATTGTTGAATCTAAAATATCTTATCAATCTGAAATAAATTAATTTAATTTGTAAGATTAAATTTCTGTTTTTTATTTTAAAATAATACTTATACTGCAAACATCTTGGTATTCTATAATTTTTTGGCCATAGCCAGAATTTTTTTTTTTTTTTCCAAGAGAGAGATTTTAACTTATAATGCCTTACTTTTAAGTAGGGGAGAGGGGTGGTACCTTTGAACTGGGGGCACCTTTGAACACTGTAAATATTTTCCCTTAAATAAATTATATTTTTTAAATATATATGGCAGCACAGTACTACTGCTTCAATGTAACAAGAATACAAAGCTTTACTAATTTGCATGGACACTACTGTCTAAGCAAGATATGTATATTTTGCTTTCTTGAATTTAAACTTATCAAAATAAAGTTGTAAGCTTTTTATTGATAATCTTGTATCCTTAAAATTATAATTTACTATTTAATACCTAAATAGAGATGTTAGCTTTTACTTATAAGGTTTGTTTTATTCAAATTCTCAAACCTAGTAATTGAGTAAATAATTGTAATGCTAAACTCCATGTGATGGGGCATTATTGAACGGAAAAGTTGGGGCACCATTGAACACCATTAAAACTATGAAAGATACGGTATATATGTATCTAGATATTATTATTGTTTAATTTTTTTAAAACATGGAATTTAAGAGATTAATTAAGTGTTATTATACTTAATATGAAAGATGTACTCATGCAGGGCTCCAACTGCAGGCAAATTCAGGTCACACAACAATAATTCATGATTTACAAACCCTATACTGTTTCATTTACAATGGTAAACATTATTTCTGGATTTCATAAAACAGGGTTTTATCCATTTTCTATAACAATTTGAATGTAAATGATTTCATTTTAGTTCAATTTCATGCAAAAAGAACTCTTCATTACATCGGTCACATTAAATTGCTTAATATCAGGTTTCTTCGTAAAAAAGAACATACGATATATTTTACAGAGGCATCAGATATCAATTTGGTTGATTTTAAGGATATTATATAAAAAAATTGCCACAATTAAACATAATTGGGGGATACTCCGTTCTGTCTCAATAATGTGCTTTGATGGATACAAATTTGGTTAAATAATAAAAAAAATACTAGTAATTTCAGTTAAATGTAATTGTGTAATTTTACTCTTATTATTTTATATTTTGGAAAGATACAGTTTTTAATAAAAACTTACAACATTTTCATATTTTGTTTATTTGTTCAACGACACCCCTAGCTTGTTCAAAGGTATCCCTACATGGGGCAGGTTTGAACAGAAAACTTTCAGCGTTTTAAAGCCTCACAACATATTTAATTTATCTGAAAAACTGTAATCTATTATTTTATATGATGCAGAATTACATTCTTTCTCTCACGAAATATTTAAAATTCAATAAATATAATTCAAGTAAGAAATACGTGGATTTTTTAAAAAAATGTTCAAAGGTGCCCCCCCTCTCCCCTACATGAATGGATCTTTCTCAATTTATTTTGGGGGTGTGGAAGGATGCTCAAGGTCTTGAGGTTACTAATCTGGCTGCAGGCCACATAATTTTTTTTGCATGTTTCGGTTAGCTGGGCGCCAGTATTATATGTACACACACATGGATATGTATACATAAATGTGTATATATAACACTGGCGCCTGGCTAACCAAAAAATCTTTTTTTTATTAACTTCAATAGAGATGTGAGATTCATCTGATATAGATAAATGTATATTTATGATAACTTTTGAATAGATTTTCTTATTTTCTCTGATTGTACTCATTTTTATTAAAATAGAATGATTATTTGTTTCCCTATTTTCTGTACACCTTAACTACTGTAAAATCTCACCTCACGAAATATAAATATGTCATTGACATTCAACAAGTTAAATGCATTTAATCATACTCTATTAAAAAAGGGCACAATGCTGTGGTTGCTAGGATCAAGAAAGCTGCTATGGGTAGGTGGTTTGTCATTGGTGAAGATCAAGTTGTCAGGACTGCCAATCTTTGACCTGACCTTGTCCTTAAAAAGAATAACAACATTATTGTACTTGATATTACTGTTCCTTTTGAAAATGGACTTGAGACCTTATCTAAGGCAAGAAATAAAAAAGAAGAAAAGTACAAGGACCTCGCTATTGAACTTTCTATTACCAACTGCATTGCTAAGGTTGAAGCTATTGTTGTTGGCTCCCTGGTAACCCAAGAATGATCGAATAGTTAGAAGACTGTGCTCCGACAAGTATGCGAAAATTATGAGATGCATTATTGTTAGTGAGACCACCTCATATTCCCAAAATGTTTATTCTAAGCATACTAGACTTGTTCCCCAGGATTTGTGGGGCTGACATTGGCAGCCATGCTATATTCTTTTTCCTGTATTTTTATTGTATGTTTAACCCCATCATTTTTTGATGCAGTTTGTAATTTTTATACTTTTTTTTTTTATATATGTAAATAAAATAAATATATTGACAAGGTTCTGAGATAAAGAACCATAGATTGACTTAGGCCACATGGACACACACTCTTATCTATAGGTTACTTTTAATTGTAAATTCCAGACTCGCACTTTTTAACATTTTCCATAGTAATCCATAATTTAAACTAAGCCTAAAGGCAGCTTTTTTGTTTATACAAGAAGTTTAACATAAAAGAAGGTAGTGGGAGGAATGGGACAAGTCCAATTCCTTCTTTTTAATAAAAGGAATGCAAGTTGCTAATTCAGAAATATTTTTAGAGGATAATATATTAATTTACTTAAAAAAGTAAATAAATTGAACTGATAATTTTTTAATAGGGATGCAACAAATATCCGGCTGATTTTTCAATATCCGAATCACAATCACCGGATATCCGACTTCTCTTTCGGATATCCGGCAGAGTGCAGCGAAGCGAATGTATAAGGATAACAGAAATCGTTTGACCCGAAACAATGCCGAACAATTTTGTTTACAATGCAAAATATGAAAGTAAGTTCACTATTCATGAGTAAAAGATAATTCTCAAAAGTTTAAAGAATTGCCAGCTTTCCGAACATTGATATTTGAACTCTTTATAATAAATTTAAGAATTTACGTTTACTTCTTTTAGAAAATTGTACCTTCACTTTCAGAATGTAAAACAAAATTTGAAGTTGTTTATTAAAGTATGACTTTATTAATTTTCTTTCTTTAAGTTTAACAATTAAACAGGCCTATTTTTAGAAGAAAGTATTGTAATAGAATTTTTTTTTTTCGATTTCCGGTTTTCGACAGATTTATATGTTTTAGGGGTCGGATATCCCAAAACATGTTTATACAAAATGTCTGTCCGTGTGTCGCCATCGTATCATCAAAAAGTGAATGAAATTATGCATAGAATTGAACCAAATTTTTTGTGAATGTCTTTGGCTATAGACAGGCGTTCCTTCCAGTATTCCTTCAATACGGAAACATTCCACTGGAAGGGGGCACTGTAATCGCAATTTTTGTGCCATTTTCATTATTGTACCATCGAAAAGTGTATGAAGTTATCCATATAATTGAACAACATTTTTTGTATTATTATTATTATTTTTTTTTTGGCTATGTCCAGCAGGTTCTCCTTTAAATTGGAAGTATTCCGCCAGAATGGGGCGCTGTAATAGCGATTTTTGTGCCACTTTTATTCTTGTACCATCGAAAAGTGTGTGAAGTTATGCATAGAATTGAAACAATTTTTGGAAGGTATGTTTTTGGCTATGGCCAGCAGGTCCTCCTTCAATTTGAAAATATTCTGCTGGAAGGGGGGTGCAATAATACGGATTTTTGTGTTATTTTCATTATTTTACCATTGAAAAGTGTATGAAGCTAAGCATAGAATTTAACCAATTTTGTGTGTATATTTTTGGCTATGGCCAGCAGTTTCTCCTTGAATTTGGAAATATTCCACCAGAAGGTGGCACTGTAACAAATTTTTGTAAAATTTTCTCGATTTTTCGCAATTTTTTTTGTATTGTATATTGGCGGCACATAAAGCGAAGGGAACTTCACATCCTGCTAAGCTGGATATTCACAAACAGCTGATGTACAACAGAATAATGAAAAAATTATTGATTTTAATAAATATCATGATCGAGATTAACTTATTCTGATTAATTGACTGGAGCAGAAATTTTAGATCAAAATCAAAGTTTGGTATAATATTGAACTAATAATATTGAAGTATTAACATTTGGAACTACTGTTTGAAATATTAAGATGTATGAGATAGAAGAAAGTTTTGGGATTAGCAAATCCAACTATTTATTTTTGTAACTTCCTTATAAATATTTAAAATTAAAAGTAATTTTCTTTTTACTTATAAATATCAAAATAATTTAACTTAAAATAAAACTAAATGTGACTTAGAGCAAAAACAATATTAAATAATTACAACAGAAAAAAGGCATCAACTAAACCTATGTTTGGAGAAAATAACTCTTTAATCATGGGTATATTAGTAGATATTTTATGTTTAAATTATAAAAAGAAAGTATGTAGTATTTCTTTGTGAAAATACTCTACAATTATACGCATATGGTTAAAATTTGTTGTACAAACTATTTGCATTTCATTGTACAAATTAATTAATTATTAGCAATTATCAATATAGTCGATCCCATATCCAAATCCAGTAGCAATTATCAGCATTTCATTGTACAAATAAACAGAATATTTTAATGTTTAAATTACATTTTTTATGCAATATTATTAATATACATTACAGGGCTTGAATTTCGAGACAGGATGGCAGGATTCATGCCCTAAAGATAATTATTGTGCCCTATTGTGCGCGGTCGGCTCCTGTTTCCAAAAAATCATTTTCCGAAAATGTTTCTTTGTAAAACGACGATCAAGTCTCAGGACCGACTGACAAATTTCGTGATATTTTCTACTATCGATTGGCAGATTTCACAATTTCTTCTTACGACAGATTAACAAAATTCATGGTTGTTTTTCTGCATCTGACTGAAAAATTTTGCGCTTTTTCTCCACGACCGACTGACGAATTTCACGATTTTTTCTGGTGAATTTCATAAATTTTTTTCTCGTGATCAATTGATAAATTTGGCAATTTTATTCTGTGACCAATTGGCAAGTTTCCCTGTTTCTTCTTGCGACATACTGATGAAAGTAACGATTGTTTTTCTGCATACGATTGAAAATTTTCGCGTTTTTTCTCTGCGACCGGTTGAGGAATTTCACGATATTTGCTCTTGACGGACTGGCAAATTTCACGATATTTTTCCATGATCGATTGACGAATTTTGTGATATTTTCCCGCTGCCGATTTCCTATGAGCTTCAGTTTTCTTCTTGCGACAGGTCGACAAATTTTTTTATTTATTTTCACCATGATTGACGAAATCGGCGATATTTTTTTTTAATGACCGATTTATATATTTTGCGATGTTTTTTCCCTGTGCTCAAAATAGGAAATAACTAAAAGGGCAGTAATGGCCACCGGAGACAGAGCCCTACCAAATTGGCCAATAGTCAGCACTCAACAAAATGAGATTACACTTGTGGTGCACATGAGGAAAAAAAATTTGGTAACTTAAAAAAAACATTTAGAAATAACAAACTAGTTGATTCTTGCAATTCACAGAAATTAGAACATGACTTTTTGAAATCAACCTGTTATCATGTAATAGAAGAAATCAATGGACTATTTCCTTTTCAAATTTTGGATATGGATTTAAAATTCCAATGGATAGAACATAGTTCAATTAACAAAAATACCAGGGATTACAGTTTTGGCTATAATTCCATTAAGAATATAATGAAACAAGTTTGTTCAGAAGTGACATACAATCACCGTAGGATATTGACAATAGAATCACCGATATGCATTATTCATGCAAATAAGTTAAAAATTAATGCACATCAGATTTTGCAAAGTTTTCTAAAATTTTTTAAGAGAGCATAACCATGCATTTCTGATCATTTCTAAAGTTATAAAAGTTGCTCTGTTCTGTTTGTCAAAAGCGTAACTTGTGAAAGAGGCTAAATCACACAAAATGGAATAAAATCTAAATTAAGAAATTCATTTAGCAACTTTTATTAATTGCCAATAACATATGGTGAAAGTTGAAAAATAGACATGGTACATATAAAACTTGATTCTGTTCCTTTGTTTTAATAAAAATAAACATTTTGGATAATTATCTTGAGTTGTTAATTTAAATTATTTCAATGGTATTTTGTCATGTCTGTATAAATGTGATTCTGTAAGTGGCACATAAAAATAATAGGGTTTAAAGATTTTTTTTTCTCTTTCTAACAGTTCAACTCCCCCGCATTTTTAAATGTTGGGTGGGAAACTCCCCTCCTGGGGAAAACTTGAATTTCAAGCCCTGATAGTCAAAGATATATTGTTTTTGTAAATTATATTTCAGTGCATCTAAAATGTTTTAATGATGTGTGAAACATGTTTGTAATTTATTGTTCTGAGATGGCGTTATATAAAGAAATAATTCACCATATAACTAAAAACATATCTAGTGCCGGATATCCGAATACGGCAGGCAAAGGAGCTTCGGATATCCGGCAAAATCAATATCCGGTGCATCCCTATTTTTTAATATCATCTGTGACTGGCAATTCTGAATTTTCCTTCCAGTGAAGCAGTTACTGGAATTTGATATTGTAGCATAGACATTAGCAACCTACAATCTTTGTTCGATTATATGTAGCCAACATTAGACTATTTGTGCTTTATCATACTTAGTTTTATAGGTGTCCCATACCTCCCTGTTAGTTTGGGACACATCTTGAAACTTAAAATTTTTTTAATTATGAAACTGTGTCTGCAAATTTTGTTTCTATATTGTTCAAGGACATTAGAAAATGTTTCATTTTGAATTCTATAAATTGAAATTTTTGGGTCAAAGTAGATATTTTATTTTTGTAAAAAGTGTCCCATTCCTCCCCACTTCCCCCTAACTACTGGTGCAGATAGAGTGATTTGTTTTCAATACTGGAAAGCACTGTTAATACTTCATTGGTGTGCTAGGAATTTACATGATTTTTTTTTTTTTTCACTTTGTGGGTGTCCCACTATATAAAGAACTATGGATGGTAAATTTTTTATACATGTTTTTTACCATCACTTTGAAATTAAAGCATTCATAACAAAATGAATAGCTTATAATGATATTCATTAAAGGGATAACGATAATTACGATTGACGATATTATAGGCATGCAGGAAAAAAGTAAGGTTTAAAATGCGAAAGAAAGGAAAATTTTGACGATGAACCAGGGCTTAAAATGTACTGGAGCAAACCGGAACGATGTTCCAGTTCATGAAATTGTGACAAATATTGCTCTGGTTTGGGAAAGTATGAAAAATATGGTTCCAGTTTGTCTAATTGTTAAAAAATATTATTAGTTTCATATATGTAGCTTAAAATGCTCTCTGTAACTTTTCTTTTCAAATTACTTAGAATCTTGAATGCATTTTTTTAAATTGTTTTTTCTACGGTTAAACATAAATTTGCTATACAGTAAAGTCTCGATTATCAGAGTTAATATGGACTAAGCTCACCTCGGATAAGCAAAAAACTGGTATAAACTAGATTTACACAAACCGTCACCAATTAGGAGATTAAATATAAATTTTCACTTAATTCATTAATTTTTATGGTACTAGTAACATTTCTGTTACTTTTAAGAAAAATGGGGAATGAAATTGTTTATTTGAGAAAGCCCTTGATAGTTTTTTGTTTACTGAATGTCCATTTTGCTGCAGTATTACGCTACCAATTTCTAAGATTTATTTCTTACCCCTAAATCTTAACAGTAAATTTTGCTTAATTCAATCGCCGAAATCTAACAATTCTCAACGATTAAATACGGCAAAAATTTGTATTCAATTTTAGAGATAACAAAACCATACAAATTGGCAGCTATATGATTCTATAGTGTCATGAAAATTACAGGTGTAGCCTCTTCTTTTTGCTCAAAGTATTAAATAGTTTTTTTCAATCGAGCTTATACCTTTGGAATGGATCATTTTCTTCTGATGGACTGATGGCTTCCATTATTATGAAACAGCCGTTATAATTGAAGCGTTATGTGAAGATGAAAGAGCAGTCGTAAGTTAGAACTCCGATTTTGTGGTCAGAATGGAGAAAAAATGGCCATAATTTTTTTTGAAAAAAAAAATTATGAAATTACAAAACTTGAAACTACGAGGAAACATTATTGAAATTGATCGTAATCATGAAACTATGAGGAAATATATACTGTTATTGAAATTAAGAGATTGAGGGAAAATTCGATTTTGTTTTCTTCCCAAAATCTGAATTTTGGCGAAAATGCTGCCAAAAATTCGGCCAGACCGAAACTATCTGTATTAAAAAAATGTTGTTTGTTCTTTCGGAAAATTTCAACATTATTCATTGATTTGAGCTCCATCGGCTCAAATGAGAGACACTTTATTTATTACTATGAACTTTACTATTTATAATTACCAGTCATGACTAGTGTTATCAGGTGTTCAAAGACCTATTCCGTGGAATCCCCTGCACAGGACGCCAAATGTCCCGATTTTTCCTGATGCATAAATTCTTCTAAATTCCTTTTAGTACCATGGTATTCGTTAGGTTTGTCCTGGGAACCCGTTTTGTGGCATATGGTTAGGACAAACCCCCAAGCCTAGGTAACATAGGTGAAACTAAATAATCCTGTCTATAAAGGAACATTTTTATGGTTCTTCTGAAAGGAATAGTGTACAAATCTATTTGCTAAAATCTAGCCCCTAGCCATTTTATTTTTATATATATATATAAAACCAATGCATTTTGATTAACAGAACTTGTTAAAACGGAACCTATGTATAACGGAATCTTACCTGAAATGTAAAAAGTATGTTTCCTTGCAGAAGCAATACCATACAGTTATAACTACTCAATCGGACCCCCCCCCCCCCCCCCCAAAACGGAAGTGTGTTTCGATCTCTAGCGATTACACTTTCACAAATCTTAATTTTGACTACGAACCTCGTTATCCTGACACTCTAATGACCAGAAAAAAGTGTCGTCATGAGCAGAGTGTCGCGGTAACCGGAGTTAGAGAAAAATATGTTTTTAAAAAGTCGTATTTTTAAGTAATTTAAAACAATTTTAAATTAATAACTGTTCTTGCAGTTTTAAGCAAAAAAAACATTATTATTAAACAAAATAAACACAAAAACAAAATTGAAAATAATAAGAATCAGAGTTATGATGACTTGTTTTTTATTGTTACATGAAATATTGATGAATTAAAGTTTGCTTATCTCTAGATGTGCTTCCTACAATTCTTCTTTCAATATTATACATTGAATTGTAATCGATATTCGTTGTTACAGAAATGGATGTTAAATAATTCCCGATCGTTTCAATGCAATGCTTCGGTTTTAGTTGGATGAAAAACGGCGTGTAACCACAAGAAAGCGCCGCCTGACAAGAACAAAAAGACTGCAAATAGACTGATACTGGTCTATCTGGAGCTTAAGTGGGTCATTCATAGTGTGTGGTTTTATTTATTCAGATAAAAGATTGAAAAAAAATTTCTCATTTATCTCAATGGGTATTTTAGACACTTTGTGAAAAGTTTGGCTAAGCCATTTCTTACCGCTTAATTTCTGTGCTTATAAGATGGTTTATGAAAAATGGACAATTTTACTAAACCGTTGGGATATCCGGAGTTGAAAATTATTCAACGATGCAAAATCCGGAGTTTATTTACAATAAAATCATATACAGAAAATCAGGACTTTGAAAAACTGTCATGATAAGTGGAGTGACATGAAAACCGGGTGTCGGGATAACAGGTCTGACTGTATAAGATTATTGTAATTATTTAACAGAGTAAAATGTTCCAGATGAAATTTTAAGTGACCAAAGAAAGGTATATTTGTTTAATTTTCCTTCTATAAGGAACATGATTATTTTCCGTTACAGACAGGTACAGTCTTTATAGGGTTTACTGAATTTTTATGTGCCAGTTTAGGAGCCACTATCCCACTTTTTGTGACAGTGGACCGGGCAACACTAGTCATGAGACAAACTCAAGACATGAGAGCAATTTATAAAGCAAGGAATGCATATATGACTAAACTTTGAAGATGCTTTTCATGTGCTCATTAAAAACTGCCGACTCAACAGTAATATTCTACTATTTTCAAAGGTCCTCTGTTATATAGTCTGGCCAATCAGTTCTTTTATCCTAGTTTTGAGCTTTCTATTTCTCATTCCTACATAAAATTGCACTGTTCCATCTTCTTTGGTGAAAGGTATTTCATATACCCCTGACAATTGATTTGTGCCTATTTTCTTACATATTATGTTTTTTTTTAATTTTGCAGATGGTTTTGCAACCTTGGATTTTTGTATTTTGAAATTACTTTTCTTTTTATTCTATAAACGCTTAATTTATTTATTGTGCTTTCTTTATAGCCATTGCTTCTTGCGATGTTATATATCTTACTTATTTTGTTATTAAAACTAGGATCATAGAACATATAGCAGACATCAAATACAGCAAGAAAACCAGGGTTCGCAAAAACCCAACCCACATGGGTTTTTTCATGAAAAACCCAATTTTCCCCGGGGAAAATTAAAATTTTGCAAGAAAATAAATAATATATAAATTAATTAAATGAAGCCAGCTCTTAACCTCTTCATTAAGATTTTCACAGAAAAACAGCAAAACTTTGAAACATTATTTTCTGCTTCCTGATTGGTTTGATTAAAAGTGTCAACAATAACATAGTTTTATAAAACATACAAAGGGGAATTATAAAAAAAATAATTAAAGCTAAATATTTATTAGTTATTTTTTTATGAACCAAAAACATCAAGGGGTGTCCATTACTGGCACATCTACCCTATATAGTATATAGGGGAAGGTGGGGCACGTTGGGACATCTCAATTTTGAGGCTTAATTTTGCAGTTAAAAATTAGCATATATAAGTGCCAATATATGATACTACAATCTACTCTTCCATGTGTTTTGGAATCACTGGTGTTTGCTGGCAACAAATAATACCATTATCTTTGTTTTGAATGAGGTTGAGTAACATTTATGTATGTTTTGAAAAATAAATTTTTTATTAAAGAAATGAAATAATACAAGTGGGAGCATGTTGGGATGAAAAAACATTGATTTATTGTTATTTTAAGGGTAAAAAATAGACTGCAATGCTAGGCTTAACTGTTTTAAAGTTTTTGTTACTTAATGTGCGAGGTGGGGCAGGTTGGGACACTCAGTTGTGACGCACCTTGGGACATGTCCAAAAATGCTGTAAAGACCAAATGCAGCTTACTGAAGGAAAAAAAAAGTACACAACCAATTATAATTTTCATCAAGCAGGGAAGATGAGACAGTTGCGCTAGCAAAATTAGTAAAAATTACTCCTAGCAGGAGAACAAATCAGGGTTGGCAAGGTTTTTCCCACCCCTGGTAAATACCATGGTAAAAACCGGTATTTACCGTCCTGGGAAATACTATGTTTTTCCCACATGGGAAAAACTGATTATTAAAAACATAAATATAAATTCAATACCACCTTTAAAAATGTCAAAAATGAGTTCTAAGTAAATAGCTTGAAAAGTTAAAAAAAAAAAAGTAAGATCTGCAAAAACAGACAATGAAGTGCATTTATTTAAATATTTATACACCACACATATTCCCAAACGTTTACCAATCATAATCAGATTCTTCGTTTGCCCCTTCCACATTGGATTTTAGCATCATATAACAAAATACTAATTTAGAGGCTTTTTGTAAACCAATTTTATTTCTAATCTTGTTTTGGATGGAAAAAAATTAGAAAAAATACACTCCAGAGATTTTGATGATGCAGGACAACTCTGAAGATGTTCCATTAATTGGAGAAATTCTGCATCTATTCCAGTTTTACTTAAATTCTTCCACCACAGTGCAGGTGAAATAGTGTTTGTAATATCTTCGGAAAAGGTGCATCTTCTCACTTGAATTGTATTGTGAGTAGGGGAAGACGGGGTGCAATGAAACATTACTTGTAAAATCAGTCAAATTTGTCATAGAGAGTTGCAGTTTATATATATGTTATACATCTATATGTTCCAATTACTGATGCGATTTGGATACATTCACACTTCTACAACAGTAGCAATAGAAGATTATTGCTTTTACGCGATTGAAAGTAACTTTCTTTACTAAAAGTAATTTTGTTTATTTTTCCTTGTTGTTATATGTAATAATTATTTTTTCTATACATTGTTTACTTTGGGTTGTTGTCTTCATACCTCCAAAACCAAACTAAAAAAAAATAAATATTAGAAGTTTGAAAATAAATTTTTATTTAGTAACCTCAGTGCGGGGTACAATGAAACACTTGCAGACGGGGTACAATGAAACATGTTTTATTATAGTAATAAAAGTAGTAAATATAATATATTAGAAGTAAGAGTAGGAAAACAGAAAAAAAAAAGAGTTTTGTTCTAACCAGGTCAGTAAAAAATGCTCTTGTTAAGCAATTAAAAAATAGAGAAAAAAAAAAGCTAAGAAGGGATTCTTTTGAAAACAAACTCTGCCTGCTACAGACTCTAATGATGATCCAGATTTTTTTTCTAGGTCCAGCTGGTCATCGAGGTACTAAGAATGAGATATCCACACACAACATGTATGGCACAAGCAGTATCCGTATAAATGAAAACATAAGGAAATATATACTGTTGGAGAAATCATACATTTAAATGAAGTCAAATGTGAAATACTTGATATAAAGACTCCAACCTAGGTTTTTTTTTTTTTTTAGAAACTTACATTTAAAAAAAAAAAAAACTTATTCTGTTGAAACTACCACCCCATATTCCTTCAGGATCAACTGAAATATAAACAGAAATGCTAATTTTTGAAACTGACTTGCACCAATTTAATGTAAAATGAAAGGTATTTCTTAAACTAATAGAATTTTCTTATTTTTCATCTTAGACTATACTATTTTTATCAATTTCCTCATTAATGAAGTTTTGTTTTTGTATTTATCTCATTTTTCATAAAATAAACTGTACTGGGTGAAAATTGCTTCTATCATTTGGAGTGTTTCATTGTACCCCAGTATGTGTTTCATTGTACCCCGGCATACGGGGTACAATGAAACACTGTAAGACATTTATTTTTTGTTATTTTTCAAGCATAAAGATATTGTTTAGAACCTAATAAAAATTTATTTAGATGGGGAAAATACAAGATTAAAAATATGCATTAATTATATTTTTGTGCATGCAAAATTGTGGATAGGAAAAAAAAAAATTAGTAAATTTTGTTTCATTGTACCCCGTCTTCTCCTACTTTGGATTTAAAGTCTAAATATTTAGGAGCAGATTCATCCTGATCCTGTGATAACTTTTCACCTTTATAGTTCAGATTCATCAGGTGTGCCAAAAAATGGACAGGGGTCATTGCTTTATCACAGTTAGATTTCACTTTGGTGAAATGTGGATTGAGTTCTTTATTTTGAAGAAGCTCTAGGTAAATTTCACAAGCATCAGCAATATTGGCATTATTATCGAGTTGCAACTTTGTTAGAGCTTTTGGAACTGGTTCTGTTTGGTTGTACATATTTTTTCCTTCTTTATACAGAGATTATTTACTAAGCACTTAATGTTTTTATCAATTTCATCTTTGTGATTATCGACAATTTGAAGATAAAAAGTCCTGTTAGTAGTAAAAGTTTTTAAACATGCTATTTGTGAGTTCCACCTAAAATTTGTGGTTTAACTGAATTGGCATACTCTTGCAATATACTCCCAGGGTTATGGTGATTTCTAAAAAAATTCTGAATTTTGGCAACATTAGCCACAACAGAATCAGTAGTCACGTTCTTGCCAAGAATATTTAAATAATGCGATGCAGATCTGTATGTAACTGGTATAATATCTTCCGTTTCAAGATTCTGCCTTATTGTAAGCATTTTCTGTTCATTATCCGAACCGAAACATTTTACAGTGCATCCATATGTAGCTGCTGCAGTTTTTGCCCCACGAGCAAGATTTGTACAATACTCTCTTGTTTTCTTATTTTTCCCGAAATCTACTGCAGAAAGAAGCATACTTTTTCCATTACAAAATATGGAATTGGCTATAAAAGGGTCATTATGGACATTACTCCATCCAACTTGCATGAGAGTAACAGTTCTCCCAGCTATTTTCTCTACAGCAGATTCTTGAATTTCTGCTTTATTCAATAATTCTTATTTATATTCCTTTCCTACAAAATAATTTTAAACCTAAGGAATATCTGTAATAACTATGTATTTCTATCTTTAATTTTACACATCAGATTCAGAAAGCCAGAATATTTCTTACATATTGTCATTTGGAAGTTTTTCCCGGTATTTACCAGTTTTCCCCAGTATTTACCAGTTTTTCCCGGTGGGATGGGAAAAACAAGTTTTGGACGGGAAAAAGCCAACCCTGGAACAAATATAAATGATTTGTGTAATGGCAGTAGTGATGAATTCAGCTGTTCATGTGGTGCTGATTTTCCTACAGATTGCAAACTTACTTAAGATAAGTCCAGAAACTTAAAGGATAAAGGTAAACCAACTGTGGGATAGTGTACATTGGCATAGTTTGCAGGAAAACAAAGCATTGTTGTATTTGTGTTCAAAATGTCGAGGACAGCAACGAGTATGAGATATCCATTTTGAGAAAATGAGATCTAGAGTTTTTTTTTTTTTTAAGTCCTGATAAACATGATAGCTCATTTGTGTATCAAACAGATATTCTTTTAAAACTTGGCACTCCTGAAAACAAAATAGGTCAAAGATGTGTTTTATTAGAATTTAATGAACACAATATTTTTCACATCAAGTACAAGATCTATTAATAAAAACATGTTACAATTCAAATTATTAAAGTGTTTCAATGCTTAAATTATTTCATGCTCAACTGAAGCTTTATAAATAAAGCTTTGTTCATCAATTAAATATAAAATTTTACATGTATTTTTGATTAAAACTAGTGTCCTAACCTGCCCCACCATGTGGGGAAGGTTGGGACATTTAAAAGGCTTTTTTGTTTTGTTTTCACTCTTTTCCTATGTGAGATATTAGATTATTATGAGGTTTATTTGATGCAGAAATGTTTATACTTTATGTCTAATTGATTCTAAAATAAGAATAAATATTAATAAAATTTAGAAAAATTATTTACTGAAAAACGTCCCAAGGTGCCCCACCTTCCCCTATAACCATTACAAAACAACACAAATTTTATATATATTATTACTATTATTAGGTTTGGCTCACCAACAGCAGCTTCTATTTTCTTTGTTTATGTGAAAATTAGAAACAATACTTTTATCATGTTTTACAAATTTTATCCGATACTCTCACCTTAAAATAAATAAAAATACTTTACAGTTAGCAAGACTGCAATCATTCCAGATTAAGATTTAAAACAGTTTAATATTACAAAAAAGCAACAACCAATAAGCAAAGCAAAAATATAAACAAATACATTTTATTAATTACAAACACATGAAATATGCAAAAAAATGTTCACAATCTTATATTAGCTTCCGACATTGCTAAAATTCGCATTATTATTATAAATAATAATAGTATCATCGTGAGTGAAAGCCAGAAACATTTTAGATTAACAAGTTTGATAATAATTAGTTATAATACGCACGCTACAACTAAAATCACTTGATACATGTATTGAGTTGTTAATATAGGACTTGTCTCTCAGCAATAAATGAGAAAATGATCATTATGTAGTGTTATATCTCTTATATTTGCACATCTTCTGATTAAATTAAGAGCTATTCTGTGCCGTTTCAAATTCAGTCCTTATTTGAGTCAACATCAAATTGTTTGGTAACAGATTTTGTTGAATATCTCCACATAAACGAGGTGACTCCTTTTTAATAAATGGAAGCCTCAAAAGATCAATTTTATGGTTGCGCCAATGCACTAAAATTTTGAACGAAGAAATTTCACAAAACTTTTTTCAATATCAATAAAATCCGTTTACGAACACGCTTTAAACTTAACGACTTGATTTACCGTTAGATATACAAACATCGTCGCGTCACGTGACTTTTTAAGCTTACCGTTAGATATGCAAACATCACATCTTTCCTGTCAGAAAAACTTGATCTGAAGAGCCAATCAGAGCAATGCTAACCGCTATATCTAGCCGCCTGTATTTCGTAGAGGACGCTACACAATTCGATAAACCATGACAATGAAATAAACATATTTCATGCTGCCATCTATGATTCTTATTCAGCTTTAATACGCTTTCTATCTACATTTTTGCTTAGAACATCTTATACCCAGCAGAGTTTTAAACAAGCTTCATAATAATAAATTCTACACTAAATTAAGAAATTCTGGCGTTCGTTTTTTTTTTTAAATGAAGATCTACACAAATAAATAAAAAATTTAGCGTCCATTTTAGATTGTATTTAGAAATTTTTATTGTGTTAAGAATAATTTCTCCAAGCACTAATTTTAAATTATCTTTGAGAGTTTCTAAAGTTATTCCAATTCGAAAATTATATTTATTAAAAGAGATTTTATTTATTTTTTGGTATCGTAAAATAGCAAGATATTAAACGTTGAATAGATTTCAGAAGTTCTTTCTAATTTAAAGTTGTAATTTTAAAAGCGATTTTTTAATTCTCTAGATACATTTTTCAGAGGATGCCTAACTTTTGGCTTTGTATAATAGCACACATCACAGTTTTAGATTATTTTATCTTCTACAATCTGGCCACAACAACGATAAAAAAAATTATGTAGTGCTGTTGTCTATTTCTTGAGCATGTTAATTTACAATTACTGAATTTATAGTGCTAATAAAAAGTTGATTAGTCTTTCAAAAATGTTAATAAATCTTAAATTATCTTAATATATTTTTTTAATTTCTAAAGTGTATTAAACGTCGAAAAATGGGTATCAATGTTAAAATTAGAAAAAGGGAAGGGTTCATTGCAAATAATACATACAAAATATACAAGTAATAATTTGCTTTTTACCTGATTATTTCATATATACAGGTAAAACATGAAACTCGCCATATAATGATTTATTTATAAGTTAGAATAGACAGAATAATTTTCAGAGTTCTAAATAGTATCAGACAAATAGTGCATTGTGTAAGGAAGCTCTATTAAAATTTACTATAACCTCCAGTTAAGCACAATTCTGGACACATTTCCCTTATCATATCGATGCTCAACAAGAGCAAAATTCTAGTGTAATTTTCTTTGAGAATAATTTATAAAATACCGTAAAATGTAAGTTAATATATGTTAATCAATATGGATAATTTATTTAATCAATTTTGAGTCTAATATTGTCAAAAAATAACAAACAAAAGATTTGTATTAATCAAGCATGAAACACCCAATAAAAAACTGTGAAAACTTTTTCAGGCTACACATTAATAACTAATATTTATAATTTAATCATATTGTAAAAGATATTCTTTATTTTATTTTTAAATTTTTTTTGTTAGTTGAAAAAATTGCTTTAAAAAATAGTTTCAATCGTTTGAAAAAAACTCTCACATGTAAAATAATTTTAATTTTTTTCTCCTGACCACATCCATGAGACAGCAAGTACAAGTACAATGTATTTAATACAAGCATATGTAATTTAATGACATGGAAAATATTAACAGAGAGGGCAGCATTTAGAAAAGTTGAAAGGAGGGTGTGAGGGTTAGAGCAGAAAAAGCCTCCTAGTTGCTTCAGGCTAGCTGTCTGATCCTGTAGAAATTTCTAAAAGCTATCCTACACAGAAAAATGAAAGTCATAAAAAGTAAAAATACAAGTCTGAGAACAGCATTTTAAATTTTCTCGGATTCCTATTCTTACAAAACTGATATTTAATTATAAAACGTTAAGCTTAAATTTTGCAATGCAACATATCTGCATGATAAACTAATAGTATTAGGAGTAGCATTTCAATCACAGTAAATTTGTTTTAGAAAGAAATATTTAGCAGAAATCGAAGTATTGTCAGCTTGTTAAAACAGATTTGAAAAGTATTATTCTAAAGACGAAGCAGGCTATTTTTTTTACTGAAATCATTTGAAAATGAGAATTTGTGAAACTAGCATTTTATCTCTTCTTTCGCACAATCAATAAACAAAATTAAGGAATATATTAAATGAAAACTAAAGAAAAAATTAAAATAAATTTATGTCACGTATTATTTTAAATCTGTAAACACTTGTAAATTCTTGAATGCGTCACAATGTTTATCATTATTATTATTGTCTAATGTTAGTAGATTATGCTTAACAGCATTTTACGAATAATACCATAAAAACTAAAATGCAAAAAGTAAATGCATAACACAAACTTTAACCACAATCTAATGTAATCAAGTTTACAAAACAAATACTAAGTGTGTGTACTTATAACGAATCTGCAAGGAAAATGACACATCTCAACAAAAGTAAATTTCACAGGAGAGGCAACAGAAAATTTGCATGATTTTACTGTAACAGGAAATTATTGCACTTAGCTCTGCATGCAGGAATAAAAACGTGCTTAAAAGAGTAAAACCCTTAAAAATGAAGACGTAGGATGAGGTTTGGAGGATTAGGTAATTTTATCTCACCACACAATTCAACTCACTTCTCAGGCCACAAATGGACATAAAGCATAATAAAGTGATTTTCCATATAACTACACTTATGAAACTTTCTGTGTAACAAGACATACCTATGACAGATTTATTAATGGGATAAATCACCAAATGAATTTTTACGAGATGTGAATTTTTCTTGTGAGCGATTTTATAATACATCTCGACTGCCATTTTTATTTTATGCAAACACCATGTGTTATTATATGTACCAAAAGTTTTTATGAGCGATGATGCTTAACCTTTTTATAATTGAAAGGCTGAAAAATGACTACTTTGTACTTGGCATGTTGACTGCAACTGGTGTAAAAAATTAAGAGAATATGTGTCTTGCCAAACAGAACAAGCAAAATTCTATAAAGTACTAAGATGTCTGTTATCTGAAACAGATGAAACTACATTTAAAATTTTGTTAGAAGGAGAAAAGTAAAAACATTGTAGTTAGTAAATTGTCTTTAGTAAAAACCATGCATTTTCAAAATTTCATGCATATTTTTGTGAAAATTATGCTAATAGACCTGAAATGTGGGCCTATTGATACCACAAATATGCACCTAGAATGTTTATGTTGCACCATAAAATACATGTACTTAGCTGGAAAGAAGGTCAAGCATATGGACAAAACTTTGCATTTTTTACTGAGCATGGACAAGGTAAGGGAAAGGTGTGCATAATTGTGTTTAACTGGGAGGTTACACTAAATTTAGTAGATCTTTCTTACATAATAGTATATTTTATGTGTATTATTTGTAAAGAACATTCCTCTTTTTTCAATATTAATATTGATGGATTGTCGAATTATTTGACGTATTATACACTTTAGAAATTAAAAAATATATATTGAGAGATTTTTAGATTTATTTATATATTTTTTTAATCGACTTTTTATTAGACTAATCGATTTTTGATTGGCACAATAAATTCAGTAATTAAAATTTGCAAACTTAAGAAAGGAACAGCAGCACTACCTAATTTTTTTTTTAAATCCTTGCTGGCCCAGAGGGCAGGGGTGTAGTCGAGGGTATATGGGGGTAAACGACGTATACCTTCTGCATTTTTTTAAGAAGCTCTGTATACCCTCTGTTTCTCAAATAAAGCTACAGCGTAAACTCTAGGCATGACATTCGTGACTTTAATGTATATCCTCTGCCTATAGCGCATAACCATCTGCGTTTTTTACGAATACAACACTGCTAGAGTGTCCGCTGCCTTGCTGGAGAAGATAAAATAATCTTAAACTGTGATGTTTGTGTGAAATGTGGAACTGTGCCAAAAGTTAGTCATCCTTTGAAAAATGTATCTAGAAAATTTAAATTTTTTTTTATTTATTATTACAACTTTAAATTAGAAAGAATTTCTGAAAACTGTTCAACGTTTAATGTCATTCTATTTTAAGATATCAAAAAGTAAATAAAATCTCTAGTACATTTATCATAATTTTAAAATCTGTATAACTTCAGAAACCCCAAAGAAAATTTAAAATTATTGTAAAATTCGCCTAAATACAATTTAAAATGTTATGGCTTTTGATGATGCTTAACTGTTTTTTTAACTGTATAGATCTTCATTTAAAAAAACAATAACACAAGAATTTCTGAATTTTGTATGGAATTTATTTTTAAGGGTAAAGACATTCATTCTAAGCAAAACAAGTTCGTTGAAGAAAGAAAGTATATTAAAACTCAACAAGGATCATAGATGGCAGCATGGTGAAGTGATTTTTCTTATGAGGTTTGTTAGTAAATGCATAGCCTAAGTATGCCTTGGTAGATGTCATATTAACTTTGAATATAATCGAAACGTACATTTTATCGCCATTGTTCATCGAACTTTTGGCGTCATCTTTACGAAATGGCGTAGTTAGCTCAGATGTGAAGTTTTGCCATTAAATACTACATAGTTTAATTAGCCGCCGTCTGAAATATTCATTATTTTTGTTGTTAAAGGTATTGTATATAAATGTTTCAGTATTTAATTTACTCTAATCATTTCAAATATTGCTATTGTCTAGTATCTGTGAAAAGTTGTACTTAGGCCTAATTAGTATTCAAAATTGTGATCGTAGCACGCCATTTAATTTTAATCTTTTTAAGTTGATCGATTTCCCCCTTAAATAAAACCTTATGAAGAAGGAAAAAATCCCCTAAGCCGTTTTCAGAATTCATCATTGATAATTCGGAACAGATATCATATTCGCCACATATTGGCGCGATTTTTTTCTGTCGCCAATATCATATAGGCAACAGGTACTTAACTTGCGCCAAAGTGTCGTTATTTTGCTTGATGTGGTAACCCGGATTATGTTGTTTATGCTGTTGATGTTTTCGCCAAATTGGCAACCGAAAAAAATCGCGCCAATATGGGGTGAATATGACATCTGTACCGATAATTCATATGAAATATATCAAAAAGATTTGAATGATTTTTCAATTTTTACCAAAGAGAGGCCATATTTTAGATTTACTTGCTATTTCCGATATCTTTGTCCTTTGAAACAATTTCTTTCTTCTTTTCTTTTCTTTTCTTTTTTTTTTTTTTTTTTTTTTTTCGAATAGATAGAATATAGTTTCATTAATAACTACTTTATATATGAAAGTTTTTTTGGTACATTTCAGTTAGCCGGGCGCCAGTGTTATAAATACATATAATAGTATACATACATATATGTATATACACATCTATATATATACATCCATTGTATATATACACACATATACCGGGTGTCCCAAAAAGGACTGACTGATTTTAAAATTCAATAACTTGCAAACGGTAACAGATATTTAAAAAATTCTTGCAGGAGGGTTATGCATAAGGTCAAAAGTTTTTTTACAGTGATTTTCAATTTTAGTTCGAATTACAAACAATAGATGGCGCTGCGATCAATAGACGCTTAATTCAGACTCGATTTTTGGTACTTCGTGGCCCGGATAATACATTTCCATCTCCTTTTTCAGCATGGAACAAAAGAAAGGACCAGAAATCGAGCCTGTATTTAGCGACTATTGCTTACAGCGCCATCTATTGTTTGTAATTCGAACTAAAATCGAAAATCACTGTAATAAAACTTTTGACCTTATGCATAACCCTCCTGCAAGAATTTTTTAAATATCTGTCACCGTTTGCAAGTAATTGAATTTTAAAATCAGTCAGTCCTTTTTGGGACACCCGGTATATATGTATATATATAAGTATTTATGCATACATGTATATATATGTATATATAACACTGGCGCACAGTTAACCAAAAAGCACCATTTTTTTTTAATCTCCTATTTTTTCAGTAACCCTATTTTGTCACT
Source organism: Maratus speciosus (assembly GCA_963932465.1). Taxonomy (NCBI): domain Eukaryota; kingdom Metazoa; phylum Arthropoda; class Arachnida; order Araneae; family Salticidae; genus Maratus; species Maratus speciosus. Next base: position 680,257,517 of record OZ010786.1, read on the forward strand.
GTTGTATAGTTTAAATGGTACTATTTGTTATCCCGTCGACCAACTTCGGCAAATTATATAAATCGCCAAACCACTTGCAAAAATTATACAAATTGACATAATTTTTATTCTAAATAACGAAAGAACAAATAAATTAGAATAATATTAATAAAAATACCAATAAAATGTCGAAATAAAAATCACTTAATGAGGTAAACACCTGTAACTTGCTTAAAGTCAAGTGAATGTGATATCTACGATCAACCATCATTGGCATTTAATCTTATAGTTTGGCAATAGATTTTTGGTTGATGGGATAACCAAGTAGTATCGTTTAAATTGATTATACTTTTTTTTTAATATTGAGTATATGTGAAAATAAGTTCCATTTTTTAATACATGGCATAAGTGTTCTTATATGTATTGTGGGAATCTAGTAATACATGCTTTTAAAAAATCTCTTCAAAACATAGTATATGACATTTGATTAAAGTGTAAACAAGTGGTTTTTTATTCGATTTAAAATATAGTTTTGTACCAAATAGTCATCATCTGTGGTAAGTTTTGTTATTACTTTTATAATTTAAAGAAAAGCTCTGCTGAAAGTCATCGTTTGCATGTAGAGGCTTATGGTGAACATGCTTTTTCTGATAGTATGTGTAGAAAGTGATTCAGGATATTAAAAAAAGGGTTTATTCGATGTTGAAGAAGCAGAATTGCAAGCATTATTCGATGAAGACAATACACAAACACAACAAGAATTGGCTGAAGGATTGAATGTTGATCAATCGGTTGTCAGTAGATATCTGCATGGAATACACATATAGTAATATAAATAAACATGTAGTTTTAACCAAAAAACGGAAATTACTTTTGCATGTACCCAATATTTTACTTTTTTTTAATAGTCTATAGATATAGCACATAATTTTTTGCAGTACTACTTGATTATCCTGTCAACATTAAAACAGTTACTTTACTGTAAGATTAAATGTCAATAATGTATGATCGTAAACGTCACATTTACTTGACATTAAACATGTTACATGTGTTTGTTATGCCATCAAGTCTGTATAATTCGACCATTTATTTATATTTATATTAATGTTTTACTCATTTTTTTCTTCTTTTGTAATTTAAATTTACTGCAAATTTTCTTATTTTTCCTTGCTTCAAGCCTATGTCTAATGTTTACATATTTTTTATAGTTATATCCGCCTACATTTTTTGAGTAAATAAAGAACATTAGGTTCCTTACAATTTTCCATTATCATTGATGTTTCTTGTGTCCCTTAATAAATCCGATTATTATATTTAAAATAGTCACATTTTATTCCCAAATACAGTATCTTAAAATATCTGTTTATTTATGATTTAATTTAATAATTCTGCATTTAAATGTGTAAACTTAGTATTCTTTTGTCTGAAATCATCTAAATAAATCAATTTCAGTATGTTGCTATACCATAAATGAATGTCATCATTAAAGTAACCCTAGTCATTAGTGATTTTTAAAATTTAAATTCATTAATTTTCCTTTCTTAAAATTTTAGAATGGCAACATTCTTCATTTGTATAATTTGGCTAAATTGGTCAATGGTAATTGCAGGCAATCAAGTAGTATCTAATTTTTTTTATCTTCATGTTATCTTCATGTATGACATACATGACATTAACAACATACATTGTATGTTGTTAATCTATTTTATTTTACATAATTTACCACTTTTAATAATGCTACATTTAAGAATGTTAAATTACTGTTTTGAATGTAACTGGCAATGATAAATAAAATAGATATTTGTCAACCATTTTTGGTGATTTATCTCCTGGCTAGAGATGGAAATGCTCGGAAAAAACCCAGAAAAGTTGGGGAAAAAAAACGTTTTTTTTTCCGTTTTTTTTCCGAAGGGCTATTTTTTAATTTTTCCAAATTGGAAAAATTGAAACTTCCTTTATAAAATAATGTAGTCAAACTTTTATAATTGATGCATTCTGATACTTTTATTTATATTTTTTTCATGTTTAATGTCCTTCATGAAAACCTTAACATGGAAAATCTTATCTGTAAGAAGGAATCTCTTTAGAAAGAACTTGAGTCTCTTAAAGGTTCCTTCACAGTTTTTTCTCCTTAAAACATATGACCTTTAACAAAATTCTTTCACTTAAAAATAGACATTTCAGAATTTTTTTACAATCTCCAAATTAAATCCTTCACAAACGCAATGATTTCAGAATTTTAAAAAACCCTGTTGTCTAATAGCTGCAATAACCAATGAATCTATTATTTAGCTGTTTATATGTACAAAGGACAATAATGTCTAGATAAAAACTTAAATATGTAATTTCTAATTTACAAAATTCCGATTACATTTTTTACATTTCATTCACATTTTTTACAAGTTCATTTTATAAAAGTTCACAATTTTGCAAAAACATGATCGTGTGAAAAAAAATCTGAGCAAATCCTTGGTAAGATAATTAAATGGAACTTCTCTGGTTAAAAATGGAAATTCATGTGCAAAAGTATTTCAATAATTATACCAATAAATGAAAATGGTAATATGGAAAATTTAATGTAAAATTTGAAACATGCATTTATTTTTATTCGCATGGCTGTGACTTTTCACTATTGTTAGAAAAATTTCTTTTGGTAATACAGTACACCTCGATATCTCGAATCTGTGCGGAAGAGAAAAAAATTCGAGATATAGAGGTTTTGAGTTATCAAGGTTTTAACAAAATATAAAAATCTAACCCCACAAAACGCTTTTTGCTAAGATTCATCAAAAACTACACTTAATGTACTAATAATTAACAAGTTACACTTCTCAAAGTTTTAATAATTTCAGAATTGTGTTACACACAAACTTGTTTTAATTAAATAACATCCAATTCCTCATTAAGAAATGCATTCAGTTGTTTCGGATGAAAAAGTTTTTAATTGAAGTCTCCCATCTCGCAGAATCTTTTTGCAATTGCACAGTTTTCTCTCACATAGCAATGTACCAAATGCTTCAGTTCTAATATTTTCATTTGATTCAAGAAATCTCCGCAGCAGGTCAAATGCCTTCTCGGCTTCTGTCACTTTAATTTTTTCATGTTTTTGATGATCTTGTAAGTCTTTAATTTCTTCAACAGAAATTTCTGCATTAATGCTCGAAACAATCTTCTCATCCGTCATAGTGCCGCACATTTCAAGCTCATTGTCTACATTCAAGTATTCTTCGGATGAAATTTCAGTGTGACACAATTTTTGTATCGATTTCCACTGTCCTGGATTCAGTTCTTCTTCTTCAATTGCTTGATTAAGGGAATCAACTTCCTCTGTTTCACTGGAAGTTACATATTCTAAATATCCTGCTTTTATGAAACAATTTCTTATTGTTGATTCTGTAACATTCCTCCATGCATAGTCAGCCATTCGCATTGACTGTAAGAGGGTGATAGGTGTGCTGGAAGGTTTACCTTCACCGATATTATTCAGAAGTTTCTCACAATTTGGATTTGATAACCAACTTTGAAGCTACGGATTACCTCCTGGTTGAATGGTTGTTCTGATCTGGTCGAAACTTCGAAGTCGTGTTTGGCAGTAAAAATTTAACAGCGATATTTTTTAGCGTTTGAAGATTAGAGTGGGCTTTACAATTGTCTATGAAGAGGAGAATGTGTATTTTACTTTTAGCCATTCTTTTACCGATTCCTATGAGCCAATCAGCAAAAATTGCGTTTGCCATCCAAGCCTTTATGTTTGACCTGGTATAGCATTAGAAATGACTTAATTTTAGCGAAGCACCTTGGCTTTTTAGATAGTCCTATCATAACAGGAGGAAGATTTTGTTTAACACTTTGATTTGCTGCCAAAAGCACAGTTACATGAAGTTTACTCTGTTTGCAACGTCGGATTTCTTCACCTTTAAATGCAGCCGTTTTGTTGGAAAAACACTAGTTAGTACAATAATACAGTTTCATCTGCGTTAAACACATCATCTGCCTTATAGTCTTTTTAGAAGAGAAGGAAGTTCTGAAAGCCACTCTTCACAGGTAACTGAATCACCCGATGCACTTTCACCGCAAAGTTTCCATAAAACGATGTTGTCCCTTTTTTTTGGTTTCAAAAGCCTCCTATTCTTACCCTTTAAGTTCTTTGTATCAACATAGGGATAAAAGAATGTGAAACTAGCAATCTGATCAAACTGGTTCTACAGCTGACAATAGCCAAAAGTAAAAAGTCAAAACTAATTTCTGTGGAAAAAATTTCGACATATCAAGGGTTTTGGAAATTATATTTCGAGATAACTATGGAAAATACATAAGACTTTTGATGGAAATACAGGGGAAATTTCTTTTTTCGAGATATCAAGGGTTTTGAGATATCGAGGTCTGACTGTAACATGCAGTTGAAATTATGTATATTTTTTTTCTTTTCTTGAAATATAGATTCTTAGAGTTGTCTAAATGTATTTTCAAAAAACATAAATCCATACAAACTTTGCAAAGAAAATGTAAGCAAATCTCTGTGAAAAATCTATTTGAAAACAATTTTTAAACATTTGGAAAAATCCACCCGTTTTAAAAGTTTCATTAAAAAAAAATATCACTTTCAATATTAAGGATCTAAATCTTACTAAAACACAGTTTAGGTTAAGTCTGAAAAGCTTTACCAAAACTACATATACAGGAAATGAAAATTATAACTGTAAGGGGGGTGGGGAAGTAATATTGTAAAAATAATACCAATTTTTAAACAACGGAAGATTTGAAAAGGATAATAGTTTTTATAATAATACCAGAACTACCATAATTTGTTTCTTTTACACTGGCATCCTTTGAGTACTATGTAGATGAGATGTACAATACAGTTTAAAACTGCTTTAAAACTACAGTGATATTGGTTGAAACTAAAGACTTTTTTGTTTGTTTGTTTTTTAAATTAGCTCTACTGATATAATTTAATAAGTGCTACTGAAAAATCATTTCAACAGACACATGATATATTATACAAACAATGGTGTTAAATTAAGCAAGAAAAGCTACTCTCAGAATTCTGAGACTGAAAGGATAAACTTTTAAAAGCTGGCTTTTTCTCTCTCTCTCTTTTTTTAAATAACATATTCACATATAAAGGGAAAATAATTTTTTTTAGTGTGCAAAAATATTGAAAAAGTTTATTATTGTATACTTTTAAAGAAAATATAACTTATTCTTAAGAAACATTTATAAGAAATCAATTTTTCCCATTTTTCCAGAAAAAACCGGTTTTTTCCGCCACTTCAACTTTTCTGGAAAATTTACATTTCTACTCCTGGCCTAATAATTAATTAGTTAATTACCCTGTAATTAATTTGTAATTACTCCAGAAAATTTTGACAATTAATTACACATGTTAATTCATACATATGCATAGAGTACATACAATATATGGCCAAAGGTGACCGGCCACTTGATATTTTAGACGTTTTGTTAAAAATCTAGAAAAATACATGAGGAATTAACCTGAAACTCCAGGTGTGTAAACAGTATAGTATAGTCATATATTTCTGCGAAAATTTTTTCCCTAAACCCCATAGGGGACCGTCAACAAATTGAAAAAAAAATTAATATCTTTTATATAATCCTAGCAAAACTAATGTTGCAAAAGCGTTCAAACTGTAGATTATGGTTAAGTGCCTTATTGTAATAATTTGTGTCAATTTTTATGAGGATAGCATGTATACTCGAAGAGAAATTCAGGTTTTCATAAAAACAGTCAAAATTTGCCAATTTTTTTGCTTATAGTGTTTTTAATATACAAAAAATTATTTTCAGGAAATATGACAAATAACATTGTACACAATACCTTGCAATCAGAAAGGAAATATAATAAAAATTCTATGAAAAATGAGCAGGTTTACTAAATAATGTTTCACTGTGCATGCCCGAATGCAATCAAAATATAATGTGTTAGCTAAATGTATAGAGCAACTTTTGTAAAAGTCTCAAAAAAATAGCTTGAAAATTCTGAAAATTATCGTTGATAGTATAAGCTCAAAATTTGTTGTCCCAAAAATGAAGCAAAAAGATGAGGGGTTGTATCCATTTATCCGTTGATTAGTGCCAATATAACATGCACAATATTGTACACACTACTGTATTTGGATACAACCCCTCATCTTTTTGCTTCCTTTTGGGGACAACGGATTTTGAACTTATTCTATCAATGATAATTTTCAGATTTTTCAAGCTAGGTTTTTGAGATTTTCACAGACGTTGCTCTATACATTTAGCTAACACATTATGCAAATTATATTTTGATTACATTCGAACAAGCACAGTAAATCATTATATAGTAAATGTGCTCATTTTTCATACAATTTTTATTACTTTTTAATTCTGATATCAGGGTATTGTGTAACATGTTGTTTGTCATACTTTCTGAAAAGAACTTTTTTTTATATTAAGAACTCTACAAATTTATAAGCAAAAAACTTGGCAAAATTTGGTACTCTTTTTATAAAACCTTTAATTTCTCTACGAGTATACATGCTATCCTCATAAAAATGAACACAGTTTATTAGAATAAGGCACTTAATCATAATCTACAGTTTGAACGCTTTTGCTACATTAGTTTTTACAGGGTTATCCAAAAGGTATTCATTCTTTTTCAATTTGTTGATGGTCTCCTATGGGGTTTCGAGAAAAAATCCTCACGGAAATGTATGACCTATACTATTTTGTTTACTTTACACACCTAGAGTTTCAGGATAATTCCTCATGTAGTTTTCTAGATATTTAACAAAACGTCCAAAATCGCAAGTGGGCGGTCACCTTTGGACATATAGTCTATAATTATAAGAACAGTCATATCTGTAATCTCCATTAATTTATCAAAATAATAAATATTAGCATTATTACCTACCTTATGAACATTATTGTCACTTAGTGTTTTGAATTGAAAAAAAATGGGCCCCCTTTATAATTGCTTTCTTTATTTGCTGTATATGAGTCTAAATGTAGAAAACTTTATTTCAATTATGCTACTGAAGTTGTTCTAGTTATGTATATCATTTTGATGTTAATTATTTTTTTCTTCCTGTACACTCTTTCATAGTAACTGTTGAGCAGATTTTATTATTTCCTTCTCCTTTATATCCAATTTGTTAATATATATGTATTTGTAAAAGTAAAATTATAAAATAAGAGAATCATTCAAAAGCCTGACTTCTTATTCTGAGATCAATTTTGTGAAGGTAGCCATATGGATCTTTTTATTTGTAGTGAATTTTTATCTATATCGGGGAGTTATATAATTCATTCTTAAAATCGAAATCAATTGTATATTTTTCTGCAAAATTTCCCTAAATTCTAGGTCGCCGGATCAGACATATTATGCACCCCTAGAGATGTGGCTATGAAAACAAACCTGATGAACTTTTGTGCTTGTTTATGTATACACTTTATCATGGAAGACGGTAGTATTCCGAGTGACGCAGCCTTAAGCCTAAAATCGTATCGTATCGTATCGTAGAATTCGTAGATGGCGGAACTCATATATACAGCTAACTCGACATCAAAGAAATTGCGAAAAGCCGCCTGTTAATAACTCATCAAATATAGGTCCTATTGTTCTGATTTTTTTAAAACAGTCTTATATCTGCAGTCTAATCCTATTCTGAATTTTTTACAATTCTACGTGCAGTATATTTTCAGATCTGTAAACCCATTTTGAAAGCAATTTCGATGGTGTAAGTTTGTCTTTTTTTTTTCTCCGAAACGGTCTAGATTTTTTTAAAAACATTAATATATAAAATGAATCTGTTTTTGACGAAGTGGATAAGACTAACCTAGTATCTAGGAAAACTCTTAATTTTTATATAATCCGCATGAAAAAATGGACTTCTTAGGATCGCGGATTACATGTTATTCTATGGGCTAGCAGACAGAACGTTGCACATCGGTTTTGCGCGGTTTAGGTCACAGTTAAAAATCTGAATATTGGCAATAAATCTTTTTTTAAACTACAAAAACAGTTTATTATGTGCTTTAAAATACTTAGACTGATTTTTTAAAATGGAGCAGTATTTTGTAATTATATGTATTTTATTTCATTGTTATTCATAGTAAGTAAACATTTTTTAAGGAGAAAATATTTCACATTTTTAAAAAAATTCTCGTATCGAAATTCGATATTCATCCAAAATTCTCGTATCGAAATGAAAATTCATCGCGTTCGCCATAAGACTTCGCCATGTATCACTACGCGATACGCGAAGTTGACTGAAGAAATAAGAAATATCAAAGATCTTGAAATGGTATTCCAAGGGGAGAAAGTGAGTACAATTTCTAATTATCCAGACAGCATTCTTTGCAACCGATCCTTTCTAATTAGTATAATGTTCTGAATTGTTTTTATTTTCAACAATACTTATAACTGTTTTCCTTACAAAATAACGTTCATGTGTGGCATAGGTATTTCTTGTGATATGTGAGTGTAACACAGATAGATTACTAATTTAATTTTGTGTTTGAGTTTTCTTTTGAAGAAATTAAACAAAATCTTTCATTTTTAAAGAACGCACAATTTAAATAAAAGGTATGACGAAATCAAAATTAAGATTTCTAATCCCGTTTGTAAAATGATTCATTTGCGAATCGTTTCTAATAATATTATAAACGAAAATTGACTTAAAATGACATCTTTTTCGAAATATGGGTATCTTTCGTTTATTTATTTATTTATTTTTTATATAACTCTTTTCAGCTTCAAAAATTAAAGCATCGTAGTATTTTATTTTTATAAAATTTAACCTAAAGGGGAAAAAAAAATTCTTATTGCCGTTTATCTCTGTAACAAAAGAAAAACAGAAAAAAAAAAACCTGAAGCATTTATTTTAGGCTAATTGATTACAGCCATGCGTGCAAGACCTTCAGTCTTGGACATATTTTTGACTGATAGTAAATTCTACTTTATGTACTTAAATTATCACGATTAGCTCAAAATGAACCATTTTATCCTGACTGGTTGTTTTGAGCTCCTAAAAGTAAAAATTTTCATCATGATACTTTTCCTTATTTAGTAATTAAAGTTTATAGATAAATACGATAAAACAGCTTTTTTGCAAAAGTAAGATACTTGTTTTTGTTTAATTTTAAAGTTAATATGCTTAAAAGAAAGTTTAAATAATTTACTTTTAAAAAATATAAAAGTAGCCAGCCCCCTTATATGGTATTTGTGGTAATGAAGTATTATTGTAAATAAGAACAATTCAGAACATGTTACTATTTAGAAAAGATTGGCTTCACAAAATTTCATTAGCAGCTGCATTGTAGCTGTCATGATAATTAGACTTTGTATAAACTAATAAAGTGATTACTCAGTAACCATTTCAATTAATATATTAATCTGACTCGCATCTTAAATTAAATATTAAGTTTTTATTCTGCTTTCATTAAACCATTCAACTATTCTTTAACATTCCGCATATTCTGACTACAAAAACTCTTTTTATCAATTCCTCCTGTACACTGGAGGGTTGCCGTGCCACTTACAGAGTAGCGCACTTATCGCCTCGTTGTGCAATAGCATTTGAAAGATCACCACACTAACATAAAAAAAGTAGCAATAAAAGAAAAACAAAATTAATCAGTTGATTGTAAAAAACCCGCTCCATTCTCGGTCGGGGGAGGAACATCAAGAAAAAAAACCCTCGCGAAATTTGACAGTATGTCAGGGGGGGGGGGGGAATCCAAAACTTCATCAAAATAGTTGTAACTTTTCTAATAAATATGTTACATATAACATATGGCAGTAATAATCGGTATATCTGATGAAAATACAAATATTTTTTTTTTTAAATGAACTATTTAATGATTTTTTTTTATCCCTATTACTGTATTGGATTAATAGTAGTTTAAGAGCCATAATTTTATATAGTAAAATCCTTAAAAGCACTCTGCAAGCAGTCCTTGTTCAATCACAAAAGCCTGCCACTAAAAAATTTTAATGCAGAAGATGTAATGTATTTCTCAGATAAAAACAATAAATTTTGCAGTTCAGAAGCACATGTATTTTACAAATATTGCTATTTCTTGGAACACTAAATATGATACATTATCGCCTTTAACACATTATTTTGGAGTAATGAAAACATTGTTATTATATTAAAATTTTTTGTAAATGAGTGTTATAATCAGAGCAGCTCATGACAGGTTTTTCTTACAGCACTAAAATGCATGCTTTCCAAAAGTTTTTTTTTTTTGTTGTTGTTTTTTAAATAAATTTTTGCTTTATTTAATGGAAGAAAATTCTGCTAAAAATAAGGCAAAGATTTCATTATTAAAAATAGTGAAAAAGAATAAATTGGCCATTTAGTGTTCCCAAAACTGTCAGTCATGACTTACCACTGTTTATAATGATTTTACCCAGGCATATTTGGATGTTATATTTCAAGGTAATATCTTTAAGGTAATTTAATAATGTGTGATCTATACTTATTATGTAAAATTTTATAATTTGCACATTTTCTGGTTCCAAGGATAAGGAATATAATTTTAAAGCATGTATACGAAGTAAATTTAATGATGTATGAAATATGGTCTATATGATGCAAAATTCTATAATACGCACAACTTCTCATACCAAGGTGTGCATTATAAAGATCTTCTACTGTATTCATATGTAGTTCACACATCAAAAACCTTAAAGATTTAGTATCTGTAAGAGGACATTATTACAACTTTATAATTTTTTCATTCTGTAGCACAAATTACTCAGCTTAGAATTTGCCAATCAAAACATTGCCATCTTGATTTTTTTCCACTGTCTTTATTTACCTCAGAAGTGATTAAGATTTTTTTATATTGCAAATCCTAAAGGTTATAATAGCAAAAAAGCATCTTTAAGCCCTTGGGGATGAGCGACCGGTATACTTGGCCACTTAAGGTGTTCAGAATCCTTCATTATTCTCACCACTTATTTTTAATTGTAAAGTTTACCTTCTTTAATGGGAGCATTTCCGTGATTCAATTACAGAAAATTTTCTGTTTTTAAAAACCTGTAGTAAAAGGTTAAAAATTAACCAAAGGGCTCTTGTCGCGAAGGGGTTAAACATCTTGAATTACAGTGAACTTTAATAACCCTTGGCTTTAATTGCCAGTACTCTTCCAATTGAGCTATCTGTACGACAGCCCAGCCAACACAATATTCGCTCAGAACAACTATTATCATGACATCAATTGATTGTGTGAAAAATAATTAAAAGTGTACATGGTTATATATTTTATTATTAAGCAACAGACTTTGCAGATCCGATTTTCTAAAAAGCTTTAAAGATTGAAATCTCTAGACTGGAGGAATGGGAAAGTGGTAATTTTGAGGAATAGGAGGATAATTTATATAATAGAATTTTCTGTATAAAAATAAAGATTTAAATTTTTTTAATGTTGGGGAGTAGGGGGAGGTAGAAGAGGCGAAATGTACAGTCGTGGAAAAAAAAGTAAACACCCTCTACTAACTCCTTAACAAATTATTATCGTAGACGAAAGTTATTGGTACCAAACGATTGGAAATAAAGTCTATTTTTAAATGATGTATATAAAATTTGCTTAGGGGGCCATATACATATTAAAACAAATCCAAACTTCATTTTTTTTCAATGGCAATACCCAATTTTAACGAGATATTTCAAATCTTCGGTTCAAACTATGCCTAGGCACCAAATTTCAAATCATTTGAATAATAAGTTTTTGAATTATAAACATTTAAAATTTAGTGCTTCTAATGTTAAATTACATTTTCATATTTTTATTCATATCTCCTGAAATTATGCTCCTAATGTGCTAATTTTTTGTGTAGCAGTAATACTAACATACCCAAACATAAATACGTTGAATTTGCATTTTTTATAATTTTGTGATCTGAATTATGAAATTAATATTCGAAAAAATTATGAATTGTAATCTAAAATTTTTTTGATGGATTTAGATTTATTAAGTCCTGCTTTATAGAAATCCAAAATTTCACATTTTTCTTCCAAATAGTTTTCAAATTATGCTTAAAAAACGGCAAAATGGTGGTTTAAGGGGCCGTCTATGATAGAAGTGACTAGATATTTTGTCGTTGTACTTATAAGAATAATTAATCTTCAAACCATGTTACTTTTTCAAAATATATTAAATATCAGCGTAGTTACACTTTACCAATCAGTCAGAATTATTGGCAATACTTGTTTGAAATCTTGCATTAGAAGTGCGTTTTCAGAACATGTTTATTTAGTTCTTAAATTTTATTACAAAAATGAAAATTATCTCCTACTGTCATGGGCGAGAGTTCTTATACCCATCTTCTTTTTTTTTTTCCATATTATTGAAATTTTTTGCATGATGTTATTTAAATTGATTTTTTTTAATATTTTCCGCACATATTTAATTAATTACGCTGATTTTTATAATTTGTTTATAATTACTTTCAAGATCGCTTCATGTTTTAAAATTTAAGTATGGTGTTGAGATGTAACGCAGGAAATTCATACTAGGTATATTCCATCTTGAAATAAATTTTCATAAGGATTATTAAATATATATATATATATATATAGTATCGGCGTGCAGTTGAATACAATAAGAGTGATTTATTTCCAATAGGAAAAACTGCAAGTTTACAAAATTCTCCGAAATACACGATAACACAAACCCTTATACTTTCGAGGTTTCTTTTCATAATCTATATCCACCATATAAAACAAAAACTAAAAAGTTCATGGTTTCTCAAAGATAAATTTTAATTTGTTAACATAAAAAAATGTCTTACGCTGTCCTGTAATCTAGCAGACTTCATTGACTGCTTGAGTGACGCTTAAGGTGCCTTGATCAAGAAGGGGGCTCTCGGTTAACAATCGAGTACCGAACTTCAATTTGGATACAGCCCTTAAAATAAGCTTGTTTTAAAATAATTAATTTCTCGGGAACTTATAGTACGATTTGCATAAAAATTTGTTTTTAGGCTAATTAAATCGTGTAGAATTCATTTATGCTGTAAGAATTGTGTACTGCTATTGAAAAAAACAAAGTTATGGTTCGTTTTAATATGTAGATGACCCCTTAAGCAAATTTTATATACATCATTTAAAAGTAGACTTTATTTCCAATCGTTCGGTACCAGTAATTTTCTTCTACGGTAATTTGTTGAGGAGTTAGTAGGGGGTGTTTACTTTTTTTTTTCATGACTGTACATTAGGGAAGTTAGTGCTTATTTATTTATTTATGTCAGTGAGCAACAAATGTTGCAGATTTTTTTTTTTTTTTTTCAAGCTAATTTTTGAAAGATTTTATTATTTAGGTAAGCTGGAGAGGTGGGTGCAAAAGCAGAAGTGGAATCTTCGGAGTTCAGGGGATTATTTTATATGATTTATTATTATTGTTAATAAAGAATTTTAAACAGGGATGGTGAAAGATTATTTTATATAAAATTAAAGAATGTTTAATTTTTTTGCACTAGGAAGGAGAAAAGGGAGAAGCAGAAATTTGTAGTTTTGGATTTAATATAAATATATGTAATTACTTTTATAAGTGATCGATAATTGTTATATATATATATATAAAGGTTTAAAGAGTAATATTTCTTGCTATTTTTCTTAACAAAGTAATTTTTTTATATAGTAAAATTTAACATAGCTTTTTATATCTCTGAAACAAACCAACAGACATACCCTCTAAACATGCATGTTATACATTACTTCCATATCTTACCAAAGAGTTCTTATAAAAATCTCATTGCACGGTGCTCTTTAAAATTAAGTATGATCATCCCTTTTTGCGGGGAGGGAGGGGGGAGAGATTGAAGGTGAATTGAAATCCTGACTATGAATTCTTTGTATTGGTCTTTAATTTTTTTTTGTGTGTGTTTATTGTTTTATTTATATTTTTCAACAACCTCAAAAAAGTAATGATATCAATACTAAAACCCTTAACGGGTTAAAAGTTTGTGACGCAGCACTTTATCTTATGCTCTAAGAATTTTAAATATGGAACTTAAAAATAATGATATCAAATTTGGAGTGACGCTATGTTATTAATTATAATCTCTCAATATATTATTTATTTCATCTTTTTATTTTTTTATAATCGCATGTGCAAAAATTATGTTCAATTTAAAAAAATGTATAAAAGTTTATTCATTGATGCTTTAACATTTACACCTCTCATAAATTCCAAGTATGAGTTTTAAAAGATATGATATCAAAATTTTAGTGACGCTTTGATTTGGCTTTAAACGATTTGTTTTAAAATTAAATTTAAATTATTTTTGTTTTGGCTAAGATATATATGCACACATCTAAATAATAGTTTTAATTTTCCAATATACTTTAAATATGTCACTTTCACTGAATTTATATAATGCATTTAAATGTATTTATTTGAATAAATTGATTTATCCTTTGTCCAATGCTATTAAAAATTTAAAATAAGATTTGCGTAAATAATTTTTTTGCGTCATTGTATCTAAACTAAGTGAAATGTATTCAAATTTCAAATGGATACTATGAGGCAAAAAAATTATTTACGCAAATCTTATTTTAAATTTTTAATAGCATTGGACAAAGGATAAATCAATTTATTCAAATAAATACATTTAAATGCATTATATAAATTCAGTGAAAGTGACATATTTAAAGTATATTGGAAAATTAAAACTATTATTTAGATGTGTGCATATATATCTTAGCCAAAACAAAAATAATTTAAATTTAATTTTAAAACAAATCGTTTAAAGCCAAATCAAAGCGTCACTAAAATTTTGATATCATATCTTTTAAAACTCATACTTGGAATTTATGAGAGGTGTAAATGTTAAAGCATCAATGAATAAACTTTTATACATTTTTTTAAATTGAACATAATTTTTGCACATGCGATTATAAAAAAATAAAAAGATGAAATAAATAATATATTGAGAGATTATAATTAATAACATAGCGTCACTCCAAATTTGATATCATTATCTTTAAGTTCCATATTTAAAATTCTTAGAGCATAAGATAAAGTGCTGCGTCACAAACTTTTAACCCGTTAAGGGTTTTAGTATTGATTTTATATACATGGTGGCCGGGATTTAAACACCCATACTTTGACCTATTTATATATCGAATCACTCCGTGTAAATGCTTCAAATTTTGTGCACATGCTATTCAAGAGACTGGGAAACAGATTAAGCGGGGGAAAAAATAGTTCCTGAAACACAGATAGATGGCACTGTCATAAAGAAAATATAGCTAAAAAGGTACATCTCTTTACACTTTATTTGAATTTGAATGTACCAAAGTTCATGTGACAAGGGTCTTCTTGTCACATGAAATGCAACTTAATGTGGTTTCCATTTTGAAGATGTACTAAACTCTGCAGATTGGCAAGCTTGATCAGCTGCGGATCTTAACTGCTCGACTAAGATACTTCTCACAAGTGATACCTTCTTTCAGGTATGCCAAAGTTACTAGATGCCTCGATGAACAAGGTTTCTTAAGTGTCAGAAAAAAATCACACACATTAAAATCTGGAGAACAAATATGGCAGGTTATCAGAAACACGCAAATGATTACTTTATCATTATTGAAACATTGCAGAAGTGATAATATTCACCCCAGTTTGTATCCTCTTTTATGGCCAAAACATGGCTGCAAACCATGAATTTCTGTAAAGTTTTGTACTTACAGTTGTGAAAATACAGTTACAATGACAGTTTAAACTTCTTTACCTGTTTTATTATGAAGGTAACAAAAATTTAAATAAAAAAAATTCTCTTTGCATGTTTTTGTTATTATTATTTTATTTTCATATTTTCTGTTGTACAGTAACAACTATCGTTGTTTTTGTAGCTGATCTAGACACACGGCAGTGTGTCAGCCAAGTTCGCCTGACATAGCCGTGTGTTATTTACACGAACCATTTCCAGCTCTTTTCATCAAATTTCGATGCTCTACTACTGAAAATCTATGAGACCTACGTACTTGTTATACGAAATGTGTTGTAAGGCCACCCTAATTACCTAAAATCCAAAATTTTATAAATAACGCATAATTAGTTTCCGAGATAATGACATTTGAAAATGTCTGATAATCGATAATTTTACCACTGACTGACTGACTGACTCACTCATCAAAAAGATCTCGTATATCTACTGCAGCTACAGACTTCAAATTTGGTGCAAAGTTCGTTTACACTATAAAATTAAGGAAAAAAAAAAAATTGTGAAAATCGATGAATTACCCACCTGGGGGTGCCCATTTTTACTTTACTATTGCGTCTATTAGGCGAAATTTTAAATTGCTGTAGGAGGGGACGCTGTTCTGTCGCCAAATACCGCCAAGTTTCTCGCCAACATGGCGATATATCGCCAAATTTGGCGACCAAAATTAGTCGCAAAAAGTGACGCCACCTTGGCGATATCTCTAATATTTCGCCAAATTCCCACAGACTTCCATTGTAAACCTATCTGCTTACTTGGGGGTTTATCCTCGGGTTTATCTGGGTTTACTTGCTTACAGAAAATCAACAAATTGAGATATTCTGTCCGTCACAGAGCCCGTTCTCAGAAACTATACATGTTGGAGGCGTGAAATTTTGCATATTTACAGCTGAATACCTCACATCAAATTAAAAATCATAAAATTTTGAAAAAGCTGTAAATTTAACCCTTTGGGGGCCTCACAACTGTATTTTAAACAATCCTTTCTAAGTGAGCTCATAATTAGGTTGGAGGCGTGAAATTGTACATACTTATAGCTGAACACCTCACATCAAACGAGAAATAATAAAATTTTGAAAAAGTCGTACATTTAACCCTTTGGGCTCCCCTATGTGTATTTTAAACAATTCTTTCAAAGTGAGCTTCTAATTAGGTTGGAGGCGTGAAATTTTGTATACTTATAGCTGAACATCTCACATCAAACGAGAAAACATAAAATTTTGAAAAAGTCGTACATTTAACCCTTAGGCTTCCACATGCGTATTTTAAGCAATTCTTTCTAACTGAGCCCCTTATTAAATTGCAGATTTGAAATTTTGCATACTTATAGCAGAACACCTGAGACAAGGCGACAAATCATAAAATCTTGAAAATGTCTTACGCTTAACCCTTTGAGCTACCACATATGTATTTTAAGCAATTCTTTCTAAGGGAGTCCCTAATTAAGTTGGAGACATGACTTTTTGCATACGTATAGCTGAATACCTCAGACCACACGACAAATCATAAAATTTTCAAAAAGTCTTACATTATTTACACCTCCGGGCTCTAACTTGTGTATTTTAAGCAATTTTTCTAACCTCCGCTCTTTTCACCCGGGGAGCACTTTTCCAACTTTTGCCGACACCCCTTTGACCATTCTTTCACATTATGCACCATAGTCTTACATATTTTAGTTCCACATTTTATCGCTAGGGGCACCTACTTATCTCAGGTGCTATGGGCTCAATCCCCTCGACTAATATATCTACGGATAGTATGTAAAACGGAGTTTCGTTCGGATAGAGGTTTGTTTAGAAAAGAGTGCGCCCTTGGTTGCGAAATGTGGAACTAACAGATTTTTCAAAAGGATAAAGAGTTTTGAAAGGAATATTAAACGAAACCCTCTGTGCGATCTGTGATCACACTTACCCACTTGTTATTTTCAAAATCATCAGAGAAAAGTTTATTTAGTTAATTAAATTTGAAAATCCAGGGAGGGGCAATGTCCTTCCCATGCATTGCCTCTTTGCCCGTACCCATGGATGAATGATACATAGTGTGGCATAAGCACATAACTTTATTTTTCACTTTCAGTACAAAAAAGCAGGTCCAGCTATAGGATATTTAATTGGAAAATTTAATAGGAAAATTTAATATAGGAATTTAATAGGAATTGTTGTTTCAGAAACAATAAAAATTTCGAATCAATACATTTCGTTTCAAAACATGCATTCAGTGTAGCAGTAATAAAATATAGATTTCTGGCGCAAATTGACAGCCAAATAGTTTGTTGTAGGAAATTTAAATTAAAATTGAATGTTGCTTGGTGAATAAAATATTCTCATGTAAACACATTAAAAAGCATTAAGTAAAGTGTTTAAATATATTGTAACTTTACAAAAAGTAATGATATCTAACAAAAACATAGCTGTGAAAAAAGGGAGCCAAGTTCTGTAAAGACAATGGCAAGAAAAGAAGTGATATCTAAGTGAGTGCCAAATTCAAATAAAATTCACTCAAACTTACCTACTGAAGTATTATAGCATTTTTTAAATTGTTTAGAAATAAAAATTATTGATAGCATATTAATAATAAATCTAGAACTTGGCAAGTTTTTGATAAATGCTATGCCTATCAATTTCATGTCTTAATAAAATGATGATGTTAATATTAACAACAATGTCATTATAAAAAATTAATATAGTTATTATTATAAACAAATGACTTATGTTAAAGATTTGATAAACCAATAAATACACAAATACATTCCCGCTCGTCTTTGGTTATTACTCTAGCACCCACCCTTGGGAAACCTCAATGCAAACAGACTAAAAGGCCTGAGGAAGAGACAGATACCTTTACGCTTGTTCTTGGTCATCCCTCTAGAGACTGCACCCCTTTAACCCTTCAGGGGCAAAGAGCTTTTATTTGTGACATGCTGAAATGATTCAATCACACCAGAATTTAAAAACAAATTTATTTCAAAATGGGTAAAAGCTTCTTTTCACGTATTTAATAAAATTAAACTTTTTAGTCCTGAATTCTAGTGTCAATGTGGCATTTTGCAGTTAAAATTATGTGTGATACATTTTATCCCACCATCCTTCAAGGGGAAGGAGCTCACTCAAATGAAGGCTTCCAAACATGAAATAATAAGTTTAGATATAATAATGTCATTAACAAAAATAAATGACATGTAGGTAAAAACTTGCCAAGTTCTAGATTTATTATTAACATGCTATCAATAATTTTTATTTCTAAACAATTTAAAAAATGCTATAATACTTCAGTAGGTAAGTTTGAGTGAATTTTATTTGAACTTGGCACCCACTTAGATATCACTTCTTTTCTTGCCATTGTCTTTACAGAACTTGGCTCCCTTTTTTCACAGCTATGTTTTTGTTAGATTTTTTTCACTTAATCTGTTTCCGCCTGAAAGTATGTGCACAAAATTTGAAGCATTTGCATTGAGTAGTGTGATATAAGCGAAATCAGAGTATTTGTGTTTAAATTCTGGCCACCTGTATATATATTATTATTGTTTTATATGTGTGCAATTTACTTCTGTTTGCAAATAAAAATAGATAAATGACTTCTTTATATTAAATAAATTTTAGAAATATTGAAAATATTGTTTGTGTATATGAAACTGTGTGATTGCTAGAAAAAATGTTGCAAAATTGCCTTATCTATTTTCGCCACTGTACTGAAAAAAAAAATTTGATTTTCAAAGTAC
The DNA here is from genome assembly GCA_963932465.1 of Maratus speciosus. Lineage (NCBI taxonomy): Eukaryota > Metazoa > Arthropoda > Arachnida > Araneae > Salticidae > Maratus > Maratus speciosus. The sequence continues at coordinate 680,276,932 of OZ010786.1, forward strand.
TGTAACCCCTGGACCCCGAAACCACGCTCCGTTCAAAAGTTGATATATAAATATATATCCATATATATATATATACACATATCTGATCTTTGTCACACTGTAACTCCAGTATTTATGAACCGATTTGGATGAAACTTGGTGTGTACACAGTACATACCAATGTCTCGACCGAGTTCGTTGGCCAGCTTCATCCGCCATCTTGTTTCAAAACGGCGGCCATTTGAAAAATTTTAAAAAATTTAAAATTAGAAATGTGGTACCAAAAAGTTGAAAATTGAAAAATATTTTTTTCTTATGTGTTTGACCTTGATACAAAGATTCCGGAGCAGTTTTTTTTTCGCCTATATCTTAAAAAATGGCTGAGTTATAGCACTTTGAATTTCTAGCGTGGCTGACATTTTGAGACGTCCTAATTTTTGCCACGCCATAACAGGCGTATTCATAAACCAATATGGATGTACCTTGGTGTGTACAAAGTACATACCAATGTCTCGACCGAGTTCGTTGGCCAGCTTCATTCGCCTTCTTGTTTCAAAATGGCGGCCATTTAAAGAAATTTAAAATTTAAAATGAGGTATCAAAAATTTGGAAAATGAAAAGTATTTTTTTCTTGTATGTTTGACCTTGATACAAAGATTCCGGAACAGTTTTTGTTTCGTCTATATCTAAAAAAAACGGTTGAGTTATAGTATTTTGAATTTCTGTTGTGGCTGATATTTTGAAACGACCTCATTTTTATCACGCGATAACAGGCATATTTGTGAACCTATTTGGATGTAACTTGGTGTGTACATAGTACATACCAATGTATCGACCGAGTTCGTAGACAAGATTCATTCGCCATCTTGTTTCAAAAGGGAACATTTAAAAAACATTTTTAATTTGAAATTTAAAGTGAAGTATCAAAAAATTGGAAAATGAAAAAGGTTTTTTTTATGTGTTTGACCTTGATACAAAGATTCCGGGGCAGGTTTTGTTTCTTCTATATCTTAAAAAAGGGTTCGGTTATAGCACTTTGAATTTCTAGCATGGCTGTCATTTTGAAACGATCTAATATTTGTCACGCGATAACACACTATTTATTAACCTATTTGGTTATAAGAAGGCATGTGGATAATATATAGTCTCGACCAAGTTCACTTCTCAGCTTCATCCGACATCTTGTTTCAAAATGGCGGTCATTAAATTAAAAAAAAATTTATTTAAAGTAAGCTGCAAAAAAATTAGAAATTGAAAAAGGTTTCTTTCTTAAGTATTTAACCTTGATATAAGGATTCCGGAGCATTTTTTGTTTTGTCTTTATCTTAATTATATATTATATTATATTTAAAAAAATTATATTATATTAAAAATGGCTCAGATATAGCAGTTTGAATTTGTTTATGTGGGTGACATTTTCAAAAATCTGATTTTTTGCCTGCGAAAGCACTCGTATATATCAACGATTCCTATGTGAGTGAGCATGTGCACAGGAATTACTAAGGTCTCGACCAAGTTCACTGGTTAGCCTCACCCACCACGTTTTCTTAAAAGGGCAGGCACTTCAAGATATCGCCGAATTTGGAAACCAAATATAAGTTACTTTAAATAAAATCTGCTTGGATAAAGCCGACTAATTTCGTGAAATTCTCATTCATAATGATTTAGTCTTGATAAAAATTAGTATTGAATCTCCTATAATCGGTTTCCACTAAATTGAGCTTCGTGTGTTTGAATAATATGAGCTAGCTTTTTAAAAATAAGGAATATGAATGCTACCTCTTCCTCCCGGCACTGGCCGGAAGGACTTTTTTCATTGTTATTGTTTAATTGTACCCTTGCAAAACATCTAAATTTGTTTTTGATTTTTTTAATTTGAAAATATTTATCATTATGTCATAATTTACATTTATTACTGATGCAAGACGGATTTTATCATTTGGCCATTATCCAGTGGTAAAGAAGCTGCAATAACATTGAATATTGCATTAAAAAACTCGGTACTTTTTTGTTAGCTGGACGCCAGTGTTATATATACATACATTTATATGTATATATACATATATTGTATATATACACATATATGTATATATACATATATTGTATATATACACATATATGTATGTATATGTATATATATCTATATACACTTGCCTCCAAAAGTTAAGGTAGAGGGACTGGATGCTTTCGATTGCACACGTTTTGTCGAATATCAACAAAAATTATTAGCGAATTGTGCTTGAACTTCTGGGATGAAAGAACATGTTTGATTTCATATTTCTTGGTGAAGATTTAGTCGGACCGACAATTTGGGTGCTAATAATAAATTTAATAATAAAATAATATTTGCGATCAGCTATGCAACAGAAAATGCTAGAAATGGTTTGTCACTGTGTTAAATGACTATTTGGGTCCTGTTCAACGTGTGTGTGCATTTGTGTCAGCATAGCACTCATATTCGTGAAGATGTTATTGTGTCTGTGAAAAATTCAAAAGTTTTTTGTTTAAAGCATACAGAGTTTTCAACCAAATTTATCACAACTTTCCGGAAACTTGCCAAAGAATAGCAGCAACAGTATACTGCAATTAAAACATGACTATATTGAATATTTGATGAGATATGGGCATTTTATGAGATAATTTTTAACTGCGCATGCGCGGAAAATTTTAAAATTTTTATTTCATAATTTGATAGTCAGTATTTTGGGGCAAGTTATATAAAAAGTCCAGTCAAATATCGCGAAAATTCACAAAGATAGGGTCGATATAGTGAGTTTCTTCCTAAAAATAGCTTTATTATAAGGGATTTTCCACAACTTTTCAATCATCTCGCTATATCTTTCTAAGTTTTCACAACATTTAACTGGACTTTTTTTAGAAGTTGCCCCAAAATACTGACTACCAAATTACGAAATGAAAATTTTGAAATCTTCCGCGCATGTGCAGTTAAAATTATCTCATAAAAATGCTCATATCTCATCAAATATTCAATATATTCATGTTTTAATTGCAGTGTACTGTTGCTACTATTCTTTGGCAAGTTTTCGGAAAGTTGTGTTAAATTTGGTTGAAAGCTCTGTATGCTATAAGCAAAAAACTTTTGAATTTTTCACAGACACAATAACATCTTCAAGAATGTGAGTGCTATGCTTACACAAATGCACACAAACGTTGAACAGGACCCAAATAGTAATTTAACGCAGTGACAAACCATTTCCAGCATTTTCTGTTGACTAGCTGATCGCAAATATTATTTTATTATTAAATTTATAATTAGCCCCTTAATTGTCGGCCCGACTAAATCTTCACCAAGAAATATGAAATCAAACATGTTCTTTTCATCCCAGAAGCTCAAGAACAATTCGCCAATAATTTTTGTAGATATTCGACAAAACGTGTACAATCGAAAGCATCCAGTCCCTCTACCTTAACTTTTGGAGGACAGTGTATATACATGTATATAGACATACATATCTATATGTAACACTGGCGCCCGACTAACCGAAAAGTACCAAAATCTCTAACATGAAAAAGTCGTATAGGGCAAAATTTAGTACTTTAGGCTAAAAGTTTGAATAAACAGCTATTCTATTCAGTTATTCCTCAGTTTTTTGTTACAATGATGTCTTTTTTTTTAATCATTCTTTTATAAAGGTCAGTTAATACATTATGAGTATAATGTTACTTCATTAACTAATATATAAATAGAAATTAAAAAATAAATTTCTTTGAATAATTAAAACAAATCTTGAGCTCTCAAGTTTTTTTTCTTTTCATTTTTTATCTTCCTCGGTTAACAATTACTTTTTTTCTTGCATAATTTAATAATTTTTACTTACCTTGAAATGACCTTCATTATGTATGTACTACATCCATACAAATTCATAAAAAGCTGGATATTAATCGCAACAACTGTATAAAGAATTATTCTCATTTTTTTATTATTTACCACATCTAAAAAAAGAAATGGGTTAATTTCTTTACAATTTTCACTATTCATAAATATAATAATTTTTAAAATATTCGATATTTTCAAAATAGTCAATATACTGCTGATTATGAATATTTTCGGGCTTGATATAAATAAGAAAGAAAAACGTATTATACCTAACATGAAACTTTAATTAAAAATAATCTAAATGTCTGTTTCTTCTTAGAAAAAAATGGCTGATATTTTATTCCTTTTTTTTTCAAGAAATTTTTAAAGAATTGCAAGTTTTTAAGAAGTGAACTGCCTGGAACTGTATATCTTTTCGTCAACAAAAATTTTGAAAGTTTTTTCCTAAAATTGTTGTGCAAGTTTCCATATGAACATTTTATTTCGCTGCTTATTTATTTTTATACTTATTTCTTCAGATGTATTTATAAGTAACAATAAAGAAAAGAAAAATAAACTCATTAAAATTTTAAGGCAAAACCATCAATAAAAACATTGTGTGGTTTATTTATTTAATTAATTTGGTAAAATTATTGTTTCGTGATTCTCTATCATTTTGACAAATAACCTGTAATTGTGGAATAGGGGTATTTCTTCTATTTCTTTACTATGGAAGTATTTTTTTACAATCTCTAATTAGGATTGCTCTGTTGAAAAGTACTAATATATAATTGATATGGCATTGTTATGTACCTACTAAATCAAAAAAGTATTATTATAATAAAAATATCTGAACCTGAAACTTTAAATAATAACAGAATAAATTTAGAAAATAGAACAAAAAAAAGGTAAATAAATAAATAAACAGTCCTCATTGTTTCATGTTGATCAGTCTCTTTTCTTTAAAAAAATGTTCTTGTTTTCAGTTAGATAATATAGTTCTAAGTCTACATTCCAATATGTTTGAGGTTAAAAAGGTGAAAATCAACAAAGTGGCAGCTGTTTGAGAAAAACTATTTCTGACATCTTTTTTCACATTTGGCATGCTTCTAAAAAGGTTTATTTTTGATAAAAAGTGCTCCCAGATGTCCAAACTCCAATAAATTGTATTACTTTTAATTTAAAAAAAAAGCTTAGAAGGTGAGAGTCCGAGGTGGTGATGCGATGAACATTTGTGTATCGATAGAGTATATTTAGTATATAAATATGAGAGCGCCACAGAGTGCTACCCCCAGGGTTCTTGAGAAAATAAGTCGCAAAGTTATTATAATCGGATAAATTTTCTTCTTTGGCTAGTGGTTCAGTAGCATGGTCGGCAGGATGCCGGATTTAAAATTTTTCTACCCGAGTTCAAAACCGGCTCGGACTTGTTTTTCGGAACGAAAATTTTTATCAATCATTTTCGAACTGCAATTGAAAAAATATGTATAATAATTGAAATTTACGAAAAATGTGAATTAAATGTATGTTTTGTAGAATATAAGTGCTTTTTTTAACTACGAAATTTTGCATGTTTGAATATATAATGAAAAGTAAAATAAATAAATAAAAATAAAACCAGAATTTTTTTGCTGTTATTTAAAATTATTTACAGTTACTTCAATGAATAATCTACTATTTTTCATAGAGAAATAAATTAAAATATGTGATGTAAATGCGTGAATAAAATTTTAATTTTCTTTCTATATGAAAGTATTTCGAATATTTGAAGATTTTTTTATGCACTTTTTAAAATTCTTAATATGACTTTTTTATTTCGGTTGTTTGGTTTTGTAAATATTACCTAAGTAATAACTATTTTCAGCAATTCAATATCGTTTTAGAACTTATTTTTAAGCACAAAGACAGTTATTCTAACTATAATCATAAGAATCCAAGATTTTAAAAACTAGTTGGTAAAAAACGATGCATTTATTTCACTATGAAAAATAGTAGCTATTTCATGTAAGTAACAGTAAATAAATTTTAAAATTAGCTTAAATTTATGGTCTATAAAAGTTCCAATTGGCTTTTTTTAGTTTGTTATTATTATTATTTGTTTATTTTATCTTTGCTTTTCATTAAATATATAAGCACGCAAAGATTCGTAATTAAAATTGTATTTATATACTTAAACTGCATTATATAAAAATATTAAAAAAGAAAAAGAAATGATTTACGAAAGAAATTGCTACGTAGAAACTTATTCTAATTAAAAATTAAGAATCCCAGACTATAAAAAAATATATATGTAAAAGCATATTTTTAATAAACAATGAAATATTTGAAGTATTTGAATGAGGAAACAAAATTAAAATAGTATATTTGTTAACTTGTTTTAATTTATTTCTCTGTTAAAAATTTTAGATATTCTTTGAAATAACTGTAAATAATTTTAAATAACAACAAAAAATTTCTGGTCTATAGATATATGAATATGTGGGTACTTTTTTAACTTTTCATTATACATTTAAACATGCAAAATTTCGCAGTTAAAAAAGTATTTATATGCCATAAAACATACATTTAATTCCTATTTTTCGTAGATTTCAATTATTATACATATTTTTACAATTGGACTTCCAGAATGATTGATAACAATTTTCGTTCCGAAAAACAAGCCTGAGCCGGATTTGAACTCGGGTAGAAAAATTTCAAATGCCGCATACTGCCGACCATGCTACTGAACCGCATGCCAAAAAAGGCAATTTATCCGATTATAAGCTGTAGCTTGGACTTTGCGACTTGGGGTTACACCCCTGGGGGTTGCGCTTTATTGCGGTCCTATATTTATAGACTAACTATACTCTATCGATACACAAATGTTCATCGCTTTTGGTGACACCAACCTCTGACCCACTCCTTGTTAGCAAGATCGTTTTAATATTATTTGTGTTCTGATCCTGTCCAGTTTGAAAAAAGTAATTTTGTTTAAAATATCTTTATAGTGTTCCGAAACAGTTTAGGTCTTCAGATATGTTCCGCTCAAACACTAAATAAATAATGGAAGGACTTCGAATTCGGTTAACTAGTTTTATGGAGATAATCTACAAACAATAGAGAATAGAAAAATGCAAAAAAACCCTCATCTTTTCAATCGAAAAAAATCAAATGTCCCCTTAAATAAATAAAGAAGAAAAATAAATGTTCTTTATTTTTGCATCATGCCCGTTGGCCTAATCGTTCGAAGTGTTCCGTGGTTTTGTTCGAAACTTGGACAACCTTGAGTAAGTATGGATTAGGCTCTCTTAGAAAGATCCCCACGGAGGGTACTCCCCCTCGGGCCTATATGGCTTGTATAGATAATCGGTCGTCATAAATAACACACACACACATTCTTTATTTTTGTAATGCGAACCCAAGATGCACGTATGTGTGAATAAAAAGCTAATTATTATTATTACTATTTTTAGAAAATTTTGTTTCTGCGAATAGAAAGATTCATGCACCAAATAAATATATTTGTATTGTAATTTTATATTTATTAGTATATAGTAGATAATTTCTTACTGAAATACTGTTATTTTTTCTTCCATAATTAACAAATGTTTGTGCTGTATAGTAAAGTAAACGGAGAATATTCTGATTTTAAGTGATTACAAAAGATGCCACCAAAAAAATCCAGGACAGTATTGAATCAGACACTTTTGTCTGGAAGGGATTTTTATGGCTCTTTGGGGAGGGGAGTTGCACTTTTTACCATTGAAAACACAAAATCTCAAATCTTCTGGGCAGGGGATCTCATTGCTCCATGGGGGGATGTTCCTCCCCGGCCACCACTTGAAATCAACACTGATCCAAGAGCCAAATTCAATAAATTTAAAACATCGACCAGCAAGTTTCAGACAGGCTAGGTAAATAAGACTTCGGATGACTGCTGCAGCTTCAAGAACATTATTATCTTGGTTACACCACCAATCCTCTCAAACGTACTCAATGTGGGTGGGAGGGTCAGACCACTGCTCCTTTGTAGAAAAAGTTGCCATGTGCTCATCAGAGATCCCTATTACCCTTTTCCGATACCCTACCAGAATGGTAATAGCAGATCCGTTCACAGAAGAAATCACCAGAAAAATTTAAAAGCTAAAATACACAAGTTCCATACACCAACCAGTGGGCTAGGTTGGGGTGTTTAGAATAACCGCTTTGAGATCATTATGGCTGTTGTCGGGAAGGGGAGGGGTGAGTAAGGAAGCTCAGACCACTGCTATTTCACAAAAAAGTTTGCCACTTGCACTACTAAAGAAGTCCCTACACACTTTCCAACACTTGACCAGAATGGTTACAGTACAGCTAATTAAAAGTTGTTACCAGAAAAATGAAAAAGCTAAAATCGACAATTTTAATGCACCTAATAACTACCAGTGAGCAGGGTATGTGTCAGGACATTTAATGTGGCCAACAACTGCTGTAGCTTCGAGATCATTATTTCTATTCAGGGCAGATCACCGCTGCTTCTTGAAAAAGATGATACTGCCCGTCACTCGTGGAAAAATGGTAAATTTCATCAATTGATCGCGAGTTTCGTCAAGCGGTCGCGAAGAAAAGTAGTATGCCGGGTAAATTATGTCCTGTAATATTATCTAGCAGCCCTGATATTATTTTGTAGAAAAATGAATTCATTAAGTTGTTTATATGACTCCTATTTAAATGTCTTTAGTATGAATTTTTTTCATATCCACTTCAATTAAATAATGATGTATCATACTAGTGTTTTGAAAAAGTAAAAATTTCTTAATTTTAATTCTGACCTGAAAATGGGAAGCAATTTTAACCTAATGTATTTGAGACAAGCCTACGTCTTGTAATGCTTTAAAGTCACTATAAAAAATTAGTTATTCCAAATCTACTTCTCCACTTTTACATTGAATTCTGAAATCTTGCTCTTAAACAGACGTTTTATGGTGTTTTCCGACGAAAATTTATAACTATACCACCATTCTTTTAAGTATTATTTTTTTATTTACATACAAAAAAGTTTTAATTTTTGGATTTGTTTTTGAATAAAAATATTGCTATTTGTTTGATTTTACCTTCCCATCTTATGTTCTGTTGTAACTATTATATTCTCTACAGACTCTAATATAAGATGCTCTATTGTAACCCCGGATGCGGAGTCGGAGTTGGAGTCTCACCCATTTTTGAGCAAAAGAGTCGGAGTCGCTAAAAAACAAGCCGACTCCAACTCTAGATTCTCTTGTTAGACATTTTAAAGTGAAAGGAAACAAATTATATGTAATTTTAAATCTATAAAATGAATTATTATTTTTATTTATGGAACTATATCAGACTTCACAAGTTAAAGATGACCGATTTACAGCGGTGTACAAAGTAGATACAGGGGTGGGTACAGAATAAGCACAGGGTACTTACCCGTGTGCACAGTAGATGAAAATTCTTTTAATTCATAACTGTAGTAGATATTTTACATTTAGTATATAAGAACTTTCCCTCGTATTTTTATTGTTTGCTGATACAACCCGAGGTACAAAGGTCTGCAAGGACCCAAGGCCCGGAAAATGAAGGCAATTTATCAAAGAGGCCATATCAGTAGAATTAAGAATATTTATATTAATGGGCCGGATCAGACTGATAAAAAAAATTGAGCAGGCTAACAAAACCAATATAACAAATTTGAAAGAATCAAACTATGCCGATAAAATAGGAACAATTTACAATGGGCATCATTGGGTTGAAAATAAATACAAAGGCACGGCCGAATATTTTAAGGAAAAGGCCTTAAAATTACGGCTTACAGGAGGATGCGAAAATTATAAAGTTGTACTATTTTTAGAGGAAAAAGAACTATGAACCCGGTATAGCATTATAATAGAAGACTTTTTTCCCCTCAAATTTTTCCAGTCTGTATGATCAAAAGTCAAAATACTAAAATACCCTTCTTTTATTTACTTATTTTTGTGCACAGGGGTCAAAAAAAGGTGAAATTGTCATTCTTTTTTCCTGAATCGGCGGTACCCAAAAAAACGATAAAATTGTGAAATTTCGTTATCTTTCACCTTTTGAATTTCGGGTTTTTCAGGTCTGCAGAACCCAAAATAAAGCCATAATTTTAAAATTATTTTTTTTTAAATGTAATTTTTTTGTATTTCTTCAACAGAATCTGCAGAATTCGAATTATTTCCAAAATAATAAACATTTCATCTGTATTTTTCCTCCTTTCCATAGAATTTTTCGAGACCGAAGGACGCAGCAAAGTAACAAACTAAATTGTAACGATTTCCGTTTTTCTTCTCAGTCCGCAGATCCAAAATAGTAAAATTTACATTTTGTGTTCTTTTGGCTTCGACAGTTGGATTTTTCGGGTTTGCGGGCGCGAAATTGTAAAAATAATAAGCCGGAAAATATAATTTTTTTATTTTTGAAGCCCTAAAAAGAGAATTTATGCCGAAATAGTGAAATTTTAGCTCTATTTTTCTTATATTCCATCATTATTTTAACCAACAGGCAATACTAGTACCCTAGCTCGGGTACTACCCAGTTTAATAAGAAACATTATGCCTTCATTATGAATATGCACTAATTTATATTTCTATAAAATACTTTGATCATATACTATACGTATGTGTATGTGTGCTTTGTGCCGTGTATGTATGAGTCAGAAAGAGAGAGAGAAAAGATATGAGCCTCCCCTACATTTTCTTGAGCATCCTAATATTCACTTCTAGCTATAGCCCTGATCTTAATGCACTTAGGAAATGCATATGCCACACCTTTGGTTTCACGAACATCAATTAATTAGCAGTCTATTGTAGTTTTAAAACTGTTGTGGAAATTTTATTTCAATTCAGTTTTCTGCATTAATTTAAATTTTTCATGAGATGTTTATTTTCTAGTGTTTTGTTTTGATATATTATAATAGTGATATAAATTACTTCTATTTCAGATGCATAAAGCCATAAATAAGAAACTCATATCATCACTCAAAACAATCTTTAAAGCCTGAAATATGTACCAAAATACTACTCAACAAGAGCTTTTTCGAAAAGCAAATTATGATTCGCAGCAAGGAAAATCATGTGTTTGTGAGGTATGCGGCAAGGAATTTTCTCCAACGTTTAATTTAACTGCCCATCTACATTGTCATGCTGCTGAGAAAACTTTTTTGTGTGAGACATGCAACAAGAAATTCTCTTGTATGAGCCATTTAAATACACACCTATTAATTCATACAGGTGAGAAACGTTTTGTTTGTGAGATATGCAGGAAGCATTTCTCTCGAAGGGGCCATTTAACCAGTCACATGTTAATTCATACCGGTGAGAAACCCTTTGTGTGCGAAACATGTAACATGAAATTTTATACGAACAGTAAACTGAAACAGCATCTGTTAATTCATACTGGTGAAAAACCTTTTGTGTGTGAAATATGCAAAAAAAAATTTTCTCAAAAGAGTCATTTGGGTGAGCATTTGCTAATTCATTCTAGTGAGAAATCTTTTGCGTGTGAGACATGCAACAAGAAATTTTCTCATAAAAGATCTTTACGTTCGCATCTAATAATTCATACTGGTACGAAAAATTTTGTATGTGAGATCTGCAACAAAAAATACTCTCGTAAGAGTGTTTTAAGCAAACATTTATTATTTCATACTGGCGAGAAACCTTTTGTGTGCGAGATATGCAACAAGAAATTCTCTCGTAAGAGTGATTTAAGCAATCATCTATTAATTCATACTGGCGAGAAACCTTTTGTGTGCGAGATATGCAATAAAACATTTTGTCGAAAGGGTGTATTAAAGAGACATCTGTCAATTCATAGTGGTGAGAAACCTTTTGTTTGTGAAATTTGCAACAAAAAATTCTCTCATAAGGGTAATTTAAGCAGCCATCTGTTAATTCATACCAGTGAGAAACCTTTTATGTGTGAGATATGCAACAAGAAATTCTCTCGAAAGTGTCATTTAAGCAGCCATCTGTTGATTCATACTGGTGAGAAACCTTTTGTGTGTGAGATATGCAACAAGAAATTCGCTTATAAGGGTCATTTTAACACACATCTATTAATTCATTCTGGTGAGAAACCGTTTGTGTGTGAAACATGCAACAAGAAATTCTCTCGAAAGAGTCATTTAAGCAGTCATCTATTAGCGAAACAGCACCGAAAACTGGCGATATAAAGCAATTAAAATAATAAATTTTTGTAAAAAATCACCATAAAATAAAAACAATACATAGGACACGTTTCGAGCTAAAAATATAACAGCTCGTCATCAGCTACAGTAAACACTTGTCCGTAAGCGGACAAGGTCAAAAATGAACTGAAAGTTAGAGAATGTTGCAAAGAATGCGACAGATGGCGCTAGCTGAAAGGAGCACATGCAGAAGAGAAAAGAGTTGCCAAAAAGATGAAAATTGATAAGGAAAACTTGTTTTATTCTTTTATTTTTTTTTCTTTATTATTATTATTTATATTTTTTAATTTACGTCTTTTATTTTATTTTAATTTTGTTTATTTCTTTTATTTCCATTTTTCCCTAACAATTTCTTTTCTATCTTGTTAGCAACACTTTTCTCTTCTGCATGTGCTCCTTTCAGCTAGCGCCATCTGTCGCATTCTTTGCAACATTCTCTACCTTTCAGTTCATTTTTGACCTTGTCCGCTTACGGACACGTGTTTACTGTAGCTGATGACGAGCTGTTATAATTTTAGCTCGAAACGCGTCCTATGTATTGTTTTTATTTTATGGTGATTTTTTACAAAGTTTTATTATTTTAATTGCAATCATCTATTAATTCACATCGGTGAGAAACCCTTTGTATGAAAGATACGTAGGGGATGACAGGGATGTTCGACTTGAAACCCATCTATCTGCTTTAGAGTGTAAGTGCAATCCCGGGGGAGGGGGAGAATAAAATAAGAAATTCTCGTCTAACAAAGAGACCACCAAATAAGATGCTCACCGATTTTGATGAATATAAAGTGTGTTGTAGGGGATACCCCACCAATTATTCTACTGAAATGTTTTTTTCAAGTGGGCCTAAGTTTTTGAGAAATTTGTGGTTAAATTTAACATACGCTTCAAATACCCATTGGTTTGAACAGTGGTGTGGACTTGGCAGCTCAGCGGTAGCATGCGCGATTATTGTGCAGGAGATTGTGGGTTCGATTGCACCTTGTGGTTTTATTCTTTTTGAATTAATTTTATATTTTTTTCACTTGATCTTTTTGATATTTTCTTAATAAATTACATTTTCATTTTAGAACTTTACATGAACTTTTTTTCTGCAATTTTTAAACTAATATTTCTATTGACAAAACTACAAACTAATTTTTGTCTAGCACTTTTTTTAAATTTATTATTATTTACTTTGTATATGTTAAGCCCAATTCTGAAATAATACTTTATTTTACTTTGCCCCTTTTTTTTTACTTTATGGAATTATAAACGAAAATTTATCAATTTTTGTATAACTTATATAAAACATTCTTCACGTGCAGTCTCTGAAATATATTTATAATTAGTTAATTTTAATCGCATATCTTTAAAAGAGTAATAAAATACTAAAGCAGTAATGCTTCTATGTATGTTTTCAGAAGTTAAAAAAATGTTCCTGTCCTCTAAATACATTGATGTGTCAAGTTCAAACTCAACATTATTTTTCTTTTGCACGGATAAGAAATTAAAAATTATTTTTAAAAACATTTTTTCATTCTAACAAATAATAACATTGTCTACGTGATACATAAAATTTCATTTGCGAAATCTAAAATCGTCTGTAACTGATATAAATTTTTCGATACATATAAAAAATTTGTTTTTTTTTTTAAAGATCGTTGCTGCAATCACAATAATATCTGTATAAAAATTTCTTTTTATTGATCTCGTTTAGCTTTTTTGCAGACAAATGAAAAACAGTGAAGTAAAGCTACATATGCTAATATATGAATTTATAATATATATTTATCATATATCATGTAGTTAAAGAATATAAATTACGTTACTTTTTAAAAGCTTTAAAAAGGTGATATTTCTAGACATAAATTAGTTTCCATTTTCGTAATCGAAATGTTAGTTTAAAAATTTCAGAAAAAATATTATTTTTTATGAGAAATTCATAAATGTAAATTTAACTTTTTAGGAAAATGTCAAAAAGTTGCAAAATTCTCAATTCTACTTAAAACTTGTAAAGTAAAAAAAATACATAATTAATCAGAAAAGTAAAAAAAGCCTCATGGTGGGATCGAACCCACAATCTGTTGGACAATAAGCGGGCATGTTACCTCTGTGCTATGAAATTCACATACATTGTTCAAATTAATGGGTATTTAAAACGAATATTGAACTTTCACCCCCCAAATTTTCAAAAACTAAGGCCCATTTAAAGAAAACCTTTCACCAGAATAATTAGGGCTATGACCTATGTGACATACTTTAAAATCATCAAAATCTGTGTCCATCAAGTTTGGTGGTCAACTAGTAAGAGTAATTTAAGCAAGCATTTGTTATTCATACTCGTTAGAAACTTTTTGTATGAAATATATAATAAAAAAATTCTCGAGTGTAATCAAAGTGTCTCAAGTGCAGTTTTATTTTGTTATTTGCTGTAAACTAATTTTGATGCTTGTTTTATTACAGCCTTGGCATAGTCTAGTATTAAAAAAGTGGGATTTCTTACCAAATATAACTGTCACTAAATTGAAACAATGATGAATGAAAATTTTTTCAATCTGCTGATTAAGAGACTCAAAAACCAGTTGCGGCAAACATATTTTTGTTTTAATCTCACTTTATATTTTTTCAAAAATGTTACAGTTCTCTATTTATTGTTTAACATAGTTTATAAATTGAGGTTATTTAAGTTAAACCTGATTTCACTGTAAATTGAAAACTACTTTTCTTTAATGTGTTGCTGTCCCTGAATTCCCCCAATACTGAAAATCAAATATAATTAAATATTGAACAAGTAATATAAAAATTTTGTTTTTAAGTCTATTCCTACTTAGGTCATCAAAGAAAAAATTAATGTAATCCCTTAAGCTAATATTAGTTTTTGTTGCATTAAAATATCTCAATTTGTTGATTTTCTATAAGCAAGTACGTTTACAATGGAAGTCTATGGGAATTTGGCGAAATATTAGACATATCGCCAAGTTGGCGACTCATTTTGGTCGCCAAATTTGGCGATATATCGCCAAGTTGGTGACAAACTTGGCGGTATTTGGCGACAGAACAGGGTCTCTCCTATGGTAACCCCCTTATAGATATGAAGGTACATTAAATGCTTCAATAACTAATGGCCGCCATTTTATCTCCCATGTAAAACTAAAATTAATTAATTAAAATTTAATTAATGAATTAAAAATTTGAAAAAACTTTATCAACATCAATTGTCATCCAGTACAAGTTTAAAAAAAATTATTTCAACTTGATAGGATGAATTATAAGTATTTTATTAACGATTGAAAATTTGAGCAAGATAAATAAATAAATAAATATAGGGAGAGTGTGAACTAATAGTAGGAGTTGAAACAAGTGATATAACATTTTTAGGTACTTCTTAGTTATCCCGTCGACCAATTTCGCCAAATTATATAAATCGCCAAACCACTCGCCAAATTATACACATTGACATAATTTTTTATTTTAAATAACGAAAGAACAAATAAATTAGTAAAACATTAATAAAAATACAAATAAAACGTCGAATTAATGGTTTTACTGGCCGTTATTGGCATTTAATCTTACAATTAATTAATTAATGGCAACCATTATTGGCAATTAATCTGACAATTTGGCGACAGTAATTTGGTCGACTTGATAACTAAGAAGTACCAAATTTTGTTTTTAAAGTCTATTCCTACTTAGGTCATCAAAGAAAAATTTTATATATAAGCTAATATTAGTTTTTGTTGCATTAAAATATCTCAATTTGTTGATTTTCTATAAGCAAGTAGGTTTACAATGGAAGTCTATGGGAATTTGGCGAAATATTAGAGATATCGCCAAGTTGGCTTCACTTTTGGCGACTCATTTTGATCGCCAAATTTGGCGATGTCTCGCCGAGTTGGCGACAGAACAGGGTATGGTAACTCCCCTATGGTAACCCCCTTACTCTATGGTAACCCCCCTTATAGATATGAAGATGCATTGAATGCTTCAATAACCAATGGCCACCATTTTGTCTCCCATGTAAAACTAAAATTAATTACTTAAAATTTAAGTAATGAATTAATATTTGAAAAAACTGTATTAATATCAATTGTCATCTAGTACAAGTTTAAAAAATTTATTTCAACTTGATAGGATGAATAATAAGCATTTTATTAACGATTGAAAATTTGAACAAGATATATAAATAAATAAATAAATGTAGGGAGAGTGTGAACTAATAGTAGGAATTGAAAAAAATAGCTTGTTACAGCCGGCCCATCTTAATTGCATACAATTGGTTCCACTGAATTGTATGCATTTAAGCGAGGACAGAAATTTGTCATCAGTATATGTTATCATTTGATTATATACCAGAGATATGATAAATATTAATGGACTATGATTATTTGCATAATAATTTAAAAATTAATTATTGTATTCATACTTTTAATCAATAATTTATTATTACCCTCTATATAACAACAATGTCTACAAAAGTATAATGTATTATTACACTATTTACATTACATGGTTTAATTTTTCATTATAATTTATGTGATTTAAATGAAAATGAAATGGAAAGTTAAGGAATCACTGTTTGTTTTCTGCATAAATTCTTTTTTTTTTTATATTTGCCAATTTTCACTTTATTCTTTATGTATTGCCTACAAAAAAAAAAAACCCTTTGTAGAAGTATGTTTTTTCATCGGACACTGCAATTCGCCCCTTTGTTTTCCAATAAATAAATCAAATTGTAGTCTCCACTCCACCATGTGCTTCAAAATGTCGAGGAATATAATGCACAGACTTTTAATAACATTAGAGAGCGATAAATTAGAATCTATAATTTCGCCGCCGCATTCATCACGTGTGTTATCGCTGTTTTGGGAGGTTGCCACGATATCTTCATCACTAGGTTCATTTTCTATTTGCTCCTTTTCATCACATTTTGCATATTCTGAAAAATCAGAAGCAGTAAATTGCAGCAAACTACTTAGATCATTAAAATCATAAACTACAATTTCATTATCTGAGTCGCAGTCATCATCATTTTCTTCACATTTAAAAAATCTCGCCCCTTTGAAACAACTTTAAATTGTTGATAAAGAAACATTGTCCCAGGCTTGCTTAGTGAAATGCATCGCATTAAGCAAAGGTAGCTTTTTGTAAATTGAAGTATAATGTAGTACTAACTGATCTTCATCTAAGAGACGTACACCACATTTAAGGTTTAGACGCCTGTAATTACTTTTAAATGAATTTATTATGCCTCGATTTAGAAGCTACATGTAGCATTAGCATGAATAAATTAATCAATTGTACATTCACGTTTGAAAAGTGAATGTTAATTTTATGGTTGGATATATTATCCATGAATTGTCATTCTTTTGTTTCACCATTTTGGAGCCAACTTTTGTAATTAAGTTTTTGAAAATATTTCCTGCCATCTATGCATTTTGAGAAGATGTATAATTGATAGGATAATCTTTGACATTTTCTAAGCACCGCGGTTTTATGTCTATTTCCAATCACCAAAGTAGTCAGTTTTGTTGTTCCAGATTCATTAATGCAAAAAAGTAGAGTCGCCTTTTTAAATCCACATTATTTTCGTTTGTTCCTGCAATTGTACCTCCTGGCATTGCACGATAGTACAGTGTGGTTTCATCATTATGTGTAATAATGCAATCACTTTAATTTTTCTAAGCGTATTATACTTGCATACACAGATATACATGGGTATAAGTTTAAACTTGAAAAGAAAATTGTATTATATTTTGGAAAATAAACCTTGATATTCATATTGAAAGTAAAATTTGTAGTTTCTGATTTATAACTATGTATCAGGAGACCAGAGGCTTAGCAGGAGATTAAAAATCCCCCTCCCCCTTTCCAAAATAAAACCACCTGTGCAACTCTTAAGTATTGTAATTATGTATGTATGTATGCTGTATTTATTCAAAGCACAATAAGACTCAAGCACCCATTTTCCCTTTTTGATTGCTAATGTGTTTTTTACATGTATAATAAATGTATAAAAAAACAATAAAAATATTCATCCAAATTTAATGCAATTTTTTTGTTTTTGTGACTAAATGTATATACATATAATTAATTTTTTAAATGTCAGGCAGTAGTTAAATGACCAAACTAATACCCAAATATTCAAAATTGTCACAGGCAGAGGGTATGGATTTAGACTATCTGAATTCTCCCCGACCTCTTATAATAATTTTTATTATCATATATGCTACCTTGGGCAATTTTAAAATTATGTATCAATTAAACTGTTAATATAATTAATAATTCACTGAACAGTAAGTATATCGATTATTAAATATAACAATAATATTCAACAGTTTTAAATTATTTCTTCTAATTCTATATATATATATACAGGGTGATTCATAAATATCGAAACAACAGGCTATCTCTTTAAATATTGCCCCTAGGCACATACTTCCAATTGCAAAGTTTCATAAAAAAAGGGTGTCAAATTTAATGACATAAGTTGTAACTCCATGGGTGGTCTATTTGAGAAAATACAAAAACTAATTTTTTATACGGTCCCCGTTGGGTAAAATTTCCAATTAGGAAATTTTTTCTTACGCCTTCCTGAATTAAACAAAAATTTTTCATCTCGGTATCTGCAAAACTCGCAGAGTTATTAAAATTCAAAAATCGCGACTTACACCATTTTCCCATGCCTCTGAACGACGAGTTATTGACTCATTTTGAATGCAAGATAGGGATCACCCACAAATTGTACGTTATTAAAAGTCGATTTAAGACAGTACCTCTCCTTTGGACATAAAATAGCAGCGTATAGATTAGTTAAACTTTTTATCAAATTATGCTGGAGGCTATTATTAGAGGTCTGCACGGGTCGAAATATTCAGATCCGGTCTCGAGCCGACCCATAGAAAAAAAGGTCTTTCCGGCTTGGAAAAATGTTTAAATCTTAGCTTGAGTCTAGTCCGGTCTGATTGAATTTCTAGAAAACATAGTTTTTTACGTCGATATGGTTAAATATTGTTTCGTATGAGAGTTCTGACCAATAGCTTTATAATAGCTTATAGATTTTCTTTTTATATGTTTATAATCTTCATTTTTAAAGAAGCGTCAAAAGCTGTGATATTTATTTTTTTTAATGAATCTCTATTTGTATGTAAATGTTTCACTTACCATTTAATATCGTTAATCCATAATGCATGTATTGGAGACTTTCAAAAATGGTATACAGTAAAACTTTCTAAGACGGAATCACACAGACCAGAAAAAAATGCCTTACAGATAATTTCCCATCTTAGGAGGTGCAAATGTATTCTATTCTTTTCTCAAGCATTATTATATTCATTTTGCATGTGTTAAAATATTGTTCCCTTTTAGACAGGATTCCGTAATAGGCAGGACTTTCTTTACTGTATTTTTTTTTTCGTTTAAATCTACTATCCTTTAAAAACAATTTTTTAAGTTTAATTGTAAATGGTTTTTATGTGTAAATTGTAATGGCGATTTAAAAATATATGCATTTTTTGTAAATTTTTTTGGTTGAGCCAAACTTTACTGATTTTTGCACGCATTAGGTGAGTCAGATAGAATGATTTCAATACGGGTTGAGTCGAAACCGGGACTGAAAATTTTGCCCCGTGCAGACCTAGGAAGAAAAGAAGCCAGTCCCGGTTCGGTAGGAAAAATACTTTAGGCCTGGTCGAGACTGGTCCGGCCCCAGAATACAGACTTTTTTTAACCGCTCGCCGGGACGATATAAAACCTGAAGTTGTGAGGGTTAAAATTATGAAAACACTCTTAATCGGTATGTTAGAAAAAAAACCTTGTTTTAAATAGTACAGAAAGAAAGTGGAAAGGGCAAAAGTTAAACTGAATAGGAGGTTTAAGCTACAGGAAAGAGTTACATACTCACCTGCAGTTTTTTAAAAAGCATTTAAACATTTTATTAGGAGCCAATCCTTGTTTAAAACTTTAAATGCGTTTTAAATTATTAATTTAAATTGATAAAAATAATTAATTTAAATTTATTAATTTAAAATTTTTAAAATAATTAATTTAAATTTATTAATTTAAATGCGTAATTAAAATTAATTTAATTTAAATTATTAATTTACCTTTTTAAGTCAAGAATGGTAAAAAAAAAGGATGCAAACTCGGAACATGACCTTTTTGATTGTTTTACATTAATTTTGTTTCGACAAATTTGAAAATACGATTTTCTAAAAAATAAGTTACAGTATTTCTTTAATTTGTGTTTTTTTATATTTTTAATATTAATATTTTAAAAAATCCTGCAACAAAATGAAAATTATATTTTCCTCTATAATTAAATGAAAAGAGTTTGAAATTCGATGATAATATTTCGAGTTATAACAATTTTAAATTGCCCCAATTAAAAAAAATAATAATAATTAAAAAAATTTTAAGCTTTCTGAGTAATTTTAGGATGTGATTTATTTGAAAATTATATGGTTAATCATCACAAAAACAGAAAAATCTAATTCTAACTCAGCAAATATATATTTTACATGTATCCTCGAACTTTTAAGGTAACATTGTTTCTTGAATAACACACATTTCCATTTGTGTCTAATCCCTTAAAACCTGACGAATTATTTAAACCGGTATAACTCCATGAGTTTTGAGATATGAAGATGGAACTTTTTGCGTTTAATTCAGGAATGGATAAGGAAAAAAAATCCTAATTAGAAATTTTACCCTACGAGGGCCGTATAAAAATTTAATTTTCGTATTTTCTCAAATAGACCTCCCATAGAGTTGTAAGTTATTTCATCAAATTTTGCACAATTTTTTTTATGAAACTTTGCAATTGGAAGTGTGTACCTAGGGGCGTTAATTAAGAAGTTAGCCTATTGTTTCGATATTTATGAATCACCCTATATATATTTTATATATGTTGTTAAATTCTAATATAAAAATATTTGTATATAGTAAGTCTAAGTGTAGAGAATATTGTATTTTCAAAACTATTCATTTTAATGAATTAAAATAAATAGCTTATAAGAGATATGTTTTAAAAATTACAGGTTTTACTGTCCTTATAAAAACAGTAAGACCTGCGAAAGCGCAATGTTTCTATAACGGAATCCTGTCTCAAACGGAAGTGTTTCGTTATACCGATGAAACGAGCAACAAATCTTATTGAGATAGTGTATCTTAGAAGTCTAGTTAATTACACTTCTTTAAATGGAAACCTTTCTAAAATGGAACTTTTTTCCAGTCTCATCTTTACAGTATTGACTGTGTGTGTGTGTGCAATAGAAGTATTTTAAGAATTTAATTATATTCTTATTTGATTTCTTAATTTAAAAAAGTAGCATGTGTAAAATAAATATCAATGTCTGTCGCATTTTTTCAAATCATGTCATGTTAATCGTAGCATTTATGGCTGTATGCTAATTATGACACGCTACAACTGGATATTACGGCATGTCGAAAATAGGCAGTATAAAAAGCAGGCGAGAATATCACCAACCAAAATTATTTAAGTGCAGTCGTGTCGTCATGGTCGGCGGTAAGGCAAGGATATGTTGAATTCTTAGGAATTTTTCCATGAATAACGACAGAAGCAGAGATCAATCCAATCAAATAATATATTGATGATGGGTAAATTTAGAAAAGTCTACTAGTCTAACAGTTACTCAGTTTAGAGTAAGGTAACATAGCTTTAGAATGATAAAAATGGTCAGAAACGTCATCACGACTAATTGACGAACCACTCTCCAAATGACGTGCATTTTTTATAACAACACAAGATCGTACAAAATTCTGCTCTCCAAGCGAATGCAAGAGGTTAAATACTAGAAAAACGCGCAAAGGTACAATCTGATGCTCTCAACACATGGCCAATGCAGCGAAGCGAAAAGGGAGGGGAGGCATGACGTGGACACAGAACTTATTACTTAGTGCGGAACCTTTATTAAGTGAACAAGATGAGAGCGACAAACTAGCAAGGCATCATGGGATATGGAACGAATAAGATAAAATGATATTAAATAAGCATTCGAAAGAAAAAATAATTTAATGTCTCAGAATAAAATGAATTAGTGGGTTTTACAAAGAAATACATTTATCATATTAAGATTTTTAGAATAAGGAATAAAAGAATGCGCTGGATTAAAGGCATGGGATAAAAATATAAAGGGTATTTAAGATATTATTAAAAGACAGGCAAAAAAGGTAGATCTATATATATAAAAGCCGTTCTTTGTGTGTATGTCCTTTATACAAATCTTCAAGTTTTGGCCGATTTGCACGAAACTTCATGTACGTACATTTTAGACCGTGGAAAAGATCACTGTCTACTTTTAAAAATCATCAGATCACTAATTATCCTTTTTTCTACCATCTTCCATAATTTAACATTATAGAAATATCTCTTTTTAAAGTTTTATTTTCAATAGTTTCTTTCCTGTTGCCACACATCTAGAAAACTGCTCGATAATTTTAAAAAAAATGATAACTCGAGTACTTTGTTTTATAAGCCAATAAAAATTCGGATTGTCTCACTATATTCTTGCTGTTTTTGAAATTGACGTCATTCAAAGAAGAAAATGTACATTTTTCAGATATTTATGTAAAAACTTTAACTAAGCATGTTTTAAAATGACGTAGTATCTTAGTTGAATGTTTCTGAAATTAAAAAATCTATTTTAATGAAGTCGTTTCAATATCAAGAAATCAATTAAGGAAAAAGATAATAATAAAAAAAATCGTTTGCTAGATATGACGTCAGTTTCGTTAATATAATTTCAAACTGGTTCTAAAAACCGTCTGCTACAGTATCTTTAATTATACTATTTAGATAAATGTTTTAATAACTGAAATGCAGTGATAACATTCTACGATTTATATCGAATACGGTTCTATAAAATACGATTTTTCTACGATTTATATTAAATGGAAATTGTAGCTACTATTTTTTAGGGTAAGCTTTTTTCTTTTTTAAACAAAATTTCATCACTGACATTACGATTGAACACGGCTGTAGATTTGGATTTTATGAATGGAAGTATAAGTTTCTATTTAAAAATTATCGGCAATGAATCTTTGTATAGATGTGTTAAAGATGCCTGATATACTGCCCCTTAATAGTACGTAAATAAAAATTATTTTTAATTTGAAACACGAATATATTTTTAACCCTTAGTATATTTGTTAGATTTCTCAACAACTACAGGGAAGAATATTTTTGGTATTTTCGTTTTAGCGATCAATTATTTAGCTGAGTAACACATTTCTCACGCTGCGGAAAAATCCTACGAACAAATCTTTAATTAAAGGAAATATATGGGTGTATTTGATCTTCCATTTTAAAGCAACATCTACCTCATGTCAAATGTCCTTCCGTATAGCTGAAAACGATACGATCATCACTGCGCTATTATATTTTCTAATGTGTAAGACAAAATTTCGGCTGTTTTGGGCCTAATTTTTTAGTTGATCATTTACAGTAGGATTTGGTCTAAGAATGATAGACGGATACGCAATATACTAAAACTATTCCACAAAAACTATCTAACTTTTTTAAAAGGCTAATCATTCAAAATTGGTTTCGCCTTATTATATAACATTTCAGTTAATTCTATAACAAAGCATGTACAACAAAATGTTATATACTAAAACTATTCCAGAAAGTTGGGTGCAATTTAATAGTGCAAATTTCATCAAAGTCTGTCCAGAAGAACTTATCGGACTCACCTGACTGTTGAACTTTCTTCTATAATTTTATAACAAATCGACGTAAAACTATATGCAATATTTTAAAAACATCCGTGTAAATTTATCTAACAAACAATGCAGGTTCCAATGGATTTTTAATTCCATTCAGGATCCCCCATTTCCCTTCAGGATTTTTAAAAAGACTAATCTTTCATAATCGGGTTCCACATGATTATAGAATTTTCCCCTATAATTCTATGACTAATCAGCATATAACAATGTTACACACCAAAACCTTAACTAAAAAACTAATAGTGCAAGTTGAATTAAAATTATTTCAGAAGAACCCAAGTTATAAGCAGCAGGAATGAGATTCCCACACGGAAACAAAGAAATACTGAAATTTGCCAATTTAGTTATGTAAAAGTACACGAAAATAAACAAATACTGAATTATTTACAATGTTTTTGAGCAATTAAGTTAATCTTTTGTAACTGGGTTGCAGGCATATTTTAAAAAAGCAAGGTTGAAAATTACTTTAACATAAAAGAAGCTGTAAATTGACATAAACTTTTCAAACAAATTACGGAAAGTGTTTTTTGTTTTCTGTTATACGTTGAAATAATGGGATGCATGATGTTTAGAGATCAAATTGCAGTAAAAGCGTAATTTATGGTACGGTTAGGTTGGTGCCACCAACAATATGATGCTAGGCGTTACTCATAGAAATGTCTTTTCTTCATAATATTGCATTAATCGCAAACGGATATGTCTTTCTTAATTGGGTTGTAGATTAATTTTATTTAAAAATATCTCCGTGATTGAAAATTAAATTAAAATGGATAAACAATCTGTAAATTGAGATAAGCTTTTCAAACAAATATTAATGGATATACTTTTTGTATTCTATTAGACGTTGGAATAACCAAATGTGCGATGTTCAAAGGTCAAATTGCAGTAAAAGTTAAATTTATGGTTGGGTTAGGTTGCTTCCACCAACAATATGATGCTAAAGTTACTCATAACAATCTCTTTACTTTACAATATTGCATTAAGAGAAAACAGGTATATCTTTCATAATTGCGCTGCATGTAAGGATGAGATTTCCGCGTTTTTGCACACTGGTATATTCTTAGAGAAAAAGTTCTTCTGTTAAATCGCAACAGTGTTCCGATTAAATGAAATATCATTTTCTCTAACAAAATACTGGTGTGCAAAAACGCGGAAATCTCATCCCTGGCTGCATGCAAATTAAAAAATTATCCATGATTGAAAATTACTTTAAAATCCATTCACATGAAAAAATTGAGATACAATTTTCAAATAAATTTCATTTAATTGAACTTTTTTCTATTCGACAGTACGAAAACGAAATTGTATGATATCCATATGTTAAGAAAAAAATCAGTAAAGGCAAAATTTATGGGTTAGGTCGTTACCATCATCAGTATAATGTCACTATTGGCATTGTGTTTGTAGTTTTATATATATATATATATATATTCTGAAGATGACTCAATGAAAGAGTCGAAACATGTACATTTTTAATATTTTTAATGTTTTTTTTTTATTGAAATGACGCTTTTTAAGCAAATAATTGTACTTTAATATACGTTATGACATTTGTTTAGAATATATATTATTATGGTATAGTTAATAGTAGACGCAATTAAGACTATTTTACTTATATTTCTTATTGGTCTTTTTAACGATTCGTGGACTGGAATTCACCAATCTCAGTTATTGTCATTGCTGTATTATTTAATTTTAATGTATTTTACCCGGGAGGAACCTTATTGTTCACACGAGCGAAGCCGGGTAGATCTGCTAGTATTGTAATAATTTGGAATAAATTATCTAAGGTAAAAAAGGCGAAAATGTTTATTATTACATCTATAATTGCAGGTAATAATATAATGAAGTTACATTAAAATTTACTTGTCACAAAGATTTTACAAACACTATGATATAAAAAACTGAGCGCATAGTGAAGAGTTAATTGTATTTAAATCAAGATTCTTATAGCAATAGCATTTGCTTAGTGTCGGAGCACAGCTCCGGCTTCCCTGCAAAAATTACACTTATTGTTAACACGATAGCGTCCAAAATATTTGTCGTATTGACACAAAAAATTAAATGGACGTTGGCAGTGCCAAAATCTCGGTGCGTATTGAAAATCATAGATGTTCGTCAACCCTAACGGCATGAAATGTCTGCTCAAAATTTTGCCATAGAGATAACATTGCGGTTTTAAATCAATATATTTGAAAGATAAGGCTTTTTTTTTTAGACATCTACCTTGAGCTTTTTTCAGAACCAATTTTAATAATTCTTTTTTAAATAAAAGCTGTTTCTTTGTAGATTTGCGGCACTAGCTATTTTTTTTAAATATTCCCATTTTTATATTTAAATTTAAAATTAAAAAATTTTCTATGATTTTTTTTTTCAAAATGGTAGCAATTGGATTACTTCCATTGTTGTAAAGAAAAGAAAATTAATAAAGTATGTTTATCTTTATTGATGCCAATTTCTAATAAAATTCAAAATTAACTTTGTAAAAAAAAGGGAACAGAAAATGACGTCACGCTTTAAAAAAAAACACTAAATTTTTCCTCAAAAAGTTATTACAATTCCATACTTTTTCACTCCACTGAGTTTGTGACGCTATGTGAAGTGCTTCAATGAGGCAAAGTGACATCATATTTAAATAAAAACCATCATTTTCTCTGATAAAATGAAATATTTTACTACGAACGCCTCTAAAAGATATAAATTTCTGGAATTGTACTCGACGATACGGAGATTAGATTCACAAGTCAAGAGTGCTAATGTTCCCATGCAAAGTCGTAGTTAACAAACTTGATTTCAAGTTTGGAAATATATGTATTAATAACTTATTGCGTACTGCAATATTTTTGAAATGGTGAATGTAAATTTGAGATATGCGTATGTAAATTTTGAGACGATGAAAATGACGTTAAGTTTAGATTTCACGCGAAAAATAATTCTATGACTGGCTCATGGTGAAATCATTTTTGCTGATTTTCAATCGGTAATTTCAAACATAAGAGCCTCAATGGGTAATTTCATCATAATTACTTATCTTGGTTAGGTATACTAATACATTTTAATTTAATACGTTAAACAGTCGAAGTTTATGGAATTAGTATTTTGGTAATTTTAAATTAAAAATAATATTTGTTGACAGTAAGTATTAACCAATGTATGAGTTCCTTTTTAAACAATTTCTTTCGTCAAAATGCGACGGGTTTCATCTCGTTATTAAACAAAACAATAGCTCCATTGTTGTAAATTATGCATTTTAACCTCATCCGAATCGTTATGGCGTCCTCAATATTTGTGACCTGAGATATAGATTGACTTTCAGAAGTTTTACTTTCTACATCCGTAACGACCACTTTTTCTTTTTTTTTCAGTGCGAACCTTTTATTCTCCATAACCTACCAAATCGATGCAATTCATTTTGAATTTTAAATTAAGAGAAATGAAAAGAAATCGAATACGGGGAATACGATTTTGGGTCTTAGCCGCATGGTAACGGATTTCGTATTAGCCGCATGGCTACGAGTGATAAATTAAAGAAATCGAGAAAAATATAACAGGGTTTTGTACGGATCAGGGTATTTTCCAGGAGAGTTTCCTGTATTTTTTTTTATAGAAAAAGAAATCTAGGCTAAATTGGTGAAATTTCGCATTCTCATAAGGAGAGATTATCTGTAAGAAAATAGTGGTGCAGAAGAATTTCCTGGTTGCAAAATTCCAGGAGTCGTACGAACCCTGATATAATGTCATATATGTATTACTTATATGTATGTATTCTTATGTATGTATGTTTATATTCAGACGTATGCATGTTTGTATTGGAAAATTTCCACAATCGGGCTTGTAGACAATTTCATAATTTAGCGAGCGTTGTTTGATGAGCAAATTTAACCATTTGGTGACGGTCCAATTACAGAAGGTTACTCATTTTTTTTAAATTCACTGTAAGTGAATGTTCTGCAACTGAAATGCACATGGACATTCTCCGTAACCTTCCAAATCGGTGCAATTCATTTTGAATTTTAAATTAAGAGAAATGAAAAGAAATCGAATACGGAAAATACGATTTCGTTTATTAGCCGCATGGTAACGATTTCAGTATCAGCCACATGGCTACGAATGATAATCAAAGAAATCGAGAAAAATATAATGTCATGTATGTATTACTTATATGTATGTATTCTTATGTATGTATGGTTGTATTAAAACGTATATATATGTTTCTATTGGTAAATTTCCGTAATCGGGTTTGTAGACGATTTCATAATTTAGTGAGCGTTGTTTGATGCGCAAATTTAACTATTTGGTAGCGGTCCCAATTTCAGAAGATTATTAATTTTTCTTTTTAATTCACCGTAAGTGAATGTGCTGCAACTGAAATGCAAGTGAATATTTTCTGTAACCTGTAATCAATGCGATTTACTTTGAATTTTAAATTAAGAGAAATAAAAAGAAATCGAATACGGAGAATACGATTTTGGATGTTAGTTGCGTGATAATAGATTCATTATTAACCGCATGGAAACGAATGATAATAAAATAAGTCGAGAAAAATATAATATTATGTGTGTATTACTTATATGTATGTTTTTATTCAGAGGTATGTATGTTTGTATTAGGAAATTTCCGTAATCAGGTTGGTAGAAAATTTCATAATTTAGTGAGCGCTGTTTTATGAGCAAATATAAGCATTTGGTAGTGGTCCCAGTTACAGAAGGTTACTCATTTTTTTTAAATTCACCGTAAGTGAATTTGTTGCAACTGAAATGCGAGTGAACATTCTGAAGTGAATGAGATAAGCATTTTTGGCTAGATGTACACTTGAAAACAGAAATATGTAGATAACAAAATAAAAAAGTCCTAAAAGCGTAAAGAAAAGGTAGCTTACTTATTTCTTGATTTTAAGATTTTAGCTAATTTTACGGGAAAACACTAAGGTAAAATACAAAGAACACGATTAGAGAAGAATCATCAGTGCTGAATTTCTGTGGAAACTTCGCCAAATTTGGCAGCTACAGCCCAATTCGCTGCATTTATATCAACATATTTTTGGTTGCCAAATTTGGTGAAATTTCGCGAAATGTCTCCAAGCTTGGCGAAAAATTTGACGTTAATGTATATGACTATATAGTTTTATGCTTATAATCGGAAAATGGATACAACAATGAAAGATAATTCGTGAGAAATCAACTTCACTAAAAGTCATAAATCATTCCGTGATTTTTTTTAACCCGTTGCCTAGATGGAATTTTAAGAAATGCACATATTTTTATATGTGTAACATTATACACAAAAGTTTCGAAAATGCCGGTTAAAAGAAAGCAATTGAGATGAAAAGAGTTATTCAGCGTAAATCTGCGTGGAAAAGTAAAAAATAAC
This sequence comes from Maratus speciosus, assembly GCA_963932465.1. Classification (NCBI taxonomy): domain Eukaryota; kingdom Metazoa; phylum Arthropoda; class Arachnida; order Araneae; family Salticidae; genus Maratus; species Maratus speciosus. The sequence goes on from OZ010786.1 coordinate 680,306,013, forward strand.
CCAGCTGCCTATGAGTAATTGCGGGAATAACGATATAACAATAACTGAGATGAACAAAAGTATCAAGTTTGATAGAGGAGTATAGCAGATTACCCATGTGTGCTGTTAGAAACCTTTCCCTGATACCATATTAAATAAGTCAGGGCTATGTCAGACATGTAAGTCTTTGAAAGGCTTTGAAGTTTTCTGTCGTTAGCTTGATGGATCGAGTTCCAATTTTTGATTGTCTAAAAGATCGGAGCTACATTAAACAAATCAAAATCGCTCAACACATCCCCGGTGGTTATTCTTTCTCTTTACCGTAGTCTCTCTTATTCAATGAATTCTCTTTACATTTAACATTTCTGAATTATTTTAAAGAACAACAAATCACGCTGCATGAAAATTTTGATAATTCTGACATCAGATCTACAGATGAGCAGCAAAAAATGCTTTAGTTATGCACAGAACAGCTTTCGTCATTGCAACAAAAAGTTACAATTTTATCTAAGTCAACTTTTATTATAGCAAGAGATGGAAAAAGTAGGATATTCAAAGAAATTAGTAAAACAATCATAGAGCAGTTAGAATCAGAGGCTGTCATTCTTTTGGCACTAACAGGTACTGCTGCGCTTAATGCCGAAGGAAAGTTAATTCACTCAGTGCTTAAAAAACCACCGTCTTTTAAACAGTTCGCTGGGTTAAGGGGTCAGGTAACCTTTGAAGCGTCGAAAAATCGATTTTTTTTTAAATAGCTTATAATTAAATATGATTCTTTGGGAACATTTAAAAGCAAACCACATACAAAAATTCGCATTAGAAGAGAAGTTATGTCTAAAACACTTTGAGCTTTTGCTATATGATCAACGGGTTTTTCAATCTTTAAAGCCAATTTTCTCAAAACAGCGATTTTGATCATTGCGCGCACGATTTCTGAAAAACGGTTGCTTAGAATTTGACGAAATTTTTGGTGGATATATTAAACGTACAGAAGCACAAAATGACCTATTATTATGTTTCTCAAATAAGAAGTTTAGAATTCACGGCTATTTTTGTATAAAAAAGATCTCGATATTTCGAATTACTCTAAAAAAAATTTTTTTTTCTCGGGATCTACAAGTTTTATTTTTTTCATTGTAGGTCATTTTGAAAAACCTTTATATCTGTACTCATTAAAAAAAAATCTTGGCTTGTTTCAGTCATTCAAATAGGAAAAATCATGCGCTCAATGCATGCAAGAATAATTCTTTCGTAAAAATTGTATTATCTTTAAAAATAAATTAAAAAAAAACTATATATGTGTATACTTTTTCTAACAACTTTGATTGATAAAATAAATCGTTTCTAATACGTGTTTTCAATTTTATAATTAAAAGTTAATTAGTTAAAGAATGACTGCAATTCTTACAGAGGTCACTTTTCCATGTACTTTATTGGTTCAACGGTTACCTGACCCCTTAAAGAGTCAGACAGAAAGAAACCCAGCTAAAAATGAACTGCAGAAATTCTACAAAAAAACCGCAGTTGGAAAACTGCGGTGATTTGGCCGATTCCACTACAGATTTTTTGCGGTCAATAGAACTACAAAATTACCGCAGTTTACTAACTGCAGTAATTTAGCAGTTGTATTAACCACAAAAATTCTACAGAAAATTTATAGTTATATCAATATTAAAAATTCTGCAGAAATTTCGCAGTTTTATTGACCGCAAAAATTCTGTAGTGGAATCGGCCAAATCACCGCAGTTCTCCAACTGCAGTTTTTTTGTAGTTATATCGACCTCAAAAATGTAGTTTTTTTTACGGAGTATCCACTTTGCCTCCCTGAGGAAAGTGCCCTCAGGGGGGCAAAGTAGTGCACGGAGCAGCGGAAGTATATAAAATGATTAAGCAGTCACAGGTTTGGGTGTCGGCAAAAGGTAGGAAAGTGCCCTCCAAAGGGGTGGGGGAGTAGTGGATGGAGCACCAGAAATGCATAAAATGATTAAGCGGTCACAGGCCTTACCAACGATATGTCACATGACGGGTATCGGAAAAATTTAGTAAAGTGCCCCCCAAGGGGGGCAAAGCAGTGGGCAGAGTACCAAAAGTACATAAAATGATTAAGCAGCCAAAGGCCTTTCCAACGAGATGTTACATGACAGGTGTCGGGAAAATTTAGTAAAATGCCCCCCTGGGGGGCAAAGTGGTGGGTGTGGTACCGAAGTGCATAAAATGATTAAGCAGTCACAGGTCTTTCCAACGATATGTTACATGACGGGTATCTGCAAAATTTAGTAAAGTGCCCCCCCGGGGGGCAAAGTGGTTGGCGGGGTACTGGAAGTGCATAAAATGATTAAGCGGTCACAGGCCTTTCCAATGATATGTCACATGATGGGTGTCGCAAAAATTTAGGAAAGTGCCCCCCAGGGGGGCAAAGTAGTGGGTGGAGTACCGGAAGAGCATAAAATGATTAAGCAGCCAAGGGCCTTTCGAACGATATGTCACATGACGGGTGTCGGGAAAATTTAGTAAAGTACACCCCTGGGGGGCAAAGTGGGGGGTGGGGGAGGAGTACCGGAAGTGCATAAAATGATTAAGCGGTTACAGGCCATTCAACAATATGTCACATGATTAGTGTCAGAAAATTTTAGGAAAGTGCCCCCCTAGGGGGGCAAAGCAGCGGGCAGAGTACCGAAAGTACATAAAATGATTAAGCAGCCAAAGGCCTTTCCAACGATATGTTACATGACAGGTGTCGGGAAAATTTAGTAAAGTACACCCCTGGGGGGGCAAAGTAGGGGGTGGGGGAGGAGTACCGGAAGTGCATAAAATGATTCAGCAGTTACAGGCCATTCCAACGATATGTCACATGACAGGTGTTAGCAAAATTTAGGAAAGTACCCCCCAGGGGGGGGGCAAAGTGGTGGGCAGGGCATCAGAAGTGCATAAAATGATTAAGCAGTCACAGGCCTTTTCAATGATATGTCACATGAGGGGCTATGGCAAAATTTAGAAAAATGCCCTCCCACGGGGGAGAGGCAGGCGGGGAGAGGGACACGAAGGTGCTAATACAAATAAGCAGCCACACACCTTTCCAAAGATATGTCACATGATGCATGTCGGCAAAATTTAGAAAAGTATCCCCCCCCCCCTGGTGTGAATGTAAAGGGAGGGTCATCGTAGGTACATAACATGAGTAAGTGGTAAGAAATTTGCATATTACACAATCTTTCGAGGAAATACACATATTTTCCACGACCTTTTGAAGAAATTCACTTATTTTACACGATCCTTTGGCAAAAATCCCAGTTTTCTACAACCTTTCAAAGAAATTTGCATATTACACGATCTTTCGAAGAAATTTGCATATTTTGCACGATCTTTCGAAGAAATTCGCATATTTCACACGATCATTTGACGAAATACACATTGTTTTCGCGATCATTTGACAAAAATCACATTTTTTCGCGATTCTTTGACAAAATTAGTGTTTTTTCCGTGACCTTTCAAAGAAATTTGTATATTACATGGTCTTTCGACAAAATTCGCATATTTTACACAAACCTTTGGCAAAAATCACATTGTTTCGCAAGATCCTTTGAAGAAATTCGCATAGTTTCCACGATCTTTCAATGACATTTGCATTTTTTCTGCGATCATTTGACAAAAATCATATTTTTTTGTGATTCTCTGACAAAATTCGCTTTTTTTCCACAACCTTTCAACGTAATTTGCATATTACACTATCTTTCGACAAAATTTGCATATTTCGCACGATCTTTCAAAGAAACTTTCATATTTCGCACGATCTTTCGAAGAAATTCACATATTTTACACGATCATTTGACGAAATATTCATTTTTTTCGCAATCATTTGACAAAAATCACATTTTTTCGCGATTCTTTGACAAAATTCTTTTTTTTTCCGTGACCTTTCAAAGAAATTTGCATATTACATGGTCTTTCGACAAAATTCGCATATTTTAGACAATCCTTTGGCAAAAATCACATTTTTTCGCAAGATCCTTTGAAGAAATTCGCATATTTTCCACGATCTTTCAACGACATTTGCATTTTTTCTGCGATCATTTGACAAAAATCATATTTTTTGGTGATTCTCTGGCAAAATTCGCGTTTTTTCCACAACCTTTCAACGAAATTTGCATATTACACTATCTTTCGAGAAAATTTGCATATTTCGCACGATCTTTCAAAGAAACTTTCATATTTCGCACGATCTTTCGAAGAAATTCACATATTTTACACGATCATTTGACGAAATATGCATTTTTTTCGCAATCATTTGACAAAAATCACATTTTTTCGCGATTCTTTGACAAAATTCTTGTTTTTTCTGTGACCTTTCAAAGAAATTCGCATATTACATGGTCTTTCGACAAAATTCGCATATTTTACACGATCCTTTGGCGAAAATCACATTTTTTTGCAAGATCCTTCGAAGAAATTTGCATGTTTTCCACGATCTTTTAACGACATTTGCATTTTTTCTGCGATCATTTGACAAAAATCATATTTTTTTGTGATTCTTTGGCGAAATTCACGTTTTTTTCCACGACCTCTCAAAGAAATTTGCATATTACCCGATCTTTCGACAAAATTTGCATATTTCGCACGATCTTTCGAAGAAATTCACATATTTTACACGATTATTTGACGAAATACGCATTTTTTCGCGATTCTTTGACAAAATTCTTGTTTTTTCTGTGACCTTTCAAAGAAATTCGCATATTACATGGTCTTTCTACAAAATTCGCATATTTTACACGATCCTTTGGCGAAAATCACATTTTTTGCAAGATCCTTCGAAGAAATTTACATGTTTTCCACGATCTTTTAACGACATTTGCATTTTTTCTTCGATCATTTGACAAAAATCATATTTTTTTGTGATTCTTTGACGAAATTTGCGTTTTTTCCACGACCTCTCAAAGAAATTTGCATATTACCCGATCTTTCGACAAAATTTGCATATTTCACACGATCTTTCGAAGAAATTCACATATTTTACACGATTATTTGACGAAATACGCATTTTTTTGCGATCATTTGACAAAAATCACATTTTTTCGCGATTCTTTGACAAAATTAGTGTTTTTTCCATGACCTTTCAAAGAAATTCGCATATTACATGGTCTTTCGATGAAATTCGCATATTTTACACAATCCTTTGGCGAAAATCACATTTTTTCGCAAGATCTTTCAAAGAAATTCGCATATTTTCCACGATCTTTGAACGACATTTGCATTTTTTCTGCGATCATTTGACAAAAGTCATTTTTTTGTGATTCTTTGGCGAAATTCGCGTTTTTTCCACGACCTTTCAAAGAAATTTGCATATTACACGATCTTTCGACAAAATTTGCATATTTCGCACGATCTTTCGAAGAAATTTGCATATTTCACACGATCTTTCAAAGAAATTCACATTTTACATGATCATTTGACGAAATATGCATTTTTTTCGTGATCATTTGACAAAAATCGCATTTTTTTGCGATTCTTTGACAAAATTCGTGTTTTTTCCGTGACCTTTCAAAGAAATTCGCATATTACATGGTCTTTCGACGAAATTTGCATTTTCCCCACGATCTTTCAATGACATTTGCATTTTTTCTGCGATTATTTGGCGAAATTCACGTTTTTCCCACGACCCTTCGAAGAAATTCGCATATTACACGATCTTTCGATGAAATTCGAGCATTTTGCACGACCTTTTGAATAAACTTGCATATTTTACACGATCTATTGGCAAAAATCATGTTTTTTTGCAATTCTTTGATGAAAATCTCATTTTTCCGGCAATCCTTTGACGAAAATTGCGTTTCCCAGCGATCTTTTGACGAAAATTGCGTTTCCCAGCGATCCATTGACGAAAATTGCGTTTCCCAGAGATCCTTTGACGGGAGTCGCATTTTTTCCTGTAATCCTTTGACGAAAATTGCATTTTTCCCATGATTCTTTGACATTAATTGCATTTTTTCCATGATCCTTTGACAATTGTGCTCAATTTGGTGCGGTTCGTAGTCACGTTTTTGTTATATTTCCTACACTTCCACTACAACCCTTCCCTCATTAAAAATGTTAACAAATTTTAATGCATATTTGCATCGATCCCAGGAATAATAAAATTCAATGCTGAAAAAGCGGAATACCGCGTTTCTGCAGTAAAGTAAAACGTCTGAAAACATCTTTCGATTACATAGTTTCTGAACACAAACACCTGCTAGTTTCATGCGTTTCCAAACAAAAATAATTTAAAACGTATGTCATAAAGTTGCCTCTTTGGATTTGAGAACACCCATAATGAAAAGCATTCACCATAACAAATGCACAGGGATAAATTCAGTCAGGAGATGCAGCGTTCCCACATCATATATATATATATATATATACATACATAGATATAATGCTAATAATGTATTATACTTAAATTGAAGGATGACATTTATAAAAATATTTTACTCAAATTTTTCCGATAGATTTCAGTACAATTAAAAAAAAAAAAAAAAAAACAGAGCAAACATAAATACGTCAATTTTTTTAAATTGAACAGAACTGAAATTATCAATGCAAGTTTGAAAATATGAATTTCATAAAGTACGATAAATGTCACATATAATTTTTCTTTAAAAAAAATCCCAAAACTTCCTTAAATAAAATTGCACATAACAAAACTTTTTCAAAGAAAATTACGTCTTAAGAACAGTTATTACTTTGTTCATTCTGACACTATTTTCTAGGTGTGCCCACTTGAGGAGAAAAGTAATGTGAAGCTCCCTAATTTTTAGATAATTTCATATATAAACATCAAGCAAACACAATTCTATATTATTAATTGAAAAAATTCTAAAATGCCTATAAATTAGTGATTTGGGGACAAATCTACAACTAATGTCACAAATAATGGCTGTTTGTTTACATCAGATGAATCAGAGATTAAGGGTAATGTTTACATTAATGTCAAGATTATAAGTAATTTAAGGGGGAACAAATGTGATATCTTTCCGTCGAAAGAAAATTTGCAAAATTTGTCAGTCAGTTGTATGAAAATATCTCAAAATTCATCAATCAGTCGCAGATCAAAAGTTAATTATTTTTTTCAGTCAGACATGGAAAAAAATGCAAGTTTTGTGACTCTGTCACAGAATGAAAATACTAAATTCACAAATCAGTCATAAAAAATATTGCAAAATTTTAACAATTGAAGCATTAATTAATCAAACAATCACTTACCTGTAGTGTTTTTAGATATTTTATGAATTGTTATTAATAATAATCTCAACTTTTTGTATTAAATAATATGAAGCAAAGTAATGGCTTGATGAAAAAGAATATGCAAAACAGAAAAGAAAATCTGTGACGACCGCTGCCAGTCTTGAACTTTCTGCAAACTGGCGTCGGAAAAACCCCCCGCCCATATATGACATCTGTGCCCATGCAAGTACATGCACTTTCTAATCTTAATCTTTTGGAGATTTTTTTTAAAATATCTCGTTTGCATTCCCATGCTTTTGTTTGCATTGAGTAACTAAAGACGATATCTAAAATACACTTTTTTTTTTTTTTATGAGGACGTTAATCTTTTTCAGACAAAAATAGCCTCAGAAAAAAAACCTGCAAACAAAATCAAAAAAGTAAAAAAACGGCTGTTGTAAAGATCGACCTCAGCTGGCATACAGAATAATTTCAAAATATGGAAATGCAAATGAGATACTTTAAAAAAAATTTCTTATAAGATTAATATTACAGGGCAGGCGTTTTCATGTGAGTGAAGTAACCTCTTAAGTAAGTAGTGGAGATTCTTTGCAAAAATCGACTTCATACTGTATAGTACTGTGTTTACTCTCATAATAGTTGCACTTTTTTTTGCCAAATTTTTATTGTGAAAGTCTAGGTGCAACTATTATGCGGAGAAATCTACTGCATAATATTGTACACTGAAATGCTGAAACATTACTGGTATAAGAAAACACATAATAAAATTAGTAACTTACCAAATGTTTCCAGATTATGTGATGTTTATTAAATACCATTTTCTTTTTATGGTAATATTTTTATAGATGTAAAATTTACAAATAATCTTTGTGAAAATTTGAACAAAAAATTATCATAATAAATTTCTTTTACTAAAGGTTTCAGTATCACTATTGTAATGAGAGTCGGTGTCTGAAGAATCTCCGTCATTCCATAAAATGTCATCTTTGCTTCCGTCCAAAGCGTCAAAGATACCCATCTTCTTAAAATTTTTTGGAAATTATATCGCTTGTCATTAAAGTCAAGCTTTGTAATGTCCAACTACACATTAGTTCCAGGGATGGGCGCCTTACTTTTCCACTGGGAATTTTCTCGTTGTTCTCATTGATTATCCAATATCCATATACTCGTCTTATATTGTCTTGCAGAATCTGACTCCTCCGGGAATTATCACAAGATCTGTTTTGCCTTCTGAAAGTTTTTTCTTTACATCATCAACAAAATGTCTTCGGAAACTATCAAGTACCAGCATGGCTGTTTTTTTTTTTAGCAATGCTCAAGACCTTTTCTTCCAAACGTTGCGAACCCAATCTTTCATAATTTTTTCATCCATTCAATTCATGAAAAGAAAATAGTTTGACGATTTTTTCTGCTTCAAATCAGGGGTGAGACTATTACACAAGTAAACACGGCAGTCTATTGAGTGCTGCTTTGCAGAATTGCTGAGCATCGAATACCAAGTACTAGTGTATACTAAGGAAGAAACATTCATGCACACACTCTAATCAATACTGACCACTCGACTGGAGGCAGAATTTTTTAAAAAAGAAGTTACCAGACAAATTTAAAAGAAAAATTGCTTAAATTAAAAACATTGAAAAGTGGGAAGGGTTAGTTCCAGGCCATTGGACAACCGCTGTGGCTTCAAGTTTAATCTTCAGCAGCAGTTGAGGGTAGGCAGATTAAAAAAAAAAAAAAATAGATGTAAGATTTTTGCATTGTCTGAAAACATACTTTTTCTGTTTACTTTTAAAATTTAATTTTATTCCAAAATTTAATAAGTCATGCACATTGTTTTAAAATGTTTAAAACCAGCAGCACTACTTGAAAAGTTACATTAAATAACCCGAACAATACACACACAAAAAAAAACTATTCAATAAAAAACTTAGATTATTGAACTCTTTTCCTCTGTAGTACCAATAAATTACTTAAATTTACACTAACTAGCTTTTAATCAGCTACACCTCTATTATTCTTTAAAGAAAAACCAAAAAATATACATATAAATAGTATCTTGCACCTACAAATCCTCCTCCGAAATATTTTATTGGTGCGACTTTTATTTTCTACTGTTGAATAGTATATCCGAATTTTTTAAAAAGGGCCCACTTTTTTGGAAGTATAATAGTCCTTTCAAAAAGAGAGATCAAGCTCGGTACATAATTTAGCAATCTTAAATATACATTCTAAAAGAATAATCAAAGTATTATACGGACAAGTCAGATTTAAAAAATAGTATACGAACACGAACGCAAAAACCGAACGGGCATGGTGTCAGTTCTTTAAAAAATTAGCTCGGTACATAATATTCGCAATGTTATGGTTATTGACATTCATTTAATAATAATAATAATAATAATTAACGCGAAAGCATAATACGAACAAAAGGGGCTATGAAAAAAAGACGAAGGTCGAATCGCGAGTCACATGTATTGTAAATAAAACATTCCGCCTAGATCGAAAGTTGAGTTGTACGAGCACTACTGCTTCATCCGCCGGAATCCAGATAGATTTTTCGCTGTTAGCGAAACGAGATCGACCAATCAGAAAGCTTGCTTCCTTAAAACAGGGAAAAGTTCGCGAAATGTGAGCTTCTGATTGGTCAATCTCGTTTCGCTAACAGCGCAAAATGTATCTGCATCCCGGACAGATTTTAGAATAAAAAATATTATTTAAATAATATTAATTTATTATATATTATTAATAATTATTAATTATAAATAATAATTATTAATTATTTAAATTATATTATTCATATTATGTAATATATAATTAATATTATATTAAATATCAATAATTATTAATTATAAATATTATTAATAATTATTAAATCAATTATAATTAAAAATTAATTTAAATAATAGATATTTATTTACAGACAGAAATGCAGCCTCAGCTGCGTGAACAATAATCAAATATTCCAATGTAAATTTAAAATAAAATATTTAATAAGAATTATTTTTTTTTTCATTCGTTTTTATAAAGTAGAAGTAATTTTCATACGAACTGGGAGTGATGTATTTTCGGGGAGAAGGGCAAATTGTGCATTTAGTAAATCCGGGTCCGGGTGTGCTATGAAAAAGAAAAAAAAGGGGGGGGGATGCCTCCGCATTGGATTTTGAAATTAAAGTAAAAAAAAAAATTCTGCTTTTGAAAAACACAGTAGAATTTATTCCTTTCGAGTATGTTTAAAAAAAGGGAAGCTGGAATTTTCCGTTTAGGGGAGGAGGGGGCATAGAAGAGCAACTACCCCTCCCTAGATTTTGAAGTAAGTAACTAATTTTATTTTCTTATTTTGAAAAACATAATAAAATTTATTCTTTGCGAGTGACTAAAAAAAAGAAAGCAAGAATTTTCCGTCAGGAGGCGGCGGGGGGGGGGGGGGGGGGTTATAGAACAGTCATTTGTTCCTCCCAGGATTTCAAAATATAAGTAACTATTTTTTTTTCTACCGGTTTTGAAATAGTGAAATTTATTTAATTCGACTAACTTAAATTAAAAGAGGAACTAAAAAGTTTCAGTTGAGGGAACGGTATAGGAGGCCCATTGCCCTTCCCTGTATTTTGAAATTGTATAAACTAAATTTTCTTTTTTTCCTATTTTGAAAACATAGAAGAATTTATTTTTTTCGAGTAACTTAAAAAAAAGGAAACAAGAATTTCCGTTTAGGGGAAGGTGGCATAGGAGACCAATTACCTCTCCCTAGATATTTCAATTTAAGTAACCCAATTTTTTCTCTCCTGTTTTGAAAAACATAGTAAAATTTATTCTTTGCGAGTAACTTAAAAATTAAGGTAACCAAAATTTTCCGTTAAAAGAGGGGAGCCTAGGGGAGTCATTGTTGCTCCCTGGATTTTGAAACATATATGGAACTGAATTTTCTTTTTCTCCGATTTTGTACATAGTAAAATTTATTTATATTCAGAAACTTAAAATAAAAGAGAAGCAGTATATCAGAAATATCAGTTGAGCAGGGGAAGGGGGGGGGGGGGAAAGGGGGATAGGAGAAAAAAGCCATTTCCCTTCCCTGGATTTTGAAATTTAAGTAATTAAATTTTCTTTTTTTATGAAATGCATAGTAAAATTCATTCTTTTTCAGTATTTTAAAATAAAAGAAATAAAAAAATTCCGTTAAGGAGGGGGGGTGGGGGTGGGGGTGGAAGGCCCATTGCCATCCCTGAAGTCTGAAATTTAATTAACGGAAATATCTTATTTTCTCCGATTTTGAAAAATATAGTAAAATTTATTTATTCCGAATAACTTAAAATTAAACAGAAACTAAGAAGTTTCTGTTGGGGGAGAGATTCACCCCCCTATATCTCACTCTTGGTAGTTAATTTTCGGTCGATTTTTTTTCATGTTTATGTATTTAAACTTTATCTTAAAGTCAGGTTAAAAAGACTTCATTTTTGGGGGGGAGAGGCGGGGGGGGCGGAGCTGTAACCCGAGGACGGCATTCTCTTTCGGACTTTGAAATTTAATTTTAACTAAATTTTCTTTTTCTCTGATTAACACATAATAAAATTTATTCCTTTCGGACAACTAAAATAATTAAACACTAAGAGAAAAAGACGAACTGGTAAAATTATGAGATAAAATTACTTCAATACTGCAGCATCAGACGCAAAATCTCATTATTTTAAAAGTTTATGATGACTTCAGATAAACTATAGTATTTTTGAAGTTGATAGCACAGAGTATTTTTAAAACAAAGTACCACAAAATTACGCCACATTAGCCGCAGAATTTCTAAAGTATTTTCACAGTCGAGATTGCACTACAGAAAATCTATAGTTGACTATAGAAAAACCTCAAAAATACTCCACTTCTGTAGAAAAACTGCAGTTCATTTTTAGCTGGGAATCTACAGCTCAGCATGGATACAGTATTATTTATCTTTATTGACGAATTTTCAATTGTCGTCTTGAACAAAGATGTCGCAAAGGTACTTTCTTTAAATCTTTGGAGGTATTAGGTAGTTACATCGCGTAAAAGACATCACTCTATATAAGAGACATCCTATAAAAGACATTTTGGCTCTTCGCAGACAAAAAATGCTTAGAGCTTTTGAAAATTGCTTCACATTAACGAACTCATTGAGACAAAAGTACGATTAGCAAAGACAGTTTCGAAAGACTCTATATTCGCTTTGCGTGGGTCAAGTTTCAGACTACTCTCATCCATTATGCAACGGTGGAAAGCTTCACTGCTTCCGGCTCAACTTGAATTATTTCAAAATGCTATATGTCTTTTTTCCAAAAACAAGCAAGCTAAAGAACATAATCAAGAAGTACTTCTTAAATCAAAGTGGTCAATGACAAGAATGCTAGCAGACCACAATAATTAAAAGTAAGATGTAGTGAAGATGATCACGTGTTTGGACTTCAGGCTGGACTTTTTCCGCAGTTGGATACAGAGTTATATTGCATACTAATATCTGGATGGAGTGGGGATTGATAAGCGATGTACTGAGTACAGTAAAAGATACTGTCTACGACCCAAACTTTCAACTCCCAGGCTTGCCAAAGGCTGTAATGGTTCATTTTGTTGATTATCATGCCACAAATTAGCATTTGAGCATTACCTGAGGCAACTGATGACTGAATTAAACACTAGAAAATGAGGATTCAACGGGTGTTATTTCAAATTTAATTTTGTACTATTAAACAGTAATCATAAAAATTAAACTTTTTTTTAAATTTTAAAATGTTATGTGTTAAGTTTATACGACTCCATGCTCCGACATTTCGGCCTGACTGATACTAGTATTAAAGTTAGGATCAAATAGTTAAGTTTTAAAACAGCAATTTCCATGTTTATTTTTTTGTCATTGAATTAAGAACTTGTGCTGTAATTGATACTTGATAATGAGTTCACATAAGTGCCAATCCCGTCAACCGTTAATTACCCATTGTAGTTTCTGAGATAAGCTTTTAATCTTTAAGAAAAATATCTTGAAATATCGGCTACAGAAACTACTAATGTAACAAGTACATGCAACAGTTATAGTTCATGTTGGAAAAAGTACGTTAGATACAAGTACCTAAAACAACCATAATTCTACTGAGTTTCATGTTTCGCCCTTTTTGATACCAAGTTCGACCTCAATAGGTGTTTCCTATGTCTAATCGACTTTAAGGATCTTAAATTTTTGTAACATTTTATTTGTGATAGATTAAAATTTTTTGGAAGTATTAGGTTGTGCAAAAAATAATGGTGATTTCTCTTATTTCCCTTTTCAACCAATTTATTTTAGGGTGTTCAAAACCGTTTTAGAGTATTCTCAGAGTTTATCAATAAGCTTACGGACTTTAGTATATGGATACTAACTTCTGCTTTTGATTTCTCACTGTTAAAGACAGAATGTCACCCACGACCTTCCCCATACACAAAACTCTCATTTTCACTATGAAAGTTCTGATAGAAATGTTCAACCACGGCTGCAGAGTCGGAGTCGGACCCATTTTTGAGCAAAAGAGTCGAAATCACTAAAAAACAAGGCGACTCCGACTCCAACTTCAGATTTTTTTGTTAGAGTGAAATTAAACTAATTATATATAATTTTAAATCTATAAAATGAACTATTATTGTTATTTATGGACTATCATAGGCGTAATCTGGCGGGGACAAGGGGGGGGGGGAGCATATGCCCCCGCAGTTTTCTAGGAGCAGGGGCAAGACTTACCTTTTGCCTCTCCAGTTTTTTGCATTGATTAATGGTTAATGCCCAATTTTATATTCTATTTTTGTCTTTTTTTAAAACTATTTATGTGCTATCTTGTGTGCGAAGTAGAAATTATTGGGTAATTCAAAATAACCCAGAATTAACGTCTTCTAGTTCATATCAGTAATTTCTGTCTTATGTCGACAAAATCTTTAATAGCATAGTCAAAGTAAAAATAATTCCCCTGCTCTTTATTTTCAGAAAAGCGGAACCTATTTTTCTATTTCACATTATAGAGCTGTTTATCTGAACGTGTGGAATAGATCTTTTGTCTTTGATCATTGTCATTTTCTTTAGGATAAAGTAACCTTGGGATAATTTGAATAGAACTCCCTGATCCTTCCGCCTATATCGTCCCCTATTTTATGGTACCAGTCAAATATTAGTAATTTACGGTGCCCATAAAACTTCATTGAGTCTCATTGGGTAATTAATTTATCGAAAACAGAAATGTAAAGCAAATGTTCGGCTTATAGAACAAATCCTTGTTTAATTAAAAGGTGTGTTTATATGCTTTTTTCAAAAATCCTCGACGATAGTCGTAAATCACTCTCTCGGCCTTTCTTTTCCGAACGTTCTGTGGTCACCAACAAAAGAAAGGGGAGAATATAAATATGTGAACGGCGTCCATTGTTGACCTCTAACCTCTCGACAGAAGTCATTAAACATGAAAGGGAACGCCTGACCACATCAAACGTTGCAAAGAAAAGGAACGTAATCTGTTCGATGCTTTAGATTTTTTATATATTGATCAGAAAAATTGCAATGAGGTACTCATAGAACAAATAGTTTCAAAGGAATAGAAAAGTCTGCCATTTTATTCAGTTTTTCAGTATTCGCTTGTGTTTGTGTCATTTAGAAAGTCGTATACGTAATATTTTTAAAAACGTATTTCGCATTTTAACTATTTTTAAAAACGTATTTCGCATTTTAACTTAAGTACAATAGAATGATATGAGAAAAAGGAAATTTGCTTTACAGAAATCTAGACAGAAGCAACAGAAACGACATTCTTTTTTTCTTTATTCTTTCAGAAAAATACTATAAATTACATATAAAAATTTGTTTTTTAATATTTTAAAAGTAAAAACAATATAAAATAAACCTGGGTATTTTTATTTGGATCTTTAAGGGGAGTATACTTTTAAAAGGTGTAAAATTAAAAGCATTTCCATTAAAATAAACAAATTCAAATCAGTGTTTGATTTAAATTTTTGTATTGATTAATTATCTGGATTCATCTTAAGTATGAGTAGGATTTAAATTGGTTGAAATAATCAATTAAACGTGTGTTTCATTCGAATTACTTTTCCTTCAAACCGTTTCAAATTTCTCAAGTGTGTTTATTTGTTTTTTTTTAAATAGATATCTTTAAGAAAAACAAGTAATAATTATTATACTTTTAATTATCAGCTGCAATATTAAGGGGAAATATCAAGAATGCTCGCCTAATTTGCGAAAAATATGTCTATAATCTTAAGTAATAGATATACAATATATGTATTTTTAGGAGCATTTTTTTTATTAAGGCTCAAATCCAAACTGGCTTCTTTCGGAAACATTTTTTTTTAAATTTACTAGGGGGCTCTGCCCCCTACGAGCTACGCTCGTCAACCCCCGTTCAGACACCGCAGACTCTAACAGCACGCTAATTTGATCGCCTTTAAAAAGATTTCGGAAGATTGAATTATAATTTGAATCTGACAATTATACTCTGACGTAATTTTCACCAAACTTTTCTTTCTCTTTTTAATATTCACGTCAAAATACTTTTGTTAGAAATGAAATATTATGATCATCTTAAAATGTCAAGTAAATGTCTCGCGCAATTTTTAAATTAAAACTGTTTTGCAATATTATTTTTTGTTCATTTTACGTAATAAGTTTAATATGACGTAAATTCTCCTATATAGGACTTCTAACGCATGTTACTGAATTTATTATTTTAGAATATTCTTTCTCATTTAAAATTCACGTGTAGCTATAGTTTTTATGAGGTAATTTTCAATGAGTTCCTGCTTTTTATATTTTTTGTTTATAATAGTCACGTGTAAAATAAATTCTTAATGTGAAACAAACATTACTGTTTGCGCTGTTTATACAGTTAAATTAATACAATTTTCTAAAATTTGTAAAAAATATATCTCGAAATGCTGAAAATTTGAATTGAAAATAGAAATAAAATCTCGAAAAATTATTCAAATTAAAAAACTAACTGCAATCTGCACACCGAGAAATTCTGACGCATAAAATGGTCTAAAAATGATTAAATTCCTATGTACAGTTTTTGCTCCTACAAAACTTTTTTAATGGAACGATTTTGTCCAACTTTGGCATTAAATAACTCTTAAAATAATTCTTCGATTTGAAAACTGTCTGCATCAGCATGTTTATCAAACATTTTTCTATAATACTACCGATTTTCATATTTTTGTATGCAACAGTTTTTTTTAAATATTAACGAAGAAAGACCTCCGGTCGCAAAAAAAATCAAAACCGGCGGCGGCGGTGACAGCGGTAGTTACTTTTTTTAGAATAGAGAGATGTTTTTTTACTAACGTATCAAACTGGCAGGTGCTTTTATTAAGAAACTATTGTAATTGAACTGTTTGTTTTTTCTTTGATTATTTTTGTAAAGGCGGAAAAAAGAGAATTTTACCTGAAAATGCTGTTAGGTGGGGATTTTGAACCGAATTTCGGGAAGCAAAAGAATCCGGAAAGTAAAAAAAAAATCGCAAAAAACCGTCTTGAGACAATAAGTGCATAAAACTCAAAATTTAATTCATATATTGAAAAAAGAAAATCTGTTTCATTACAAATCATTTTAATAATCACGCCTCCAAGTATCATGCTTTTATATTAAAAAATGAGTCAGAAAATGCATCAGAAATTTTCGCGTTGTTGACTGGGAAAAATATTTTTGTGAAGAACACGTAAATTTAACCGTTAAGTCGTTTAGAAATTACATTGGGCATTTGTAAAAATTAATTTCTTATACATTATGC
The DNA here is from genome assembly GCA_963932465.1 of Maratus speciosus. NCBI lineage: Eukaryota > Metazoa > Arthropoda > Arachnida > Araneae > Salticidae > Maratus > Maratus speciosus. The sequence goes on from OZ010786.1 coordinate 680,322,981, forward strand.
TTATGAAATAAGACTTTTTTGTCCAGACATTTTTTGTGCTCTATTTCAAAATGTTCCATGTACTATATTTCAAATGAAAATCAAATTTCAAATTATTTTTGCTTAAAAGGCGCAAAGACCAACTTAGTGAAAAATATTCCATGCCGGGAATCGAACCCGGGTCATCAGTATAGCGCACTGACGTTCTACCGCTAAACCACATGGAACGATACCCAGCCTGGAACTTCTCACTATTACAAGTTGGCAAGGCTACAAACGCAGCACAAGATGGAATACTTGTCTATGGATGGAATACTGATGGAATACTATTCCATCTTGTGCTGCGTTTGTAGCCTTGCCAACTTGTAATAGTGAGAAGTTCCAGGCTGGGTATCGTTCCATGTGGTTTAGCGGTAGAACGTCAGTGCGCTATACTGATGACCCGGGTTCGATTCCCGGCATGGAATATTTTTCACTAAGTTGGTCTTTGCGCCTTTTAAGCAAAAATAATTTGAAATTTGATTTTCATTTGAAATATTGTACTCAAGGCGAATGTTTCTCTCTGGAAAAATTTCCAAATATTAATATGTTCCATGTACATTAGAACTGTTTTATGTCAGTCATAGCTTACAGAACTTTTAAATCAAAAAACTACAATTATTTTCAAAATCCATCATCCAATTTAAAATAATTTATTATGATTTTTTTTTATTGAAATGTAATTTAACTTATCAAAATGTGAAAAGTCTCTGTATAAATTTTTTATTTACGTTGCTTACTAAAGGAAATAAGATTTTCTTTTTCAGAGCCATTAGGTAATGTTTGATAATATAAAGTTTAAAAAATAAATAAAATCCATAATTTGTAACCGTTTCCAACAGAGTAAGAAAGTATATGTGACTTCTGTTTGTCCAGCAGTTTTTTTGACTGCTTGTCCGCGCTCTGACACTAGTAAATATACTTGGATTTTCATGGTATATGCTATTAAGGCAGACAACAACAGTTTAGGGTGCATTTTAGTGATGTTATGATACGTCAAACATGATGAAACTGATATTTATCAGAGGTGGACTATGGCATGCTTTATATTGAGAATGAATTAACCTCTTGATTATATCCCACCCAATTTAAACAAGATTCGCACCAGAAACTTTTAACTAAATTTTATATTTTTAACTTTGGAGGAGAAATGTTGAAAAATTGCTTTTCTTTATTTTAAAATAAAATTTTTCGATTATTCCGGTGAGAATTCAATATTACATTGACATTATTGCTTGCCCGTCAAAGGGTTAAGTAGTATATATATATATACTACAGTGATAAAAAAAAGTACCCGGAATCGTGGCATGAAACAAAAAGTATCAATTTATTGGTCAAAAGTTATTGCACCTCCTTCGAAGTAATTTCCCCCGACTTCAGAACACTTCTGCCAATGTCTCTTCCAATCATCAAAACATGCCTTAAAGTTGTTTTTGTGAAACCCCATTGTAATCGAAATCTTTTTCGACTTCCGGTTTTCGGTGGTTTTACATGTTTTACGTTTTAGAGGTCAGAGCTCCCAAAAAACATGTTTATAGAAAATGTCTGCCTGTCCGTGTGTCTGTCACCATTGTGCCATCAAAAAATGTATGAAGTTATGCATAGATTTGAACAAAAAAATTTTTTCAAGTTCTTGGCTATGGCTAGCAAGTCCTTCCTCAATTTGGAAAAAATCTGCCGGAGGGGGCGCCGTAATAGTGATTTTTGTGCAATTTTCAACATGGTATGTACTATGGAAATATGGATGTATAATATGGTGTACTATGGAAAAGTGTATGAAGCTATGTATAGAATTGAACCAAATTTTTTATGTATGTTTTTGGCCATGGCAAAAAGGTCCTCCCTTAATTTGGAAATATTTCGGCGAAAGGGGGCACTATAATAGCGAATTTTGTGTAATTCTCTTTGTTTTTCGTAGTTCTATTCCACACCGGCGGCTGATGAAGCGACGGGAACTTCCCATCCTGATAAGCGGACAATTCGCGAACAGCTGATATTCAACAGAATAACGGCAAACTATTGATTTTAATAAATATCATGATCGAGATTAACTCGTTTTTACTTCGATTAATTAACTGAAGCAAAAATTTAAGATGAAAGTCAAAGTTGGTATATTATAGAACTAATAACAATGAAATATTGGCATTTGTAACAACATTTTGAAATATTAAAATAGATGTGATAGAAGAAAGTTGTGGGATTGGCACATCCAACTAGTTTTTTCTATAAAGCTATGGTTTAAATTTTGAACTGCACATAAAGCTGTTTGCTATATTTATAATGCATTTTTTTAGAAAGGGGGGCGCCACACAGCCTGTGTGCCCCGGGTTCCACTTAACAGTTGATCAGGTCCTGATTATTACAGTTACTTGATGATGTCTACTATTACATGTATTTTAAATGAAGCATTCCAGATACTTTTTGATCACAGTAGTATGTAGTTCGTTTACAGAACCAAGTATAAAAGAATGATTGATAAAAGAAAAATGATTGCTAAAAGTGCCTTTTCAGCTGCGATATGTGTTTTTAAACTTAACTAAATTTTAGTGCATTACGGAGAATGAATTATATAGATCACATACAGAGCTCTACGAAAGATATCCTAAGCATTTCAGCTTTTAAGTGTGAATTCCTAAAGTATGTTTTTACTGTGTTAGGCCTTTTCCAGTATTTTATTATACTAAAAGATGCTTGTAATAAATAAATTCATACGGCTGCGCTAAAGAAATTAGATATGTCGCCGCCTATGGGTGGTAATTGCTGAAAGTGCCTTTTTAGTTGTGTTGCGCATTTTCCAGATGAATAAAATTTTAGTAAATTACAGTTAAACCTCCATAACAGACACTGCCGAATTTCGGACAGCTCTATTTAACGGACACTTTTTCGATCCCAAACGTTTATGTACATGTGCATTTTTACTTCTAAATACCTGACACCCCCAAATTAAGGAGAAATTCCGTGCTCTCGAAGTGTCCATTATTCAGAGGTTTTACTGTATTTGAATTGTATAAAGATACAGGATACAGGTTTACCCCAAACATTCATATTAATATTTATGGAATCGTTTCCTGAAAATGCACTTTCAACTGTTTTACGCGTGTTTCAACTTAACCAAATTTTATTGTATCATTCATATTTATGGCTGTACAAAAATATATTGATACATTGTATTCTATAAATGTCAATTCCATAGAAAACGTTTTAGATGTTTTATGCGTTTTCCAGCTGATTTAATATTTAGTTTCATTGTGTGGTATGTTTAAAGCTCTATAGATCATATCGCTCACTCGCATGAAAACTGACACATCTCGCAAAAATTCATTTTGCGTTTTATTCCACTAATAGGTCTGTCATAGGTGCGTCTTGTTACACAAAAAGTTTCATAAGTGTAGCTATGCGGGAAATCACTTTATTATGCTATATGTCCATTTGGGACCACATAACAGAGGTGGATTGTCTAGGAAGGTAAAATTACCTAACCCTCCAAACCTCTCATTCTTAAGGTTTTATGCTTTTATGCACGTTTTCATTCCTGCATGCAGCGTTAAGTGTTATAATTTCTTGTTACAGTAAAATCATGCAAATTTTCTTTCACCTCTCCTATGAAATTTACTTTTGACGAGATGTGTCACTTTTCTTGCTGGCGAACGATATGATGGTTACACAAAAGACTTCAAATACATTATCTGCTATGGACAGAAACTGTTGAAAAGGGATAACTACATTCTGTGTTTTTTAAATTGTTTATTTAGCCATCTCATTTCATTCTGTGGAAGAAAAAAAAATTATTTTAAATAATGTTGGAAAATGTTTCATAATCTATAACTGATGTACAAGTTTTCGTTCCTGTTTTTCTTTACTTGAAACGTAGTGAAGTGGTAGAGTTCAAAATTTTCGAAATTTAAGGACAATATCAATTTTTAAATTCTTAAGCTAAAATTATTCCGTGTACCCTAAAATGTACCACAAAATTTTAATCATTCCAAGCAGAATGCTAGCTAACAGTTTTTTTAATAAACATCTCTCATTTGTTGACGCCTTGATAGAAGGCTTTAAACGTTTTTATTTCAGCAACATCCCTAAACATCACAATCGTTTAAAAAAAATTTCGAAAGCCCAAAGTTTTGACAAATTTTTATTAAATTTGTTTGAATTTTTTTCGAATTGAAGATTGCATCAGAGATAAAATATATAACGGTCGTGCACTCAATATTTTTAAATATTCCATTAAATACATAAAATGTGCAATTTTTTATCTTTACCTGGTGGTTGATCTTTATGTGGTTGAACATTAAAAAGGTTATTTAAATGTTAAAGCTTTTAAATATTTAATTTAAGTGTGCGTGATGGATAAAGGGGGAGGGGGTATAAATTTGTACAAAAGGGCCTCCAGAATTTTGCCTCCCCCCCTAGTTTTAGATCCCAAGTTACGCCCATGTGGACTATATTAGGCTACTTAAGTTAAAGACGACCGATTTACTACGGGTACAAAGTAGATACAGGGTTAGATATAGAGTAAGTACAGAGTACTTTGAAGCATGTACAAAGTTTATGTTTGCGGACAGGATCCGAGGTACAAACGTCTGAGAGGACCCAAGGCCGGGAAAATAAAGGCAGTTTTTCAAACAGGCCGTGTAAGTAGAATTAAAACAATTTATATTTATGAGACGGATCAGACTGATAAAACAATTGAGCGGGCTGACAAGCCAAACATAACGAATTTGAAAGAATCAAATTACTCGATAAAATAGGAACATTTTAGAATGGGCATGATTGGGGTGAGAATACATACAAAGGCACGGCCGAACTTTTTAAGGGATGGGCTTTAAAATTTCGGCTCATGCAGATCTCTTACCGGAGGTATTGCGAAAATTATACATTTGTGCCATTTTTGGAGGCAAAAGAACAAAGAACCTGGTATAGCATTGCAATAGAAGCCTTCCTCCCCCCCCCCCCCCTCAAATTTTTCCGATCTGTATGCCGAAAGTCAAAATTATAAAATACCCTTCCCTTGTGCACAGGAGTCAAAATAAAATGAAATTATAATTCTTTTTTTTTTTTTTGTAAATCGGTGGTACCCAAAATAATGATAAAATAGTAAAATTTTGTTATCTTTCACCATTTGAATTTCGGATTTTTCAGGTCTACAGAACCCGAAATAAAGCCAAAATTGTAAAATTAATTTAAAAAATGTAATTTTTTTTTCATTAGTATCCACAGAATTCGAATTCCAGTCGAACATCTATTTAACGAAGTCGCTAAATCCCGAAAAAAAGTTCGTTATGTGGAAAATTCGTTAAATAGAGATGAACCTTTTTAAATACTTTAAACTACACAAAACAGATTTTTAATTCATAAACACTAAAGATTATTAAAAAACTTAACTAATCACACATTCTTTTGTAAATCATATTTCTTTTTTATTATTATTATTCATTTTACCCATCAAAAAGAAATCTGTAAGGACAACAAGAATTTTAAAAAATATTGTCCAGAAATACACTGTATTTTCAGTTTTAAGAAAATATTTACATTAAAATTAATGATTTTTAATAACATTATCGAATTTATTATAACAAGTAATTTTAAGCATTGTATTACTACATGCGTCATTAAATTTAATTACTGGAACTTATTTACTACAGAACAGACCTTTTGAGTGTGAAAAGGGGGATATTGAAAGTTTGCATTTCCTGGATGAAATGCAAAGAATGACAGGGATTTTACTGCTCTCGTTGAGTTAGGCACCTGGTAAAACTAATTCAAGGTTATTCAGCAATATAAAATGTGTAAAAGAAAGAATAAGTTTGAAGTGTCCGGAAATATTTTGAGAAATAAAGAGAAAAAAAATTATATCAGAAGAAAATGTTTGTTAAATAGAGAATACACTTCGCTATTTGGAGGTTATTTTACGAAGAAATTCGCAAAATGTTGTTGGTTCCGAGGAAAAGTTCGTAAAATAGAGGTTCGTTAAATGGAGGTCCGACTGTATTTCCAAAATGATGAAATTTTCATCTTTATTTTTCCTCCTTTCTATAGAAATTTTTCGAGTCTGGAGGACACAGCAAAATAAACCACTAAATTGTAACGATTTCGCTTTTTCTTATTAATCCGCAGGTCCAAAGTAATAAAATTTCCATTTTGTGCTTTTTAGACTTCGATAGTTGGATTTTCTGGGTTTGCGGAATTTTAAAATTAATAAAGCGGAAAATATAGGTTTTTTTATTTTTGAAGCCCTAAAAAGATAATCAATGCCTAAATAGTGAGATTTTAGATTTATTTTTCTTATATTCCATCATTATTTTAACCAAAAGGCAACACTAGCCCCTGTACGAGTGTTGCCAGCTCGGAGACGGAATAAGAGTCGGAGTCGGCCATTTTACCTATCGACTCCCAGCCCTGTGTTCAACTGGACATTCACATGTCATAATTCGTGCCAAAGGTAATGTTGAATTCAGATAATTTTCTCCGGGGGAGGATTTCTGCAGCTCTGAATGGGACACTTTCGAGATCCATGGAGAGAGTCGCACTTCTAGACTATTAATGAGCATAAAATCCCAAATCTTCCGGAAGATGCTCATGTGGGAGCACTCCCTGAATTCACTGCTGTAGTGTGATTAATGTAAAAATCGTTTCTGGTGTTTTTCGTATCATTTTGAATTCGTACAAAAAATACAGGGTGTCCATAATTAAACGACCCTACTTTAAAGTAGTCTATTGTTCTGAAGGTTGTGGAATTTTGTGAAGGACAATAAAGGAGGAATGGGAATTTGTTTAAGCGAAAAAAATTAGTTGAAAATTTCACCACCAGATGGCGTTTTTAATGAATTAAAAATTTAGCATACATTTACGTTAGTTTACATATTTTATTACAAAAAAACATGTTCCACATGACAGCCATCATTTTCAGCTACCATCTGGAATTGAAAGGTAGTATGTTCCACAGCTGACCACAGTGTGTTCTCCGAAATGCTACGAACATGTTGTGAAATGCTGTCTTTAAGATCAGGTAAAGTTCTTTGACTATCATGACTTACCAAATGTTTCAAATGCCCCCAAAGCCGAAAGTCATATGGATTGAGGTCCGGAGACCTGGGAGGCCATAGATTACGAATGTGACGGTACGTTCTTCTGTGAAGTGATTTTTAAGGACGTCCTTAACCCTTTGAAGGACGGTGATGTCGCTATGGCATCACCTAATTTTAATCCCTCATTTCCACATTGGCACCCGAATTTTTAAATGAAATTTTCACTTTTATTAAGTACGCAAAAATATACTTTCACTTGTTTAGGAAAAAAACTTCTTCTGAATACTGGTGTCAACCAATTATTTCAACATTTTATGAATACAAGTGCCTTGCCCCTGAAAGGGTTAACACAGTGGCTAATGTGTGTAGGAGCTCCATCTTTCATAAAATTTTTACATGAAAGGCACAGACGTGCTCGTAGATCCGGAACAGTTTTATTTTCTAACAAGAGTGCATCTCGCGCATGTCGAGCATGTTACTGGACTTCTAGCGTTTCATTCCTCGAAGAAATATGGGCCGAGAATAAACGATGCAGAAAAACCAACACCACACCGTCACTTTTGGTGAATGCAACGGAACCTGTAAGGTTGGACGAGGCATATCCGGTGCTTCTACCACATGGCGGAGACTTGTACTAGCCTGTACGTTGAAAGCTTTGTCCTCTTCTACCTGAAGCGCAACCCTCTCTATTGCTTCTGAAGAAACAGGTTTTTCTTCCTCTTCCAAAACGAACGTTCAAAGATCCTGTTTCTTCAAATTTGACTACCATTAATCGAATATTTTTAACAGTCGATGGACCTTTCCGCATCCCTTCGAAGTCCAAATTTTCCGTAGAGCAACTAATGCGGAATTACAGTTTTGGTAAAACAATTTTACTAACAAAGCTCGGACAGGTAAACGTAACGACATTCTGATTACCAATAGAAAGCACATTGAAAACAATATCTCCCCGAAAGTTTCTAGGTTTTATAACAGCAGCTGCGAGACACTCGACAGAAATTTATTTGCATTTTTATTTAAATTGTAGGATTTCACGCCCTCTGGCGGCAAAATTTTTGCCAGACGATTGCAGATCACAGTTGTCAGTTTGGTCTTTTTTTATTTCGAAAAATTTGGAATTCTTTTCGGAAATTCTGAAATACTATTTTTTACTTTATATAATCACATAATATCTAAATTAAACAAAGCAAAAAGAACTACCAAGATTTCCTGGTGTTTATTCGAAATTTCTGATTTAGTAAAAAAAGCTATGTTGAAAAATGTTTTGTTGAAATAAAATTTGAAAACAATTATAAATTTATGCTAAGTCACCACCCCCTGAATATTTTTCAGGGGCAGTCTGTATCTTTGTCTCATTTAATCTGAGAAAAATAAAGCGTAAAAACTTTAAAAAATTATTGGAGGTTCGAATTGAATGGACCATACAAACTCTGAAAAAAATCTGCCAACGACAGCTGCCATTTTTTGTCAGAGCTCAGGCCTAGTATTCAGTAGGCGGTCGCTAAATGTGCAGTTCATTAAAAATCGCCCTCTGGTGGCAAAGTTTTGAACTATTTTTTTCGATCAAACTCATTCCCATCCCTTCATTATATCCTTCACAAAATTTCACAACTTTCTGACCAATAGTTTCGTCTGTAGACAGCTTTAAAATAAAGTCGTTTAATTTTGGACACCCTGTATATACACTGAATGTTTCTATGCATATATTATTAATGTCATTACAAGCACAGGTTTGATATCAATGTAACATTTTCTTCATTAACATCAACTTCTTATTTCACCAGATGACTTTTTTATATAAGATTCGAAGTTGTCAAACATTTTTAAAAAATTTTATTTTGTAAACTGATTATTAGTTGCAATGGAGCTGCCATATGACAGATAAGTTAAAATTTACTGCAGATGTATATGTTTTACAATTACTATTTATAGGTACATTATAACTTAATATTAATATACATTTTATTTATAAACATGTTTGCATAAAAAAGCTACTAAATAACTGAACTTAGCTTTTCATTTCCACACAAATTATTTCACATACTTTATTGTATATAAAAATGTATATGTGATATTTTAATATACAAGTTGTTTCTGGAATAGGAAAAATCAATATATTTTATTTATTATTGTTAAATTCTGCATTTTTAATTTTTAATTGTCAATTTTTAATTTAGAATTTTCAATTTATTAAAAAGGGACAAAACGGTATTTTGTCTAGGACAGTGTTATCCAGAGTGGCAAAAATCGGACAATCCTGCCTAAGGTTATTATAAAAAAAAAAGAGTTTAAAAATTGATTAATAGCAAATATCAAATTATCGGAATGAAAAATTGGATCTACTCTTTTACAAAAAAGTTTCTTGCATATCACACACAAAAGATTTCTCTCCAGTACGAATTAACACATGCTTGGTTAAATTTTGCTTCAGAGAGAATTTCTTGTTGCACATTTCACACTCAAAAGATTTCTCTCAAGTATGAATTAAGAGATGGCTACTGAGACTACTCTTTTGAGAGAATTTCTTGTTGCATATCTCACACACAAAAGGTTTCTCACCAGTATGAATCAACAGATGGCTGCTTAAATGGCTCTTTCGAGAGAATTTCTTGTTGCATATCTCACAGACAAAAGGCTTCTCTCCAGTATGAATTAACAGATGCTTGCTTAAATTCTCCTTTTGTGAGAATTTCTTGTTGCATATCTCACACACAAAAGGCTTTTCACCAGTATGAATTAACAGATGCTTGCTTAAATTCTGCTTTTGTGAGAATTTCTTGTTGCATATCTCACACACAAAAGATTTTTCACCAGTATGAATTAACAGATGCTTGCTTAAATTCTCCTTTTGTGAGAATTTCTTGTTGCATATTTCACACACAAAAGGTTTCTCACCAGTATGAATTACCAGATGCTTATTTAAATCATCATTTCGAGAGAATTTCTTGTTGCATATCTCACAGACAAAAGGCTTCTCTCCAGTATGAATTAACAGATGCCTGGTTAATCTTTGATTCAGCGAGAATTTCATGTTGCATATTTCACATACAAAAGGTTTCTCTCCAGTATGAATTAACACATGCCTGGTTAAATTTTTCTTCAGAGAGAATTTCTTGTTGCATATTTCACACAGAAAAGGTTTCTCACCTGTGTGAATTAACAGATGTTGACTTAAATGACCCTTTTGAGAGAACTTCGTATTGCATACCTCACATACAAAAGATTTTTCAACTGTATGAATTAAGAGATGGCTACTGAGACTACTCTTTTGAGAGAATTTCTTGTTGCATATCTCACACACAAAAGGTTTCTCACCAGTATGAATCAACAGATGGCTGCTTAAATGGCTCTTTCGAGAGAATTTCTTGTTGCATATCTCACAGACAAAAGGCTTCTCTCCAGTATGAATTAACAGATGCTTGCTTAAATTCTCCTTTTGTGAGAATTTCTTGTTGCATATCTCACACACAAAAGGCTTTTCACCAGTATGAATTAACAGATGCTTGCTTAAATTCTCCTTTTGTGAGAATTTCTTGTTGCATATCTCACACACAAAAGATTTTTCACCAGTATGAATTAACAGATGCTTGCTTAAATTCTCCTTTTGTGAGAATTTCTTGTTGCATATTTCACACACAAACGGTTTCTCACCAGTATGAATTACCAGATGCTTATTTAAATCATCATTTCGAGAGAATTTCTTGTTGCATATCTCACAGACAAAAGGCTTCTCTCCAGTATGAATTAACAGATGCCTGGTTAATCTTTGATTCAGCGAGAATTTCATGTTGCATATTTCACATACAAAAGGTTTCTCTCCAGTATGAATTAACACATGCCTGGTTAAATTTTTCTTCAGAGAGAATTTCTTGTTGCATATTTCACACAGAAAAGGTTTCTCACCTGTGTGAATTAACAGATGTTGACTTAAATGACCCTTTTGAGAGAACTTCGTATTGCATACCTCACATACAAAAGATTTTTCAACTGTATGAATTAAGAGATGGCTACTGAGACTACTCTTTTGAGAGAATTTCTTGTTGCATATTTCACAAACAAAAGGTTTCTCACCAGTGTGAATTAACAGATGCTTACTTAAACAGCTCTTTCCAGAGAATTTCTTGTTGCAAATTTCACACACAAAAGGTTTCTCTCCAGTATGGATTAACAGATGGCTACTTAAACCACTCTTTTGAGTGAATTTCTTGTTGCATATTTCACACAGAAAAGGTTTCTCACCAGTGTGAATTAACATATGCTTACTTAAATTACCCTTTTGAGAGAATTTTTTGTTGCATATCTCACAGTCAAAATGCTTCTCTCCAGTATGAATTAACACATGCCTGGTTAAATTTTCCTTCAGAGAGAATTTCTTGTTGCATATCTCACATAAGAAAGATTTATCATCAGAATGAATTAACAGGTGTGTGCTTAAATGACTCTTTTGAGAGAAACTCTTGTCGCATACCTCACAAACGAAAGATTTTCCCTGTTGTGAGCTAGAAGCTGTTTTTCCAAAATTGTATTTTAAAGAAATATTTTGTTGCATATTTCGAACTTTGAAGAGAGTTGTAAGTGGATGATGTTCTGATGTATATCTAACTTTATAGCTTTATGCATCTGTAATAAATAGAACTAAGTTAATCACTTTTTATGATTCATTATAAAACTATATGAGAAAAAATAAATTTATCATGAAAAATAAAACTTTATGCTTTAAACTGAATTGAAATTAAATTTCTATCATTATATTAAACAATAGAAACCTAATTATCAGATGCATGGAGAACTAAAAGTGCATCAGATGTGTTTCTTAATTGTATAATGATTAAACTATAAATAAAATTATAACAATTAAACTGAATATCTACCATCATAAAACAAATAATTTATCATAAAGAAAACATTAAAGATTAAAATTAAAAGTTAGAATTATCATAAATAAAAATAAAGCACATTTTTATAAAGAAACCATTTTTAATAGCATTTATAAATATAAAATAAAGCAAATTTAAGGATAAAATTCTATATTTCATGCCAAGAATGGAAAGAATGATATGTTTTATAAGCAGTGAGGCAAACAGCAACTATTTCTGTGGTAAGGGAGATGGCAATGTACGAATGTGTTCAGTCGGAATTCATCCAAAATTAATAATTTTTTTCAATATAATATAGAGGATTATTAAAGCAAGTTTTTACATTATTAATTCAAGTTATATTGAATGGTAATAATTTAATCATTTATTAGCCTTTCTACCGTGTTTAAAGACGTATATAATGTATAAAAGGTAAATCAAAATACAATTTCTTATGCAATTTCAAATAGAAATATGTTCTTAGATCGGTACATGCAAATTGGATGATGAAATGTTTGAAAAAAAACATCAAACTCGGTTATAATAGTCTGTAGAGAGTATAACAGTCGAGGTAGAACATCAGACGGGAGAGAAAAATCACACAAACAGCATATTTTATTTAAAAACAAATCAATCAATAAAACCTTCAGTATCTTAGATAAAAGTTGTTAAAGCAGCAATATTTCAAATAATTATGGTGCTATTAAAATGCATCATCTACAAGCAGCATAAAAATGCCTGCTTAAGAGCAAAATTATAAAATTCAATTTGAAAGTAGCGAAATAGATTTGGAATAACTAATTTATATTAATTAATAATTATTATAGTGATTTTGAAGCATTACGAGAGACAGGCTGGTATCAAATATCTTATTTTAAAATTCCCTCATATTTCGAAGTCAGCAATAAAATAATGTGATTTACACAAATAATTCCTTTCACAACACTATTCTAATAGTCTATAACTAATTAAAGCGGATATGAAATGAAAAGTGCATTAAAAACAGGAATATGAATCATATAAACATCTCAAATAAGTTCATTTTTCTACGGAATAATAAATTAAAAATCAATTTACTCAATTTAGTGGCACCAGTCATAACAAATTAGCATAATGCACATGTATTACTTACCTTATACACCGGGTGATTATAATTAAAGTTACGATTTCAAAAATCGATAATTTTAAAACTACTGATCAGAATGACTTGATATTTGAGCAGAACAATGGTGAGGCAATGAAATTTTGTTTGGCGAAGGAAAAAAATCAGTTCCAAAATGTGCCGATAGATGGCACTGTCAGGGTTCACATTGTCTGGAGATATGCAAATACTAATACGTGACATGCTCAACGCAGACATAGCTGACAGAAAAATGCAGAGCTCTAGCTCTTTGCCTAAATGCTTCATCATGACTCTGACTATAAAGGACAGCGCTTTACTCTTGAAGCTTTTTTATAAGAACGATGACTGTGCACTTACAGCTATTAGGAAGTTTCGGACATTAAAATCCATAAACAGGAGTCCAATAACCACAAATGGTCTGCGAAAAATGATTGCTAAATTCGAAGGAACCGGTTCATTTGACGTTAAACGGAGTAGAGGAACGAAACCAGTATCGGCTGCGGCAGGGAAAGATGCGGCTACAGCATTACAAGAACAGACTAACAGTGAGGCTGGAATCAGCAGTGCACGGGGAATTGGCCGAATACTGCATATGCCGAACATCACTGTGTGTAAAGTCCTACGGAACATCTTGCGCTGTTATCCGTACAAGATAACTCATGTGCAGGAGCTGCTACCTGCTGACCTGGAAGCACATCAATCTTTTGCGCTACGATTTCTTGCCCGAATTGAAGTGGATAACGGATAGTCATGGAAGATTCTGTGGTCTGACGAAGCCTACTTTCATTTGCAAGGTTCTGTAAATACGCAAAATTGCAGGATATGGCGAGAATCCGTCCCAGCTACAGCCATGATCTCTTCAGTCTATAAAGGTCACTGTGTGGTGCGGAAAAACGGCAGCGTTTATCGTCAGTCCGTTTTTCTTCGAGGAGATCACACCTGCGGGTCTCGTTACCTGCACCGTTACTGGCAAGCGGTATGAAGCACTTTTTCGTAAGCATGTCCTTCCGGCACTTAATCAGCGTCTGTGTGTAGATCGCACAATGTTCATGCAAGATGGCGCTCCTCCGCACATTGCTACTCCTGTGAAACAGCTACTGAGTGCTAATTTCGGAGATGATAGGATCATTAGCCGCCATTTTCCAACAAGGTGGCCGCCACGTTACTCCGAATTAAACCCATGTGATTCCTGGCTATGGGGGTACCTGAAGAATGTTGTTTACAGCTGGCGGATTCAGAATCTAGCCGACTTGAAGGGAAGCATCACACACCACACCCATTGCATCAGTAAAGATACCCTCCAATCTGCTGTGGAGCATGCCGTTTTGCGCTTCAAATTAGTAGCGGAACAAGGCGGAAGGCATATCGAACAACCTATGCCTTAATCATCAGTAAGGTGTTTGTTCCATGAAGCTCTTTTTTTATTTTTCATTTTTTGTCATTATCTCTTTTGTCGCTGTAAACACGTATTCTTGTCTTTTCGCTAATAAATGTTTAGTAAATACCTGAACTCTATTTTTTCCTTTTGGCTAACAACATTCCTGTGTTTAACTATTATATTTTTGGTCCTTCTCCTGGCATTACGCTAACAACGACATCTATCGGCACATTTTGGAACTATTTTTTTTCATTCGTCAAAAAAAAATTTCATTGCCTCACGATTGTTCTCTAAAATATCAAATCATTCTGACCAGTAGTTTTAAAATTATCGATTTCTGAAATCGTAACTTTAATTATAATCACCCGGTATTTATAAAAGACAAATGTGCTATAATATTACACTTGAAGAATATACATGTTCATGAAATTGAATGATGAATCTTCATTGCAGGAGATTTAATAAGTTCAATTATTTTAATAAAGTTTTACTAAAATTAAAAGGTATTTGATAAAAACATTGAAACAAAGTTTGTTTTCAGTTAAAAAATTATATACAGTATTTATTTTCTCAGTACCTTCATATATTCTATTAATACTCGTGATTAACATATTGCTTTATATTTTCAATTTTATTGTTAATTTCTTCAGTGGCTAACTGTATAATTCTTTTAACTTCTTCCAAGAAATATTTTCCATTTATTTTTAGAGTATCATGGAGTGTAGAATATATATTTTTAAAACTATGAATGATTTCGTTGAAATTTCAATATTGTTCACATATCTCCCACAGATGACTTGATTTTTCCCATTTGAATCATCTTTTATTCAGATAGAAGTGTCTTCCTACATGGGTGATTCCATGACTATTTTCATAATAGTATTTATAGACTTACAGTTACCAAATATTCCAGGTGGCCACAAACACTTTACATCAAAGTTCCTTCATATTCCCCTGCTAGTGATTCAAATTTTTCAGTAGTGAGTGTTTTCTTAGAAATACAACACTCCCAGGAACGATCGTAATTTTGCAAGAAGGATTATAATAAGTAATATCTTCGCAATGTAAACAGAATCATGAGTCATGTACTTAATTTTTGGAGCGTTACTTAAAAACTATATATTTTTTAAAGCAACAGCTGAAGAAAGATTATTATCTGTTTCATTTTCTTTCTGAGTATATCAAAAGACAAGAACAAATCAAATTATGTGAATATTTCAATAAAAAAAATACGGTGAACATTAGGAAAACAATTCTTACATTTCGGAGAAGACTGACACTTTCTCTCAAATTGGACTATCCATAAGCACACAACAAGCTGCGATAGAATTAATTCAAAATTATGTACTAAAACTTGCATATTACAAAGAAATAAGAAACAGTCTTATTAAAATTTCTTTGTGTCTTTCAAGTATTAAACAGAAGTTCTAAAGATTTTTTTTTTTTATAAAAATAAGTATATTTTTGGTCCTTTTAAAATTTATACGTACTAATTTATTTATACCTGTATATTGAAATTTATAAAAAAAATCGTAATACATCAGTTTTAATATAAGTACTTCATAGATTTATTATGATTATAATTTAAATCATAATTCTAATACATTCTGATTCAATTGTTAAAGTAATAATATGTGAATCGAACTCTAGTGATTTAAATTATAGTTAGTTAATTTGTTTTTTTATTCAGTAATTTGTAGTTTAACTTTATAAACTTTTAATTATTAATGTTAATTTTCGCTGTTAATTTCATAAAAAAATCCACGTAATTTAATGAACTTTATTAACTAATTGTAATTTTTTTTTCAAATATTTCGTTCTGAAGTATAAATATATTTAAACAATTATGTTTCAAGGTTAACAAATAAAAATTTATGAAATTTTTAATTATTTTTTCAAGACTATATTAAATTAGATTTCCGAATCCGGCACCGTCGGATTAATGAATTTTAACAGAAATTTGAAATGAATATCTGAACACGATTTAAGCTGTGAAGCTCATTTGAAACTGTAACCAATATAGCACCACCAACAGCAATAAAACAAATAAGTAAATCAATCAATAAATAAATTCTTTACTTTAATGGACATTTTTTTTCTCCTTAAGGTATGTGCCTACCTTCGGAGCCTTTTTTTTTTAGAAAAATATAAAAATTTTAATAAACACATCTGTTTTTAGTTAAAACTGAAAATAAAACTATGAATTCAAATGAATTTTTAATGGAATGTTAATTAACTTTTCAAATTTAGTCAAAGTTTAGTAAAGAATTTCGTTTATGCTAAACCTTCTATAACGAAATCTATTCAATATATTGCATTTTTTTTCAGCAATATATTCAGCAAACCACTTACCTGTGTTATGAAGCAAAAAATTTGTAATACATCTTAAATTTACTAACATATATCAAATTTTGTATACAAAACATGATTTTAAAAAAAAAATCTGTATTTTTCAATAAAAACAGCTCTTAAATTAATATATACACACTCCCAAGCTATATTTTGTTTCATAACATAACAATTGAAGAGTGACACGCATTGTGACAAAATTTTATTTCAGTATCTTAAAAAGTTTTTAAGAAATGAGCTTTCTTGTAAATGTAAACAATGAAAAACAAAGTTTTCCAGAAAACGCAAATTAAGATTTTAATACAGGACAAAAAATTCTGTATACAGTTTATAACTTTAAATTAAAACTTAACTCTATGAAAAAAATGAAAAATATGAGCATTAATCTTGTTTAAAAGTAAGAAACAACTATATTAATTTTAACACAATAATTCTAATTGACTGAAGAAATAAATAAGTCATATCAGATGTAAATTTCCAACTAGGCGAAAAATGTACGGACCAGGATTCGAACCAGGGATCGCTTGACTGAAGCCGTCAATCCTCTACCATCTGAGCTATCCCGGACGAATCTGGTGGAACTTTTTCACCTTGTTCTGTTCACCACTTTTGTTCTGTTGAGCTGAACCAGATTTCAGACTAGATGCTATAATCATTAAGGTTAGCTAGGTGAAAAAGTTCGACCAGATTCGTCCGGGTTAGCTCAGATGGTAGAGCATTGACGGTTTCAGCCAAGAGATCCCTGGTTCGAACCCTGGTCCGGACATTTTTCGCCCAGTTGGAAATTTACATCTGATATAAAGAAACAACTGTTAAAAGGTTTACCTATATTTAAACGGTCACTTCCAGTTTGAGAATGTTCATTTCCGGTTTATATTTTGGGCTATAACTTCTAATTATCGCGAACTAAAAGTAAGGCATTTTTAGAATCCTAAATGCTTGACCTTTAATTTAAAATAATAATAATAAAAAAATCGAAATTTTTCGCAAAAACAGCGATTTGAGGGTAGGCACATACCTTAAATCCGATTTTTTAAGTTCAAATGATATCGGTTTTCAGAATTCACATAGTTAAAAATCAGCGTATAGATATAGTCCATTTCTATAAGGGTTTAACCCTTTATGTACTGAATTATGAATTCATGAAAATTTTATCTTCTAAAGAAATTTTCGTGAATTGTTTAAACTACATTAGAAGGTTTACATAATCATTTACAAATAATAAATATTAGAAGGAATTTAGAAGGATTGAAAGATTTAGAAGGATTGAAGGATTTAAAAGGATTAATTAAATTTCAATTCATAGGGATTTTGTGCAATATTTATAACCCCACTCAAATCTTTTATTTTAAATATTTTTCTTAGTATTTTGTAGAATTAGGAAATGCACAAATATAATGTTCTTACAATAGAAATAAAGAAATATTTCCGAATTGAAAAATCCCCCCCCCCCCCCTCCAACGCCAAGAAAGCTGAAAAGATGCTAAGGAAAAAGAAATCATCCTTTTAAAAATATTTTTGTTTTGTGTAACCAATAATGCTTTCGGAACAAGATAAAGTAATGTATCTATAACTCATTCTAAACTGTATTACAACTAATCGATGTATTAAATGGATTTTATAACAAGTTATTTTAATGGTACTTAGTACCGTCAGCAGATAAATGGTTAAAGATAGGGATCACAAATCACAAAAGAAACAAACTTAAAATAACTTAATAAGAGCTGAAGAACTGCGAACGGATGTAGCATGCGCTGAAAACACCAATTCATATCCAATCACAGAACCCAGGCAGCATCGAGTGCGATTAGTACTTGGGCATGTTGGCGAAATACGAATACTTTTATAGAATATAGTCTTATAGTTTTACAGAACATTTTTTAGAAAATATTAGAGTATTTTTATAAATTATTCTATAGAATATATTCGAATATTTTTATAGAAACTCTATAGACATTTCTATTGAAATATAGATATTTCTATACCTCTTGGTTAAACTTGCTTATAGAAAAAAGGGCCATAATTATATAGGATTGTATAATACTTTTTCTACATATATTTTTTTATAAATATAAGAAATGTTTATAAGGGTGAGGTCACAAGTAAAAATCTCCCAAAAACATGATAAAAAGCATTAGGTAATCTTTTTAAGACTTTCCAACATTGTTTAAAAGTGTTTATGAATTCAGTCTGTCTATCTGTTTGCTGCCTGCCCATGCTCATACATGCCAATCTCCGGATTTTTTTTAATCAAAAAATTATACTTCGAACCAGAAATTCAATAAAAGAATGAAATCAAGTGGATTTTAAATGACTACTATATTTAATGCGAGACATATTTAATTAAACAAATTTTCTGGTTGGAAGTATATTTATTTTATTTAATAAAATCCAGAGGTTAGCAACTATGCATGCTGTAACTCACATAAATGTCTTCGGATTCACATGCAATTGATATAAGTTATTGAGTTTTACCATGCATATTCTGTATTGAAAATGAAGTGTGTAATATCTATAGTTCCTTTATGACACTGAAAAGAATTCCGTTACATTACAGTCTACGAGAAAAGAAATTCTTTGTGGTGTATTTAATTATGTTACATTCATTCAAATAATTTGAAATTGATATGAATCACTGAGGTAGGATGCCTAGAATAAGGCGTGCATAGCATTCATCGTTTATTTACTGGAACACACAAAATAATTTGGTTGCAATACTGTCTGTTAACAATAATTGATAGAAGTATGTTTTCTGTTATAATACACGTTTTTAAATTTAACCAATTTTTTGTATATTGCTTGGTGTATATTAATTCTATACATCCTATACAGGACAGCACAAAATATCGCAAGTACATTTCTAATTATTGACGAAAATTGCTAAAAGGAAATTTTCAACTGTGCTATGCGTTTTCCCAAACTTAACTAATTTTTAGTATACTATGTAGTAATTATAAAATCTATAGATAATCTTCACAAAAGAATTCGAATGTTTTCGAACTAATGATGGTAATTCCTGAATTTGTGTTTTCAAATTTTTTATTTAAACATGGGTAGGCTCACAGCACTTTAGCTGTTGAGTAGATCTCCTCGTCTAGTTGAATTTCTTTGCTTAGAATTTCTTTGCATCTTTCGCCTTATTAAACGATGAAGTTTTGTTAATGTAGTCTAGAGATGGGCAAGGATGACTCAGTGACTAATTAAGTTAATCAATCCTTTCAACTGCTTGTGTGTGACATGGGAAAATACTGAAATGAATGCCTGACTCTCATGATCAGATTCTTTTGCTTGCGGCAACGTGAATAGCTGACAAGTTTCCACAAGTGCTTCGACCCATAGATACAAACAAACAGGTGCACACACTTTCAAAATGCAGTCAGTCAGTGTTTGGATATTTTTTGATGGATATCGTGCTCCTGCATATAAGCAAAGTATTCTGTTTGCTAAGATGAGCAACATGAATGACAAAGTTTACCACCAAAGTCTTCATGGACAAATCAGAAGGGGAACTTCCAACAAAGATTGCATTACCATAAAATCCCGATTGTAAGCCCCCCTCCCACTTTTAAGCAGTTTTGATTTTCTTTCCATTCCCAAATATAAGCCCCCCCCCTCCCTTTTCACAAACTTTTTTGTGGAAAAAATTTATTTAAAAGTCTAAGGGTAAGAGTCCATTGACTTTTTTGGTGGATTTCTATATGTTTTTACATAACCTTATTAAAATCCCTCCCCCCCCCCCCACTGCATGAAATATCAGCTTCTCTTCATTGCCCTTCCTCCTCAGCCCAAAAAGTTTAAAATCTTTAAAATCTTCTTTTATTCTATTTGTTGTTCGCAAGTAACAATAAGTAAATAATCAATTATATAAAATTACACTCCTTTCTCTAAAGATTCATCTTTCCCCTCTGACACCCCCCACCCATCAGCAAAAAAAAAAAAAAAAAAAAATTAAATTGCTCTTTTTTCTTAAATTTTGCGATATTTTTTATTTTGTTTTGTAGCAAGAGGATTTCATCTACATAGTTTAATTTAATCTCACTCATTGAAAATCTTCTTCGTCTTTGAAATTTTTGCTCCATCCTTTTGCACCAAACGGGAGAGGGGATTTCTAAATGTGTGGGAGGAAAGTAAAAAAAAAAAAATGTGTTTTGCATTTTGGCTGTTAAAACCTGTGAATCACAAGTATAATTTATGTTTAATTGGAACAAAAAGAAAAAGATTTTATGCTATGTGTGAGTTTTTTTAGAGGGGGAGGGGGAGGTGGATGCTGGCAACGAACAAAAATGAAACAGTTTTTCGGGGGAGGATGAGAAAAAATTTAGTTGATTATTGAAATATTTTTTACAACAGGTCAGAAAAGAAATTTAAAATTAAATAGTTTTATAGGTTAAATTATGCATGTTTGATACCAGAAGGGGAGGGGCCAAGAAAAAAACAGTTGAGGAAGATTTTAAGGGGGGGGGGAGAGGAATTAGATATATTTTTTACAAATCGAAAATCTGCCGAAATATGGAAGATTCTCGCCCATGCATTTGCCTTATTCACTTCTAAATTATGGTAAAAATCGGTTTGTAATGTTTTTTTTTAAAAAGAAATCACGATTATAAGCCCCCCTCCTAAACTTAACTTCTTTTGCTTTTGAAAAAGAGGGGCTTACAATCGGGATTTTAGGGTACACATTTCTAACAAATATCTTTGGTCCATACTTAAATCACATTTAATTTCTAGTAATGGAATGTTATATTCAATAGATGAAAATTCAATCACTGGAAGTTCATAACACTTTTGTGTCCCTATTTTTCCTCCAAATTCATTTGGACCTTTAGTTTTTTTATTTAGGAAACAAAATAGGTGATGTTGGGGAAATTTATCTGCATGAAATAAACAAATAAACCACTGCAGTGGCTTTTGCAATTCTTTTTCCAAAATAGGAATTGAACCACTATTCAACCCAGTGTTTGCGGCAGTTCCATCACATCCAATTGCAGTGATGTTTAAGTATTAGTTGTTTTCATTGAAAGAAGTCATTATGCAGTCTTGCATGCATTTTCTAATACCAGAAATCAGTGTTACATGTCTAAAAATGTTGATCCAGGCTCTTCAACCTGTTCTTTGATGACAGTTCTTTCGTAATACTTAGGGGAGGGAGATAATGTCTTGTTGGAATGTCTTTTAAGTGCCCCGCCCATCTGCCTCTATTTGAAGTAAAATGTATTACATAGTTAATTTAGAATGTTTTCTGACTAATCAATCGGTTTAAAAAAAAATGAACTTTAACTATTTCAAATAAACCCGCAAACACAGGCCATTTCACAGAGACAATATTTTTTCTACACTAAAATTAACTAAACATCCGTATTTTAACACAATCTTAGAAAAACTCAACAGACTAGATTTACATCACCTACAAAAATTTTGAAACGATTTGGCTGGTAGAAATATTGTTTTGCAAAATAAAATGTGCAAACATTTCTACGAAATCAGTAAAAACGTGAGTGTTTCATCATGCTAAAAGAGGTCTTCTTAGGAGACTATTTAATACTAAATATCCCGGTAGCAGAAAGTTCGAGACGGGAGACGGGCGTCCCAGATTTTCTTTTCTCTTTTGCAGATTATTTTTCTTTGAACCTTTATTTTGCTTTATATTGTGTTTAGTTCTTTATCACTTAATACAAAAACTTAAGATTATTATTAATAAAAATTTATAAAATACATTAAAACGCTACAGGTAAGTGATTGTTTGATTAATTACTGCTTCAATTGTAAAAAGTATTTTGCCTGCAGATTATTACTTGTCTGTGAAATATCTGTCGCAGACACGTGGAGAATTTTCTGCTACTGGGCTAAATATTAATATTTTTCACGATTTTTTCATCCAGTCTATGAAAAGATTATGCTTTAAACTCATAAAAATTTCAAAGAGTTTGGACATAAAGACAATTTGTTTTAAGCATTTAAAATACCAGAAGAGTACCCCTACCTCGCTTTATCAGCATATTTTAAAATTACACAAACACTCCAAAAATCAAATTACGCAGAAAAGAAAATACCAAATAGCATATACTTTCAATTTCAATTCTCTCAGAAATGCTTCAAAACATTAAACAAAATATGAAAATTAACCATTTGAAAAAAAATTAATATCCCAAAGTCACTTTCCTTTGTTTTTGCACATTTTGTAGTAGCATTAACGTTACTTACATTTTGATTCAAAAATACACTTAATATTTATACAACAGCCCTGAAATTTTATTATTATATACTAGCCTTTTAGCTAATGATTGAGCATCAATTTGGTTCAGGTATAATCAGATTTAAGGGGGAGGGGGGGGGGGGGGAATTAGTTTGAAAATCAAAAAATTTCACTCACAATTTTGATGTGAAAAAAATAGTAAAAAATAAATAGTCAAGCATAAAACAGTGATTTTTTTCAACTGAATATTGTAGACTCCCTCAAATCCACAGAGTTTGGGACCAGAGGTTGCACGGATTTTAGAATTTTGTAGATTTCTGGTCATAGTTTTGTTTATATTTTTAAATCAGTAATTTGTATATAATAATGCACTCAAAATTCTAATGAATGCTTACAATAAAATAAAATAATAAAATAATTAAGTAAAGTAATAAAGTAAAATAATCAAATAAAATTTAAAAAATGATTAAATTTTAATAAGTAAAGATTAAGTAAATAATAAGGTATAACTAATAGTGAGATACATTTTCCTTGAACTACCTATACTCACCTCATAAAGGTACACTAATAATTTAAATAATTTTTTTTAAATAATGAAGTTTTATTTCATGTTTAGCCATACTTAGAAACCAAAAAAACTTGATTAATACATAAATGTATTTGACAAAAAGATCGCGATGGCCACTGCTTTCAGCACTATTTTGAATTTTTTAAAACTAAATTTATACTTTATGAGAAAGCATAAATTCAGTCATATTAACCTGAATTATAATTATACATTAAAATGTATATGGAATGACCAAAAAAAAAAAAAAATTTCTGAAATTTTTCACCTACATTTTAATTGCACATTTCATTGTTTAGGGTCAGGTGGGGTAAAGTCGTTAGGCGGGGTAAAGTGGTCATAATTCATAAAAAGGCTAAAATCCTGACTAATATAGATATTTGAATAATTTTCTTTTAATTTTAGATTTAGTAGGTATTAATCAAAGTTTCTCACTCAAAAAAAAAAAACATTTGTAGTAACATGTTTGAGGCACTGAGCACTCACTTTGTCTGTCTTTGTTACAACTTGTTCTTTTAACTCTTTAACTAACTTTTCTGCTGCATTTTGTTTGTTCCAAATTTTGTCAAATTGGCAGTTCAGAAAGCTTTACACATATCTCAGGAACATATTTTCATTTATAGCTCAGTTATATTTATTACAGATTTTATTTCATAATAGTTTTAGTTACATGGGGTAAAGTGATCATAGGGTTAGGCTTAACTTATAGATATTTGATCTGAGTTAAATTATTCATTATATACAATGCCGGTTTATTAAATACTAGTAATTATTAAAAACTAACTGCAAAAAATTATTATTTAATAATAGTTTATAATATGGGGGTTAAAAAAGGTTAGTTTTAATTTTTAATAGGTTCAGAATAGTGTTATTTACTGATTGATATTTTGGAGAACTTTTAAAATGTAACTATTTTTTGTAGTTTCAACATGCCTAGAACATATGTGAGGAAGAATCATGATAATTACTCCATGCTAGTTCTCAATTGACATTACTAGCTATGAAATGCGGCAGTCAGTATAGGCATAAAAGTTCAGGAAAATAATCATGCATGTCATTCGAAAAAGAATTTTGTATTGTTGAAAGCATGAATTTTCTTGCACAATATGGATGTCCATTTGATAGTTCTGATATATCAAACTTAATTTACACATATTTTAACTACTTGAATAACAGAGAAATCCCTTTTGGAAGGAAACCACCAGGATCTGATTATCTCAAAAACTTTGAAAATGTTGGGCAAATGAATTAACTAAACGTAAACCTGCACAGCAACTAATTTAACAACCAACACAGTAACTACCTTTTCTAATACCTATACTTGTATTATATAAGAAAATGGTCCACAAGAAAGTTCTGAAAGATTTTTTAATGTTGATAAGGCTGGAATGGATATGGATAGCCAAAATAGTGCACTTTAAATTTTTTTATGCAATACATTATATAAAATTCAGCAACCAAAGGATAGATAATGTTTAGTTTCTTTTTGTTATATCAGCAAGTGGTTATTACATCCTTCCATTCGCACTTTATGAGTGAGCTCGTATATATGAATCATGGACAAAGGGTGGTCCGGCAGGAGCCTTTTATGAATCACAGAATATGGATGGATGCAGAATTCTTTACTTGAATCTTGGATGGATTATTTTATTAAGTAGTACACCGAAAGCTTACAAAAGCTTTCCCTTTTATTTATGATTGTGATGGACATAAATGAATTATGACACTGTGAAAAAAAGCTATCGACAATCACATTATAATACTCTGCCTGCTACCTCATACTAGCCATACTCTACAACCATTAGATCTAGGTGTAATTTTCCTCATTAAAAAAAGCTTGGAAAGGAATTTTAAAGAAACAGTATCAATAAAGCTGACTGCAAAATATATAAAAAAAATTTAAATATGCTATATTGACAACGTTATCTGTACCGATTTCAGATGGGAATAAAATTGTTAGATATAGTTTTAAAGGAAATGTGTCCAGGCCAAGATCGGGGAAGTATTGACAAAAAACAGTTGCATTACAAATGCAAAAAGAACAAGAAAAATGAGATACTTAAGTTGAATAAATTTCAAAGAAGAAACAAAACAAAAAATATCCCTAGTCAACATCCTCTTGTGAATTCATTTATAATCGCCAGACTACAAGATATCTCAAACCATATCTATAGGATCTTGAGTGTTGGTAAGATATGATATGAAGAAATCAATAAAGCAATTTATTGGGAAAAAAACATGATTAAAATTGAGAGTTATTTTTCTTAAAGTATGTTAAAAAATATCCAAATTTGGCAATCATTATACTTTTCCAGAATCAGATGTGATTAAAATCCTTGAAGAACCAAATTTTAACAACAAACAATTTTAACATACAAATTTACACTTTAATAAAATAAAATGATAGATAACTTGTTTAAAATGTTTGTAAATAAGAAAATGTCACTTTTTATTCATTCGTTTATTTTTTTATTACACTTTTTCAATGTGACCACTTTACCCCATGCACTACTCACTTTACCCCACCCCCTGAGGTAAAGTGGTCATAAAAACATGCCTGAAAAAATATGTTATAAAAAGGTGTTATTACCCAAAATATTTCTAAAATGGATATGGATGTACTCTAGAGTAATGTAATGTAAAATAACACCTAAAATTTTAGGAAACATTACAGAAATTCTTATGTTTATATCCTCTGAAATTTAGAAAAGCCTGTTTTTATGACCACTTTCCCCACCTGACCCTACCTCTGCAACAAACAACAATGTGTGGATTTTAGGATTGCGGATCTGAGAAAGTCTACTGCATCAATATTTTAGCACAAAAATGACACACAGTCGTCAAAAAATTATTTATAACTCAGAAATTTGGTTCAGAAAGTATAAGATATAGGAGGAAAACAACGATTTGCAATTTTAAAAAATTGCCATATATTCCATCCATCAGAAGAAAAAATAAATGCAAAATAAAAAATAATAAAAGACTGCTTTTTACAACTCAATACCAATAGCTTAGAAAAAAAATTATACACAAGCTTTAAGCAACAAGAAATTTATTTTTTTTAACGTTGAACTTCCCCCCCTACACAGTTTCCTGTTGCAGTAAATTTGACCTCTTTTATTGCTAAAAATACTTCTCTTTTTTTTTAAATCGATTTTTCACACAATCAGTAGACATGAATTTTACATATCTAAATCTTATCATCTAATTAATTATCAATCTAATTAATATCTTACATATCTTTCGAATAATTATAGGTTGTGAAATTTTTTTATATTTTTGTAAAAAAAAAACATTTTGTAATGAAAAGTGAAATCCTGTAACTCTAATTCGAACAAAATATTTATTAAGAGTAACTTTTTAAGCTCTTTTGCTAAAATTTTCAATTTTTTTTCATGAAATTTTTACATGGACTGAAAAAATGTTATATTTATAACCGATAAAAGTTTCAAAGAGTTCAGATAACAGGAACTATATATTTTTTTATTATCTTCAAATGACTAAACATGAAAAAACAACAAAATGCTTTTCTTACGAGCACTTTTACTACTAAAAATCTATATTTTTCACATTACGTCATTAAAAATATAAATGAAGATGAAATTTAGTTAAAGATAGAAAAAATATACAAATTTGAGGTTCATTTAAGTTTATTATCATGGGCCCGGGCAACGCTGGATAGGTCAGCAAATTAAAAATATACCTACTGATATTTCCCTCTATCGACTATCGTTTTATTGTCGATGGACTCACAGTTTTATGACTAGAAAAACAAACTGACTCATAAACTTTAAAGCAAAATGTAAATCTTGCTTGAATGTTAGTGGTGTCAGCTGCAGTCTTGTTTAAGGGGAGGGAAAAGGCTCTAAATAATAAAAATTCACTCATTACAAGGATCTGTTTAAGTAAAATGGGGTCTTTAAAAAGAACCTTCTAGGTAAGTGGTGTAGTGGTCAGAGCATCTGACTGTTTTACATTTGACCATTTTAATTCATTTTTCTATACAATAGAACTGTTTCACATTTAACACAGTCCCTTAAGTTAAAATACCAAGATGCCATTGGTGCAGAAAAAGCCACTTTATATTCTTACGAGCATTTTTTGGGCACTTTTAATATTTAAAAGTCAGGGTATATTTTCAAGACAACAATAATAATACTAAAACAGTAATAATAAACAACAGTTATTATTATTATGCAGAAAGCTTTTTAATTAAAATTTCTCCTCCCTTTTTATTTACCGAGGGTCAGGAAGGATGTATTTTTAGATTACGGGGGGAGGACTGCAAGAAAGATGCTACTTTTTTTTTTTTTTTTTTTTTTAAACTAAAAGGTACAAGGGTGCAGCAGCATCTAGAAACTGTCTGGATGAAATTCTGTTCACAGAAAAAAAAAAAAAAAAGCTTAGTTCAGAAAACTAAATTCAATCATTTTACAGGAAAACTTTGGTACTACTTTTATGTTAGTCAGGCATAAATCTCCCAAATAGCAGTTATTATTATTATTATTATTTTTTTTTTTTTTACTGCATGTGTGTGTGAATTAGAAAAAGCTCTTTGAAGTTGAAATAAAGTGCTTTGATTTAAAGCATTACTTATATATTTTTTAATTATGCATTTTAATGAAAATGAGTGAAAGCTACATATTTTAAAATGAAACATTACAGGTTTATATTTTAAACGAAATTAATGCAATGTAAATGATCATAATGGGAATATTATTTGACAATTTATCACCTGCACAGGGCTAACAAAAAAGTACTCACAACATTGCATTTTGCTTCATTATTGAAAGATATAATAAAAATGTCAACAAAAATAGTTCTGTTTATTTTGAAATCTAATAACATTGGCACTGGTTGAAGATGAAGCATTTTTTATTCTGTTTTATTCAACTTAAACTGGTTCTTGTTTGGAAAGATGGAATTTTGAAATTTGATTTTTCACTCACTTCCTGATGGACTAGAATTGTAAAAATTATATACACAGGTGTGTTACTGATGATAACACAATATTTCAGATTTTAAATTATAAATTAAATTGGAAACATTTTTTCCAGTAGTTGGGCACAGGTGATAAATTACAAAAAATTTATAGTTAAAAATGTTTATGAGTGCAAAACAAACAGAATTAATTATGCAACAAAGGACACTTGTTAAAATAGGCCGACTACTATGTAACTGCAACAATAAAATGCTTTAAACACTAAAATGTAGAAAATGAATTATAAATTAAAAATAATTTTAAATACATATATTGGTATTGACTCTAGAAAAAAAAGTGTCGCAGGACAGAATTTTTTTTAAAAAAGGCACAATAAAAGAACACTCTTGTGCCTAGTTGTAAAAAATATTTTGAACTGGTTTATTTACAGTCTCCTTTATCAGTAAAATTTTGCAATATACTATATTTTTTTAGATGAACTGAATTTCACAATCCCTCTTCCTTGTGATCGACTGGTGAATTTCCTGTTATTTTTCTTGTGACCAACTGATGAATTCTGCATTTTTTTTTGTGTAACCGACAAAAGAATTTTGCAATTTTATTTCATGATTGACTGAAGAATTGCACATTTTTTTTCACCACGACTAATTGACAAATTCTACAACACTTTAAAGAGTCTGACTGATGATTTTCTCGATTTTATTCCCGACATTCCACTGACGAACTTCATGTTTTTTTCCTGACATTCGACTGGCAAACTTCACGAAATGATATTTTCTGGAAACTGAAAGATGATTTTCAAAACGTCTTTCCCCAATAGCTGATTGACGAATTTTGCAATATATTATTTCCACCAATTGGGAAATTTTGAGTTTTTCTTGGCAATTTTTTTTTTTTTTTTTTTTTTTTCATGTGATTGATGGATGAATTTTTCAAGGATTTTTCCCCGACGACTTACTAACAAAACTCACGGAAATTTTTTCTTGCGATCGATGGATGAATTTCACATTAAAAGAAATGGAAACATAGAAAGAGATGATGACACACAGTTATAAAGATACCTTCATAAAACAAAACTTTATAAAAATTTATATTTCACACAATTCAGTAGTTTTTGTTTACAAAAATTGAAAAAAAGTATTTGAAAAAGTTCATAATTGCCTGCACAAATGAAAAATACTTACAAAATACCTAAATAGAAATATTCAAAACCAATAGGCACATAACTGTCAAACATAAACGCTTTTATTTTTAAATTAATTTTGTTTATATTTATAATGTGTAAATGCTTGTTTCATGTGAATTTCTTTGTTTAAAAAATTGAGGGTAAACTTCGGAGTTATTCAATATATTGAATGTGAAATAAGAGTCCAGGCAGAAAGCGTAAAGGTCATTGTATCTCGATGAAACATTTTTTTTCGCTTTTAGATTGTTAATGCAACCATTAGTAATAAAATAGGATATCTAAAGAAAAATAAGCACCTATTAATATTGAAACAGTAAAAAAAGTCGATTTCAATTAGAGGAAGAGAAATTTTTGAGTCAATAATATCCGAAATATTTTCGATTGAGTTGGTTAGTTGGTTTAGTGTTACAAAAAATAAATGCTCTATAGATTTTCAGAAATAAAGAGGGCGATTACTGAGTGAAAATTAATCCTTTCACCTAGAATTACTAAAAAATACAAAGCCAAAACGTCTTTGAATTACAATTACGAAATTTATTAAAATGTATTTATAAAAAAAATGACTTCTATTATTCAATAAGGAGACTTCGCAAATCGCAAAACATCTCCTACACCTGCTGCGATTGTATCTGTAAACAAGCAAAAACTTCTTTAATTTCCGTACAATTATTACTCTTTTAAATAATTATACTAATTAGTTATGACTCGAGATGTAGGTTTTTGTAACCCTTTTTCAAACCTTTTGCAGTTATGCCTTTTTTGCGTGTGATGAATTTATGAGTGGATGGAAAATCACTGTGGTAATCTTGTGTATCAATGTTGATTAATTTTGGAAGTTACCAATAGTCTGTTTTTTCGTAAGAAAACTAAACTTTCAACTCAATATCATAAAACAATTTCACACCATCTGCATGTAAAAGTTGCAGATTAAAAAAAAGAAATAAACGTTACTCTAATTTATCTCTATAGAGAATGTATTATTATTATTACTGTGTATATGTATTACTGCAGTATTAAAGTAGTGAAACAATTTTTACACCACTAAAAGACAAAAATTAGGTAGGTACCAATCACCAAGGAGTTATTTATAGTATAAAGTTGTATCCTTTTTTGTAATTAAAACAACGCTGTATGAAATTCTTAAAAGTTTTAAAAGCACTATTAAAACGCATGGTTTTAATTTACACATTGACTTAAAAATGTTTTAATTCACTTCTTATAAAGGAACAATATTTTTAAAGTAAGAGTTTTTTTTTTACTCATTTCGAAAATAAGGTAAGCTTCTAGCCCTTCTAAGCCTTTTAAGCTCCCTCCCCCCCCCCCCCCACATTAAAAGAAACTTGCAACCCACAATTCTCAGTGTCATGCATCTCAGTGTAACATGTCAAGGATTTGAAACATATGATTGGCACAGTTGTATTTGACCTGGCCCGGATAATTATATTTTTTTAATTATGACACCCCCCCCCCCCCCCAAAAAAAAAAATCAAATATTCTAATAGATGGCCAACCTTGTTTTGATTATTGAGTAATAAGTAAAATGGTTTACATTTCTTTGAAAAAATTAGTAAGGTATTTTTTAGGAATGAAAAACATGTAAGGGGCAGTCCATAAATGATGTCATGCTTTTTTCAATATTTTTGACCCCCCTCCTCCCCTTTGTCACAAAGTGTCACACTTCACCATACCCCCTCCCTCCCCTTGTCACATGTCACGCTATATTACATAAACACATCCTTGCAGTTCAGATACAAAAGCACTACGTTATAGATCATGTTTCAAACTTTATTTTTAAACTTTAACTGTGTGTTTTAACTACATTTGTGAGCATAACAATAAAATCATTCATGTAGGTACTTATTTTGTATGAATTTAAGATTAACGTTTATGACAAAACATAATATGCAATAGTAATAAAATATTAATACGAAAGAGCAGTTGAAACCAGTCATATTTTGGAATTTGAAATGGAATCTATTATATATCAACTTTATAAACACAAAATACTTTAATTTCAAAATTTAATCTGCTGATTTTTAATGCTTTTATTTTAACCAAAATGTGTGATGTCACATTGCTTCTTATCCCCTCCCACCCCCTTGTCACAATTTCATGAACCCCCCTCCAAGCGTGACATCATTTGTGGAAGCCGCCTAAAGTTAAATTTGTTGTTTAATTAAATAGATATGTGCCTTTAGCCCTTTCACTCCCAGCGTAGATATAAATATTTTGTTGTTTATTCTGTCTGTAAGCAAAGGGATCAATCACTAACTTCCATTGAGTAATCAAATGATCATAAAATTTTAATAACTGAATCACGTACTACAAAAAATAGTATTGAATTTAGCAAGAAAAGCCTGTGTGAACTCCAATATTGAAAGACTAAATTTATAGTTGTATTTTATTTACAAATTTATTTTGTAATAAAAAAAACTATTTTTTTATTGTACGCCTAAAAAAAGTTTATTGTAGTATGTTTTCTAAGAAAAAATTTGTGAGAAAAGTTTTTATGTGCAAGAAAATGGGAAAATACTTCCCATTTTCCAAGGTAAATCTGCAAAAAAAAAAAAAACTTTTCTCCCACATCTTTGAAATTTCCAGAAACTTTACTTCTCTAAGTCAGATATATTGGTATTGTCATCAGTTGGCAGAACAAAAATAATAGCGGTAAAATGTTTGTAATTATCACTTATGCATTTAAGATTTAAGATGTCTGTAGTGTATGATATTTTTTATGCTGTACACATTTTTAAAATATTTTTATTTAAAAATTTGGTACTATTTGCTTATCCCATCCACCAAAAAACTATCACCAAACTGTATGATTAAATGCCAATAATAATGTCGTAAATGTCACATTCACTTGACACAGTGGCGTAGCTACTCTTTTTGGCACCCGGGGCAGGAAGAAATTTTGCACCCCCCTAAAAAAATCACATTATTTTTTCATGGAAATTTCAAACACTTAGCGGATATGACATTGTTTTAAGCATATTGGGGTAGCAACATTGAAAATAAATTGTAAAAATGAAACATTTGCTAAAACGCCTAAAATTTGTCCGATTTTGGGAAAAAAAAATCTCCTGTTTCAAAACGGCAGGCACCCAAGAATTTCAAATTGCTATACCATTTTTTAAGATAGAGGGGAAATCAAAAATTTTTCTTGAATCCTTCTATCAAGACTTAACGATTATGCAAGAAATAAATTTATATTTATAATTTTTTGTACATTTTTATTTTAGTTTGAAATTTTTAAGGGGCCACCATTTTGAAACAGGATGGCGAATCAATATGTCCAACGAATTTGGTCAAGATCTTAATAAACCCTTAACATATGCTCAATCACATATAAATTGGTTTATAAATACGAGCGCAGTTGCATGACAATTATCAGATATTTATAGATAGGGGAAGTTGGCCTAAAACGATCCCCTTAAGAGGAAAACTTGTGTAAAATAACATAACTGTTTAAATGAAACTTAAGCCCTATGCTAATATGTTTTACACTATATTCTGCATTATAAACATATTTTAATAATATTTTAAGCCCAAATTGAGTAATGAAAAAAATAGATTTTTGAATAAGTGTCCAAAGGATCATTTTACCCTCACCCAAGGGCAAAATGATCCTTCATTTTAAAATATTTGTAAATTGTTTTTTATCGGCTAAATAAAAAATATAAAAGTAATTATGACAATACATAATGAAATAAAATAAGTTTTGCAATCAAATAGCATACAAAATTTATTTTATGTAAATTTTAAAATAAAAAAGTGTCACAAATAAATTTGAAAAAACAATAAATGGAATATTTGAAAATTATGATCGTAGAATAACACATGGACTCGAAGAGAAAGGTTTGGGGCAGTCACGCATTTGGCTCCCATGATGTCTAGGATGCAGTAGCGGATTTTCTTCAGCCAATGAGATGGTAGTAAAACGATCTACATAATGGATCATTTTACCCGGCAACATGGCTGCCTATTTTAGGTCATATAACAGGATGACGCCAAGAAACATAACAAACTTAACAAGTGTAATTCACATCTAAAAACATACTTTATTAAGTAAACCAAGTCATATTTCTGTACATGAAAGACTGTATATCTAAATAAATATGAAAGTTAATGCTTATCTTATAACAGATGTTATAAAAACCACTTTTTCATAGAATTCTTTTCAGACACGTTATACTGCGATCGCTTGAATTCTGCCATTGCTTCTTCTTCAATTGGTACACCTAGTTTATGTGTTACCCTGTAGATAGCACAACCTGTCTGGAAGAAAACCTATGTGGATCATTTTGCCCGCTAGGATCATTTTAGGCCAACCTCCCCTACATACTATACATATATATATGAAAAGGATAAGAATAAAAATCCTTTTAAAATTCAGAATTAAAATTAAATTTCAAAAATTTAAATTTAAATCTTTAAGTTCTTTTTCCTAACTTTAAATCTTATACAGTGGAACCTCGTTAACGTGAACCTCAAGGGGAACCAAAATTTTGTTCATGTTAACAGTAATTCATGTTATCAGTATCAAATCTTTGTATTCGTTTTTATAGGGGACTGTGAAAACAATTCATGTTAAAAGTAATTCACGTTAAGCGTGTTCATGTAAACGAGGTTTGACTGTATTTTAAAATCTGTCTTACCCTTGTAACTTTGTTTCCCAGCTCAACATTTATTGTGTTTACCATTAAATTCAGGGAGTAACTTAAGACTGAAAATGCTGACGTCTGGGCAATCCTCCTTCGTTTGTGGTTAAAGCCTTGTACGTCACAAATCTCGGGAATTTTGCTGATCTTGACCACATGTCAATCAAGAGCTAATTAACCAATTAAACTAAATGTTTCAACCAAATTGATACCTTCGCTCCCCACTGTAAAATATCGCCAACGTATTAGCATGAACATGAATGAAAAAGATTTGATTTTGCCCATTTAAGATGGCTGCACAAATTATGACCATGTAGGTCCCGAAATTGACGTAAATGGCTCCTGAGACATTATTGTAGGATGCAGTAGAGCTTCTAAATACACAGGCTGGCTCGTCCGTTTGCCATAGCATTCCCAGGTGGGAACATGTTGGCGCCATATTGACCTATTTGGCACATTTATCGCTGTCTTCGTTGCTTCCCTGAATTTATCAAATAGTACGCTATTGAATGAAAGCTTTGAATAAATTTCAAATTTTAAAATTAGTAATAATTTACTTTTAGAGAATACATAAATGAAATCTGATGTTTGTAAGTACTTTGTTGAAAAGTATGTGTGTATGGCGAGGGGGGGGGGGAGACTAAAGAACTCAATTTCAATTAAATTTATATTTCAGGATTATCAATAAATAATAAAATGTCTATAAAAAATAATTGCTTTAAGTATTTATTAATCAAGTCATAAAATCAATATATATATATATATATATATATATATATTCGGAATTTGTAAGATTGTATGTATAAGGTTTTCAATAGTAATTTCCAGAAAATTTCAATTGTTAAATCGAAACAGAGGGGGGGGGGGGGTGTAAGGTAGTATTTGATAATTTGATATAAAAAAAAGTAGCAGAAAAAGGAAACTGCATCAGTGGTTACTAAACATCTACCCTAATCCGAATTCTTTTGAATAGCTCATGTACCGTTAAAATAATAATAATAATAATAATAATAAATAATAATAATAATAATAATAAATAATAATAAATAATAATAATAATAATAATAACTGAATGCGGACGAATTGAACCCCTTCCTTTTTTTTTTCTACGTCCTGAAAGAAAAATTGCCTTACATCTTTAATTAATATTTCATTTATTAAAATTATTATTTATTAATATTCATTTTGCTAGTGGATCCACTGCTGAATTTACAGTCTGACATCCCTACCCCCAACCCGCTGGAAGATTACGAATTTGATCTTTAATTATAGTCTAGAAGGGCACCCCTCCTCAGAATTTCAGAGGCCGCAAAGCTTCAGAAATCCCTCCCGAAAAAATAATCGAAACTATTATAATTAATTTCTGATGCTAACAATGAACAAAATGAAATTAACTGAACAAAAAATACTATTAAAAAAATATTTTCTTTTTTTTTTTCTTTCTTTTTTTTCTTTTTTTACTTTGTTATAGTTTTTAAAAACTTCTATAAAGTAAAATTGTTTAAAAAAAGTTTTCATGGGTAGCAAGTTTTCATTACTTTAATAATATGAAACTGTTCTTTTCTAAGAGGAAAATGTAATGAGACTCAGGGGTCGAACCAGCAAAATTTGAGGCCTATTTAGGGTCCCTTCACAAAAATCTATTTAATAAAACAGGTCCCCTCACAAAGATGAATTTAACAAAATGGACCCCTTTATAAAAATAAATTTAATAAAATAGGGCCCCTTCACAAAACTCCTTTAAATGAAACAGGTCCCTTCACAAAATTCTTTTTTAATAAAATAGGCCCTTTGACAAAATCCCTTTCCATAAAAACTTACTTCTATTTATAATTTTTATTTTGTTAGGTTTTAAAATCTGTGATTTGTAAATAAAACCAGTTCACCAAAAACAAAAATTTTAGCAAAATGGTTTAAAGAAGTTTTTGTTAATAAATGCTTAGTTCGAATTTGAGTAACTCGATTTCAACTTTCATTACAAAATATTATTTTTCACAAAATTATAATAAAATTCACAAAAAAAAAAAAAAAAAAAAAAAAAAAAACTTTTACTTTTTACAAAATGGGCACCAGGAAATAAACCTGCGTCGACCTCTGAGATTTCATAGTATGGAAGTATCCTTTGATATTTTTTAAAACAATTTTATATCTGAAAGTTACAGTAACATAGCTGCCAACTTGTACGGATTTTTGCTACCACTAAAATTTAACAGAAATTTCTGCCTTAGTTAATTATCAAAATTCACTGCAATTCGGCGATTGAAAGAGGCAAAATTTTCTGTTAAATTTTAGTGGTAGTAAAAATCCGTACAAGTTGGCATCTATGCAGTAAAGATACGCTTTATTTCTTGGTAATACTGACTTACGAAAATTGTTAAAAATATTTATTTATATATTTTTAAATATTACTGTCTTATGATGAAATATTAACAATAAAATCATCTTACGCAAATTTGGAGAATTTTTTTCAAAAACTTAAAATAGAATCCATTTTTTTGTGAAAATGAATATTAAAAAAAAATATATATATATTGTAAAATTTCGCTGAAAAATTCTATTTCACATTAGTTCTTTAGCTATTTTTTTTTTTCAAAAATCTCATAAATTCCACCACATGTTAATATTTTGAGGTATCGTTATTAATTATCCAAAAAAATTAAAGTAGCTTCCCATATAATTTCACTCTATTTTCGTCCGATAATATAAAAACATCGCAAATCGCATCAAAATCAATTGTTTTCCCGAAAATGAACTAGATGGCGCTGTACTTTTAAAATATGTCCTTATCGCCAAAATTGGCGAAGAAAAAAATTCATGAAGAATATAATCTACAATTAATATTAAAATTTGGTCATTTTTTATGTTTATAGGGAAATTGAAGCATGCAATAATCCTTTATTGAATGATTTCAACAATTAATATCAGAAAAACTACTGATAATTAAGCTTTTAAAGCTAAAAATAGACAGAAACTAATTCAAGGCTATTGAGATACATTACGCGAAGCAGTCCGTCAGGGATGAAAATGCCTGACGAGCCAGCTCATCTATTTAGTAGCCTTAGGATGCAGCGATGAAATAAACGAGTTCACTCTACAAAGCGGTTTCCGAGTCAAATTCATTTCTACCATTAATCTCCCAGTTATTCCTTACATGAATAGATATAGATATAGTTTTCTCTAATGCATATGCACTGAATTTAAGTATATATCAAATATATTTAACTTTTAAAACGATGAAAACATCCATTTGTACTGGTCGTACTAAGAATATTGAAAAGTCCTAATTTGTTTTTTATACGATTTAAGAAGGGAAAATTTGGGGATAGGTCGCCTGCATTTTATTATTTGGCTTTTCTCAATGCCAATTTGAAAGGAATGTGGAATTTCCAATAAAGAAAAAATTATATCTTTACTTATTGTTTTTCCAGTTAAATCCATTTTACATTAGTTCACAGAAGTCCCCATCACACAAAAATATTCATATGGAATGAAGAACGCAAAAATCAGCGTAAAAACCAATCTATGTGTGTGTTTGTGTGACGGAGATGGCTAGAAATAACTACCGCATGTGGAAGTCTGAAAATTTGTGTGAGGGTAGTCCAAGGCAGGTCCTGATGCACATGAGGCTCAGCTTCCTAATTTCTTTATAATTAGCTGAGAATCTTATTTAAAAACTCATCAAAAACGCGTTTTTTTTTTTTTTTAACAAAATGGCAAAATTGCATTCTCATCTGAACCTGATTCCACAGCCGAAATAGAAGAGATTAACGATTTTCACTAATCAGGAAAAATTAAGAAAACTAATTAAGATATCGATTTGAAAATTTCAGAGCACATGTAGAAAAAATTTTTACAACTGCGTATAAAATTTTTGAAAATTAGTCAGTAATTTTTCTTAATGTTTTCAAAAACTGACAGCGACAGTACAAAAGTTCAGAGAAAGAACCATATAGGGCAAGCATTCAATAAAAAACCGAACTAAAAAGAGATCTTTTTCCAGCCGACCACTCCATTTAATTTCCAAAAATCGATGAATCAGAGATTATACGACATGTGGACAATCGATTTAATTATTAAACGTTGCCAAATTCTAAAAACCTAATTTAAAATTATTATATCAATTTAATCAAAGATTATTAGTGTGTTCTGTGGCAAGAGTCCGTGATATGAGTTAAAAGTTCGCCCACAAGGGTTTCTTCTCTATTTTTTACATTTAAAAGTATATTTTCCAAAATATAGAGTTCTTTTACACACAATTATCGAACATTAACGGCGCATTCTTTTCTCGGATCCAATGGGCCAGATTTCAGCGGAAATTGATTCATTCAACGTAGCTTACAATTTTTTTGCAGTTTTTAGCTCCACTTCCTGTGCAGAGGGCGCATTCTTATCTCAGGTTCTATGGACTCAATTTCAATTTGGTTTTGCTCATTCCACTTGGTTGTCGATTATCTTACAGTTTTTAGCTGTACCTTCCACCACCAAGGGGCTTTTTATCTCTGGTTTCATGGGACTGATTTCTGCGGAATTTTTTTCTTTCAACTCATCTTGCAATTCTCTTCAGATTTTCCAGCACGTGTGCAGCACGCTTGCTATATGGAGACATAGGCAGCAGGGACCCATGCCGAAGCTTAATTTTGAAATAAATAAATTTGAACGGAGGTTTTTAGTGGTTAGAGGTGCATGCGTAGCACTCCCGGTCTACGCTGCCAAAGACAGTGGGACCCATCCCAGAGGTGTTCTGTTGATACTAGAACTAGGTGTTCTGTTGATACTCCAAGCTGCAAACAGGCCTTTTGACTTATAGTGGAGGCTAGATAGAAACCTCCATCAGCAATTGACAATTATCGATCCCTCCATTCCCCACACCCACCTTCACCGAATTTCTTCAAAACATTCGCACAGACACTCACAAAAAAAGAAAAGGTCAACAATTCTTATTTATTGTCAAAATATTTGAAATAATTTCGGTTTAAACCTCCTCTCAATTTGGCGCCCTCTATTTAATCTTTTTGCGTCTCAATTCAGGTACATAATTATATTAGGTACCAAGTGTGTTGAGAGTCATCCCTAGAAACATTTACAGAAGCTTTTTCTTTCTTCATTATTTGGATATAACAAAATATCTTACTAAAGAAAACATTCACACACACACACAAAAAGGGAGAAAAAATCAACAATTCTTATTTATTGTCACAATATGTTAAATAATTTCGGTTTAAACATCCTCTCAATTTGGCGCCCCCTATTTAATCTTTTTGCGCCTCAGTTAAGATACATAATTATTTTAGGTACCAAGTGTGTTGAGAGTCATCCCTAGAAACATTTACAGAAGCTTTTTCTTTCTTCATTATTTGAATATAACAAAATTCTTACTAAAGAAAACATTCACACACACACACAACATCAACAATTCTTATTTATTGTCAAAATATGCGAAAAAATTTCGGTTCAAACCTCTCACAATTTGGCGTCCCTTAGCCTCGGCGCCGAGGGCGGCCGCCCCCCTTGCCCCCTCTTAGCTACACCACTGACTTGATATTAAACACGTTACATGCGTTTGTTAAGTCATCAAGTGATTTTTAATTTTGCATTTTACTTCTATTTTTACTAATGTTTTACTAATTTATTTCTTCTTTCATTATCTAAAATAAAATTTATGTTAATAAACGATTACCTCATGTTAGTAAAAGAGAAAAAATATAATAGATTAGTTTCAACTGACGTCACAAATATTTATCCATCAGTCAAAAGCGATAACTAAGTTAAACTATTTAGGAACGAATTTTAATTTTTTTTTCTTCTATAGCTAATGTTTACATGCATTTTATAATTATATCCGTCTATGTTTCTTGACTCAATAAAGAGCATTAAGTTCCTTACAATGTTCCATTATATCATTGATATTTATTATGTCATGATAAATTCAATTACAGTAGACTCCCTAAAATCTGCACATCATCACAGATGTAAACAATGAAACTATCAGTTCAAATGTAAGGACAAAAGTACAGAATTTTTTAGTTTTATATCATTCTGTATTTATTTTAATATGTAAATCCCGATAATATGATTGAATTTATTGTTTTTCATGAAGGAAGTACAGTAGGCGCTCAATTTTACAAACTTTTTTTTATGAATTCTTCTTTTTTATGAACTGATGCAGTGGTCCCAACCAGCATCCCATTGAACTAATGTTACTCTTATTCACAAATTTTTGATTTTACGAACACATTATATCAGTACCCTCGAGTTCGTAAAATCGAGCGTCTACTGTATAAATTTATTTCTGCAAAAAATCAAGATATTGCTGATATCACAGGCAATCACAATCTTTTTACCAGATATATTTCTGTATCAATCAAGCTTTTTTGGTTATTAAGGCTGGCTAAACCTGAAATAAAATAAGAAGAAAGTTTCATTGAATAATTAAAGAAAATTCATCTTTATTATGCATCATTATTAATTATTTACATGACCTTTACTTTTAATAATTTAATCATTTTTAAAATTATCTTACTTTTTATTATTTTAGTTTATTACTTTTACTTAATTATTTTAATATTTTACTATATTCAAACATTTATTATAATTTTGATTGCATTATTGCATTCAAATTGCTGTTTAAAAAATATAAAAAAAGCAATGACTAGAAATGCAGAAAATTCTAAAATCCACGCAACCTGTTGTCCCAATGTATGCAGATTTGAGGGAGTGTACTGTATTACATTTACAATACTTACATTTTATTCACAAATGCAATATCTTAAAAATATCTTTGTTATGATTTAATTTGATAATTCTGCATTTAAATACGTAAATTATTCATAGTAAACTGTTTTATTTGCTTGAAATTATCTGAATAAATCAAATTTTATGTATATCACTACGTCATAAGTGAACATCATCATTAAAATAACCCTATTCTTTTGTGATTTTTGTAAAAATTTAAATTCATTAATTTTACTAACTTAAAATTTTAAAATGGCAACGTTATTCCATTTGTATAATATGCCGGACTTGGTCGACGGGATAATCAAGTAGTACCGAAAAGTTTTACTTTTTAACATTCTTTTTTTTTTTAAAGTTTAGCATATGTTTGTAGTAACACGGATTTTCCAGCAGACTTTCATGTGATTTATGAACTTATGTCATATAAGTTGCTTGAATTCCTCCAGGAAGATATCCAAAGTTTTTCTTATTGTCAAAGGTACTTTTACTTCTTAGTGAGTTTCACAGATTGCTTATTGTATTCCTGACATGTACTTAGGATGACAACTACAGTTGCAAAATCGCATACTAACCTACAATTTTCTAGAGAACTATTGAAATTATTTCAAATCATCTTCTTTTATTGAAAATTAGCTGTATTTCGATCATTTCATGTATGTATTTTATTTTTGCATGTATTATATTCATGTAAAGAGAAAACTATTTTTTTACTGTACAAAAGCCTAAAAAACATGTATTTTATGTTTTCTAAGAAAACCTCTTGTTAGAATAGTTTTATGTGAAAAAAAGTGATTTTTTTCCAATTTTTTCTGAAAAATCTGAAATTTTATTTTCCCGTTGCCACTTTATAATTTCCAGAAGCTTTACATGTCTAAGTGAGATTGATTGGTATTGCCATCAATTGGCAAAACAAAAATAATATGTCATAATATTAAAATATTTATTTGCTTAAAAGATGATATAAAAACACATTAAAAGTAAATTAAAAACTCTTTATTTACATGTTTCACCTCATTTTCTGAGTCGTCGTCAGAATGTATAATAGAAAATTACAAATGCATAATGAAAAATGGAAAAAATTATCGAAAATAAACAAGTAATCATGTAACGCGCCCTATGTTTTCGCAATTGTTCGTGTTCTCTCTATGTCGCGATGCCGTAATTTATCTAACCATTCAACCCATAAATTCGGGATATGAAAGGATAAAGTATCGTTACAAACTCCTGAACCTCTTAAGTAAATTTCAATGGACTCTCTTATGAATAATTGTAAATAAAAATTAGATCTGTAGATGATTTTACTCTCGTTAAAACGTATGTTAATGTTCTCTATTTGATTTAGTCGGGATAAAGCAGTATTACCTCTATTGTATTTTATGTCCGCTATATGTTCTTTACATCTGATATTGAATTTTCGTTGGGTTATACCTATATAATGATTTTTGATTCCTCCCTCCCTAATAAATGGTATCATATAAACCCCTGAGAGGTCATCTCCATTAATCGGATCAATTTTAGTATTTAAAAGCATCTTTAATTTTGGAGGCGGCTTCGCGATCAAACATAAGCCAAAATTTCTTAAATGATTTTTTATATGTTCAAAGAAACCCAGGAAATAATTTGCTACAACCCTTTTCATAGTGACTTCATTAATAGTTTTATTTTTATTTTTAGAAGTATCAAAGGAGCTCTGAATCAATTTGTTAATTAATTTTATCTGATATCCATTATCACTAGCAATACGTTTAATTTTCTCTAATTCAACCCCCAGATTTATATCAGAAGAAATCTTGAAAGCACGATGGATTAGGAACCTGAAGGTGGATAATTTGTAAGGAAATGGGGTGCATGCATTGGAAGGTATAACATTTAAATCTGCGATAGGTTTTCGGTAAACTGAACGAATTAATTCATTCCCCTTTCTCTGTAACTCAACATCTAAAAAAGGTAATTTTCCTCCTGTTCAAAAGTAAACTTAATATTATTTGTACATAAAAATAATATGGGTAAAAAAATTGTAATTATC
The DNA here is from genome assembly GCA_963932465.1 of Maratus speciosus. Classification (NCBI taxonomy): domain Eukaryota; kingdom Metazoa; phylum Arthropoda; class Arachnida; order Araneae; family Salticidae; genus Maratus; species Maratus speciosus. The sequence goes on from OZ010786.1 coordinate 680,366,038, forward strand.
ATTTATACATTTCAGATTTAAGATGTCTGTATTTTGGCAACTGCATTGTATGATATTTTAATATTTTTTATGCTTTACCCAATTTTTAAATATTTTCATTTACAATATATTCCTTTTTAATAATATTTATTCATTTTACAGAGTTCAGCGTATGTTTGTGGAAACATACGTATCTATTTCCCGACAGACTTTCATTTGATTTATCAATAAAAAGTTGTTTCAGCACCATGATTTAAGTTACTTGAATTCATCCAGAAAGACATCGAAAGTTCGTCTTATTGTCAAAGATATTTTCTCTTCTTATGGAGTTCCACAGATTGCTCATATTGTATTCCTGGTACATACTTAATAGACAGGGAGCCAGCAGCATGCAAAATCACCTCATCGAGTTCAGGGCTGAAATTCCAGAATTAGTTAAAACTCAATACGCATATTAAAACGCAGTCGGTCTGCCAAGTTATATCTTCGTGGAAAGCACCTGAAAACTCAATTTTAGTGGTTGACTCGTACGTTTACTATTGCGTTTTATTGCTCCCAGTCCTCCATGTTTTCATACTTTTGGATGCAGGTGAACACAATGGTAAACCTACAAGTCAACCGCTAAAATGTGGTTTTCAGGTGTTTTCCACCAAGATATAACTTGGCAGACCGACTGCGTTTTAATATACATATCGAGCTTTAACTAATTCTGAAATTTCAGCTGTGAACTCGATGAGGTGATTGTCTGTGCTGACGGCTCCTGGTCTATAACCCTCTCAGCACTGTAAACTGATATATCCGATCACTAAGCTGTAGCTTTGACTGCAACAGAAGCATTATTTAAATTAATTTAATTCTACAGATAGAGTGCTGTTTTAAAACACTGAGTATTGATTAATACTCTGAAAGATTATACTCATATACATCATAAAGTTTTTTTTTATATTGTGTTGGAAAATTTACATTTTGAAAAAATTACACAGAAAACAAAATTATAATTTTGCCCTTTTGCTAGGCATTCAGAGGGTTAAGGTGGCAAACAGATTAGCAAAATCAAAATACCAAGTTATCTTTTTCTTAGGAACCATTGAAGTGATTTCAATTCTTCTTTTTATTTTTACTTTAATAATTAGGTACATTTAGATCATTTTATTTTTCTAGAAAATCGATTCTTTTATAGTAAAACTAATATAACAGAAACATAGTAGTATTTATTTATTTTATTTATTTATTTTGAAAATCACATAATGACATTTTTTATTTTCTTTCACAATTATAAATTTATAGTTTAACTCTGTGTTACTACTTGGAATTATATAATATATATATATATTCAGATTTCTACCACTTGCTCGAATAATCTGTTATTGTAAAAAGGGAGTGTATTTCTAAAACTATTTTAATAAAAATATTGAAATCACTTCAGTAGGTAGTTCCCGTGAAAAAAGTACTTAATTACGATCTGTTTTTCATGAGGTTTTACAATTGTTACTGCATTAAATTACATAAATGCTCGCTTATTAAGTTTTAATGTTCGGTTCTAAATTATCTAGCAATAATTTTTTGGATTATGATAAGGCAATTACTTTTTTATGCAGTTTAATCGTTCTCTAGATTAGGAAATATTATCTGCATTTGTGAGTTTTAAATTATTGCATGTGTGTTGCACTCCACATGCCCTTTGTTTTGCAAAATAGCACCCCTCTTGCCCCTCATTCAAAAAATGAGCACTTTTCTTGCCCCTTTTAAAATAATTTGCACCGTTCTTGCCTCTCAGTAAAAAGAAAAGTGGCCTTTCTCCTTTTTGTATTGTTTGCATAGTAAAATCTGACTCAGTCCGAAAAATGACCTTAAAAGTATGAAAATTGAACTTAAGAATCCAAAACATGCCCTTTAGAATTAAAAAATGGCCCTTTCTTACCGGCATCACCCAGCCATTTTTTAAACCTTAGGGAAACTCTGTATAATTTTTTTTAATGAAAGCTGAATATGTTGCTACAGTAGATACTCAGATCTAAATTTATTTTTCTAAAAAGTAACATCAATTAGCAATAACCATTTTAATTATCTGAGTTCTTAGATTTAAGTAATTCAAGAAAATATCATATAACTTCTTTAGTCCAGAATCATCACTATTATGGATCACTGAAGTTTTGAAACTAGAATTCACTTAGATGAATAATTATAAAGGAGACTCCCTTAAACCCGCAATACTAAAATCGGCAAATGACCAAAATCCACACATCATCACAGATGCAAACAATGAAACTTTTAGTTTAGATCTACGGTCAAAATTACAGACTTTTTTATTTTTATATGATTATGTACATATTTTAAATGCAATTCTCATTAATATGACTGAACTCATGCTTTTTGCGTGAAGAAAGTATAAATTTATTTCTGAAAAATTCAAGATATCGCTGATGTCTTTGGTACTATTCACAATCTTTTTACCAAATATATTTATGTGTTAATCAAGCTTTTTTTGTTATTATGTGTGGCTAATACTGAAATGAAACTTCCTTAGTTTATGATTTTTATGTGAATTAATAGTGTACCTTTATGAGGCAGAAAAATTCAAGAAAATGTATCTTTATGGTGCATAGTTAATTATACATCATTAATTATTTACTTATAATAATTTAATAATTTTTAAAATCATTTAACTTTTTATTATTTTAGTTTATCATTTTAATATTCTACTGTGTTGTAAGCATTCATTGTAATTTCAATTGTATTATTACATTCAAATTATGTTTAAAGAATGTAAACAAATCAATGACCAGAAATCCACAAAATTCTAAAATCCGCACAACCTCTGGTCCCAATCAGTGCGGATTTGAGGGAGTCTACCGTGATAATATCTGTCTCTAACATGGCAACACAAAAATCCAAGGAATTTATCATTTAAAATAATTGAACTTTGAGAAATTTTAAATGCTCTAAAATGTATATTTTTAGATAATTCTGTATATTATGCAGTGTCGCCATCTGTTGTAACTTATGAAAAACAATTATTATGTGATTTTTTTTCTTTTAAGTTATGATTTCTGTATTATAAATGCGGAATAAATAATACAAATCACAAGAATAATAGATATTATATGAAAAATATTGCAAATGAGACTAATTTTTCTAAAGCAGAAAAATGTTATAGTGAGAAATTTAAACAAAACTTACAATTAATTTTTAAAATATTTTATTATTACATTAACATAATAGTGATACATTAGGCTAATGTTATAAAAAATACATAATACCTTAAATATTGAAGTAAGTCATAAATTAAATAATTAAAAGAAATAATAACAATGAAATCTGATTTTCTGATGTTTTGTCACCATCTTCTTAGCTTTAGAGAAAGAAAAATAATGAAATTAATATTAATTCTAAAATTATATTAAAAAAGTTAAATATTTATTTATTTAATATATTTAACAAGGGTATCATTTTATTCAAGGCTAATAGTATTAAGAAAAAATATAAATATATGTAAAACAGAAAATCATTACAATTTTTTTTTTAAATTGGAAAAATTAAGCATTGTTATTCAGTCAAAAATGATTACATTTTTATTATTCCAAAAATACAGCTATTTTAATAAGACTATTTGAAAAATCAAATAAATAATACTACTTTGAAAATAACCAATTCTGGTATAAATTAAAAACTTTTGAATAAAGGAAAAAAAGAAATCTGATTTTTTGTATTATTTTGGCAGCATCTGTTGTGACTTACGTTAAACATTAAGATAATGTTAACAATTTACTATGAATTCTGAATTTTTACAACTTAACATTAAAACATATATATCTAAGCTCAAAAAAGGTTGAAAATAAAACTAAAATAAAAATAAAATCCATGCGATAAGCGCTACAGCTGCAAATAACCACACAGATTATATATAGCACTATGTATTAAATGCATTCGGCAGACCCAGAATCTTCCACCATAATTATACTAAGAATAACCAAAAAAACATCTAAAAATTTTTAACAGATATAACCTGAACAAGAATAAATAATAAAAAAAAAAGCAAAAATCTGTGGCCTTGTCAGCAGTGAGCATTTAAAAAAAGCACAGCGATGTTTCAGACTAATTACAATTCACAACAAACTATTATTCAGTAGTGGCGGTGGGTTTCAGCCAGAGTGTCACAAAGCATAAATCAAATGCATAAAACAAATAATCAAATAATCAAACAAATAATGCATAAAAACAATAAGCAATATATTGAAAGCATATCGCGAACACTCACCCACTGGACCTGACGCCACAATAAACAGTACATCTCGAAGATACAACTAATTCAAAACGTATGTGTAATATATACTGGAACAGCAATAAAATTATTTTACCCAAACCCGAGGCATTTTGTAGCTGTGTAGCTCGTATTTGGTTAAAATAATTTTATTGCTGTTTCAGTATATATTACACATAGTTTTTCTATCAGTTGTATCTTCGAGATGTACTGTTTATTGAGGCGTCGGGTCCAGTGGGTGAGTGTTCGCAATATGCTTTCAATTGTTTTTATGTACAGGCAAAGTTCTTTAATCCGCACAAGTTGGGACCAAAGGTTGTGCAGATTATGGAATATTGCGGATTATGGAGTATTATGGATTACATCTCATTTTCTTATTTCTGGACACTATTTTAATTTAATATTCAGTATAACATGAAAAGAAAAATATGAAATATAATAATTAATTTTCCTGGACACTATTTTAATTCCATATTCAGTGTAACATGAAAAGAGAAATGTGAAATATAATAATTAATTTAATATGCTATCTCAAAAAATGCATTTTTCAAATTCTTGTATTAAAAAATTGATTATATTCACTTTTATATTTAAAAATTTCAGATATTTCTTTTAAAAAATCATTTTTGGATCAAGAATTTGTAAATTTGTTTAATTGTTTACATTCATTAAGCAATGCGAATTATAGAAAATTGCGGATTATGGGTGTGCGGATTATAGATCCTTGACTGTATTTGATTTATGCTTTGCGACACTCTGGCCGAAACCCACCGTCACTACTGAATAATAGTTTGTTGTGAATTGTAATTAGTCTGAAACATCGCTGTGCTTTTTAAAATTGCCCACTGTCGACGAGACCACAGCTTTTTGGTTGTTTTTTCTTGTTTTTTTCTTCTTGTTCAGGTTATATCTGTTAAAATTTCTTAGATGCTTTTTGGTTATTCTTAGTTTAATTATGGTGCAAGATTCTGGGTCTGCCGAATGCATTTAATACATAATGCGCTATATATATACAGTAGACTCTCTTAAATCCGCGACCCTAAAATCTGTGAACGCCTAAAATCCATGTATTTTTTCAGATGTAAACAATGAAATTTACAGTTAAGTTGCAGGAACAAAATTCAAGATGGCGCCGAAATCAGCGACTACCGCAATGTTTTTTTTACTAAATTTTTTGTTAATCATTCTCTTTTGGCTATTACAGCTGATTTATTACTAAATAAATTTACATTACTTTTAATTTTGATATAAATTAGCATATCTATATAAAAAATTCCAGGGTTCGAAATGGAAAAGTCCACGAACTTTGTTCGCGGAACTTTTTCTTTAAATTATAGACAAATTTATTTCTAAACATACAAAGCAGTATCAGAAAAGCATTCAAGACTCTAAATAACAATGAAAAAAGTTACAGTGAGCACAATGAGCTATAGATACTGATAATAGCATTAACACTGTTCTCCTTGCCACCACTAGATGGCAGCATAGGACTTTTGGAATCGATTTCATTCGTAATACTTTAATATTTTTCTAAATTTTTATTTTACATAATTATTTAAATAATTACTTACTTTTGAACTAATAAATTATTTTAATATTTTACTTATTTGAATGTTTCGCTTTATTGTAAGCATTCATTAAAATTTCCCTTGCTTACTACCAATCCAATTAATGTTTCAAAAATGTAAACAAATCAATGACCAGAAATCCGCAAAATTCTAAAATCCGCACAACCTCTGGTCCGAAGCTGTGCGGATTTGAGGGAGTCTACTGTATATATATATATAACCATCTATTAATGGTTATATATATATATATATATAACCATCAATTAAACATTACTGCCCACCATCAATAATTGTGATAGTATGAATGAATTTACAACAATACAGTGTCCCCAAACACACTGAATGAATACCAAAAACATAATAAACAAGCTGCTATGTATAAAATAAAGTCCCTTGTACTATATAACAAGAATTAATAATGAAGAAAAAGAGAAGAATATGGATTTCGAAAAAATAATTGAAAAGCTTATATATTGAATTACGTTATCAAGAGTACAGAATTCAATTATATAAGCAAAATTAGTCGTTTTCTGTGAATACAAAGCTAAAAGCTGAATTTTTTTTTCTCCTGTACTCTAACAACCAATATAACCAGTAGAATAGTTTCAAACTGAAAACAGAATAAAATTAAATGCTATGAAATCGATATATCTATACATATTTATATACATGGTATTTATGTAATTCAGAAAGTCCTTACAATGTTTGAATGAAATGAGATGTAGTAAATTAAGTAATTAGTTTTCTCTTTTTTCTTAATCACTTTATAAATTCATTCATATATGTGTGGTGGGGTCATCTGTGATCTTTAATTGAAAATAGAAACAAATGTCCAGATTACAGAAGTTTCCATATTAAAGATGTTCTAGTATATTTTTTTTATTCTCTAATATCTCTATAAAATATTTTTTTTTTTAACATTTAGAAAGTTATTAAATATCCATTTATACTTTTCTTTGTCTTCATAACTTTTATGTTTATTACATTTAAAATATGAAGGAATATATCACTAGAAACCTCTCTCTTATTTTTTTGTCTTGCAAAGTTGGCGGATATGCCAGTATGTAGTTTTATAAGATCTATTATTATTTGTTCATTGAATAAATGAACCATACTAGTATAAATTTTAAAAAATGCCTGTGAATGTAACTATTTTCTCATAAATTTTCTGCTACATTTAGCTGAATTATATGTAAGCACATAGACAATCACATGCATAAGTTGATTTTCTAAACATGAATATGTTCATTGTATAATTTTTCATGAAACATTAATGTAATACATAAACATATAACATGCTTTGAAAAAGTCTTTGTTAAAAAAAAAGTTCTAATAAGTTTACTAATAGAATAAATTAATTTTTATCTATCAGCTTATCGACGTATTGACAATTAGCAACACCATTAATGTAACTCTGGTATCAAAATTTCCTTCATTTAACTATTAATTTTATGATTACCTAATTTTACTCTATGTTTAACAGGGAAAATTGGACAGTGTCAACAACATCTGTTCCGTCTAATTAGCCTCGGATAAAAATGTTTCAAAAATTGTAAAATGAATATTTTATGTTAATTCTATCAATTATTGACAGTTTTTAAAAGATTATTAATCGTTGTTTATTAGATGAAATGGTTCTTGTTTACATGTGACCCTTTTTATCCCCTTAACAGTAAATGAAAAGGTACAAAAGAATTATTTTTATTAGTTATCCAAAAAAATTCTGTGACAGCATTCGCACACAGTCTATATTGTGTGATTTAGATGGTATGAGTCATTTCTTTCTGAGATTTGCGTAAAGTTTTTTTTTAAATTCAATTTAATTTATAACTGTTGTATACTTTATTATTGAATTGCTTTATTTTTTGCAAAGGAAAAAAAAAATTCAAAGGAGAATGTAATATTATTTTTAAAACTTTGTCAATGTTTTTTTCCAGTGCGACTTCACATTTCAGACTTTTTATTCAGAATTAACCTAGCAAAAATAAAAGGCCATTTTTTAACATTTTTCAACAAAGTTGAAACGTGTTTATGACTTTGGTTTGTCTGTCTGTGCTCTAACTCCCGTAAATAGACTCAGATTGCCCTGAAATTTTTGGATGTTATTGACGTTTACCATAGCATGTTCCCTATTTCAAATGAAGTTTGTAGCATGTTTAGTTCATTTACAGGGACAGTCAAAAGTTTTCCGTTACATTAAAGCCTAGGGGAAAAAATCGTTTAAAATTATTTTTAATGATATTACACGCTTTCAAACATAATAAAATTTGTATGCATTTATGAAGTACACAAAAATATGCATTCTGTAGAATATGCGGTTCAAAGAATAGTTATAATTCATTTTCAGGGCCATACAAAATAATTTCGTTACATACTGATATAGGGGTGGGGGGAATTGTTTGCAGTGTATTTTAATTATGTTAAATTATTTCATGCATAATGAAATTGTTATATGTCGCTGAGATTTACTATAACTTATTTCATGTGTAATACGAAGTGCATAGCATTTACAGGGACACACAAAAGATTTTAGATACTATATTGTATCCGAAGTAGGGAAGACTGGGGATGAAAGGGACACTCAAAATTTCCGGAAGAAAATAAAATGTACAAAGTTTCAACTTTGGCTCACTTGATGACAATATTTGTTCTGTCTTAATAATCCTTATAACTAACATCAGTAATTGTAGCGTTGTATGTGATGAAAGCAAAACGTGTTTTTGATATCAAAAAGTAAATGTTGATGTTGTTTTTGTTTTTTCTCTAAAAAAGTAATATTGTGTTTTGCATTATAATGCTTATGTTATTTAGCACTGTAAAGTATGCTCTTTATATAAATATCAATATACTTTGTTAGCTAAAATACTCCTTTGCATGAATACATTTTTAATTTCACTAGGTGGCTATGGGGTTGAAAGGAACAGAAACATAGGGGTTGAAAGGGACACTCTATCAAGCTTCCTTTACTGAAGCTCAATAAACAGAGTTAGCTTCATATTTGCTCCAAGCATCTAATATCAACTATGGTTTGACAACTCTGCATATGAGTATTCAATTGCTTTGAAAGCTTCAAGTATGTCTCTATCTTGGCAAACAAAGAAGTCAGCTGGAACTGATTGGTTCCAAGATTTTATGCAACGGAATTCATTACTTTCTCTTAAGAAATCGATAGCTATTAGTTTAACAAGAAGTACAAGTTTCAACAAAGTTAATGTTGATATTTTAAAAAAAACCTTCAGTTAGTTACGGATCGCTATAAATTTACACAGAACATAATATATAACTGTGATAAAACAGGCTTAATGACATAGCATAAACCACCTACCATAGTAACAAAACGTAGTGAAAAACAATTTTCTCACGTAACATCAGCTGAACTTGCTGAACTTTTCACACTTTTATGGGTTTTTTTATGCATCAGGTAACTGCGTTCAACAGTACTCGTTTTCCCAAAGAAAAATTTCAAGGAGATCATGCTTGGAGTTGCCCCATCCCAAAAACTTGGACTTGCTCATCAAAGTTGGTCAATGATGGCAGAAGTTTTTTAAAGCAATTGTGCATTATCTAAATAGTCTAGTTGTTCCAAAACTGATCCTCGCTTCTCTTATTTGATAATTATGAAAGCAATATAAATATTAAGACAATAAAATTTGCGAAAGGTAATGGAATAATTATGGTGATATTCTGGTCGCACTGTAGCCACAAACTCCGTAAAAGCACTCGTAATGAATGCGAATTACATATTTTCAGAAAAAAGCAGGATAAAACCGTTTTGTATTTACTAATACTATTTACATGAATGACGTAAATATAAATGATATTGTGGTGGAGTTAGCTAAACCCGTAACTGGTAGTGAGACAGATAGAGCTAAATCTTTCTTGAAATTTTTGATTGACTATTAAAGTTGTTTTATGTTAAGTAGGCATAAACTTGTTTTTCTTTTTTTTTTCATATGTTGCAATATATTTTATTTGTTATAATTATCTTTTATTTTTGAATAATGTAGTTGCAAATAAAAAGACAAAATGTTCATAAAATTGTTTTACTTATGTGTGTCCCTTTCATCCCCTACATTTGGGTTAAAAGGGACAATTCTCCCAATTTATAAAAATGCGTTTATATTTTAAATTACTGTACTTGAAGGTAAGAGGTTTTAGTACTATCAAAGCAAACGCTTTAGACGAGAATTAGGCGCAAATTTGAAAATGATATCTTTTAATGTCATTATTTTATGAGCTTATAAAGACAAAATATCCCTTTCATCCCTCATCACCCCTACTTTACAGTAGCGATGATTGCTGGAAATGCATTTTAATTATATTATGCACTTTTATGTTTCAGTATATTTATGCATAGTATATGGTGTGTATAAATGCTACAATTTATATACAAGGCTACACAAAAGAATTCGTAATGGTTACTGGGTCTGAGTGCTAATTGCTTAAAAGTTATGCATTTTTACGCTGAACTTCATTTAGTTTACTAAGAAATGTTTGTAGAATATAGATAAAATGATATACAAGGTCACGCAAAGAATTGGATACATGGCCGTCTATGAATGATAATTTCTGGAAAAGTGATTTCTGTAGTTTTCAGAGTGTTTTTAGTTTGAATTAAATTTTAGCTAAATAGTGGCGTGTAGTAAAAGTTATGTTAACTACAAGGTTGTACAAAAGTATACAAGTGTGTTTTCATCTATTAGTATAAATTGCTGAGAGAGAAATTTCAACCTGTTATGTGTTTTCTTGCTAAACTAAATTTCCTGATTATATAGTGTATATATCAACCTACAGATCAAATACAGGGCTGTTCAAAAGAATTGGAATTCATATTTTCTATGGACGGTAACTGCTGAAATCAGTTTTTCAACTGTTTTATACGTTTTCTAAAATGTTTACTTAGTTATCTTATATGCCTTATTTCCCTAAATAACGAAGTTTTGTTAAAGCATTCAGGAAGTGTTGGAAGTGTTTCATAATCTATGCTTAACGCATGATTTTTCTCTCTTGTTTTTTCTGGTTTCATAGTTCCACATTTGTGTGTAAAAGTTAAATGTGGATTCTGCATATAGCAATATTAATGAAATGTCTAGCTAGCTTATAGAGTGAAGGTCCTAAGAAGAGTCCTAGAGAGAAGGTCCTAAAACCAAACTATTAAATTTATTTTAATGTAACTTTTGATATGTGTTATATACATTGGATTTATATAGATTAAACAGGAAGAAAATCCATTCAATTTTGTTAGATTGTTTTTTTACAGTGATACATTTAAAAGAGCATGTTTTGATACCCCCACTTTACCACATGGTGGAAGTAGTTCTAAAATTAGTGTATATTTAAATAAAAATACGAAAACATTGTTTTTGAAATGAGAATACTCTAAAAAAAATGTATCTTAATTATATGTAAAGTTCTAGTGCACACACACAAAATATTTTTTTCATGTTATTTAATTAAAGAAATGTCTACAGCTATCAAAATTAGGTCAACTTAGTATATGACATATATTGCTAAAACTCTACACAATCTCCATCAGGAATAGTATAATAGTCCCCCAATGATGACTTTGTGAAATATTTTATGAGATAGAACTAATTAATTTCTACTTTTTGACCAATACTCAACTTCTACCTGTGTACTTTGCTTTATTTCTTTAAAGTCTCCTTTTATATTGTTTCATTTCTTTTACTTTTCATAATTACTTTGCTTTTTGGATGTTCTTCCTTTCCTTTTCTTGATAGATTTTTTTCTTATGGTCAGTTTCCTTTGCGTTTTTTTTTATGTTTGTTACTATTACTTATATCATTGGTTTTTTTTCTATCATTCTTCACTTTATAACCCACATTTAGAAAATAAAATTTAAAAAGAAATCGGTATTCAGTGTTAAAATTACTACATAGAGTTTTAAATAAATAAGTAAATTATTTTTTTTAGTAATTTATTATAAAATATAGAGCATTAGACATTTACTAAAGTTTACACAGAGATAAAAAAAATATCCCTATCATACAACACTTAGCTAAGCCTAACCTTACCCCACCTCAGAAAACAACTCATAATAAATAGAATTATAAAATCTATTCTTTCTTTTCTATGTGTCCTTCCTATCTGTTCCTTAGATGCTCCTCTGCAAGTCTGAAATAAATTGTAATTGTTTTTGCCCAGTTTATAATCATTTTAGAAACAAGTAATCAGCAGCTTAAATTAACAGTAAACATTAAACTTACTGCCAGTTTCTAAAACTAAAATAAAAATCACAAATTTACTGAATGGTGCATACAAAATGTTGTGAAGTCAAAAACTATGCAAACATTAAAATAATCAACGTTTCAGTCATCATCTATGACCATTGTCAAGAAAGAGTTTTTTTTTATATTTCTTTTTAAGAACAAAGTCAAACCATAGCGAACTTTTAACATTCAAGACAGTTTGACTTTGTTCTTTAAAAGCAATATAAACTTTCCTGACGATAGTCATTGATGATTATTGAAATGTTGATTATTTTAATTAAATTTTAATGTTTGTATAGTTTTGACTTTACAACATTTTGTTAGCACCATTCAGTAAAGTTGTGATTATTATTTTCATGTTAAAATTGAACTTTTCATGGTGTTCCAGCTCTTTTATTAAAATAAAAATATTTGCCATAATCTTAATATATGTCTCTAAAAAATAATTAACTAAATATCTTAATTTAACCCTTTATGTCCTGAATTATATATGAGAAATTTGCTCCTGTTCAATAATTCGTTAATGTTTGCAGACATCAAAAACAATTTATATAATTACAATTTGATTTTTAGATATTTTTTTTAACTAAAACTGATTTAATAAATCGGTAGTTAGAGTTTTTTTTTTTTTTTTGTAAAATATTCACAATAATAATTAGATTAATTAACAAAAAAAACTGTTATAGAAAACTCAAAATTCTTACAAGAACAATGTAAACAAATATCATCCTATCTGTAACTGAGAAGTGTTTTGTATTTGCAAATTTTTCTTAAAACTTTTTTTTAATAGGTGAAGAGCTAAATCCATGTAAATGGTCGAAAAAATAGCCACATTAAAATATATTGAGCTTTGAGTGTTTCGCTGTGCTTACTGAATGTCATCCAGAGAAGTATTTTTTTCATGAAAAGTTCCCTATACTTTTATTAGTAGACGAATTAAATAAATGTATGTTGCATTTTCTTTCGGATCATAAAAAGAGAAACTATGTGTTTTTTTAATATTCCCCCACTTTACTGCCCTAGAGTACCCTCAGAAAAATTTTCAACTTTGTTCATGTGGTAGATTTCGCTAGCCATCGCCGACAGATACACGGATCAATAGACAGAGCAATACTTTCTTCAGATGCTGGGAGTGATACTATTGCTAACAAAATACTCATCTTAAAAAATTGTTGCAACTAACAGGGAAATATCAGGAAATTTTGATGTAAAGTATCTTTGACCCCCTTTGATATATTTACAAAATTTGCTAACAGTGAGTCTAAAAATACTGTTTTGAAAAAGTCATGAAAACAGTAGCAGAAAAACACTTTTCTATCTGAAATTTAAAGACCCTAAAGGCATCAAAGGCTTCAGTGTGACAAAAGCAAGTCATGTGTGTGAATAATTTAGAAATTTCAACGTAATTCATTCAATTGTGTAAATTGATTTTTAAAGTATTATTGCTAAAATAAGCTTATTAATGATGTTTACAGGATTCCTAATTAAATATCTTTTAGTTCGATTTTTTTCTTATACCAACTTTAAATAAAAAAGGACTGTATGTCAATCAGAGTAGTGTTGTGAAAGGAATTCTCTATGAAAATTTAATTATTTTAAAGCTGACCTAGAAATATGAGGTGGTTGTAAATAAGATATTTAAAAGACCAGACTGTCTCGTGTAATGCCTTAAAATAACGATAATAAATTTGTTATTTCAGATTGACTTCTTAAATTTCATTTTCAATTTTACAATCTTGCTCTTTAACAGTCATTTTTATGTTTCTTGTGGATGACACATTATAATTGCAACACTATTATTCTAAATATTGCTGCTTTGATATATTTTTTAAGATACTGAAAGTTTTATTGTTTGATTTGTTTTGGATAAAATCTGCTTTTTATGAGATTTTTCCCTCACATCCGATATTCTATTGTACACTCTACAGATTATATTATAAGATGTTCAATTATAACTTGATTTAATGACACACTTCACACATTTCATCATCCGATTTGCATAGATGGATCTAAAAAATTATTTCAAAGCTGAATTCCAAAATTGTACGTTGTAGCCCAAAATCGCAGAAGAAAATGCATTTTGCTTTACCTATAATCAATTATACTAGCTTTAAACACGTTTAAAAATGCTAATCCATGATTCAAATGCTATTAAATTATTCCAATACAATGTAAATTATATTAAATAATGCTGAATTTTGTCCTAATAATCATATATGTTAGATCCAAAAAAGTTTCAGAAATGTGGAGGTATTCAGACTGAAAACAAAGAATTCTCCTTGCCACAAAAAAAATATTTTCTCCGTAAATTTGCTTTATTTTTTATTTATAACATTTTCTTTCTTATAAGTTATTTATTTTAAAGCTATAGCAAATTTATTTTGTTTATAGATTAATCTTTGTATTATTCGGAAAGGCTTCTGTCACATGTTTTAATTCTGCACCGATTGCAAGTCTACTGTAGACAAATTTTAATTGAATTCAGTTTCCTGCATTGATTATAATTTTTCATAAATTTACTTTCTTTTAAATTGCTTTTTTATTAACAATATAAAGTGCTAGATTAACTTAACTATGTTTATTCCAGATGAATAAAACAGGAAACGGAGATATAAATCCCATCACTCAAAAACATCTTTAAAGTGTCAAATATGCAGCAAAATATTTCTTTACAAGAGCTTTTTCGAAAATCAGCTTCTGACTCAAAGCAAGTAAAATCATTTTTTTGTGAGATATGTAACAAAAGATTTCCTAAAAAATTTCAGTTAGATGCCCATCTTCTTGTTCATACTGGTGAGAAACGTTTTTTGTGTGATGTATGCAACATGAAATTCTCTCGAAAAAGTAATTTAATTAAGCATCTGTTAATTCATACTGGCGAGAAAACTTTTGCATGTGAGATATGCCATAAAAATTTCTCTCAAAAGGGTGATTTAAACAGCCATCTATATATTCATACTGGTGATAAACCTTTTAAGTGTATAATATGCAACAAGAAATTCTCTCGGAAGAGTGATTTAAGCAAGCATCATTTAATTCACACTGGTGAGCAACCTTTTGTGTGTGAAATATGCAACAAGAAATTCTGTCGAAAAGATGCTTTAAGCAGGCATCTATTAATTCATACCGGTGAGAAACCTTTTGTGTGTGTGATATGCAACAAGAAATTCTCTCAAAAGGGTGATTTAAGCCGCCATCAATTAATTCATACTGGTGAGAAACCATTTGTGTGTGAAATATGTAACAAGAAATTTTCTAATAAGGGTAGTTTAAGCAGGCATCTCTTAATGCATACTGGTGAGAAGCCTTTTGTATGTGAAATATGCAACAAGAAATTTTCTGAGAAGGGTAATTACAAAAAGCATCTTATAATTCATAAGCATAAGAAATAATGTGTTTGTGAAGAATGCAATAAGAAAATTACTAATTTAAATAGACATCTGTTTTTGCATACTGAGGTGAAACCTTTTGTGTGAGATATGCAAAAAATTTTTTTGTGAAGAAATAATCTAATTAATCACTTTCGTTCCCAAATTTGTTATTTTTGTTGTTAACTAATTTTGTTACTTCTTTTTTATACGAGTCTTGACATATTCTAATATTAAGTAAATGGGATTTCTTGGCAACTATTAAGGCCACTTAAATGAAACAGCGACCAATGAAAATGTTTCTAATTTAAACTAGTAAATCGGAAATCAAGAGTCTCAATTTCTGCTGTGCCGAAGAGATTTTTATTTTGATCTCACTTTATATTATATCAAAAAAGTCATGTTCTTCAATTTGTTTTATCTTTTAACTTTGTATAAATTTATAAATCTGTAAAAATATTTTAATAATTGTGGATATTTAAATTGAAAATGTTAAACAATATTTTATGCGATTAAGTTCTATGACTGTAAAATTAACTTATTCCTTTGTTGTCTCATTACGTTTTCACTTTCAATTTGAAATTTTAATTATTATTGTTATGTTTTTTTGTTATTTCTGGTCTGGGTTCTGATATATCTCTGTGGTTTTATTAAATAAACATCACTTTGTACAAGGCTTTACCCTATGTTAATATCATCATTCACTTACAAGCCACAAAACATCTGCATCCATTTCAGACGTTGATGTAGTCTTGCGTAATGAATCTGACAGTTGAAAACACTGTATTCAAATATTTTAATGTAGCCCTGTATATAATCTGTTATTTTTCATACACGTGAAATTGCTTATTTAAAATTAATTAAAATTGAAAACTCTCCATAAAATTTAATATATGCATTTCTGTCACTCTCTATGTAAATTCATTTATATTATTACATAGAGAACTTTATAGTATAACATATAGAGTACTTTAGTTCAAGAGAAGAACGTACACGCGATTGAAAATACATTTCAGCAATTCTTATCTATAGACCAGTGGTTCTCAACCAGTGTGCCACGAAACGTTTAAGCCAAGTTTAAAAAATTCGAATCTGTAATTTTCGACATTTCATATTATGCGATTTACTTTGAAATAAGGTTTAGTGTCAAAAATTTGATTTATTTGAGAGATTTTTCTTCTGTTACTCTTTATAAAAATATACGAGAAACCCTAAAAATTGTCTTACGTCTCTTAAGATAAATTGTTTCAGAAAAGAAATCATGTCTCCTGAAAGAAAAAGATTACAATTTAAAATGCAGTAGAAATGATCGTTGAAAAATGTTTTAAGAGTATTCCTATCCAAACAAAACACAGGAAGTCTTCTAATTAAAAGTCAAACTCAGATATATATTTAACTGCTAATGTGACAAATTACTAACAATTTCAGATACTTTTCCACATGACCAGTTCCTTTCCCTATACAATTTCCTATTGGCTGTTGCCTGTTATTTCCTGCACTGCTATTGATCAATAAACTTACGCTTCTCCTCCATATATATGGCTAAATACCAGGATTCTTTGCTCTGGCAACTGTATGCTGAATGATACCAAAACTAGTGTTAAAATTGGTGTTTAAAACGGTGTTTCATCTGCTTATAAATATTAATGCATATTAAAGAGAAGTATGCATAAAAAGGCTATAAGTTTATTTAAAATAATTTTCTTTTCTTTTATTTGGCTCGAATGGCTTATTTTGGTTGCGATAGTAAATAAATTAAAAATTATATGTAATTATTTCTTAGACAATGATAGACAAACCTTCTTTTTTTTAAGTCATCATAATTTTAGAATGCCGCACAAGTTTAATTCTAGTTTTAAGTACGCCGGAAAATGAGAAACGTTGAGAAACACTGCTATAGACAGGCATTTTTTTTTTTTTTTTTTTTTTTTGCTACCCCGTGTAATAAAAACTTATCTTTTGGTATGTTTAAATTTATTTTAGCTGAAAAGCTCTAATACAACTGAATATGCTTTTCTTTAAATTCCCATAACTAGAAAGTTTTCTAATTTACTTCAGTTTAAAAATATATAAAACAATTATAACGCATTTTGAGCAATTCTTAACTATAGATGTTAATATATTCAATTTCTTTTGAGCAGCCTTGTATACAATCTATATTTTAGACATCACATAATATTACTAAAATTTTCTATCTTAAAAACTTATAGCATAATTAAAAACATATTAACTGTAATTGTTTATAATAGATGATAATGTATATGAACTATTTTGTGCACCAGTGTAAAAAAAATAAAAATTTCATGTGTAGTTTTCTATAAGAAAGATATTATGATGCACCACATAAAGTATACTCATTTCATTATGTTATAGATGATAACACAGTATAGTTAATGCTTACTTCAAATAATTACTCCTGCGGACAGTAATGTTGTCGGATCTTTTGTGTGTCCCTGTACATAAATTATAAATGGCATATACACCGTTTTCTGTGTAGAGCAAGTAACAACAGTAGATGTCAATTTTTAATTTTTGAAGTAGTGTAACATTATTAAAATGTACTTCAAACAGTTAAGCTTCACAGACCTAAATGTATCAGAATTCTTTTGAGTGTTCCTGTGAATAAAGAACTCGTTCAAATTAAACCAAAAACTCTACAGTTAATTCACTATTTTTTACAAATATTTATGCAAATGGCAACCGAATCAGATACTTTCTTTTACCTATAATCACTAGACATTGAGATGCTCATAAAACATATTGAACACCTTTGCTGTTGTTTTATATATTTTTATGGCGAGACAAAAATTGCCCTGTTATTTTCTTCTATAAACAAGAAGAAAGTATTGAATTCATGAAAATTTTTGATTTCTTGTTTTTGATGGATTTATACGTTTTAGAAAGGCCTGAACACAATTTAAATGTTTTAAAAAATACCTGTCAGTAAATGACACAAATTTTTTGGGCACTCTTATCTCAAGACCTAATCCACGGATTTTCTCCAAACTTCAGATTCAGTTATACTACCTTGGTATAAATGGTTGCTGATTAAGATTTGGTTTAAATCGACCAAAAATTGGTGCTAGCATTCTGTATTTTTCATAATTTCTGCAATTGCTAAAAGCTACTACATGGAATTTCACCAAACTTCATATTCTATTTAGACACTCGTCCCACCAGTGGCCGAGAGGTTTTGCTGTCGAAGCTGGTAGACGGGAAGTGCTGGGTTCGAACCCAATCGCGCCCGTAGGCCTAATCGTTCGGAGTTTTTCGTGGTTTTCATCGAACCTCGGATTTCCATTCGTAAATACGAGTTAAGTTCCCTTAGAAATACCCCCACGGAGCGGCACTCCCCCTCGGGCCTATATCCCTCGTGCAGATAATCGGCTGTCATAAATAACACTTAACACTCTTTAGACATTAGGTTTTAGTGTTAATTGCCCAACAGGTGGTTTTCCTAAGCACATTTTTCACACTTTCTGCAATCGCTCTATTTCAAGAACTAATGCACGGAATTTCGTTAAACATCATATTCTGTTAAACCTAGATATATATAGATACTTATTAGATTTAGGTGTATACCGTCCAACTGTTGTTGCTGATATGCTCTGTTTTCACATTTTGTGTGATAGCTATATCTCAAGAACAAATAAATTGTCATTTATTTTTGATTGCAGATTATCAGATTTATATAGAATTAAGTTTTGTGATGGTCACAGCATACTAATTTATAATCAACTTAGATTGTGTAAAAACTTTCTAATTATCATTTGCTCAGTCAATAGTTCTTTTCATATCTGCATCTTGTTTACATTACAGTGGTGTATGCGTTTTTAAATCAAACATTATTTAAAATCATTTATCAAATTAAAATTATTTATCAAAATGTTTATCATTTAAAATTATTTAAATACTTTGTCTTCTATATTTTTACATTTTAGAAAAACTTAAACAAAATGTTACACATAAAAATCTGATTTTGTAAAGGAAACCTATTGCTTTTTTAATCTTTAAAATTTGGTGATTATACATTTTATACATATTAAATAGCTAGTACTAATTCTTTTAAATTTATTATTTTACTTTCTTATATGCTACTTGTGATATTTTTTATTATTCTAATGATCTCTTTTTACATTATTACATAAGTAGAGTGTTTTGCGATGAAAAAATGGTTGACAGATGAATTATAGAGTCTTACAATGCAATTCGGTTACATAATGATCTACGGGTAAAAAACTGCAGCCTATTTTCATGATGTTACACTATTTCAAGCATAACGAAATTGATATGCATTACTGTGGTTGGTTCACCTTGATATGTTGGCTGTGCAATAGACATGAGTAGCATTTATTATTAATTTAATTGGACACATAAAGAGTGATAATTGCTGGAAGTATGTTTTGAATTATGAGTTATGGTATGTGCATATAAGTTAAACTAAAATTTTACATGCTACAAGGTGTGTATAAATTCTCTATATTCTGATTGAAATGAGCTGCAATTTTGGAGTTTCATATTTTGAAGCTTCTGGAGATCAGTTTCTGATAAAATGTTTTCAGATCACAATTCCATTTTTTTAATTGAGGACATGAATTTCCAATTTGAAATGCATCCTGTATGTTTTTATTTATCTGTGGTGATTTATAGAAAACTTTATTATTCACTTGTGTTTTGTCGTCATTTTTTCGGTGCTGTTTCATCTAGTTTAAGATGTTGGATTAGTTTCAACCATTTTCCCTGAGCAGCATAACAACAAATACTATATAACTTCTGTTGGTTATTTATGATAACAAAAGCTACAGAACATGCAAAATCCTTTAAACATTGAAATTTCCTAATATTGAAAGTGAGAAATGCACCCATTACGTTTAGAAATAATATTTTATTAAATAAGCGAAAATAGATTATTCCATGAATTGCCCCTAGACACATACTTCCAATTGCAAAGTTTTGTGTAACACAAAGGAACAAAATGAGTTGAAACCCCCTGGGGAGTCTATTTCAGAAAATACACAAACTGAGTTTTTATATTGTTTTTCGATGGGAAAAAAATTCCCTTTAAGAAAATTTTCCTTATCTCATGCTAAATGAGACACAAAAAAATATGTCTTGATATGTACAAAACTTACATAGATCTGTCCGTTTCAATAATGTATAATTTTGTGTAGGATCCATATTTGGCATTCCAAATGCAACACTATCAGATCCCTCACAGGTATGCTTATAGGGTGTGAGTTACGAATTTTGTCATTAAATAGGGTATGCATTTTTAACTGGCACTCAATTTTTGCACAGTACTTGATGTTATAAACAGCAGTATCAATATAGATGTGAATTTATTGTTCAAAATACTCTTTATAGGTTCAAAAGTTTTTCATTCGATCTAATATGTTTAAATGTTATAAATGTCAAGTTATTTTCTTTTTCCTGTGAAATCCTCTATTTTGTAAGTCATAGGGAAGTATGTGTTCTGTCTTCACGAATAAATGTTTTATATCATGGAAAAACTTTGTTCTCGTTACTTATTTAAATACACTTGTTGTAAAATATGAACTTTCAATTTTGGTAACAGTTTTCTAACACGGTGACTGACACTGAAGCTGAAAAGTTTACTATGTTTTAAGTATTTTTTAAGAAAGTATAATCCTGTAATAAATAAAAGATAAGTAAAATTTAAGTAAATTTCCAATAATTGCTTAAAACAATATGTATTTTATTTTTTTAGTTTTATATCCTATTTTAGACTGTCGGTCATCGGTGAATGACGCGTTCTAAACGGAAAGTTCAGTGTCAGTCGACGGTGACTGACGTGGCGCTTAACGTGTGAACTCTTTCACTTTTGGAACCGGTTCTGAAAATGAGACTATCTTCATGTAAAAAAAAAACTAACCAAAATCCAAAAAAGACTAACCCACAACAATAGACCTTCATGTCATGTATCCTATGCAAACAATTAAAATACAAAGGAGAAATTTTGAAAATATTAGGTAGGTAATATATACATAGGTTTAACATTAGCATTCTTGTTTCTTCGCGTGACCAGTGTACGCTCTTAAGAAAATTATCACACAAACTTCCGATAAAGAAATAGTCATTAAAGGCTATGTCTTTAAGCGATGCAAGATTTTATTAAATGCAAGAAGAATTGGGAATCGGGAGAAATTTTTGACATTCACTAAAACTACCTTGAGCTTAGTTGGTCCCTAAAGAGTAAAAAATATAATTTATTTTAGTTAGAAGCAACAGAGGTGTCCTAGGGTAGAAAAGGGGAGCCTACATTTCAGTTGGCAGGTAGTAACCAGTGTTTCCGATTAGTAATCTTCTCCTTCTTATTAAATTACAGAAATTCTGTTAATAAATAAATATTAGGAGAAAGAAAGGATTTACAGATTGCTATTCTGAAGTGGTGGTGATAACTGACATGTAAGAGGGAGAGGTGGAGACTCTTACCTATTGATGGTCGGTATGCATACCATAGCACATACAACTCTTCGGCTCGCACTGTTATACAGTCACATTGTTCATCATAAATTCCATAACGAGCTTTCATTTTAAAAATAATTGTGTTAGGAGAGATTCGTGAATTATTTACTAGCACGGTATTTTATCACAGTATTTTTTAGATTTATAAATTTTACTATGCAAACACATATCTAGTAATTTAGATACACATTATATAAATAATAAGTCTATGTAAACCGATTCTTAAAAAATAGAGAAAGATTTAGAGTAGATAGTAAAGCTACTCAGACTGCTTCTATGTAAAAAGAATACAGTACTGCCTTGGATCACATTTTTCTGGATGCCTCAGATTTTATAGACATCTCTTTAAAAATTTATCAAGCAAACTTCCAATACGATTGCATTTCTTGTGTAATTAAAGGATGCAAAAATTTATTAAACACAGGGAGAGAGATTTTTTTTTTTTTTTTTTTTTTTTTTTTTTTTTTTTTTTTTTTTTACTTTTGCTAAGGCAAGCTTAAGCTAAATCGGGCCCTGAAGAAAAAATGAAGCATACATTTTGAATTAGAGCAAAATACAGCAACAAAAATGTCATAGGGCAGAGGTAATGAGCCTACATGTCAGTGGGATGACTGACAGCACTATTTTCGAATATTAATTTTTAATGACAAAAATTCTGTTGTTGAATAAGATGAAGATTGTTATCCAGATGTATTGGTGTCAATTGGCATATAAATTTAGCGTGATCGTATACCACTGCTACCATGGGTGGATCCAATCCAACTTAATCGATATCCTGGACTGTCACATACGGATGGTCGGCTTGCATAACATAACCTGTGCAACTTTTCGTCTCATATAGTTATATTGTTCATCATAAATACCACCATGAATTTTCCTTATAAAAAATATTATAAGAGGTTCGTGAATTATTTAAAATGATTCCTAGAAAGGATTTTTAGAAATTTAGAGGAAGATAAAATATATGCAATAAATTAGGATAGTAAAGTCACTTAAAATATATACTTAGGAAAAACTACAGTATTTTTCAGAATTTGATCACATGTATCCTGCATATTGTCTCCTGTATCAAAGGCATCTCTTAAAGCTGTTCCTAAATTCAAAGGAGCTCTTTCTGATTCATTTCAGAATTAATTTTTGTTCGGAAACTCATGAAATTCCCCGGTGTTCTTACTCAGAAAATATGTAATGGAAATGCGTGTTCCAGTTTTTGGAAAGGGCAAGATCTTACAAAAAATACTGTCAAAGTGGGCATTTTGAATTGAATTTTTGGACGCAAAACGTGGGAAAAGAGAAAAAACAGTCATGTGACTAAAATCGCATAAGTAATATACTTATCAAAAATATTTATGCTCATAAGTAATTCATTTATCAAAAAATGGAATGCCTGCAGAATATTACACTTGTATATATTTGTAGCTGGAATCTTGATGAAACTCTAAAATATCTCGCGCAGCACGTGAGATAGGTGTTTTTGCGCAAGTGTTGTTTGCTATAAGGAAATGACCAGGCTGATAGGACGGACCTAAACATCTGTGGCAGAATGTTCAATGTTTCTACCAGATGAGCAAAAGAAGACCTTGGATTGAGTGATTCAAACAAATGGATACTATGGTCATCCGAGAATTGACTGGTAGCAATGACAGCTGACGATAACCAAGATATTAGAAGGAAAGTCTAGTAAAGAATAAGAAAATGCCGCAGTTCTAGAAAGGAAAAAGCAACAAAGGGCGAGAATTTCAGGCTCCATACCTGAACTTTAAGGCGACGGGGACTGCGACATTATTGACTGGGTCTCCACTGCAATTAGCGAGCTTCCTATAACCAAAACTCTTTCATCAGAAAGAAATATTTAAGACAACACAATTTCAATATCCATGTTAGATGAATTCTTAATCTGTTTTCTAAGTCACTCCCTAACTGTGGAAAGAGCCATTAAGAATGAGACAGAAGACGCATCAAAGGTATGTGGGAATGAAGGAAGAGATGCCTTTACGAGACCAAACCTTCAAGTACGAGAAAACATGCCAACATTCATGTAAAAATCCTGGAAATAACATTCCGTGGGCAGCAGGGTGGATGGAACTTCTCGTGATGAGTTATGAGTGGTTTTGCATGGGTCCCGAAACCAAAATAAGCTAATTATAGTTGTCTAAATTGAGATGTCCGGTATTCGGGAGTATCCGTTGTGGAGGTTAATGGACATTCTCGAATAGCGAACACCTCTATTTATCGAATACTTTTTTAATCAGCAGACATACATATTTGTATATTTTTACCTCAAAAAAGTAGACATCTCCAATTATCGGACAAATTCCGCGGTCCCGAAGTGTTCGCTATTAAGGGCTTTTAAGGTACATAGATAAATATATATATATATTTTATAATCTTGTCCTACTCTAAAAGTTCAAAATATTTATTATACTCGGTTGAATGTGGAAAAAGATTTAAAATATCAGATGTGCGAAAATTGCAAAAATCCCCCCCCCCCCAAAAAAAAAATGAAAATATAAAAAAATATATTGCCACATAGGCAATTTTACATATACATCACTTGATAATCACAACAGCCATTTAACTATGAATAATGAAAATAAATAAATAAATATTCTACTTTAATAACATTGGGGAAAAAATGACTTTCGTATTTTGTTAAATATATTTGCGTTTTTAAACTTGTCCTACTCTAAAAGTTCAAAACTTTCATTATAATCAGTGCAAGATTTAAGATATCAGCTTTACAAAAATTCATGCAAAACACCCCCCCTTCCCCCCCCCCAAAAAAAATGAAAATACTTATTTAAAAATTATGTTTTTAAAAAATTTATATTTCCACATGGGCAAGTTTTTATGTAGATCAGAGGGTACTCACAAAAGCTATTCAACTATCAATAAAAACAAATAAGTACATATTCTATATTAAAAACATGAGGAAAAAATAACTTATGATTTCCAAACTTCTTTCGTCTTAAATATATACAGTAACATCTGTCATTTTTGTATTTTTCGTATAAGTGCATATAAATAAAGTTACCACAATTTTAAATACGAAATCTAGTTAGAGGTTTTTACTTTTTCCCATTATAAATTTCAAATTACTTTTTTATTAAAAATAATAAAAAAAATCAGTATTAGAGTTGATTGCAAATCAAATACATATGTATATTTTTACAGGCAGCTTCATATAATAGACCAGTCTCATTTACTTTATTTATCTTTTTTTAATCTGCGGTTTTATGCCAGGAAGTAAGAAAGCATTAGGTCATCTTTCAAAGTTTTTTTTTCTTTACTTCCTTGTGGCCGTCATTTACTGCGAGATAAAAATTATCCATTGAAACTAAGAACTGACATTGAATATATAATTCGTAATAAAAAAGAACGTCATAAGTTTAAAAATATATACTTCTAGAATTAGTGGGGTTTTTTGCGAACAGATTCAAAACTAATTAAATTTCATGCAGGATTTTGTTTAGTACAATAAATAAAATCATAAAATACACTAATTTTACTACTATAAGGAAACTTACTTGAGTTGCTGCAAGAGGTAAGAAATATTCCTCGATTTGAAATTTTAAAAACTACCACAACCACAGTGAGGGAGAAAGACTTTCATCAGTTTAAAAGGTAATCCCATAATACATCCGACTAGCCATATTTAAAGAATGAGATGTTTCATCCTAAAAACAGGACCTGCCAGACAAAAGTTTCTTTTTTTTGCCAGCTTCGACAGGACGAAGATGAATAACACAATATTATTGATATAAATTGATACGAGTTAACACTAAGCCCATTGCACACGCTTTGTAGAATTTCCGGGTGTAATCTTCAACCGTCGTCTACTTCTGTTCTGTGTCTATCCCGCCCTTGTATCGACGACAGCTTCTAAGAGACATTTGATGTCGAGCACACACGTCAGATGTATGTATTCAATAAATAAATAATCCAAGTTAATACGAATTAAAATCACAGTACTTCACATTTCGCAAAAAACGAATTAAAATACACGTGTACATAAAAACAAACTTTGTTTGAATTACAACGTATACCACTTCGAACGAAGACATCTAAAACGCATGCGCAACTGGGAGTGCTAGTGCCCCCTGGTGGTTATTGCGTCGGAAGAATCAAAACGTCTTAAATTAAGACACGTTTAAAGCAATGAAGTGTCTTAAAATAAGACGTTTGCGGATATTTTAGACATTATTCTCAGTTTGTTTACACCATGGTCATAGTAAGACGCTTATGTATCTTAAATTAAGACATCTATAGTGTCTTAATTTTCAGATTAAGACACTTAAGTGTCTAAAATTCTTTTTCAGTCACATATGTGTCTAAATTTAAGACGCCTCTATTTGCAGTGCGAAACCAAAATAAGCTAAAAGCTGTACAGTTTTAAGATACACAGCAGTAAAATAATACGTAATCAGAACTTATTTAAGCGTTTGGTACACTGTGCATGACGCTTCAAGTAGATACAACTAAAATAAATTAAATATTTTTAAAAACATTTCTAAAAAAGTCCAAAAATAAGCATTTTAGCAAAACTTCAAGACATTTACGGAAAACCAAGTCAAAACAAAATCTCAATAATTTTGCCTGAAATTGGTGTCACCCGTTGCATCTATTCCGCACTACTACTCATCTAAAATGGAAAAAAAAATTCGGCTGAGTCTAGTAAAGACGTCTGGATTACTACAGGGGGTATATTTTCGCCAGTTTTTTAATACAGAAATTTGTATGTTATTTAATATATAATCACAAATCGTACAGAATTTCTGTGTTAAATTATTCAAAAATTTCTTCTGCAATCATGATGGAAGTTTGCCGTGTCAGTAACCAGGAACTGAAAAGAACAAATGCTCAATAACCTAAATACCTCCCTTGAAATTTTCACTCCTATTCTGTCTTCCATTAAAGGGATGTAAAAAGAGAGTTAAAGTATTATTTTTTTTTTTTCAGTTGGGCTGTTTTCACTTATACATCAAAAACTATTCTCGCTGAAAGATTTTCTTGTCAATGAGGTTTGTTATAGAAAACAATTTTCTGACACACGACAGGATTTTTCAAATTTGTGGGTGTAAATCCCACCATCTTGCCATGAATTTCAGGTCATATATTTAATGTATATTTTCTTTAAATTAAGCTATATATTCATCTTTATGTATCTCGCAGTAATATTTTGATGCTTTTGTGTGTTGTTTCAATCCCTTTTTCAAAAAACAACAAACAAACAAAATTTCAACAAGATGCAATAAGAACAATATGTTTATACAGTCTAAACTTCATTTATTGAAATCAAAGCTTTACATATAAATTTACCTATTTATAGTAATATTTAATAATGAATTACAAATTATATCATAACACTAAGAACTGATTTTAAAATTTAATGAACGCTTCAACAAAAATTCTGTAATTATAGACCAAGTTTAACGACAAATTATAGAAAAATAAAACTGTAAAATCAAAATTTATTAAAAGAATGTAAGTCAGAGGTTTTCTTTAAAATCAGAATTACTCAAAATTTGAACACATAAGATAATACGAAAGCACAACAATTTTGGTTGGTAGGTACCGGCGTATTTTAAATAACTTCTTAATTTTACTGCCATCTTAGTCTGCTTTAAATCATAAATAAATAAAAATTCGATTCTGTTATCTTGCACATTTCAATTTCTAAATATTGTAAGATATGAAGCAAAAATATATTAAACAAAATCACCAGTATAATGTTTAGATTGTTAACACCAAAATATGTTTACTAAACATTCTCATTTTTATGTTGTTATGAAGAATATTTAAAATTTTTCTTTGTTTTTATTTTGGATATATTATACAAAATATAAAAGCACTAACTTTAAATAATAAGTACTTGTAACGTAGTACTTGAATACACAGTGATAAAAAAAATACAGCACTATAAAAACTTTTCTAACATGCAAAAACATGCATTACTAGCATTATATGCATATACATGTTTCAGACCGTGATAAATAAAAAATATAGTCTTCTGAAGGTCTTGGTTAAATATCAAAGTGCAAAATATCTATCATGAATATTAAAACTTTTAATGTAATACATTTCAATTAAATGTTTACTTATGGGGGGGGGGGGGATGTGGATAATAAACGGATATTTTTACGTCACAAATTTTTATTTATTTTTATCATTATTTATTTCGGCAATTTGTATGTTCTCTATTTCTTCTGAAATATTTAACACATCTGAGCCAATCTCATGGCCCATGCAAGAAATTGCGTCTTGAACCAATTCTGTAAACATCAATTTTCTTCCTTCGTCCCAAAATTGTTATTTTATTTTATTTTTTTTTTTACTTTTTTGAAGAAACTTGTGATTTTTCAGATGTGATATGACAGCTTTTTTATAATCAGAAGAGCTATCTCGTGTTTTTGTTGAGCGCTAACAGCTTACATTGATTGCTCCATCACTGTAATCACTACAGAATTTGTTGTGGCTTCACGGAACACGTTTGTGATTTCACCATTCAGCAGAATTAAAGTACTAAAAATTTACTTCTATGTCCAACTTTTGTAAAATTTTCGGCAAAAAGCAGCTAACATGATATTGAAATTACATACAGTAACAGTTATTTAATATTCCATATTTTTATGTATTACTGTTTAACATAATTTCAATTGTTCTCTAAATTTGAAGTATGCATATGGAGTCAAACGTGACATCTGACCTCTCTATTACATGAACGCAATACCGAAAAAGAAAACACTTTGGAGGTATTAGTACAATAAATTATATATTGTAGAGAAATAAAGATAGAGATGTTAATCCCACAGCCAAAAAATTGTAATTCTTTTCATTTTGTAAATGTAAATATTTGACAATAAAAGGTGATTTCTCTCTCACAGAATGCGGAATAAGATAATACCAAGAACAATTACCTGGCTTTTCGCGTTAATAGGCTACTTCACTCATGCGAAAACACCCGGTAACTAATGTTAATATTATGGAAGAATTTTTTTAAATATCTCGTTTGCATTTCCTATTTTTAATTTTTTTTTTATATTGGCTAGCTGAGATCGATCTTTACAATGGCCATTTTTAACTTTTCGATTTTGTTTACGGTTTTTTTTTTATTAGGGTACTTTTACTTACAGAACTGGTTTTGAAAGTAAAAATGTTCTCAGTAAAAAAAAAATGTGCAAAGAAAATAAAAAAAGAGGAAAACGGCCTTTGTAGAGATCGACCTCACGTATTCAATGTAAAAAAAATAATTTAAAAATATTGGAATGCTAACGAGATATCTTTAAAAAATTTCTCCATGGGATTAACATTAGCGAGTGGATGTTTTCACGTGAGTGAAGTAGCCCCTTAAAGCTAAAAACCTCTAAAACGGCCTCTAAAATCCAGAAGTTTGTTGTTCAAAAGCAAATAGAAAGACTTGAAATGCACAATTCATTGCATTTCGAATTATTTGCCATGTTTACAATTGCGAATATTTCTAGACAAAAAATGGATTATCCTACAGTGAGAGAATTCATTTTTGAAAACGGTGAAGGGGCAGGAACTTTTATTTTGCGTCAATTCTTTATAAAGCTTTAAAAGGTACAATGCTGTCCCATCAGGCGAAGAGACTCGCAAGCTAACGCTAAACCCATGGCGAGGTTATTTTCTGACATCTCGTTTGCATTTCGACATTTTTAAATATTTTTTCTTTTACATTGGATTGTTGATGTCGACCACTACATCGTTCCTTTTTTACTCTTTCGATTTTGGTTACAAATATTTTTATGAAGACATTTCATTTTCGGAGCTAGTTTCGAAAGTGAAACTAACTTTAGAAAAAATATCTGTAACCAAAATCGAGAAAGTAAAAAAGGCGATGTAGCGATCGACCTCAGCAATCCAATTTAAAAATATATATATTTAAAAATGTCGAAATGCAAACGAGATAATATCAAATAACCTCCCCATAGATTTAGCATTAGCTCGCGAGTATCTTCGTCTGACGAACGGGAAAATTAAGCCACACACTCATTCGATGAGATCGATCTTTACAATGGCCGTTTTTTACTTTTCGATTTTGTTGACAATTTTTTTTTTATTAGGGTACTTTTACTTTCAGAACTGTTTTCGAAAGTAAAAGTATTCTTAGTAAAAAAAAGTGCAAAGAAAATCAAAAAAGAGAAAAACGGCCTTTGTAGCGATCGACCTCACGTATTCAATATAAAAAAATAATTTAAAAATATTGAAATGCTAACGAGATATCTTTAAAAATGTCCTCCATGGGATTAACATTAGAGAGTGGGTGTTTTCACGTGAGTGAAGTAGCCCCTTAACCATTTCGGGACGGTTGATGCATATAGGCTTCGGCAAAAGGTTTATATGGAATTTGTTTTGGGCACCAGTAATAAATAAATGTAATATTTGTTTTCTTTAATTATTGTTTGGTATTTTACAAGTAAAGAGAACTGTTTAAAAAAAAAGCGGTGCTAACCAAATAAAATTTGTGTAAGGGATGCCGTCTCAAAAGGGTTAAAGCTGAAAACCTCTAAAACTGCTTCTAGAACCCAAAAGTTTGTTGTTCAAAAAAGCAAACAGAATGAGTTGAAATGCACAATTAATTGCATTTTGAATTATTTGGCATGTTTACAATTGCGAAATATTCCTGGGAAAAAATGGATTATCCCACAGTGAGAGAATTCATTTTTGAAAACGATGAAGGGGCAGGAACT
Source organism: Maratus speciosus (assembly GCA_963932465.1). Lineage (NCBI taxonomy): Eukaryota > Metazoa > Arthropoda > Arachnida > Araneae > Salticidae > Maratus > Maratus speciosus. The sequence continues at coordinate 680,396,641 of OZ010786.1, forward strand.
TTTATTTTGCGCCAATTCTTTACGAAGCTTTAAATGGTAGAATGAGAGAAATAAAAGAAGTTTTAAAGGCTCCTGTCCCATCAGGTGAAGAGACTCGAAATCTAATGCTAAACCTATGGGGAGGTTATTTGCTAACATCTCGTTTGCATTTCGACATTTTTAAATATTTTTTTCTTTTACATCGGATTGTTGAAGTCGATCACTACATCGCTCTTTTTTTACTTTTTCGATTTTGGTTACAAATAATTTTTATGATGAAATTTTCATTTTCGGAGCTGGTTTCAAAAGTGAAACTAACTTTAGAAAAAACATCTGTAACCAAAATCGAGAAAGTAAAAAAAGGCGATGTAGAGATCGACCTCAGCAATCCAATCAAAAAAATATATATACTTAAAAATGTCGAAATGCAAACCAGATAATATCAAATAACCTCCCCATAGATTTAGCATTAGCTGGCGAGTATCTTCGTCTGACGAACGGGAAAATTAAGCCACACACTCATTCTGCATTAGTTTTCATGAAGACAACGATGGTAAAATCTATCATGTTTTACATATTCTTTCAATTCTAAAATTTAGAAAAGTTGCTTTCAAATATGGAGAAAGATTTCAATAAAATATTAAGTCATTATAAAATAAAAAAAGGGGGGGGGCAGTTATTTCCAGGTAAATAATAAAACACGAAAGAAAAATCATGCATCAAGCTTTTTAAACTCGTTGAAACGCCAACAGGATATTTTCAAGGAATTGATGATCTTACACAAATATCTCATTTCATGCAATTAAATGAGATATTTGTTTATGGTTTATTCAGAGTACTCAGTACATAACTCAGTGAAAATCTATTTTCAGCAATTTCTACTCATATCCAGATACGTCTGAGAATTCTTTCGTGGAGCCCTGTATAAGATGTATAGAATTTATACACGCCACATTCTAAGAAATACTTTCTTGAAATCACGAAAATTGTACTGGCAGCAGTGTTGCTGCGATATTTCCGTTATTTGAAGATCGTTTTCTCTGATACTAGAGAGAAATTATCCTCCAATTGATGAAACTTTTGTACCTTTTTTCCGTTGTAGGAAAGAAATTTTCAATATTTGAAGAAATGTCGGTTTAAAAAAAATCTCTCGGCTGAACTTAAGTTAAATCAGGGACTTTACTGCTTAGATTCGAGAATCTTAACAGTTGAGCCAATGACCGGTTTCTCAGGTGGAGTTTAAAATGAAGATAGAAGATTTATTCAAATGGGGGCATGAGTAAGGTTTGATAATTTTTTCGTTTTAGCTGGCAATTTAAAAGTTAATTTCAGCAAGATTTCATCGTTGTGAGATAATAGTTGGGGTTTTAATACTTATAGGATAATTGAAGATAAAAGTATGAATGAGATACATTTTTAATTTGATTGTTAAATATAGAATATAAATATTGAATTTTTAATTAAATTCGAAAAGGAATGTTTGCTTTTTTGAAAAAAAAATTTTTTTCCACTAAATTTAACTGTTATATATTTTAAATGTGTTCATTTAAAATATATTTTAAGTACGAATATTTTCTTAGAACTTTGGAATTGGGAATGATTTGAAAAGGATGATAAAATTAATTGTTCAGTTTTTAAAATGGAAAGCCTTATTTTTGTTTTTAAATAAATTAGAAAGTTTTATTTATCGGATTTTCGAATTTTCATTTTTGAAATGAATTATAAACTTTTTAATAGAGTCAATATGCATGCGTGCAAGGAATAAATGGAATTTTTCCCTATTTTTCTAACTTTCGAGAAGCTATAGCACAAAAAGCAAGTTTTTTAGGTGTATGGAAATTACTTGTTGAAAAATGAGGAATAATTTAATGTATAAAGACAAGTTTTTCTGTCAGTGCAAGTAGTACACTAAAAGTGAGTTAATATTAAAATGGTATACAATAGTGGAACACTCACTTCCAGCAATTATCGATCAGTGAGTTTTTTGGCCAAATTCTTTTGTATGTCTCTGTAAATGAACGATAAATGCTAAGTGGTCCATAATGTATACAGTACACGATGTAGCGCACCTTGTGATCCATTAAAATGCACCGCACACTATTTGTTCCCATAGATTAAAATGATATGGAGTTTTTTGTGTGTGTTCCTGTATACATGCTAGTAATGCAACTTATTATCTGCAAGAGAAAGAGTATTGCAGTCCACGTCAGTGAAGTAGACCCATCTCATTATGTTTGAAACATCATAAAATAATAAGCACTGCTAATGATTTTTCTCCACAGACCATAATGGGACAAATAACTGTTGTGTATCCCAGTAACCAAACTATAAATGATACAAACTTCATTTTCAGTAGGTTGCATTCTATGGTGAACCTCAAATCCACATAAAAAATTACATGGAAATCTGGGTCCTTTTAATACCTTGGGGATGAGCAAACGGTATACTTGCCACTTAAGGTGGTCAGAATCCTTCATTATTCTCACCAGTTATTTTTTATTGTAAAGTTTACCTTATTTAATCAGAACATTTTAGCAATTCAATTACAGAAAATTTTCTGTTTAAAAAAACCGGTGGTAAAAGATTAAAAATTAAGCAAAGAGCTCTCGTCACGAAGGGGTTAAAGAAGTTGAAACATGGAGATACAAAATGAAGTCATAAACACTTTTCATATATGTCAAAAAGTGTTAAAAAAAGAGAGTAATAATGCTAAAGTTAACTTTTAGAATTAAAAACCAATTGAAAGAGTCAGGAAGAAAAAAAAAATGGATTAAAAATATATAGAATTGTTAGGAATATGCGAAGAGTTATAGAAATTGCAGGATTTCGCACACAACATTTAACTATTGAGAAATATTACATGCTTGAAAATAAGTTTCTGCCAGCACTTTTCAATATGAAGAATTAAAGCAGTTCATTCTTTTCTTTTTCTTGATTTTTTTCTTTCTTTTTTTTTGGTAGTTAATTAGTCTCAATTCACTAGGAAAAAAATAATTTTACTCTTTTTTTAAATAATGAGAGATGGTTATATCCATGTTCAGCAAGTTAACTTCATACATAATAGAACACTTTCATTTCAAAAGAAATTGCACATTGTCAATACAAATTCTCAATTTTGACATATTCAATTTCGATTGGTTGGTAAATTTTACCAAATGGGAAGTTATTCTTTTAATCATAAATCGAAAATTATTTGGTAGAATGAAGTGACATTTTAGATTTTGTATATTTGAAGCTTTTAGAGATCGGCTTCTATTTCAGTTTTTATAAGTTATAATACATGATTTTTTAATGTAATTGAAAATTATGTAAATAACATTTACATTCAAAAGAAATATGCATTGCAACCTACAAAAATTCTAGAAATTTATTTCTGTTAAAAAAAAAATGCATAGTTTACAATTCATAAACAAATTTTTAAATATGAATACTTTAATATTTTAATTTACAAAAAAAAAGGAATTGTAATCTAAAAGCTTTTAACAGAAATGGATCTCTAGAAGCCTTAAATATGAAACTCCAAAACTGCAGCTCATTCCAATCAGAATCTACAGAATTTATATGCACCCTGTAGTAGGTAAAAATTTAGTTTAACTTAAAATAAGACATAACTCATAACTCAAACATACTTCCAGCGATTATAGTTCTTTGTGTAGCCAATTAAATGAACTATATATGCTAAGCACCTTCTATTCCACAGTTAGCATCTGCCAAGTAAAGTATATCAATTACATTCTGTTTGAAATAGTGTAACATCATGAAAATACGCCGCAGTTTTTCACCAAAGATCATTATGTAACTAAATTGCTTCGTGTGACTCTTTTATTCACCTACCAAGCATTTTTTCATTGCAACACACTCTAGTTATATAATAACGCAAAAAGCGTCATTAAAATAGTAAAGTAACAAAAGTAGCATAACAGAACAATGTAACAAATTTAATAGGATTAATGCTATCTATTTAAGAAGTATAAAATGTGCAATCACCAAATTTTAAAGATTAAAAAAAAAAAATTAGATTTTCTTTAGAAAATCAGACTACAAATTACGCAAAGAAAAAAAATTAGATTTTAAAAATTTTAAATATAGAATTCAAATTAAATAAGTTTTTAATAGTGTATACTAAAAAATATATACACCAGTGTAACACAAATAGGATGCAAATGTAGAACTTTTGAATGAACAAATAATAATTGGGATACTTTAACGTAATTTTAAATTGATCATAAATTAGTATAGTGTGGCCATCACAATTTTTTTTCTATGTAAATATGATCATCTGCGATCAAAATAAAATGACAATCTATTAGTTCTTGAGATATTGCTGTCACGGAAATGGTGAAAAAGCACACAACAGTAGGACAGTATACATCCAAATCCAGTAAGGATCTATGTATGTCAAAGTATAAAAGAATATAACATTTAATGAAATACCATGCATTAGTTCTTGAGTTACATATATTGTAGGAGTCGTGAAAATGCTGCATAGCAGTGTCACCTGTTGAGCAATTTACACCCGAACTAAATCAACATCTGTTGATATCATAGTCTAACAGAAGTCAAGATTTGTGAAATTTTATGCAATAGTTTCTGAGATAATAGCAATCATAAAAATCGTGAAATATGCAGCACAGCAATACCAACTTTTGGACAGTTTAAATCTAATCTTAATCAGTATTTATTTATGTAAAGCTCCAAATCTGAAGTTTGAAGAACTTCTATAAATTAGTTCTTGATATAGTACATCACAAAATTTGTGTCATATACACACAGACATTTTCTAAAAATGGTCAAAGCGTGTTTAGGACTTTCTAAAAACATATACACCAATCAGAAACCAAAATGTTTCATCGTTCCAATACTTTCTCCTTGCAAATAGAAGAAAGTAATAACAGGACATTTTTTGCTTTGCCACAAATATATATATAAGAACAGCGAATGGTGTTCAATATATTTTATGCGCACATTGCTATTTAGAGCAAAGATTTGTAAGGAAGACCGAATTAGCTGTAAAGTTTTTGGTTGAATTTGGACGATTCATTTATTCACAGGGAACACTCAAAAGAATCCTGATATATTACGGACGATGGAGGTTAATTCTTTGAAGTTCATTTTGGTAATGTTACACTACTTCAAAATTAAACAAATTGATATCTTCTGTTGATATGTACTGATACATGTTTCATATAGAAAATGGTGTTTATGGCATTTATTGTTCAATGACAGAAACAGACAGAAGATTCCATATCGTTACGGTCTGTGGGAGTAATTGTTTGAGTTGGGTTGATTGTTGACGGCCAATTATCTACACGAGGGATATAGGCCCTAGGGGGAGTGCCTTCCGTGGAGGTCTTTCTAAGGGAACCTAATCCGTATTAACGCATGGAAATCCACGGTTCGAAGAAAACCACGAAAACTCCGAACGATTAGGCCGACGGGCACGATTGGGTTCGAACCGTAATTGTTTGAAGTAAGGATTAACCATGCTGTGTTATCATCTATAACATAACAAAATTAATATACTTTATTCCGTGCAAGATAATATCTTTCCTATAGCATGCATCATTAAAAACTTTTTACAGGGCTACACAAAATAATCCAGATACATTATTGTCTGGAAATGACAGTTATAGACAGTATGTTTTCAATTGTGTTATTATAGATTTCCGAGATTCTTAAAATTTTAGTATAAAATGCGATGGGAATTTTGTTGATCACGATGTCTAAACTTTATATATTCTATACGGAGCTGCCACAGATGTTGATTTATGGTTCAGAATTGCTCAAAATACATTTTAATTGTGTTAAGCAATTTTTAACTGAATGAAATTCTACTATACTAATTTGAGTATAATAATATAAGTAAGTTCATATACACAAGAGCCCGAAAATACGTGGATAGATAACTTTTTATTTACAGTTAGCATTTGCAGTTATAATAAGAATTTTTCAGCTGAAATGCATTGTGTTGTTTTGATAAGTTTTTTTGTGTACTAACTAAAGTTGCCTGTACTAAGTGATTTAAGTATAATATAAACAAATACAGAGTGGCACAAAAGAACATGGATATATTGCATTCTGTGGAGCATTTTCAATCTTAATTATCATAAATATACAATTTCATGTTATGAAAATTTATACATTTTATACAAGACAAACTAAAGTATTTAAATGCATTACTGTCTATAGTCATCCTTCGTACATAGGATTTTACTCACTTTCGGAAATTGTTTTCTGGTTGGCAGGTAAATAAATATCATTATCAGGATAGGAAAAGAGTCTCGTAATGTTTGTCTATTAAAACCACAGCATAAAGTGCAACTGTAGACATAATAGAACTCAGAACTAACAAAAAAAAATCTAAATTGGAATACAGAAAATTAATGAGACAACATAGCATTTGGAGGGAGCACCGTCATAAAGAAAAATATTTTTAATCTTAAGAGTTTATAACAAATTCAATTTTTTGGTCAAAAAACTTCATTATGCAAAATCATGTTTACCATAATTTTTTATTTAAATATCCTCGACCATCAAAAAATCTTACAGGCTTAAAAATCTATATAATGTAAAAAAAAAATAAATTAATTAAAGAATTGGCAATTTTTGACATAAATTAAAATAAAAAATTGTTTGGCACAGCTGATGGCACATCTGCTGATTTACGAGTTTAAATAAGAAATATTTTCTGTGGTCCCTGTTTCATTTCAATGACTATAATATTTGGCGAGAAATTGCATTTTTAATACTAGAATATTCCAAGTCTCCCATAAAAACAAATTATCAAAATTAGTTAAGAGTGAATAATAAATTATGGAAGTGAAAATGAAAATTTTTGATCACTCTATTGTGAAAACTTCGTATATTTCACACAAAGGTTTCCTTGCCAATATCAATTAATATATACAGGTTTTTGTTACTCTTATTCAGATCCTTGTTCAGATTGGATTTTCAAGACATCTTAGACAACCATTTTTGAGGTGATACCCAAACTGAATTGAACGCCTGTTCACATCGCAAAAATCCTCTAAGATAACTCAGTGAGCGTCATTGTGTCTGAATCTGAACAAATGCAGTCATGTGCATAAAATAAAACTGCCCGCAACAGCCAATCAGTTGAAGCAAAGTTTTATAGCCAATCAGAGTGAGTGGTAGTGGCTATATGTAACAAAAGAAAGTTTAAACACACTGAGAGCGTTTGTGAGTTTGGCGATCTAAGAGTAAGATATCTTAAATATCCCATCTGGATAGGATATTATGAGATAATTTCTTGTTGCACATCTTGCACACAAAAGTTTTCTCGAAAGTATGAGTTAATCAGTGGTTTTTCAAAGAACGCTTTACAGAAATTTACATACTGAATAGGGGCTGTACATATGTAAAATTACCACTTTAGGCGGGAGGAAAGTTGGCACTTGATATCGTAAGATTTCTTTAGGGTAAGGGCAGGATTTGTGTTTTCATAATTTTTCATCCAACCAAAATTTTCTTTTTATCAAATTTTCTTTTACATCAATATAGTCTTTTCTTTACTTTTCAAGTCTTGTCTTTAAAAAAAATACAGTTATTATTAAAATCCTTAAGTGATTATAAATTCATTCCATTCTAAAATATGGAAGATCCCAACACTCATCAATCTTGTTCTTTTGCCATATATATAATTTGTTGTTAGGGAAACCATGTTTGAAATAATACTTGTTACGTTTACAAGAAAAAATGGGGAAGAATGTTGTCCACCTTTGTTTGTTTATAAGAAGCTCTACTTACCACCGTTGAAGGGGCAAGTGCAAGAAGACATTATAACTGTTGAATGCATTATGTAACAAAAAGCTATTTTAAATATTTTTAAGTAGTAATTATTTCTTTAAGGTGTTATTTGATATAAATTTATTTCCTTTTTTAAAGTGATATTTAATTTCCTTCTTCTCTTCATTTAAATCACTTAAGTAAGCAAATAATAAGTGTATAAACCTATCTGTATATCATGGCAAATATAAAAAAAGAAAAAACTGTAAGAATTAAAAGAATTTTTACATTAAAAACAATATCATTAGAAGGAGGGAGAAGTTCAAGGAATGATAATTTTTGATACCATAAGGTGGGTGGATGTCCAAAATTGCCAAAAAGTTGATAACAATATATATGTACAGCCTCATATCTCACACACAAATTTCTGCAACCTCATGTCCCGCAAGCAGTACCTTTAAGCTCGAACCACAGCAGAAGGGCATGCGATTGCACATCCATGCAATTTTCGCATCCAGAAGCATTGGTTAAACAATAGCACATCTGGGAACATCAGGGTTTTCTCCTAGGTCCAACATGCCTATAAGACTATAAGCAATTAGTGCTCCAGGAGTACTTGGAAATAGGATCCCTGGGTCGCGTAGCATTATCTTTGAGTTTTCCTGTCGTAGTGACCCTATTGTACAGTGGTGTGTTTGGGGTACAGGGAGTATGACATACACTGGGTAATGCCCTTTCGCTACTACCACATGCCATGACCGTGCCATGTTGGTCCATGCCAGTACCCTGACGCATTGTGTATAACAGCTCCTCAAAGCTTTGACTGGCAATGTAACTTATAAGGTAAGTTTCTTTTAAAACACACATACCAAAAGTTACTCACCAGTACGAAATAATAGATGCTTTCTAAATCACACTTTTGAGTAGATTTCTTGTTTTATATCACAGACAAAAGGATTCTCACCACTGTGAATTAACAGATGTTTGCTTAAATGACTCTTACAAGATAATTGCTTTTTGCATTACTGACACAGGAAAGGCTTCTCACCATTATGAATTAACAGATGTTTGCTTAAATTAGACTTTTGAGTGAATTTCTTGTTGCATACCTCACACGCAATAGGTTTTTCTCCAGAATGAATTAACAAATGGTTGTTTAAAGTACTCTTTTGAGAGAAATTCTTGTTGCATATCTCACACATGAAAGGTTTTTCACCAGCATGAATTAAGAGATGTGTGTTTAAATTACTCTTACAAGAGAATTTCTTGTTGCATACCTCACACACAAAAGGTTTTTCACCAGTATGAATTAACAGATGCCTGCTTAAATCAATATTCCGAGAGAATTTTTTGTTGCATATCTCGCAATGGAAAGGTTTCTCACCACTGTGAATTAACAAATGTTTGCTTAAATTACTCCTATGAGAGAATTTCTTGTTGCATATCTCACACACAGGTTCCTCATCAGTATGAACTAACAGATGGCTTTTTAATGCACTCATATGAGAGAATTTCTTTTTGCATATCTCACACATAAACGGTTTTTCCCCAGTATGAGTTAACAGATGCCTGCTTAAATCACTATTACGAGAGAATTTTTTATTGCATATCTCGCACAGGAAAGGCTTCTCACCACTGTGAATTAACAGATGTTTGTTTAAGTTAGTCTTATGAGAGAATTTCTTGTTGCATATCTCACACACAATAGGTTTTTCTCCAGTATGAATGAACAGATGTCCTCTCAGGTCACTGTTTATTGAAAATTTCTTGTTGCAGATCTCACACACAAAAAATTTTCCTTGCTGTGAGTTAGAAGGTGTTTTTCCAGAAAGTTCTTGTAAAGAAATATTTTTCTGCATATTTCAGATTTTAAAGATAGTTATGATTGATTTGATGTATATCTAACTTTATATCTTTATGCAACTGCAATAAATAGAAATAAGTTAATCACTTCTTATTATTCATTAAAAAACAATGTAAGAAAAAATAAATTTATCATGAAAAATTTAAATCAATGTAGAAAACTGAACTGAAAAAATTTTCTATCATAGCATTAAAAACTACAGCAGAAACCTAATTATCTGATACTTGGAGGAGTAAAGGTGTATCAGATGCATTTTGTAATTGTACAATGATTAAACTATAAATAAAATTACTAGTAAAATAAATAGCAACCAACATAACACAAATAATTTATAAAAAAGAAACTATTAAACAATAAAATTAAAAGTTATAAATAAAAAATAAAGCAAATATTTATAAATAAAGCATTTTAATAGCATTTATAAATAAAAAATAAAGCAAATTTAAGAATAAAATTCTATAATTTTATCATCAATGAAAACAATGATACATTTATAAGGAATTAATCAAAAATAAAAATTTTTTGTGGTAAGGCGAATGGTAATGTACAAATATGTTTAGTCAGAATTCATCCAAAATTGTTAATTTTTTCAATCTGCTATAAAGGATTATTAGGACAAGATTTTACATAATTAATTCGAGTTAAGTTGCCTGGTAATAATTTAATTATTTATTAGCATTTTTACATACAGCTTACTTGGAAGTACATTCTTAGATCGATCCATCCAAATCAGATGTGTGATGAAATGTGTGAAGTGTATCATCAAATTAAGTTATAATAGAGCATCTAATAATAGAATTTGAAGATAATATAACAGTTACGATAGAACATCACATGGGAGGGAAAAATCCCACAAATAGCACATTTTTGTCAAAAACTAATCGACCAATAAATCCTTCAGTACATTAAATAAAAATTACGAAAACAGAAATATTTAAAATAATGGTGTTGCATTTATAATAGCATCTAGAATCAGTATAAAAATGTCTGTTTAAGAGCAAGATTGCAGAATTCACTATGAACGAAATAGATTCGGAATAATGATGGGAATGAATATTTTTTTCCAACTGGATTAAATCATATTCAAGGCTGGAGTAGCACAGTGTAAGTTTATTCCAACAGAGCGAAAATGTACATTGCAGGAATCGAACCTAGATACTTGGCGTGCCGTGCCAATGCCTTACCTGTTAGGCTATCCGGACGATACTTGGCTGATATAATTCATTCTTATTTGTTGGACTTGGCTGCGAACTGCATCGCTAGTTTTATTCATCCGAGCTATAACTATAGCATTTACATGATGAAAGTGTGTTTTAACACGGAAACTCCTGTATACCATGCAATTAGGTCATAATGAAGGGAACGAATATTTTCTTCAACTGTATTAAATCATATTCAAGGCTGGAGTAGCACAGTTGAAGTTTATTCCAACAGAGTGAAAAATGTGCAGACCAGGAATCGAACCTGGATACTTGGCGTGCCGTGCCAATGCCTTACCTGTTAGGCTATAATTGTACCTAATTATGTCAGCCAGGTATCGTCCGGATAGCCTAACAGGTAAGGCATTGGCACGGCACGTCAAGTATCCAGGTTCGATTCCTGGTCTGCACATTTTTCACTCTGTTAAAATAAACTTCAACTGTGCTACTCCAGCCTTGAATATAGATTCGGAATATCTAATTTAATATAGTGACTTTCAAGCATTACAAGAGACAGTTTGGTCTGAAATATCTTCTGTTAAAATTCCCTCATATTTCGCGGTCAGGATTAAAATAATGACATGTGCACAGATAATTCCTTTCACAACAAGATTCTAATAATCTATATATTTAATTAAAGTAGATGTGAAAAGGAAAATGACAATAAAAACATTTAAATAGGAATCATATAAACATCACAAATAAGTTCATTTTTCTACGAAATAATGCTTTAAAAATCAATTTCCTCAATTTAGTGTAACCGGTGATAACAAATTATCATAGTGCACGTGTATTACTTACCTAATATTTATAAAATACAAGTGTGCTATAATATTACACTTATCGAATGAACATTTCATGGAACTGAATGATGAGTCCCCATTGCAGGAGATTTAATAATTTCAATTATTTTAAGTTTCACTAAAATCGAAAAGGTAATAGATAAAAAATATCAAAACAGAAAGTTTGTTTTGAGTTTAAAAAATATATTTATTTATTTTCTCATTGCTTTGGTGTCTTCTATTAATACTGATTAGCATACAGCTTCACCGGTTTTATTAATTTCTTCAGTTGCTAACTGTATAATAGGGTAGATCGAAAAGCATACGAACTTTTTTTTCGAAATTATTTTTGGCGCGGTGTGCAAAAGTTGCCTTTTATGTAGTCTAGCTTACATCTATTTTTTTGTATTGAAATCCATTCATATCTTCCGGTGCCCCAAGCGCCCCAAAAATTGCTAAAATTGAAATCTTTACGAAAATTTATAAATTTTTTTTAAATTAGTTTTGGCGCGGGGTGCAAAAGTTGTCTCTTATGTATATTAGTTTATATGTTTTTTAAATAGAAATCCATTCATATCTTCCGGTGCCCCAAGCGCCCCCCAAAATAGCTAAAAAATAAAAATTTTAGGAACATTTATAATTTATTTTATTTTATTTATTTATTTTAAATTACATTTAGTGCCTCGTGAAAAAGTTGCGTATTGGGTGTACTACATAAAGTAATTTAGATAATTCTTTATTCATATCTTCCGGTGTCCCAAGTATAGTTAAAGATTGTAATTTTTAAGAAAATGTATTAAAAATTTTTAATTCAAGAAAATTGTTTACAAATCTGGCAAAATGTTTAGTTAATAAAGAACAAACTTATAAATAATAATAATTTTATAATAATACATGAAGTATAAATTTAAAAATAAAAGCACTGAATCAAACAAATTACGAAAATTGAACTTACGTAGAAATTTTTTTACTTCTTTGATTTTGAAGATTTACATATTTCTGAAGTTTGTAATAATTTTTGGTGTAAAAATGTTTGACATGATTTTTTAGTATTACCCTATTCAATATGAAATCTTGTCTCTTCCCTTGTCCAGATACGCTTTTTGATGCCTCAGATACTAGGGGAATGCATCTTTCAACAGCGTGGGTATGGCATGGATATTTTGACCATTCCTCTGTTTTCCAACTTTTACCATGGCCTCAATTTATTCGCAAAGCACATTCGTCAAAAGAGGTGGTTTAAAACGTCCAACTTGTTGCCAGTTAATCACTCCATAATAATCCTTTGCTTTCAAGTGTATTTTTTCTTATTTCTGGTGTTCCTCTACTTTCCTTTGTAGCACAAATTAACTTTCGTATTGCTGAAGACCTGATATGCTCTCTGCTATCTGAGAGCATTGGCAATAACAAATTTTCAGGATGACAAAAGAAGCTGTATCGTTTAACGACAGTGTCTACTATCTTTCTTAGATTGGGTTCAAAATACCTTGAAAACGTGATAAGTTTCCAAATATGTCGCGCTCCTTTTGTTATGAAGGGCTTTGTTTTGTTATGAACCCATCCAGGGGCCTTCATAATATATGTTGTAAGAATAATGAGATTCTCAAATGGATTTTCTGTGGCCACATACAACCTTAAAATTCTAAATGCAGTTGTCAGCCATCTTGAGTGAACAACTGGACCAAGTTTTTTTAATGCTAGGTCAGAACAACATTCACTAGGCGATATTGCTATGCAAATGTCATATAACTATTGCTGAGAACCATCCTATCTATGTGATCTGTCATATTCTCCACACTTATTGAAGAAAAGGAAACTGCAGGTAACTCCTCACAGGTTTTGATTGCTGTACCAATTGGGCTACAAAAGTTTGTAGAACCAATTGCTGTACCATTTAAAGAATTTAGTAAATGTCGTAAAGCAACTCATTTATATAAAGCAAACAAATGACTACTGTAAGAGTCTATTGATTTCAACTCCATCAGGCTAATAATCCTTCGTGCCCAATATTTACATTTGTTCCGTCGCATCCAATTACTGTAAGCTCATATAACTGTATATTATTTAAAAATATATATATTATTGTTTTTTATGGCTTAAGCTTCTTCTGTTGCAACTGAAACGAGTTCAATATACTGAGAGTAAGGTTCTTTTACAAGAGTATAATGTTCCTCCTTTCTGGTTTTTGTGTAGAACTGTGTGCCATTCACCACTTGCACTTTTGTGTGGCCTTTTCTATATAGTATTAAAAAAAATTATACATTTAATAATAAATGATAAACAATTTTCCACCTTTTATAGAGGGTACTTTTTACGCTATACAAATGATTCTTTAACTCTTATTTTTACTTATATTTTTTGTTCAAAATTTGCATAAAAATCGACTTTTGGCAAATATTTAAGTGTCTTGGAACACCGGAAGAAATTTATCGAATCTGAAAAATGTTGCATGTATGCTAATATACTTAAAAGAACACTTTTACACCCCGAGCCAAACGTAATTTAATAAAAAAAATTAACTTTAAAAAAATTCAATTTTTAACTGCATTTCGGGTGCTTGGGGCACCGAAAGATATGAATGGATTTCAATAGAAAAAAATATGTAGACTAATATACATAAAAGACAACTTTCGCACCCCTCCCCAAAAGTAATTAAAAAAATTAAAAACAAAAAAAAATTGTACATTTTCATAAAAAAATTCAATTTTTATCTATTTTTGGGGCGTTTGGGGCACCGGCAGCTATAAATGGATTTTAATTTTAAAAAACACATGTTAACTAGCATACATAAAAGACAACTTTTGCACCCCCCCCCCCCCCCCCCCCCGCCGATTCCATTATCCACATTTCGATTTTTCGATCCACCCTACTGTATAATCTTCATTTGACAATTGAAATGATGAAATAAACCCGAGAAATAGTAAACCTGAATTTAATTACATGAATTTTTATTCATCGAGTGAAAAAGTAACCAATAGAGAAGTTTTCAATCTCTTAGTTTTACGCTTTGTTAGCAATGTGAATAAAATTTCACGTAATTAAATTCAGGTGCACATAGCATCGTTGTGTGTTAAATTTTTATTTTAAAATAGGAATGAGTTTCCTAAAAATGTCAAAATTGTTCACACATCTGCAACAGATGACTTCATTTTGTCCCATTCGAATCATCCTTTTCCAGATAGAAGAGTCTCAGTATTTGTAGACTAACAGTTACCAAATTTACTAATTACATTCAAGGTGGACACAAAAACTTTACATGAGTGTTCACTCATACTTCCCTTTTAGTGATAAAAATATTATAGAGAGTATTTTGTTCAAAATAACATCACTCCCAGGATACAGTCATAATTAAGTGAAAAGGATATAATAAATAATCTTGGTAACATTGATAGAATCCTATTGAGTGAAGTACAAATCATTTCATTTTTAAAGCTTCATAGTCAAGACTTTATATTTTACAAAGCAACTGCAACCCAAAGGTGATTAGCTGTTTAATTCTTTTTTTCTGTGTACGTCAAAAGATGAGAAAGAATCAAATTACATTGACCATTTCAAGAAAAAAATATACTGCGGTCAATAAGAGTTGAAATTTTGGAGAAAGTTAACATTTTTTCCCAAATAACACTATGGAAAAGCAGCCAACAAACAGTGATAGCATTAATTCAAAATTATGCGCCAAAATTTGCATATTACAAAAAAATAAGAAAAATGTTTTGTGTTGCTTTAAAAAATTCTATGTGTCTTTCAGGTATTAAAATAAAATGAAATCTAGCTTTGACAACAAAATCATCATTCTGTGATTTATTTAGAGTCAATATTCTAAGTACCTTTAACATAATGCAACATTTTGCTCTTTTCAGGTTGCTCCAAGACATTTTCTAAATATTAAGACATGCGGAGAGTGCATTTTGTCAAAATAAAGAGTACCAGTCAACTAATTTTCTAAGTAAGCATATCAAAGTTAATAAGTAACTGCAAAAGAAATATATCCTTTTCACTGGTTTTCATATTATTCAATTGCAGTAAACTCCCTCAAATTTTCAACCCTAAAATACACAGATTTAAACAATGAAACTTTCAGTTCAGATGTAGGTGCAAAATTAGAGAATTTTGCAGGGGTGTAATATGTAATTCTTGATAATATGACTGAACTCGTTTTTTTTTTTCATGAAAGAAGTATAAATTTATTTCTGACAAAAAAAAAACAAAAAAAAAACAAAAAAAAAAAAAAATCAAGATATGCTGATATCACTGCTAATCACAATCCTTTTATCAAATATATTTATGTATTAATCAAGCATTTTTTGGAAGACTGTATAAACCTGAAACAAAACTTCCTTACTTTATTATTTTGATGTGAATTAGTAGGGTACCTTTATGAGAAAATTTCATTGAATAATTCAAAGGAAATGTATCTCATCTTTATTTTGTACATTCAGTTATACATTATGAATTATTTGCTCAACCTTTACGTTTAATAATTTTATCAATTTTAAAATGATCTTACTTGTTATCATTTTAGTTTATCCCTTTATTTAATTATTTAATATTTTACTATATTGCAAGCATTCATTGCAATTTTGATTGCATTATTACATTCAGATGACTGTTTAAAAAATATATAAACAAAGCAATGACCAGAAATCCATAAAATTCTAAAATGCAAATAAACTCTGGTCGCAAGCTGTGCGGATTTGAGGGAATCTACGGTTAAGTCATATATCATGTACCAATGCATAACATCAAATGGTCAAATGAATTAATTTATGTACTTTTAATTGTTACCATCGCATTCAATTCCTAATTTATAAAAGGGGGAAAAACATGAAAATATTACAAAATTATTAACAATGCTATTTTGTATATTTAATAATAATAATAATAAATACTAATAATATAAAATGGCATTATCATGGTCACATGTGAAACCTACTGGAAAATATGGTAAAAAGCATTTATCTTTTAACAACTTCCAAGATTGTTGAAAAGTGTTTATGAATTCATTTGTCTGTCTGTTTGCCGCCTGTTCATGCTCTAACTCAAATAAAAATACTTGGATTGGCATGCAATATATATATACATATGTGTGTGTGTATGTATGTATATGAAAGGATAAAAATTAACCCCTTTTTAAAACTTAAACCATTTTTTTAAATTTAAAGTTTAAAAGTTCAAAACTTAAAATTCCCAAATTTTATCTAACTTTTGAATTGCCATAATCTAAATCTGATTTGCCTCCGTTAACTTTGTTCTTCAACCTAACATTTATTACTTTCATGCTTCAAAATTGATCTATCTTTAAGAATAAAAATGCTAAGTAAACGCGATTGTAAACTCAATCGGCATCCCGTGAGCCGAATTTGAGCCCATATGCCGAACCCATAAAAACGTCACGATGTCTGGATAAATTTTAGCCTATTAAAAGAGATCACCTCCTATTTCATTAGTGTCGCATTTTAGAGAAATATTCCATATTTAAGACGGAACAGCGAAACACCCGTGGCTTTTTACGATCATGAAGTGCTAAACTAACTGCCGCCCTTCGACAGGGCATTTGGGAAATCGGACCGCTATAACTCTCAAGTCATCTGGACCTGGGTTTTGCAAAAGGATCACATGTAATTGGAAGGCCCAATAAGGAAAGGGCAGCTGACGTCACTGTTGGTTGAATTACTGTTGGTTCAGCAATAAAACCTGTCCGTTCTTTATGACTGCTACCTGTACGCATGAGGTAGGGAAATTTGATGGGTCTACGTTTAACTCGTCTCTGATATGATTGGCCTACGTCGCGAAGACTATTCCTGCAATGATGTTTATGGCAAAAATGTAGTTGGTAGATTGGTTGACGGAAGTGTTTGTTTGTAAACATGCCCTTTCCTTATAAACCAGGTCAAAACGAACTCCATCTCCATTTTCTTGAATCCCATTTACCCACCGTGAACATGACACGACTACCAGAAATGTCATGCAGTGCCACGAACCAGCAAAGGATCGCTAGCTTCCCTGCACAGTTCCAGGCGTCCGGAGAGCGCCGCAATCCTCAAAAGTGCCCCGTAGTCGTCCCTCCGAGGCAGAGCATTCCGTTGCCTGCCGGGATATATTACACACACATATATATGTATATATATATAGACATATATTTATATGTTACCGACCAAACCCGATTTCAGGCCAAATTAGTTTATCCTAACGCGCATAGGATAAACTAGATTTTCCTAGGCCAAACTAGTTCATCCTAACACACATAGAATAAACTAGTTTTTCCTAGGCCAAACTACTTTATCCTAACGCACACAGGATAAACTAGTTTTTACCAAGGTCAAACTAGTTTGGCCTAACGCACATAGAATAATCTAGTTTAGCCAGCTATTCATTGGTCTGAAGTTTAACTAGTTAGTTGATAGTATTAATTATCTCATTTTAAAAAAAATCTTTCTTCACTCTTTTTAATATTTCTAAAAAGCGTTTATCCATTTCTTAAAAAAAAAAAATGCTTAAATTAAAAAAAAAATGCATTACATGGTGAAACTTAAAAGACAAAAATGAACTACAAAAGAGTAAAAAATAGAAAAACGTAGAAGGTAACAATTGGAAAATTATTGTAATGAAACAAAAATTGTTAAAACATATAACATTGTAATAATTGAACCAGTTAAAATAAAATATGTAAGTCACATTTTGCTAAATGTTATTTTTTTTTTTTTTTTTTTTTATGAAACTTTCATTGTCTATTTCATATTATGTATATTTGTGTGTTGTAATTGAAAGAAAAATTTTGAAAAATATTTAAAACTGAAATCATCTCTTTTATTTATTTATGTAAATTTTTTAGCCAGTTTTATTGTAGTTGACTTATATCACCTGGATGAATTTAGATATCAATGTGATTGAAGGCACTGAGTATAGACGTGCAGCGTTTATTTCACGGGATATGACATGGGCAGAAGTCTAACCTAGCTTGTCATCTCCCTAATCTTGACCTCCAAGTGTAAGGATTTGGCACACCACTGATTTTATGTGCAAGTCTGTGACATTGACGCATCATTCCCAGGAACTATCGTCTGAAGAACTGCCCGTATCTGATGCTACGTAACTGCAATCTCCTGGTGGGAACGACTGTGTGACATTGTGATTCAGTTAAATAAATATTGCCTGCTGTATATTGGTCCATTTGAGTCGTATACGCAAGCAATACTTTTTAACTGTAAAACAGGGAAAACTGTATTCACCAGCAACTAATCTAGCCAAGATAAAGCTTTGCCAAAAGTACGTGTTTATTGTTATTTTATGATTTATCACATTTTTATTAATATTGATTCAGATGTATATGAAGCTTAAAAATAATGGCATACCTAACTGGACTTTAGCCCTACTTGCCTTTTCTTAAATGTGGCCAAATGTAAATATGTGGAGTTGCTAACCAATGCATGCTACATTTATTTATTTGGTGTGGTTATTGATTTTAAACCTTAAATAAAAGTATGCTTGACATAATTTTTTTCTTAACTTTTCAGTAAGCACACCATTGTAAATTTTATGACAATTGTGATATTTTTTGCAGTATATATAGCGTGGAAGTTTAAAATCAATTATTATTATATTGCAATTTTCTTCTAACTTGTCTCTGTATACAATTACTAGCTGACTCGCCCAGCGTTGCCCGAGGTTTGTAAATAATTACCTTAAGCAAAATTCAAGTTTGTATGATTTTATACCTTTTGAAATTCTTTTAAATGAACCTTATTTCGGTATCCCCATTGCCTTCCGCAGCGTCCAGTGTGTTTCCAACAAACTTCTTTCCGAACGAACCTGTAACCTGGGTCCCCGCTACCTATGGCAGCATTTACAGGAAGTGCCCCGCACATGCCAGAGACAATCGAAAACCAAGTTGAGTGAGCGAAACCTCGTAGTAATCAAACTGATAGAATCCGAAAAAAGAATACAGCATTAATAATTAAGAATCGTTAGAAAATGTGGGTAACTGAAGCCTAAGGATAAATTTTCATAATACAGAGAGTAGCTGAATTGTAATCTAAGTTGAATGAACCAAATCCCGTTGAAATTGGCCCCTTAGATCCCGAGGAAAGATTGCTTCCCCAAGCGGTGGAAGATGCCCCCTCCCCTTGTAAATTTCATGAATTACTTTTAACATTAACAGGATATTTAATAAACGGATGAAATCCCTTATCTAAAGTAACGCGATTTTTAATTTACGGCTGTAGTGAGTAGACGTAAGTTGATGCTGAAAAAGGAGATTAATGTTCGAAAAATGTGGTAGCTGAGGTATAAAGAATGACGGGGCAAAATTAAGCATAGAGTATGAATTAATCATTAGAATAATATTTTAAAGAAATGCGCAAAAAATCGGGTAAATGCTTAAAAAAGGGCCCTAGTGCCCCAATAAATATATGCGGGTGTTGCTCTAAGGAGAAGTGTCCGAGACTCAATTTTAATATTATGCAGTGAGAAGCTGATAAAATTAGGGGGTAAAAAATACGTGGCACACAAAAAGTTCAAGGGGCCCCCGATCGGGCCAAACGGGACCCTAGGTTGCATCAAGATTTTAACTGGATTATAGAAACAGGTGAATAACTAAATGGAAAATGAAGCAGCCAAAAATAAAGATTAAGAGGGACAATTTATTGACAATTTATACTGCAAAAACTTGAAGGGTCCCTGTACCGGGCTCCAAGGGGTCGGGGACTTGCATGTAGTTTGGTAAAAAGATTTAAAGTAATCAGAAGAGGCTAGAACTATGTTAAAGAATTCAGATCAATTCAGATCATTTTTAAAGAAGCTGCACCAAGGGCCCAAGAAGGCGAATTAATATTCAAAATTGGTGGTAACTGAAGACTGAAAATTTTTTGTCGATCATGTAGTAGTTGGAGGACCTAAGAAGTTGTTAGAATAAAAGCTAGTGAATCGGACAATTTATAAGACGGCTGATAGACGGCCCTAAAGGGGGCGAACTGACTGTTAATGGCAGGGCCCTGAAATGAAAACATTTTAAAATATCTTAATACTTAACTCTTTAGATCGACATATAGTCAAAATTAAGCATAGGGTATTAATTTTTCGTTAGAATAATATTTTAATTAAATGCGTAAAAAAGGGCCCAATAAAAAAATGAGGGTGTTGGTCCTGGAAGAAGAGTGCAAGACTCAACCTTAAAATTATGCACTGAGAAGGTGAGAAAATTAGTTGATGCAATATGCATGGCGCATAAAAAGTTCAAAGGCCCTGGACCGAGCCCTTGGACCCTACGGGACTATATGGGCCCCTGGGTCTTAACTGGAATGTATAAACGGGAGAATAACTAAATGGAAAAAGGGTTCCAAAAATGAAGATTTTATTAAGAGGGGGCAATTAACAATTTATTATGCAAAAATTTCAAAGGGTCCGAAAGCGGGCCCCAAAAGGCCAGAGCTTAACTGGCATGTTATTGGGTATAAAGATATTTTAGGTAGTTATTAAAGTAATCAGAGGATTCTAGAACTATGTTAAAGAAAATTTCAAGAAATTCGGATCCTTTTTAAAAAATCCACCCCAAGGGTCTCAAGAAGGCTATTAATATTCAAAATTGGTGATAGCTGAAGTCGGAGAAATTGTTTTGTCGTTCATTTAGGAGCTGGGGGACCTAAGAAGTTGTTAGGAAAAAAAGGCTAGAGAATCGGACCATTTTCAAGGGAGCTACAATAGGGGGCCCAAAATGGGCCAATTCATAGCTGAAAAAGGGTCCTAACATGAAAACATGTTAAAATGTCTTAGTTCTTAGCGCTTTAGAATTTCAGTCAAAATTAAGCATAGGGTATGAATTATTCGTTAGAATAATATTTTAAAGAAATGCACGAAATATTGGGAAAATGTTTAAAAAAGGGCCCTAGGGCCCCAATAAAAATATGGGGATGTGGGTCCAGGAATAAAAACCCAAGACTCAACTATAAAATTATTCGCTTAGAAGATGAGAAAATTGGGGGGTGAAAAATGCTTGGCGCTCAAAAAGTTCAAGGGACCCTGGACTGGGCCCTGCGACTCCCTAGGGGGCTCCAGGGTTTTAACTGGAATATAGAAACGTGATAATAACTAAATGGAAAAAGGACCCCAAAAATGAAGATCAGATTAAAAGGAAGCAATTTATTAACAATTTATTAGCGCAAAAAATCAAGGGATATCCCCCAAGGATCCAGGGACATAACTGGAAAGTAGAATGGCGAAAATAACTATTTGCATAGCTGCCAACATTTACACTTTTTTCCTACCACTAAAATTTTATAGAAAATTTCTCCTTATTTAATCATCGAAATCTGCAATTTAAATAAAGCAAAAATTCCTGTTAAATTTTAGTGGTAAGAAAAAGGCTTAAAAGTTGGCAGCAATGTATATGGTGAATGCTACCCCAGAACGAAGAAGATTGAACAAAAAGGAGGAAAGTTATTAACAATTTTGTGAATAAAAAGTTTAAGGGGCCCAAGGGCCCTGGCCCTTAAATAATTAAAAATGCGAGCCTCAGGTGCATCAGGAACTGTCTTGAACTAACCTCACCTAAATTTTCAGACTTCTACGTGCGGTAGATTTTGCTAGCCATCGCGCACAGACAGACACGCAGACAGACAGAACGATGTGTTGTTTTATTACTATAGACAACGAAAGAAAAAATAAATGGTACTTCTTAGTTTTTCCATCGACCAAATTAGTGCCACGAAATTGTAAGATTAAATGCCAATAATCGTTGCCATTAATTAATTAATTATAAGATTAAATGCCAATAATGGCCAATAAAACCATTAATTCGACGTTTTATTTGTATTTTTATTAATGTTTTACTAATTTATTTGTTCTTTCGTTATTTAAAATAAAAATTATGTCAATGTGTATAATTTGGCGAGTGGTTTGGCCATTTATATAATTTGACGAAATTGGTCGACGGTATAACTAAGAAGTACCAAATAAATTATTAAAACATTAATAAAAATAAAACGTCGAATTAAAAATCACTTGATGACGTAAAAAACACGTGTAAAGTGTTTAACGTCAAGTAAATTTGACAGTTACGATCACCCATTATTAGCATTTAATTTTATAATTTGGCGATATTTTTTTGGTCGACGGCATAATCAAGAAATACTACAAACTATTTCTGTTCGTATTAAAATGTCGATAAATAGCTCTTCTTTATACTAAATAGATATCATAAATATTGAAAAGAAATGCTTATATGAATATGAAAAGTAAATAGGTTGCCAGTAAATATACAAAAAATTCACTTCACTCGCCAAGGCCCTATCTCCCTATCTCGCCAAAGCCCATATAATAAAAATATACCAAATACTCTTCAATCTGTTGTCTGATACTAAGTAAACACAATAATGTAAATAACTGTTAGGCGCAGATATCATATACATACCTGGTTTGGCGGGATTTTTTTTCACGCCAACTTGGCGAAAACTTAGTTTTCGAATACCAGTTACATATATATATTTAAATTATTTTCTATTATTTTAAACGGAAATAACAATAAACAAAAAAAAGTTTAATTAATAACTATAGAAAAAAACGATTTATATAATTTTAAAAAAGAAAATAAAGGTAAATAAACAATTTATTAATAAACAAACAACAATAGCCGGGTTACCATGTGAGGCAAAATAACGCCATTTTGGAGCCCATTAGGTCCATGGAGCGTATATGACATCTGTGCTAACAAAGTTTCCAATAATATAGTAAATATGCCATTTGGTGGTGACTTGATTATCGAAAATTATAAAATAAATAATAATAACAATTAATAAATAATAATAATAATATAAAATTGGAATTCAGACGTTAATTTATGTGCTTTTAAAAATCTAAGATTAGTCCAATATCTTTTAAAATATTACCTAACAAAGGGGAAAATATGAAGACATAACAAATTAAAAAAGATTTGCAATTTTTTCTCAGCAAGCAATTTTTATTTAAAAATCTTGATTTTTTTTATAGTAATAACAGATGATTGTATAAATTTCCTTAAGAATAATTTCCAGTTCCTAAATTTTGAAATTGTGAATTTTTGGTACTACATAGTTATCTCATCGACCAATTTCCCCAAATTATATAAAGCGCCAAATCACTCGTCAAATTATACAAATTGATAAAATTTTTTATTTTAAATAATGAAAGAACAAATAAATTAGTATAACATTAATAAAAATACAAATAAAACGCCGAAATAAAAATCACTTGATGACGTAAACGCATGTAACTTTGTTTAAAGTCAATTGATTGTAACATTTACGATCAACCATTATTGGCATTTAATCTTATAGTTTGGCGATGGATTTTGGGTCAATGGGATAACTAAATAGTACCGAATTTTCCTATACGTGAAATTGGCGTTATCGCCAAAGAAATAAACAATAATATTTTCTAAAAAAGAAAGAAAAAAAAAAGGATAATAATCCTTTATCTGAGTTGGAGTGTATAAAAATAATATGCTTCCGTAATTACGGCGAAAAGCTTTTTAAAAAGTATGAACTTATTTTATAATATGTATGTGCGGCAGAAATTCAAACTAAAATTTAGATATTTGATTCTAATTTTAAAATATTAACTAATATCTATATAGCTTATAATTGAATATATAAATGTACTCCAAAAATGATCTCGGTCACTTGAAAAAACACCATTATTGCGAAAATCCTCAAGCTAATGTCACGCTTATGCATTTTTGGCTTTAAAAAAAATTAGCTAAACATTGTTTGGCGACAAACATAAATTAGAAATCGTAAATACAGTAACTTTTACAATTACATCTGTTTATTTCTCCTGTAAATCACATGACGTGGCAGTTAGATAAAAAAAAAGAAAAGAACTGAAAAAAAAAAAAAATTGTAATTCAAAATTAGTCTAATCAAATTTTCAGATTCATTTTTTTAACGTAACGCAGGCGATAATTCGTCAAATATTGTATAAATTGTAAAATTTCACAATAAATTATATTTTTAATCATTAAAAATATTTATTTCAAGTTTAAATTAAATATTTTCGTTTTATAATATTGTGTCTCATTAAAACTTTTTTTTGTTGTCTTTTTTAATTAAATATCAGTATTTGTTTTCACTTATTTGCGAGGTATTTGTATTATTTTCTAACGGACGGATAACTATTTCTATTCTTTGACCAACAAACCTTTCGCCAAAAAATGACTGCTGGCAACCTTTTCGTTCAAAATACCAATAAAATACGAAATTTATTACCAAAAATCATAGTTATCCCTGTATATTTTAATCATAAACCACCACGTGAATATTCTCTATCGAATGACACTATTTGCAAAAAAATCCACCGGGTAGTTTTTGAAAACATTCGGGCGGAACTTTTAGATCTTACTGCTTTATAATATATATGATTAAGTATCTTGCATTTGTTAAAGCATAACTATTGTAACATAAAAAGTACAACATGCAGATACCTTTCCTAAAAATTACAGTATCCCAACTGAAATTTTAACTCAAAAGCAAGGCTTTAAAAAAAATGTTTAGGAGAACACTCAGCTTGACACAAGAAAATCATTTTGGAAGCCTGTCTTTGAGCAACTTCTGTCAAGAGTATTTAAACAATATAAAAAAAGATTAATATTTAACACAATTTTTATTTCCTTGTTATAGAGAGCGGAGAACAAGATTATTGCCAAGTTATCTCAGATATATGACATTAAAATTATATTGATATTTTACTATGTATATAAATTTTACACGTAAATATAAGCTAAGCTTGGCAAAATCATAACGACAACCTTGGCATAATTGCAACAGGGAGGTCTGCTATAATGAGGAAATACCTTTTAATTCTTTTTCTCCTTAGACTCACAAAATGGTTAGGAGAATACATCCTCCCATCCCCTCTCCTTCACCAGAATAAAAGCGATAACATAACATTTTTAATGTCTAATATCTATTCCATCGATAAATCATGTAAAGTGATCAACAATACATTTAGTTGGCTAATCTTACTATTTAAAATATATTTTGATAGGATGCTCTTATCGCACAAATCTCCAAAAATAATTCTAGCATGAAATTATTAAAATAGGTATAAATATTTGTGTCTGCATAAAAAAAAATAAAAATAAAAATTTTACTGCTAAGAAAAATGGAAAAGTTGCCAAATATTTTGCGATAAATCCACTTTCTGATAAAGTAGCAACTTTTTTTCCTCTGCTGGTGCTTCTGATGGGTTCGAGATATTTTTCAACGGCTATGAATGAAACCAGTATTGCACAGTGGGTTAATCTTTTAAGTGATTTTAGTATTATTTTGAATTTTACGTACTGTACATTTGAGCCCTTGAAATCATCAGGTTATTCTGTTTCGATGGATTTGAATGGCATCAGCTGTTAGTTCAACATTCTTGGAATATTTATTTTACATGAATTTTATAAGTGATTACCATATACAGTGAATTCTCGATAAGTTGAAGTCAGGTAAGTCGAATATTCGTTTAAGTCGAAGTTTACACGAAGTCCCGGCCCCTTTATTACAATTCAATGTTAAACTTTCTCGTTTTGTCGAAGTCTACATCTTTCAAGTCGATTTTTTTATTTTTGCGAAAGAGACAAACAGTAATTCGATTAATTTCTTGATTTTTCAGCCACAGTTCAAAAATACTGGCACTTTCTGTTAGAAAAGACTTTTCTGTACTCCTCCGCCGGCTGTTTTTGCTTCCTACATCGGTCAGTGTGGAGCCTCTGCAAGTTTTGGAATTTCAGCTGAAATCGTCCTATTCCCCCCACCCCTTCATTTCTATTTTACGCATTCCCTTTTCTCAACACTTATTCTTTGGAACAGGGCCGGTTCTAGAAATTTCGGCTCCTGAGGCGAGCATTATTTTGCCGCCCCTATGACGTAATTGTTTTTTAACCACAACTCAAACGATTTTAATAATAAGTAAGTTAATGTGCTAACTATAATTTATTTAAATGAAAACAAATACATATGAAATTAATTTGCATTTAAAAAATTTAAATAATCAGATTAATTAAGAAATTTTGCATCTCTTAAAAATAACAACTAACTGAAAATTAGGCATCCGCCTACGGACGGATCCAATGAACCGCATTCAAAATAATTTGTCTCATGAAAAAAAATACAAAAAGAGTATAATGTTCCACAGCAAGTCAGGTAAAGAAACAGAGTTTAAGTAATAAGTATTATTGGGCTAAAATATGTCAAGCAAATAAAACAGTCAAATTACGTATAAAATTTGTGTATGAAATTCAAATAGCAAAATAACAATATGAATAACAAGATATACCTGTATATTGGGCGATTCTCCAACAAGTGGGTAATTTCACTTTGTGATTTTGTGAAAAATAAAAGTTAAATTTTAAACAATTTATTTTAGAAATAGATGAAACATAAGGTATGGAGTAATGTGCATTATTCCGGTAGTAACTTTAAACAGTATTTTTCTCTTATCTATCTACTCGGCTCGGTTTTATAATTTATTCAATTTGATTCGAATCAGAAATTTCTTCATACATTTATTTAAATAAAAGCAGCATAAAACTGCGTTCAATAAATATGTTGAATAGTTTTAAATAAAAATTCTGTTGCATATGTTTTTAATCAAGATTCAGTAAAATTTCAACAGGGTGGTGAGCTGATGAGATTTCAGTGAAAGGGGGCAGTGTGACAAAATTAACAAAAGTGCTTCTGTTCTCATAGTAAGTTAATCTTAGTAAAACTGCAATATGTTATTTTGAGCTAAGCAAAAGTATGTTACATCATGACATAATCATAAATAAATAAAAATAATAATATGGAAAATTTAAGTACGGGACAGTAGTGACAGGTAATAAACATATTCTTATATTTCTCTGTATTTTGCTGCTTGTAACTGCTTTTGAAGACCAGATAATTAAAACTTGTGACTTTCTCAGGAATCAAGACTGCGGTTCTACTAAATATCCTTCAAAATTTATCTGGCCTCTGGATGGTCATATGAGCAATTTTATACAAGGGGACAGTAGAGACATTAAAACTAAGGGACAACATTTCTCTAGCCAGAATAAATATAAAACTATTTAAAATTTACAAGAAAAACTGTTTATTTTATACTTTAGAATGTAGATTTTTATTTTGTATAATAAAATTTCTGAAAATAGTTTGTCATTGAACTTAAATTTGTCCCAGAAGAATAAGGTGCATAAAGTGGGGACAAGGAACAGTAGTGACAATTCGAATATTTAAACTATTAGTGGAGTAACATTTATAGCTATTTTCTTGAAAATTCTTTTCGAAATTGTAGACAGGTATCACAGAATACATTTTATGCTAACGAAAATTATATAAATGATAAAATGTAATATATCAGCCCAAGGGACACAAATTACCCACTTATTGGAGAATACGTACATTGAAATCATATAGGGGAGACTAGGAAGGGTTGACCATACGGAAGGCTTGACCCACCCATCAGTTTTCATATTTAAAAGAATTTCAGAGTTTTATCAATAGGTGTCAACCAAAGCTACTGGAATGCTCAAACAACAGTCTTTGTTTCATACAGATAATCGAAATAGGTGTGGAAAAAATCAATTGTGAGGTGTTTTCAAACTAAAAGTTGTGTTTTTTAGAAGTATTTTGTAAGCTTTTTTCAGATAAAATATATCATAGAAATTTAAGTAAGTAGGTTTTAAGTAATGCAGAAAAATCGAGCTTCCATTCCAGGCGTAAAGATTGTACAGTAAGTTAGGCTTAACATAACAATGTGCTATTCTTTAGAAAAGGGCTATGTGGGGAGGCTTGACCCAGTCAATCTGAGGGTAGGTTGACCAAATGCTCAAGGCTCCCTTAATTAAGTGATTTTGGAAATCTTTTTATTATACACTGTGCATAATGAAAGGTTAATAGCTATACATAAAAAATAAAGTAAATTCATTCTGTAAAGCTACAGTAAAATGGGATGATGGAAAAGAAAATGTTTAAATCTGATTAAAGAAAGATTTGAAAAATTCCCATAGTATCCACTGCAAGAGAAAATTTAATGAAATATAAATGGAAGAGTTGATAGGAACTATTATCCATTTAAATATTACTTGCAATAGGGAAATAGAAACAGTGGAAAAGACTAGAAAGGACTAGAAAGGATGAAAGCAGCAGTCTTAACCCTTTTAGGGGCAGTGGTATGTTTATGAAGCCACTTAATTTTAATTCCCAAACCTCACAATGGCCCCAGAATTTTTCTAAAATATTTTCCATTTAATATGTATGTAAAATATAGCCTTTTTCTTATTTCCAAATAAATTTCTTCGTAAATTCTGGTGCCTGTAAATTATTTCAACATTTTAGTACTGAAAGTACTTTGATGGTTTAAAAAGATTTAAAATTTAAAGATTTATTTTAGATGAAAGGTTTAAAAGATGTTAATGATAAGTTAAGTGCCCGTGCGGCTGGTAAAGAACAGAGCATTGATCGAAAAAATTTAGGAAGATATGAATACAAATTTCACCAGGAGAATGCAGTGAGATGAAACCAACCTATGTGACAACTAAAGTTGCCAGGTCGAGTGTCACAAAAAGCACGATAAGGGGACAAAAAAAGCGGGACTGTAGCTCCTAAATCCGGACATAATAATACATGAAACCCTATCAAGACGGAACCTGTGTCTAACGGAAAACTGCCTTAAACGCTAAAATTTCATTTTTCCTGCTGTACAATTATACCTGTTCAGACAAAATCATGTTTAAATCAAAATTTTTCTCCTCTGACTTGCGACTGCGTCTAAACAGGTTTGTCAGGTAAACAGGTCATATTTTCAAAAATATTTTTTGTAATAATTAAAGCATGTAGCATAAAGTTATTTTGCTTTTTTTGAACTTATTTTATTTCTCTTCACAAATATTTCAATATAAAACAAAGTGGATCAAGCCTCCAATATAGTGGGTCCCTCCCATATATGGGGAGTAGGGTGGTCACAAGAAATCAATTTTCGAATTTTTTCGGGGGGACCCCCCAAAAAGTTGCCAATTGACTAGAAAATGAGATTGGCTAAGTTTCAGCTCATTTGGATAATATTAACCCGTGCCTCATTGAGGTTTAATTTTGAAAAAAAAAAACGTGATTTTTCGCAAAAAAATGCTGTTTTTCCTTCATGAAATGAATACAATTGAACATAGAAATATAATGCAGGTCTCATTTTATAAAAAAAAAAAGTTTTGATTTGAAGAACCACACACCATTTTTTTCTAAAAATGTATAGATTTAAAAATATGCGCATTTTTCAGGACTAGACTTCACCTGAATCCTAAAAATTGACTTTTTATGAAAAATCGAAAAAAAAAATTGTAACATTCCATTTCATCTGCTTTCCACCTTTTGTTTTTCTTTTTTTCGTTTCGTGAAGTCCAATAAAGTGTTTGATTAAGAAAAATTCCAAAGAAAAGGAAAAAAATCGAATTTTAAACTGAAAGAATTTTTAATAAAAAGGGAGGGCAAAGGAAGTATAGAAATGAGAGCAAATAATGCTCAATTGCATTTTATTATTAAAGTTGTGTTATAAGAAAGGAGGCATAATAAAGAAAATAAATTATTTTCCCTTACAACTGTCACGTTAACCCTTTCCGGAACAGAAAAATTCTGTTCGTAAAAGGATGAAATGATTGTCTACCCCGGAATTTACAAACGACATTTTTAGAAATTAAAATCACATTACTTTAACCTTTCATTGTAAAAGCAAAATTTTATTAAAATATTCTTCGTGCCGTTTGTAAGTTTGGAATTAAAATTAGGTGGTCCCGGCGTGGGACACTGCGCCGGAAAGGATTGAAGTGGTAATGGTTTAGATAAGTCGGCTTATGTTGACTTTTTTTACCAAAGTATTATCTAAAAATGAAAATGCAACTTGATCCGAGTTAAGATACCAAAGGTGGTTTGTCATTTTAGCAAGTGCTTTGTCTGTAACCTATTTATCAAATTTTCTGTAGTGAACAAGTGATTTTATTATTTGCAGGTCTTGGATTGTGGGCTAAAGTGGCAGTGGAAGTATTGAAGCACGCTTTTGCATAAATATTGATAAAAAATAAGAAAAGATCTCTGATACCTTCTTTTTCTAAATTTGTTATTGAAAGATGATCCCTGAAACAATATATTTTAAGAGAATGAATGGCCTGTGCCTCCATCCATCTCACATGATTAAAAGTACCAGGTGCTTTGAAAAAAAGTCTTTTGCAGGAAGGAGTTCTATAAAAATTAAACAAAGTTGGATAAACTCTTTATAATCATCCCTGAGCTGTTAATTTTTAAGAGTTCCTGTAAGAAAATTTGAAATTTCTTCTGAATTAACTATTTAAACCTAGTATTTCATCTTCAGTAACATTTGTATACTTACTCTGGTTTAATTTAGACCATCCAATCAGAATTGGTTTTTTTTAATATCTGGCTGAGGGGCAGTGATTGTGCCCATTTTACAATCAAGAACAGCTTTCTAAATTATGCTGGCGGCATGGTAAATACAGAAGACTTTTCCTTTAACAATTGCTATAGAAAAATGCAGGTTAACTCTGAGGCGATCTGTGTATACTGCAGTTGTATCAAAAAATATTGCCTGGATTTTACCAACTTCCTCCCACTCTTCAACTGCTGAAAATACAGCTTTCGCCTGAATTATTCCGATACTATTTTCAAGTTGAGGAACTCGTAGTAACTGTTCTTCATCCCCACAACTAATTAAAACTTTTATCCACTCTACATTTTCTTTATTCAAAAAATGGTGAAGCAGTTTTCCACCCCAGTGAACAACAGTTCTCTCTAAACGGGAATTTTAAAATCTGTTTTTGATGAGCCCAGTTTTTTGTTTACGAAACAGTTATTTGCAGAGTCGGTGTCTGTGGTTAGCTAGTGGATGTATTCTAAGTCTAGCAGCTTCTCTGGCGTTCAGTTCATTTTGCGAATATTATAAAATAAAATACATAAAACTTGACAATTACTTAGCTGCTTACTGTCGACGATTTGATGAGACATGTGGCCAATTTAAAAAATCTTACATTTCTGCCATCATATCAAGAAGGGGAAGGGGTTTTACGGAATGCTTCGTCAATTCTAAAAATAGATAACCATAACAGATAACAGAAACAGCCTTGTAATAAAAAGAGAAATTCAGAGGTTCAACTGCAACACAAATCGAGAAGCTCTTTCTTACTAGACACAGAACTAGATAACTAATAATCAATTATAATTCTTGAAATATTTTTAAAGTTACAAAAATTGTTCACTTATTTTTGCCTATTAATAAAAATGATACAAAAAAATTATCAAAAGTAATAAAATTTTTAATTTGTCATTTTTTACCTATCTTTCAAAAATGCAGAGTTTGAGGGTATGGTTTACTAGATGTCCTGAAAAATACTAAATGTTCATTAAATATGAGTTTTCATGAGAGTAAAAGTTCAAGGCAACAATAGTTTCTATGAAATAAAACAAGAATCAGGTTTCTAAGACAAATATTTTTCACGTAAGGAAAGAAAAACGACAATTTTTTGCCAAAAATTGCAAATTTTCAAGAATTCAATCTCGATGAGGCACGGGTTAATATTATTTATTTGAGCTGAAACTTTGCCAATCTCATTTTCTAACTAATTGACAACTTTTAGGAGGGTCCCCCCAAAGAAAACGTTAAAAAAAAATTTCCCCATGTTGCTTGTGACCACCCTAATGGGGAGCCTTGACCCATTATTTTCTCATGTTTAAAATCAATTATTTTTCAAATTTCTTATATATTACACTCATGTAGCAATTTTATTTTGATAACTGATTGTATAACGAATAAAATGATATATAAAACTTTATTCTACGTTCAATATTTAAAAAATAAAAAATCATTTTGTAAGAAGTGGGTCAACCCTCCCTAGTCTCCCTTACGTCAAATATAATATCATATCCATAATATTTAAAAATAAGAACAAACTTCAAGATGTAATTTGCCTTTATTTTTCTTTGGCGAAGCCCTTTATTTTAATATCGAAATCAATATTATACAACAATCACGTCGTCAACCCCAAAAAGAGATAATCATACTAAAACAAACTATGCATGGCATTCTTGCTAAAATTGAATAGTAAAAATATGATATGAACAGAAATTTACATGATCATTTGAAATTACATACATGAAGATTTTATTTTACATTAGTAATATTTACAAAAACACAACTATCAACTGTGAAATAAATATTTATATATTTAATTCGCCTTGAATTTTCTTTGTGAAAATCGTTTCTTATATAGCAATCAATATGAAAAAAAAATAGCATTTTCATTTGTTTGAATAATTTAAATTTAATAAGCATTCTTGAGGCAAAACCGATTAAAAAAGAGTTTAAACCATAAAATAATGTATGAATTCCTTGCATAAAATTATGAAAAAATCATGTTACCAAGATCAAAGTAATTACACAGGAGTAGTATTTTTTCATCTGAGCGAAAATATATCCAGGCTGGGACTCGAACCTAAAACCCTTGTCTTTAATTGCCAATGCTTTTCGAATTTAACTATCTGGACGACACCCCAGCAACAGTGACTAGTACTATTCAAAATTTCCTGGTGTGAAATCAGACGTTCTAAATAAAGAAGCCTTATGACCTAATATATGCCGGAATTTTCATTCATTCCTAATAGTGCTCGCGATTATACGTATAAACGTATTATACCGATTCGGATTTTGGATAGGTATAATATGGTACGTATACGTTTTATACGTATTATACGTATAATCGCAAGCACTAATTCTAAATATATCGCATATTACAACATAAATCTTTTTAAATCTGTTTTTCGCACAATTTATCTTTCAAAAATAAGTTTACTGAATTTTAAATTGCATCGTAAATATCTAAAAACACACTATATTTCTATCCATTAGTAACAAGAGACTAAGATCATAGTGAAAATTTGTGAAAATGTAATTTTTTTATACGGTTTCGCTTGTTAATTTCCACACTATATACTTCTAGACGCTGTACCCCAGCCAACACAATATTCGTTTTTTTCCTTTGTTGAATTTCTTTTATCCGCGGTTTATAAAATATATATATATTCTGTCGTGCTGTTTCAAATAATAGCCCAGATGTCATGACCAAATGGTTGGTCTGAGCGGTTATTGTGTTGGTTGGCGTGTCGTCCAGATATTTCAAGTGGAATAGCATTGGCAATAAAAGCCAAGGGTTCTGGGTTCGAGTCCCAGCGTAGGCACATTTTTGCTCAGATGTAAAAATTACTACTCGTTTGAATTATTCAGTAATAAAATAAAATTAATTACATGTTTATTTTAAAATACCCATTGTTGTTAGCACTAAAAAATAATTACATATAATGTTATACACACAATCGTATACTACTATAAAAAATATAATTATATACACATTGTTATTACGTTACACAATGTTAAAACAAATAAACTTCGTTCACAACTAGCAACCGTATTTGGAAAGTTAAAAGAAATCTTATAAAAAACGAAGATGTAGGAAATACTTGAATTAATTTATTTTCCTGAATCTGATTTAAAACGTCAACGGCTGTCATATCTCCTTTCTACAATATTCATAAAAACTAGCAATTCACTATATGAGTTATCTAATTCTACATCATTGGTTAAATGAGCATGTAATACTTTTTCGTTATTAAAAATACGTTCGAGTTTAGATCGTTTAATAAAGAAATATCATATAAAAAATGGAAAATGTTACTATGGTCGTTTAGCTGTTTAAACCTCTTAGCGGTTGAATTTTAGTAGCTATCAAGATATGTAAAAGCTAATTAAACACCTCGATTTCAATTATTTTTCATGAGTAATCAATGGTAGAGACTGCTCCTTCGTAAGCGAATAATTTACTCTTGTATCTAATTCTTGCAAAGGAACAATGGCTCAAAATCACAACCTACCCCCATTTCGTTCGCGATTTCTTTCTCGGAAGTCAATATTTGTTGAAAGATGTTAACACGAAATCCTTTAAAAAGACATTTACCTATTCTAAAATCTTATTAGAGTCTCGTGTGATCAAAATTAGTCTTTCTGTTTAATGCGATATCAATTTTGATAAAATTCCATGCCAAAGCACCGCACTACAAACAAATATAAATGTGGGTATTTTATTAGCCAGTTATATATATTTTTTTTTACTTATCTTTTGAAATTTTTACCAATGCATCATATGAATTTTGTAAATCATACTTCAAAAGATTTTACAGCTTCAATCCGACTTTCCCATTGAGTCGTTTTAACACATTTCAAAGTTAATAAATTTATGTGCTTTTTTTAGCACTGAACATCGGAAAGAAAAGGAAAATAACTCTTGAATAAGTAAAAAAATGCACAATTTCCGCGATTGTTTAACAGCATCGTTTATAACTAATTTCAATCCATGGCAGCGACAAAGGACATAAAAAGCTTTAGGGTTTTCATTTAAAATGAGTATTTGCACACCTAAATGAGATCCTTTCATATTTACTCCGTTGTCGAACCCAGTTCATGAATATTTTATATTTTGAGGTCTAATTTTTCAAGTTCATTTAAAATAAGTTCTTTTAATTCAGCCCCAGTTGAATCAGTTAAAAGCAAAAAATTAACAAAATATTCCTTAGGCATGCAGATCTCATAGAATAACAAGCAATATTTCACTCCTACTGGTACTCGTAGATCAATTTAATATTAAACTATAATATTTTGATTCTTTAACTTTTGAAATTAAAGTATCGCGAAATTTTCGACCCATTTAATTACGATCAATTACACGACCCATTACCAGTTTATTTTTGACCCATTACACTGTTTTAGATATCTTACTGTAATATATCTGTATCTTATACCGATTATACTGTAACTATATAAAATTTACTCCACATTTTTATTCTAAAAAAAAAAAAAAAATATTTCTCTCTCTTTTTTTCTTAAATTTCCACAAATATACTGGATTATCTGTTCAATGTACTAGAGCCAATTGCCGACCTTCTAAGCTGCGCCCTGAGGCGGCTGCCTCACTTGCCTCATATCTGGAGCCGGCCCTGCTTTGGAAACAGAGCCGGTGGCTAAGTGAATTCTAATTGATCAGATTTCTCACGCTTTTATGCAAGGATTTTTTTCTTTTCGATTCTATTGAGATTTCATTGAAGTTCTTTACTTTAATGTTGAGTCTTGCCATTTTAGTGTTTGTTGCTTTCACAGCGTGATACGTTTGCAGTTGGGTCTTTCAAAATGTCGAAGCGGAAATTACAAATTCTTACTTTAGAACAAAAAGTAAATTTGGTGAATGATATTGAAGACAATCCTAATTTAAAGAAAAAAAAGATATATCCCTGAAATATGGTATACCTCCCAACACGCTACCTACCATACTGAAAGATAAAGAGAGCATTTTCAAAAGACATCAAGTGTCAACCCAAAGTGCAAAAGGATGAAGGTGTGTGCCTTCCCAGATATCGAAACAGCCCTCGTAAAATGGTTTACATATTACAGGACACAGAAGAGTGCAATTCCTTTAAGTGGCACGATGTTACGTGAGAAA
Source organism: Maratus speciosus (assembly GCA_963932465.1). Taxonomy (NCBI): domain Eukaryota; kingdom Metazoa; phylum Arthropoda; class Arachnida; order Araneae; family Salticidae; genus Maratus; species Maratus speciosus. The sequence continues at coordinate 680,432,746 of OZ010786.1, forward strand.
GCTTTGAATTTCGCAAAATTATTGAATGTGGAAGGCTTCACTGCAAGCACGGTGTGGTTTGAAAAGTTTAAAGCTAGATACATCATCGTGTTTAGGACATTACAGGGTGAAGCAAAATGTGTGTCTGATGAACTGTGTGATAAGTGGAAAACAGTTTCATTACCCAAACTTCTTGCAGCTTATAGTGCAGAAAACGTGTCCATTATGGATGAAATGGGACTCTTTCACAAATGTTTTCCTAACAAGACGATGATGTTTAAGGGGGAATCAGGTTCCGTTTGAAAGCTAAGTAAAGAACGTTTAACTGTCCTTGTCGGAGCAAATGCTTCTGGAACAGAAAAGTTACCTTTACCGATCATCGGTAAATACAAAAATCCTCGCTGTTTCAAACATAAAAAGTCACTTCCCGTGCAGTACAGATCTAATGACAAAGCTTGGATGACGCTAATATTGTTCGAGGAACACATCAGGAATTTGCATGTAGTGTTTCATGCAAAAAAGCGTAAAGTGCTGATCTTCGTTGACCAGAGCACAGCTCACAGTCAACTTTTGAACTTGAAATCTATCAAGTTAGAATTTCTCCCTTCTAGCACAACTACTAAAGTACAACCAGCAGACCAGGGAATAATTAAATGTTTAAAGCATTCCTACAGAAAGCTTCTAGTGCAGAAGGCAATCGAGGATCATGAAAATGAAATAAATCAAAAGTGTTATACGTTAGAAGCAATTAGACTAATTTCGAGTGCCTGGAACAACGACATGAAACAAATCGCTATCAAAAATTGCTTCAGTAGATGTGGCTTCTTTGCAAGCAATGCGGACTCATGTGTTGTGAATGAGAATCTACAAGATCAAATTATTTCTGAAGATGACGATACTGAGTCTTTGAATATTGATGAAAATGTTGCAGTTTGTGGAGAACATAGTGATTCAGATATAGTTGAAGCAATAAAAAAGGCGGAGAACGATTCTGAATCTGAAAAAGAGGACGAGGAAGTAAATTGCGTTTCACCACCAAATAATCAAGAAGCACATGTGGCAATGACGGCACTACAGCAACATTTCGAAAGTAGAGACGGTGTGGACTATTCTCTTTTTCTTTGTTTACAAAATGTGAGCGACTTTCTAACCAGTGAAAGTCAAAAAAATTCCTTCAAACGTCATCATTAACAAGTTTTTTTTCAGAAAATTTGAGTTTGTAAGTACCTTATATTATGTACTATTGAATTGTATTTTTCTTTTGTGCTCATTTTTCCAGACTCCGTTATTACAGTATAATAGCAATTCCTATCTATAAGATTGAATTATTTTTATATATTTTCTGTATGTATTTAAGGATTTTCGATAGGTCGAACTTACGATAACTCGAATATTTTTGCCAGTCCCTTCGAAATCGACTTATCAAGAATTCAGTGTATGTAGCAATCAAAACGATTTTTTTTCAACATACTTCTTTTAAAAATTTATTTCAAAGTATGTACAGATGTGTTAGTTTTATAATTAGTTTATAAGCATAGGTAGGGCAGAGCCTCCTTGATAAGTATACAGGGTGTCCTGGTGTCCACTCTGAACGGTTTCTGATGGCTAATTCCTAAACCGTTAGACAAAGACATATAGTTCCAATTACAAAAATGTTTTAAATGAAGTAAAGAAATATTTTAAAAGCGGTTTGGGTCAATAAAATCATTTCGTAAAAATTTTCGAAATTTAAATTTTTATACGGTTCCCCGGTCTTATGAGTTATGTTTAGTAAAATTTTCCTATTACACTGACAAATAAGACAAGAAAAATCCCGTTCATATAGTACTAAAATTGAACGAGTTATGAAACTTTGAAAATGCATGACTTATACCACTTTTCTACATCTGAACACAAAGGAGTTCGCCCCCCCCCAATGCTTTGAGGGGTCATATACCAAGTGCTTAAAGTATTCGAAGAACTTATTTCATATGTATCTGCGCTTTAAAGAAAATCGTACAAGCATTACGATTGAGTTAACTTTTATTAAGTGTCAGATCGGCTAAAATAATTGTATTTTAACATATCTTTTATTTTGTGATGATTTGCGACTGTTTCTTTTCATGATTTCTTTTACCAAAAATTATATCATTTTTATATGTTTTTATTTAACTTCAACGATCGTATGTATGTTTTTCCAGTTAAAAATTTCACTCAAACTTTAACTCATTTTCAAATATCCGATCGATATTAAATTTTATATACTGACGTAAATCCGATTTCAATCTAATGTTATTATGATTTTCGGTGGTTACCATTTATACTTATTTTACAGGATAACACAAGACCGCGATTGATGTGTTTTTGAACTGTTATGTATTTTTTAGCACTCAATCCGAAAATTACCTTAATTTTTAACCATCATGTCAGGATTTTTCGCAAATCCTAAAATGTTAAAGTTAAAAAATAATAAAAATCGGATACTATAAAATAGAAGAGATGGCTGTGATTTTTAACTTTTGATAATTGATTTTTATGTACTTTTTAGCACTGAATTTGAAAATGGCCTTCATTTTTAACCATGTTAGAGTCTTTTTGCAAATCGTAAATGTTAAAGTAAAAATATAGCGAAAATCTGATATTATAAATAGATGTAAAACTTTTTTTTCTTAATTTAATTTAATTTAATTCAATGATTTATTCTTTTTTTTTTGGCTTATGCTGGGATTCTTACAGCTAAACAGCTGAGGGGTTCGATGAGGTGGGAGAGGATGTTCAATTTTAACTTTGACCTTTTTAACTTTGAAATTTACAATTTGGGAAAAATCGTGACGTGATGCTTAAAAATGAATGTCATTTTCGGATTCAGTGGCAAAAAATACATAAAAATTAATTATCAAAAGTTAAAAACGCAACAATGACATCTATTTTATAGTATCAAATTTTCGCTATTTTTTCTTTTTTAAACTTTAAAATTTACGATTTGCAAAATATCTTTACGTGATGGCAAAAATAAAGGTCAATTTTGGATTCAGCGGTACAGAATACATAAGAATCAATTATCAAAAGCTAAAAACATGACATAACCCAACTTTTGCAGTCTAGTGTAATCTAATTACATTTTAAAATATGTATCAGTTTGTAAAAAATTGAGGCTGTTAATTGTCATCATTTTATTAAACAAAAATTCTGTTTTTTCTTCTTATTATATGTTTATTACAAATTGTATATTTTGCATTAATATGTCAGAATGATTAAAAATTTCAAATTTATATTGGAATGTTAATTTTACTGTTAACCATTTTTTTATTATATCTAACGAAATTATATTTCTACTAAATTTGTGAATGACCCCTAATTTGCAGCAAAAGATATGCTCCAACTTTAAACAGCTATTACTCGGTCAATTTTAATCGTAGAATAACAGGACTTTTTTTTGTCTTACTTGTCAGTGTAACAGGAAAATTTTATTAAATATAACTTATATGACCGGGTAGCTAATATCCGAACCCTCAAGCTTAGACGCACCTTGGCGAAAGACAGAGTGTGCCAAATGATTTTGGGAGAAAAGCACTTTGCGCGCGTGCGCTCGTTGACATCGACATTACTGACAATGCATTTCAATTCATGTTAATTCAAAGGTTATTCTGTTTTCAAAAACTCTTTTATATCACTTATAAATAGAGATTTAGCATTTAAAAATTTACTACTCTTATAAGAATGATGACAACCATTCAGATTTATGGAAATTTATAATTTGTTCGCCTCTAATAAATGTTTTAAAATGATTTATACCATTGGCACTCATGTAAAATGGGAATGGATATTTTAAAAACAAGTACAAATTGGTAAATCTTAATCTATTTATTTAAAAATATTAGTGATCGATGAATACTGCTACTCATTGAAAAAGGTAATCTATCTTCGGTACTAACAATGTACTGTGTTAATAAACAATAAATTTATCAAAATCTTTTTAATGAATGGCGAACTTTGAAAATACGTAAGCATTTCTTTTTAAAATAGAAAATGGGGTCAACAAAAATCCGTTTGATTTAATTATTTCTTTAATAAATTATCTGGATTCACCTTAAATCAGTCTGACTGTTAAACTGAAAAATTGAAAACATTAAATCAATATTTAACTTTAATTAAAATCACCCCCCCCCCAACCCCCTCCTAAAAATTAAATTAAAAATAAATAAATTGCTCTGAAAATCTAACGTCTAAAATTGCACTTGCACTACTTCCATATTAGGATGGTAAACCATTCAGCATCAAATCAAACTGCTATTAGGTGCTTCTTAAAGATAAAGAACTGTACTTTATTGTAGAATTTCTAAACCTAAGCTTATATTTTAAATGTATTGACTTGAACTGAAAAATAAGGAGGGAAAAAAATATGTTACTACAAAAAAAAAAAAAAAAAAAAAAAAACCACTTAAACTTTAGCTTTTTGTTTTCAGAGTATCAAAAAAAAAAAAAAAAAAAAAAAGAAAGAAAGAAAGAAAAAGAAAAAAAGAAACCTTTAAATGCTTATATGAAGTAACTGGATGTAGAATAGTTTTTATGAATAAAATCAAATATTGATAATAGTTGAACAATTAAAGTACAAAAATACTCAGAATGTCAGAGACCTATTCGTAATTTCATGATATTGGATACAATAATTTTATATATTTCATTAATGTGATCTTGAATAAATTATCACTGTGAAATTGAAAAGAAAATAACCCAATTACAGTTATTTTTTGACAAAATGAACAAATACAGTAAAAGTTCATCATTATTATAAATAATATCAAAGTTATGATAGCCAAGAATTTCACCAGATTTACATATGTAAATTAGGAGTGTGAAATATTCATTTGTACACTACGTTTGGAAAACGTTTTATAGGGAATCTAAAAAGTCATCTACATTTGAAAGGGGGGGGGGGGTGACAGCTGAAATATCAATTTTAATACTTGCATTTTTCAAAAATTTGAAGATTGTACTTTCTGTAAAATAGCACTTTATAACCAAATGAAGAGGAATAGCATTTATAGCACAAAAAGTGTTCTTATTTTGTACCATTATGTGTAGAATTTTTAAACATTAAATTATATGATATATTTATTAATCTCTTAATTGGAGTTTTTGAACTATGTTAATGAAGAACCATTAGCATAACTTACTAAATCACAACTCTTACATTATTACAAACTTTCATTCAGTCACAATGCAAAATATTTTCAATGTTTTATTATTAGTTATGTTCTATTATATTGGAGACTCATAAAACATTCATCAAGATAAGACACATTTATAAATTTCAAAATATCGTTTCAAAAATTGCGATCTATTAATTTTGTCAATAATTCATGATTTGTAGTATTATAAGGGGTTCAAAATAAGGTCTCTTTTGAAGTATTAATTTCATTATTAAAGACAAGCTCTAAAAAATAAACTTTCGATAGTAAAAAGCATTTTAAATAATTAGAATTATTTTTTAAATTTATATTTTATGAAGTTTATTATTTATTATATATGCATTGAAATTACTTCAAAATTATCTCAAAAAGCCGAGCAAATTAATGAATTACATGTTAATAAAAATACATTTTCAGTGAAACTTTTAAATTCTTCCTTGCTCACAAAAAGTTTGACTACAGGGAAAAAAAAAAACATAACAAATTCATAACAAACATTTTATGATTCACCGTTTTTTAAATCATGCAATATTGAACTATTTTTTAGTGATTAATAATCAAAACTTTGATCTGACATGAGAAAACTGAATAGATAAAAGAATATGAATAATATTAAAGTATTATAAGCTGCAGAAGTATCCTAATTAAATAAGATCCACACAGTTATTTGTTTAATTGGTGCAAAATGATTTTACTTTCACGAGATTAAAGTCTTAATTGTCAATATGAAGATTCTAATGATGTCTTATCTTAAAACTGCATTATGCATATCTAAAAAATATAATACGTCAAACTGAAAATAATGCAGCTGGGCACGCGCAGAAAACGAGTCTTCTTCCAAAATCATTTGGCACCCTCCGTCTTTCGCCAAGGTGCGTCTAAGCTTGAGGGTTCGGATATTAGCGACCAGGTACCGTACAAAATTAAAATTTTGTATTTTTTAAAGAAATGTTTCTTCCTTCCTCATATAAAACATTTTTGTAACTGAAATAATATGTCTATAACTAACGGTTTAGGAATTGGCTATTGGACACTGTTGAGAGTCGACACCCTTTATATTTCTCTCTAAAAGTTTCTTTATAAAAAGTATTAACAGTATGAAACTCTTTAATTTTTTTTTCACCAGTGTTACATTTCATGTTCTATATTTTAGGTTACTGTTTTTTGTAAAACTTAAGAAACTTTTATATTTCTTTCCTTAAAATCGAATTTAAAAAAATACTATCAAATGATACACTTTTGTAATTTCTTGAATTCAAAATCAATAATATTCTTACACTCTCTCTCATAATTCATGAGAAGATATTTTTTTTAATAATTTTTAAACAAGTAAAATTTTATTGTGGAGAGTTTGTGTCTCTAACGATAAACAAATTTGTAAGAATGAGTCTGTTCTGAAATCAGTCTCCAAGCCTTAAATTACAAATTACATTACAGCAAAAGGTATGGTTAAAGTAGGATACATATGTTAACAAAATCTCCACTTATTCAACAAGCATTAAAGCATACACAGAAACTGATAACAACATGAAGGAAGAGGTGTAAATTAAAAATAGATACACATAATAATGTTACATATTAAAGCCAATGATCATGCAAATAATTACTTAAAAGTAAAAACTACAGAATTAAAAATTATTTTTCTCAATATTAGAACTTATATTTAAATATTTATAAAACCATATTCATAAAGCAGGTTGCGCCATCTAGTGAGTATCTAGTTTGGCACCAGTTCTGTTTTCAGATGTACTGTTGTACTTGGAATAGTGATATTTGATGTTCCATCTTGAAAATGAATTTTAGCTAATGCACCTAATGAATGAATTTTTGCATTTCTTACTTTATAGGTAATAGAAAGCAAGTTACCATGAATTTCATAAAGGCCTTTTTATATGTGCATTGAATTTGCAGACATTAATGAATTTCTAAAAGAGTTTTTACATCTTGAGTTGTAATTAATATATCATTCTCTAATGAAGCCATTTCCCTAACAATCAAATCTCCAAAAATTTCTTCATGAATGTGCCAGAAAGTAGACAGTTTGGATTTGAGAAAAAAAATTACAAAAACAGAAATTTTTTTTAAAATTCTGAAATTATTTGGCAAGATATCGTTCAATATTCGGCGAGATATCGTGAAATATTCGGCAAATACTCGTCCCATCTCTATGATAAACAGCAGCATACCCGCCAACTTTGCAAGAACAAAATAAGGGAGATGAATCTAGTGATATTTCCTGCATATTTTAAATGTAGATAAACATAAAAATTACACAGAGAAAGTAAAGTATAAGTGAATATTTAATAACTTTCTAAATGGAAAAAAATATTTTATAGAGATATTTGAGAATAAAAAAAAATACACTATAACATCGTTAATCTGGAAACTTCTTTAATCTGGACATTTCTTTTTATTTTCAATTAAAGATCACAGAGGATGCCACCAGGGTTTGTCATGAAATATATCAATAGATATATATCTTGATCGATATCCAATATTTATTTTTTATATATCAAGATTTTTGATATTTTCATACATTTGATATTTATTTTCAAAATATGAAGATGTTTGACATTTTGTATATTTGATATTTATTTTCAAAATATCACTGTGCAAGATAAATTTGATATTTTTAGTCAAAACAAGCGTAAATGAAATTTTAAACAGTTATGATTGTGTCATTCTGTAGATAAAGAAATTTTGTTGGTACTCTAGCAGTATCTTTTGCTACCCAAAAAAGGAAATATATTTTCCAACCTTTATGTTTGAAGCTGACTCTTTAAATGTAACGTCAGTAATTATGTAGGTCATTATCAACTCAAAATTGCCATTGAAAGATAAACAATCTAATATAGATAATCAGTTATGTACAGTTTCATTACAAAATGGTCTTTTCTGCTTTTGGTTTAGTCGAATCTAAAGTTTATAATATGTTAGGGAATAAAAAAAATAAGAAAAGCTTACATTTATATTAAAATTCTTCAAAATATTTTGTTTTATAAATTTCTGATTTCTTGATAATGAATTCTATAGTTTTTTTATTAATAAGTGCATGAAGCAAATTGTATCTGTTTTCAATTAGCTGATATTTAACTCTGTTCTAAATGAAAATGAAAAAAGAAATGTATTTTTTTAATATTGTTTGATTATGTTTTCATGTTAAGTACAATATGTTTTAGTTTCTAATTGCTTGAAAATATTTATTGTCAGCCGTGAGTTGAGTATTTTGAAAACATCGCATATATATTGAAAATATTGGATATATATTGAAAATATTGAATATATATCAAAATATCAGATATATATCTAAATACCAGACATATATCAAAACATCAGATAGTTTTTGATAGTTTCGAAAATATCATGATATTTATGTATCCTGGATCACATCAAACATATATGAATGAATTTACTATAAAATAATTTTAAAAAATGAAAAGAATTACTTAATTTACTACATTTGATTTCATCTTAACTATTATAAGAACTTTATGAGTTACATATGCAATTAATATTGATGTCTTTAAAAAATATCAAGTTGTATGAATTCAGAATAGTAAATTTTTAACATTGACAACAGATAGTGCCAAAATAACATAAAATCAGATTTAAATTTTTCCTTTTCTTAAAAGTTCTTACCAAAACATTGGAAAATCAGATTTTAATTATTTCATATAATTTGTGACTTACTTTGGTGTTTAAGGTATTATACATTTAATTTTTTATAATATTACCCATATGCATCACTATTTTAAATATATTAATGTAATAATAAAGTTATTTTTAAAATTAATACAGTAGACTCCCTCAAATCCGCACAGCTTGGGACCAGAGGTTGTGCGGATTTTAGAATTTTGCGGATTTCTGGTCATTGATTTGTTTACATTTTTGAAACATTAATTGGATTGGTAGTAAGCAAGGGAAATTTTAATGAATGCTTACAATAAAGTGAAACATTCAAATAAGTAAAATATTACAATAATTTATTAGTTCAAAAGTAAGTAATTATTTAAATAATTATGTAAAATAAAAATTTAGAAAAATATTAAAGTATTACAAATGAAATCGATTCCAAAAGTCCTATGCTGCCATCTAGTGGTGGCAAGGAGAACAGTGTTAATGCTATTATCAGTATCTATAGCTTATTGTGCTCACTGTAACTTTTTTCATTGTTATTTAGTCTTGAATGCTTTTCTGATACTGCTTTGTATGTTTAGAAATAAATTTGTCTATAATTTAAAGAAAAAGTTCCACGAACAAGGTTCGTGGATTTTTCCATTTCGAACCCTGGAATTTTTTTATATAGATATGCTAATTTATATCAAAATCAAAAGTAATGTAAATTTATTTAGTAATAAATCAGCTGTAATAGCCAAAAGAGAATGATTAACAAAAAATTTAGTAAAAAAAACATTGCGGTAGTCGCTGATTTCGGCGCCATCTTGAATTTTGTTCCTGCAACTTAACTGTAAATTTCATTGTTTACATCTGAAAAAATACGCGGATTTTAGGCGTTCACAGAGTTTAGGGTCGCGGATTTAAGAGAGTCTACTGTATTAAGTTTTATTTAAATTTCTCACTACAACATTTTTCTGCTTTAGAAAATTAGTTTCATTCACAATGTTTTTCATGCTATATCTGCTATTTTTATGATTTGTATTATTTATTCAGTATTTATAAATCAGAGATCATAATTAAAAAGAAAAAAATTACATGGGTATTGTTTTTCATAATTTATGACAGATGGCGACACTGCATAAAAGATATAGCATTATTTAAAAGTATACATTTTAGGGCATTTTAAATTGAAATTTCTGTGTTTAATTATTTTAAATTATCAAGTTCCTTGGATTTTTGTATTGCCTTATTAGTGACAGATATTATTATTAGTATTACTATTTATCTAAAAATGCATTCTAGTTTCAAAACTGCTGTGTAATAATAGCGATGATTCTGGATAAAGGAAGCTGTGTGGTATTTTCTTTAATTACTTAACTGTCAGCACTCGGATAATTAAAAGAGTGATTTTCAATTTGTTATTTTTTAGAAAAATAAATTTAAATTTGAATATGTACAGTAACAACAGATTTACCTTTCAATACAAATAATTATAGAAATAGTGATCAAACTTATGGTTTTGTGATGAAAATTTATATAGTTTTTTAAATACTTACAATAAATAAATAAAAGGAAGAAGAAGATATAACTGGATTTTATGGAGAAAAAGAGACAGTGTGAAAATAATGGTGCCTTCCTTGAAAAAAAAGGGAGATGTAACACTCTGCCAGTATGCAATTTAAAACTCACAAAACAGAATATTTCACAAACTAGAGAATGGTTCAACTGTATATAAAAAAAGTTATTGATTTATTACAATTTAAAAATTCTAAAATTCCTAGGTTAATTAAAAATCGAATTTTACAACTTAATAAATAAGCAAGCATTTACCTAATTTAATGCAGTAAAAATTGCAAAACTTCATGAAAAAAGAATCATAATGAAGTACTTTTTTCACGAGAGCTACTTAAGTGATTTCAATATTTTCTTAAAAGTAGTGTTGGAAATACATTCACTTTATACAATAACAGATTATTCGAGCAAGTGGTAGAAATCTGATTTTTTTTTTCCAAGTAGTAATACAGAGTTAAACTACAAATGTATAACTGTGAAAGAAAATGAAAAATGCCATTATGTGATTTTGAAAATAAATAAATAAATACAATGTTTCTGTTATATCAGTTTTACTGTAAAAGAATCGATTTTCAACGAAAATGAAATGATCTAAATGTACCTAATTATTAAATTTAAGTTAAAAAAAAAAAAAAAGGAAGAATTGAAATCACTTCAATCGTTCCTAAGAACTCAGTATTTTGATTTTGCTGCTTTGTTTGCCACCTTAACCCTCTGAACGCCTAAAAGGGCAAAATTATAATTTTGTTTTCAGTGCAATTTTTATTTTCCAACATGATATAAAAAGCTTTATTATGTATATAATTATAATCCTTCGGAATATTAATCACTACTCAATGTTTTAAAACAGCACTACGTCTGTAGAATTACATTAATTTAAATAATTCTTCTGTTGCAATCAAACCTACAGCTTGGTGATCAGATATATCAGTTTATGGTGCTGAGAAGGTTGAGTACGTATCAGGAATACAATATAAGCAATCTGTGAAACTCCATAAGAAGCGAAAATACCTTTGACAATAAGAGGAACTTTGGATATCTTCCTGGATTAATTCAAGCAACTTGAATGACTTTTTCTTCATAAATAAATCAAGTGAAAGCCTGCTGGAAAATATGCGTTTCCACAGACATCAGTATGTATCTGGAATACAATAAGGAAAGGGCAGCTGACACTCACTAAACTAAATAAATAAACAAATATTTATGTTACTTAAGTGGGTAACAACAGTTGCAAAATTTTATGAAAAGCAGATCATAATGTAGTACTTTTTTTAACAGGTACTACTGAAACGATTACAATATTTTCATTAAAATAGTTTTAGAAATACATTCACATTTTACAATAACAGATTAAATAAGCTGAATACTACACTATATTTAATAAGCAATAACAATCATACAATCTGAATTTTTAAAAATGCCCAAGTAGTAACACAGAGCTAAATTACAGATTTAACATTGTGCATGAAATGAAACGAAAAATGCCATTGTTATAGAATTTTGAAAAAATAAAAACTATGCTTTTGTTAAATTAGCTTTACTAAAAAAGAGTTCATTTTCTAGAAAAACAAATTGATTGAAATACAGCTGACTATTAAATAAAAGACATTGAAAAACAAACAAAAGAAGGAAGATATGAAATCACTTCAGTAGTCCCCAAGAAAAGGGTAGGTCAGTATGAATTGTTTTCTTTTGACTTCCCAACTGTTGTTGCCACCTTAAGTATTGCATCCGGAATACAATATGAGCAATCTGTGAAACTCCTTAAGAAGAGAAAATACCTTTGACAATAAGAGGAACTTTGGATATCTTCCTAGATTTAATTTAAGCATCTTGAATGACTTTTTCTCCATAAATCCAATGAAAGTCTTGCAAGAAAATATGCGTTTCCACAAACATCAGTATGTATCAGGAATACAATAAGGAAAGGGCAGCTGACATTCACTAAACTAAATAAATAAACAAATATTTATGTTACTTAAGTGGATAACAACAGTTGCAAAGTCTTATGAAAAACAGATCATAATGAAGTACTTTTATTAACGGGTACTACTGAAACGATTACAACATTTTCATCAAAATATACTTTTAGAAATACACATTCACATTTTACAATATAACGGATTAAATAAGCTGAATATTACACTATTTTTAATAAGCAATAACAATAATACAATCTGAATTTTGAAAAATGTCCAAATAGTAACACAGAGCTAAATTATAGATTTATTATAGAAATACATGTTTCCACAAACATACGCTAAACTCTGTAAAATAAATAAATCTTATTAAAAAGGAATATATTGTAAATGAAAATATCGTGTAAGAAATGAAATGAAAAATGCCATTGTTATATAATTTTGAAAAAATAAAAAATATGCTTTTGTTAAAGTAGCTTTACTAAAAAAGAATTCATTTTCTAGAAAAAAAAAATTGATTGAAATATAGCTAATTTATTAAATAAAAGGAAAACAAACAAAAAAGTTAGATTTGAAATCACTTCAGTAGTCGACAAGAGAAGGACAGGTAAGTATGAATTGTTTTCTTTCGATTTCGGAACTGTTGTTGACACCTTAAGTATTGCATCAGGAATACAATAAGCAATCTGTGAAACTCCTTAACAGCAAATACCTTTGACAATAAAAGGAGCTTTGGATGTCTTCCAGGATGAATTGAAGCAACTTAAATCATGGTGCTGAAACGACTTATTATTGATAAATCAGATGAAAGTCTATTGGGAAATACATGTTTCCGCAAACGTACGCTAAACTCTGTAAAATAAATAAATATTATTAAAAAGGAATATATTGTAAATGAAAATATTTAAAACTAGTGTAAAGCATGAAAAATATTAAAATATCATACAATGCAGTTGCCAAAATACAGACATCTTAAATCTCAAATTATGATAATTCCAATTTTTCCAATTTATGATAATTCCAATAATACTTGTTAACCCCTTGATGGGCACGCAAAAATGTCTCTAAATTTTGAATTCTCACCGGAATAATAAAAAAATCTTATTTTTAAATAAGAAAAAGCAATTTTTCAACAATTTTCCTCCAAAGTTAAAAGTATAAAATTAAGTTAAAATTTTCTGGATGTTTCTTGTTTAAATTAGGTGAGATATATTTTATCCCACCGCCCCTGAAGGGGTTAAAATATCATACAATCTTAAATCTGAAATGCATAAATGATAATTACAAATTTTTTACAAATATTATTTTTATTTTTACCAATTCATGACAATACCAATCAATCTGACTTAAAAATGTAAAGTTTCTGGAAATTTTCAAGTGGCAGGAAAAAAGTTTTCTTTTTTTCTTTTCAGATTTTGCTTAGAAAAAGTTAAAAAATCATTTTCTCGCACATAAAAACTCTTTTTTCACAAAAGTTCTTTTTAGAAAACATAAAACAAACTTTATTTAGGCTTCTACAATATAAAAAAAATAGTTTTTCTTTACTTGAATATATTACGAAATAAACTTACAAATAAAATATAACTCAAAATTTATTCTTTCAATATCGAAGTTTACAGAGGATTTTCTTGTTAAATTCAATACTATTTTTTGTAGTACTACATGATTCAATTATTAAAATTTTGTGATCATTTGATTACTCAAAGGAAGTTATCAATCTTTTCGCTTACAGACAGAATAACTCAACAAAATATGTATCTGCACTTCATAGTGATGGTATTTAAAGGAACATTATCTGTTTAATTTAAATAAACAACAAATTTAAATAAAAGGATTTTCATACCTAGAAAATACCTAATTTTTTTAAGAAATGTAAACAATTTTCTTTATTACTCAATAATTAAAATGTTTCAACCATCCATTCAGTGGCACCAACTTATATGGGGCATGAGCCCACCCAATAATCTGATCTCTCTGTCCACCGAATTTCCATTTATTTACTTTATCGTTCTTGTATTTTTCATTTAATCACTGAAATAAAAATTCGCTATATTGACGTTCTCAAAATAATTTTATTTGTAAAATAGTTCAAATTACAGGAGCACTGAAAGACCTTCATAATTTTAACATAAATTTAAATTACTTATAAATGACAGGGCAGATTTTGTCCTCCTATGAAAATATATAAAAAAGCAGTGGAGCTCTTTCAGTAGTACTTTTTATGCACATATTATGTCTTGGGCTGCAGATAAAAGGTCACCGGGCCACATGCGGGCTGCAGGTTGAGTATGGCTGCTTTAGAGGATATACATCTCACATACATTAAATTTCTCTCAAAAACAGATTTCCTGAAGATTTTGCTTAATGTCTTGAATTGATAAATCTCTTAGGAAACAAAAATGTAGCTTTTTTTTTACATCTAGTTTCTTGCACTTTCAATAGTTTTATTCTGTTTACAACAGATATTACTGTATTTATAAAGAACTTATGAGAATATAATTATAAATTAGATTAAAGTACAGTAGACTCCCTCAAATCCGCAACCCTAATATCCACACATCATTGCAGATGTAAACAATAAACTTTCAGTTCACATGTAGGGGCAAAATTGCACAAATTTTTAGTTTTATATCATTCCATATGTATTTTAATATGTAATCCTTAATAATATGACTGAACTTGTAATTTTTCATGAAAGAATGTATAAATTTATTTCTGAAAAAAAAATCACAATATTGATAATATCGCTGGTAATTGCAAGCTTTTTATCAAATATATTTATGTATTATTCTAGCATTTTTGGTTATTAAGACTGACTAAACCTGAAATAAAACTTTCTTATTTTATGATCTTGATGTAAATTAATAAGGTACCTTTATGAGGAAAGTTTCATTGTATAATTCAAGGAAAATGTATCTTATCTTTATTATGCATATTTAATTATACATTATTATTATTTACTTGACCTTTATTTTTAATAATTTAATCATTTTTAAATTTATCTTAATTTTTATGATTTTAGTTTATTACTTTACTTAATTATTTTAATATTTTACTATATAGCAAGCATTCATTATGATTCTGATTATTATATTCAAATGACTGTTTAAAAAATGTAAACAAAGCAATGACCAGAAATCTGCAAAATTCTAAAATCCGCACAACCTCTTGGTTCCAGTTTGTGAGTATCTGAGAGAGTGTAGTGTATAATAGTTATATATTTTACTTAGAAAAACTATAATTTGACTCAACCTCTTTCGTCCTTCGCTCCTCCTCCACCCTTCTGTCCACATATATACACTAAGGGGGGGGGGGGGGGATTGTATGTGTTACTTTACTCAAAAATTTGTGAGTCCACCCAATATATTTCAAAAGTTGGTGCTACAGAATCCATTACAATATATTTATATTTGATTCTATTTTATTTTTATTTTGATGGCATAATTTAAAAAATATACAAAATACAGGATTTTATAATAACTTTTCTAGTCATCTGTTTAAAATCACGATAATAATAGTACTGACATATTAACTGGTTCAGGTCAAATACGACTGTACCATCATCTGTTTCAAGTCATCGACATGCTACACTGAAGTTGCATGATACTGAGAATTGTGGGTTGCAAGTTTCTTTTAATGTGAGGCAAAAAAAAAAAAAAAAAGCTTTAGGGGGTTTTACCGTACTTACTGAAAAAAAAAAAAATGCCTTACTTTATATTGTTCTTTTATGAGAAGTGAAATGAAATATTTTTAAGTCAATGTGTAAATTAAAACCGTGCGCTTTAATAGTGCTTTTAAACTTTTAACGTGCTTTGGAAATTATTAAAAAGAATGCAACTTTATGTTATAAATAACTGCTTGGGTATTAGTACCTATTATCATCTGTTAGTGGTGTAAAAATAGTTTCAATTCTTTAATACGGGCAGTAATATACACACACACAAAAAAAATAATAGTACATTCTCTTTACAGCTAAATTAAAGTAACACTTATTTTTATTTATTTTTTAATCTGAAACTTTTACATGCAGATGGTTGAAAATTACCTTATGATTTTTTGATGAAAGTTTAAACTTATCTTACGAAAAGACATACTATGGGTAACTTCCAAAAATAATCAACATTTATACACAAGATTACCACGGTGATTTTCAATTCATTCATAAATTCATCACATACAAAATTTTTATATCTAATACAATCAAATTAATTAGAGCATACTTTTCAGGCCAAAGTACTAACTGCAAGAGGAGTGAAAAAAGCTTACAAAAAACTACTTCTCGAATTATAACTAATTAGTACAATTATTTAAAAGATCAATAATGGTACTGAGATCGTAGAAATATATTAACTTTTTTTGTATGCGTTTGTGTATCGGCAGCATAAGCCCAGGAGCCGTTTTGCGATTTGCGAAATCTTCCAAGACATTTTTTTTATAAATAAATTTTAATAAATTTAGTAATTATAATTAAAAGATGTTTTGACTTTGAATTTTTTAGAAATTTTAAGTGAAAGGATTACTAATTTTCACTCAGTCATCGTCCTCTATATTCCTTCAAATCCAAAGAGCCTTTATTTGTTGTAAAATTAAACCAACTAACCTATTAACCAACTAAATGTAAAATATCTCTCGTACAGGTATTGACTCAAAAATTACTCTTTCTGTAATTGAAACTGTCGTTTTTTACTATTTTAACATTGATAGGTGCTTAATTTTCTTTAGATATCCTAATGTTGTACTATTGGTTGCATTAACAACCTAAAAAATAAAAAAAAATGTTTCATCGTGAGAAAATGACCCTTACCTTTTCTGCCGTGACTCGTATTTCACTTTCAGTATATTGAATAACGTCCACTTTTACCTTCAATTTTTTCAAATTAAGAAATTCACATGAAAAAAGCATTTACACATTAAAAATATTAAAAAAGTAAATTAAAAATAAAAGCGCTTATGTTTGACCGTTATGTTCGAATTGGCTTTGAATATTTTTATTTTGGTATTTTGCAAGTATTTTTTATATGTGCAGGCAATTGTGAACTCTTTTAATATCCTTTTCAACTTTTGTAAATAAAAACTGCTGAATTTTGTAAAATGTAAATTTTATAACTGTGTGTCAACATCTCTTTCTGTGTTTCCATTTCTTTTACTGTGAAATTCATCCATCGACCACAGGAAAAGATTTCTATGAATTTTGTCAGTAAGTCATGGGGAAAAATACGGAAATTTAAAATCATGAAATTCGTTGATCGGCTGCAGGAAAAGATCCTGGGAAAATTCATCCATCAATCACATGAAAAAAACTTGCCAATTTTGCCTATCGAAGGTAAGAAAAAATGCAAAATTCACCAATTGGTGAAAATATTGAAAAATTCGTCAATCAGTTATAGGGAAAAAAGTTTTGAAAATCACCATTTAGTTGCCAGGAAAAATTGTGAGGTTTGTCCGTCGAATGTCGGGAAAAAAAACCATGAAGTTCGTCAGTCGAATGTTGGGAATAAAATCGAGAAAATCATCAGATGGGCGCTTTAAAGTATTGTAAAATGTGTCAATTAGTCGTGGTGAAAAAAATGTGACATTTTTCAGTCAATCATCAGAAAAAATTGCAAAATTCTTTAATCGGTTGCAGAAAAATATAAAATTTGTCTGTGGGTCGCAAGAAAAATAACATGAAATTCACCAGTCGATCGCAGGGAGAGCTGTCCCCGGCTAATCGGAAAAATGTTTTCAAATTAATTTATAATTTAAATCTGAAATATTATGTTATCATCAGTAACACACCTGTGTACGTAATTTTTACAATTCTAGCTGATCAGGAAGTGAGTGAAAAATAAAATTCAAAATTCCATCTTTACAAAAAAGTACCAGTTTAAGTTGAATAAAACAGAATAAAAAATGCTTCATCTTCAACCAATGCCAATATTATTAGGTAACAATATAAAAGGAACTACTTTTGTTGACATTTTTATTATATTTTTCAATAATGAAGCAAAATGCAATGTTGTGGGTACTTTTATGATAGCCCTGCGCAGGTGATAAATTGTCAAATAATGTTCCCATTGTGATCATTTACATTGCATTAATTTCATTTAAAATATAAACCTATAACTTGTTTCATTTTAAATATGTGGCTTCACTCATTCTCATTAAAATGCATAATTAAAGAAAGTAAGTAATGCTTTAAATCAAAGCACTTCATTTCAACTTCAAAGAGTTCTTTCTAATTTACACACACTAAAAGAAAATAATAACTGCTATTGGGGAGATTTATGCCTGACTAACTTAAAAGTACCAAGTTTTCCTGTAAAATGATTGAATTTAGTTTTCTGAAAAGCTAATTTATTTTTGTCTGTTAACAGAATTTCATCCAGACAGTTTTTGGGTGATGCTGCATCCTTGTACCCTTTAGTTAAAAAAAAAAAACAGCACCTTTCTTGCTGCCCTCCCCCCATAATCCAAAAATAGCATCATTCCTGACCGTCGGTAAATGGGGAGGGACAATTTTAATTAAAAAACTTCTTTGCATAATGATAGTTTAAAAATTACTGTTGTATTGTTATTATTGTTGTCTTCTCAAAAAGGTCTTGAAAAAATTCCCTGACTTTAAAATATTAAAAGTGTCTAAAAATGCTTGTAAGTGGGTTTTTCTGTACCAATTGCATTCTTGTATATTTTAATCCTAGGCAATTGTGTTAAAAGTACAAGTGTTCTGTTGTAAACATCACATTAGCTTGTGAATTGTTATTATATGGGCCTAACCTGTAAATAACAATATGCAGGGATTGATAAAATTACTTTACTTGGATAAAAATATCTTTTATTATTTTGTGAAAAGTAAAATTTGGTAAATAATAAATTAAATTGAGATGTAATTAATTATATGTAAATATGTTTAAATTATAAATATACTAATTAGATAATAGCTTTATTGCTAATAACAGATGTTTTGGGATAGGTTCATTTTTATAGGAATAACTTTTGTGATGAACTTTGATATAAATAACTTTTTAAAGATGAAAAAAATTGTAAAGGCTTCTTTAAAAATTAAATCCATTAAGAATCTGGGCCAACAGTGCTCATCCCTTTTTTCTTGACCCTGGGCCTGTCTTTTAAATATTAAAAGTGGATAAAAAATGCTCTTAAGAATATAAAGTGTCTTTTTCTGCACCAATTGTATTTTGGTATTTTTTAAACCTGGGGTACACTTTGTGTTTAAAGTAAAACTATTCTATTGTATAGAAAAATGGAGGAAAATGTTCAAATGTAATATGGACTTTTCCCCCTTCACCCCTAAAAAAAATCCCCATTGGACATTGGCTTGTGAATTGTTATTATTTGGGCCTAACCTGTACATAACAGTATGCAGGGATTGATAAAATTTCTTTGTTTGAGAAAAAATGTCTTTAATTTTTTAGTGAAAAGTAAAGTTTTATAAATGAAATCATGTCCAGTTATTTTCTTTTTAATTTCTATTACATTTTTCTTTATGCAACTTTTACGATGCTTGGTGAAATTAAATCAATCCAGGTAAATTTCGAAGTTGGCAGATGTTCTTGAAGCAGTGTGAATCAGTGCCTTTTGATAGTAAAGTGTCGTAAATTGTTAAAATGCTGAAAAATAACAAATCTTATCTTTTTTATGTATTTGAAAAATATATATTTAGCGTAAAATTTTATAAAGATACATTTTTATGGAATAAGCCATTCCTTTATTTCTGTTTTAACATTTCTAAAAAAAGCTAGTAGTTTTATTATTTGTTTACATTTCTTAACTTGTTTACAGTTTTCCAAAAGACTTTATAGCAAGACGCGTGTGGATATTAGCAGTTCGTCATAATGATTGGAGCCCTGTCACAACATAGTTCACTGTGTTCTGCTCTTTTCAGCATCGATTGGACGTCTGTGTCATGATGAGATGTAATGCCCACTCTCTCTATGTATTCCGGTGCATCTTCCAAAGGTGAGATATTGCAAGGGTTAGTCCAGAGTCTTCTCTAATGACCTTTTCTGTTCTTGTGATAATTAAGAGCAGCATTATAGATTTGTGAAAAATTGAATCATGATTTTGTGAATCTGAAATTATCTTTCTATTCAGGTCCTTGTTTAGATAGTTGAATTAAAACTGGGTCTTGTTTTAATGAACACATATTTTTATAATGCATTAAATTTAGATACAATTATATGTAAAAATATTTACATTATATGATTAGGTAATAGCTTCATTACTAATAACAGATGTTTTTGGATAGGTTTGTTTTGATAGGAATAACTTTTGTGATGAACTTTGATATGAATAACGTAAGAAAAAAATATGAAGGCTCCTTTAAAGATTAAATCCATGAAGGATCTGAGCCAACAGTGCTCATCCCTATTTCTTAACCCTGGGCCTTGGTGTGCTATACAGCATATGTCCATGTCCCGGCCAGGTGATCAGCGTAGTGTGGGAACCTTGGTGTTTAATTCCCAAGAAAGCTAAGTGCTCATTTTATTGATTTTGAAAGGATGAGTGAACCTTGCTCAGCTAAGAGTCAAACTCTCGACCTGCAGCATGACAGTCAGATGCTCTGACCATTGCACGACTTATCTAGAAGGTTCTTTTAAAGGACCCCATTTTTCTTAAACAAATCCCTGTAACGAGTTAATTTTCATTATTTAAAGCCTTTCCCCTTCCCTTAAACAAGGTGGCAACTAACACCACTGGCATTCAAGCAGGGTTTGCATCTTGCTTTAAAATTTACGAGTCGGCTTGACTCTCTAATCATAAAACTGTGATTCTGTTCACAGTTAAATGAGAATCAGTATTAGAAAATATGAGTTTATTTGTACTAGCTGACTTGCCCAGTATTGCTCACGACTGTGATAATAACCTTAAATGAACCTCAGATTTGTATGGTTTTCTATCTTGAACTCAATTTTCTCTTAATTTGTATTCTTAATGTAATAACGTGAATAATATTGGATTTTAGTGATAAAAGCGCTCGTAAGAAAGCATTTTGTTGTTTTTTCATGTTTGGTTATTTGATAATAATAAAATATATATAGCTCTTTTTGTCCAAACTCTGAAATTTTTATCATTTATAAATATGTAACATTTTTTGCATACTATGTAAAAATTCCATTAAAAAAGATTGAAAATTTTAGTAAAAGAGGTTAAAGAAGTAATTCTTAATAAATGTTTTGTTCGAATTAGAGACAGGATTTCACTTTTCATTACAAAATGTTTTTTTATAAAACTATAAAAAAATTTCACAACCTTTAATTGTCGAAATGTTTAAAGATTTAGATATATAAAATTCATGCCCACTGACTGTGTGAAAAATCAGTTTAAAAAGAAAGGTGTATGTTTAGAAATAAAAGAGCTCAAATTAACTGTAACAGGAAACAGGGGGAGGGGTGAAGGGTGTTTTAAAAAATATACATTTCATGTTGCTTAAAGCTTGTGTATAATTTTCATTCTAAGCTATTGATATTGAGTTGTAAGAAGCAGTGTTTTTTATGTTATTTTTATTTTTCATTTCTTTTTTCTTCTGATGTATGGAATGTATGGTAATTTTTTTTAATTGCAAATCATTGTTTTCCTCCTATATCTTATACTTTCTGAACCAAATTTCTGAGTTATAAATATGTTTCTGACAACTGTGAGTAATTTTCGTGTGAAAATATTGATACCGTACACTCTCTCAGATCCACAACCCTAAAATCCACACATTGTTGCAGACGTAAACAATTAAACTTACAATTTCAATGTATGTGAAAAATTCGAGATTTTTTTTTTTTTTCGTTCATTCCATATACATTTTAATGTAAAATTCTGGTTAATATGACTGAATTTATGCTTTCTCATACGTATAAATTTATTTCCAAAAAAATTCAAAATAGTGCTGATATGAATGGCCATCGCAATCTTTTTACCAAGTACATTTATGTATTAATCAATGTTTTTTGGTTTTTAAGTCTGGCTAAACATGAAATAAAACTTCATTATTTAAAAAATTTTCTGTGAATTATTAGTGTACTTTTATGAGGTGAGTATCAATAATTCAAGGAAAATATGTCTCACCATTAGTTATACCTTATTAAATATTTACTTGATCTTTACTTTTTAAAATTCAATCATTTTTTTATTATTTTACTTTATTACTTTACTTAATTATTTTATCTCCCTCAAATCCACACTACTTGGGATCAGAGGTTGTGTGGATTTTAGAATTTTGCAGATTTCTGGTCATTGCTTTGTTTACATTTTTTAAGCATTAATTGGAATGTAATAATGCAATCAAAATGATAATGAATGCTTACAATATAGTCAATTAAAATAATTAAGTAAAGTAATAAAAATTAGGATGAATTTAAAAATGATTAAATTATAAGTAAATGTCAAGTAAATAATAATGTATAATTAAATATGCACCATAAAAATAAATTTTACTTGAATTTTTCAGTGCAATTTGCCTCTTAAAGGTACCCTACTCATTCACACCAAAATCATAAAATAAGGAAGTTTTATTTCAGGTTAAGCCAGACTTAATAACCAAAAAATTTAATTAATACATAAGTATATTTCATAAAAAGATTGTGATTACTAAAGACATCAGCAATATCTTGAATTTGTTCAGAAATGAATTTATATTTCCTACATGAAAAAGCACGAGTTCAGTCATATTAATGAGAATTACGTTTAAAAAACGCCCAAAATGTTATGTGAATTATTAGTGTACCTTTATGAGGTGAGTATCAATAATTCAAGGAAAATATATATCACCATTAGTTATACCTTATTAAATATTTACTTCAACTTTACTTATTAAAATTTAATCAATTTTTTAATTTTCTTAATTTTGATTATTTTACTTTATTACTTTACTTAATTATTTTATTATTTTACTTTATTGTAAGCATTCATTAGAATTTTGAGTGCATTATTAAATACATATTACTGATTTAAAAATGTAAACAAAACTATGACCAGAAATCTGCAAAATTCTAAAATCCGCAAAACCTCTGGTCCCAAGCTCTGTAGATTTGAGGGAGTCTACAATATTCAGTTGTAAAAATCGCTGTTTTAGGCTTGACTATTTTTTTCACATGAAAATCATGAGTGAAATTTTTTGATTTTCAAACTAATTCCCCCCCCCCCCCCCCCCCTTAAATCTGATTATACCTGAACCAAATGGATACTCGATCATTAGCTGAAAGGCTAGTACAGTATGGAACCATTTATCCGGAAACCAGTTAACCGGAAAACCAGGTATCCGGAATGATATTTCTAATAGACTGATTTCAGAATCTTTGCAGAAAAAGGTGTCATACATTGCCAGTTTGACATAGGCTTTGCTTGAAACAATTGTATAATTTGATGACAACATCTAGTATTTGAAATGAAAACATATTTAGTTTTGTTTTAGATGTTTTAATTTTTATGCAGAGGAAACAGGAGAATTTTTGTTCCTAAGATTACCTTTATAGGGTATTCCCATAAATTACCTTCTTTTAAAATCTGGTTAACTTTTGATCTTTCTTGCATTGATTTTTAATCCAAGTAATCTAATAATTTTAAATCAGAAATAATGTCACAACCACACATATTCTACAAACATATCAAATGGATGTTGCTTTAATGCACAACCAGTTAATTGGAAAAACCAGTTATCCGGAATACATCTGACTCCATAAATATTAAGTGTATTTTTGAATCAAACTTTAATTAACATTAATGCTACTACAAAATGTGCAAAAACGAAGAAAAGTGACTTTGGGAAATTAATTATTTAATGTTTTGCAGTTTTTCTAAGAGAACTGAGAATGAAAGTATATGCTATTTAGTATTTTCTTTTCTGCACAATTTGATTTTTGGAGTGTTTGTATATTTTAAAAATATGCTGGTAAAGAGAGGGATGGGAGGGGGTCTACTGGTATTTTAAAGGCTTCAAACAAATTGTTTTATCGTCCAAACTCTTTGAAATTTTTAGAAGTTAAAACATAATATTTTCATAGACTGGGTGAAAAAATCGTGAAAAATATTAATATTTAGTGCTAAAAGGTCTCATATAAGACTTTTTTTACCATGACGAAACACCCAGGTTTTTACTGATTTTGTCGAAATTTTCATGCATTTTATTATTTAAAAAATATTTCTACCTGTTCAAACGTTTCAAAATTTTTGTAGGTGATGTAAATCTAGTCTGTTGAGTTTCTCTAAGATTGTGTTAAAATACGGATGTTTGGTTAATTTTAGTGTAGAAAAAATATTGTCTCTGTGAAATAGCCTGTGTTTGCGGGTTTATTTAAAAAAGTTAAAATTCATATTTTTAAAAACCAATTGCACCATTGATTAGTCAGAAAACATTCTAAATTGACTATGTAATACATTTTACTTCATAAAAATTCTTCAAATAGAGGCAGATGGGTGGGGCACTTAAAAGACACTCCAACAACTCATTATCTCTCTCCCCTAAGTATTACGAAAAAGCTTTCATCAAAGAACACGTTCAAGAGCCTGGATCAACTTTTTTAGACATGTAACACTGATTTCTAGTATTAGAAAATGCATACAAGACAGCATAATGACTTTTTTCAATGGAAACAACTAATACTTAAACATTACTGCAAATGGAACTGCCACAAACACTGGATTGAATAGTTGCGCAATTCCTATTTTGGAAAAAAAGAATTGCAAAAGCTACTACCGTGGTTGATTTGTCTATTTCATGCAGATGATGAACTACCTCTACATCACCTATTTTGTTTCCTGAATAAAAAAACTAAAGGTCCAAATGAATTTGGAGGAAAAATAGGGACACAACTTGAAAAGTGTTATGAAGTTCCAGTGATTGAGTTTCACCTACTGAATATAACATTTCATTACTAGAAATTAAATATGATTTAAGTATGGACCGAATATATTTGTTAGAAATGTGTACCGTAAAATCCCGATTGTAAGCCCTCCCTTTTACAAAAGCAAAATAAGTTAACTTTGGGAGGGGGTTTATAATTGAGATTTCTTTTAAAAAAAAAAATTACAAACCGATTTTTACCGTTAATTTAGAAGTAAATAAAGCAAAGACATGGGCGAGAATCTTCCATATTTCGACCGATTTTCGATTTGTAAAAAATATATCTAAATCCTCCCCCCCCCCCCCCTAAAATCTTCCTCAACAAAAACCTCTAAGCAAAATTTTAAAACTTTATTTTTTTTTCAAATTCTTTTTTGTTATTTTATTTATTGCAACAAAATTTAATCAACAATCTAAGCCTCCAACCCCACAAAAAACTGCTTCCTTCTTGGCCCCTCCCTTTCTGGTATCAAACATGTATAATTTCACCCATAAAACTATTTAATTTTAAATTTCTTTTCTGACCTGTTTAATACACTATAGTAACAAACAAATGAATGATACATCATTTAAATTATCCCCTCCCAAAATTTATGCTTCTCTCCCCCCTGTCCCTACCCTTCGTGTCATGAACCCCCCCCCCCCCCCCCCCCCGCATACACTCTGCATCTCATGCAGTTTAAAGTCTTTAAAATTCTTTAATTTTTTTCTCTGCTCAATTTGTAACTTTGTTGTAAAAAATATCTCCATAATCACCTAGATTATTTCTCATCCTCCACCGAAAAACTTTTTTTTTCATTGCCAGCATCCACCTCCCCCCACCCCCCTTAAAAAAAAACACACACACACACACACACACAGTGTAATTTTATTTTTGCTCCTCCGATTAATCATAAATTATGCATGTGACTCACAGGTGAGAACAGCCAAAATGCAAAACACATTTTTTTTTGCTTTCCTTCCACACATTTAGAAATCCCCCCCCCCCTGCTTGGGGCAAAAGGATGGTGTGATATCGTTTGATATCACATATATTATTCTTTAAAGATAATTAACATGATCCCTAGATAGTTAAAATTTAATATTGACTATCAATATAAAAATCGCCTTTCTATTTCTTTTTGGTATATCTAAGTTTTAAATTAATCGACTTCCTTTTTCACATTACTTTAGCGGTCCCAGTAAACTCTCTCTACTCTTTTATCAAATAAAATAAAGAATATTATTCACAGCCATTTCATTTCGAAAGATTCATTCTTTTCGCGTTGCATCTGCCTATAAAATTTCTCTCTGTCAGATTTTTAATTCGATCCTTTACTAAGAGATAGTCAAAACTTTGGTTAAACCAGCGGTTAGATAATAATATCCAGATGTACTTTTAAACTCATGTCGCCTTTCAGTTTACCGCACTCATTCCAATGCTATTGACAGCTTTCGGATTCTTTCTTACTTTCTCACGCACTAACGCTTGGCTAATTATCGCCTGTTAGGCTTTTCATCTAAATTTAAACTGCCCCATGTATTCCAATGTAACGGTCACCCCTTGGCAAGATCTGTGTCTTACCCAATATCTATATATCGCCAAAACTTTACGAATGAAAATGTGAAATTTATCACTCTTTGCCTGCATCTCATGATGTAAAGTTTAAGTTTTGATTGTGTGTGTCAGCGGGGTCACTCCCAAGGCACTTATGTGTCTCTTCAAATTTTCATTAAAGTTTCCTTATTACGCTACAAGTATTTGCTTGAATCTTCTGGACATGAGTTTATTGTGTTGTTCATGCATTCGTACTCCACTACGGAAAATCTTAAATTTCATTTAAATAATTCAAAAGATATTTCCATCTACTTATTTTAAATCCGAAGTTCTTTTATAAAGGATGAACAACCCCCGCAACGAGAAACATCTGTATTACAAACTTTGGTGCCTAAGGAAGAAGATTTTTTTTTAACTTGTAGCTGGGAGTGACCCTGGCCAGCATTTTACTGAAAAAAAAAAAAAAAAAATACGAGACTTCGGATTAATTAAAAGACTGTAACTAAAAACATGTGATTGAGAAACTTTTTTTCCCTCCGTCTCATCCGGGTTTTGGGGCCCTTTCGTTTGACCTTTAATCGCCGACGTGCTGCTGTGTGATCGACCATTGGTCAAATATCGCCGCTGTCAACTTGTGAAGTCGAAAATATGTTTGTTATTTCCAGATGCTATATTGTTTTGTTTTGTCCTGCGCTCGCCTGATAAGGTTATAAGGAAGCGGAGTTCGCTTTAGATATGGAAAGCGATGATTAAAGAATTTTCAAATCTTGTATCACATGCGCCTGATCGGCGGATTTTCAAGTGTGTTAATTTACGAATTATGTCTGTGCGCGCAATGTGTTTTGTGCATATAAGTGATCAAGATCTGTTTTTAAAGTGTTACAAGAAAATACATTGAATTTCATAATCGTTTTCAATTACTAAATGTGTATACTTACAGGATTGTGAATAAGATACTTGGTGTGATTTCAGTGAAAATTTTCTACACGATTAATTAGTCATCGGTGTTGAAAATTGATTTGTGAAATATGTCTCATCAAGTTCGAAAATACAGTTGTCGTTCCCGTAATGTGATTTTTTTAAATGTCTAAGTTTTACGAGATTTTTATGCATGACAGGTACATTAAGACTTCACATTTTTGAACTAAATTGTCGGTATATAAAAAAAAGGGAAGAAAAAAGAAAATACATTGAAATAATAAAAGGCAATAGATCAACAATGCCTAACAATATCCATGATATTATTTGTGGATTCAGTCCATATAAAAAAAAAAATTGACAACGAATAGATTTTCTTTAGTTGAGAAAGTTTTTGAAGTTAATGTATTTTACGTTTGTATTTTATTTTATTTTAATATGGTTCACAATCTTATTGGAGTTACAATTGATTATTTTACTTATGAGGGAATTACTGTATTTTAGTAATTTGTTTTATTTTCATCCCAAGTTAGTATATCAGGAGGGAAAGTTGTGAAAATTGGTTACTCTGTTTTTTTTTTTTTACATATTTTTTTTCCTGCAGGGATGTAACTTGTAACACTCCCAGTAAATTTAATATATTTAGATAACCGGTAAGTTTTCATTACAAGGGTTATGTTTTTATCTACGCTGGGTTACTTTTACGAAAACTAAAAAAAAAAAAAAAATTCACTTAATTTCATTATTGTGTTTTTATTCTTGTATCAGCATGTATTTGGTTCTTTTTACAGAATATTTTAATTTTATAAATTGGTGACTGATATCATTGCTATTAAATGTGTTTAACTTTTTTTTTTTTTTATCAAAGGTAAGTCTTTTTAAATATATAGATGTTCGTTTCCCATTGCTTTAAAAAAAGTTTAATAATTAAAGCAATCTAGATATTTTATGCTTTCATATTTTATCATAATTTTTCGTTTATGCTTATATTATTATTTCAAGTTTTTTATTTAAATGTGATGGGTTTATATTTTGTGCATTTTAAGTTTATTAAATTCATATGTTGTGTCATATAATATTGCGACAATTTTAGGTTACCCATATTTTTCCTTTTTCCGAAAATTTGATTTTTCCCCATTTCGTTTTATATTTAAATTTCACGAATTCATTGGGTAAAGGAAAGAGAAGTGTGTGACAAATAATATTTTTGATTAATTTTGAGTTTTTTTTTGGTAGTGAGAATTTTTTTTTGTTGTAAAGTATTCAGAATTGTTCTAGAACCATTATTGATAGCAGTAAGTCGCCCATGCATGCCCATTTAAAAAAATGTTATACATTGAGGTTCTAAGAAAGTATGTACCTCTACAGTTTAATTAATTTTGGTTGTACATAAAAAACATTTAAGAAAGAGATTTGGATTTCTTATACTATTTTTTCCAACTTTTTTCACAAATAGTTCATGTGTTGGATATTTGTTTATGTTACACAAAATTTGCTCATTTAGAATACAATTTTGTTCATTCATATACATACATTTCACTAGTTTATGCATAGATGCCAATATCTCCGGAAATTCCGGAGTTTCTCCGGAAATGTAGGATAAAATACGGAAGTACGGTAATAAGGTAGAAAATACGGAAATTTGAGGCAAAAAAATCGCGAATTTCTTCGACCGATCGTGGCAAAAAATCACGAATTTCGTCAATCGATCGTTGAAGTATATCGCGAAAATCGTCTATTAATCGATAAAACCGCCAATTTCTACAATCGCTCGCGGCAGAAAATCGCAAATTTCGCCAACCGATCGTTGAAAAAAGTTGCAATTTTTGTCAATCGTGAAATTCATCAATAGGTCGTTCGGTTAAATCGCAAATTTAAAATAAAAATGGCAGCCGCTGCAAAATATCGCGAATTGCGTTAATCTGTTGGGGGGGGGGGGGGGGGGGAATATCCTGAAATCCGGTAATCGGCCAATGATAAAAATCGCGAATTTTGTCAATCACTCGCTGCGCTGCAAAAAAAATCTCGAATTCCGTTAGTCATTCGCGGTAAAAAATTGCTGTTTTCGTCAGTGAGTCGCGGCAAAAAATCGCTGTTTTCGTCAATCAGTCGCGGGAAAAAATCGCTGTTTTCGTCAGTAAGTTGCAGCAAAAAATCGCTGTTTTCGTCAGTCAGTCGCGGCAAAAAATCGCGATTTCCGTCAGTGAGTTCTCGGCAAAAAATCGCGATTTTCGTTCGTCAGTCGCGGCAAAACATCGCGGTTTTCGTCCGTCAGTCGCGGCAAAACATCGCGGTTTTCGTCCGTCAGTCGCGGCAAAACAACGCGATTTTCGTCCGTCAATCGCGGCAAAACATCGCGGTTTTCGTCCGTCAGTCGCGGCAAAACAACGCGATTTTCGTCCTCATGTCGCGGCAAAAATCGCGATTTTCGTCCTCATGTCGCGGCAAAACATCGCGGTTTTCGTCCGTCAGTCGCGGCAAAACATCGCGATTTTCGCCCTCGAGTCGCGGCAAAACATCGCGATTTTCATCTGCAAGTCGCGGCAAAACATCGCGATTTCCGTCTGCAAGTCGTGGCAAAACATCGCGATTTTCGTCTGCAAGTCGCGGCAAAACATCGCGATTTTCGTCTGCAAGTCGCGGCAAAACATCGCGATTTCCGTCTGCAAGTCGTGGCAAAACATTGCGATTTTCGTCTGCTAGTCGCTGCAAAACATCGCGATTTTCGTTCGTCAGTCGCGGCGAAAAATTCGCGATTTTCGTCAGTCAATCGGCGGAAAATCGCGAATTTTGTTAATTGGTCGCGGGATTTCACGCTCACATCAATCACAGATTTTTTGCTCCGTAGAGATAAAGAAGAAAAATCCATTTTTATAAATTTATTATAAAAAATTATTAATACATTAATAATAGTAAAAGTAAATTAAGTAACCTTTATTTAAATTATGTTTGTGTTGATAAATGCAAAAGCTGCTAGAGAACTGAAAATATTTGTAAAAAATATAGCTCGTAAAAAACTTTGTGCAACTCCTGAAATGACTCCTGAAACGTGAACATTTTACTCCTGAAGAGTGTCCAAAACTCCTGAAATTTAACTGGTTTACTCCTGATACAGTCTTTATAATGTTGGCGTCTATGGTTTATGAGTTGATTTACATATTTTGTTCATTTGTTTTTACACATTGTATTTTGCTAACGATCTATTCGACAGTATTTCTTTTTGGGTTTTTTTTCTCACAAGTAGTTCATTGAGTATAACACATAGTTCATTGTGGCTGGTTTAGAGTTTAACCAGAGTTCATTCACACATTACACGTAGTTCATTGATTTTATTAACCCTTATTCATTACATTTTGGTGATAACTCATTAATTATGTAATTGAATCTCACTCGATGTTAGTGTTTTGGGTTATTACACACATACTGTCCGTATATTTTGTTAGCAAATGTATAAAAATGTTAGTTCATTGGGGCATTATTACAGGTAGTTCATGTGAAATTATACAATTTGTTCATGCATTTACTTACACGTTGTGTATGCTTGCGTACACACTTGTTCATGTGTTTCATTTCAGGTAGTTCATGAGTTTGGGGTTTCTTTTTCCCCTCCCTTCACACACATACAGTAAAGTTTTTTTCTCTCGATATATGTGAAGGATTCTAATAAAAAATCACTGTTTTTAATATTTCACTTTTTATGAACGTAGGTTCATCTTATTGCTTCACCATATGGCATAGGTGATAATTTAATTCACATTTAACACTTAACTTTAAAGTTAAAGGTTTGTTTGTTTTTTTCTAGAAATTAGTTGCGTAATGTTTGCTATATTTTTCTCATTCGATTATTTACTGCAGGAATTGTCGGATGATTAAAAGACAGTATTATAAAGTGAAATTTTTTTTCTTCACATGTAAAATATTTTTTTTTATCAGAAGGGTACACAGCAACGCGATACACTTTCTACACCAGTTACATTTTTTACATATTTTTAGATATTCGGAATAAAACCTTTCACACCTTTTTATATAGTTTTAGTTCAAAAGTTGAGTACATATGTTTACATTTTTTTTTATCGCATAAGAAGCAGTTCCTGGTTACACCTTTTCTTTTTCGCTTTTCTTTACTTAAAACCGCATTTGTTTTTTTCACATATTACGTTAGACATTCTTTTTGGAACTTGTGATACAATGTTGTTGGTTCATGTATATACGAAGGATTTTTGTTCATAGAAAATACACCTTAGTTCATAGTACATTTTGTTCATAGTAAACCTTACACTAGTTCCTTGAGTTGCCAATTCTTTGTGTGCATGAGGGGCTAACAGCACTACCATTTTGTTCGTTTGTGACGATCTTTTGTTCATTGCATTTTTTTCTGTTTTCTTACACACATAAGTTCATAGTTTGTTCTTTTCGTTTGGTTTTACATATTAGTTCATCGTAGTTTTCTTTTTTTTGGACACATTAGGTCACGCATTTTTCATCTTTTACAAACACTTTAGTTCATAGTATTACTTTTACACTAGTCAGTGAAATTCTCATACACATTATTTCATTGAAATAATTTTTCACTTTTGTTCATTGATATACTTAGATTGCTGTATTCATTTGCACATTTACATTCTTTTTGTATGTTTGTTTTTATGTCTCACTATACCAGGACTACTTTTAATTTTACATGATACATTGCAACATAAATATTTATTAAACATTACATTTTGCATGCACTTAATTTTTTTTGTTTTTTTTCTTTTCATATTTTTTTTTTTATGTTATGACATTCTCATGTCACCATCACTTTGTTCAACAACAAAGATTTCACAGTATATACGAAGCCTCACATGCTATGCATATTTTTTTATTTCAGACTCATGATTTTTTTTACTTTCCTAGTTTTATGTTACACCAGGTTTTCAACATTAAACTGTCTCACATTTTAAAAGTTACCAGATATTAAATTATCGTTTAATTTCTTGGTTCTAAATACCATGACACAGTAATGTCATCACCACTTTGCTTAATTGCAAATTGACAGTTTGACATTTTTTGACAGTTACATAATTTTAATCCTTCACTGATATTTAAGACAACTCTATACTTTTGTAGCAGTTGCTTTTCTCTTTTGTCATATGCTTTTTCTACGATCACATAATACATTTTCTTTTCTCAAATAATACTTTTAAAGTGTTTTTATTTCGATACACACCACTTTTAAATTATACATGCCAGATCATGTGTTTAAAAAAAAACAGTTACTTTTAAATCACAAGTGCTGTTCACTTGCAGTAAATTGTTAGGAATTTCCTTATCTTTATCCGTCGTAGATATGCTCAGGCTCACTAACACAAGGTCATCTCAACATATTAATAAGTTAAAACTTTGATAAATAAACGGGCTCACTGCATGAGGTATTTGTAGTTGCTATTAATAGATAATGACTACTACTCACAAAAAAAAATAAGAATTTTTTTTTAAATATTTTATTATATTTTGATATTAGACACTTTTGTTTTGTAATCAAATCATCTCTTTTGCTCTTCTAATCACTGCACTCAGAAATTGTGTTTAATTTAAAATTATGGTTCTATGGTCACACACTTCCTTTGTGCTGAGAGACACTCCTGAAAGGGTGCCCAAATTACTTTTCTGTGCCCATCTATATCGCTTATTCATTTTTTTATAAATATTATTTAGCTATTTTGCATAGTGTATGTTAATTAGTTATATGTTGTGTTTATTTTTTTTTGTCCACTTATTTTTATGATCTGAAATGGATCAAGATTTTGAGAAGAATTATAAAACTTCTTTTAAAGCTTCTCAATACTGGTCATGACAAGCAGTTTCTAACATATATTTGCAAATTTATTGATATGGTACCTTACTTTTAATGTGACGTCACAAAATTCAAAACAGGTAAAAAAAATCCTGTTGTTGAATTAATATGTGCACAAGTACAGTAAAGAATACTGTAGATAAAAAGAAAGTCTATAACACTAGTTCACGTGAACCTTTTTGAACTTACTGAGCCTTTATATAAAAAAGGACATTATGAAGAATATTTAAGTCATGACATATATACTCGCATATATATTTTTATTGCAATTTAAAATATTGTTTTGTATTGTTTCATGTAAAGTTTTTTTTTTCCTTTGGAGAAGACACAGATTTTCTTTTTCTTTTCCCTTCCCCATCTCTGGGCATTCAAGGCTGGTCGGTTTTTGGGGGGAAATATGTGATATCGTTTGATATCACATATATTATTCTTTAAAGATAATTAACATGATCCCTAGATAGTTAAAATTTTATATTAACTATCAATATAAAAATCGCCTTTCTATTTCTTTTTGGTATATCTAAGTTTTAAATTAATCGACTTCCTTTTTCACATTACTTTAGCGGTCCCAGTAAACTCTCTCTGCTCTTTTATCTAATAAAATAAAATAAAAAAAAGAATATTATTCACAGCCATTTCATTTCGAAAGATTCATTCTTTTCGCGTTGCATCTGCCTATAAAATTTCTCTCTGTCAGATTTTTAATTCGATCCTTTACTAAGAGATAGTCAAAACTTTGGTTAAACCAGCGGTTAGATAATAATATCCAGATGTACTTTTAAACTCATGTCGCCTTTCAGTTTACCGCACTCATTCCAATGCTATTGACAGCTTTCGGATTCTTTCTTACTTTCTCACGGACTAACGCTTGGCTAATTATCGCCTATTAGGATTTTCATCTAAATTTAAACTGCCCCATGTATTCCAATGTAACGGTCACCCCTTGGCAAGATCTGTGTCTTACCCAATATCTATATATCGCCAAAACTTTACGAATGAAAATGTAAAATTTATCACTCTTTGCCTGCATCTCCTGATGTAAAGTTTAAGTTTTGATTGTGTGTGTCAGCGGGGTCACTCCCAAGGCACTTATGTGTCTCTTCAAATTTTCATGTTTCCTTATTACGCTACAAGTATTTGCTTGAATCTTCTGGACCTGAGTTTATTGTGTTGTTCGCGCATTCGTACTCAACTACGGAAAATCTTAAATTTCATTTAAATAATTCAAAAGATATTTCCATCTACTTATTTTATATCCGAAGTTCTTTTATAAAAGATGAACAACCCCCGCAACGAGAAACATCTCTATTACAGACGGAGCAAAAATTTCAAAGAGGGCGTAGATTTTCGATGCGTGAGATTAAATGAAATTATGTAGATTAAATCCTTTTACTACAAGACAAAATAAAAAATATTGCAAAATTTAATAAAATAACAATTTAAAACAATTTAAACTTTGCTGAGTGAGGGGGGGGTCAGAGGGGAAAGATGAGCTTTTAGCGAAAGGTGTGTAATTTTATATAATTGATTATTTACTTATTGTTACCTGCGAGCAACAAATTGAACAAAAGAAGATTTTAAACATGTTAAACTTTTTGTACTGAGGAAGAAGGGCAATGAAGGGAAGTGGACATTTCATGCAGTCGGGGGAGAGGGATTTTAATAAGGTTATGTAAAAAATGGAAATCTACCAAAAAAGTCAACAGACTCAAAATTATTGCCCTTAGACTTTTAAATCATTTTTTTCCACAGAAAGTTTGTGAAAAGGGGGGGGGGGGGGTATCTTATATTTGGGAATGGAAAGAAAATCAAACTGTTTAAAAGTGGGAGGGGGCCTACAATCGGGATTTTACGGTAATGTAGTCTTTGTTGGAAGTTGCCCTTCTGATTTGTCTCTGAAGACTTTGGTGGTAAGCTTTGTCATTCATGATTGCTCACCTTAGCAAACAGAATACTTTGCTTGTATGCAGGAGCAGGATATCCATCAAAAAATATCCAAACACTGACTGACTGCATTTTGAAAGTGTGTGCGCTTGTTTGGATTAACAAAGTCTAAACCACCTTGTATCTATGGATCGAAGCACTTGTGGAAACTTGTCAGCTGTTCACATTGCCGCAAGCAAAAGAATCTGATCACGAGGGTAGAGACATTCACTTCAGTGTTTTCCCATGTCACACACAAGCAGCTGAAAGGATTGATTGATTAGTTACCGAGTCATCCTTGTCCATCTCTAGACTACATTAACAAAACTTCACCGTTTAATAAAGCGAAAGATGATGTCTGAGTAAACAAATTACACTAGGAATTCAACTGATTTTTTTTATTTTTACTATTAATTGCAATGAAATAAATTCACAGGAAGTTTTCAGAAAGGTAAAGCAGAGAGGACCCCCCCCCCCACCTCGGCACTAACTAATATTCATTTTTCTGCGCCCATTTAACGAATTTCGCGTTTTTTCCGCGATCTTTTGACGAAATTTGCGTTTTTCTGCAATCTTTTCACGAATTTTGCGTTTTTCCTCTATCTTTTCACGAAATTTGTGTTTTTTCCCGTGATTTTTTGATGAAATTTGCGTTTTTTCCACGATCTTTTGACGAAATTTGCTTTTTTCTGCGATCTTTTCACGAATTTTGCATTTTCCGCTATCTTTTCACGAAATTTGTGTTTTTTCCTGTGATTTTTTAATGAAATTTGCGTTTTTTCTACGATCTTTTGACGAAATTTGCGTTTTTTCCGCGATCTTTTCTCGAAATTTGTGTTTTTCTGCGATCTCTTGACGAAATATGCGTTTTTTCGCGATTTTGTCACGGAAGTGGCGTTTTCTCCGCAATCTTTTCACGAATTTTAAGTTTTGTCCGCAATCTTTTCACGAAATTTGCGTTTTTTCCGTGATCTTTTGGCGAATTTTGTGTTTTTTCCGTGATTTTTTCACGAAATTTGCGTTTTCTGCGATCTTTTCATGGATTTTGAGTTTTACTTATATCTTTTCACGAATTTTGTGTTTTATCCGCGATTTTTTCACGAATTTTTCTTTTTTCCGCGATACTTTGAAGAATTTTGTTATTCTTTTGTGAGATTCTTTGGCAAAATTTGCGGCAAAATCTGTTTTTTCCGCGATCTTTTGACGAAATTTGCGTTTTTTCCGCGATCTTTTGACGAAATTTGCGTTTTTCCCGCGATCTTTTGGCGAAATTTGCGTTTTTTCTGCGATTTTGTCACGAAAGTTGCGTTTTCTCCGCGATCTTTTCACGAAATTTGCGTTTTTTCGCGATCTTTTCACGAAATTTGCGTTTTTTTAACGAAATTTGCGTTTTTTAAAACGAAATTTGCGTTTTTTCCGCGATCTTTTCACGAAATTTGCGGGATTTTTTTACGAAATTTGCGTTTTTTCCGCGATCTTTTCACGAAATTTGTGTTTCTTTTACAAAATTTTCGTTTTTCCCGCGATGGTTTAAAAAAATTCGCGTTTTTTACGGAGTCTTTGGGCGAAATTCACGTTTTTTCGCGATTCTTTGACGGAATTGGTGATTTTCTTTCTGCGAACTATTGACGAAATTGATTTTTTTTCAGCGACCATATCGAAATTGGCGATATTTTTATGTCCAAATTTTCGGACTGATGACCGTTTTTTTTCCCAGAACCGAATATTTTAAATTTTCAGAAAATTTGAGACAGAATCACCCCTGTTATTTTCTTACGTTCGGGAGAATCGCCGATTTGAACGCCGTAAATTCGGAACGAATTTCACCCCTTTCCTCCTTGGCGTCGATCTTTCAACCATCGCGTTTTGGCGAGTGGTGCCCATTGAGTTTGGCGTGTGAAGACAATAAAGTTAATCGCCACGTCTTAAGTGTTACTCGATACCTGGCGAGTGCTAATTTTGTGCTATAGTATCCGTATAAATGGAAACATAAGGACATATATACCGTTGGAGAAATCATACATTTAAATTAAGTCAAATGTGAAGTACTTGATATAAAAAGACTCCAACCTAGTTTAAATTTTTTTTTTTAGAAACTTACATTAAAAAAAAACTCATTGTGATGAAACTACCATAGTAGGAGAGCTGTTGAACATTTTTGAGTAGGTATTTGAGGCACCCTGAAAATTTGTGCGGCACTTCTTTTGTAATGTCTGAATACAAAATCGAATGTCTGGCTGAAGGATCGTGGCCCAAAACCTGTGCCAGACACGTGTCAAGTGCCATTTTTTGACACTACCCAAAAAAGTATTTGAGGCACGCTGAGATTGAAACAGAATAATATTTATACTTAGAAAAAAATATTTTGAAAATGACAGACACTTTAGTCGGCACAAAAACTGTGCCAGACACGTGTCAAGTGCCATTTTTTAACTACCCAAAAAAGGTATTTGAGGTACGCTGAGATTGAGGCACAATAATATTTATGCTTAGAAAAAAATATTTTGAAAATGACAGACACTTTAGTCGGCACAAAAGCTGTGCCAGACACGTGTCAAGTGCCATTTTTTGTCTGGCACAGGTTTTGGGCCACGATCCTTCAGCCAGACATTGGATTTTGTACTCAGGCACTACAAAAGAAGTGTTGCACAAATTTTCAGGGTGCCTCAAATACCTTCCCTAAAATGTTTAACAGCTCTTGGACTACCACCCCATATTCCTTCAGGAAAAACTGAAATATAAGCAGAAATGCTAATTTTTGAAACTGACTTGAGCCAATTTAATATAAAATGAAAGATATTTCTTAAACTAATAGAATTTTCTTATTTTTCATCTTAGACTATAATATTTTTATAAAGTTCCTTATTAATCAAGTTTTGTTTTTATATTTATCTCATTTTTCATAAAATAAAATATAGGGTCACCCGTGATAATTCCTGGTCAAAAAGCATCAACATCTAATTATTATAAAAACTATTAATGGTATTGTTTCCAATTTTTTTTGTGGAATAAGCCCCCTCTGATGACTATATTATAAAATGCCTACTTAAATATATATGCACTTATAATTAAAATAATTATAATTTTTAAATGACCAAGAATTATCCCGGAAATGGGGTAATTCTTAGTCAGTTCTGGGATAATTATCGGTCAGCATCCTTTTTTATGTAAATAAAGTAGTACAGTTAGTTTTTTTTATGACTGAGTAATAAAATAAGTAGCATCAATCTTCTAAAAGTTTTGTTCATTTCATAATTGTGGAATAATAAAGCAAAAAAAATTGTTTTGGGCATAAATACAAAGTTATTTGATGTGCAAAAGACTCTTGAACATTTTACAAAACATTAATTAGCCAAAGAATTTTTATGCATTTTTACAACATTTATAAGCAACATTTATTACTTCATGAGTATCCACTGTGAATAGATTTATTAATAACTTGCAGATTTATTGGTCCATAAAAAATATAACTGAATGTTTGTTAATCAATTTTAATTTGCTTAGGCCAACTGAAGTTTTCGGCTCCCTTTTCAAGAAATTTTTAACACAGACCTTTAATATAATACACTGCATAATAATTAGGTTCCTCTATTGCATATATGTATATTTTTATGCACCATTTTGCAATGAGATAGTATCTATTTCTACTTAAATTGTTCAGTCAAAGAATGTGTCTTATTCTCTGAGCACTTACTGTTTTCTTCTTTTAAAAGTGTTTAACTTAGTAGAGGAAACTTTTATAATCTTTTTTAAAGACTGTGATATGTCATTAGTTGAAATAAAATAATTAAAACTTCAAGAATGACAATGATCTGTTGTAAAATGTGTAAAAATCAAGATCGATGTTTTGCAGAAATTTGAGTTGCAGTTTTGAATATAAATTTTTTTTAATATTTATTTTCAACTAAATGAATAATTAAGGCATATATTTCAAAGTAAAGGATTCTTTGAGATTTTTTACAGTTTCATAAATTGTTATTTTTATAACAAAAGCGAAAATGATCAAGAATTACCTCAGAAACTCGGTGATCAGGAATTACCCCGTGTGACTCTAATTTATTAAGAATTACAATTACTAACTAAAATGTGGTGAACAGTGTGGTTGCAGTTAATTCTCAAAGGATTTGTGATAATTAAAATCACTAAATATGACAATAAAGAGGAATTAAATGATGATAAAATCATTGACCAGGAATTACCCCAGTGCCCAAGATTTACCCCCAGATACATGGGGCGATATTTGACCAACTTCTGTAAATTATTTAAAATAGTATAAAAAATTTCAAGACTATTTTTTTATACCTAAAGTAGTTGGTAATTGAACCAAACAGAAAGAAAAGAAAAATATTTAAAATTTGAGTTGTGACAAAAAATTTTTTTCAAAATGTATCACAACTAAGGCCAATGTTATTTTACACAAATTTAACAAGCCATTTCAAAAAGATTTTTTTTTCAATATAAATAAACAATAAACTCATAATTAAGTAATAAATTCCAATGAGGATAGTTCAGAGTACCTCTGTGATTTTTTTCATTTTAGTGAAGCGTTCTTAAAACATAAAAGGACTGTGACCAGGAATTACCCCGGGTGACCCTACTGGGTGAAAATTGCTTCCATCATTTGGAGTGTTTCAATGAAACACTGTAAGACATTTATTTTTTGTTATTTTCAAAGCATAAAGTTATTGTTAAGAACCTAATAAAAATTTATTTAAATGGGGAAAATACAAGATTAAAAATATGCATTAATTACTTTTTGTGCATGTAAAATTGTGGATAGGAAAAAAAAATTAAAAAATTTTGTTTCATTGTACCCCGTCTTCCCCTATACTTCCAATCAGAAAATTTGTTTAATTAAATGTGTCTTGCATTAAATATAGTAGTCATTTAAAATCCTCGTAATTTCATTCTTTTATTGAATTTCAGGTTCAAAGTGTAATTTTTTGGTTTTAGAGAAGCCATAGATTGGCGTGTATGAGCATGGACAGGCAGTAAAAAGACCGACAGACTCAATTCATAAACACTTTGAAACAATGTTGGAAAGTCTTAAAAAAATTAATGCTTTTTATCATATTTTGGGGCAGATTTTTACTTTTGACCTTACCCTTACAAACGCCTACCCTCAAATCGCTGTTTTCGCGAAAAATTTCTTTATTATTATTATTATTATTTTCATTTAAAATTCAAGCGTTTAGGATTCCAAAAATGCCTTACTTTTGGTTCAGCGATAATTAGAAGTTATAGCCCAAAACATAAACTGGAAATGAATTTTCTGAAACTGGAAGTAACCGTTTAAAGAAAGATAAACAATACATTTTAACAGTTGTTTCTTTACTTTTTTTTATTATTGCTCAAGATTATTGCAAGATTATTGCTCATATTTTTCATTTTTTATATAGAATTAAGTTAATTTAAAGTTGTAAACTTTATACAGAATTTTTTGACCTATATTAAAATCTTAATTTGGGTTTTCTGGAAAACTTCGTTTTTCATTATTTACATTTACGAGAAAAGTCATTTCTTAAAACGATTTTAAGACATTGAAATACAATTTTGTCACAAGGTTCTGCTCTTCACTTAGTATGCTATGAAGCAAAATATAGCTTGTAAGTATGTATATATTAATTTAAGAGGTATTTTAATTGAAAAATAAACTTTTTTTTATCATGTTTTGTATACAAAATTTTGTACATGCTAATAAATTTAAGACGTATTGTAAATCTTTTGCTTCTACTGTAACAACATGTAAGCGGTTTTGCTAATATATTGTTGAAAAAAAGTGAAGTATATTAAATGGATTTCGTTATAGGAGGTTTGGCATATACGAAATTCTTTACTAAAATTTCACTAAATATTTCCTAAATATGAAAAGTTAATTAAAATTCCATTAAAAATTTATGTGTATTCATAGTTTTATTTCCTATTTTAACTTAAAACACGTGTGTTTAATAAGAATTTCATATTTAAAAAAATGCTCCGAAGGTAGGCGCATACCTTAAGGAGAAAAAAAACGTCCATTAAGATAAAGAATTTATTTATGGATTGAATCATCCAGTTTCAAATGAGCTTCATAGCTTAAATCGTGTTCAGATATTCATTTCAGATTTCTGTTAAAATTCATTAATCTGACGATGCAGAACTCTGTTTTAATATAGTCTTGAAAAAATAATTAAAAGCTTCATAAATTGTCATTTGTTAAACTTGAAACATAATTGTTTAAATATTTTTATACTTCAGAATAAAATATTTGAAAAAAAAAATACAATTAGTTAATAATGTTTATTAAATTAGATGGATGTTTTTATGAAATTTACAGAGGAAATTAATATTAATTATTAAAGGTTTATAAAGTTAAACTACAAATTAATGAAACAAAAACAAACAAATTAAGTAACAATAATTTAAATCACTATACTTCGATTCATATATTATTACATTAACAATTGAATCACAATGTATTAGAGTTATGATTTAAAGTATAATCATATTAAATCTATGGAGTACTTATATTAAAGCTCATGTATTACGATTTTTTATAAATTTTAATATATAGGTATAAATAAATTAGTACACTTAAATTTTAAAAGAACCAAAAATATACTTTTTTTTTAAATAAAAAAAATCTACAGAACTTCTGTTTAATACCTGAAAGACATAAAGATATTTGTATAAGACTGTTTCTTATTTTTTTTATAATATGCAAGTTTTGGTACATAATTTTGAATTACTTCTATCACTGCCTGTTGTCTGTTTATCTGTAGTCTAATTTGAGAGAAAATACCAGCTTTCTCCAAAATGTAAGCATCGTTTTCTTATTGTTCAGAGTATTTTTTTTATTGAAAATGTTTACATAATTTAATTTGTTCTTGGCTTTTGACAAGAAAAAAATGAAACAGGTAATCATATTTGTTCAGCTTTTGCTTTAAAAAATATATAGTTTTAAATAACGCTCCAAAAATTAAATCGTTTGTTTGTACATGACTCATGATTCTGTTTACGTTGCGAATATATTATTTATTATTATCCTTCTTACAAAATTACGACTGTTTCTGGGAGTGTTGTTATTTCTATGAAAATACTCATTACCGAAAAATTTGAATCACTAGCCGGGGAATATGAAGGAACTTTGATGTAAGGTGTTTGTCGCCACCTGGAATATTTGGTAACTGTGAATCTATAAATACAGTCGAACCCGGTTAAGACGCTCACGGTTAATACGCGAACCCGCTTAATACGCGGATCTTTTCCGGTCCATTGAACATCGCCCATAAGGCTAATGCAAAAATATCACGTTTAATACGCGAACGGTTATTTACGCGATCCCGCTTAATACGCGATAGATTTTCGGTCCCATGAGGCAACAAAAATCACGCTTAAGACGCGAATTCATTGATGAAGATGCGAATTCCTTCTATCTTCTTCAGTTTTGTCAATTTAGCAGGGTTTTTTTTTTGTTTTGTTCATATAAAAAACAGTGTTTTCGAATAGTAATATTTACTTTATTTAATAAGAGATTAATTAAAGCGAACATTACTAGTCGAAAATAGTGGTAGATATTTGAATTAAAAAATTCCCACTAAATTAGCAACACTGCAAATCTTCTTTTATCCCATGTTCTGACATTTATTGTTTCTAGCTTCGTGTATGTTTTTAGTGCAGAAAAGTGAGATAGACGAATTCAGGATACACAGATACGTCATAAAAATTATTATGATTGGAGATGATTGTATCTGTTGTAAGTTAAGTTTTAAATTAGCTTTATACCACTACTATGTTTTATAATACATATTATAGACAAAAAAAAAAGCAAAGATTAAACAAATACGACTGCTTTTGTATTATTCATTTATTTTTTCGTTACTTTTTGCTATACTAATAATAATGTTTGCACAAAAATTAATAAAGACAATTTTTTGTATTAAAAAGAAGACAGATTATAATGATACATATTATCACAAATATTAAATATGATTTTAACAACTGGATTGTGCTTTGAAGATTTAATATATTTTTTTCTTTCTGTTACAAAAAATTAGTCTAGAAAGAAAATTATTTTTATTATTTTTTCTTTGGTTGTAACCAATTAATCGACACTAAAGCCATGTTGGAATCCTTATTTATTTTTAGTTATTATTCCAGTCGGTCCTATAAAAAGAAACAATCTTTTCAATACAATTAAATTGAAATATAAATATGATAAAAGCACAATTTTCCACCGTAAGCATATAAATGAAAGCTTTAAAGTTCATTGACACGATTAGATGTGTAAATTAGTCCAGTTCCTGCAACATTATACAAATCAAGTTTAATACGCGATCCCGCTTAATACGCGATTTTTGTCTACTCCCTTGAAACACTCCTTAACCGGGTTCCACTGTACTATTATGAAAATAGTCATGGAATCACCCATGTAGAAGACACTTCTATCTAAAAAAAACATGATTCAAATGGGAAAAATCAAGTCATCTGTGGGAGATGTGTGAACAATATTGAAATTTCAATGAAATCATTCATATTTTTAAAAATATATATGCAACACTCGATGATACTTTAAAAATAAAGGAAAAAATATATCTTCGGTGAAGTTAAAAGGATTATACAGTTAGCCACTACAGAAATTAACAATAAAATTTAAAATATAAAGCAGTATGCTAATCAATAATATTAATAGAATACATGAAGGCAATGAGAAAAAAATGTATAATTTTTAAACTAAAAACAAACTTTGTGTATCAATGTTTTTTATCAATTACCTTTTCGATTTTAGTAAAAAACTTAATTAAAATAATTGAACTTATTAAATTCTCTGCAATGGGAACGCATCACAACAACCATCGCAGTACAAATATTTTATATGCAC
This sequence comes from Maratus speciosus, assembly GCA_963932465.1. Classification (NCBI taxonomy): domain Eukaryota; kingdom Metazoa; phylum Arthropoda; class Arachnida; order Araneae; family Salticidae; genus Maratus; species Maratus speciosus. The sequence goes on from OZ010786.1 coordinate 680,476,905, forward strand.
TAGGGACAATAATTATTGAACTACCCTCGTACATTGCCATCCTCTTTGCCAAAAGAATAGTTGATTTTTGCCTCACTGCTTTTAAAACGTATTGTTTCCATTGTTGATTTGTTTTTGAATAAAATGTGTTATTTGTGTGATTTTCCCCTCCCACCTAATTTTCCTATCGTTCAAATATATCACACCTTTGTTTCAAAAGTGGCATAACTGAAAAAAACTTTTCAGGAAATGCGAAAAACTGTTTCCGGGCTATGGAAGGATCAATGGCCATCTTGCAAACATTACTGCTACCTGGCTTGGCTGGATTTTTAGTGCACTATCTGGTACTTTAGGTGACTGGCAGAGGCGTAAAAACGAAGTAGAATGGCAGCTATAACTCAAAAAACCCAATTTTTGAGTTGTGGCACTTTTTGAAGCAAGGGTGCGATATAATCATCCAATTTCCATGGAAAGATGCTAAATATGTATTTAAAGTTGTATTTTAAAGATTTGGTTATTGATTGACTTGTTTTTGAATATTTTTTTTGTCTGTCATTTAACGTTCTGTTTGTTGTCACTGTTAAACTCTCTACAAATTCATTTAGTCGATGCTCTATTATAACTTGATTTATTGATACTCTTCACACATTTCATCATCCAATTTTCATGGACCAATCTAAGAATGTATTCCTAAGTAGGCTGTGTTTTGAAAATATATTTTGTTTTAACTATTATCAATTATATGTCTTTAAACATGGTAAAAATGCTAATAAATGATTAAAGTACCATGTATTATAACTTGAATTAATAATGCAAAATCTTAACATAATAATCCTTTATATCAAATTAAAAAAAAATAATTTTGGATGAATTCCGGCTAAACATATTTTTAGCTCACAGGCTATCAAAGCCTGAGAGCTAATGTACCCGCCGGTTCTGTATGTATGTACGCGATAACTCTTAATAGAAACATCCGATTTGCTTCAAATTTTTTTCTAGGTTCATTCTGTTAAGGCACTTCCCTGATTAGTTTTGGGGGTTCATTGGTTAAATATAAAGAGGGGAAAGGGAGGCTAGTTCCCACCCCCTTAATTTAGATAAATGGGTTTTTCATGCAGAAATAATCGACTTGCTCCAAATTTGGTATACCAGTTAAGGAGCTTCCCTGATTAAATTTGGAGGTTCATTAGTTAAGTATATAGGGTGAAAGGGGGGCTAGACCCCCCCCCCTTAATTTAAATAAATGGATTTTTCAAGTAGAATTATTCGATTTGCTCCAGATTTTGTATACCGGTTTATTATGTTAAGAAGCTGCCTTGATTAGATTTGGAGGTCTATTGGTTAAGTAAAAAGGGGGGTTGGGCGGGCTAGTCCGCCCTTAATTTAGGTAAATGGATTTTTCATGCAGAATCATTCGATTTGCTTCAAATTTGATATACCGGTTAATTCCGTTATGGTGCTTCCTTCATTAGATTTGGAAGTTCATTTGTAAAGTATAAAAGGGGGGAAACGGGGGCAAGTCCTCTCCCTTAATTTAGATAAATGGATTTTCATGCAGAATTATCCAATTTACTTTATTTTTTTTCTATGTTCATTCTGATAAGGAGCTTTCCCTATTAGATTTCGAGGTTCATTAGTTAGGTATAAAGGGGGTAAGGGGTTAGACCCCCCCTTAATTTAGCGATATGTTTTTTTTTCGTACAGAATTATCTGATTTGCTTCAAATTTAATATACCTGTTTATTATATTAAGGAGCTTCCCTGATTAGATTTGAAAGTTCATTGGTTAAGTATAAAGAGGCAATACGGTGTCTAATCTCCCTTCATTTATTTTTGAGGGGCATTATTCTAGGAAATAAGAGTATAATATACGGTTAAAGTGAATAGCCTGTGAACTCAATGCCTAAGTTTAACTGGGCACATTTATTATATTGCTATTCTTCTTGCCACAAAAATTATTTATTTTTGCCTCATTGCTTGTGAAATGTATCATTGTTTCCATTAAATATATGAAATTATAGAATTTTATCCTTAAATTTGCTTTATTTTTTATTTATAAATGATATTTAAAATGGTTTCTTTATCAAAATGTGCTTTATTTTTTATTTATAATAATTAGAACTTTTAATTTTAATCTTTAATGTTTTCTTTGTGATAAATTATTTGTTTTATGATGGTAGTTATTTAGTTTACTTGTTATAATTTTACTTATAGTTTAATCATTATATAATTAAGAAATGCATCTGATGCAATTTTAGTTCTCCCCATCATCTGATAATTACGTTTCTACTATAGTTTTTAATACTATGATAGAAATTTTATTTGAAATCAGATTTATACATAAATTTTCATTTTCATGATAAATTTATTTTTTCTTATACTGTTTTCTAATGAATCACAATAGTGATTAACTTATTTCTATTTATTGCAGATGCATAAAGCTATAAAGTTAGATATACATCACATCACTCAAAACTATTCTTACAGTCCGAAATATGCTACAAAATATTTCTTTAAAAGACAGTTTTGGAAAAACAGCTTCTAGCTCACAGCAGGGAAAATTCCTTGAGTTTGAGATATGCGACAAGAGTTTCTCTCAAAAGAGTCATTTAAGCACACACCTATTAATTCATTCTGGTGAGAAACCTTTTGTATGTGAGATATGCAACAAGAAATTCTCTCTGAAGAAATGTTTCACCAGGCATGTGTTAATTCATACTAGAGAGAAGCCTTTTGTGTGTGAAATATTCAACATGAAATTCTCTCAGAAGCAAATATTAACCAGGCATGTGTTAATTCATACTGGAGAGAAGTATTTTGATTGAGATATGCAACAAAAAATTCTCTCAAAAGGGTCATCTAAGTGAGCATCTGTTAATTCACACTTGGGTGGGGCTTGTGAGTGCTTAAGCCATTTGGTAGGCCTCCCCACCTAGCTGACCCCTGTTAATTCACACTGGTGAGAAACCTTTTCTGTGTGACATATGCAACAAAAATTTCTCTCAAAAGAGTAGTCTCAGCAACCATCTCTTAATCCATACTGGCGAGACACCTTTTCTGTGTGAGATATGCAACAAGAAATTCTCAAAAAGGTCAATTTAAGCACACATTTTTTAATTCATACTGGTGAAAAACCTTTTGTATGTGATATATGCAACAAGAAATTTTCTCGAAAGGGGGATTTAAGTAAGCATCTGTTAATTCATACTGGTGAGAAACCTTTTCTCTGTGAGATATGTAACAAGAAATTCTCTCAAAAGAATAATCTCCGTACCCATCTCCTAACTCACACTGGTGAGAAACCTTTTGTGTGTGAGATATGCAACAAGAAATTCTCACTAAAGGATAATTTAAGCAAGCATCGGTCAATTCATACTGGTGAAAAACCGTTTGTGTGTGAGATATGCAACAAGAAATTCTCTCGAATGAGTAATCTCGGTAGCCATCTCTTAATTCATACTGGAGAGAAACCTTCTGTGTGTGAAATATGCAACAAGAAATTCTCTCTGAAGCAAAATTTAACCAGGCATGTGTTAATTCATACTGGAGAGAAATCTTTTGTGTGAGATATGCAAGAAACTTTTTTGTAGAAGAGTAGATCCAATTTTTCATTCCCATAATTTGATATTTGCTATTAATTAATTTTGATATTCTTTTTTTATAAGAACCTTAGGCAGGATTGTCCGATTTTTTCACACTGGAAAAAGATATTCTAGGCAAAATACAGTTTTGTCCACTTTTAATAAATTGAAAATTCTAATTTAACAATAATAATGAGAATTTAACAATAATAAATAAAATATATTGATTCTTCCTATTCCAGAAACAACTTTTATATCAAAATATTACATATACATATTTATATACAATGAAGTATGTGAAATAATTTGTGTGGAAATGAAAATGTAAGTTCAGTTTATCTAGAAGTATTTTTATGCAAACATGTTTATAAATAAAATGTACATCAATGTTAAGTTATAATGTAATTAATAAATAGCAATTGTAAAACATATACATTTGCAGTAATTTTTAATGTGTTTATCTGTCATATGGCAGTTCCATTGCGACTAATAATCGGTTTACAAAATTAAAACTAAAAATTAAATTTTTTAAAAATGTTTGACAACTTCAAATCTTATAAAAAAATATAAATGATGAAATAATGATGATACAGTGATGAAATAAGAATTTTATGTTAATGAAGAAAATGTTACATTGATATCAAACCTGTTCTTGTAATGAAATTAGCAATATATGCATAGAAACTTTCAGTATATATACATTTTACTATCAGGGGGGGGGACACCAATAAGAAGTAGAAAAATATAATAATAAAAATTTTCTTTTAGTTAAAATATTAAATGCAAAATAACCAGGAAATAATAAAAAAATTAACAGACATTCATACTATGAAATTTTGTTATTCAAGATACATAAATGTTGTAAAACATTTAACAGCCGTCAAATACTTCTGGATCAGGAGCAAGTTGTTTGTCTTTAGAATTTAAGATTTTATTAGCCATTACCAATTTTATAACAGTGTGTAATCCAAGCCTATTTTTAAGTTTGTTTTGAATCAAACTGAAATTGGAAAAAAATACGATCAATGCTTGCTGATGAGGCTACGCAATGAAAAAGATGACATGCAAAATTTGAAATCTTTTCTAAGTCACTGTATCTTTACAGTGATTCCCACTATTCTGCTGGTGATAGATTATGTACGATTGCATCAGAAATATATCGGGTGTCTCAAAAATGACCTATGATTTTAAAATTCAATAACTTGCAAACGGTGACAGATATTTAAAAAATTCTTGCAGGGGGGCTATCTATGATGTCAGGAGGTTTTTACTGTGATTCTTTATTTTAGTTCGAATTTCAACAAAAGATGGCGCTGGGAGCAATAGGTGCTCAGTCCAGTCCCAATTTTTAGTAATTTGGGATCTATTCAATACATTTTAATCTCCTTTTTGCGCATGGAAGAAGAAAGAGGCCGAAAAATCGATCCTTGATTTAGCGGTCATTTATCGATGCAATTTGTAACTAAAACTGAGAATCGCAGCATAAAAACTCCTGACATCTTACACAACACTCCTGCAAGAATTTTTTTCAATATCTATCACCGTTTGCAAGTTATTGAATTTTAAAATCAATTTTTTGGGACCCCCGGTATGTATTAGGAAATGGAGATGTGTAAATTTAAGAATCAATGGCAAACTTTTTTTATCTATGTCATTCGCCCATTTCCTTTTGCTATTTCTTCGCGGTTATTAGCCCACACCTCACCCATGTATTTTGGATATGTAGGATAAAATGTGAGCTGGCATGATACAGTTATCACATCTACTGTAAACATTTATTATAAATTCTAAGTTCTTCAGATTTCAAAAGTGTCAAGAATCCATTGGTTACATCTGCAATAGTAGAGAAATCCCTCTGTAGTACATCCAGTAAAATACTGATGAGTTTCAACAGACTGAATACATGTTTCGCTTCTTTATATAAAGCAATATTAATGTATAAGCTATATTGTTAGTTACATTTCTTATGTTTGTATCTACTTCTTCCTGTTCATCAATAATTTTCAAGGAAACATCTTTGTTTTGCACATATGTCGCCAAGCATTTAATGTGACTGCTCCATCGAGTTTCGTTAGGAATTCTAGGCATTACTCCACCATAAGAATTTAGAAAGCCTTTAGCTGCATGATGATTTCTGAAATATTTACAAACTTCTATAACCTCTGTTATAATGAGGCTAATATTTCTTGTTTTTCCAATATCTCCTCCTAATAAATTGAGATAATGCGCTGCACATCCATATGCAACAAAATAACTGCCATCGCATGAATATTTTTTTCACCATTTCTTCTCTTAGTTTTACCATTTTGCTTTCATTATCGCTAACAAAGCTTTTCACAGTACAACGATATTCTAACTCGCCCTCATGAATAGCTTCCTCAGATAATTCTGAACTCTGGTACTCACGAGTTCGAGTGCAAAGCGCCTGTTAGAAAATCACCGTTAGCAACTAATTGACGCAATTCTAACGCTCTTTAAGCGATCAGCGATCTTTGTTAGGGTGTAAAAATAGAGAATATTTCAAATTTGAATTTTAAAAACTCTGTTATTACACTCAAAGTAAGTAACTCTGAGCGCTGTAGGAGAGGCGGAGAAGAGAACGGAAACATTTGTGCTGTGTCTGTCAGGCTTATTGCGATCTACGGAGGGTTATATACCGACATTAAAATAATGTATATTTTTTCTTCAAAGTATTGAATTCAATGCTAAATATGGAAAGTTAGGTTATCTAATTTTATTCTTAATATTGTAATGTAAAGGAAAGTCGATATATGATAATCACCCACAGAGGGAAAGTGAATCAGCTTTGCTGAATTCGCCGTTCCATCTGGAAGAAGAACATGGGAAAACAGTCCGTTCACTGGTGGGAAACAGCGGAGCAGAGGATCCCAACAGGCTTAACGAGTCACCATATAATTATATAACTGTTCCATCATTCTACACACTGGTGGTTGAGTTTAAGTATTTAGCTTGCTCCTCTTCCAAACACTATAATGATACAAAAACGATAGGAAAACAAAAACAAGTAGGTAAGTGTGATCACAGATCGCACAGAGGGTTACGTTTAATATTCCTTTCAAAACACTTTATCCTTTTGAAAAATCTGTTAGTTCCACATTTCGCAACCAGGGGCGCACTCTATTCTCAACAAACCTCTATCCGAACGAAACTCCGTTTTATATACTATCCGTAGATATATTAGTCGAGGGGATTGGGCCGATAGCACCCGAGATAAGTAGGCGCCCTTGGTGGTAAAAAGTGGAACTAAAATATGTAAGTCTATGGTGCATAATATGAAAGAATGGTTAAAATGGTGTCGGCAAAAGTTGGAAAAGTGCTCCCCGGGTGAAAAGGGTTAGAAAAATTGCTTAAAATAGTCAAGTTAGAGCCCGGGGGAGTAAATAATATAAGACTTTTTGAAATTTTTATGATTTGCCGTGTGGTCTGAGATATTCAGCTATACGTATGCAAAAATTCATGTCTCGAACTTAATTAGGGGCTCTCTTAGAAAGAATTGCTTAAAATACATATGTGGTAGCTCAAAGGGTTAAACGTAAGACTTTTTCAAGATTTTATGATTTGTCGCCAGGCCTCAGGAGTTCTGCTATAAGTATGCAAAATTTCAAATCTCCAATTTAATGAGGGGCTCTGTTAGAAAGAATTGTTTAAAATACGCATGTGGGAGCTCAAAAGGTTAAGTGTATGATTTTTTTCAAAATTTTATGATTTCTCGTATGATATGTGGTGTTCAGCTATAATTATGCAAAATTTCACGCCTCCAACCTAAATAGGGACTCACTTAGAAAGAATTGTTTAAATACACATGTGGGAGCTCAAAGGGTTAAATGTACGGCTTTTTCAAAATTTTATGGTTTGTCATTTGATGCGAGGTGTTCAGCTAAAAGTATGCCAAATTTCACGCCTCCAACCTAATTAGGGGCTCACTTAGAAAGAATTGTTTAAAATACACATGTGGAAGCCCAAAGGGTTAAATGTACGACTTTTTTAAACTTTTATGGTTTGTCATTTGATGTGAGGTGTTCAGCTATAAGTATACAAAATTTCACGCATCCAACCTAATTAGGGGCTCACTTAGAAAGAATTTTTTAAAATACACATGTGGGAGCCCAAAGGGTTAAATGTACGACTTTATCAAAATTTTAGGATTTTTTGTATGATGTGTGGTGTTCAGCTATAAGTATGCAAAATTTCAAGTCTCCAACATTTGTAGTTTCTGAGAACGGGCTCTGTGACAGACAGACAGAGGAGCGACGAAACCCTAATGAAAAACAAGTGTGGTCACAGATTGCACAGAGAGTTTCGTTTAATATTCCTTTCAAAACACTTTATCCTTTCATTATTAAATCCAAATTGTTAATTTATAATTAGTAAATCCTAACATAAGTGCTTGCATAAATTTAATTTTAAAATGATTATAAAAGGAATTCATTTTTTAATCAAATTAAAACTATTCAAATAATAATTACTTAAATAAAATACAATAGCCGAAATATTTTAAATTTCGGTATTTTTTTTAAAAAATAACATAGATTTAAATAAAATTTTTAATTTCTGAAAACAAAAAAAAATTGTTTTAAAGAAATTTTAAATTCAGAAATTTTTCATAAATTTAGTAGATGTTCAATAAGTTCTTATTTTCTCAACTACATTTAAAATTCCGAATTTGCAGGAATGTAGTAAAAGTTTGAACAAAATAGAAATTTTCGTAAATTCTCGCACCAACACAAAAAATTTTCAATCATATTCACCAATAGATGGTGCAACAAGACAAGTTGTGTAATGTCATAATAAATAATCCATGACAAATAAATGTATAATATCCATATTAATTAACCCAGGAAAAAAAATGCATAATATCCACAATAAATAATCCATAACAAATAAATGACAAGACAAAAAGATATCCATCTTGTAAGAGAATATGAAATGTTAAATAAAATAATAAAACTTAATTTGTTTTATTTTTACTAATCTCATGAAATTATTTTTATTATTCTTGTTTCTAACCCTTTACAGGTTTAATATGTTTTTTTTTAATCTTGTTTTGTATTCATATCTGGCAAAAGATGGCTACACTACAAATCAGAATGGTATATGTGTCTACACAAAATAAAAAATATCGCAATTTCCCCCAAAAAAATTTAGAATTAAAAAAACAATAAAATAGTTTATAAATTTGCCTTAATGAAAAATAAAATCTTGAAAAATGATTCAACGAAGAAAATTTGTTTATATTTTTTAAAATGCAATATAGCAAAAAAAGAAAAAAAAAGAAAAACGAAATTTCTTTTAACTTAACTTAGAACATCCATTTTACAGATTACTTAATTTTTCTTAGAATTAGATTAACCGTCTTACATTAAAATTAAAAAACTCTTATAAAATTCTAAAATTTCAACTTCCGTCCTTCGAGTCCCTTTACAATGCGAAAAAATATATATGAAAACGATAATAAATTATAATAATCCAAAACTATAACTTAACTCTGTGCCTAAACGATCCATTAAGGATCTGGAAATACAATGCCCATCATTGTTTTCTTGACCCTGGTCTGCAAGGTGGTATACAGCATATGTCCCGGTCAAGTAGTCAGCCTAACTGAGGACCCTCAGTGTTTAGTTCCCAAGCAAGATAGGTACTCATTTTATCGACCTCGAAAAGATGAAAGTATCAGTGAACCTTGGCCAGTCGGGAGTCAAATTCTCAACTTGCAGCACAACAGTCACATGCTCTGACCACTATGCCACTGGGCTTCGATAAACTATATTACCATGATTAAAAAGAAATAGCAAGTTCTTATTAGTTTTTTTTTTTTTGGAGGTGCAAGAACATGATATACTTCCCAACTTTATTTCAAAAAAGAAATTCCGCTAAAATAATTACAAGTTTAAGTTTTAAAAAAATCAACTTCCATCGGCAGGGCATGATGCTGAAATTAAGATTATGTTTTAAAATCAAAAAGTCGCAGAAATGGTCGTTCATTTAATTAAGGAGGTTTTCAAAATTTTAGTATTTGTCGTGTGATCGGATGTATTGAGCTGTTAGTATGCAAAATTTCAAGTCTAACCTATACAGTTTCTGAGAATGAGCTCTGTGATGAACAGACAGAGGAGTGAAGCAAATAAGGTTTCATCAGATAAACGAAACCCTAAACATGAACGATAAAAGAAATACAGGATTTTATTCATGGTAGAGTTTAAAATTTGAAGGAGGGTTGTAGTATGTTTACTTGGATAAATGGATAATTTCTGAATTCCTTTTAAAATGTGGTTTGGGTTTATCAACTTCAAACATTATCTCAGATAGATGTTTTAAGATGGTATATGGCCCAAAATATTGTGGACTTAATTTACGGGTATTGAGGTAATAAAATTCTTCATACATCACAACGTCACCAATTTTAAATTTTAGAAGGGGGAAACGAGCATGATAGCAAATTTTATTCTTATAGTAAGTAATTACCCTTTCTTTAGCTAATTTTCTAGCTTTATCAACAGGAGGATAATAACTATTATTCGGCAAGAGATGGTCACGTGGTAATTTTCCTAACAACTAATAACTAAGAGGAAATTGTGTTAGCGAGTATGGAGTAGCTTTATATTGATATAAGACTTCATATAAAACTTTGGCCGATGGTATTTTTGCTGATGGAGGATTTACTTTGCATTTTAAGCGAGTTACAAAAGTTTGATTTAGCCATTCATTTCCGGGTGGTGACTATCTGTTAGGGGAATCTGCTACAATAAACCAAATCTTTTTGCTCTTATATTTTTTTTTCTGGCAGGTGTGACGATGTTTTGCAAAATTTCTATATCTTAATTATTGTTAGGCCAGTAGAATTTATTTGTCCTTGTAAAAGTTTATCATTTTATAAATTCCAGGATCTCCAAATTCTGTGTGGGTTTTCTCTAAGCGGGGTGAACGTAATACCACGAACAACAATCTTATACAAACTTTTCTTTTTAATTACAATAACATCATTTATTTCAATGTACTTTTTACCATCTAGCATTACATTTTCTCTTTTAGGGTTTCGTTCATCTGACGATTTTAATGGATTTTAAAGTAATTTTTAAGCATGGATATTTTTAAAGTTCAGCGCAACCCGATTACGAAAGATGAACCTGTTTACACTTAATGCAATAGTATAAAGAAAAGACATGTCTAGGAGTAACGCTGGTATCATATTTTCGGTGGCAACAACTTAACGCAACAAATTTCCCTTTTATTGCAGTTTAACGTCTAAACATTGAACATTCAATTGTTCCAACGTATTATAGAAAACAAAAATACTTTCAGTGATATTTGTTTGTAATGTTTATATCAATTTACGAATTTTTTATGGGTTTTAAAATAACTTTTAAGCATGCATATTTTTTAAATATGCTCGCAACCCAAATACAAAAGATTAACTCAATTGTTCAAAAACATTGTAAATAATTCAGAATTTGTTTGCTTTCGCGTAATATTCAATAACTAAATTGGCAAACGAAATTAAACCGCCAAGAATAAAATAAAATAAAACACGAATTTAACAGATATCAAATCAAACTACTCAAAATAACCTGATAAGTATATAAAATTCAAATGGGAATTTCGTTCCGGGTGCATATAACTTGAATTTTTCTGAACGGATTTAAATGCGGCTTGCACTATTAGTTTTTTAGGAAGATTTTAGTGCATAACATATTGTTTCCCGTTGCTTAGTCATAGAATTATAGGGGAAAGTTATATAATCATGTGAACCCAATTATGAAGGATTAGTCTTATTAGCTGAATGAAAAATGCAGAACTATTTTTATCTCTAAGTATATTGACGGGTTTATCTTCGGTAATGGGGCTGTGCGATAGGATATTCTTATTTTAATGAGTGTGCCTGACACCTATTATGACATGCACCTTTGTTTAAAACAATATAGAATGACTTATGTTTTAAGCGACTATCTGGCATGCAACTTGATTACAAAATACTAACCTGCAAATGCTTAAGGTGCTTCTGCAGTTTCCTGCTCAACAACGCGAAACTTTCTGACACATTTTCTGACTCATTAAACGTAAAGGCTTAAAATTTGTAGGCCTGACTATTAAAGCGATTTGGAATTGAAATGAGTTTTTCCTTTTTTCATAAATAAATTACTTATCGAGTTATGAGCAATTGTGGTTGCGTGACGGCCGGTTTTTATCCTTCACTGCACTGTTGCGTCCGAAATTCAGTTCAAGACATCAACTGAAAGATCTTATACCTTTACCAACAAATGGAAACTATCTTTCGATTACATAGTTTCTAAATAAGAACTCCTGTCAATTTCATGCGTTTCCGAACAAAAATTAATTAAAAAATATGTTAGAAAATAGCTCCTTTGGATTTGAGAACAGCCTTAACTTGAAGTTTATGAAAAAACTCACATTTTTCGTTTTAATTTTGGAACTCGTGAAATTTAAATTCAGAAAAAGGATGTTCTTTTGACACATTGTGGTAATTTTTTTAACTTTTAAAATTAAAATACATGTTTTCTTTGGCGCGCGTAACAGAAGTATACAATATCTTCACAATACGGGAGAAAATTAAAAAAAATACATCAAAATGAGGTAGTAGTTACTAAAATTTTAAATTTTATTGAAATTAAATCTACAATGATTAGATGAAATGATGTCATTTTCCATAAATTTTAAATCAAGACATCTGTCAAGATTTTTTTGGAAAATGTAAATAACCGCTCTCTTTTTGCTATAAATCACAGAAAATGTTAGCACTGAATCTAAACTAATACAACACTTGGCGATAACGTATAGCTAGCTATAAGATATGGCTGTAGTATACAATCGAAGTAGTAAGCAAAATATAGGAGCCATTTGTTTACAATGAGTTTGATTACGCGTTGAAAAGATTTGATAGAATGTGACGTCATATCTAGCCTTTTTTTTTCTTTTTGTTAAATTGTTTTCATGAAATTTGACTGTTTGTATTAAAATAGATGTTTTAACTAAAATAAAAAAAAACATTCAAATTGAGGTGCTACGTTATTTTCCCACTGTTATAGTTAAAGTTTTTATTTTATATACGAAAAAATGTAAATTTTCTGTTTAGAATGACGTCAATATCAAGCACGCAAAAATGTAGCAAGAAAATCTGAATTTTTATTGGCAAATAGAAACAAAATTAGAGGCAAATAGAAACGCGTTATCCTTATTTTTTTGCATTATTGTGTCATTTTTTAGGGTTTGGCAACTGGAAAGAAACGTTTGAATTAAAAAAGATTTAAAAAGAGATATTTCTATAATGTTAAATTACGGAAGTGGTAGAAAAAAGGGATAAATAGTGGTCTGATAATTTTTTTAAGTAGACAGTGATCTTTTCCACGTTTTAAAACGTATGTACATCGAGTTTCGTGCAAATCGGTCAAAAATTAAAGATTTGTATAAAGGACATACACACAGAGAACGGCTTTTATATATATAGATATTAAAAAATATATACACCAAAGTAACATAAATAGGATGCAAATGTAAAAAGAACTTTTGACTCAGCGAGTGATATTTAGGACATTTTAACGTAATTTTAAATTGATCATAAACTAGTATAGTGTGGCCATCAAAAATTTTTTATATAGGGTAATTCCGGGATTTATGCCGCACATTTTTTTTAATTTGCATATAAAGTCCCATGGTGGACATAAAATAAAAAAATCATGCTGTGCTATTTAATGTTAAATATACAACGCGTGTACCACGAGAAAAAAAATTCAAGACAAATAATTATTATTTTTTAACAATTCTTTTCTAAAACATTACACTGCGGCGCGTCACCCACACATTCAGGCTGAGATGTCGCACTTGTGCGGTAGTTATGCCGCACTTGTATAAGAACAGAATGAAATTATAAAAAAAATATTCAAAAAAATATTCATATCTGGACTCTAATTAACGATGTAATAACAAAATGAGTACAATGAAACGTATTAGTAAATTCAAATTAATAATTGTTTGCCTACTTTCACTGTTAAAATTATCGAATTATTTTTTTACATTAAATTTTAATTGTTATTTCAGCAACAACGTAACATCAATGTATTAGAGAGGGAAAAGAAAAAAAGTAAAATTGTGTTTACATAATTTATTTGTTTACCCTTTTAGGACCGGCGGCTTTTACACAAATTTTATTCGGTTGGCACCACTTTTTTTAAAGAAGTTACCTTTACTTAAATAATCATGAAAACGCTCCAATTAAAGAAAGCAAATATTACTTTTCCTTTTTACTGGTGCCAGAAACAAATTTAGTATGCTCTTTATGAAGGTGCTTATATGCACCTATGGTTCCGAATGGGTTAAGATACCTGTTTTTTCGACTACAATCTACAGAAAATGTGTCGAAAAAAAATACAAACTTTATGTAACTACATTTGACATATAATGCAACGAAGCCAATTACACTTCCTCTTTTCTAGAGTAGTTTTCTAAACATTCCTTGCAAAGAACGTCTGCGTTACGCACAATCGAATTTTTCTATATTATCATCTATACTTCCATCTTTCTTGCCCTTCTTACTTTTTATTTTTCCCTTTTTCTCCTTTGGTTTTAGTAAACTTGATAACATGCCTAACATGGTTAGTCTGTGCAAAAAGAGAAGGAAAAGTTAATAACACATAATCACCCCTTACAAAAAAAAAAAAAAAAAACTGCTGCATATATATCGGAATTGCAGTGCGGCATGTATCCCATTTTACATGGTGCAGACGTTGACGCTCACCGTTACCTGCCATTGCTAAGCGGATTGGCATAACCATACACACAGTACTCTATACAAACGCTATACTTAGTTTTGACTTCGAAATCATGCATGCATTTAATAATTAGTGTATTAAAGGTATTTAAACATAACGTGTTTAAAAGTTTGGACAGTGAAATCATGCACTTACGTCAAAATAAGGATTGTACTTCTACAAGTAAACATCGAAATGGGGTTCACGCTATACACTGGTAAAGATAATCTTATTGCGCACCTATACTGTGCGTTTAAGGACCATTTATCGATAATTACAAGAAATACAAGGGGTGTGGCATCTATCCCGGATGCGGCGACTCTCCCGGAGTTACTCTATAAATATATTCGTTTGCAATCAAAATAAAATTACAATCTATAAATTCTTGGGATATTTCTGTCACGGAAATTGAGAAAAACAGAGAACACCAGCAGCATCAGTTGGATGGAAATACACTCAAGCCCAATAAGGATCTATTTATGTTAAGGTCTAAAAGAATGTTAAGTTTAACGAAATACCATGCCTTAGTTCTTGAATTACAGATACTGCAGAAATCGTGAAAATGCACCATATCAGTGTCACCTGTTGAGCAATTTATAGCAGAACATAATCAGCATCTCTTGATATCATTGTCTAATACAATTGAAAATTTGTGAAATTTTATGCATTAGTTTTTGAGTTATAGCAATCATGGACATTGTTAAAAATACAGCATAGTAACGCCAACTTATTGACAATTTAAATCTAATCTTAATCAGCACCTATTTATGTCAAGGTATAACTGAATTTGCAGTTCGAAGAAATTCAACGGATTAGTTCTTGATGTACGGCACCCACAAAATTTGTGTCGTATACAGACAGGCAGACATTTTCAAAAACCAGCCAAATTATGTTTATGACTTTCTAAAAACATATAAATCCTTCAAAAACCTGAAGCCGAAATTTTTCACCGATCCAATACTTTCTCCCTGCAGATAGAAGAAAATAATAACAGGGCAATTTTTGTTTTGTCATAAAAAAATATATACAATGGTCTTCAGTATCATTTATGCACATCTCAATGTCTTGTGATTACTGCTACAAAAAGTATTCGATTAGATTGCCATTTACCGAAAAGATTTGTAAGAAAGACCGAATTAGCTGTAAAGTTTTTGGTTCAATTTGGAAGATTCATTTGTTCACTGGGAACACTAAAAAAATTCTGATATATTATGGACTATGGAGGTTAATTCTTTAAAGTACAATTTGGTAATGTTATACTACTTCAAAAATAAGCTAATTGATATCTGTTGTTGATATGTTCTAAAACATGTTTCATAAAGAAAGTGGTGTTTAGGGCATTCATTGTACATTGACAGGGACACACACAAGATTCCATATCATTACGGCCTGAGGGAGTATTTGTTTTAAGTAAGGATTAACTATGCTGTGTTATCATCTATAACATAATAAAATTAATGTACTTTATTCAGTGCAAGATAATATCTTCGTATGGCATGCATGTAACATTAAACATTTTTTTTTTTTTTTTTTTTTACAGGACTACACAAAATAATTCCGATACATTATTGGCTATAAATTACAGTAACAGAAATTAAGTTTTCATTTGGGTTTCTTCTTGTGTTGCTTTCGATGATTATTAAAATTCCAGTATAAAATGTGATGTGAATTTTATAGATCACGATGTCCAATTTTTATATATTCTATACGGAGGTGCCCAAAATAATTCAAATACATTAACATCTATGGTTAAGTATTGTTGAAAACATATTTTAATTGTGTTAAGCAATTTTTAATGGAATGAAATTCTACTGTAGTAAGTGATGTGAGTATAAGTTCACATACACGAGGACACAAAAGCATGTGGGCAGATAATTTTTTATTTACAGTTCTTATTCCAGAAAATCATTTAGAATTGCGTTAAGATTTTTTTCAGCTGAAATACATTAAGACATACCAAGTGATTAGTATATAATACAAAGCACAGCAAAACAAAATTCAAATGCATTACAATCAATGGATAAGAGTAACTGAAAATGTGTTGCTTTGAGGAGTTTTTTTTTTATTTATTTAACTAAAGTTCCTATACTGATTTAAGTATAATATAAACAATTTTATATACAGAGTGACACAAAAGAACATGGATAAATTGTACTCTGTGGAGCATTTACTATCTTAATTAATCCTAAATGTATACTTTCATGTTATGAAAATGTATTCATAAATTACAAGCCTAATTAAAGAATTTGAATGCGTTACTGTTTATAGTCATTATTCTTGCACAATATTTTACTCAACTTCTGAAATAGTTTCCTGGTCGTCAGGTAAATAAATATCATTCTCTGGATAGGAAAAGGTCTCGTAGAATACAATGTTTATCTATTAAAACCACAGCATCTGTAGTTATATTAGAAACTAGAAATAAAAACAGCAACAACAAAAATTAATTGGAAACCACAAAATTAATGAGACAACGTAGCATTTGGAGAGAGCACCGTCATAAAGAAAATTATTTTTAATCTTAAAAGGTCATAACAAAGTCAGTTTTTAGCTCAAAGAACTTAATTATGCAAATTCATGTTTACCATAAGTTTTTATTTAACTCTTAAATGCCTGGTGTTGCTTTTCGGCAACATACCCAATTTAGGCTCTAAAATACTATTAGAATAATATTGAAGCTATAATGCCAAATGTTGCCAATAAAATACATTCTGAAAATATCATTAAATCGATTTTCAACATGTAGATGGCAACACTTGTGCTGTTTAAGAATAAAGATAGATTTAGTTTTTCAATTGCTGCTAATTGCTCTTTTTGTTTTGTTTAGAAGCTTACGAAATACCTTCTTTTGTTCTGCAGTGAGCAGGTAAAATTTATTGCTTATTATAGTTCCTAAAATTCTTGTGTGTTTAATATTATAAATTTTATCAAGGAAAATTATATTTTCAATTAAAGACCAGTATTGCCGATTAGTAACAAACTGTTTTTTAGCCGTAAACCATACTTAAAACAAAATATGTTTTTTTTTAAGTATTTTTTCCAAGATTTATTTAAAAAATGAAAGCCGAAAAACATTATTACAATGATTTTTGAAAAATCAGGCATTTAAGGGTTAAATATCCTCGACCATCATAAAATGTTACATGCTTAAAAATATATATAATGTAGAAAAATAAATAGAGGAATGTACAATTTTTGACATATAAATGAAAATAAAAAATTGTTTGACACAGCTGATATTACACAGATGATGGCCACGGCTCCATATCTGGAGATTTACTAGCCTAAATAAGGAACATTTTCATTGGGGCCTATTTCATTTAGGCCACTGTAATATTTGACAAGAAATAGCACATTTTTAATACTAGACTATTACAAGTTTCCCATAAAAAAAAATATTAAAATTAGTTAATATCGAATAATACATTATGGAAGTGAAAATGAACATTCAGATCACCCCAATTGTCAAAATTTCATTGTATATTTTACACAAAGATTTTCTTACTAAAATGAATTAATAGATGCAGGTTTAAATTACTCTTATCCCCCGTTCAGATTAAATGTTTTAATATAACTTAGACCACCATTTTTGAGGTGATATCCTACCTGAATTAAATACATGTTCACATCGCAAAACTCAGTGAATGTCACTGTGTCTGTGATCTCAACAAATTTAAAATATGTGCCTTTACATAAAATAAAACTAGTCGCAACAACCATTCAATTTAAGCAAAGCTTTATAGCTAATCAGAGCAGGTTATAGTCGCTGTATCTGACCGAAGAAAGTTAAAAGAAAGTTCGGTGATCTAAGATATCTTAAATGTCCCATCAGAACGGGGTATTATGAGAGAATTTCTTGTTGCACATCTTGCACACAAAAGGCTTCTCACCAGTATGAATGATTGAATATTTTTCAAAGAACACTTTACAGAAATTTTTATACTGCTTAAGGGCTGTACATATGTAAATTTATCACTTTGGGGTAGTGGAGAGGAGTCTGGCACTTTATATTGTAAGATATCGTTCGAGGGAGGGGGATTTCTGATTTGATATCTTTTTTTATCCAACCAAGATTTTCTTTTTTTTATAATTTTTCCCTTACATCAATATATTTTGTTATTTTTTTACTTTCTTAGTCTGTTATTATACTTTATAAAAATACGAAGTTATTATTAAAATCATTAAGTCATTTTAAAATCATTTCATTCCAAAATATGGAACATCGCAACGATCATTATTCTTATCCTTCTGCCATAGATATAATTCGATGTTAGAGAAACCAGGTTCGAAATGATACTTGTTATGTGTACTAGAAAAAATGGGGAAGAACGTTGTCTAGTGATGAATTCAGGGGGAGGGTGCCCCGGGGAGATATCCCCCCAGAAGATTTGAGATTTCGAGTTTTCAATGGTCAAAATGCTCAATTTCTTCCTTGAAATCTATAATGCCCCAGCCCCAGAGCCATTGAAATCCCTCGCCTAGAAAAGCGTCTGAATTCAACACTGACGTTGTCCATTTTTATTTATTTATAAGAAGCTATTTTTACCCCCGTGAAAGGGGCAAGTGCGATACTACTAATGAATGCATTATGTAACATATCACTTCATATATTAAAGTGAAATTTAATTAACTTCTTTTCTTTTAAATAAGTAAAGTTTGCAAATAATAAATGTATAACCCTACTGTATATCATGGCAAACATATTATAAAAAGAAAAACATTGTAAAAATTAAAAGAATTTTTAGACACTGATAACGATTTCAGTAGAGGGAGGGGGCAGTTAAAGAAATGATATTGTATGATATAATAACGGGGGGAGGGGATTAAAAATTGCCAAAAAGTTGATAACTTTATCTATGTACAGCCACATATCTCACACATACCTTTCTGCAACTTCCCACCAGGGGCGCCATTTGAGGGGGGCTGGGGGGCAATAGCGTTGGCCCCCCAAGGAATTTGATGTTTCAGAAAATGTATCAACCATCAAATGTAGGGAAGCACAGAATAGGGATTTTGGCTGAATACCGAATATTTGGCCTGCAGGTAAACCGAATACCGAATATTCGGCTGGCCAAATACTTTTATATCTCAGTGTTTAACGTTAATAAGTTAAAAATATTTAAACAAGTTTAAACAAGCACAGATACTTCCATTTTAACAAACAAGACTATTTTTATAAGTAAATTTTTACTAAAAAAAAGTATGTTTTGAGTTATTATTTAAGAAGAGGATGGTTTAAAAAAATTTTATATAACAAAATTTAAATTCCATGACTTCAGTTAATTCAAACAAATGAAAAGAATACTCTCATATTCAACAAGAAGCTACAAATCATTCCACTTCTTTCAACAAAAATGAAAGGTGTACAAGTTGTAGCAGAATTTTCGTTTATCACTGTGTAAAAAGGAAGATATTTTAGCGAAATTTGCATCACATTAATTTGCTTGTATAGAATGTGATGATATCCTTGGAAGAGACTGGATTTTGGCCAGTGGTACAGTATAGGTATTGTTAGCTGCATTCTTAATAAAATAATGTTTAGCTCAGTACTGTTTAGATATGAATGGTTGCTATTTCCAGCACTTCTCGTCATGTTATCATATTTTACAGAAATTAAAGTAACTCTGTTGACAATATAGTTACAATACCTTCATTATTGTTAAAGTAACAAAAGAAAATTAAAGTTTGACTTGGGGATACACTGTATTTCTGACTGAATAAGTGAATTGCCTGTTATGATGCTTATTATTACCCCTTAAATTTTCTTCCATTTTGTTTAGAAACACCCTGTTTGCAAAAAAGCAAGAAATGTATTATTTACCAGACAATGCTCAGTAACTTGCATTTCCACATTTATTAATCCCATGAACAAATGACATGTCATTAATGATTAATTTTTAATTGACATTTTTAAAACAACAAATAAATAATATAAAATCATTCTCTTTTATTTAAAGATTCTAATTATTCTGAATATCTTTATTAATTGACAGCTAAAAGTAGAAGTTGTGTAACGTTTTAAAGAATATTTTTAAGAGGTTTAAGTATTCGTCAAACCGAACAGTTTGATATTCGGCCTAACCGAATATTCGGTAGCGTGGTCGAATATCGAATAGATACGGAACATTCGGTGCATCCCAAATCAAATGTCAGACTCAAACAAATATTAGAAAATTGCTCAAACTCTAAAATAACTTATCAGATTTTATTGCAATAAAAACATATGCATTAAATAAATGCTTATGCATAGAAATTAATAATTATCAAAACAATTTCATAAAGCCTTACTATTCGAATTCCCTCAAGGTGAGACATATATCTTTAATGAATACTTTGGTTAATTTTAAAAATACATGTGAGAATTTTTTTATCAGTTGCTTCTCAGCTGTGTGCAAATTGATCATGGGAAAACTCGTCAAAATCATTGACATAACAATCACAATGATTTTCTTCTAGCCAATTCTCGAATAAGCGCAAAGAAAATAATAACCTTTAAATCCCACTGATGACGGTCTTGTGATGACTGAAAAAGTTCTGGATTTTTCTAATGTATTTTAAATTATATGTATGCACATGAAAGTAATTCTTGTGCATTTATTTGTGCTTTTTATATGAATATTAATTATAAATTTTACCTTTTTGTAGAAAAATGAAGATATATATACATAGT
This sequence comes from Maratus speciosus, assembly GCA_963932465.1. Classification (NCBI taxonomy): domain Eukaryota; kingdom Metazoa; phylum Arthropoda; class Arachnida; order Araneae; family Salticidae; genus Maratus; species Maratus speciosus. The sequence continues at coordinate 680,497,915 of OZ010786.1, forward strand.
ATTCATTAATATTCAAATATATAGTTTTTTTTTATCTGAAAAGTATGCAGAATTTCTTTGAAAAATCGGATTAACATGAAACCATCTCATAATAGTGAAAATACAATCTGAAAAAATTAACTCTTTACCTCCACTTGCAGAAAATCACTAACGAAAATTTTCTTACACTTACAGATCACAAAATTTGCAAATTTCGTGACCTATTCAAGCCATTCGTTGGCTGATTATCTCATGACTGATTGAATTTTATGATTTTTTTTTCGCGATCATCTGACGAAATTTGCGATATTTTCAGCGATCGATTCACGGAATTCACGATTTTTTTCTGAAAGCGTTATACGAAATGGATTTTTTTCGCGCGAGCACTTGCCGAAATTCATTATAATTTTCCGCGACCAACTGACGAAATTCGGTATTTGTTTTCGTGATTTTTCTTAACAAAATTCACGATTCTTTATCACTATCATTCATTGAAATTCGTGATATTGTTTCTGCCACCGACTAATAATATTTGTGATTTTTTTTTTTTGCGCGAGAGTTAGACAAAATTTTGGACCTTATTACGCGATCGTTTGACGAATTTCTCCTCAATTTTACTGCGCGATAGTTCGACTAAATTTTCGTGATTTTTTGCGCAATCTTTTGACGAAATTCGCGATTTTTTTCGCAATCCTTTTACGAAATTCGCGATTTTTTTCGCAATCCTTTTACGAAATTCGCGATTTTTTTCGCAATCCTTTTACGAAATTCAAGATTTCTGTTTGTGCAATCATTTGACGAAATCTGTATTTCTTTTCAAGATCTCTCATGAAATTAGCGATATTTTCCACGGTCGTTTAAAGAAATTAGCGATTTTTTAAGTGAACATTTTGAGACTTTTTTTCAAAATTTCCAAGATTCGCGATTTTTTTCTGCGACCCATTGACGAATTGATTTTTCGGATTTTGAAAGAAAGAAAAAGCGCGGACTTTCACGAAAATTAAAAAGAAAGTGTGGAATAATCACATGCTTGTGAAAGAAGTTACGGAGACAAAATCACGTAGAGCATGTTTTATTGTGCGGGATTTTTTTTCTGTGTGATTTGTGCAGTTCTGCAAGGTGTGCAATTTTCCACGTTCCCTGTTTCTCAAAAAAAAATTTTCCTTGTCCTTCATCAGGAAACTCGTGAAATGGCGCCCCTGTAAGTAAAACTTTTAAAGGGACTAGAAAAAAGATCCATTTAAACAGGTTTCCGTCTTAGCAAGTATAATTGTATGATGTTATTTCAATGAAATTTGATTTTTTTCCCCTTCTAGAAAGAAATCTGTTATAGACAGGTTTCGTTTTCACAAGTTTTAGTCTAATACATCTCTTTTCAGAGCTATACTATAGAGCGGATGGTTTAACAGTCAGTGAGGATACCGGTAAAAATGAAACCTGTCTATAATAGAATCCTGTCTTAAAAGAAAAATATCATGCCCAATATATTAAAATTTTACCTTCTAAGACGGACCCTGTCTATAACGAAATATTTCATTGTCTCTGAGTTTACGTATTCGAAGTTTTTACAGTTATTGTAAGCTTAAATCAGTAAACGTTTCTCATACGGAGGGGTTAGGAGTAGACCCCTCTGGATCCTACCCTTAGCTACATCGCATCCCTCAAAAAATGTCCCCCCCCCAAGAAAGTTCTGAAATGACACCCCTGCTTCCCGTGCTTGCAAGCGGTACCTTTACGCTTGATCCAGAGCAAAAGAGCATGTGACGATCTTTAACCCTTTCAAGGGCAGTGGTCACACAGCATGACCTAATTTCAATTTGAAAACTGGCAAACGATACCAAGAACATTTTAATAAAATTTTACTTTTATGAAAATGTAATTAAACAGGTTTTTATTTTCAAAGAAATGCGTTTGAAAATTCTGATGTGAGTCAAATATTTCATGATTTTACGAACATAATTTCTCTGCCCCTTAAAGGATTATTAATTTTCACATCCAGAAGCACATCTAGGAACACCAGGATTTAGTCCTCGGTCTGACGCACTTAAAGTGTCTGGTATATTGGATGCCCCAGGAGTACTCGTAAATATGATCCCTGGGTCAAGTAGAATAATCTTTAAGTTTTCCTATCATAGTGACCATAATATTGAAAAGTGTGCTGAAGAGTGATATACACTGCATGGCGCTCTTCTTTTGCTACTACCACATCCCACAACAGCGCTACATTGGTAAATGTCAGTGCCCCTGACATACTGCGCTTAATGATTCCTCAAAGCATTGACTGGCAAAGTGACATATCATAAGGTATGTTTGTTTCATAAACCCATACACAAAGAATTTATCACCAGTATGAATTAACAGATGTCTGCTTAAATCATCTTTTTAAGAGGATTTCTTGTTTCATATCACAAAAAAGGCTTCTCACCATTGTGAATTATCAATTGTTTGCTTAAATAATTCTCATGAGACAATTTCTTGCTGCACATTTCGTACACAAAAGATTTCTCACCAGTTTGATTTAAAAGGTGTGTCCTTAATTGAAACTTAAAAGAAAATTTCATGTTGCATAGCTCACATGAGAAATGTTTCTCACTAGTATGAATTAACTTATGTCTGCTTAAATGGGTCTTTGAAGAGAATTTCTTGTTACACACCTTACATACAAAAGGTCTTCTCACCAATATGAGTTAACTGATGCTGGTTTAAATCAGCAATTTCTGAAAATTTCTTGTTGCACATCTCACACACAAAAAGATTTTCACCAGAATGAATTAACAAGTGTCTGCTTAAATCATTCTTATGAGTGAATTTCTTTTTGCATAACTCACAAACAAAAGATTTCTCAACAGTATGAATTAACAGATGCCTGGTTAAAGTGTTTTTATAAGAGAATTTCTTATTACATATCTCACATTCAAAAGGTTTCTCATCAGCATGAATTAACAGATGGCTACTTAAAGTACTCTTTCGAGAGAATTTCTTGTTACATATCTCACACACAAAAGATTTCTCACCAGTATGATTTAAGAGGTGCTTTCTTAAATTGCCCTTGTCAGAGAATTTCTTGTTGCATATCTCACACACAAAATACTTCTCACTAGTATGAATTAACACATGATTGCTTAAATTGTCCTTTCGAGAGAATTTCTTGTTACATATCTCACATTGAAAAGGTTTCTCAGCAGTATGAATTAACAGATGGCTACTTAAAGTACTCCTTCGAGTGAATTTCTTGTTGCATATCTCACACACAGCAGGTTTCTTGCCAGTATGAATTAACATATGCCTATTTAAATCAGACTTTCCAGAGAATTTCTTGTTGCATATCTCGCACACAAAAGGTTTCTCACCAGTATGATTTAAGAGGTGCTTTCTTAAATTGCCCTTGTCAGAGAATTTCTTGTTGCATATCTCACATAGAAAAGGTTTCTCACCAGTATGACTTAACAGATGCCTGCTTAAATTTCCCTTTTCAGAGAATTTCTTGTTACATATATCACACAGAAAAGGTTTCTCACCAGTATGAATTAATAGATGGCTGCTTAAATTAACCTTTCGAGAGAATTTTTTGTCGCATATCCCACACACAAATGGTTTCTCACCAGTATGAATTAAGAGATGCGCTCTCAGATTACTCTTGTTAGAGAAATTCTTGTTGCATATCTCACACACAAAAGGCTTTGCATCAGCATTAATTAACATATGCATGCTCAAATTACTTTTTTGAGAAAATTTCTTGTTGCATAACTCACATACAAAAGGTTTCTCATCAGTATGAATCAAGAGATGTGTGCTTAAAGGACTTTCTTGAGGGAAAGTTTTCTTGCATGACTCACAAACAAGTGATTTTCCTTGCTGTGAGTCTGTAGAAGTTGCTTTTCCAAAAACGCCTTGTGAAAAAATATCTGGTTGCATATTTAAAACTTTAAAGAATCTTTTGAGTGATGTGATGTATATCTAATTTCATGGCTTTATGCATCTGCAATAAACAGAATTAAGTTAATCTATCACCTTTTATGATTCATAATAAAGCAATATAAGAAAAAGTTAAATTTATCATGAAAAATTAAAATCAATGTAGAAAACTGAATTGAAATAACATTTCAACCATAGTACACTGCTCAAAAAAATTAGGGGAGCAAACAAAAAAGTGAAGAGAATAGTCTGAGACAGCCATGCATGGGCATAAAATGGAGAGTAGATGTGTATTAATGTGCAATACAGAAAAAAGCCACAAAAAATTGTAAGAGAGCTTTAATCCTTTTAACCGATGGATAGAAAATGAAAAAATGGTTTAGGGAAACAATTTGGTTACATTTAAATGACAAAAAAGTACTGTTTAGGAATGATGCAATGTATTTAATATGGTCCCCTCCAATAGGTAAAACTGTCGCCCACTTGTTTACCATGGATTCCATAAAATAATCGATAACGCTTTGGGGAGTACTGTTGCACTCCACAATTGGAATCTCTAAGTCCCGGACAATAAAAGGACCCTTAGTCTCGATGCAATGCGTCGTCCAAGTGTGTTCCGATCATGCTCGATCGGATTCATGTCAGGAGAGAATGTTGGCTACTCCATACGCTGTATTGTTTCAGCTTTAAGCATGTTCTTCAAAAGACGAGCTGTATGAAGTCTGACATTATTATGCATGGAATAAAAGGAATCACCAATTGCTGCAGCGTAAAGTACGACATGAGGTCTCAGTATCTCGTATGTATAACTTTGAGTCATCAAAGTGCCATTCCGAATGATATGCAGGTTCGTACGTCCATCTATGCTGATTCCAGCCCATACCATCAACCAACCTCGTCTGTAATGTAATCTTTCACGGACGAATCTGGGATTATTTCGAGTGCCTCTTTCCCTCCATACCAAAATATATCGGAATACCAAATATATACCAAAAATATCCAGACTGAATCAGGACTCATCTGTAAACAGAATTTGACTCCAACCGCGTTGCCTCCAATCTCGATGTTCAGTTGCCGACCTTCTTTGGGCCGCACAGTTGCTTGAGGTCAACGGAATACATACCATTGGCTTACGTGCATAGAGACCACCCTAATGATGCCTATTTGGGCTGGACATCCTTCGTCCTGTGGCCAAGAACAATTCTGTTTGCTGCCATGGGCATTGACGTTCCTGTAACATTCCCTGTATCTTGGAATCGATTATACAGCCTTGCACTGACACTTCTTGCGACTCCAACAGCTTCTGCTACAATTCATTGTTTTTACCCGGGATCAACATTTTCAGTAATACGCCAAGCCACGGATTCCGATAAATCACGTTGTTGTGACATTTTCAAGTCACCTTTACTCGAAACTCAAGCTGTGCAATTGAATATTACACCTGAGAGAGTGAAACAGACGTAAACATTTAGCGATGTTATTTTTTCCTCAAAGGTTTCTTTTCAAACTCATATATGAAGTGAAGCCTTTCTTCTAAGGTTCGGATTTGTTTTGCTATTCTTAAAATTCACGGAACGCATAAAATTTAGCACAAAATGCATTAAATTGCAAGCTAAGCTCATAATATTGAAATTAACACGTGCGTTGCACACATCATATTAGCCAGGAATGTGAAAGAATGCGGCAGCTGACCGAAGTGGATGCATCCATCCTCCACTTTACACAGAATAGAATAAACCATTCTCCAAACAAGAACACCTATTCCGCATTCAGTTATTCACACGTACATACATGCCACAATATCAGCACTAATCCCTGTACACCCCCCCCCCCTAAAACAGCACAAATGAGTTATTTTAGGATAAAAGAAATAATTCCAGTTGGCATGGCATATGGATCCCCTTGACCTTCAATTTCATTTCGGTGAGGAGAAAAATTTTACAACGATGAATGCGGGAAAACGACATTTTGAAGAACGATGCATGCGGGTTTAGTTAACATTATTTAAATATAATTTGTGCAGGTACCATAATAATAAAACGATCATTGCGGGAAAACGATGAATGCGGGAACAAGAGATCGAAGTTTCACTGTAGTACAGGTCATATATTCCCGTGAAGATTTTTTTCCCGAAACCCTCATAGGGGACCGTCAACAAATTGAAAAAGAACGAATATCTTTTGGACAACCCTGTAAAAACTAATCAAAATACAGTAGTACGTGCAATATTGTGTATGCTATACTGGCACTAATCAATGGATATATGGATACAACCCCTCATCTTTTTACTTCATTTTGGAAACAACGGATTTTGAGCTTATTCTATCAACGATAACTTTCAGAATTTTCAAGCTATGTTTTTGAGACTATTACAAAAGTTGCTCTACGCATTTAGCTAACACATTATGCACATTATATTTTGTTTACACTCGGGCATGCACAGTGAATCATTATTTAGTAAAAATGCTCATTTTTCATACAATTTTTATTATTTTTTTTATTCTGATTGCAGGATAGAGTGTACAATGTTATTTGTCATATTTCTGAAAAGAACTTTTTTTTTATATTAAGAACTCACAAATTATAAGCAAAAAATTTGGGACTCTTTTTATAAAATTGAGGCTCTTTTTATAATTTCTCTACGAATATACAAATACATGCTATTCTCATAAAAATGAACACAATTTATTACAATAAGCCACTTAATCATAATCTACAGTTTGAACGCTTTTGCTACATTAGTTTTTACAGGGTTGTCCAAAAGATATTCGTTCTTTTGCAATTTGTTGACGGTCTCCTATGGGGTTGCGGGAAAAAATCTGCACGGAAATACATGACCTGTACTATTCTGTTTACACACCTGGAGTTTCAGGATTGTGTATTTTTCTAAATATTCATCTCCATGTGTATTTTTCTAGATATTTAAGAAAACGCCAATAATCGCAAATGACCGGTCACCTTTGGCCATATAGTAGTGTATAAAAGATTAACAAATAGCACATTTTATTCAATAATTTTAACATTAATAACATTTGCCAATAAATGCTTCAATATGTTAAATAAAAATTATAAAAACAGCAATATTTAAAATAATGGTGTTGCATTTATAATATGCATCTAGAATCAGTATAAAAATGTCTGTTTAAGAGCAAGATTGTAGAATTCACTATGAAAGTGCAGAAGTAGATTCGGAATAACTAATTTAATATGGTGACTTTTAAGCACTATAAGAGACAGTTTGGTCTCAAATATCTTATGTTAAAATTCCGTCATATTTTGAAGTCAGCATTAAAATAATGACATGTGCACAGATAATCCCTTTCAAAACATTATTCTGATAGTCGTTATTTAATTAAAATGGATATGAAAAAGAAAATCACACTAAAAGCATTTAAATAGGAATCATATAAACGTCACAAATAAGTTCATTTTTTTTACGAAATAATACTTTAAAACCTTGTGGCAGAATTTTTGTTAGCTTTCTGCGACAAGCCTTATTAACAGCAAAGTTTTTCTGCAATGTAATGTTTTTAACAGTAGAAATGAATGACAAATTTATACATAACACATTTAGAAAAAACACACTGAAGAACAAATATATCATAAAAACATGTATTATATGTTTTTGTACGTCTTGTATGTTTTTAACTGCATATAAAAAATGCCAATAACCTAAATTTAACGAAACAGGATTAAATGAATTATTAAACATATTTACAGTAATTGTTAAAATAACACGAATCGCGAAAAAACTACATAAAAAAACTCTTTACTAAAAAGATGTTGAAAATTGCTGCGCAAATTTCAAATAAATTTCATTGGCTGAAAGGAGAAAAAAATATTCGACTTGAAGATTTAAAGCGGATTTCTTTTACTAAAGTGGAAACATCGCAGCGAATCGTGAAAAATCACTAAAATATCAAAACTAAAAGAATAATATTATATTGGGCTAAAAATTAAAAGCAGGACTTCTTTTATAAATGCAAAAAAATTTCTGGGAAACGCAAAAAAATTCTACAAATCCAATAAAAAATTCTCGAAATTCGAATAACTTTATTGGAAATATTGCCATTGCAATAGCATTTGCTAATAAATTAACACTGCAAACTCGATAAACAAATGGGTTTTTTTAAAATTTAAACGCAATAAACCAATTGTTAACATTGAAGAAACGAGAAACAGTTTTCGTCATGTTATCCCCAGCAACTGGAAGAAAAACAATTAATGTAACATTTTGCTACAGTAACATTTGAAAAAAAAAATGTTACTTAAAACATGTTTTAAGATATTTGGTTGCATAAAAGGCATTTATGCAAGTAATTGGGGCTATTTTCGGACCAAAACAGTCCTGGCATAAAGTAGCCCCGAAATAGTAGACTTCATGCTAGCTTTATGAAAACTTAAACATTTTCTGGCAAAATAAAAAGTTAAAGAAAAAATTATCGTCACACATGGGTAACAGTTTACTAAAGATAATATTTTTACACTTACCTTATTTGTAGCTCTTATCTTGATTGTTTCACTATAGAAAGTTTGGAGAGTTAAAAACTACACACGAAAACAGTTGTTTACAAAAACATTCAGTGTTGGCACTAAAAAATTTTAAATTATGGGAGGATTAATTACCCCCAAACTATTCAAATACCCTATAGTAGGGTATAAATTATTTTTCAAGGGCAAAAATTGCAAATTTTCTTGTATTATTTATTCAATACAAAGAATAAAACCTTTTTTTATGGGATGGACCAAAGTAAACCCGCAAGGACCAAAGTATTAGAAAGGAATAAGAAAAAAGTTTAGCTTTGTTTAAAAAAATTCTCAGAGTCTTCCAGATATTAAAACAAAATGAAATCTAGCTTTGACAACAAAATCAGCATTCTGGGATTTATTTAGAGTCAATATTCAGAGTACTTTTAATATAATGCAACATCCCACCTTTTTCAGGTTGCTCCATGCTATTTTCTAGATATTAAGCCATGTTCATTTTGTCAAAATAAGGAGTACCAGTAAACTAATTTACTAAGTAAGCATATCGAAATAAATAAGTAACTGCGATCGTTATCATTTAGGAAATTGTGCTTTTTATTGGTCTTCATATTATTCAATTACAGCCAGTTCCCTCAAATCCGCACATCATTGCAGATGTAAACAATGAAACTTTCAGTTTAGATGTAGGGGCAAAATTATAGAATTTTTTAGTTTTACATCATTCTGTGTATTTTAATAATAACCAATTCTCGATAATGTGACTGAACTCGTGGTGTTTCATGAAAGAAGTATAAATTTATTTCTGCAAATTTAAGATATGCCAAACTTATCACTGGTAATCAGAATACTTTCACCAAATATATTTATGTATTGATTTTTGATCAAGTTTTTTTGGAAGACTCGCCATACCTGAAACGAAACTTCCTTACTTTATGATTTTGGTCTTAATTAACAGGGTACTTTTATGAGAAAAGTTTCATTGAATAATTCAAGGAAAATGTATTTTATCCTTATCATGCATATTTCATTATACATTATTAATTATTTACTTGACTTTTACTTTTAATAATTTAATCATTTTTAAAATTATCTCACTTTTCATCATTTTAGTTAATTACATTACTTAATTAGTATTTTAATATTGCACTTTATTGTAAGCTTTCATTACAATTTCTAATGTTTAATATCTTCAAATTTTTCTTTAAAAATGTAAACAAAACAATGACCAGAAATCTGGAAAATTCTAAAATCTGCACAACCTCTAGTTTCAAGTTGTGCGGATTTGAAGAAGTCTACTATATTCCATCCATCAGAAGAAAAAAAATATGAGAAATGAAAATAACAGAAAAAACACTGTTTATAACAACTCATTATCAATATCTTAGAATGAAAATTATACACAGACTTTGAGCAACAAGAAACGTATATTTTTATACTTTTCCTGTCCCAGTTATTTCGATCTCTTTTATACCTAAACATAAACTGAAGTTTCGAGTCCGGCAAAGAAGGAATGTAAGGATGAGCGAACCTTGTCTAGCCAAGTGTCGAACTCTCGGCCTGCAGCATGGCAGTCAGATGCTCTGACTACTGCGCCACTTAGCTTGAAAGTTCCTTTAAAGGATGCAATTTTTCTTGAACAGATTCCTGTAATGACTTAATTTTTATCATTTAAAGCCTTCCCACCTCCTTAAAGAAGATTGCAGCTGACACCACTGACATTCAAGAAGAATTTGAATTTTCCTTTAGTTTATGAGTCAGCCTGTTTCTCTAATCATAAAACTGTGAGTCAATCGACAATAAAATGAGACTCGATAAAGAGAAACATACATGTAGTACATGTTTAACTTGATGACCTGCCTGAGCCCGTGATACTAACCTTAAATGAACCTCACGTTAGCATGATTTTCTATCTTGAACTCCATTTTGTCTTAATATATATTTTGTAATGAAAAAAATCACGAAAAAAGATTATTTTTAGAGGTAAAAACGCTCGTAAGAAGACATTTTCTTGTTTTTTCATGACAAAAAAAAAAAAAAAAAAAAAAAAAAAGTTCTTGTTTTATAAATTTTTTGAAATTTGGTACTATTTAGTTATTCCGTCGGCCAATTTCGCCAAATTATACAAAGCGACATAATTTTTATTTTAAATAACGAAAGAACAAATAAATTAGTATAACATTATTAAAAAATACAAATAAAACGTCGAAATAAAAATCACTTGATGACGTAAACACGTGTAACTTGCTTAACATCAAGTGAATGTACATTTACGATCAACCATTATTGGTATTTAATCTTATAGTTTGGCGATAGAGTTTTGGTCGACGGGATAACTAAGTATAACCTGAAATTTTTATCGGTTATAAATATAACGTTTTTGCAACCCATGTAAAAATTTCATGATAAAAGATTGAAAATTTTAGCAAAAGGATTTAAAGAAGTTACTCTTAATAAATGTTTAGTTCGAATTAGAGTTACATAATTTCATCTTACAGTAAAAATGTTTTTTTTTTTTTAACTAAAATGTTAAAAATTTTGCAACCTGTAATTGTCCAAATGCTTAAAAATTTAGATTATCATATAAAATTCATGTCCGCTGACTGTGTAAAAATTCAGTTAAAAAAAAGAAAATGAGCACTAAGCTTGCTTGGGAATCAAACACCGAGGGTCCCACGTTAGGCTGACCACCTGGCCAGGACATTTGCTGTATAGCACCTCAGGGTCCAGGGTCAAGAAAATAGTGATGAACAATATAGGCCCAGATCCTTCATGGATTTAATTTTTAAAGCAACCTTCACATTTTTTTTTTACTTTATAAAGGACTCATCACAAAATTTATTCATATTAAAATCGACTTATCCCAAAAAATCTGTAATTAGCAATAAACCTATTATCTAATTACATTTATAATGTAAACATGTTTATATACAATTCTATCTAAATTTAATGCATTATAAAAATATGAATTCATTAAAACAGGGCCTAGTCTTAATTCAAATATTCAATCGTCTAAACAAGGATCTGAATAGAAAGCTAATTTCAGATTCAGAAAATTATGATTAAATTTTTCAGAAATGTATAATGCTGCTCATAATTATCACAAGCACAGGAACTTTGGCCCTTTGAGAAAACTCTGGGCTAACACTTGTATTATCTCACCTTTGAAAGATGGTAGACATTAGATGCAAACCCTGGAAACCACAAAATTGGCGAATGCACACCTGTAGTCTTGACGAGCTTAGAAAAAACTGCGATCTGCTGGCTAATCCTAAAAAAATAACATGCTGAAGGGTTCTTTAAATTAATTTTATATTTCATTTTTCTTTTTATCTATGAATATTCTTAAAATAATCATAATAATAATAACTATAATATGTCCTTTCTCTGTCTACCCATAAAATTTTCATTCTATGATATGACAGCATAAACTAGTGAATTTGAAATAAAAATTCTTTAAAGTAAAGTTTTAAAAAAAAATAGAGAGAGAGAGAGAGAGAGAGAGGGTTATATAATTTAATACTAAATATTTAATTTATATGCTTTAACATTGAAGTTATAATTAAATATATGTGTGTATCTAGACTTAGGACTAGTGTCTGTTAATACTAGCATGGTTTATTTATTTGTTATTTATTTATTTTATTTTTTTGCTTTAAAGGAAATTTATTTCAGATTTCCTGGTTTATGATATCATGCAGTAAATTGAAAAATTTACGGCTAGTCATAGAAATATCACATTTAATTATTATTATTTAACAGTTCAAAAAAGAGCTTTTTTTAGCCTTTTTTTTTTTTTTTTTTTTTTTTGCATCTTGTTAAGAAACAAGAAAATGTTAATTTGAAGAACCCCAGGATAATATTTTTCCTAATAATATTTTGAATTTATACTTAATAAAAGAGAAATGGAGAGGGGGAAAAATAATTTTAGCTATCAATTACTTTCCAATACCTTTAGCTAAATCTTACTTAGATCTGGTACTATACTTATTGATTTAAATTAATGAATTAATTTATAGGATTTTTAAAAAGTTGTAAATGCAAAATTTTGATTTAAATTTTTAAATATATACTTTTAGAAAAAATTTATTACTATTTTTGTAAGTCCAAATCTAAGAGTGTATATATGTAACACACTCTTAAATAGTTATTTGTCAAAAATGACTTAAATAAATGGTTATTTGTTATTCTTTTTTACATTAAAAATAATTTTCTTCTATTAAATTACTAAAAAATTATGAATGGCTATGAGAATTCTTTTGTATAAATTTGTTTTTTTTATTTATAAAAATTTATTATTTATTTAAGTAAGATTTAGCTAAAGGTATTGGAAAGTAATTGATAGCTAAAATTATTAGAAAATAATTGTTAATATTTTTTTTCACCCTTTCTCTTTTATTAAGTATAAATTCAAAATATTATTAGGAAGAATACTATCTTAAGGATTTCTTCAAATTAACATTTTCTTGTTTCTTAAAATAAAAAAAAAAAAAAAAAAAAAAAAAGGATAAAAAAAGCTTTTTTTTGAACTGTTAATTAATAATAATTAAATGTGATATTTCTATGACTAGCCGTAAATTTTTCAATTTACTGCATGATATCATAAACCAGGAAATCTGAAATAAATTTATTTTAGAGTAAAAAAATAAAGTAAATAAATAACAAATAAATAAACCATACTAGTATTAACAGACGCTAGTCCTAAGTCTAGATACACATATATATTTGAATATAACTTCAATGTTAAAGCATGTAAATTAAATATTTGGTATTAAATTATATACCACCCTGTTCTCTCTCTCGCTCTTTAAACTTTAAAGAATTTTTATTTTAAATTCACTAGCTTCTGCTGTCATATCATAAAATGAAAATTTTATGGGTAGACACAGAAAGGAGATATAATAATAATTATTATTATTATTGTTATTTTAAGAATCATCATAGATAAAAAGAAAAATGAAATGTAAAATTAATTTAAAGAACCCTTCAGCATGTTTTTTTTTAGGATTAGCCAGTAGATGGCGGTCATTTCTAGTGTTGGAGGAGCCTTCAGTTTGTTCTGGATCTGAAGCAGATGAAAGTCAAGACTGCAGGTGCGCATGCGCCAATTTTCTGATTTCCAGGGTTTCCGTCTAATGTCTACCTTGAAAGATGCACTGGAATATAGAAAGGAGATTGGACATTACCTATCATCATGACACAGACGTCCAATTGATCCTCTCCTTGGTGAAAAGAACAGAACACAGTGATGTGGTGATAGGGCTTCAATTGTTATGAGGAACTGCTAATATCCACACAAGTCTTGGTATAGGATCGTTTGTAAAACTGTGACCAAATTGAGAAATGTAAACAAATAATAAAACTACTACCTTTTTTTTTTTTAGAATGTTATTATAGAAATAAAGGAACAGATTATTCCACAAAAATGTATCTTTAAAAAAATTTTGTTGAAAATATACTTTTCAAACACACAAAAAGGGATAAGAAATGTTATTTGTCAGCATTATAACAAATTACGATACTTTAGTATTAAAAGGAATGGATTGGCACTACTTCAAGAACACCTACATACTTTGGGATTTATCAGGTCAGATTTAATTTCACGAAGCATTGTAAAAGTTGCACAAAAAATTTAATAGAAATTAATAAAAAATTATACTGGACGTGATTTTATTTTACCAAATTTTACTTTTCAGAAAGTAAAAGATATTTTTCCCAAGCAAAGAAATTTTATCAATCCTTGCATATTGTTATGTACGAGCCAGGTCCAAATAATAACAATTCACAAGCCAATGAGAAATGGAGATTGCTGAGGAGAAGGGGAGGGGGGAGGCTTATTACATTCAAACATTTTATTCCATTATATGTTAGTCAGGTTCCAAAATAGCAGGGTTTTTTTGTATGTGTGTGTACATTAGAAACAGCTCTTTGAAGCTGAAACAAAGTGCTTTGATTTACAGCATTACTTATTATTTTTTTTATTAAGTATTTTAATGAAAATGAGTAAAAGCCATGCATTTTAAATTAAACGAATTACAGGTTTGTATCTTAAACAAAATTAATGCAATATAAATTATCACAATGGTAACATTATTTGACAATATATCACCTGTGTGGGGCTAACATAAAAGTACCCACAACATTATATTTTGCTTGGTTAGCAAAAGAGAAAATAAAAGTGATAACAAAAATAGTTCTGTTTATATTGTTACCTAATAATATTGGCATTGGTTGAAGATGAAACATTTTTTATACTGTTTGATGCAACTTAACCCTCTCATGCATACGGACCTCATATGAGGTCGTATAATTATTGCATTACTAAGCAAAAAAAATTTTAAGCATTCATTTATGGAGATTTGATTTGTGGACAGATGCATGCAGTACAATAATAAAATTATTTTATAAGTTTCTCATTTATGCATGAGAGGGTTAAACTGGTTCTTGTTTGTAAAGATGGAATTTTGAATTTGAATTTTCACTCACTTCCTGATAGGCTAGAATTGTAAAAATTATGTACGCAGTGTGTTACTGATGACAACACAATATTTCAGATTTGAATTATAATTTTATTTAAAAACATTTTTCCATTAGCCGGGCACAAGTGATAAATTATTAAAAATATTATAGTTAAAAATGTTAATAAGCACAAAAAAAAACCATAAAAAAAAACAGAAGTAATTATTCTACAAAGGACACTTGTTAAAATAGGCCAACTGTATGCAACTGCAAATATGAAATGTTTAAACACTAAAATATAGAAAATAAATTATAAATAAAAAAATATAGAGTTATTTTAAAATACATACAGTAGTGTACAGTAGAAAGCCTCTAATCTGCAAAGCTTTGTTCCAAGGGTTGTGCGCATGAGAGACTTTTTGCAGATTACAGGTCACGTCTATTTAATCTTTGTTTACATTTTTTTAAATTCATATTTTAAACAAATTTAGATTGTCAATAATTTAAAATAAATAAATTACACATTTTAATGTATAAATAAAGTAAAAACTATTTAAAAATACGAATACTTTACTATTTTTTAAACATGGCATCAATGATCGTTTGTTTCAAGACATTTTGTTTATATTGTTGAATTTTATCTTGAAATCTATATATAGGAAAAGTTCTTCTTGAGTTACAAAGTTTTGTTGCTTTTAAAAAATGAAATAATTTTGGCTTGATGAAATGAGAAATGACTTTCATAGGATATTTTTTTAATTCAATTTTCTTTCTAAAATAGTATAATTATTGCAGTGTATTATTTCGTTATAATAAATAATCTGTCTATGAATAATACTTAAAAAAAAAAAAAATACAAGACAGCAAAATTTTTATTGTCCATTCTGTGTACAACAAAATTCATGCAGCAGATGTCTGGTATCACCATCTATTATTCCTAATGAGTACTAAAAGTTTTAGTTTTGGTATTTCAGGATGCTATGAAAATAATCCTAATAATATTATACTATCAAATTTCTATTCATAATTTTGTATGGTTGAAGGGTAGGATTTAAGGGTACTAAGGGTAGGGACCTTAGTAAATTTAAGATTAAAGAATCTGGCAACTTTTGTTAACAAAAGAATGGAGATTTTAAAAAAATAAAGACTCAAGAGCAAATATCAGAAATAAGGAAAATAAAAATCCGTAATCATAATAATGTCTTGAAGATAACAACAACAAAAAAAAAAAAAACTTATAATTTTAGTTACCATTTCAATATACTACTTTCATAATTACTTTGCAAAAAAGACTGATATTAGAGAATTATTATTTGATACATATGTGGTTGTGCCATCTATTGGAGAAAACCAGTAATAGATGTTTAAGATTCTTTCACATTGTAATACACCATTAATAAGAGTTAAAATATAACAAATACATTTTTTTTTATATTTTTTACAATCTTATAATTACGATTTAATGAAAAAAATAATAAATTATGAAATACATTGTCTAGGAAAGCATTTTCTATCATTAAAAGCAAATACTTTTTCATATGCGCTCAAATTTTATTTTCAAAGAACTGCATGAATATATAGAAATAAATAAAATAATATCGTAATTAAATGTACTATTAATTTAATCTTTCAAGAAGAATGTTATATAGTATATAGTATTATATACAGAGGCAAGGAAAATGAGAAATATGGTGTAAAAAATTTTGTCACTACTGAAACATTTTACAAGTATTCAATAACTTTGTTTACATTCATAAATTGTTCGCGGATTATAGGTTCACAGATTAGTGGCGCCATACTTTAATAACTTAATTTTAAAATATTTCTCTTTAATAGTTTAAATAATGTTTATTTTTTCTTTCCTGTTGTCGTACCTAATTCTAAAAAAAAGCATAAATTATGAATACATTTTTCCATAAATCGATGTGCTTTCTAACACGTATAAAAAGAAGCAATCAGCTTTTCATATTCAAGTTTAATGCCCATGGCAAATGAATGTAATGTGATGGAATTTTTGGGAAAAAACATGAATTGAAGAAAAAAAAATTAGACATTTCTAAGATGAACTTTTTAAAGGAATCTTTTTGTAAAAACTATTTTCACTTTTGTACTTATTTTATTATTAATATTATTGACTTGTTATACATAAATATGGTTTCTCTCTATTGACTCCAATATTCTTGTCGATGGACTCGCAGCTTTACAATTAGAGAGTCAGGCTGACTCGAAAAATTTTATGTAAAACACAAACCCTGCCATTATGTGAGCGATGTTAGCTGCCATCTTGTATAAGGGGACCAGAAATGTTTTAAATGATGAAAATGGATTCATTGTCGCACCTAAGAAATATATGAGAAGAGTAGGCAAAGCATCATCTCTCAGCATGACACAGATGCCCAATCAATCCTATCCTCTGTGAAATGAGCAGAACACAGTGAACACATGTTGAGATGGACTCCAATCTTTTTGACGAACTGCTACTATCCACACGTGTCTTGGTATACAATCTTTAGGAAAACTATAGAACAATTAAGGAATGTAAACAAAAATAAAATTACCAGCATTTTTATTTTGTGAGAATGTTTACACAAAAATAAAGGAATAGAATCAATAGCAGAGATCCATTTTACAGGTACTTAAAAAAAATGACATTCTATAAAAAAGCATCTTTATAGAAGTCTATGTTGAAAATAAACTTTTCAAATGCACAAAGTACATTCGTCAACTTTGGGATTTATCAAGACTGATTTAATTGGATGAAGCATTGTTAAAGTTACCAAAAGAAACCTTTTACAGATTATTAAAAAGTAAAACAGCACATGGTTTTAATCCAAAACTTTTATTGTATAAAAAAAAAAAAAAAAAAAACAAGATTTTTTTTTCAAGCAAAGAAAACCTAATCAACCCATGTATACTTTTATTTACAGACACAGATAATAACAAATCACAATGATCACAGAGACAAGTGGAGATATCGGGGGGGGGGGGGGCTTTATCATAAACAGGATAGCCAGAATTAAGACTTTTCCAGATCATTTTTTCCTACTTTTCTGTACAATTCTGTTACTTTTAACATAGAATATGGCCATTACTTTTTAAAAAGGGCAGGGTGGTGTTGGTGTGAAAAAGTCACTTTATATTCTTACAAGCATGCCTGTAAGGCACTTTTAATATTTAAAAGTCAGGGTATTTTTGGAACATCTCCAATAGCCACTGGTGCCCGGCTAACCGAAAAGTATTGCATTTTTTTCAAGACAACAATAATAATGAAACAATAATAATAACATCACCAGTTTTTCTTATAATTATTATGCAAGCAATATTTTATTAGCAAAAGTACTGAGTGCCTTTTTTTTTTTAAACTGAAGGTCATGAAAGATGCTATTTTTGGTTGGGAATTGTTCAAGGAGTATGCTTTATTTTTTAAACTAAAGGACATGCAGGGTGCAGCTTCCTCTTGAAACTGTCTGGGTGAAATTCTGTTTTCAAACAAAAAGCAATTTACTTTTCAGAAAACTAAATTCAAAACAAAACTGTTTTGCTTGATTGGCAGAAAAAAAGAAAAGAAAATTTTTCACAAAAATAGTTTTGCTTACTCCCAATTAGAACAATTTTGATGTTGATTGGAGATGGAGTATTTTTTACACTCTTTTATTCAACTTAACTTGTTTAATGTATATAAAGACGAAATTTTAAATTAAATTTTTCACTCACTTCCTGATAGGCCAGAATTATAAAAATCATCTAGATACAAGTTTGACTCTGATGACAATATAACCAGGGATGTAGTGGAGGGTATACGGGGGTATACGCCATATACCCTCTGAATTTTCTTAAGGAACACTGTATACCCTCTGCTTGTCAAGAAAGCTATAGTATATATACTCTAAGGTATACCCTGTGCCTTGGGCGTATAACCTCTGTTTTTTTTACGACTACACCACTGAATACAACACTGTAACATAGTAGATTCCCTCAAATCTGCACACCTTGAAACTACAGGTTGTGCAGATTTTAGAATTTTGCAGATTTCTGGTCATTGTTTTGTTTACATTTTATAACAGTACTGTAAATTCCGCCCTATAATCTGCTAAAAAAGTGAAAATTCTTGCGATGTCGATAATCAGCCGCCGCAGATAATCTGATTTTTTTTTTTTTACTTTTGAAAAAAATGATAATTTTTAGCATGTTCTTAGTTTGGTTTGCTACATTCCCAATAGATGGCAGCAGCACACAATAACTTAATCTGGCTGCCTGTTTATGTCACTTTGTACTCATTACACGCATGCTTGTTAAAACAAGCAAGCTTACATAAGAAAGAAAGGGATTTTTGAACATTAAGTGCTTTTTGCCACCATCGTCATTTCTTTAACGATAGCGTCAATACATCTTTGAAAACATGTCTTGCAAAAAATATAAGAGTTGTAGCGCCGAATTCAAACTAAAAGTTGTAGAAAATGCAGAAAAGATAGGAAACAGAGCAGCAGGCCATGAATTTAATATTGATGAATCCAATATTCGATTTAATAAAATCGATTCTATTCAATTCGCCAAAAGTGCAGATTATAGGACGGTGTGGATTTTCTGCTAACTTTTTTACAATGAAAAGAAAAATTGTATATGAGGATTATGTGCCGCCGCCGCCGCAGATTATAGGACAGAAATTACGGTACTTTGAATTTAATAATGCAATCGAAATTATGATGAATGCTTACAATATAGTAAAATATTAAAATAATGAATTAAAGTTTTAAGCTCATGGGCCTCGCTAAGGGGAGAGACAGGGGGGGGGAGCCTCCCCCCAAACGCTCGCCAATGCTGTTACACTTGGCAAATTTACAAACTTAGTTGGCAAATTTGTTTAAAACTTTAATGAAAACTATAATACATTTTCTATTTCTGATAGACTTGGCAAAAGTTTCAAATTTAATTGGGAATATTATTAAACTTTTTACCAATAAGAAGTATATTACATTTTTTAACTGTGGTAAGTTGGCAAAATTATAAAACTAGTTGGCAAATATTGAAATTTGACTTGGCAATTTAAGGTCATCCCCCCCCCCCCCCCCCGAAGAAAATGTCTTAGCGATGGCCCTGTTTAAGCTAAAACAGAAAAGTTAAGATAGTTTTAAAAAATGATTATATTAATAAAAGTCAAGTAAATAACTAATAGTGTATAATTAAACATGCAAAATAAAGATGAGATACATATTTCTTGAATTATTGAATGAAACTCGCCTCATAAGGATATCCTACTAATTGACATCAAAATCATAAAATAAAGAAGTTTTATTTCAGGTTTAGCCAAACTTAAACTAAAAACCTTAATTAATACATAAATATATTTGGTAAAAAGATTTTCATTACAAGTGATATCAGCAATATCTTGAATTTTTTTCAGAAATTCATCCTTCCTTCATTAAAAAGCATGAATTTGGTTATATTAAGTTACTCCTGAAATGATATAAAAATAAAAAACTATGCAATTTTGTCTCTATATCTGAACTGAAAGTTTTATTTTTTACGTATGCGATGATGTGCGGATTTTCGGGTTGTGAATTTGATGAAGTCTACTGTATAACAAATAAACTAAATTTGTGCCGAGACAATCTCATCACAAATTAACATTAAAAATGCTGTTTTATGAATAAAGTCAATGTAAAATTTAAAACAGCAAATTAATATATATAAATCTCATTGATTTGTAACGAAGACATATTAAGGAATAAAAAAATGCATTTACCCTTTTACAGTATCAAGTATAAATAACTTTTTTCAATCAAAAGTTTTATCCAGTAAAATCATGCATGAAATGGTAAACAAAATAACAACCAAAGTGATGCCAAACTCAGTTGGTAAAATACTAAATTAAACAATTTATGTTTAAGCTTCTGCTGCAATACTAATTAGTTTTATTCTAACAAATTTTATTTATTACATGTTTTGTTTTTATCTGCGAGTTGGGACAAAGTCATCTTGATTGTCAGTATCTATACTCTGTTTTTTCAGTGTTTACCTATATTAAATCCATACTAAACTAATAACTGAGTTTAATACGGTAAAAAACATGCAAAAATAAGCAAATAAATCCAATGAAAACTAGTTGTTTCAAGGCTTTTCTCCATTTTAACGTTAACAATATTTAAAAAACAGATAAAGTGACCCATACTTCATACTCAATACACAGACATTGTGGTCAAGTGTCTTACACGTGTGCTGCTTCGGCCCTCTATACTTTTGACACTATCAGAAAATTTTCAATAGATTCATGATTGTTGACGATTTGCAGATACTACATGCAAACTTTTCAATATTTTTATTTTTAGCCATATTTTGAAACTCTGCCAATTATTGAGATTTAAACATGTAACTAATTATTCAATTTTACAGTAGTAATACTTCCCCTGTTGTACATATTTCTTTATAAAAATAAAAAATATCGTAAATTTTGTCATAACAATTTTTAACCATATATTGCATCTTGTTGATTAGAAAGATTTTCTGAAAATTTCCCACACCTGCTCTTGGCTATTCCAAAGTTTTGAATAAAAAAAGGAAAAAAGGCAGCTGGACCAGGAGCTACCAATAAAAGGGTCTCTGTGAAAAGATTTAGTAGACAGCATGTGTTTTTATCTAGTATGTAGTGTACGGGGGGGGGGGGGGGGGCAAGTATATTTGGTTCAAGCCTAGTAACAGATTTGGTGAAATCAGACAGGTGATTAAATCTGTTTCTTGAAGCAGACTTTTTTATGAATGCAACAATCATGCTTACAATAAGGAATATAGTAGCGTGGTAGGTTGGATAATTTTACTGGTTAATTTCGATAGTAAAGTTTTTTGAGAAATACAGCACAAAGGCATGTCATTCTATTTCAACACATGTGTTTTATATCTTAGAGAAAATTCTTTATTATTCGCTGACTTCAGATGAGATTAATTTGGATCATGAGGGGATTGACCCTTTTTTCTACAAATTTGAGGATAAGTTTTTGTCCAGTAGATGAATGGATGAGTGGAAGAATTTGAAACACAGTCAGATGTGATGAACCTCTTTTCTAAAGCAAAGTATGAACCCACTTTTATAAAGCAAATATATATGAAAAATTATACTTTACGAATTCAATAGTTTTTGTTTACAAAAACTGATTTTTTTTTTTTTTTGTAAAGTATGCTGCTAAAAAATCTGCAGCATACATAGTCACTCTAACGCTTTTATGGAATATCTGTATTTTGACGAATGAGAAAGCTCCACAATATAGTCAAGTAACGTTTTCTATAAAAGCAGCGGAGTGATTATGCAGCAAAAGCTGCAGATTTTTAACAGTGTACAATATAAATAAAAAATGCAAAATACCTTAATAAAAATATTTAAAACAAATAAAAATATGTCAAAAATAAGCACTTTTATTTTTAAATTAAGTTTTTCAATATTTATAGGGTGTAAATACTTCTTTTATGTGAATTTTTTAGTTTGAAAAAAGATTAACTTGGGAGTTATTCAAATGAGTGTCGCGTCAGAAAGCATAGAGAGCATTGTCTTGTCTCCAGATTAAATGTATATTTTTTAAATTGTTAGTTCAATCCTTAGCAAAACATTAGGATATCTAAAGAAAATTAAGCGCCTATCAATGTTAAAACAGTAAAGAATGCCGATTTCAGTTGCAAGAGAAGCAGCTTTCCAGTCAGGAAGGGAGTAAATTTTACATTTGGTTGGTTGGTTTAGTTTTACAACAAATAAATTTTAAATGGATTTGTAGGAAGGCGAAAGGAGTGAGATTGCTTTCATCTAAAATTACTAAAGAGAAAATCTAAAGAGCTTCGCATTCTAATTACTAAATTTATTAAGATATATTAATAAAAAAAAATGCATTGGAATTCTTCTATTATCCAATAAAGAGAATTCGCAAATCGCAAAGACACTATGCTGGCAACTGTCTGTAAACACACACAAAAAATTGAGATTGTTTTTCAATTTCGTTATTATTTTTCGTCATTTTCTGTTGTTATTCTTTGGGAAGCTGATTTTTGTAATGTTTTTAATCCTTGTAGTTATGACGTCTGAAAAGGTCACTAATTAAATCGGTTGTATTCTTTATAAAAATTTTGCATGTGATGAATTTATGAATGAAGTGAAAACCATTGTGGTAATTTTGTGTATAAAAGTTGCATATAGTTGGAAGTTACCAGAGTATGTTTTTCCGTGAGAAAAGTTTAAACGTTCATCTCACAATCATAAAATAATTTCCTTCAATCGTAAGCATGTAACAGTTTCAGATTAAGAAAATAGTGTAAGTATTGCTTTAATTTATCCGTAAAGGAGTGTATTTTTTGTTTATTATTGCAACTATTAAAGCATTGTAACAATGTTTACACCACAAAAAGATGAAAATGAGGTACAAATCACCAACCAGATATTTGCAATAGAATATTGCATCCTTTTTTGTAATTTCCATAGTAGGGGAGACTTGGGAGAGTTGATCCCTAGGGGGACTTGATCCCTAGGTCTAAAACCAAAGAAAAAATGCAATTAAGTCTTTGAAACTGGAAGCATTAATAAAGTGATTCCTTATCAATAGATCTAGCAACATAATTTCATTCAGTCATTTTAATTTTTGTTGTAAGAAGGTAATCTCTGTTTTCTTACAATCAAACTTCTTTTTGAGTAGGTAGTTTGAGTTTCATATTTTTTGCTAAATATAACTAAATTACTTCATTTCATTGATATAATATACTAACATTCCTCATTGCTTAATGTTGTTATTTAAATCAAATACAGTTTCTTTATGTTTGATTTAGCATTTTTCTTCCACAAACATGAACATTAGGGACACTTGATCCCTGTTTTATGGGGGGACTTGATCCTGGGGATCAAGTGTCCCCAAACCAAAGTTAAACTAAATTAATGTTAAATTTTATTAACCCCCTACTTCTCATAGTGACATTTAGATATTATCTGTATTAGTTAGAATATGGTTGCCTTGATTTTAGATGGTTGACAAAGATAGAAAATTAATATGTGGCTGCATATGATGGTTAGCAAGTACATGGTAGATGAATGCACATGTGAGACATACGTCTAACTTTTAAAAAAATTTACAGCACTTTGTAAAGAATGCAAGATATTATAATCAAAACAGTAAGTGTTAATCATAAAAAATAATCATGATAACTATATAAGCATTGACAGTTTGAATTATTCCAAAGAAAATGTAATAATTTTCTTTAAAATATCACCGCACACTTCTCACAAGTTGCAGCCTCTGGATCGTACTGTATATGGACCACTTAAAAGATATTTTAACGTGGCTGCTCAAGACTGGATGATTAATCATCCTGCTCAAAGGACAACAATTTATCAAATTGCTGAACTGATTGGAATTGCCAGTCCTAAAGCCATGTGTCAACTAACATAATAAATGGGTTTAAAATCACTGGAATATATTCCTTAAATAGGAATTTCTGAATATGATTTTTTTATTATCTTTCGTCGCTAATCAACTCCAACAAGCAGTAAAAAAAATTACAGTTAAACCAAACATAGTGACATCAGAAGACATACAAGCCTTCTCTAAAGTTTCATTACCAAAAATGGGAAAATCTAAAGAAATGAAAAAAAGGTCTTCAAAAATTTTGACAAGCACACTAACTAAAAGACAGAATGAAGAAGAAATACAAGATCGCCACCTGAACCCAGTGGCAGAACTATCTTCAAGTGTCTGCAACGCTAATAATACTTTCAAAAATAGTCTGTAATATCATATAAATATCTTCTTGCTGTTGTAGTGTTATTTAATTATGGCATCATAGGTATATATATTTCCTGAAATGTTACAGCAGAAGTGTGTGTGGGGGGGGGGAGGGTATTCTCCCCAAGCGCTAATTACTTTTGTTGCAGGTCGGATTAATTCCGTGTTTGGTTGGGTTCGACTAACCTGATTTTTCAAAATTTAGTTCAGTATATATTATTTCAGATTAAATATATCTATAATAATAAAACTAGATGTTTGTGTATCAGCTGTTTTCTTAAGAGACTGCTGTGTTTCTTCTGCGACCCTTTTATGAAGTTCACTTTTTTCACAATCTTTTAAAGAAATTTGCATTTTCTCGCAATCCGTTGAAGAAATTCCCATTTTTTTTGCTATCCTTTGACGAAATTCATCTTATTTCCGCAGTCCTGTGACGAAATTAAAATTTTTTCAATGTCCCTTAGACAAAATTCACTTTTTTCCGCGATCATTTTACAAAATTTGCATTTTTTTGCGATCTTTCGACTAAACTTTCTTTTTTTCAACGGCCCTTAGAAGAAATTCATGTTCTTTCCGCAATCATTTCTCAAAATGTGTTTTATATGCAATTCTTTGACGGCATTTTTTATGCAAGTCTTTTGCGAACTTCACGTTTTTTGTGCGATATTTTGATGAAAACGCATTTTTTTGCAATCATTTGACGAAATTCGCGTTTTTACTATGATCTTTTTACGATATTCGCGTTATTCCTGCAACCCTGTGACGAAATTCGTATTTTTTCTGCGATTATTTTACAAAATTTGCATTTTTTTCCCGCGATCCTTCAACTAAATTCGCATTTTTCCAATGACCCTTGGATGAAATTGACGTTCTTTCTGCGACCATTCCACGAAAATTGCATTTTTTACGCAAGTCTTTGACGAAATTGGCGTTTTTTATTAGTCTTTTAGGAAATTCGCGCTTTATCCGCGATCCTTTGACGAAATGTGCATTTTTTCTGCGATCATTTGAAGTAATTTGCATTTTTACTTTGATTTTATGACGAAATTTGCGACCTTTTGACGACATTCGTGTTTTACTGCGATCCTTTGATGAAATTTTCGTTTTTCCTAGATCCTTTGCGAAATTCGTGCTTTTCTGCGATCCTTTGACGAATTCCTCAATTTTTCAAGATTATTTGATGAAATCCGTGTTTTTTTCGTAATTATTTGACGAAATCAGTGTTTTTTTTTGCAATTATTTGACGAAAACTGTGTTTTTTCTAAGATCATTTGACAAAATTTGCATTTCACAAAATTGGCCTTTTTCACGCAATCCTTTGGCAAAATTGGCGATTTTTTCTGCGAATGATTGACGAAAAAGGCTTTTTTTCTGAAATCAGTTGTCATAATTCGCGATATTTTTCAGTGATTTTTATTTCCGAATGTTCAGGTTAATGACCGATTTTTTTTTATTTTCAGAAAATTCAGAGACGAATTGTCCCCGCCATAGACCTGTTCTCACCTAGTAAATTCTGTTTGGCTTTTCATAAAAACATCGCTTTCCTCTCGTTTTTTTTTTCCCGCTGTGTATTATATGTTTTTTGTCTGCAGAAGCCCTAATACGTCTGCGAGGGTCGTCGCGGTTACGCGCACATTCTGCCACAGGGCACCTGAATAAAAAACAAAAATCGAAAAAACTCATATCATCTCAAGAAAAAAAGTAAAAACACTAAAAATGAAAGACCCGAATCTTCAGAATGTTATAAAAGCAGTTATAGTGTTTATGATTCAACCGACCCAGATTCACTTGATGAACATTCTGATGAAATCATTGAAGATCCAAAAAATTTGTCGATTGATGAAAATGACTTTGTCATTGTGCGATTTCTGGGAAAGAAGAAAATTTGTCATTTCGTAGGAAAAATTTAAAAGAAGATTTTATCATCTGAATGTGAAATTAATTTTCTAAGAAAACGAGGATTTAATTTTGACCAATTTATTTATCCAGAAAATGTTGATAATAGTTTTGTGGATTATGATGACATTGTCAAAAAAGTACCAAAATCAACCATGCTTGGTTGAATTCTTCGAACTGCAATAATTTTAATATTTACATTTGATTTTTCAAACTTTGAAAATGTTTTGAATCATTAATTGTGTTTTTCTCACTTTTTACATGTTAGTCAACAATAAATTTGATTTCTACTACTTAATTTGAATCATTTCAATGTATCTGTTTCAAGGATCAAGTCTCCCTTGGCAAGGGATCAAGTCTCCCTGCAACTGGGGAGACATGATCCTTTTTTTATTTTTTGGAAAACAATTTATTTTTATTTTAAAAATGGTTTTTCAAAAAAAAAAAAAAAAATACTACAACAAAAAGACACATGAGCCTTTAATAATAACTGGAAAAATTTTTATTTTTTAATTCTGTTTCTTCCAAAATAAAATTAAAAACTGAAAAAGGGATCAAGTCTCTCCTTCTGTTTAAAATTCTTAAAAGTTTTAAAAGCACTTAAAACGTGTGGTTTTAATTTACACATTGACTTAAAAATGTTTTATTTCACTTCTTATAAAAGAACAATGTTCTTAAAGTTTTTATTTAATTCGGAATTTAAGTTAAAATTACTTTAAGCATTTTTGTTTTTTTGTCCACATTAGAAGAAACTTGTAACCCACAACTCTTGGTATCATGTGTCTTCAGTGCAACATTTCAATGGTTTGAAACAAACGATAAATATCAGTAGTTGTAATCGTGATTTTTAACTGGTGGTTGGGAAAGTTATTTATTATATAATCTTGCATTCCCTATATATATATATTTTTTTTAACTATCCAAAAAAAACCCCTAAAAAAATAATCATGTATAATGAATTAATTGTAATCACCAATCATAGTTTAATTATTGAGTAAAAAAGAAAATTGTTTACATTAAAAAAAAAAATGTAGTGAGGTATTTTTTATGAATAAAATGAATTTTATTTAAATCTTTTGTTTTATTAAATTAAATAGATATGTGTCTTTAACCCCCTTTACTCCCAATATAGATGACCTCTTCTTAGTGTTATTCTTACTATAAGTGAAGGTATTAGTAACTTCCTTCGAGTAATCAATAGATCACAAAGTTTTAACAGTTGAGTCAGATATTACAAAAAAATAGTGTTAAATTAAACTGCATAGGTACAGAAATACAATAATGTATCAAACCACAGTTAAAATTTATTAGGTTTCATTTTAGATTTTAAAATGTCTCTACATTTTTATAAATTTAGATATAAAAATACTAGTTTACAAAACAATCTCTTAATTTTATCACATTTGGCTGAATTTAATTGTATTTGAACTAATTCCATTTTTCTATTTGGCCCGCTGGACAAGTTTGGTAGGCAGAGGCTTAAAGAAGAAAAACCTGTGTGAACTTCGAGATTAAAAAGCTATATTTTTCATTGTATTTTATTTATACATTTATCTTGTAATCATATAAAGAGAAAACTATCTTTTTTAGCATGGCAAAGTCTAAAAAATATTTATTTTATGTTTTCTTAGAAAACATTTTGCAAGAAAATTTTTTATGTATGAGAAAGTGATCTTTAATAATTTCTCTGGGTAATCTGATTTTTTTTTAAAAAAATCCCCCACCACTTCAAAATTTCCAGAAACTTTAGTTCTGTATGTCAGTTTGATTGGTATTGTCATCAATTGTCAAAACAAAATTAATAGCAGTCAAAAAATTCTCATTTATGCATTTCAGATTTTAGGATCTCTATACTTTGGTGACTGTATTATGTATATGATATATATCCCATACAACCAAAGACTGCCTCCGGACGTCCTATATGGTCCTATGTAGAGCCGGGCGGTCCGATACCTGTCAGATCCTGTACAGAGCATAATTTGAACGTTCGCAGGACGCCAGAATCCGGACGAACCATCCAAGATCGTCCAGTGTTGTCCTGAGAACATCCGTGTCACCTGTACGCATGCGCAAGAAATTCTGACTTCAACACTGCTCTGTTCTGTCCGGTTGTTGTTGAAACGAAAGATGTTTTTTAAACAACTGTGTTCTAATACTTATTTCTTTTAATGGGGATTGAATTTATCCTAAAGGTAAGTAAACTTTCGAATCTTAACTTTTTAGAGTGAACTTTTGAGTTTTGCACTTAAATATAAGGCTTTTGTCGTAATCTATATCATGAGACAGGCAAATTTTCATAGAAAGCATATAAACAGTTATAAGCATTTTTCATATAAATACTCGAAATAATAATGTTGTATGATCGTAAAACAAACCTTTGCTCACTATATTTTTACTGAAATAGTATTATTTTTAAAGATAGATCATTTCGTGAGTCACCAAAACATTGTTTATGACCCATTGTTTGGGTGTTGTGTTAGATATAAAAATATAAGTAAAAATATTCGGAACAGATGTCATATTCGCCCCATATTGGCGCGATTTTTTTCTGTCGCCAATATCATATAGGCAACAGGTACTTAACTTGCGTCAAAGTGTCGTTATTTTGTTTGATGTGGTAACCCGGATTATGTTGTTTATGCTGTTGATGTTTTCGCCAAATTGGCAACCTAAAAAAATCGCGCCAATATGGGGCGAATATGACATCTGTACCAAATATTCATAAAGCTTTAAATTCAACTTTTAAATCTATTTAACCATTAAATTTATTTATCTTTAAAAAATCTAATAAAAATACTCGTAAAGTATATTTTCATTCCAAGAATAGCCTGCTTATAAAATTAATTTTGTATAAGATAAGGATTTTTAAATTTTCTAACTAAGTCTGCATGTGGCCCAATAGCAAAGATCCAGTTGGGGCCCCTCTGTGGCACTTTAACAGCTTCAATTTGCCTTCATTTATGCATATATACTGTATTAAAAAAGTGTATATATATATACTAGCTGGTTTTTAGTTTTTTTTTTTTTTGGATGGGGGAGGCGGGGGGGGGGGGGGGTGTTCAGTGAGACACACAGCACTCCTGAAAAAAAAGATAAAGTACACTGTTTTAATTTTTCGTTTTAAAAAATGTGTCACAGTTGCTTTGTATTGGATTTTTATGTTACATTTCTGTGTTGTTTGTTGTTTTGATGTGTTTAAAATCTGTCTTGTATTTTCAAAGAAAAGATTTTTAGAATAGCTTATTTCATCTGTCTGTTTTTCCTTATAAATAACATTTTAGCCTTGTCTGTGTTCCCTCTAAGTCATTATTTAAAGACGTAGCACCTGTCTTTTTAAAATCGGCAAAATACACACTGCCTTCTTTTTTTAATATAGTAAAATGTACCCCTATTTTTCCAAAAATATCTCATAAGACTCTGCGACGAATCGCAGTATTTCAAAATCCGTGTGCCCTAGAGCTTGCAAAAATTATAGAACTTCCTTTTTTCTTTAGGTAAACAGGTTATTCAATCATTGTAATCCAATTGTATTTTTTTAATTTTTAATCCATGAAATCATTTAAAGTTAATGTTTCTTTGTTTACCATACATAAAAATCACATTTTTTTATTTTTTTTTTTTTAAACAATCACTTTTAAACATGTTAATGCAATTTCTCTTGAAAAAATAGTTCAAAATATAAGAAACACTCTATATCTCAAGTTGAAACATCATGTAGGTGCAAATATTTGCACCCGTTTAGTAATAAATGTTTTTGAATCATGTAATAATCACATTGTTTTATTTCTTTTATTTAAAGTATTCTTCCCTGTATTTATTTTCTGTCTATAGTAAACACTAGGCCTAGTAGCAAATTTTTTTCAAATTCTTGCTCCATCCCATATATTTTGTTAGTTCTGCAAGCCCAGTAGCAGAAACAGTGCAGCACAGCAGCGGGCACTGTAGATTATATTAAACTTTGCAGATTAATCCACCAAGTTAAAAAGAAATGCTGGGGTTAAAAAATAGCTGAAATTTGCTTAAGCCGCTAAATTTATAGTATTTATTGTATCCTTATATTATATTTTCTTTATAAATGGAAATTTTGCTTACTTTAAGTGTTTTTGTCATTTGGAGATGGGAGGGGGGGGGGTCCCAATGGCTTCATTCTTCCATTTGTTTACTGTGTATTACAAATTTTAAAATTGGAGTTTGTTACGATACAATAGTTTTTTTTTTTTTTTAATAAAAAGTGTCAAATATCCAAGATTTCTTTTTCTGTTTTCATTAATTATATTATTGATTTTATTGTTTAAAATTATTGATAGCTGACACTTTAGTAAGTGGGGCTTTTCCAAATTTCTTGTTTGTTTCTTTTTTGCAAAGGGGGGGGGGGATTCCAATGGCTTTATTATTCCATTTGTTTATTAGGCATTACGTACAGTTTGTTAAGATACAATAGTTTTTATTTTATTTATATTTTTTTAATGAAAAATTGTCAATGGGTAGAGTTTTTGATTTTTTTTTTAAAAAACCTTGCACAATATTATTATTTTACAACTTCTAATTTATAAAATTGTATACACAGACATGAAAATGCACTGAATGGTTCAAATTTTAATATAATAGGCATCACCAAAGCCGAGAATTTCTCTTTAGCAAACAATAATGTTGATTATTTTCTCCCAGCTTGTTAGTTTCTCTCCTACATAATGCAAAAGATGGGATAATTAATCTGTTAGTCTCAATGCTTGTTTGTAACGAGCAAAGTCATATCATTTTATTTTACTTAAACTTACAGAAGTTTTTCTGTATTCTATATTAAGTAGTAGACAAGTAAATATTCCTATATTTAATATATTCCTGCTTAGATTTCCTTACTGTTACTAGTTTATTTTACAATTTGATTCAAATGAAATTTGAAACCATTTTTTCTATTACATTGTACTTTACTTGACAAAAATTTTTCTTATAAAGCTTAACAGCCTTATCTTTCTAAAAACTGATTCATTATCTGTATTATATAAAACTAAATATATTTAAAAACATTAATATGTTTGTTTACATCTTGAATTTATCTAAACATAATTTTTAAAAATTTGATTTAAATCATGATTTTAATCACAATTAAAATTAAGTTGATTTAAATCAAATAACCCTGCGATGGGATAATGGAGAAGTACCTTAATTTCTTTGAATTTCTTTAGGTCGAATGTAAAGATAATAGAAGCTGCCTAATGCCACATGTGATCATTTATATTAAATTTTATTTTAAATTGATTTGAATTTTGTATCTTAGTTATTTTATTTATTTTTTTCATGCACAAATTGTAGGATCCAAAAAGTCCCAACATGGATAAATGGAGGTTAAAAAGATACTGCAAACATCCAGCAGTCAAAGCTCAGTTCTGCATACAATTTTCAAGAAATTAAATTTCAAAATTGGTAAGTTTTTTAAGTATTTCTGAATAAGGGATCATAACAATAAAAATTCATATCAAGTCTATGGATATTTATATCTCCCTGTTATGTATTCTTTAATTATACTTTTCTGCAGCAAAATTGTAATTGATATTCATTAATGGTACTGTTTAAAGTATCTAAGCAAAAATAATTAAATGCAAGTTCTAAGATCATTAAACGGAACTTTTCTGCTATAAAGATAAATGCAACTTCCCTTCTTAAAAATGGAAATACATGCGCAAAATTAATACAAGAAGACCAATGTCAATTAATAGAAATGGTAAGGTTGAAAATTTAATGTAAAATTTTATTATTATTATTGACATAACTGCAATTTTAATGTAATCAAATGATAATCATAAAAAATATTTAACTATTTTTAGTTCAACTGTATATATATGTATATTAATTAAATTAAACTCTACAAAGAAAATATAAATAATTTTTTTGCAACAAATTTAGTCAAACAACTTTTATAAGTAAGTGAAAATCCATCTGTTTTATAATTTTCATTAATAAATATATTGAGAAAATTAATTATTTATTAACATGTATATTGAGAATCTAAAACTTAAAGTAAAATGTAGTTTTGGTTTGGGTTTAGACTTGACAGTTATATCAAAGCTAAATATATGGTCGAAATGAAAATTATATGCATTCAATTGTGGTGTCATTTTGGTTAGAAACCGGGGTTGCCGGCTTTTCTTGGTTTTAACCACTTTAAAAAAGCTGGCTTTTATTGAAAAAAAGCCGGTTTTTATTTTTAAAAGTTGGTTTACAGCTAATTTGTTTTAAATTTGGATCAATTAATTTATAATACTCTTATAAATATTTTCTACTGAGAAAATTATAAATTTCTATTAAATTTTCTCAAATATATAAGTCTTTATAACTGCTCGAAGGCAACTGTGAAGGCAGTATGTCTGAAAAAAAATATGTATATAAATATTGAAAAGAATATAAGTAGACTCCAAAAAAATAAATAAAATTTTGAAAAGCTTGTTGCTAAGCATATATGCATATGCTAATTCATGCATATGCTATTCATAATATTTTTAATAGTGAGAAATGACGTTTTTATTATGACTATGCATAATTTTAAATGTTTACTAGAAATAAAATAAGACTTGTATATTAATAGCTCTTAAAATTAATTAAGTAATAAAGCATGTAACTAAGTAACCATTGTCCTCTTTAATTTTATAAAGCTGTAAAAATGAAAAAAATTGGGGGGGGGGGGTGTATTAAGGGTCAGTCAGTGTAAACCAGATAAAGCAGTTGGTATGGCACTTTTCAAATTTAGCTGACATATTTGCAATTCTAACTCAGGGGTCTGTCCAGACTTTTTTCCCAGGGTCCTGTTTTTGCGAAATTGTGAAAAGCTTTTTACATTTGTGAAAAATCTAGTCATAATTTTGTGAATTTGAAATTATCATTATATTTAAGTTCTTGTTTATACATTTTTAACCCTAGAACTACCGGAAATTTTACTCAAGTTTTATAAAAACATTGTACACCAGAATTTTTACTTAAAACTATTTAATTTGTTTATTTAACTTATTATTGTCTGATTTATACATTTAGTTTGTTTTGAAGAAATTTCTGGTTTGAATAAATATTTTGAATGTACATGTCGGGTCCAATGGACCCGTCTGGTAGACGGAAGGTTAAGGAGATATATGTATGTAAAATATGAATATTTTCTTATATGTGTAAAGATGGCAGGTCAGATTTTACTTTTAAATGATTAAATTTGTGAAATGTTTATTTTGGACATAAAATTTTTTTGTGAAATACCTCTTTTAAAGACAAAGAATTTTGTGAAGGGTCCTGTTTTAAGGTGAAAACTAGGGATGCACCGAATAGTGATTTTGGCTGAATATTCGGCCAATATTCGGCCTGATACTGAATATTCGGCCTACAGGCGAACCAAATACTGAATATTCAGCTAGCCAAATAGTAACTGCTAGGCCGAATACCGAATATTCGGCTTGTCGAATAATTTTATATTTCAAAGTTTAAAGGCATTAAAATGTTAAATTTTTAAACAGATTTGCATAATATTTAAAACAGAAACTGTCATTTTGATAATCAAGAGCTTTTTTCAAGTAAACTTTATGCTGAAAAAAATCTACTTTGAGTTATTTAAGAAGAGTATAGTTTTCAAACTTTTTTAATTAATAAAATTTTAAATTTTATGGCTTCTTCTGTGAATTAAAACAAAGGAATAACATTTTCTTAAATTCTAAAACAACCATTTTAAAATCAAAGAGCAATTAGGAAAAAATTGGAAGAAAAATTGTACAGGATCATATATTATTTGATTGTCAGGAAGAGACAAAAGTAAATAAATAATACAATTTATTCAAATTTTATAGGGTAGCAACTCAGCAAGAATAACTCTTCTACTCCCTTTTATTAAGCAAGGAAGTTTTTATATACATCCTAGATCGGTGTTTGGAGTGGGCGATCATTTTCAGAGATTGTAAATGTTGTTCTTAAAATCTTAGCGAGAAACAGATTATTTACTGGACAATGTTCAGGAACTTGCATTTGTACATAATTAATTCCTATGAAAATCCTCGTGATTGGTTAATTTTCTTAAATAATACTTAATAAACAGCAAATAAATAACGTCAAAACATTCTCTTTTATTTAAATATATGATTCTGTTTCTAATTATTCTGAATATCTTTTATAAGTTGACTGTTAAACGTATAAGTGATATAAGATTTTTAAAAATATGTTTTAAAACTTTTTTTAAGTATTCAGTTGGCCGAATATTTCGATATTCGGCCAAACCGAATATTCTGCAGGCCGAATAGTTTGATATTCGGCCAAGTCGAATATTCGGTGTACCGAATAGTTTGATATTCGGCCAAACCAAATATTCGGTAACATGGCCGAATACCGAATATTCGGTGCATCCCTAGTGAAAACTTTTGTGAAGGGTCCTGTTTTGAGATAAAATTTTTTGTGAAGGGTCCTGTTTTGAAATGAAAAATTTTGTGAAGGGTCCTTTAAAGGACCCAATTTATTCCTAAACATATCCCTGTAACTACAAATCACTCGCAAAACCATCTCAGTTTTATTCCATCATTAATGTCTTCATTATTGAGAAATTGGGTTACTTATTAAATTCTAAATCAATTAAATGTCATTAAAACTAATTAGAAATACTTTAAAATGTGCAGTGTACAATGCTTCATTGTATAAAAGCCAATTATGGCCAAAAAAGGCCAATTTAGGCCAAAAAAAGCCGGTTAAAACCAGTAAAAGCCACCGGCGTGGCTTTTTTAAAAATTTTAGCCGGCTTTTTTGCAACCCTGTTAGAAACCTACTCCAAACAAACAATTGCTATGTTGTATTTTCTATTTTGATATCTCACAGCTAAGTGTTTTAATATTATATGTGGGGGTAACATTTTCTATGATTTATATTTAAGAAAAAAATGAAACACAGCAAATGTTGTTTGAAGTCAGTTTTCAACCAAAATGTTAAATACTGACATCATACTAAAGCGTCTTTTGTAAGCCGGGGGGGGGGGGGGGTAATTTGCTAATTCTTATAGAATGAAAGATTTAAAAATAACATTTATAATAATGCCAGAACCACAATAATTTGTTCCTTTAAAATTGCATCATTTATATACTTAAAAAACAATATTATGTAGACGGGGGATCTATATTACAATCCAAATTTGTTTTTGAACTGCAGGGATATTGATTGGTGAAACTCTTTGTATTATTTTTTTTTTTTAACTAGTTCTCCTGGAAATTAGTCAAATACAACTGAAAAATAATTTCAACAGAGACATGATATATTACAAAAATTGGTATTAAATTAAGATGGAAAAGCTACTCTCAAAATTCTGAGACTGAAACGCTAAATTTTTAAAAGCGGGCTTTTTCTTCTTTTTTTAGAATAAATTCATATAAAGTGAAAATCATTTTGTTTTTTGAGAAATTTAAAAAGTTTTTATTTTATAATTTTAAAATTAATTTTAATAAGGATCATGACGACGCAACGTACAAATAAACTGTTTAAGATAAAAGTTCCAACCAGGGGGGGGGGGGGGGGGGATACAAAATGTATGTCAACTGGGAGCCTTAAGGCTCCTGTCCCTGCCAGCAAAGGCACTCAAGAGCTAATGTTAATCATTTGGGGAGGGATTTTTCTAATATCTCGTTTGCATTTCGACATTTTAACATATTTTTTTTTTGTATTGGATAGCCGAATTTCCATCTCTACATCACACTTTTTTTACTTTTTCAATTTTAGTTGCAGATATTTTTTAGAATGACACTTTCATTTTCAGAACCGGTTTTGAAAGTGAAAGTAACTTTATAAAAAATTTCT
Organism: Maratus speciosus; assembly: GCA_963932465.1. Classification (NCBI taxonomy): domain Eukaryota; kingdom Metazoa; phylum Arthropoda; class Arachnida; order Araneae; family Salticidae; genus Maratus; species Maratus speciosus. Next base: position 680,534,196 of record OZ010786.1, read on the forward strand.
GCGACCAAAATCTATGATTTATATTTAAGAAAAAATGGAACAGAGCAAATGTTGTTTGAAGTCAGTTTCTAACCAAAATGTTAATACTGACATCATACTAAAGCGTCTTTTGTAAGCCGGGGGGGGGGGGGTAATTTGCTAATTTTTTATAAAAATTATCAATTTTTGTAGAATGAAAGATTTAAAAATAACATTTATAATAATGCCAGAACCACAAAAATTTGTTCCTTTAAAATTGCATTCTTTATATGCTTCAGAAACAATACTATGTAGATGCGATCTATAACACAATCCAAATTTGTTTTTAAACTGCAGGGATATTGATTAAAACTCTTTTTTTTTTTTTTTTTTTTTTTTTTTTTTTTTTTTTTTTAATAGTTTTGTAAATTAGTCAAATGCAACTGAAAAATAATTTGAACAGAGACATGATATATTGCAAACATTGGTGTTAAATTAAGTTGGAAAAGCTACTCTCAAAATTCTGAGACTGAAAGGCTAAACTTTTAAAAGCTGGCTTTTTCTTCTTTTTTACATTCATGTAAAGTGAAAATCACTTTGTTGAGATTAAAAAAGTTTTTAATATTTTATATTTTTTAAATTAATTTTAATTATGATCATGATGACGTAACTTACAAATAAACTGTTTAAGATAAAAGTTCCAATCAAAGGGGGGGGGGGGGGGATAGAAAATGCACGTTAACTGGGAGCCTTAATGAAGCATAATAAATTTGATTATGCGGATAACCTTAAATATGCCGAAGCAATTCAAATTTTCCTACATATGTTAATTCTCAAGTAATTTTTTATGCATACATTTTTTTTTTGTAAAAAGATTAGGAATTTTTATGTTTGCCAGGTGTAAATCCTGCCAACCGCATTTTTTTTCTTGTCAGTGACAGCTTTTATTTTTTGCAATATGGAAATTAGAAATAATACTTTGATCATGAAATTAAATGTTTTGCTTTGTGGTCTTCTTTACAAATTTTTGTTTTTATAAAACTTCTTTAAAAAGACAGTATGAGAATTTTTTTTAATTTTTCTGTAATTTAAATGATATTAGTAAAAGGCATGTATGTAATTTAATGAAAATTATGTATTTTAAATCAAATAAGTGAAGGGTTTATATTTAAAATTAAATGAATTCAACACAAAGTAGGGCTATAAGGGGAATTTTTGTCAATTTATCACCTGATATACTAACATAAAAGTAGTACCAATACCAAGTTAGAAATTAAAAATTCTCTTATTTTCTTTTACACAAAATTTTGTTTAACTCCTCTAGCCATAATGATATTTTACTCTGAATTTTTAATGTTTTGAAAATTATTTGTTTCAGATGCTGTTGAGAAAGAAACTTATATCAAGGGCACACATTGAAAGAGTATTAAAGGCATAGTTACAACATGTATAAGAATGTAAATGTTATGTAAAAAAAAGTCTATAAATGTAAATTAAAGTACTTTAAATGTATTTGCTGGTGTTGTTATTTTACAGTATTTTTTTCTTTCTTAACAGTGATTTAAAATGTATGTACTTCAGCAATTGAATTGTAACTTAAAATTCATGCATTCTAAAGTAGCGGGTAAAATAATTGTATAATTATTTTAAAATATTACATCCATACTGGAATAGAAGATGTAAATAGATTTAGTTACAGGAGTTTATTAAATATTTTGTGAAGAATATCATGATGTGAAGTGATTTTAATATATTTTTTATGTGTTTAATGGCAAGCTTTTCATTTATTTACTATAAAAAATAATTAAGGAATTCAATGGATCTCAGACGTAGAACAACTAGATTGAATGTATTATTTATTATTTCATTAAAACCAAAACTTGACAGAACAAGTTATCAGGTAAGTTTTAGATATAATGGAATCTAGTGGTATAAATATTATGAAACTTTTGTGATCTTGTGTGTTTTTACTTCAAGCTAAAGGGAAGAGAAAATATACCTAATTCTACCCTACCCAGTGCCATCGCTAAGACTTTTTATTGGTGGGGGAGAGAACCTTAAATTGCCAAGTCAAATTTCAGTATTTACCAACTCGTTTTATAATTTTGCCAACTTACCACAGTTAGAAAATGTAGTATAGTTCTTATTTGTTAAAAGTTTAATAATAGTAGTTAGTTTTGTAATTTTTGCCAAGTCTATCAGAAATAGAAAATATATTATGGGTTTTATTACAGTTTTAAATAAATCTGCCAACTAAGTTTGTAAAATTGCCAAGTGTAATAACATTTGCAAATGTTTGGGGGGGAGGCTCCCCCCCGAGCCCCCCCCCCCCTTAGCGAGGCCCCTGACCCTACCTAAAAATAGAAGTTTTTATTGCACTTGAAAATAATGCCTATTTAATTGATTTCATATTTAAGATCTGACATCATAAAATTTTATCATTATTTTCCTTTGATTTATGTTAAAAATTAAATACTAAAAATGTTGGTTTGTTTAAAGTAAATGTAATATATATAATTGATTATTAACAGAACTTATTAATATATTATTAACAGTAAATATTGAGCTAAATGCTTACATACTTTTAAAAAATGTATTTCTCTTGAATTTTAATTTAAAGAAATGTAATTATATCAGAAAAAAAAAATATAACAAATTAGTGATGCAACGAATAGTGGTTTGGCCGAATAACCAAATACCGAATATTCGGCCAAGTTGAATTCGGCCGAATAGGCCGAAACTTACTTTTGCCTAAAAACAAAATATGGTATGTACTATATGCACAATTCTTGTATATTTCACAATTAAAACGTATTGTTTTCTTTAAAAAAATTATTTATATACAAATTTTTAATTTTTTAAAGCATTATTTTACTCTGAAAAAATATTCGGCTATGTTCGGCCTAAAAATTGCCTCAATAATATAATTCAAATCCCCCCCCCCCCCCAAAAAAAAAAATCTTAGCAAAAGTTCCTCATCAGGTACTGTCTAGTTACACTTTAATAGATATTATATGTGTTGTTGTTACATTTTAAAATAATGACAAAATTTTAAAAGTACTAGGAAACATAAGTTTCAGCTTTCAGATGAAATAAAATAAAAAATAAGAAATCTTAATATCTTAAGAAAAACCACTGATAGAAAGGGTGGAAGGAATATCCTCTAAAATGGTGGAAAGAAATCATTGTAGACTTTATAAAGCTCACAATTAACAAAATTTTTATTTATCTTTATTTTATTTTATTTTATTTATTTATTTTTTTTTTTTTGCTGTCAGCAGTGAAGCCTCTATAGAAAGTGCGCCTCAATGTGAAGAGTAAAAGAAATTAGTAATTTTCTTTCCCAGCCACCACTAGAAAGACAACAGTGTCCTTTGGGGTGGTGGGCGAAAAATGCGGAAGACTTTCCAAACGTTTCACAATTAGCCAAAAAGTACCTTTCTGCACCAGGAAGTACCATATATAGTGAGAGGTTATTTTCGGAAGCAGGTAACATTTACGAAAAAGAAAAAAAGAAATAGACTAGCACCTGAGAATGCTGATTATTATTATTTCTGCATCACAATCTACGTTTATTGAAAACATTTTAACTGTGTTTTAAGGCATTACAATGCTACTCTTGAAAAAAATATCTAAAACGTAAATGTATACTAATTAAAAGAATTTAGTATTTACATTTCTTTCATTATTTAATAAGAAATAGTAACGGACTTAAAAAAATCACTTAAATTATACAGTAGAAGATCTTTATAACGCAAACCTAAAAACGCAAAGTTGTGCGTTATATAGAATTTTGTGTTATATGGATCACATCATTAAATTCACCCTGTAAACATGGCCAAATATGTTTGAAACATATCAAAATACATTAGAATATCTTTCTACTGCATTCCTTGTTACCAAGAGTTATCCAAATTATAAATTTTTGCATAATATAGATCAGGCATTGTTAAATTTACTTTATAAACAGGATCCAAATATAACTGACACAACCATTTCTTATATTAGACATTTTCAAAAATGTTTATCGTAATAATAGCATTTTTTTTTTCAGTAAAAAGGTCTTAAATTAGAAGATAAAGTATGAACTAATGTATCAAATTTAGTCATCTAGAGAGTAGCAATATTTTACAATGTGAAAATGCAGGTGCTTTTTAGCAGCAAAATTCATTGTTTACATCTGAGAAGTTGTGCGTTATACGGAGAATTGTGTTATATAGAATTGCATTATAAAGATCTTCTACTGTATTTAACTTTTAAGCGTATTTTACTAAAAAAAAAACTTAACTATTGCAACATATACGACTTAAATGTCTTATAACATGTAATACATCTATATCTAATCAATCATATATTTATGTTCTTTATAGGTATAATTCCAAATATTATTGAAAGAAATATTTTTTTACGTAACAAAGGCTAAATGTTAAACTTCCCATTATGATAAAAAATATATATATATATATTGAATTAGCTTGTTACAGCTGTATTAAAACAATTTTGAATAGATTAATTTTAAATTTAACAGATTATGTTAGCTTATTACAGATACTTTTTGTACTTACTGATACAGCATAATTTTTTTTTTTAACATGATTCCTAAATTAGCCTCTTATATAAAAATGGGTAGATAAAACCCATTCGGAGTATGAAAGTTGATGGAAAAAAAAGTGTTATTTAATTTCTAATAAAATATGATGAATATAAATTGTCAAATTAAAAAGTTATACTGTGTAAATATAAAAACATTTATTACAGTGTATTATTCGGCCAAGGCCGAATAATGGACTTGATATTCGGCCGAAGCCGAATATTCGGCAGGCAGGCCAAATGGGCCGAATATTCGGCTTCGGGCGAATATTCGTTGCATCTCTATAACAAATACAAAACATATTTGTTACTTGAGAATGAAGTATTTTCATTATTTCTTCGCCATGGAGTAGCTAATGTTCTTTATCTGTTTTTATAAATCATGAAAAAAAAAAGAGTATGAGAAAATTGATACTGCAGTTGAATCGATAAAAATTCTGAGAATTTTTTTGTTAGAATTTCATTTAGCACATACTCAAATTTTTCATTTTAAATGAAAACTTCTTGCACATTCACAATTTCAATTTTGAAACTAAATACATGAAATTTTTAAACAAGCTTACTACATTTTTCAATTCTTTCAAATGAGACGTCTTAAATTATGGTTGTCTAAATACACGCACACGCATGAAATTTGCAGACATTATTTTAATATGAAATTTTTTTTTTTCTTTTAAGTAGTAGCAGTATTAAGTTGTAACCAATGTTTTCGATGATGGCCTTTCCCAAAGGCTGTTGTATCCCAAAACTCTGATTAAAATAAAAAATTGGACAGTGTTAAAAAAACAAAGATTTTAGCCTTTTATTTATTTATAATATAGAAAGTGCTATTTAACTTTATTTTTATCTATATTAAATAAAAAAACTGCAAATTTGATGTACATATGAATTAAAATAACTTTGGAAAAGTATGAGGAATATCAAAAGAATGAAATTAAATTTGTTTAATACATGTTTAACAATTGGTGTTGAATTCAGAGGGGGGCCCAGGAGGGAATCCTCCTCTTCCCCCTATAGAAGGTTTGAGATTTATCCCTTTTAATTAACAAAAGTGCAATTTGCCCACCAGATCTCTGAAATACACTCCCCCCCCCCCTGCCTGGAGCCACAGAAATCTATCCCAGAGAGGTCTGAATTCAACACCGATAACAATATTTAACTATTTTTTAAACTGTTCTGAGAAAATGATGAATTTTTTATGCATTCAGCTCTTACTGATAAAATTTGTTATTTTTCAAAAATTTCAATTCGATTTCTTTTTCATCACGAATTTTAATGCAGATTTTGCTTAGGAGTAAAATTCATTTGTTAGAAAAGTATATTAACCCCTTGAGGATCAAGTCATTGTGTTTCTGTAATGTTGAACACACACCGTAATCTTTGAAAAATTCTATTTCAAAATAAGTAAAAGCAATTTTACTGCTTTATGCCACCAAAGTTAGAAAAGTAAAATTTAATAAAATTTTTCTGATGTAAAACTTCATTAATCGTAGGTGGTATATAATATATACCGGCGCCCCTCAAGGGGTTAAGTCTAGACGTAGACCCCTGCAAGGCTTTCGCACTGTAATCTTTACTGTAAATTAAGTACATTTTTCCTAAATTTATATTTGCATTTTTTTTTTAACCCAACAAATTGACTAATAGGAGTGTACTATGTCAAAAGCTTTTCGTGTAAAATCCAACTCAACTTTGTGTATTTACCTAAAAAAAGGGGTGTTGAAATCAGAAAAAATGTGTATGATGATATTAATCTAAAAGTATAAAGAAAATTCAGTTTGTTATATTAGATATGGGCAAAGAATCCTATCCAATGATACCCCATTCATCGTATGCTACTTATTAGTTGAAAAAAAAGAGATGTTTAACAGAAATAATATATAATTTTTCTCTTGAAATGAACTAGTATTTTCATCGTATTCATTTTTCATGCTTATTTTTAAATATTTTTAGTATAATTTATTTATATTGAAGGATTCCTATATTTGCGAAAAACAACAGGAAAAATAATCATACAAAAAGAAATCTAATAAAATATTTTTTTAATAGTATAAATGTAAGATTTTTAAAATAAAAAAATGAGGGGGGTTGCAGTTGCCCCACCTGTCCTTTCTAAATGATGCTTCTGATTTTTATTAATTTTATTGTACACTGTTACATTTCTATTAAAAAATTGTGGTAACCTGGACAACAATTGTCCAGGCTACCACTATTTTTTAATAGAAATCTTTCAGTGTGCGCCGTTGCTCAGTTTAAGATAAAATTAATAGAAATCTGAGGCCTCATTTAGGAAAAACAGGGTGGGGCAATTGCCCTCCCTTCCTATTTATTTTATTTTTTTATATAAAGCGTCCGCTACTGATCCGAAGAGCATCCTATGAAGGCCGCATGCCGGACGAGCAGAGGTTGCAAATTCTATTCGTTTTATCTGGTCCTATGAGCGTCCTACTGTCATCCTATGAATGGCTGAAAATGACGTCCGGAGGACGTGATTAGGTGTCTCTTTCTGCTCCCCCCGGACGTTCGCCGGATAACGATGGGATATTATAGGATGTCCGACGGACGAGGCAGTATACTGCATAGGACGTCTTTCGTATGTCCTCAGGACGTGTTTGTGTTGTATGGGATATTAATATTTTTTAATCTTTACACATTTCTTTAAAAATATTTTCATTAAAATTTTTTCTCTTTTTAATATTGTTTATTTATTTTTCAGGGTTTAGCATATGTTTGTGGAAAATACTTATTTCCTGACCGTCTTTCATTTGATTTATCAAGAAAAAGTCATTTCAGCACACTAATTTTAGTTGCTTAAATTCATCCTTGAAAATATCATAAGCTCCTCTTATTGTCAAAGGTATTTTCACTTTTTATGGCGTTTCACAGATTGTTTATTATATGATTAATTGCTTTATATATTGCTTATTATTATTATTATTGATACATACTTAAGGTGGCAACAACAGTTGCAAAATCGCATGACTAACCTACCTTTTTCTAGGAAACTATTAAAGTGATTGCAGTTCATTATTGATTATCTTTTATTGAATTATTAGCTATATTTCGATTATTTCATTCTTATAGAAAATCAATTATTTCTTAGTAAAGATAAAATGGCTAAAACATAGTTTTTTTTTTTTTTTTTTGCTGTTTTTCAAAATCATATAGCGTTTGTACTTTTCATTTTTATTTCATAAAATTTATAGTTTAGCTCTGTTGTGACTTAAGTAACTTTTTTAATTCAGATTAAATGATTGTTACCACTTAATTTGAAACTAATATTTGGCTTGTTTAATCTGTTATTGTAAAATGTGAATATTTCTAAAACTATGTTTTAAAAATTTTTGAAATTCAGTAGTTACTGTGAAAAAGATTACTTCAATATTTGTTTCTCATGTGATTTTGCAACTTTTATTATCCTCATCACAATTACATAAATGCTTGTTTATTTATGTAGTTTTAATACAGTAGACTGCCTCAAATCTGCACATCTTCGGACCAGAAGTTGTGCAGATTATAGAATTTTGCAGATTTCTGGTTATTGAAAATTAAAAAAATTAAAAATTTTGAAATTACTTGAGTACAGGGTAGGAAAAAACCCGGTTTTTTTTTTTCGAAAAAACCCAACCCACTGGACCCACTAGTCTAAAACTGGGGTTTTTCTGAAAAAACCCGGGTTTTTTCGGGCTTTATTGAATGTTTTTGGAGAACACTTTAAACTTCCAATTTTCATATACATAATACCTAAATTCTTCATTTATCAGTAAAACCTGTCCACAATTTTGCATTAATTATGAATTAACAAAAGATATATAAAAAGAAAAAAAATCAAATTAATTTAAAAGGTACATCTGTATCTCATTCTCATGGGACTAGTTTGCTGCACTAAGCATATATTAAGTGAACCACAGCTGGATTTCTTTATAAATTCTTACCTTAAGTTAAACATGCTATATTTAGTTTCTTTCATTCACTTCAAATCAGAAATTAGTTGAACACTTTTTTTTTTTTTTTCGAAAGAAATGGGATCCGTAAAAATATATTTGAAAATTTTGTCAAAATTTGCTACATATATTGCAGTATCAAATGTTAAATTAGATTGTCATGGAAGTCAGTGTCTGTGATATTTGTAAATTTAGATCGCAAATGGCAACACATTTATTACTAGCTTTGCTGCTTTATCAACTCCAAAATCATTACGTAACTTGCTCCAAACCAGACCAAATGTAGAAAAATATTGTTCGGTTGAAGTAGAGATAGCTGGTACTGAATGTAAAGAAAAGAAAAACTGACAAAATCCAGGAGGAAACTTTATCTGTTTCACTCTTTTTTGCCATAATCTGAACCATTTTTGTGTTGAAAACTCCTATATAACACTTTCATTGAACAGTGAAGCAGGATAATAAATGGGATGATTAAACTTAAAAGCTATAACAAAGTAAACAATCAGGATAGGACTCAAGTGCCACCTTTTTGCATGCATTAAGATTTAAAGCATTTGGATACATTTTAGATAACAAACATGAAAATCTTCCTTTTTTTTTGGTCATTTTATCTCTGCTTAGAAATTCCTTTAAAGCTGGTTCTTTTGAAATATATTTAAATTGGCATTTATCTTTGCATTCTCATACCTCAGATTAAATAATGATACAGTTGTGAACGCACAAGAAAATTTGAAAAAACCCACAATGGGTTTTTTCAATGCCCGAAAACACCTTCGCAGGTTTTTTCAGGCTGGGCCCACTTGGACAAACCCTGTCTAACAGCCACTATTATCCCAATTTTCCAATTTTCACCTATTCGCATACCTTAGATTAAATAATGTTAGCGTTGTGAAAACATGAGAAAATTTGAAAAAACCCACAATGGGTTTTTTCAAGTGGGCCCGTCTGAAAAAACCCAGCCTGATTTTTTCGGGCGGGCCCAATTGGGCAAACCCTGCTTCAGTAGTTACTGTGAAAAAAATTACTTCAATATTTGTTTCTCATGTGATTTTGCAACTTTTATGATCCTCTTCCCAATTACATAAATGCTTGTTTATTTATGCAGTTTTAATACAGTAGACTGCCTCAAATCTGCACATCTTCGGACCAGAGGTTGTGCAGATTTTAGAATTTTGCGGATTACTGGTTATTGCTTTATTTACATTTTTAAGATAATAATTTGAATGTAATTATGCAATCAAAATTATAATGAATGCTTGCAATATAGTAAAATATTAAAATAATTAAGTAAATTAATAAACTAAAAGGATAAAAAGTAAGAATTTAAAAACTGATTCAAATATTAAAAGTAAAGGTCAGGTAAATAATTAATAATGTATATTTGAATATGCAATAAAAAGATGAGATACATCTTCCGTGAATTATTCAATGAAACTTTCCTTATGAAAAGTACTCTCTATACATTCACATAAAAATCATTGTAATAATAACCAAAAAAGCTTTGTTAATACATAAATATATTTGGTAAAAAGATTGCGATTACCAGTGATATCAGCAATATCTTGATTTTAAAAAAATAAATTTATACTCTTTTCATGAAAAACCACGAGTTCAGTCATATTATTAATAATAACATATTAAAATACATCTGGGATCAAATAAAAATTAAAAATTCTGTAATTTTGCTCCTACATCTGAAATAAAAGTTTCATTGTTTACAGCTGTAAAGATGTGTGGATTTTAGGCATTTGTGGATTTGAGGGAGTCCACTGTATACCTATGGTTCTCAGTTTCAGCCAATTTTAAAATTTATGTATTGCAATAAGCCAATGACTTTTTTTTTTATACAATACTAATGTGAAAATAAAAATCACAAATTTACTGAATGAAAAAAAAAAACAGTTCTTTAAAAGCAATATAAATCTCTTTCCTGATGATGGTCATCGATGATGGCTGGCAACATTGATTATTTTAATTTGATTGTTATGTTTGTTTAGTTTTTGACTTTACAACATGTTTTATACACCATTCAGTAAATTTGTGGTTTTTAATTTCACGTTAATATTGAACTTTTCATGGTGTAAATGTCAAACTCTTTTATTATTTTTTTATACAGTTGGACAGTTCTCTAGTTTGTGAAGAATTATCTGTATTTGTGAGTTTTACGCAATGACATATCTGCTACGTCTCCCTTTTTTCAAAGAATGCTCCCCTATTATCACACTGTCTACCTTCCTCCCTAAAATTAGATTATGACTATTGAGTATTTAAAAAATTGTATATTTTATAAATTTTCATGACAGATAAAAATATAAATTTTCAAAACGATAAAAATCTTTTAAAAATTGTTAAGTGGACAGTTTACCTCAAAATTCATTAAAATGTCGATTTCTTTTTTTAATATTAAATGAAAGCTTATTTAATTGTGAATATTTTGACACCTCATTTTTATCCATACGTCAACTATATTGTGAGACATTGTAAATTTTGTTAATACATCCAGTGCAACAGCCCATACAAATTAAAACGGCTTTTTTGCTACCCTGCTTCATGTTCCTATTTTCATCACTTTCCTATTTTTAAAATGCTGAGACCTTTTCATGTATTTAAGATAGAGATTTAAACTTTTTTTGTGTATGTTCTTTTTTATATACGTGATAAATCTGTGCCTTCAGGTTTTTTTTTTATTTTATAAAAAATAAAAGTATATGAAGATGTGTTATATTTCATCATTTTTCACTATATATATATATATAAGTAAAAAAATTATATTAAATGTAATATTAGATGTATCTAAAAATCCATGTGCAGTCTTGTATAATACACGTTTGAAAATCTTAAAAAAAAAAACACTGGGCAAAAATATCAATATTCACAAAAGTAGTACGAATTCTTAAATATGCAATTTTGTTTAAACTTTTAACTAAATATGCAGTTACTTTTTTTTTTTTTTTTCAAAATTCACTGTTAGTTGAACATGATGCAGTGAGTTCACCATTTGAACCATATTTTCAAAAATAAACAAAATTGTTGAAAAAGTAAACTGTGCCCTTAATAGTTTATTTTAATTCTATCAACTATTGGCAATTTTTAAAAGGTTTTCATTTGATGTTAATGGGATGAAATGTTTTTTTTTTTCATGGTTGTCCCTTTTTCCACTATGAAGTAAATGAAATGGACAAAAAAAGAATTATCTTACTCATTTATAGAAAAAATGCATATGACAGCATTTGCACACAGTTTGTATTTTCGGATTCTGTTTATATGTGTAACTTTATTGTGAAATTTGTGTAATGTTGTTTAAATTCAATTAATTTTTGATCTTGTTAAATGAAAATATAATATTGATACTGTCACTACAATGCAAAATAATAAAAAAATTATGCGATAAATAAATAAATAAAAACTAAGAAATATAATGAAATATAAATCCATTCAAATGTCCAACCATATTTAATTAATATTGAGTAAAAAAGTAAACTGTTTGCATTTCTTAAAAGAATAAGTGGTATATTTTTAGGAATGAAAAACATCTTATTTAAATTTGTTGTTTAATTAAATGAAATAGATATATGCCTTTGCCCCTTTCACTCACAGTGTGGATATACATATTTTGTTGAGTAATGCTATCTGTAAAGGGAAGGAATTAGTAATTTCCTTTGAGTAATAAAATGATCTTAAATTTTTAATAATATAATCATATATTACATAAAATAGCATTAAATTAAGCAAGAAAGAGACATATTTAGTTTAGTTATTCTCCAGGGTGATCGGAAAATAACTGGCCAAATTTTAAAGGGTGGTAGAGGGAACCTAAACAACCATTTTCGTCTTGGAATTGTATGTTCGGAAATGGCGCGTTTAAGCACTGGTGATGAAGAAAAATACAAAAGGGCGCAATGAAATATAGCATAGGAGCATCAATAGATGGCGCTATGTGCTTGATTTTCGGACACATATTCTGTGATAAAAAATGCTTATTTCGGTTCCCTCTTCATCCGTTTAAAGTTTGGTCAGTTATTTTCCGATCACTCTGTATATGTAAGATGAAGGGATTCATAACTTCCTTTGAGTAATTAAAAATGATCATAAAATTTTAACAGTTAAGTTATATATTACAAGACATAATGTTAAATAAAGCAAGAACGACACATGTAAACTGTGGGGTTGAAACAATTAACTTTTAATTGTATTTTATTGGTACATTTATTTTGTAATGTATTCATGCTAAGAGAAAACAATTATTTTTTACCTTGTATAAGCCTTTTCTAACAAACACTTTTACAAGAAAAACTTTAATTTGTAAGAAAGTGTTCTTTTCTAATTTTATTGAACAAAATGTTTTTCTTTTTCGACCACTTAAAAATTAAATTTTATAAAAACTTTACAATCTATCTCAAGGTCTTTACATCTAACTTTACATTTCTATGTTAGATTGATCGATATTGCCATCAGTTGGTAAAGAAAATAATTAATTCACTTAATTAATTAATGGTAAAAAAAAATTAGAATTGTCATTTATGCATTTCATATTTAAGGTGTCATATTTAAATATACTATTTATTTATTTCTCAGAGTTTAGCATAATGTTTGTGAAACACTTATTTTCTGAGAGACTTTCAACTAATTTATAAGAAGAAAAAGTCATTTTAGCAGCAGAATTTAAGTTGCTTAAATTCATTCAGGAAGATATCCAAACTTCGACTTATTTTCATAGGTATTTTTACTTTTTATGGAGTTTCACAGATTGCTCATTGTGTTCCTGATACATACTTAAGGTGGCAACAACAGTCACAAAATCATATGAAAAACAGCTCATACTGTTTTGCCTTTTTCTCAGGAATTACTGAAGTGATTTCAGTTCTTCTTTTATTTATTAATTAGGTATATTTCGATCATTTTTTTTTATATTTTTAAATTTACATTATAAAAAATAATGAAATAGCTTTGGAAGTTCGGGTGAAAGAAATAAGTTGAATGTGATCTGTTTTTCATGTGATTTTGCTATTGTTATTATCCTCTTAAATTACACGAATACTGGTTTATTTATTTAGTTTTAATATATGGTTCAAATCAGAGTCAGTTCTATAATTTGTAGATTGCAATAAGCCAATGACATTTTTATGCAGATGAACAGGTCTCTAGTTTGTGAACAATTATCTGCATTTGTGAGTTTCAAATTGTAACATATCTGCTGCGTCTCCCTTTTCCTTCAATGAAGACTTTGCTATTTTCACACTGTTCCTTTCTTCCTAAAATTCAAGTATGTCTTTTGAGTATTTTAAATATATGTATAATATTTCATAAATTTTCATAACAAAACCACCAATTTGAGCAACAATTCTATAAGTGCTCTTATTGAGAGGTATATGTTGTTACAGTACATAATCAGATGTAAAATTATTTTTTTTTTTAAATAACATCAGTTAACAATCACCATTTTAATTAGCTTAGTTCTAGAGTTAAGTAATTAAAGAAAATTCTTTTTCTAAGATATCTTTGTAAAATATTTTTTTCTATTTAGAAAATTCATAGATATCCATTTAAGCGTTTCTTTCTATTTGTAACATTTATGTTTATCTACGTTTAAGCCCCCTCCAAAATATTGCTAGAAGAATCTCTCATATTTTTCCTTCCAAAGTTGGCAGATATGCCACTGTTTAGTTTTATAAGAGGTACTGTTATTTCTTTGAATAAATATAGCATACCTAAGTACTTAGTCAATTTCCGAAAAACATTCTTATTTACAAAAAGAACAAAATAAAAAATTTACTTTCTAATTTTCACTTAAATCAGCCTTTTCTTAAATCAAACAGATCAGTTTGAATACACTCAAAATTTGGAGCTTCTTTTTAAATTTCATTTTAATTAAATCAGTCAAATTGGCTGTAAAACATTGGAATTTGTGACATTTGTTTAAATAGGATCCTGCTAAATTGATTAAACTTCGAATTGTTACGCTTGTGGTAAATACATCAATGTGGATTGGAATAGCAGAATGAATAAATCGCAACACACTAAATTCGATTTAGTATACCAATTTATTTTTTGATTGGCACACATGCAATAGATGCATCAATGTAAATTGGGATTCCAGATTTTTTTGGAATATGAAATAGATAAATCTGATCATCCTTGTTAGCTTTAAATCGTATTTTGTTTTAAATCTATTTAAAACCCAAGCCTACTGCAGTTGGATTAGGATACCATTATGTGAGTGACTGCCACACGATATGCCCAGATAAGTTATTCCAATTCGTTTATGTGCAATTATTTGACAGTTTTTCTCTCAGAGCTCGAGTTACTCTTGGCTGATATTGACTCAACCCTCTGCCTGTCAAATAGGTGACATAAAATTGTTGCCAGAGTCTGAACAATGTGATAATTCAGATGTAAGTATCTGTCTGATTTCAAGCTTGTTGCAGTGTTGTGATGAAGGCCTGTTAAGGCTTCCATCACAGTTCTTATTAATCTGACCATAGACCTGGAAAGTATTCAAAAAACAGAGAAATTTGAAGAAAATCCAGACCTGCCAACTGCTACGAAAAAATCGTAGTTGCTACGATTTGCACCTATAAACTATGATGCTACGAAAATCGGTCTTAAACTACGATTTTTTGTAAAAAACACAAACGCATTTTTACGTTCTAGTTGTGATTTTTATCCCGCGCAGCATATTTTTCAGGAGTTAATCTGTTCCGAAATTTCCAAAATTTCAAAGTATTCATTTCCAAAAGTTTTAAAAAATTGGCCATTAGTCCAAAAATTCGGACATTAAAAAATGCTCATGGAAAAAAAAATCTGAGCTGCAAAACAAGCTTCTAACATAAAACACTCTTTATGTATATTAACCACGAGTGAATCGTGTTTCTGTAAATATTTATACAGGAATACCCTTCCTTAGAAACAAGGGTGTCATTTTAAGAATTTCTGGAGGGGAGGGTTGGCTCTTTGAGGGGCAAGGTTTGAAATATTGTGCAAAATCGCACGGTTTGCGATAAACTATCGTGAATTTCGACAAATGACCGAGTAAAAAAAAATCCATTTCGTCAATTGACCGTAGAAGAAAATAAATTCCGCCAAAGGATCGTGGTAAAAAAGTGAATTTTGTCAAAATATCGCAGAAAGAAAACAAGAATTTCGTCAAAAGATCAGTAAGAAAATGCAAATTTCATCGAAAGATCAGTAAGAAAACGCAAATTTCACCGAAAGATCGCAGAAAGGAAACACTAATTTCGTCAAAGGATTGTGGTAAAAAATGCAAAATTCGTCAAAGGATCGCGGTAAAAAATGCGAATTTCGTCAAAAGTTCATGGTAAAAAGTGCAGATTTCAGCAAAGAATCGTGATAGGAAAATGTGAATCACGATTGTGGGAAAAAAATTGTGAATATTCCGAAATGATCGCGGGAAAAAAATCGCGAATTTCGTCAAAATTTACTGCACTGGGCTAAAAAATTGGAACCAGGCTCCTTCTACAAATGTAAAAAAAACGCTGCGAAATGAAAAGAAACTCTAAAAATCGTATAAAAGATTTCAGGGGAAAATATTTACTATATTGAGTTGAAAGACTGAAACCTTATTCCTTTTACGAATGTCAAAAGATGGCTGCGAAACACGAACAACCAACCAACCAACCTCCAGATTGATTTTAATTTTGTATGCTACGATTTCTCATTTCCAAAGGTTGGCAGGTCTGAAAATCATGGAAAAAAAATAATTTCCATTATTTACCAAGCATGATAATTCGAAAAAATATGATTGATTCAGAAGTATTTCTCGGCCCTTTTTTAGAGTTGGAAAGTTGCCAATCCATGTACCAATCCAATTTCCATCTTGAAAATAGCCTGTTAGTCCTAAGGCTGAATTATCGAGATGGCCCAGTTGACCAAACCGTCCACCTCCCTCCAGATGATTTAAAAATTTCTAAAGCTATAGTTAAGACAACCGTTTATTAAGTTCATTTCCCCATTTTGAAATGTTAATAACCTCTGTTCATTTATTAAAAAAAGTTGATCCATTTTTTTAAATTCATGTTTTTTAATGTAATGTATTACTGATAATAGTGACTGTATTCAACCATATTAAATACACTATATTAAAAGGGATAATAAAGCTCCTTGCATAGTATGCATATCTACTAATGTGTAAAGCTTGAATTTGTGAATAAACTATAAAAGTATCTTTTTGTATCTTCATAAAAATTAAAACTAAGAGGATGTCTGAGTAAACAAATCCAACTAAGTGGGGAGAACTGCTCAAGTGTTAAAGCTCCATTAGCCCCACTCACATCTAAGTAAACAATTTTGACAATTCATAGCACATTTGAAAACATAATTTCTGGAATTACCACCGGTATTCGGAAAAATATCCAAATTTTTTTGTGATGCCTTGTATAGAATCTATAGATTTGTGTGTATACAATATAATACGCTAAAATCTACATAGGTTAGGTAATGTGCAACACAGTTGAGAATTTCCCTTCATCAGTTTCCATCAATAAATGAAAATGTACTCGAGATCTTTTGTGCAGCCCTGTATAGAATCTATAGAACTTATACACATCAAGAAAAAGTTAAAAAAATAATTAAATGAAAATATATGTACAATAACTCGAAACTCACTTCCCACAATTATTGCTAATAGATGCATACTGCAACAGCGAATTATTTTGTGTGTACCTGTAAATGAACGATGAATGCTATGCACATCTTATTCTATACTAAGCCTCTCAATGATTCATATCACTTTCAATATGTTTCAAATAATGTAACATCATTAAATACACCACAGACTGTAATGTAATGGAATTACTTTCAGTGTCCCTGTAAATGACCTATAAATGCTACACACTTCATTTTCAATACAGAACATTCATGTGTAACTGGAATGACATATATATATACATATATTGCAAAACAATCCAAGTACATCTATGTGTGTTAGAGCATGGACAGGCAGCAGGCAATCAAACCGAATTCATAAGCATTTTTCAACAATGTGGGAAAGTGTTAAAATGATAATTGCTTTGGACTATTATCCATGGAATATCCTATTATTTAAATGGACTATTATCCGTGAAAAGATGTTTTTCAGTAAATTTCACTTGTGACCATAATAATGCTAGTATTTTTTTATTATTATTAAATATACAAAATAGCATTCGTTAATAAATTTGTAATATTTTCAAGTTTTCCCCCCTTTTTGAACTAGGAGTTTGATTCAATGATGACAATGAAAAGTGTATGAACTAATTCATTTGATCATTTAATGTTGTGCATTGGTAAATGATACATGACTATGCTAATTTAATAATATGAAAAACCAATAAAAACTACAGCTTCTTAAATGATAAAGAAGTTACTTTTTTATTTTAATATGCTTACTTAGAAAATTAGTTTACTGGTACTCCATATTTTGACAAAATGAATACACTCCACATGGCTTAATATCTAGAAAATGGCATGGGACAACATGAAAAGGGTGAAATATTGCACTATATTAAAAATACTTAGAATATATTTGGCTGTAAACAAGTATCAGGATGATGATTTTGTTTTTAAAGCCAGATTTCATTTTATTTTAATACCTGAAAGACACCTAGAATTTTTTAAACAAAGCTAAACATTTTTTTATTCATTTGTAATATGAAAGTTTTGGTGCATAATTTTAATGCTTGTTGGCTGCTTCTCTGTAGTGCAATTAGTAGAAAATGTTAGCTTTCTCCAAAATTTACTAGAATATATTTTTTTCTTGAAAATGGTCTATGTAATTTGATTCTTTCTCATCTTTTGACACACACAGAAAAAAGAATTAAACAGATAATCGACTTTGGGTTGCTGTTGCTTTATGAAATATAAAGTTTTAACATGAAGCTTTAAAAATGAAATGATTTGTACTTTACTCAATAGGATTCTATTTATGCTACAAATACATTATTTATCCTTTTCATTTAATTCCGACCGTATCGTGGGAGTGATGTTATTTCTATCGAAACACCCATTATTAATTAATCTTTTACCACTAACAGGGAAATACGAGTAAACACCGATGTACGACACACTTTGTGTCCACCTTGAACATATTTAATAAATTTGGTAACTGCGAGTCTATAAATACCGAGACACTTCTATCTGAAAAAGTATGACTGGAATGAGACAAGATGAAGTCATCTGTAGCATATGTGTGAACAGTTTTGACATTTCTAGGTAACTCATTTATATCAGAGTAATGAGGTGAAATAGCTGTGAAAATGTCACTATTTTATTGCTGACCTTGAAATAGGAGGGAATTTTAACAGACCAAACTGTCTCTGGTTGTTCTCAAAAGTCACTCTATTAAGTTTTTCCAAATCTACTTCTGTGCTTTCATAGTTAATTCTACAATATTGCTCTTAAAGAGGCATTTATATACTGATCGTATATGCATATTATAAATGCAACATCATTATTTTAAATATTGCTGTTTTCATGATTTTTATTTAGCATACTGAAGGGCTTATTGGTTGATTTGTTTTTGAATAAAATATGTTATTTGTGTGATTTTTCTCTCCTATCTGATGCTGTACCGTAACTATGATACTCTCTACAGACTCTATTATTATATGCTCTATTATAACTCAGTTTGATGGGTTTTTTTCCTTTCACACATTTCATCATCCAATTTGCATGGACTGATCTAAAAATGTATTTCCAAGTAAGCTGTGTTTTGAAATTTTAGAAGAAAATGTATTTTGTTTTATCTATTATCAATTATATAGGTTATTGTACATAGAACATGGTAAAAATGCTAATAAATGATTAAATTATTACCATGCAATGTAACTTGAATTAACGCTTTATTTCTCGAATTATTCGTAAAAAATTGGTTCCACCTCAATTAATGTCTGAAGATATCCAAAACAATTTATACAATAATAATTTTTTTAGATAATTTTTTTGACGAAAACTGATTTAATAAATTGGTTGTTAGAGCTCTTTTTGTAAAATATTTACCAGAATAATTGGAGTAATTGACAAAAATTACTGTTATGCAAGTCTCACAATTCGTATAAGAAATAAGTAAATAAATGTATTGCGATCCTATCTGTAACTGAGAAGTGTTTTGTAGTTTCAAATGTGTCATATAACATTTTTTAATAGGGCAAAAGCTACACCTGTGTAACTGGTTGAGAAAATAACCACATTAAAAATTATTTAACTTCGGCTGTATTGCTGTGCTTTTTAAATGTGATCCGGCAAAGAATTTTGTATGAAAAGTACAATCAACATTTTTTAGTGGACGTATTAAATTAACTTTATATTGAATTTACTTCAATGGTACACAAAAGAACCGCCAGAGCATAAAGGTCTTATAATGTAAAATCTTGTCCTGATAATCCTTTATATTAGATTGAAAAAATAAATATTTTTGGATGAATTCTAACTAAACACATTTGTATATTGCCATTTCCTTTGCTACAAAAAGAATTTTTTTTTTTGGCTTCTGCTTATAAAACTTACTTTGCTTTCATTTAGGATATTAAATTATAGAATTTTATCCTTGAATTTGCTTTGGTTTTTTTTATAAATGATATTAAAACGCTTAATTTATAAATATTTGCTTTTATATTTATTTATAACTTTTAATTTTAATGTTTAATATTTTCCTTATGATAAAATATTTGTTTTATGACGGTAGCTATTTATTTTACTTGTTATAATTTAATTTATAGTTTAATCATTATTCAATTACGAAATGCATACCTGCCAACTGCTACGAAAAAATCGTAGTTGCTACGATTTGGACCTATAAACTACGATGCTACGAAAATCGGTCTTAAACTACGATTTTTTGCAAAATATACACAAACGCATTTTTTGTTTCTAGTTGCAATTTTTATACCACGCAGCATATTTTTCAGGAGTGATTCTGTTCCGAAATTTCCAAAATTTCGTAACAGAATCCCTCTGTAACAGAATACACCTAGTATTCATTTCCGAAAGGAATTGGTCATTAGTCCGAAAATTCGGACATTTAAAAATGCTCATGGGAAAAAAAATCTGGGCTGCAAAACAAACTTCTTAACATAAAAACCCTCTTTATGTATATTAACCACGAGTGAATCGTGTTTCTGTAAATATTTATACAGGAATTCCCTTCCTTAGAAACAGGGATGACATTTTAAGAATTTCTGGAGGGGGGAGGGGGTTCTTTGAGGGGCAAGGTTTGAAATAGTGTGCAAAATCGCACGATTTGCGCACGGAAAAGGAGAGTCCTGCATAAAGAAAAATGCTGTGCAGTATTCCCCCCTGTAAATTCTTTTACCTATGTTAATTCTTCAGACCTATGATACTTTTGCGAGTATATTTTAAAATTTCTTGGAAGTCCGCGAATTTTTTTTTCTTTTATGGAATTTCCCCAAATTAATTCATGAATCGATCGTGGAAAAAATTGAAAATTTCTTCAAATGATCGCGTAAAAATATCGGGTATTTCGTCAAAGATCTCAGAAACAAATAGTGATTTTCTTCAATTGGTCGCTGAATAAAATCGCTAATTTCGGTAAGAGTTCAGAAAGAGATTGCGAATTTCGTCAAAAATTGAGCAAAATATCACGAATTTCGATAAACTATCGAGGGGAAAATATTGCATATTTCGTCAAAAGGTCGCGAAAACGAGTAGTCAATTTTGTTAATTGGTCGCGAAAAGATATTGAAAATTTTGCCAATCGGTTGCGATAACCTATCGCTAATTTCGACAAATGACCGTGTAAAAATATTAATTTCATCAATTGGTCGCAGAAGAAAATAAATTTCGTCAAAGGATCGTGGTAGAAACGTGAATTTTGTCAAAATATCGCAGAAACAAAACATAAATTTCGCCGAAAGATCGTGGAAATAAAACACTTATTTCGTCAAAGGATCGTAGTCAAAAATGCAAAATTCGTTAAAGGATCGCGGTAAAAAATGCAAATTTCGTCAAAAGTTCGTGGTAAATAGTGCGGATTTCTACTAAGAATCGTGATAGAAAAATGTGAATTACAATTTTTGAAAAAAAAAAAGCGAATATCCTGAAATGATCGCGGGGAAAAAAAATCGCGAATTTCGTCAAAATTTACTGCACTGGGCTAAAAAATTGGAACCAGGCCAGAGAAGAAACTCTAAAAATCGTATAAAAATTTTCAGAGGGAAAAAATATATTGAGTTGTTGAAAGACTGAAACCTTATTCCTTTTAATGAATGTCAAAAGATGACTGCGAAACACGAAAACCAACGAACCAACCTGCGGATTAATTTTAATTTTGTGTGCTACGATTTCACATTTTCAAAGGTTGGCAGGTCTGGAAATGGATTTCATGCATTTTCAGTTCTCCAACCATTAGATAATTTGGTTTCTATTGTAGTTTTTAATACTATACTATGGTAGAAATTTTATTTAAATTCAGTTTATTACATTGTTTTTAATTTTTCATGATACATTTATTTTTTCTTACATTACTTTTTAATGAATCATAAAAAGGGATAGATTAACTTATTTCTATTTATTGCAGGTGCATAAAGATTTAAGGTTAGATATACATCAAATCAATCAAAACTATCTTTAAAGTCTGAAATATGCAGCAAAATAATTCTTTACTGGATCTTCTTGGAAAAACAACTTCTAGCTCACATCAAGGAAAATCCTTTGTGTGTGAGATATGCAACAAGAAATTCTCTCAAAAGAGTTATTTAAGCAATCATCTATTAATTCATACTGGTGAGAAACCTTTTGTGTGTGAGATATGCAACAAAAAATTCTCTCAGAAGTGTAATTTAAGCACACACCTGTTAATTCATACTGGTAAGAAACCTTTTTTCTGTGAGATATGCAAAATGAAATTCTCTCAAAAGAGTAGTTTAAGCAGTCATGTATTAATTCACACTGGTGAGAAACCTTTTGTGTGTGAGATATGCAAAAAGAAATTCTCTCAAAAGAGTAGTTTAAGCAGTCATCTATTAATTCATACTGGTGAGAAACCTTTTGGGTGTGAGATATGCAACAAGAAATTCTCTCATAAGGGTCATTTAAGCACACACCTGTTAATTCATACTGGTGAGAAACCTTTTGGGTGTGAGATATGCAACAAGAAATTCTCTCGTAAAAGTATTTTAAGCACACACCTATTAATTCATACTGGTGAGAAACCTTTTGAGTGTGAGATATGCAACAAGAAATTCTCTGATAAGCATGATTTAAGGAGACATCTTTTAATACATACTGGTGAGAAACCTTTTATGTGTGAAATCTGCGAAAAAAAATTCTCACTTGCAAGTCATTTAAGCACACACATGCTAATTCATACTAGTGAGAAACCTTTTGTGTGTGAGATATGCAACAAGAATTTCTCTCAAAAGAGTAATTTAAGCAGTCATCTGTTAAGTCATACTTATGAGAAACCATTTGTGTGTGATGTATGCAACAAAGAATTCTCTCGCAAGAGTAATTTAAGCAGGCATCAGTTAATTCACACTGGTGAGAAACCTTTTCTGTGTGAGATATGCAACAAGAAATTCTATCGATATGATAATTTGAGCAGGCATCTGTCAATTCATATTTTGTGAGAAACTTTGTATATGGGTTATTAAACAAACATTTCTAATGATAAGTCACATTGTCAGTCGATGCTTTGAGGAGCCCTTATGTGCATTGTGTCAGGGGCACTGTCTTTGTATATGGTAGTAGCGAAAAAAGAGCGCCATGCAGTGTATTTTACTCTCCTGGGCCCCAAACACACCATTGGATATTATGGTCGCTATGACAGGAAAACTCAAACATTATGCTACATAACCCAGGGATGCTACGAGTACCCCTGGAGCATCACGTGTACCAGACACTTGTAGGCGTATCGGACCTGGAACAAAACCCTGATGTTTCCAGATGTGCTGTTTTTATATCAATGCTTCTGGATGTGAAAATTATTAAGGATCGCCACATGCCCTTCTGTTATGGATTGAACATCAAGGCATCACTTGCAAACTCGGGAGGTTGCAGAAACGTGTTACATATGGGGTTGTACATATATAACGCTATCAAGTTTTTGGCAATTTTGGACCCCTCCCCTTTTTTATCATATATGTTATCATTCCTCAAACTGCCCTCTCCCCCTAATGATATTCTTACCAGTGTTTAAAAATTCTTTTAATTTTTACAATTGTTTTCTTTTCATAATATGTTTGTCATGATATACAGATAGGGTTATACATTTATTATTTGCATACTCTACTGACCTTAATGAAGAGAAGTTAATTAAATATCACTTTCATATATGAAACAATTTTATATTAAATAATACTTACTTAAAAGTATTTAATAATAGCTTTTTATTACATAATGCATTCAACAGTTAAAATGTCTTTTTGCACTTGCTTCCTGCACGGGGCTAAGTAGAGCTTCTTATAGACAAACAAAGGTGGGCAACATTATTCCCCATTTTTTATAGTAAACAAAACAAGTATAATTTCGAACCTGGTTTCTCTAACAACAAATTATATATATGGCAGAAGAACAAGAATGGATAATATTATGGAATAAGGATAAACCATATTTTAGAATAAAATGATTTTATAATCACTTAAGGATTTTAATAATAACTTTGTATTTTTATAAAAATAGATATAAGTCTAAAAAAGTAAAAAATAACAAACTGTATTGATATAAAGAAAAAATTACTCAATAAAATAAAATTAGAACAAAAAAGGTAATGATTTCAAAAGACAAATCCAGCTTCCCGTGAAGATATCTTATGATATCAAGCACCAGACATTTCCCCTAAAATGATAATTTTGTATATGTACAGCCCCTATGAAGTATGAATGTTTCTGTAAAGAGATCTTTGAAAAATGATTCAATAATTCATACTTGTGAGAAACCTTTTGTGTGCAAGATGCGCAACAAGAAATTCTCTCATAATACCTCATTCAGATGGGATATTTAAGATACCTTAGACTGCCAAATTGAGAAAGTTCCACATACTCTCTCAGTGAGTTTCAACTTTCTTCTGCTATATACAACCACTACCACTCAATCTGATTGGCAAGCTTTGCTTTAACTAATTAGCTGTTGCTACCATTTTTAATTTTATGTGCATGCGCATACTTTGCATTTGCTCAGATCTCTGACGTTCACTGATTTATCTTAGATGAGTTTTGCGATGTGAACGGGCATTCAATTGAAACATCTGGACATAATAGTAGGATTAAAAAGTAAAAGTAAAAGTAGGATTTAAACCTGCATCTATTAATTCAAATAAATGGCAAGAAAACTTTTGTGTGAGATATACAATGGTCAATAATTTAAATCTTAATAGACTGATCTAAATGTTCATTTTCACTTCCATAATTTATTATTCGCTATTAACTATTTTTCATAATTCATTTTTATGGAAACCTTCGAATATTCTTGTGTTCCTAAAGTGGCAATTCTTCAAAAATATTAGTCACTAAAATGAAACAAGAAACAATGAAAATATTTCTACTTTAAACTAGTAAATTAGCAGATAAGGAGACTCAACATCAGCAGTGCCTAGTAATTTTTTATTTTGTTCTTAATTTATGTGTAAAAAATTTTACAAACCTCAGTTTATTTTTTTTACTTTATACAGATTTTTAAGCCTGAAAGATTTTCTGATAGTCGAGGATATTTAAATATAGTCGAGAATATTTTTAAATAAAAACTTATGGCGAACATGGCTTTGCGTAATGAAGTTCTTTGGGCAGATATCTGACTATTATAAACTTTTAAGATTAAAAATGCTTTGCTTTATGTCGGTGCGTTGTCTTATTAATTTTGTGTTTTCTAATTTAGATTTTATTTTTGTTATTTCTGAGCTGTAATATATCTAAAGTTGTGCTTTATACTGTGGTTATAACCCTTTAGGACCGGGAGATTTTTTGGTAGAAATTTAAAGTTTGGGTGGTTTCCCCTTATCGATGGGACCGTATTTGATTGGGAAAAAAATACCCCATGTCAGGTTATGCCAAGGGAGGTCCCACACAATTGTGTGGGTTCAAGCTTAATGCAGCCGTTTTTGGACTGTATCTGCACAATTGTGTAGTTTGGTATTACGTGTGCAAATATCTAAAAATGAAAGTTTAAGCAAAAAAAGTTGTTGTTTATTTAGATAATTTTCATCAGCCACAATGAAAATGTTTGAAACAATTTTTGTTTTTGGACAGACCACTACAATTTCATTTTCTGAGATGTGCTCAATGCTCGCACCCCTCTTAAGAGCCGTTGACAAATGGTATGCCCTTCACTCCGTTTGGATTGTGCCTGATCCTTCAAATTTCTTGTTTTTAGTTTTTCCAGCAGCGGTATTTTGTTGAAATACCGATCGAAGTACATAAAACTAGGTCTGAACCAGAGTGAGGACTACAGCAGGTCCTAAGCGCAGATCCTTGTGGACTAGGTCTGTACTTTCCCACTGGTAAACTACAAAATTTAAAACTATCCCAGGTGATACTGTTACAACAGAGTATGGTTTGTTTTTTATATACTGCTTTACTGAAGCACGTCCTAAAAAAAAGGAATCGTCTGCTCATCTATGGAAAATTTTCCCTGATCTCGTAAATTCAAGCAGACACTACGGAATCTTTCGAGCATTTGCTGAACTTTCTATAATTTATTATTTATTCCTTGTGGCTTACTTGCTGTGTCGACAAAATGGAATGAATTTATCAAACTTAAAAATCTATCTCGTGATATGCATATAACTCATATAAAACTTATAAATCATATATGACATCTATAACTCAGAGCAGAAACATACCGTTCGTTACATGTGCATATTATATATCTAATACTATAAATAGAAATCATGAATATTTTAAATATAAATCATGAATAGTACAAACCTATTTAAAATTAATCAGGTTTTAAAATGTAATTAATAAAAAATAAATTGCTAAAAACAAAATTAAAAAAAAAACACTTAAAAATAAAAAAATTATATATTTGGAATTGTACCCATTTTTCAACATTTGTAAAGCCTAATTAAATTTATCAAAGACAAAATCAATTAAAATCATGAATTAAGTATATGAAAAGAAAAATTAAATCCAAGCAAACATTAAAAATCATATTTAAACGAAATTATGACAGTGCATACTTTTCGTCTATTGCTGTCAGATGATATAGTCTTTTTAAAAGCAGAAAATCTAACGCTATATTTTAGTTAATGCCCCCTAGTGGTGTCTTATCAAAACATCTGAACCAATTAACTCATATAAATCTGCAGATTTGGTTTTAAATCTCACAAAATCAGGAAATAGTCATTCTCTTTTACTTTAGTATCACCCCCACAATTGTGTGGGTCAGAGCTTAAAGGGTTATTAGATAAACATCACCTTCTACGATACCCTTTCCTATCCTGATAATGATATTTATTTACCTGCCAACCAGAAAACTATTTCAGAAGTTGAGTAAAATCTTTTGTAAGAAGGATGACTATAGACAGTAATGCATTCAAATACTTTAGTTAGACTTGTATTTGGTGTATAGATTTTCATATACATGAAATTGTATATTTAAGATTAATTAAGACTGAAAATGCTCCATAGAATGCAATATATCCATATTCTTTTGTGCCACTCTGTACATAAATTTATTTAAATTATACTTAAATCACTTATTATAGACAACTTTAGTTAAATAAAAAACTCTTAAACAATTGAAAACACATTTTCAGATATTCTTATCCATAATTTGTAATGCATTGGAATTTTGTTTGGTTGCGCTGTGTATTATATATTAATCACTTGATATGTTCTACTGTATTTCAGCGGAAAAAAAAATCTTAACAGAACTGTAAATGCTTTCCCAGAGTAATAACCATAAATAAAAAGATATCTGTTCACATCCTTTTGTGCCTTCATGTATATGAACTTACTTATATTATACTCACATCACTTACTATAATAGAATTTCGTTCAGTCATAAAATAGTTATTTCAATTAAAATATATTTTGATCAATTCTTAACCATAGATGTTAATGTATTAGAATTCTTTTGGGTCCCCATATACGATCCATAGAGCTTAAACAACTTGATCTATAGAATTCACATCACATTCTATACTAAAATTATAATAATCTTTAAAACTTATAGCACAATTGAAAACATAATTTCTGCCATTATTTTTATAGACTAATGTATCGGAATTATTTTGTGTAGCGCTTTAAAAAATTTTTAACACTTTCATCGCGGCAACTTCGCATCCTTGTGCCACCCTCTGCGCTAACAGCCTCGCAGCGCTAAAATTGAAACAAAACATGAATTCATTTAAAACTTGTTTATTTTACTTTGAAAAATAATAATCAATAACAATTCTCACTCTAATGATTTGTTTGTGCTTACAAACATAAAGATAATAATAAAATAAAAAATAAAAGCCCTAAATATTACATAAATTATTGGGTCTTTCGGAAAGTCCGTTTAGGAAAATCAATTTACGAATTGATTTTCCTTGATTGATAGTTGATATTCCTGGTAAACGAGTTCTCTCGTCCCTCGCGCATAGCTAATATTCCTGGAAGACGAGTTATCTCGTCCTTCGCGATGAAAGTATTAATGTTACATGTATGTTATAGGGAAAATATTATCTTACACTGAATAAAGTACATTGATTTTATTACGTTATACGTGATAACACAGCATTGTTAATCCTTACTTCAAACAAATACTCCCTCAGGCCGTAATGATGTGGAAACTTGTGCGTGTCCCTGCCAATGTACAATAAATGCCCTAAACACGATTTTCTTTACGAAACACGTTTCAGTACATATCAACAACAGATATCAATTTGTTTATTTTTGAAGTAATGTAACATTACCAAAATGTACTTCAAAAAATTAACCTCCATCATCCATAACATATCAGAGTTCTTTTGAGTGTTCCCTGTAAACCAAGGAATTAAATGAAACGAAATTAAATCAAAAACTTTACAGCTAATTTGGTCTTCCTTACAAATCTTTCTGATAAATGACAATGTAACCAAATACTTTTTGTAGCAGTAATCGCAAGACATTGAGATGCACATAAAATATATTGAATACCTTCGCTATTGTGTATATATTTTTATGACAAATAAATTTGTTCCGTTATTAATTTCTTCTCTGACATGTAACAGTATTGGATCGGTGGAAATTTTTGACTTCTGGTTTTTGATGGATTTATATGGTTTGAGGTTTTTCAACGAACAGTCGTTAAAAACATATATTCTTCGAATCAGTCCTTAATCACATCAATTCAATAAAATATGCAGAACAATTTTATCCATTCATAGTAAATCAGAACTCTAATAATTAAAAACTCGGTTAAATGAATATATTTATTATTACCAGACAAGCTTGGTTCAGATCACATATAGCGGTGATCACTCGCTTCAGAATTTTATTACATCTACATTAAAAACAAACTGAAAAATAGTAAAGTAAAATAGGGTTGCAATAATTCTTGGCGATGACTAATTTTCGCCAAGTCAAACAGAAAGAAAGGGGATTTTAACACTCTGCCCCCGGATGAACGATTACTATTGTTCATCATTTGAACTAAATTTTTATCAAAATTTTCAAACTACATTAATAAGACAATTAAAAGTTAGAACATACTTACAATAATGAGACATGCAAATAACTCTATTATCACAGGAACATCTACTGAAACTAAAATATACAAAAATATTGGATTAGAAAAAGTTAAAAAAAAATGAAAATGTAAACAAAATGTTCTTTATAAGTGAAAAGTTTAATGTTAGTCTATAATGTCGAGTTCCAGTTTATGTAACAGTTGAACCGGTCTTTTTATCAGGCCGGATTCAGTTTGAATTGCACAAGATCTGACTTTCGAATCTCTTCCTAAAAAGAGTTCTGTAATTCGACCGCATTTCCACATGTGCCTCGGAGTTTTATCTTCATTAATCAATACCACATCACCAATTTCGAATTTAGTCGGAGCTTTGACAGGAACTGAAAAATTGGCAGAACGAAGTTCTGGAAAATATTCCTGCCTCCAACGTTTCCAGAAATGATTTAAATCTTGATCTCGATATTTTAATATTTTTGTTAACGTTACTTTATTCGATTCAGGTTCAGTAACACAGTGAAAGTCTGATAGAGAATTTATTCGCTTGCCGGTCAGGAATTGCGAAGGAGTAAGTGAAGCGGTTCACTGTTTTCTTCATAAACATAAGTTAATGGACGACCATTAATCATTGCTTCGATTTCAGTTAAAGTAGTTTGTACTTCTTCATATGAGAGACAAGATATTCCGAGAACTTTCTTCAAAGGAGTTTTCACCGAACGAACCATGCGTTCCCAAAAACCGCCCCACGAACTGGCTCTTGTAATAATGAATTTCCAAATGATTCTATTTTTATTAAAATATCGTAAAATTTCCTCTTTCGATATTCGGCTCCAAACTTCTCTAAGTAAATTATCAGCTTTGATAAATGTTTTCGCATTATCATTGTAGATTGTTCGACACATTCCTCTACGAGATATAAATCTTTTAAATAATAAAAGGAAAGTTTCTGTAGTTAAATTAGTACACAGTTCAAGGTTGCACAACTCTAGTGACTGCGCATGTGAAAAGAACTATATATGCCTTTTCTTGGCCAGTTTTTGCTTTGACATAAATAGGTCCTGCAAAATCCACAGCACAGGTATAAAAGGGTGGGGTTTATGTGGTACGATCTTTGGGTAATGGTGCAATTTCTTGCTTCCCAGGAGAAGCCTTAAATTTTGTACAAATAAGGCAATGTTTCAGTACAGATTTTATAAATTTTCGTCCTCTAATTATAAAATATTTTTCTCGTAAGTGAGCTAAAGTTGTTGCAATTCCAGAATGGAAAACCTTTTCATGGACATTTCGAACCAGCAATTTGGTATAAGCACTCCCATATGGAAGTATAAAATGGTGCTTTTCCCTTCTGAAAATTGTAATCTTCCAGATAAAATTAACAAATCATTCTCATCCAATTTTGGATTCAGACAATACAAGGTTGAATCTTTATCGATGGGGTTTCCCCTTTTCAGTAAATCAATTTCACGATTGAAGACAGATAACTGAGTTTGTTTTAACCAATAAAACTCTGCCTTTTCAATTTCTGGAGCTGTGAGCTCACCTGAAATTTTAGTTCTTGATTTGTTGATATTATTTAGAAATCTTAAGTTCCAAGCTGTGATGTTAAATAATTTGGAAAGAGAGCTAAAATTTTCTAATTTTAATTAGAGGTACAACACTAATGTACAAGATAATTGAGCAGAACTCAAATTTGATCATTTTCTTTCGTTCAAAATATTTTCATTAAATGGTATCTTTTCAGGTTTTGGCCAATTGTCCTTAGGTAAAGACAACCATTCAGGACCGTAATACCATAATTTATTTTCCAGGAGGTTATGTAAATGCTCGCCTCGAGTAAGAAGATCACTAGGATTATCCTTACCCAGAATATACTTCCATATTTTAGGATCAGTTAAAGATTGTATTTCTACAACCCTATTAGTCACAAAGGGCTTCCAATCCATGGCTGATCCCTTAATCCAATATAACGTAATTGTGGAATCTGACCAGATATGAATTTCCAAATTTTGAAAATTAATTGCATTTTTCAGATATTTAGACATTCTTGCAGCTATTAATGTCCCCATTAATTCAAGACGAGGAATTGTCAAACATTTAATCGGGGCGATTCGACATTTTGCCCAAATAAGACTAGTCATAATTTTATTATCACTTGTGGTAGATCGAAAATAAGCTACGGCCCCATAAGCCTTAGGACTAGCAGCGAAAAAAATATGAATTTCGATTGGGTCCGAAAACTCTAAACCCTGTGGAAAATATTTGCAGGTATCTCAAATCTATGTAAATGTTCGATTTCTGCACACCAATTTTCCCATTCAATTTTTAAATCATTAGGGAATTTTTCATCCCATTCCAAACCCCTTTTCCATGTTTCCTGTAGCAAGCTTTTCGTACGAACAGAAAATGGTGCGATAAACCCAATAGGATAAAAAAAATTAACATGGCTTTAAGAACAACGCGTTTCGATGGATTAAATTTTCAATCATCAGGCAAGGATTGCACGTCAAAACGTAAAATATCCCAATTAGTATCCCATAATAATCCCAAAATTTTTAAAGAATTATTCAAATTTTCTTCTGAGTCGCATAATTTATTTTCCTTCCATAATTTTCTAAGTTTAACAGAATTAGTATCGAATTTTCGCAAAATTGCTAGCTTCTTTAAAAATATGCGAAGCTGTAGAAGATAGATAATAAGCGTCTTCATCAGATTTTGACCCCGTTATCAAATCATCTACATAAAAATAAGAGTCCAAAATCTTAACAACTTCAAGATGATCAACATATTTACGTATGTGGGATTTAATCGTTGCAGACAAAAGTAAGGGACTGTAAGTTACCCCAAAAGCAGTTCGTGTAAATCTCAAAAATTTTAGATCATCCTTTTCGTCACAAAACTACAAAAATTTTAAATAATGCCGATCTTTTTCTGTTATCCCAATTTACAAAAACGCTTTCTCTAAATGCAACATTAAATTTCCTGAAATTAAATATTACGTTAAGTATGTTCGGGGTTAAGATTAGGTCCTGGATATAACCAATCATTTAGAGAATTTAAATGTTTTTCTTTAGAAGAAGGATCGAAAACCATCCTTATTTTGGTAGTTAATTTATCATCTCTTAAAATCGGTCTGTGTGGCATAAAATAACCACCTTCAATTATTTTATCAGGACATTCTTCTACAATTCCAACAGTTAATTGTTCTAATATAACAGCTTTATAATTTTTACATAAGTCTTTATCCTTCTCGAGTTTACGATTTAATTCCTCAAAGCGACATCTAGCTATTCTAAAATTATTCCCGACTTTATTTTTTCCGTTATATTATTATACCCGAAGTGGTAGCTTTCATATTCCTTATTTTTAAAAAAGCCAGCTTATATTATTCAAACACACGAAGCTCAATTTAGTGGAAACCGATTATAGGAGATTCAGTACTAATTTTTATCAATATTAAATCATTATGAATGAGAATTTCGCGAAATTAGTCAGCTTTATCCAAGCTGCTTTTATTTAAAGTAACTTATATTTGGTTGCCAAATTTGGCGATATCTTGAAGTGCCTGCCATTTTAAGACAACATGGTGGATGAGACTAACCAGTGAACTTGGTCGAGACCTTAGTAATTCCTGTGCACATGCTCACTCTCATCGGAATCGATTGATATATACGAGTGCTGTCGCAGGTAAAAAAATCAGATTTTTCGAAATGTGACCCACATTAGAAATTCAAACTGCTATATCTGAGCCTTTTTTTAAGACAAAGAGAAAACAAAAAATGCTTCGGAATCCTTATATCAAGGTCAAATACTTAATTGAGAAACCTTTTTCAATTTCTAATTTTTTTGCACCTCACTTTCAATATATATATATATTTTTTTACTTTAATGGCGGCCATTTTGAAACAAGATGGCTGATGAAGCTGGCCAGCAAACTTGGTCGACACATTGCTATATACTATCCACATGCATTCTTACATCGAAATAGGTTAACAAATACGCATGTTATAGCGTGACAAATATCTGATCGTTTCAAATTGTCAGCCATGCTAGAAATTCAAAGTGCTACAATTCAACCTTTTTTTAAGATATAGACGAAACAAAAACTGCTACAGAATCTTTGTATCAAGCTCAAACACATAAAAGAAAATCTTTTTCCTTTTCCAATTTTTTGAGACCTCATTTTAAATTTTAATTTTTTTTTAAATGGCAGCCCTTTTGAAATGAGATGGCGAATGAAGCTGGCCAACGATCGGTCGAGACATTGGTATGTACTATGTACACACCAAGTTACATCCAAATCGTTTCATAAATACGCCTGTTATCGCGTGACAAAAATCAGGTCGTTTCAAAATGTCAGCCACAATAGAAATTCAAAATGCTATAACTCAGCCATTTTTTTAGACACAGGCGAAAAAAACTGTTTCGGAATCCTTGTATTAAGGTCAAACATATATAAAAAAAATCTTTTTCATTTTCCAATTTTTTGGTACCTCATTTTAAATTTTGAATTGTTTTAAATGGCCGCCATTTTGAAACGAAATGGCGGATGAAGCTGGCGAACGAACTCGGTCGAGACATTGGTATGTACTATGTACACATCAAGGTATATCCAAAACGGTTCATAAATACGCCTGTTATCGCGTGACAAAAATCAGGTCGTTTCAAAATGTCAGCCACACTAGAAATTCAAAGTGCTATAATTCAGCCATTTTTTAAGATATAGACGAAACAAAAACTGCTCCAGAATCTTTTTATCAAGGTCAAACACATAAGAAAAAAATATTTTTAAATTTTCAATTCTTTGGTGCAACATTTCAAATTTTAAATTCTTTTTAAAAATTTAAATGGCCGTCATTTTGAAACAAGATGGCGGATGAAGCTAGCCAACTAACTCGGTCGAGACATTGGTATGTACTATGTACACACCAAAGTATATCCAAAACGGTTCATAAATACGCCTGTTATCCCGTGACAAAAATCACGTCGTTTTAAAAATGTCAGCCACAATAGAAATTCAAAATGCTGTAACTCAGCCATTTTTTAAGACATAGGCGAAACAAAAACTGCTCCAGAATCTTTGTATCAAGGTCAAACACATGAGAAAAAAAATATTTTTCAATTTTCAATTTTTTGGTACCACATTTCAAATTTTAAATTAAAAAAAATTTAAATGGCCGCTATTTTGAAACAAGATGGCGGGTGAAGCTGGCGAGCGAACTCGGTCGAGACATTGGTATGTACAATGCGTAAACCGAGTTACATCCAAATCGGTTCATTAATACGCCTGTTATCGCGTTACAAAAATCAGGTCGTTTCAAAATGTCAGCAACGCTATAAATTCAAAGTGCTATAACTCAGCCATTTTTTAAGATATAGACAAAACAAAAAATGCTCCGGAATCTTTGTATCAAGGTCAAAGACATAAGAAAAAATATTTTTCAATTTTATATTTTTTAGTACCACATTTCAAATTTAAATTTTTTTTTAATTTTTTAAATGGCTGTCATTTTGAAACAATATGGCGGGTGAAGCTGGCCAACGAACTCGGTCGAGATATTGGTACGTACTATGTACACACGAAGTTACATCCAAATCGGTTCATAAATACGGGAGTTATAGTGTGACAAAGATCAGATATATATATATATATATATATATGGATATACACTGGTTTCCAAAAATTAAAGAAAAATCACAAAAAGAGCGATAACTCATTCAAAAATGAACCTATCCGTATGAAATTTGGATATGTTAATAACTAAAAGATGCTGATTAAAATTAGAAAATGCAAATTTCTGGCGCTGCAATCGGATTGCGTCATCTGTGCGGAGCATAAAAATGCATGTTAGAGAGTACGGCTGCTGGTGTCGCTGTGTTTATGAGATAAGAAAAGTGAGATAGCCAATTCATTAGTATGACCTCGAGGTATCATTTGTCCGCATAACTACGATATAGAGTAATTGGAAGATTGGATGTAGGCCAAAGTCAGACAGCGGTGACCAGATGGCTAAATGTGAGTCCTTCTGCTGCTCATAGGCTTTGGCAACAATTTCAAACCACTGGTTCGGGCTCCGGAAGGTTCAGCGAAGGACGAGCAAGAGCTACGATTAGCACCGATGCCCGATATTTGCAGTTATGTGTACGAAGGAATAGAACAGCAAACCCTCTCATCTTAAATACGTCCTTTCTGCAGCCACTAGAAGGTTGGTATCAACGTCTACTGTGCGTAGAAAGCTTTATGAAGGTCGTATGTACGCGATGCGACCAGATTTTTGTGTGTCGCTTACCTCATGTCTCCGGAGGGAACGCTTAAGGTGGGCACGTCAACATGTCCACGGGACGGCTGATCAATGAAGGCGTGTTTTCGTCACAAATGAGTTCCAGTTTAGCCTCCAAAGCGATACTAGGCATTGTTTGATTTGGAGAGAACAGGGAACACGCTATCATCCATCAAACATTCGTAAAAGAGATTCGTATGGAGGAGGCAGTGTCTGTGTTTGGGATGGTGTCTCTTTGGGCGGACGTACAGACCTCCATGTCTTTCCACGTAGAGCTGTGAGTACTCCGTCTATAGTGATGACATTCTTGATGTTTATGTGCACTCTTATTCCGGTGCAATAGGTAATGATTTCCTGTTACAGGACGATAACGCGAGACCGCACAGGGTTCATATCGTAGAAGATTATCTTCAGCACCAAACAATTCAGCGCATGGAATGGCCAGTACTATCACTGGACTTGAATCCCATCGAGCATCTTTGGGATGCTTTAGGAAGATGTGTCTCTGCATTCAACCCTCCTCCTTAGACCCTTGCCATGCTTACAACTTGTTTACAAGAGCAATGGCTCACACTTCCCAGCGAACTTATCGATCGCATAATTGACAGTGTCATATTTCGCTATATGTGCTGTATTGCTTCTAGGGGTGATCATACTCTATATTAAATGTACTTTTCCTATACCAAACTGAAACATTTATTTTGTTTATTTTATAATATTATTAATTTCTGAAACACCACAATCGCCTGGTAATATATTTTACTGTTATTTTATACCTTACTATGTGTCATAAATTGCGTCTCAGTTTTATTAAAATCTACTTGTAACATTTTGAGTAATCGCTACTTTTGATGTTTTTCCTTAATTTTTGGAAACCAGTGTATATATATATATATATATATATATATATATATATATATATCAACTTTTGAACGGAGGGTGGTTTCGGGGTCTGGGGGTCATTCGATGAAAATATACCAAAATTTTTTGAAATCGCTTACCTCCGAACGGCTGCAATAGGTAGCTTTTTGTAATGAAAGCTACCTAATAGGGTTGCAATAATTCTTGGTGATGGCTAATTTTTGCCAAGTCAAACAGCAAGAATGAGGGGTTTAACATGGTTTTAGAAAGTCTTAAACCCGATTTGACGGTTTTTAGAAAATTTCTGTATATGACACAAATTTTGTGCATTTTTCATGCTTTCCATGATTGCTATATCTCAAAAACTAAAACATAAAGTTTCACAAATATACAATTCTGTTCGACAATGATATCAACAGATACTGATTAAGTTTTGCTGTAGATGGCTGAACCGGTGACACTGCTATGCTGCATTTTTACGACTTCTACAATATCTAACTCAATAAAAATTTATGGTATTTATTTAAACTTCATATTCCTTTAGACCTTGACATAAATATATCCTTATTGAATTTGGGTGTATATCATCCAACTGGTGCTGCTGCTGTGCTCTATTTATCACAATTTCCGTGACAGCAAAATCTCAACAACTAATAGATTATCATTTAATTTTGATTGCAGACGATCAGATTTATATAGAAACTAGCAGGCTATGCCCGCTGCGCTGGTATTTCCAGATGCACCTTGGATTAAACGAAATAAATTTGAACTTGTATTTTAAACAATATGGACCTTCAGCTGGACATTGCTCATTGCTGAAAACGATGCAAAAGACATTGCAATATTATATTATCTTAAGCGTTGGGCAAAATTTAGCTATTAACCAGCAATTCGTTTAAATTATTATTAACAATGCACTTTTGATAGGGAAATGAGACCCTTATGACAACAGGAATTAAAATGGTCTCTGATCTGACATTACTCAATTAGAATCCATTGGAATGATTGCACAGATTGACCATTGAACATGAATAATGTTCAAGTGGTTTATTTTCGTTTTATAGTTCTTGGACTCCTGGAATCTCAGTTCGCGCAATATGCGATTCTGGTAGCTTAAATATAATCTCACTGAATGTTACGTTATATTTCTTAATAAATATCCTTTTGTGACAGACAGATCTACTACTACCGTTTTCTCTCTTTGTATTCCAGCAGGGTAAATACCGTTAAAAATGTATTGAACAATTTGCAGTCAAAAAAGAATATTTAACTTTTATATTTAAAAGAAAAGTGAAAGATAAATAAAAAAGAAAAGTACGCAGTTAAACTGATGGCATTGAGCTCACAGGGTGTTCACACAAATTGTATATTATACATTTATTTCAAATAATAATTCCCTCGAAAAATAGATTAAGGAAAAGGGATCCCCCCCGTTTCCCCTCTTTATACTTAATCAATGAGCCTCCAAATGTCGTCAGGGAAGCACCTTATCGAAATAAACCAGTATGCCAAATTTGAAGCAAATCGGATAGAACAACCCCTTTTTCTAAATTAAGGGGGGTGGGTATTAGACCCCCGTTCCTACCTTTATGTTTAAACAATGAACTTCCAAATCTAATCAGGGAAGCGCCTTATCAGAAAACCGATATACCAAATTTGAAGCAAATCGGATAAAAAACCCCTTTATCTAAATTAATGGGATTATTAGCCCCCGGTCACCCCCTTTACACTTAAATAATGAACCAAATCTAATCAGGGAAGCGCCTTATCAAAATTAACCGGTATACCAAGTGTAAAGAAAATCTGATAAATCTGCATGAAAAACCCATTTTTCTAAGTTAAGGGGGATTACCCTCCGTTCCCCCCTTTATATTTAACCAATGAACAACCAAAACTAATCAGGGGAGCGCATTATCAGCATGAACCTAGAATTTTCTTTTTAAGTAAATCGGATATTTCTATCAAGAGTTATCGCGTTACGTACATATATACATACATACAGAACCGGCGGGCACATTAGCTCTCAGGCTTTGATAGCCTGTGAGCTAAAAAGTGTGTTTTTAAAGCTGAATTGTTTTAATAAAATTAAAATGACGTCATTTTCACTGCCTTTTCTTTTTGTAGACCGTTTACACGTTAAAAAACTCGATGACTTAATCTTGTAGAAAAATAAACCTCTTGTATCCAATAAAATCTTTCTAATCATCTGTAATCGACTCCATTGTGGTGGTTGACGTCAAACATTAAGACTGATGCAACAATATTGTTACATATTTACCAGAGTTAATTACAAAACAAACTTAATTACTCGCCAGTTTACTATTCAATAAATAATGTCAAATGCTTGTCGAGTCAATTATAGATTTTTTTTTATAAATAAATATTCATGTCTTAAATAGAACTGACAATGATAAATAAAGTTAGTTATACAAAAAAATATAGCAATAAGCATTTTGGTGATTACTTGAACCGTAGATATATTTTGCATTTTTCTAAACAGCATAATAACACGGACAAACAAATAGGCTTCCCTGATTAGATTTGGAAGCTCATTATTTAAGTAAAAAGGGGGGAAAGGGGGCTATCCCCTTAATTTAGATAAATCGGTTTTTCATGATGAATTATTCGATTTGCTCCAAATTTGGTATACCAGTTTATTAAGTTAAGGAGCTGCCTTGATCAGATTTGGAGGTTCATTAGTTACATATAAAGGGAGGAAAGGGGGGCTACCCCCCCGTAATTTGGATAAATGGGTTTTTCATGCAGAAATATGCGATTTGCAATAAATTTGATATACCGGTTAATTATGTTAAGCAGCTTCCTTGATTACATTTGGAAGATCATTATTATGTATAAAGGGGGGAAAGAGGGGCAATTGCCTCTCCCCTTAATTTAGATAAATGCGTTTTTAATGCAAAATTATTCGATTTGCTCCAAATTTGGTATACCGGTTTATTATGTTAAGGAGCTTCCCTGATTCGATTTGGAAGTTCATTAGTTAAGTATAAAGGGAGGAAAGGGGGGGCTAGACCCCCCCTTAATTTAGATAAATGGGTTTTTCATGCAGGGTTATTCGATTTGCTCCAAATTTCGTATACCGGTTTATTATGTTAAGGAGCTGCCTTGATTAGATTTGGAGATTTATTGGTTAAGTATAAAGGAGGGACAGGGGCTAGTGTCCCCTTAATTTAGATAAATGGGATTTTCATACAGAATTATTCGATTTGCTTCAAATTTGATATACCAGTTTATTACGATATGGCTTCCTTCATTTGATTTGGAGGTTCATTGGTTAAGTATAAAGGGGGGGGGGGTAAGGGGGGCAATTGCCCCTCCCCTTAATTTAGATAAATGGATTTTCATGCAGAATTATCTGATTAAGTTTAATTTTTTTTCAACCGGATATGAACTTGAAGGTTCCATTTGAAGTCAACCCGAAAACCGACCACAACCAGCTTTCGGATTGAGTTCAATTAGAACTTTCAGGTTCGGATCGGGTTGCCGGTGGACGGAGATTATTTTGTCTGGCTTGCATCGGGTTATAGTTCTTTGGAATATTTTTGTCGGTTAAAATTTGGTTCGGGACGGGTTTCAGGTTGACTTCGAATGGAATTTTTAGGTTCTGGTAACGTTGCGTGTCCACGGAAACTAATTTGTCTTGTTCGGATCCGGTTATGAATCTTTGGAATATTTTCCTCGGTTATCAGATTTGGTTCGGGATTTCGGGTTTTTTCAAATAGAACTCTCAGGTTCGGGTCGGGTTGCATGTAGACTGAAATTATTTTGTCTTGCTCGGATCGGGGTACTGTCTGTTGTAATTTATATTTCGGGTATGGTTAGGGTTATGCGTTAATAAACCTAATAAAAAGAAAATTGAACAGTTAAATTGATGGCATTGAGCTCACAGGCTATTCACACTAATTGTATATTATACTCTTATTTCAAAGAATAATGCCCCTCGAAAAATAAATGATGGTATTAGTTCCCGTTGCCCCCCTTTCTACTTAATCAAAGAACCTCCAAATCTAATCAGGAAAGCTACTTAACATAATAAACTGGTATACCAAATTTGAAGCAAATCAGATAATTCTGCATGAAAAAACCATTTCACTAAATTAAGGGGGGGGGGGGTATTAGCTCCACCATTTCTCCCTTTATGCTGAACCAATGAACTTTCAAATCTAATCAGAAAAGTTCCTTATTAGAATGAACCTAGAAAAAAAATTAAACTAAATTAGATAATTCTGCATGAAAACACATTTATCTAAATAAAGGGGAGGGGCAATTGCCCCCCTTTCCCCCCTTTTATACTTAACCAATGAACCTCCAAATCAAATGAAGGAAGCCATATTGTAATAAACTGGTATATCAAATTTGAAGCAATCGAATAATTCCGTATGAAAAACCCATTTATCTAAATTAAGATGACACTAGCCCCTGTCCCTCCTTTATACTTAACCAATAAATCTTCAAATCTAATCAAGGCAGCTCCTTAACATAATAAACCGGTATACGAAATTTGGAGCAAATCGAATAACTCTGCATTAAAAACGTTTTTATCTAAATTAAGGGTGGGGTCTAGCCCCCTTTCCTCCCTGTATATTTAACTAATGAACCTCCAAATCTAATCAGGGAAGCTCCTTAACATAATAAACCGGTGTACGAAATTTGGAGCAAATCGAATAATTTTGTAATAAAAACCCATTTACCTAAATTAAGAAGGGGGCTAGCCCCCCCCCCCTTTCCTCCCTTTATACTTAACTAATGAACCTCCAAATCTAATCAAGCCATCTCCTAAACATAATAAACCAGTATACGAAATTTGAGATAATCGAATAATTCTACATGAAAAACGCATTTATCTAAATTAAGGGGAGAGACGATTGCCCCCCTTTCCCCCCTTTATACATAATAATGATCTTCCAAATGTAATCAGGGAAGCTGCTTAACATAATTAACCGGTATACCAAATTTATAGCAAATCGCATATTTCTGCATGAAAAACCCATTTATCTAAATTACGGGGGGATAGCCCCCCTTTCCTCCATTTATATGTAACTAATGAACCTCCAAATCTAATCAAGGCAGCTCCTTAACTTAATAAACCGGTATACCAAATTTGGAGCAAATCGAATAATTCATCATGAAAAATCGATTTATCTAAATTAAGGGGGGTAGCCCCCTTCCCCCCCCTTTTTACTTAAATAATGAGCTTCCAAATCTAATCAGGGAAGCTCCTTAACGCAATAAACCGGTATACCAAATTTGGAACAAATCGAATATTTCTGCATGAAAAACCCATTTATATAAATTAAGGGGGGGGGACTAGCCCCCTTTTCCCCCTTTATCCTTAACCAATGAGCCCCAAAAAATAATCAGGGAAGCACCTTATCAGAATGAAACTAGAAAAAAAAATTGAAGCAAATCGGATATTTCTATCAAGAGTTATCGCGTTACGTACATACGTACGTACGTACACACGTACATACAGAATCGGCGGGCACATAAGCTCTCAGGCTTTGATAGCCTGTGAGCTAAAAATATCACCCTGATCGGATAATAAGTGGTCATTTTTCAATTAGCCTAACGCTTTCTAGGTTCTTTGCAATAAGCCGGAAAAATATCAGGCTAATTGGAAAAAGTTAGATGGATTCTCCAATTACCCCGGCTGAGCCGGATTTCTCAATTAGCCTACGACATATACAGTTTTTAATATACATTATTAAAAATAGGATACTTTCACTTTCGAAACCTGTACCAAGAGTAGAAATACCTTAATAAAAAAAAACATGTAAAGAAAATCGGAAAAGTAAAAAAAGGCCTTTATGAAGATCGATTTTAGCTAGCCAGTGCAAAAAAAAAAAAAAAGAAAAATATTGAAGTGCAAACGAGATATCTGAAAAAAATTTCTTAAATTATAATAATATTAAATCTTAAATTATAATAAATTCCATAGGATTAACGTTAGCGAACGGGGGTTATAGCTTGAGTGAAGAAATCTCTTAACGCGGTAAGTGTTCTTGGTATTATCTTATTTAGCAAACTGTGTGAGAGAAATCCCCTTCTATAGCCAAATATTTACTTTTACAAAGTAAAAAAAAGTTCTTTGGCCGTGGGAATAACATCTCTATTTTTACCTGTCTACAAAATATAATTTATTGTACTAATATCTCTAAAGTACTTATTACCGGTATTGCGTTCTTTTAATAGAGAGGTCACTTGTCAAAAGATGGGAATCCCAGCAAGCCATACAGATTTGGTTAAAGAAATTTACGCAAAAATATGCTGTTGCGCCATCTTACAAGTTTATTAAGGAACTAAAAGATGCCTCTGAAAAATCTGCATGATATTATTTTAATACAAATTGGAACTGCATTAAATAAAAATGGAACTCGGTTGCATCGTGTAATATCGGCTCTTTTTTCAAATCCACTAATTATAATTTAGAGAGCTTCAACAGCACATTGAAATCTGTTTGTAGGCATTTTTCCTCTTTCAATAAATTTTTTTAAGAAATCTGTCTCAAAATTGAAAGAGACAATGTGCCATGAAAAGTAATTTAAAAAATATCTGCAAAGCCTCTAACAAATTCTAACAATTTTTTCCCACATTTTACTCGATATGCATTCTCCAAATTTAGAGAACATTAGAAATTAAGTTAAACAGTAATACATGAAAATATCGAATATTGAGTTCCTACATGTAATTTCAATATTAAGTAGCCGCTTTCTGATGAAAATTTGTGCGACAAAATGTGGACACAGAAGTAAATTTTTAGTAATTCAATTCTGCCGAATTGTGAAAATGCAAACATGTTCTGTGAATCCACAACAAACTCCACAATGATTACTGTGATGGAGCTGTCAATGTAAGCCGTAAGCATTCAACAAAATAACAAGAAAGCTCTGCTGATTATAAATAAACTGGCTTCGATCTCAGCTGAAAAATCACAAGTTTCTTTCTTTTTTTTTTTTTTAAATGGCGATTTTGGAGTGAAGGAAAAGAAATAGTGTTCACAGAATTGGCTCAGATGTGTCAAATCTTTCAGAAGAAATAGCGAATATACAAATTGCTGAAATAAATAATGATAAACAAATTTTAATATAAATTATTACCCTCGTTTTCCCCCATAAGTAACAATCTAATTGAAATGTATTATATTAACAGTTTTAATTTTCACGATAGATATTTTGCACTTTGATATTTAACTGAGGTCTTCAGAAATCTATATTTTTTATTTATAATGGTCTGAAGCATGTATATGCGTATAATGCCAGTAACATATGTTTTTGCATGTCAGACAATCTTTTATAGTGCTATAATTTTATTTATTTACTTTTAATCACTGTGTGCTCAAATACTACTTCAGAAGTACTTATTAATTAAAGTTTGTATTTTTCTTTGTAATACATTTTGTATATGTCCAAAAGGAAAAAAAAGAAAGATTTCAATATTCCTCATAACAGCACAAAAATGAAAATTTCTGGTAAACATATTTTATTGCTTACAACTTAAACATTACACTGGTGATTTTGATCAATAAATTTTTGCATTATATCTTAGAATATTTAGAAATTTAAATGTGCAGGGTAACAGAATAGAATTTTTATTTATTTATGTTTTAAAATAGACTATGGTGACAATAAAATTAAGTATGCCAGTACCTACCAACCAAAATTGTTGTGCTTTTATATTATCAATGTGTTCAAATTTTCAGTAATTCTGTAAAACAACATGTGACTTACATTCTTTTGATAATTTTCAATTTGACATTTTCATTTTTCTATAAATTATTGTTAAACATAGTCAATAATTACACAAATTTTGTTGAAACATTCATTAAATTTTAAAATCAGTTCTTAGTGTTAAGATATAATTTGTAATTCATTGTTAAATATTACTGTTAATATGTAAACTTATGTGTAAAGCTTTTATTTGAGTAAATTAAGCTTAAATTGCATAAATATATTATTTTTATTGCATCTACTTGGAATTTTGTTCGTTTGTTTGTTGTTTTTTGAGTGAGGAATTGAAACAACACACAAAAGCATAAACATATTACTGAGGGATACGTATAT
Organism: Maratus speciosus; assembly: GCA_963932465.1. NCBI lineage: Eukaryota > Metazoa > Arthropoda > Arachnida > Araneae > Salticidae > Maratus > Maratus speciosus. The sequence continues at coordinate 680,578,503 of OZ010786.1, forward strand.
AAAGATGAACATATAGTTTTATTTAAAGAAAATCTATATTAAACACATGATCAGGACAGGATGGTGGGATTTACACCCAAAAATTTAAAAATACCTGCTTTGTGTCAGAAAATTATTTTCCATAACAAGTCCTACTGACAAGAAAATCATTCAGCAAGAATAGTTTTTGATGTTTAAGTGAGAACAGGCCAATTTAAAAAATAACCATAATAATAATACTTTACTCTCTTTTACACCCCTTTGACGGAAGGCAGAGCAGGAGTGGAAATTTCAAGGGAGGTATTTGGGTTGCTGAGAATTTGTTATTTTCAGTTCCTGATTACTGCAAGGACAAACTTTCATCATTTCCATGAGAAATTTTTGAATCATTTAATACAGAAATTATGTACGATTTATGATTATATATTAAAAATCACACAAATTTCTGTATTAAAATACAGATGTAAGTCCCCCCCCTCTCCCAGTTATTCAGACCTTTTTACCAGACTGGGCCGAAAAAAAACTTTTTTTCGATTTTCGATGAATAGAAGTGTGGTAAAGATGCCACTGGTAACACCCACTTCAAGCAAAAACTTTGAAGATATTTTGAACAATTCCTTGTTTTGCCGCAAATGTCTTAAAGTTTAGCTAAAATGCTGGTTTTTGAACTTTTTTAGAAATGTTTTTAAAAATGTTAAATTAAATTTATTTTAGATGTATCTATTTGAAAAGTCATGCTTAGTGTACGAAACGCTTAAATAAGTTCCGATTACGTATTGTTTTAATACCATATATTTTACAAATGTACAGCTTTTAGCTTGTTTTGCGACCGGGACCCATGCGAAACAACTCAGAACTCACCACGACGAATTCCACCCACCCTCCTACCCAAGAAATATTATACAACAATTTTTACCTCTTTAGGATACGAAGCCCTCCGAAAGGAATTTTAGCATGTTTTCTCGTGCTTGACGTTTTGGTCTCGTGAAGGTTTTTCTTGGTCTTTTTGGTCTTACTTCACACATATCTTTGATGCGTCTTCTGTCGCAATTTTACTGGTTCTTTCAACTATTAGGGATAGACTTGGAGAGCAGACTAAGGATTCATCTAACATGGATCATGAAATTGTGTTACCTTTAATTTCATTTTGATGTAAGAGTTTCGGTTATAGCAAACTCGCTGATTACGATGGTGACTCAGACGATATAGTCACAGTACATCATTGCTTTGAAGTTCAGATTTGAAGCAGAAACTCTTGCACTTGGTTGTTTTTTCTTCATAGAATTGCAGCGCTGTCTTCTTTGGCTCATCTGGTAGAAAATTTGAACAATCTGCCACAGATGTTTAGATCCGTCCTATCAACCTGGCCGTTTCCTTATAGCAAAAAACACTTGCGCAAAAACTCGTATCACGTACTGCGCGAGATATTTCAGATCTTCATTAGGATTCGAGCTACTAACGTACAAGAGTAACATTCTGCCGGCAATCCATTTTGTGATAAATAAATTACTTATGAACATAAATATTTTTGATAAATAGATTATTTATGGGATGTTTGATACATGGCTATGTGTTTACCACCTTTCTCGCGTTTCGCATCTAAAAATTGGGTCCAAAATGCCTACTTTGACAGTATTTTTTGTAAGAAAATACTTTTACAAAAAAATGGAAAACGCAATTCCATTAGATAGTTTCTGAGTAAGAACATTTGCGAATTTCCGAACAAAAATGAATTAAAAAATGAACTAGAAAAGCTATTTTAAATTGACTATAAAAAGAGCATTTGAAGTTTGTTCAAGCCATCTCCTAAAAGAAGAACTAGATGCAATTAGATAAATAGCAATAGAAAATACAATTCCATACCGTTTTATTGAAAAAAATCATAAACAAGTATGAAGTGGAAGATTATGGAAAACGAAGTGCAGTTATAGATAAAAATTTAAATTTTGTGAGGTTAACTACATTCCAAGGCTTTTTGAAAATATAAGGCATACCTTTTACTTACCCATCATAATTACTTCCTAAGTACACACCGAATTTCAAGTCTCTATCTCAATTTGTTCGGGAGATAGAGCGTTTACAGGCACACACACACCCAGACGGACGGCAAATTTTTTTTTCTAAAAATATGTTTTTCGGATAGTACGTTTTACTTACCCTGGGTAAGTTTTGTAATCGTTTTAAAAATCGAAAAAAATTTTTTGACGGATTTACACGTTTCAGACACTGGAGATTCCGAAAAACATATTTTTAGAAAAAAAAAATTGCCGTCCGTCTGGGTGTGTGTGTGTGTCTGTAAACGCTCTATCCCCCGAACAAATTGAGATAGAGACTTGAAATTCGGTGTGTACTTAGGAAGTAACAATAGTAAGAAACCTATTGAATATCAGAAACCTCCATTATCTGGAACTATTTTTTTCGGACTCTCGAAATATTCGTTCTTATAAAAGGTATACAGAAATTTTCGAAAATGTTTATTTGAAGGAGTGAATATAAAAGACAATAAAAAAACATAAATTTTGCATCAAGAATGAAGTCGATCGGATAATTAGTTGCCAAGATATTTGTAATCATATTTTTTCCTCTTTTCGATTTTTCATGACCCTGTATTTCATTCAAATTTCAATTCAAAGATATATTTTAATTGGAAAAGAGACGCTTAATCCAAAGCAGTAAACTGTTAGTTAGTACGATTATAATTTTTCGAGTTATAAGGATGTCCGTCCATCTGTATGTCTGTGTGTCTGTAATCACTCTATCTCCCGAACAAATTGAGATAGCGACTTGAAATTCGGTGTGTACTTAGGGAGTAATAATGGAAAGAAGCCTATTGAATATCAGTAACCTTGATTAAACGGAACAATTTTTTTCGGATTTCATGGAACATTTATGAAACACTTTAACAAAAAAATTAACAAAGTTTTTGTTTTATGCTCTTTTTATTGGGAATTTAAGGTGTGCTGTATATATATTTTAAGCATTTTGATTCAAAAAACATTGTATTTTATTTATTTATTCATTTATTCACATTTTAGTTTATAATTTTTCTAAATTTTGTTTTCAGTATTGTACTTTAGACTAAAAATGTCTCATATTATACTGAATAGAATTTTAGCAACCCAAGGTTTATTTACATTTAAAAATTTATTTTGGCAAAACAAAAATTGTTTCAGATGTATATTCTATTAATTAGTTGTCTGTTTGTTTTGACTATAAGATCAATAGGAATTGAAAAATAATACATTCATTGTTTTTAGTGTGGCCATAAAAAATGTAGCACATTTTGAGGACTTTTTTATATATAAAAATATTTTAAAACTAAATAAAAATGTGTAATTTGTTTTACTGCTTTAAATATAAATCTCGCAACGTATTTATATATTTACTATAAGCCAGATTTAAAATAATTAAGTTTATTTTTTAAAAAATGAAGAAAAAATACATTTTCTCTCTTTAATTAAATATTCGGGTTAGTTGATATTAGCCCTCTACTTTCTAGACAATGACGGGCCATTACATTTTTTCCAGAAACCGCCCCTTAAGAGTTGCCGGGCAAAGTAAATGCAACCGTTCTCTCAACGCTGAAACATTAGCGGTCCGGCAATAGCTGCCGCAACTAGCGGCGGGTCATTTACGATACAACACTGTTTGGTTACAAATGGCCTTAACTCCTTTTGGCCGCGATATATACGTCATTCGGCCCTAAGTCGAGTGTTTGTTGGGATATAGAATGATGAGGTGACTTTGGCGGTAATAACCCGCTGTTAGAACAAGTGACGTTCGTAAAACATATTTTGGGGAATACTCCCGCTATAAGTAACAGAATAATTGGGGATAAGACCTGCTATAACATAACGTGCCACAATGGCAGCTCAAGAACAACTCCTCTATACTTGGGGCTAAGACACGCTCGAATACACAACGTGCCGCAATGGCAGCTAAAGAGCAACTGAACTGGGTCACATGACCGCAAAGCTGCGGAGCTCGTTCGGCATGCGCACAAGGTCCGAACATGCCGCCCCGCGTTGCAATGTGCGTGGCACATTCAAAATATTAAAAATACACTATAAATACAAGAACTAAATAAAATACCAATACCATAAAATAATATTACAATACAAATACAATAAGGATAAGTTGCAAAAACAAGGACTGTACAATACAATAAAATGCAATTCTAGGTTAAACAAAAGTTAAGCTATTTTCTAAAAATAGTTCTATATTGTCCTTAAGAAAAGTTTAATATAGAATAACATGTAAATCTTAGGTGCACTTTAAAATAAGTAAACAATGAGAAGTAAGTATATACATTACATTTCATTAATGGGCAAGACACACAATCTAGATATGGATCTAAGAAAGATATTCGAGGCTGTTTTTACCTTTGCAACCCTAACATTACCAACCTTTCCTGGTATAACCTCTAAAATTCGCCCTAGCATCCACTTACAGGGAGGTAAATTGTCCTCCTTTATGACTACCATCGCCCCTGGTTTGATGTTTCCCCCTTTTACCTGCGATTTTGAACGATTTTGGAGATGACTCATGTAATTTAATTGCCAATTTCTCCAACTTAATTGGACGAATTTAGTGATTCTCTGCCACCTAGACAGGGGCGCCATTTCAGAAATTTCTTGAGGGGGGGGGGCAAACATTTCTCTGAATTTTGTTGAATATGTCTGAGGAGCACTATACATTCCATTATTGAAGAGAAGCATTATTGATACAATTTGATTATCCCACATCTTTTAAAAAATAGCAAAGTACTCATTAATAATAAGTGCATCGCACTTTGAGAATCTTCTTATAACAAGGTTTTAGAAAATATTATTGATAATTGTCAATTTCTGTCCTTAAACTACTTTTTTAAGGATAACTTTTTATTTTTGAAAACTGACGTTATTTTGGCTTTTGTGCAATTTCAGAAAAAAAATTGAGCAACACGAGATGACTGATAATTTTGAAATATCAAATTCCCTGAGGGGAGCAATTGCCCCCCTAGCCACCCCCAAATGGCGCCCCTGCACCTAGATAATCTCGATTCTGTGATATCAATCAACTGAGGTTCTGGAATGGCATCGATAGGCCGACCAATTAGAAAATGGCCTGGTGTCAATGCATTAAAATCATTTATATCGGTCGATAACGGAGTTAAGGAACGCGAATTTAGTACCCCTTCGATTTGGGTGGTGACTGTTTGGAATTCTTCCGTAGTCAATCTAGAACCTTTTAATGTCCGTTTAAGATAATACTTGAAAGATTTCTCACCAGCCTCCCATAAACCACCGAAGTTGGGCGATATAGGAGGAATGAACTTCCATTCAATAGCTTTTGAAGTAAGGTAATTAGCTAATTTTTCATCCGGTCTACGAACTAACTCATGAAGTTTGTGCAATTCTGATTTAGCACCCCTAAAATTTGTAGCATTGTCTGTCATAATAGAAGCGCATTTTCCTCGCCTTGAAACAAAGCGTTTAAGTGCGGCTATAAACGCATCAGATGTTAGGTCCGTTACTATTTCTAAATGAATAGCCTTTGTTACTAAGCAAACGAAAATCGCGACATAAACCTTATGAAAAATCCCTTTTCTTTGATTTTTATATTTAATCTCAAAAGGCCGCAAAAATCGGCTCCTGTATGGTTAAACGTAAAATTTGGAGTTACTCTTTCCGATGGGAGGTCACCCATGATTTGTTTAGCAGTAACTGGGTTGTTCCTAAAACAGACAACAGAATCATGCACTACTTTTCGCGCTAAATGTTTTCCACTTACGGGCCAAAACCGCATGCGTACGTAATGGATTAAAGTTTGGGGACCAGTATGAAAATACTTCCTGTGAAAATGCTCAAATATGAGTTTTGTTAGCTTGTGGCCTTTCGGCAAAATGATTTGATGCTTCTTATCAAAGTTTAAATCTGAATTTTCCAACCTACCGCCAACTCTTAAGATATTATCTTGATCCAAAAAGGGGAATAAACATTTAATTTTACTGGAAAGGGGAACCCTTGATTCCTGTTTTAAACCCTTAATCTCTTTCTGAAATTCTGCATTTTGTACTAATCTAATTAGAGAAACTTCTGAATTTTTTATTTCTGGAGATGTGAGGCTGCCTCTGCGCCGGTCTGCTAACTTACATTTGTAATTGCGAAAAAACCTATAAACATATGCCAGTATACGAAGAATACTATAGTATTTACCACTTATGTTGAGAAAAAAATTTACTTCCACATGATTCCTGAAAAGAGAAAGAGAAATATTAGAATTGAAATCATTACAATTATTTTTATATTTTGATTTAGTCTCGGGAAAGTAATCTGTTTCTGGCACAGAAATAGTTTCTTGCTCAGTCACTAAGTCATCAGCTGATAGGAATTTTGGTCCGCTAAACCACATTGGATTCTCTACAAGGGAATTAACACTCGCACCTCTGGTCAAGAGATCGGCAGGGTTGTCCTTGCTGGAGCAGTGATACCAAGAGTTCGAATCTGAAAGTGCATTAATCTCTATGACACGGTTTGCCACAAACTGCTTCCATCGCTTTGATGATCCTTTGATCCAGAATAAGGTTATTTTGGAATCCGTCCAATAGTACACTGTCGATGTGATTTTTTGATCTAGGATGGGTCTTACTTTATTGGTCAGTCTTGCACTTAGTAAGGCTCCGAGAAGTTCCAGCCGAGGCAGAGTTATCTCCTTTGTCGGTACAACACGACTCTTTGAAGTCACGAGATTGACTTCCACACCACTCTCTCTTTTTATTCTTAGATAAAATGCAGAGCCATACGCTATTTTACTAGCATCAGAAAAGGCATGTATTTCTACAGCTGTTACTTAATTCAAGCAACCAAGAATTTTCCTCGGAATTTTTAGTTGTGCTAAATTTGGAAGTTCTTCAAACCACTTTAACCACCTTTCGTGCACATTAGTCGGTAACTGTTCATCACATGCTGTCTTCTTTAGCCACAGTTCTTGGAACAGGCATTTTATTCTAATGGTGAATGGCGTCAGCATGCCTGACGGATCGAAGATTTTACCAACTGCTTGCAATAGTAGACGTTTTGAGCTTTTTTGCGATGACAAGAATTCTATTCAACTTTTGACTTCAAATGTCAGACAATCTTCTTCTGTTTTCCAGGACATTCCTAATACCTTGCTTAGATTGCTTCCTAGGCTTATTGCAGCATGTTCTGGTTGAATATTTAAACCTTCCTTTTGCCAGCATTTCAATAACGCTTCATCATTGGTTATCCATTTTCGAAGAATCATTCCTGCTTCAGATATTATTTTGTTAGCATTCAGGGAAACATCAAGAGCGTCTTGCAGCGTATTTTCGCCAGATATAAAATCATCCACATAAATATATTTATCGAGTAGGTGAACAGTCCTTCGGTGTAGGTTCGTAAACCGCTTGATATGCTCCTTTATGGTAGCTGATAGGAGGAATGGAGAGGCATTAACTCCAAAAATAACACGTTTAAATCTGAAGACCTTGAAAGATTTTAAATCATCATCATACTACAGAAAACGGACAGAATCTCGATCTTTTTCAGCGAGTGAGATTTGAAGGAACGCCTTCTCGATATCAGAAGAAAAAGCAATTTCGTATAATCTGAAGTGGATTAAAATATCAAATAGAAGTGGATTTAAGTTGGTGCCGGGTCATAAACAATCATTAAGGGACAAATCATTACTATCATGAGAGCTGGCATCGAAGACGATTCGGACTTTTGTAGTAAGTTTATCTTCTTTACAGACCGCATGATGGGGCAAATAATAAACTGCCCTGTCTGAAACAGGTTCATTTTCTTGCACCTGCTCTATAATTCCTTGCTTTAAATATTCCGTGATTATTTCAGAATATTGTCGAAAAAGTTCTGGGTTTCGATAAAATTTTCTTTTTAGACCTTCCAAACGCTGTTTCGCAACATTAAAATTATCATTTAATTCCTTCCAGTCTTTCTTCCACGGTAACTAAACTTCATAAGGATCGCCTACAAATTTGACAGTTTTATCGAATATTTGTTGTGCTTGATCCGTTTCTGACAATTTTGGATCATCACGTTTAATGCCTATAGACTCAAGCTCCGAAAATTATTTTAAATTATCATTTATTTCATCGAAATCTCTAACGAAATTGCACATAGCAATATTGTTTGTTTGCGTGTTCTCCTCTAGCGCCCCAGTTGGGATCCATCCAAAAACAGTGTCTTGCAGAAAAAGTTCATCATTTATCTTAACTGAATTATGCTTTAAAATTCTATAAAATAATTCAGCCCCAATCAATGCGTGAATTTTTCCCGGTTTGAAAAATGTGGGGTCTGCCAATTCCACAATATTCGGTAAATTAATGTCCGATACATTTAATTACTTTGATGGAAGTGATTTTGGGACCAATTAAGAAATCTATATTCTCCCTGAAAGTGCCATCTTCGTTTGTAGTTACACTCGAAATTTTATTTTTTCATTATAAGCATAACCGTTTAATCCTGTAACGGGTACATTAATTATCCTTTTTTAAAATTTCAGCATGTCAGCGCAATCCTTAGTTAAAATATTGACATTGCTAGCATTATCCAAAATTACTCTAAACTTTCGTTTATTTCCGAAATTATCTTCTATATAAGCGAAACATGTACTCAATAAAATTGATTTTCTTTCTTTACTTATATTATTCAAGGTCTTTAAAGATTCATCATTATTTACCGAAATGTTTCTCGTTTCTCTATTTACCGCATCTGCAATAGGGGAGGAAATTTGGGGGGAAGCCAATTCATTTTTGGATTTGTTTTCTTTATCTCGATGAAGCGATGAGCTGTGTCGCAATCTACATGTATTACAGTTATATTTTGAAATGCAAGAATTTACAAAATGAGAGTTATTCAAATAATTGGTGCACAGCTTATTTTTCTTCACAAAATCGTATCGTTCCGAAACATTCATTTTTAGAAACTGAGAACATTTGTTCAAATTATGAAAAGCCAATTTGCACAGAATACAACTTTTTCCATTTGATTTATCATTCGAATTTAGCATGAAATTTTTTTGTTTGTTCGAAAGAGGAATGTTTTTATTTAAGGGTTTTGAAGCAGAGTATCTATTTACGCTTTCTAACGTAGAACTTCGGTTTTCCAAAAATGACATTAATTCATTAAATTGTGGGTATTCTGATTTTTTTAATGGAATATTCAAAAATTTTCGAGATTCCTTATCTACCTTTTGCAATATAATATTGATAAGGATAGCATCAGACAGATTGTTTTGTTCATACTGTAATACTTTTAAAGCCCTCAAATTTTTATTTACACAATCAATAAAGGATCTCAATTCTTTAGAAGACTCGTAATGTATTTTTTCATAATTAATTATGGCTGATAAATGAGCAAACGTTGATTTTCGAATCTTTCAGTAAGTGCAGTAAACAATGACTCAAATGTGCGTCTGGACTTTCTAATTGTTTTGCTTCCTTTTTTAGCGATGCTCGCAAATAAAACAGCTTCTGAGCGTCATTTAACTGGACATTATTGATAATTAAATTTGTAAATTGTACTTTATAGATTGACCACTCTTCATATTTACCATTGAATGTTGATAGTGGGAATTCAGGTAACTTAACTTTAATATTATTCAAACTTATAGATTCAATACTATCAACATGCACATTTATTTCAGAAACTTTAAGATTTTTAAGAAATATGTTGAGCCTTACCTCCAGTTTCTCGAGACGATCATTGAGTTCATCTAACTCGTTTTCGATTTCTGGTAAGTCGTTAATATCAGGGATATCATAATATTTATCCCGTATTTCCGATACCTTTGCTTGAAGCTCAGGTAATTTTCGAACTCGGTACTCGAGTAATTAATTTCGTCTGTATTATCTTTTACGAAATTTTCTAATTTCGTTATAGTACCTTTTAGAGCACCTTTTGTTCTATTTAATCTTTCCATAGCAGCTATTTCGCTGCGATATCGACGGACCACAAAATTGTATGCGAATACTGTGTGTAACTTTAAGATTGAAGACAAATAGTTTTCTTTTTCCCATTTTTATATCACACAGCACACAAATGTTACAAACAATCACGAACACTGAAGAACATATAGAATGATGAGGTGACTTTGGGGTAATAACCCGCTGTTAGAACAAGTGACGTTCGTAAAACATATTTTGGGGGATACTCCCGCTATAAGTAACAGAATAATTGGGGATAAGACCCGCGATAACATAACGTGCCACAATGGCAGCTCAAGAACAACTCAATACTTGAGGATAAGACCCGCTCGAAAACACAACGTGCCGCAATGGCAGCTAAAGAATAACTGAACTGGGTCACATGACCGCAAAGCTGCGGAGCTTGTTCGGCATGCGCACAAGGTCCGAACAAATATTTTATATGGCCTTGACGTGCCAACTAATGAAAACGTTTGTGGATTAAAAAAACGTGAATAAAAGTTACACACTAAAATTTTTAAAACATTTGCAACATACGTGTAGGTTAATATAAATATTATCTAGGTTAATATCACTATAATAATCGTAAAAACAATTATATTTTAGAAATTATTTAAAAAAATTATGTGATTAATTTTGCTATTGCATCTTGGATGAAAAATATTCAATATCAGATTTATACGTAGTTAATTTCAACAGAATACAGACTGAACTGGGTTTATCTGACGGGTGCTTTTTATGTGAATTTTCGTGTAACTGATTTGCGAAAATAATGACCTTGCGGACATAAATCGAGGAAAAAATTATTAAAAGGACAAACGCCACTTTCTTTAAATAGCTTTGAAATTAATTTTCAAATTGCTACAATTTTACCATTGGTATTTTTACTGATGCGGTAATTTAGGGTATTTTAAAAAAAGCTGCAATTAAAATTCTTTAATTTCCAATCCATTGAATTTAGATAAGATCAGATATTCTTTAGTAATCATACTTTCATCATAAATTCGTGTCTTTTGTGCAATATCACCATATGCTGATTTAGAGTGATAAGCAACATCGTGCCAAAATTATTTTTTCGCGTGCCACATTTGGCACGCGTGCCATAGGTTCGCCGTTCCTGCTATAGGGTAATTCATTTTTTGAAAGAATTCTCTCATTATAGGATAATTCATTTTTTGTCTAGGAATATTGCAAACGTGTCAAATAATTCTAAATGCAAGTAATTGCGCATTCAACCAGTAATGGAACAGTGTAGCACAAGAGAAACATTTGACCCCGCAAAATTTTATTAATATTCTTCGTTTAATTTCAGGAGAGTATTTCTGAGAGTTTTTTCAAGGCGAAGAATACTATTAAAATTTATTGCTGACAATCGTTTAACTGCTACGCCACTGTTCTATCACTGATTCCACACATTCTGTTTGCTTTTTGAACAGCAAATTTCTGGATTTTAAAGGCAGTTTTAGAGGTTTTCAGCTACTTCAATCGCATGAAAACACTGGCTTGCTAAAATTAATCCAACAAAAGAATTTTTTTAAGATATCTCGTTAGCATTTCAGTATTCTTCAATGATTTTTTTTAAATTGAATAGCAGAGGTCTACAAAGGCCGTTTTCCTCTTTTTTGATTTTCTTTGCACTTTTGTTTATTGAGGGTAATTTTATTTCTGAAAACGGTTCCGAAAGTAAAAGTATCCTAATAAAATAATAAAATATCCCTGTAAACAAAATCGAATGAGTAAAAAACGGCCTTTGTAATGCTCAATTTTAGCTAGCTAATGTAAATAAATAAAAAAATAATAATAAAGCAAACGAGATATAAAAAAAATTCTTCCATAAGATTAATATTAGCGAACGGGTGTTTTCGCATGAGTGAAGTAGCCTGTTAACACGAAAAGCCAGATCAGTGTTTATGGTATTATCTTATCCCACATACTGTGAGAAAGAAATCCCCTTTTATGGCCAAATATTTACATTTACAAAGTGAAAAAAAGGCAGTTTTTTGACTGTGGGATTAACATCTCTATCATTACTTCTCTACAAAATATAATTCGTTGTATTAATACCTCTAGGTTTTTTTGCTGGTATTCCGTTCAACCAGTAACCTATGGGTAAGATGTCGAAATGCAAGTGTTTACAAAAACAAAATTTTCGATGCTTTCTATAACATCGGTAAAATGAAATAAGTTTTTAAATCATACATTAGTCTAAACTTTAACAATAAATCAATGAATAACAAATATAAACAACAGGCGATTTTTAAAACGATTAAGTCAAAAACTACGACATCTTCATCCAATCTACCCTAAGGCTTATCATGGCGTTCTATAAATAAGAGTTGTATTAATATCCATTAGACTTCATGTTCGTATTTAATAAAGCAATGACAAATAACAACACATAAAAAAACTTACACATACTTAATATTTAGATCAAGCTTAGAACTTAATAAAAAAGATGTCAGTTGATAAGCATTGTTTTTAAGTGGAAAAATTAAAAATATTTTAGAAGAATAGGACTCCAAAATAGCGATATTTTGCTAAAAAAGTACGGTAAAAAGATAAGATTTTATGTTTCAAACAAAACTTTATTTTAAAATTGGACATTTTAAAATTATCATATATTTATAGGGCATGCAATGAAAGCAAACACAAGATTGTAATAAAATATTTTAGTTTTTTTGTCAGTAATCTAATTTAATTCGCATGCAACTTTAATTGAGTTTTTCGTTAAAAGCTCAATTAATGTTACAAACTATGAATTAAATAAATATTGTCAATAAAGTATTATATTCCAATCTTTACCACGCTTGTATTTATTTTCATTGCATGCTCTAAAAGATGGGATTCTTTTAAATGTCCATAAAACAGCATAAAAAAGAATTCACTACATAAAAATTGAACATTCACTTCTATGAAAGAGTGACTATTCACTCATACCAGGGATGAAAAAACACACTCATTTAGCAAGAGTGAATAGTCACTCCTCCGAAAGAGTTATTATCCACCCCTGTTTAGAGTGACTATACACTCTTTCAGAGAGTCAAAAATTCCACTTTTGCTCAAAGTAAATAGTCACTCTAAAGAAGTTGGGCATATTTTGACTCTGCGATAGAATGGATATTCACTCCACCGGGGTGAATAGTCACACTTTTTTATTTAGAGAGTAACATTGTCACTGTCGTCGTAGAATGATTACAGTGTTTATGACAAGTTCGTCACAAATGACACATATTTCACAAATTGGTCATAATGTGACTTCAAAGCATTGTCGCTTTCGTCACAGGTTCGTCACAAAGTTAACTCCAAAATAGTCATAAATGACACACTTTTCACAAATTTTTCACACCGTGACTTCACAGAGTGGTCACAATGTAACGTCACAAACGAGCTCTAAACCGGCCATAACGACTTTGCATTTTAGTCACTATGACGTCACATCGACGGTCACAGAGTCACAGTGTGACTTCTCAACGACGTCGCCGTGACGTCACCATAACTTAAGGGTAGCATTTACAGGGACACACAAAAGATTTCAGATACCATATTTTATCCGAAGTACTGTATATTAGCGATGATTGGTGGAAATGCATTTTTTAATTATGATATGCGTTTTTATGTTTCCCTATATTTATACATACTATATGGTGTGTATAAATGCTATAATTCATATGCAGGGAAAACAAAAGAATTGTTAAGGGTTAATGGGTATGAAAGGAAATTGCTTAAAGGTAGGTTTTAAATTAATTATGCATTTTCACGCTGAACATATATACGTATATAATTTTACACATTATATGTTAGCGGAGAAAGGTTGTGAAGAAAAAATTTCAGAGGAGAGAAGATGTATATAATAAGATTGTTTATTGTAACTAAAAATTAGCGACTTCATTAAAAAGAAAAGGAAGAAAAATTCCAAATAATTTTAATAAATTTGTTGGATTTAAATTTAACCTGCTTTTTAATTTTACACTATTTTTTTAATTATAAATTTTCTATTAATTTATAATTTTATTTAATTATCAATGATTATTATTGTTTCAGAAAGAATAAAAATTTCAAACATTTCGTTTTAATACATGCATTCAATACAGCAGTATTAAAATACAGATTTCTGCCGCAAATTGACAGCCAAATACTTTGTTGTAGGAAATTAAAATTAAAATTGAATAATGCTTGGTGAATAAAATAGTCACATGTAAACACATTAAAAAGCATTAAGTAGTGTGTCTAAATATATTGTAACTTTACAAAAAGTAATGATATTTAACAAAAATATAATTGTGAAAAAAAAGGAGACAAGTTCCGTAAAAAAATAAAATATCTGCCAGAAAAGAAGTGATATCTAAGTGGGTTCCAAGTACAAATAAAATTCACTCAAAGTTATCTACTGAAGTATTATAGCATTTTTCTAAATTGTTTAAAAATCAAAATTATTGATAGTATGTTAATAATAAATCTAGAACTTGGCAAGCGTTTCATAAATGTTATGCCTATCATTTTCATGTCTTAACAAAATGATGTTGTTAATATTAATAACAATGTCATTATAAAATAATTTAATATAGTTATTATTATAAACAAATGACTCATGTTAAAGATTTGATAAACCAATAAATACAGAGATACACTCCCGCTCGTCTTTGGTTATCGCTCTAGCACCCCCCTCCGGAAACCTCAATGCAAACAGACTAAAAGGCCTGACAAAGACACATATACACTAGGGTGGTCCAAAAAAGGTCGATTATTATTTTTTTAAGTTTTTTACTGGTGCTATCCTCTTAATTTGTTCATTTTAGTTAAAAAATAAATATTATGAAGTTTGAGCTTAAAATTTTAATATTTAGAGTTAGCTCAACACTCTTAAAAATTTCCTTTTTTTGTAAATTTACAATTTAAAGAATTCAACTGCTACTAATATCTAAAAAAGATTTATTTGCCATACATGGGGGTAAGAATCTGAGAATTCTAAGTAAAGTGCACTTATGTATTCAATATATGTTATAAATAATTAACAAGTAAATATACGCCATTAATATTTAAATAATCACGTATTTGTCCAGTACCTGCCAAACTCAGTTTTTTGCAGTCAGGATATATTCGTCGATGTTCTTCAACCATTTGCAATAAGTATTGTAGTTGTGTCTCACTGTACGTTATTTTTCCACAAAACTCTTGAATTAGGGCTATGCCCCTTTCAGTATGATCATTAACAAATTTTATTGATTTGACAATTTCTAATGTTTTGCAGAAAGTCTCCTGATCTTCCCATGTTTCTGGGTCTACTTGGAGGAACGCATCTGGTAGGCACATTTGTTGGAATAATAAAGCTGACCGCTTCGTTACAAAGTCTTCAAATTTCATGTTGACAAAAGTTTCAAGTGTAATGTTAGGACGCTTTGTGGATTCTTTTTTACAATTAACGTCTTTCATGGCCTTTACTATGAGCCTTTTAAGGCAATGAGGCACTTGATTGTCGAAAAGAGCTAAGGCACTAAGATCCTCAGATAAATACCAAAGGTGTTTGGCTAGTTTTTCTGATGCTGCTTTAGATATTTCATCATCAATATTCTTATACTGTAACAGAGATTTCATTAAATTGAAATCATTGAAAGATGCACTTTGTGGCAATGGTGCTGTCATTGAAGCTTTGAGATATATTTGTACCGCAAATACACATATTTTTTGCAATCCTTTTTTTTCGCTTGAAGTAATGGTGAACTGGCTACTAAACATCCATATTTTTAGACTATACAGCACTTTGGACATCCAGCGAGAATGGTGCACGGCTCCAGGTGCCATGAATCTGACTCCTCGAGAAGGGGTTTCGCCTAAAAAGATTAAGATAAGTTCAAGAAATTCTCGATAGTCATCTCTTGGTTGTTTATTTTTGTCCAGTAGTATTTTAGAAAAATTAATTATGTCATCTTTTATATCTATTATTTGATTCAAAATTTCTGTATTACCAACTCCCATATCATACTTCTCTTTGTCAATAAAATTCCAGTTAGCTTGGAATCTTTTAAATAGTGGTACCTCTGGTGATAAAGAAAATCCTAAGCTTTTTTTTGAACTGCCTTAATAATCTATTCCATAATGTGGTGGCGACATGCCAAAGAAAGCAGCTCTTTATTCCTTTTCTGTTCAAGTAACTTACAAGTGCCTTTAATCCGACCAGTATTGACGCTTGTTGTGTTAAAGTACATGGCACTTACTTTATCATGTATACCCCAATCCTGTAAGGTCGCAAATACTGAGGCAGCTTGACCTTCTCCGTTTCCTGATGGAAGCTTGGGCACTGAAAGTAACTGAGAGACTCCTTTTCCAGACACAAATACTGGAAGTCTATCAACTTTCTTTTTCAAAGTTAGGTCTTGCAAGAGTTTACCATCCCAGTGAACTGTTAAGTTAACATGTTCTTCAAATTCGGCTTTGAGCTGCTCATACATTTTAGACCGGTGTTTAATTCTTTCTCGACGAATAGAACTTCTACTAAGAGTTACTTCATCAACTTCACAACCCAAGCTCTTTACTGTTTCGGCAACGACAAACACAGCTTTTCGGTCTGAAACTTTGGTCCTGTCTAAAGCTGCAGCCAGATTTGGAATGATAATTCTCATTCTTTTTCTTTTCTGCTTGGATGAGCTGTTCGTTCCTTTCTCTGTTACTGGGAATGATGCCTGTTCGACTTCATTTTCAACTTCGTCTGATTCTTCTGACGATAATAAATGAACAGTTACTTCTCCTTTATCACAAACTGCTTTCATTCTTTGATTTATTTCAGAGATAGCTTTCCTTCTTAAATCTGCCATTTTTTCTTTCTTCTCCAAACACTTATCCACACCTAGCATAGAACCCTTTCTCTCTTTCTCACGCTGTGCTAACAGGAAGTCTTTATCCTCAGAAATTTTTATCATGTTAAGAGCATTACCATGTGCAATATCAAAAAGATCATCAAATTTCGAAATAAATTCATCTTCTTTACTCTTTTGGGTAACTGTCATTCTATTTTTATTGTTCTTTAATAGCCTCTACTTCTCAAACAATTTTTCTAGCTTTAACTGACTATTTCTGAGCTCTTGCACTGGGATTCTAGCTTTCTGCCAAAATTTTGTAATTTCTCTCATTGTAGTTGCTGAAGACCCCCTTATAGTATTGTTGATTTCAACATGGTGATGTAAAAAAAGACCCAGTGCCATGCGTATTGAAGGTAGTTTATTGCCAGTAAGCTCTGTTATAGTAGAACCAAGGAGATAAATGTTTGTTTTTGATCTTGTTGAAGTAGATGATGTTGCCATAATAATACTTAAAATTAAGTATTATACTTTACAGAAAAATATTTAATCTTCTTTTTCAAAAAAACAAAAGAAGACATGATCCTGATTACTGATGCTTGCTAAACATATCACTTTGGAAATCAAAACATGCTATAAACACACTGTGAAAATGTTGTAAAGCTGTTTAAAGCCAAGGAACTATCTCACAACACAAAAGTTATGGTTTAGAAACCATCTGATAAAAGTTGCAGTTCAAATGATATTTACTCACTGGGTGCCACTGTAGTACAATGTTCCAAACTTAAATTACATTGAGCTACCTCTAAATTTTACTGAAACGCTCTCAAATTTGATCTGCTTTATTTTTTTTTAGTACATTGGAACAAAACAGAAGGGTAGGACCCAACGAATTTTTACCTTCCAAATTTTGGACCACCCTAATATGCACTTACGCTTGTTCTTGGTTATCACTTTACAAACTGCACCCCTTTAAGGCGCTCACTCAAATTAAGGCTTCCAAACATAAAATAACAAGTTTTGATATAATATAATTAATAAAAATAAATGACTCATAGATTAAAACTTGCCAAGTTCTAGATTTATTATTAACATGCTATCAATAATTTTTATTTTTAAATCACTTAAAAAATGCTATAATACTTCATTAGATAAGTTTGAGTGAATTTTATTTGAACTTGGCACCCACTTAAATATCACTTATTTTCTGGCAATTTTTTTTTTTTTTTTTTACAGAACTCGGTTTCTTTTTTCACAGTTATGTTTTTGCTAGATTACTCTTTCACAAAAAAGTTTCTTGCATATCTCACACAAAAGGTTTCTCCTAAGTATGACTGCTTAATTAAATGAATTTTAAGGCCATTAACTGCTCTGCTCAACAAGCGAAAAACGTTTTGACATATTTACAAATTCATTTTTTAACGGAAAGATATAAAATTGGAAAGCCTGGCGATGGAAGTGATTTGGAATTGAACTGTTTTTTCCATTTTTTGATCAATCACCTATTGAGTTATAAGCGAATTCGATCACGTGGTAAACACGTTTTTCGCCCGCTCTTCAGTGCTCTTTCTTTCTTCACGCGGAAATTCGGTTCAAAACGCCCACTTTGACATTATTTTCTGAAAGATCTATAGCGTTTGCAAAAAAATGAAAAAAAAAACAGCTCAATTACATAGTTCCTGAACAACAACACCAGCTAGTTTCCTGCATTTTTGAACAAAAATAAATTAAAACTTATGTCAGAAAATTGCCCTTTTCCATTTGGGAACACACTTAAGAGAAAATTTATTATTGCATTCCTCACAAACAAATCATTTCTCCCGATTATGAATTATAAGATGCTTTCTGAGACTACCTTTTTGAGAAAATTTCTTGTTACATATCTCACACACAAAAGGTTTCTCACCAGTATGAATTAATAGGTGATTGCTTAAAGCATTCTTTTGAGAGAATTTCTTGTTGCATATTTCACACACAAAAGGTTTCTCACCAGTATGAATTAATAGATGCTTTCTGAGATTACCTTCTCCAGAAAATTTCTTATTGCATATTTCACACGCATAATGTTTCTCACCAGTATGAATTAATAGATGATTGATTAAACCACCCTTTTGAGAGAATTTCTTGTTGCACATTTCACACACAAAAGGTTTCTCACCAGTATGAATTAATAGGTGTCTGCTTAAATAACTCTTACGAGAGGATTTCTTGTTGCATATTTCACACACAAAAGATTTCTCACCACTATGAATTAATAAATGTCTGCTTAAATAAGTCTTTTGTGAGAATTTCTTGTTGCATATTTCACACACAAACGGTTTCTCACCAGTATGAATTAATAGATGCCTGCTTAAATCGCCCTTTTGAGAGAACTTCTTGTTGCATATTTCACACACAAAAGGTTTCTCACCAGTATGAATTAATAAATGCTTGTTTAATTCATCCTTTCGAGAGAATTTCTTGTTACATAACTCACAATCAAATGGTTTTTCACCAGTATGAATTAACAGATGTCTGCTTAAATAACTCTTCCGAGAGAATTTCTTGTTGCATATTTCACACACAAAAGATTTCTCACCAGTATGAATTAATAAATGCCTGCTTAAATCGCCTTTTTGGGAGAACTTCCCATTGCATATTTCACACACAAAAGATTTCACACCAGTATGAATTAATAGATGCCTGTTTAAATCGCGCTTTTGAGAGAATTTCTTGTTGCATATTTCACACACGAAAGGTTTCTCACCCGTATGAGTTAATAAATGCTTGCTTAATTCATCCTTTCGAGAGAATTTCTTGTTACATAACTCACAATCAAATGGTTTTTCACCAGTATGAATTAACAGATGTCTGCTTAAATAAATCTTCCGAGAGAATATCTTGTTGCATGTATTACACACAAAAGATTTCTCATCAGTATGAATTAATAGATGCCTGCTTAAATCGACCTTTTGAGAGAATATTTTGTTGCATATTTCACACACAAAAGGTTTTTCTCCAATATGAATTAACAGATGCTTGCTTAAGTCACTCTTTTCTTGTTGCATATTTCACGTTTAAAGGTTTCTCACCAGTCTGAATTAACAGATGACTGCTTAAATTACTCCTTTGGGAGAAATTCTTGTTGCATACCTCTCATACAAAAGGTTTCTCACCATTATGAATTAACGTATGTTTTCTTAAATCCCCCTTATGAGAGAATTTCTTGTTGCATATTTCACACATCACAAAAAATTATCCTTTCTGTGAGCTAGAAGTCTTTCTAAAAAGGTCTTGTAGAGAAATATTTTGCTGCATATTACAGATTTTAAAGATAGTTTTGAGCGATGTGCTAACTTTATAGCTTTATTAATCTGGAATAAACAGAATTAAGTTAATCTACATTTTTTATGAATTGTTAAAAAGCAATTTACGAGAAAGTAAACTTATGAAAAATTATAATCAATGCTGGAAACTGAAATTTATCAACTAAAATTTATCATCTACAGTAGACATTCAATCGGTGCAGAGTTAAAAGTGTGACAGAAGTATTTCTGAACAATAGAAAGATTAAAATAAATAGCTACAATATTAAAATAAATATCTTATTGAAGAATAAAGGAAATTTAAGGAGAAATTTTCATAATTCTACAAAAACAGTTGTAGATTTTAAAATCAATGAGGAGAAAGGAAATTATTTTTGTGGCAAGGGGAATCCTATGTTTTTATTCTGAATTCTTCTCTATTTCTGAAATTTTTCGGATCAACAGTGCTGGCCAAAAAATAGGAATATATATCTTTTAAACATACACTTTCGCCTAATTATGTTAATTTTAACATAATTTTAGTAATTGCATGACATTTTTGCGTTTATGTATTGGATGAGGATGATTTGGCTGAATGTCAAATGCACTGTCTTTCACAGTACACTGCCCGTCAAATACTAGGTCTGAGTACCGACACAAACATGGCGGTTGCCAAAGGTGTACTTTTTTCAGCATGTGTATGGCTCTTAAATTTTAATACAAATAATTTTATAAGTTTTTTTTGCTTCATTTTTCTGCGATTAAACTAGTCTAAGAAATCTTTTATAAAATACTGCAGTCTAAATTTAAGGGACCGTACTTACGAAAAAAAAATCAGTCTTCGGCAGCCGCCATTTCTGTGTCAGTGCTCATGCATAGTATTCAGGGGGCGATGTATTGCGAAAGACAGTGCATCGACATTCAGCCAAATCATCGTCATTCAATGCATAAACGCAAAATTATTATGCAATTACTAAAATGATCTTAAAATGAAAAAATATAAACGAATGTGCATGTTTTAAAAAATTCCTATTTTTTTGGTCAGGACTGTAATATTGACGATTACTGGTACAAACTTCATCCTTATTTAATATAATTTACATTGTATAGTAATAATTTAATAGAATTTTAATCATTTATTAGCATTTTTACACATGTTTAAAGCTCTGTATAACTGATTATACGTAAAGCAAAATGCATTTTATTCTATGATTTTGGACTAAACTTGTGGAATACAGCTTTCAAATTAATTCTTAGATACGTCCATGCAAATTGGATGATGAAATGTGTGAAGAGTGTCGTTAAACAAAATTATAATAATAGAACATCTAATAATAGAGACGGCAGAGAGTGCAATAGTTACAACAGCATATCGATGGGAGGGAAAAATCCCAAAAAAGAAAATTTTATTTAAAATAAATAGAACTATAAAACTTTCAGTATCTTAAATAAAAATCATCAAATTAGCAATATTTAGAATAATGGTATTGAAGTTAAAGTGCGTCACCTACAAGCTGCATAAAAATGCCTTTTAAGAGCAAGATTTTAAAATTCAATATGAAAGAGGAGAAATAGATTTGGAATAACTAATTTATTATAGTGACTTTGAAGCATTACAAGAGACAGTCTGGTCTCATTTAAAACTACCTCATATTTCTAGATGAGCATTAAGATAATGGAATTTTCATAGATAATTCATATTGCAATACTACTCTGATACACAGTCATACAATTAAAGCTGCTATCATAAAAAAATTACACTAAAAGACATTCTACTACGAACTATATATAGACAAAATAAATAAGTTCAATTTAGAAAGGAATAATATTTTAAAAACCAATTTACAATTTATTGTAAGCTATAGCATTATACATAAAAAATAAACATGTGCATGGGATTGTACAGTTACACATTACAGAATATTTAATAATTTTAATTATACTATTTAAATTTTACTACGATAAAAATGTTAATTCATAAAAAAAATCAACGCACAAAGTTTGATTTTTATTTTTTTAAAATTATTTCCTTCATTATTGCTTTCATATTTTTTATTAATTCATTAGCATACTTCTTTATATTTTCAATTTATTGTTAATTTCTTTAGTCGAGCATTTTATTTTCAACTACTTCAGCATCTTTTTAAATATATATTTTTTTGTTACTTCATCAACGAGTGAAATTTATTTTCCTGTTTTTAATTTCTTCAGCACCCATTAAATCTTTTTATTTATCTTTACAGTATCATCGAGTGTTGAATGCATATATTTGAAACTATGAATGAATTACGTTGAAATTTCAAAATTGTTCACACAGACGATTTTGTCAGAGGCAAGCCTTTGTGACATCAGGATCTACCCTCTTTCAGATAGAAAAGAGTCTTTCTACAAGAGTGTTTCCATGACTATTTTCAACGCAGTATTTTTAGACTCATTGTTGGAAAAATTTTTTAATGTATCAAAGAGGGTCAAAGATACTTTACATCAAAATTTCCTTTTATTTCCCTGTTAGTTGCAACATTTTTTTAGGATGAGTATATTGTTAATAATATCATCACTCCCAGCATATATACTAACAAAAGAAAGTTTTGCTCTGTCTGTGAATCCATGTATCTGTCGGCGATGGCTAGTAAAATCTACCTCATGAACAAAGTTGAAAATTTTCGGGAGGATACAAAAATTAAAATTTTTGTGAAGGTATTCCGATTTCTTTCCTGGTGCATCCCAGGTTCAGAATTTTAATTTTTTTATTAGTAGCTCAGATATTAATTAAAAATCAAAATGAAAGATCATTAAAATATGCTTTATCTTTCTGCTTGCTTTTGGTTAGTTGGTTGTATAAAGCTTTCGCAGAAATAATTAAATAAGCCAGGGTAGAAGTGCAATTTGAGTGTTTGTTTCAAGAAATACTGTTTTTTCATTTATTTTAGCACTAAGGTTTAACACAGGTTTTGGAAATATTACAATTATTACTCATAAGAATTTAAAAGAATAGATCAGTTTCAACTGACATTACACCCTAGCAACCAACTTGACAAGCTCGAGGATATTTTGTTTACCCATCGGTTTATTTCTACTATTGGTAGAGCGATAATATCTGCTAAAAAATCGGCAATTTTGTTTGGCTAGTGTAAAATTAGGGGTATGTGGTCATGTTAGAAACTGACATATTTAGATAACAAGAAATATAATTTTTGAACGTTAAATAAAAGATTAGAACACTCCTCACTTGCTCTTTTTGGGAAGAAGAAAGTTCTTGCATTCAAATGCTTTCTGTTTTTGTAGCAAATAGCAACATTTTAAATAAAAATTAAATTCTCATTTTTGATACTATTAATATATTTTTTTTATTCCAGAAGTGTTTTTATTTATTTTTAAAGGCATTTTTTTCATTCCTGTCTTTTTGTTTTTTAAATACAGAATAATGTTTTGAATTTATCGCACGCATGTTGTATGGTGCCACACGCAGCGGGGACTGTGAGGCCATGGATCATTTTCATGTAAAAATAGCATGGGTGAAAGTTTATTAAAAAGACTTTAGAGTTTAAAGTAACGCTTTTATTTAAATTAATTTTAATAAAACTGCGTTTTATACGCAATCCCGCTTAATACATGATTTTTGTCCACTCCCTTGAAACACGTCAAAAAACATTTCTGTTTTATTCATTTCATTGCCAATATTTTAAATGTAAAGCACTATTTTTACAATATAGGCAATTCAGCAAGTATTTAAAAAATGTAAAAGCAAATTGGTATTGCCCTGGAAATATTTCCAATCAGCACACTAATTGCACTCCAAATAAAAATGTTGATATGGTAATTGGTTAAACGTAGAAATTTAAAATGTGCAACACAAGTGCATAACACCCACCCAGAATTTTAAAATGCAGGAACAAAAATGTTGTAAAAACAAAAACAAGAAATTCTTTAATATGTCACAAGCCTAATCAATCCTTGTCTTTTTTACCCAAAACTACATGTAGTGTTGTTGGGAATAAACATCTATTTAAAGTGATAGAAAAGTGATACATTCTGTCATATGTCAAAAATAAATTCTGAAAAGAAATTCCAAATGTACTGACATTTAGAAACTGCTAGTAACTTATATAAAAAAAGAATAGTAGACATAACTATTCAAAAGGTACAAATATTTTTCGACAACTCAATTATTCTCTAACAAGGAAAATAAAAATTCTAGAGAAAAAACGACTTTACTTTTTGATTTGTGTCAAGCAATGGTTGGGAGTCACGGATCATTAAAATCTCTGAATAAATTTAGCATTAATGAGTCTATACCAAATCAAACATCGCTTTAAAACATATATGTATTATTGTACATATTATTGTATGTACATTGCATAATGAAGTTGTGAACAAGATTAAAAATGACACTGGATAGTTAGAGACAAAACAACAGACAGATGGAGTCACTCTACAGCATAATATTATTTATGGGAAAATGAGGATTGAATCTTCTCATCCACAGCTCGTTGCTTGTAGAGAACAAAAAAAGTTGACCATTCTACTACTGCAAAGACCATTATTATTCTTTGAATTACTTGTGGCCTGATAATCATATATTTTGATAAAAACTTTTTTTTAATTAGTGATGATGTGCTTTATATATTGAAAGCTGCAATATTGTTAAAAAATATTTTATCAAATTCATTTAAAATGACACGTTTAGCTCATGCTTTTCATTGTGTCATCCAACAAATCAGAGACAGCTGTAAACAAGAAAATAAAGTTATTTCTTGCAATAAAAAAATCTCTCTTAAAATCTGTCTATATGAATAAAAACTTATAAGAAAATATATCCTACCCTTACACTATACCACTAGAACCAGTATTTAAAAGGTAACGATTCATTATTTTATGAAAAAACTGGAATGCTATACAGAATGAGATTAAAACATCAAGAAGTTCAGACTCTTGGGCAATTTTTATAGCTGAAGATATTTTGTAAGGCAATAATAATGTTAAAAAAGCATTACCTATGATTGAATTTCTTTTTAGGATTATCGGAAACATAAAAGAAATTAGATATGTGTGACAGGGCTCTTAACCCTCTAATTCCCATGGTAGAATGCAGTGTAGAAATTTCTTAATTCAGATAACCTGAATTCATATCAGAAAATTTTAATAATAAATTTTGTTTTATTTAATGATGGAATGTCTGTTATTAAATACCAGCAAATATTGCTCTTTTAAATTTCTGGTATGAATTTCTAATATCTGAATTTAAAAAATCACTAAATTGGAAACAGTGATGGTAGCATATATGCTACCATGGACGTTAGAGGGTTAATGTTCAATTAGAGAAACAGAGAAAGTGAGAGATCAGTATGTAACAAGTTCCTGGAGAAATAAACAAAAAGTACAAGAAAATTCAACTAATATGACTTTGTCAACTTAGAACTTAATGTAAAACAAGTCAAAAATTGTACATGAAATGTGGCAAATGATGCGTGTTCGTACTATAACTAGTTGTACAAATATTCAGATCTTGGTGTAATAGCTGTTGCAGTCTTACGCGAAAAATTCACGAATACCAAATTTATTATGATTCTATATGTTGAATTCAGTAATATGGATATTATAAGACTCCAACTTAAATAGGAAGTTGTCACCATGACACTGAAATCATTATGTATGATAAGAGCTTACCTTTTCAACAATTTTGTTTACTTTTAAAAATATGACTGCAATGGTGAACTCACTGCATTTCAATGTTCAACTAAAAGTACATTTAAAAAAAATTAACTGCTTTTTTAATTAAAATTTTTAAAAAACTTATTATTTATTTTTTTTATTCATGCTACTTTTTTAAATATTGATATTTTTGCACAATTATTTTTTTAAAGATTTTTAAGTGTTTTGTGATTTTATGTACTATGAATATAAATGAAATTGCACTTTTACTAATGTCTAGATAGAGGGTTATTAGCAGAAATTCCCAAATGAGCTAAATAGATTATATTTATTGTTACTATACAGTCACAAATCGTTACATGAATTTTTAGATACATCTAATAATAAGCTAATCTAATATAATTTGTCTGACTATTTGAAAATTATATAGTTATTAAACATACATCTAATAATAAGCTAATCGAATATAATTTGTCTGACTATTTGAAAATTATATAGGTATTAAACACATATGTTAGTAAACTTTCATTTTAGAATAAATTTCTTATTTAAATGAGTTCTTTTTCCTATTATTTTCATAACACAAATGGGATTAATACTTTGATTAATGATTTAAAATCTAAAACTAAAAAAGAATAAAATTCATTTTGTTGCTTTTTGGTATCATTAAATCATCTAAGTCATATCCCCCCCCCCCCCCCCCACACACACACCTCCTCCAGAATACACATTAAAAAAATTTAAACTTTCCTTTAACAAATGCTTTGGTTCTCTTTTATTTGTGACTGTATAGTAACAATAAATATAATCTATTTAGCTCATTTGGGAATTTCTGCTAATAACCCTCTATCTAGACATTAGTAAAAGTGCAATTTCATTTATATTCATAGTACATAAAATCTTTTCATTTAACTGTAAGCTAAGTAATAAATTAACTTTTTAAATTGCACTTATGGGGAAGAGGAAAATCATTTTTAAAAATAAGTTCTTACATTTGAACTTCTAAGTGAAGCCCCAAAATACTTTTTACACGACAACAGAATTATATTCATCCATAAAATAATCATTTTGATGTCACGGGCCCCAAACTGATCCAGAACCTCCGTCATATTTTTTTTTCTTTTTACACAGTTTTATCAAACTTACGAGAACTTTTTAAGCATTCTTTCTTTGATTAAGATGAAATTTTATTACCTCTTACTTTTTTCTTCTAATAATTATATACAGTTATGTACAGTTACAATAATTATGTATAAATATACAGTGTTAAAGAATAGGTTTATAAATTTCTGTTGTAACTGTCCCTTTACCTTTGTAACATAAAATCTTTTGATTTACGAGTATATATATATATATATATTTTTTTTTTAACTGAAAAGCTAAGATATCAATTTAACTTTTTAAATTACATTCACATGACTCTAATAAGAACAATTTTTTTATTCTAAAAAGCTGTTTTTATATTAATTTCATGTGGTCAATAACCTTTTCAATATTAGAGAGATTAGAAAAAAACTCTGTCTTAAATATTTTA
This sequence comes from Maratus speciosus, assembly GCA_963932465.1. Lineage (NCBI taxonomy): Eukaryota > Metazoa > Arthropoda > Arachnida > Araneae > Salticidae > Maratus > Maratus speciosus. Next base: position 680,605,692 of record OZ010786.1, read on the forward strand.
TAATCTGGCAATCAACCAAACAGATAAGGAAGCAGAGAATAATTCAAGGAAATAGAGAAATGAGGGACTTATGGGGCTCAAGTCCTCCTCCTTCAAATAAAGACAATTATTTAAGCAACACAAATTGTTCAAAATCTATTGTTTTCAGTCTTAAATGTTTTATTTTTCATCTCTCATAAAACAACTCTGTAAAAAAAAAAAAAAAAAAAAAAAAAAAAAAAAAAAAAAAAAGAACCCTCTAAATATTAATCAAATTTATAGTGAAAACGAAAGTAGTAAATCTGTAGATCAGGAGCCTCAAACGTTGGTTCTGCAGTTTTATATTGAAATCATTTTATTTAGTATCTAAAACGTTCAACTAACAATTTAATTTCTTTCCTATGTGTATTTTTATTCACTATAAGTAATATATAAAGCAGTTTCAAGAAATTTAACTGTTTAACCTTCATTTTTCTAGAAATGGTGAGGCAGGAGTTGTAGGAGGAAGGGGGGGGGGAGCACGGAACAAACTCTAAATACTTTTCCACTCGTTTTTTCTTTGTTTTACGTCACTAGACTAACCTGTTTTGAATCCAGGAACAAAGCACTTATATCCCATCTTAATTTATGTTATGTAATCTCAATAATGAAAAAAATACGAATAAAATAAAATATTTTTTAATTCTAACATACATGTCTTATGCATACAATTCAATGATATTCTGCTAAAAGAACGCCCAACCACGGGAATTGCAGCATCTTTGATATTTACGAAAATATCGTTTGTGTTTTCGGCGAGTCATGCATATTCAAGTTACCCCTAAATAGTCCGTCCTTCGTGGTATGTATATATATCACTGGCGGCCGGCTAACTGAAAAGGACCAAATTTTTAAATGAGGATCTGTAAAAAAATGTATAGAGTATGCAAAATATTACAATATCATGTAGTACAGCCACCAAAGTACAAACATCTTGAATCTAAAATGCATAAAAGATAATTCCAATTTTTAACCCTTTCAGGGGCAGAGCACTTCTATGCTTAAATGCTGAAATCATTGAATGATACAAACAAATTTATTTCAAAATAAGTAAAATCTGTTCTTCGCATTATTGATCAGAAGGAAATTTTTCGTCTCAAAATTCTGGTGCCAATGTGCCATTTAGAAATTAAAATCAAGTTGTCCAAAAACGAACCACTGCCGTTCAAGTTGTTAAATCACTATTATATTTGTTTTGAAAACTAATCACAATACCAATCAATCTGACTTACAGATGTAAAGTTTCCGGAATTTTTGAAATGGAGGGGAGGGGGAACTTTTTTTTTCAGATTTTTCTGGAAAAATTGCTAAAGATAATTTTCTCACACATAAAAACTTTCTTATAAAAAAAACACACAATAAATATTTTTTAGGCTTTTGCATACTAAAAAAATGCTTTTGTCTTTACATGATTACAAAATGAATGTATAAATAAACACAACAAAAAATTCAGTCTTTTAATCTCAAAGATTACACAGGATTTTCTTGTTTAATTTAATATTATTTTTTGTAATGTATATGACTCAAATATTAAAATTTTGAGATCAATTGATTTCTCAAAGGAATCCCTACGCTTACATATAGAATAAATCTATCACACTGGGTGAAGGGCGTTAAAGACACATACATATTTAAGTTAATTAAAACAACAAATTTCAATAAATTGCTTTTTATTCCATAAAAATAACCCACTAAGATTTTTAAGAAATGTAAACATTTTTTTTTTTTTTTTTTTTAACTCTGTAATAAAATATGGTTAGGCATTACAATATATTTATATTTGATTCTATTTTTTAGTTTTTCCTTTTTCTTAATAATTTTAAAACTATAGAAAGTACACAATTATATAAAGAACATTTCTAATCACCTGTTGAAAAACCGTATTATAAACCAGGGTTTAGTTTGTACTGGAGCCCACTGGAGTTCAGCTCCGGTACTTCTCTGTTTTTCGTAAATATTGAAATACTGGTCAGAATTTTGAGAAGGAGCCAATGACCTTTGAAAGATGCACTGGACTGGAATATACAAGGAGAGTGGGTGTTACTTCTCAGCCTGACACAAATGTTGAATCAATCCTATCCTCGGTAAAAAGAGCAGAACACAGTGAACTATGTTGTAATAGGGCTTCAATCTTTATGAAAAACTGTTAATATCTACACGTGTCTTGGCACAGGACCTTTTGTAAAACTGTAAACAAATTAAGAAATGTAAGCAAATAATAATACTCCTAGGTTTTTTTTTAGGGTGTTAATACAGAAAAAAAGGAATAGATTACTCCATAAAAATGTTATATTTATACAATTTTATGTTGGAAATATATTTTTCAAATATGCAAGAAAGAAAAAGAAATGTTCTTTTTCAGCATTATAACAAATTACGTCTCTTCAGTATTAAAAGGAATGGATTGATGCTTCTTCAAGAACATCTGCCAACTTTGGGACATATCAGGACTGATTTAAATTTACATAAAAGTTGCTAAAGAAAAATTTAATAGCGTTTAATAAAAAATAAAACTGGACAAAAAGAAATTTTATCAATCCCTGTTATGTACAGGCCAGGTCAAGATAATAAACAAGCCAATGACAAATTTCTCGTGTGTCTGTGTGTGTGTGTGTGTGTGGGGGGGGGGGGGGTGATCCTTATTACATTTGAACATTTCCTTCACTCTTTGTGTGCAATAGAACACTTTTACTTTTAACACAATCGACTAGGTTTGAAAATACCAGAATGCAATTGGTGTAGAAAAAACCAGAAACCTTTATAGTCTTACAAGCATTTTTTAGGCACTTTTAACGGGGGAATTAGGGAATTTGTCAGGGAATTTTTTCAAGACTTTTAGTCGAGCAACAATAATAATACAATAGAATTAACAACATAACAGTTTTTAATTATTAATATGCAAGAGCTTTGTAATTAAAACTGCCCCCCTCCCCCACCCCGTTCATCTGCCGATGGTCAGGAAGGAGGCTGTTTTGGATTATGGGGATGGAGAGTGCTGCAAGGAAGTTGTTATTTTCTTTTCCTTTTGGGTGCAGCACCATCTAGAAACTGTCTGAATGAAATTCTGTAAACAAACAAAAATAAATTACCAGTTCAGAAAATCACATTTCATAGAAAAACTTGGTACTTTTATGTTAGAGAGGAATAAATCTGACCAAAAGAAGATTTTATTATTTTATTTATTTTTTTGTGTGTGTGTAAATTAGAAACAGCTCTCTGAAATTGAAATAAAATGCCGCTTTGATTTACACCGTTACTTATTATTTTTGTTTTCATTATGTATTTTAATGAAAATGAGTGAAAATATTTTAAATGAAACGAGTTGAAATGAATTTTAAATGAAATGCAGCTTTGATGAAAGAATTGTCATCTTGTTTTTTTATATACTATCAATATTCTAAGTGCCTTTAACAGAGTGCAACATCCCACCCTTTTCAGTTTGCTCCATGACATTTTCTAGCTATTAAGCCATGTTCATTTTGTCAAAATAAGGAGTACCAGTCAACTAATTTTCTAAGGAAGCCTATCAAAATAAATAAGTAACTGCAATCTTTTTCATTTAAGAAATTGTGTTTTTCACTTGTTTTCATATTATTCAATTACAGTTGACTCCCTCAAATCTGCAACCCTAAAATCTGCACATCATTGCAGATGTAAACAATGAAACTTTTAGTTCAGATGTAGAGGCAAAATTATAGATTTTTTTTGGTTTTATATCATTTTGTAGTTATTTTAATATGTAATTCTCGATAAGATGACTGAACTCGTGGTTTTTCATGAAGGAACTATGTACAGTTTCATTTATGAAAAAAAAAATCAAGATATGCTGATATCACAGGTAAACAGAATCCTTTTGCCAAATAATATTTATGTATTAATAAAGCTTTTTTTTAAATACTGGCTAAACCAGGAATAAAACTTCCTTATTTTATGACTTTGATGTTAATGAGTAGGGCACTTTTATGAGGAAACTTTCATTGAATAATTCAAGGAAAATGTATCTCATCTTTATTATGCATATTTAATTATACATTATTAATTATATACTTAACCACTTTTAATAATTTAATCATTTTTTTTATTATCTTATTTTTTATCATTTTAGTTTATCCCTTTACTTTACTGTAAGCATTTATTATAATTTCTAATACTTAACTGCATTCAAATTTTTGTTTAAAAAATGTAAACAAAACAGTGACCAGAAACCTGCAGAATTCTACAATATTGTTCAACCTCTAGTCTCAAGATCTGCGGATTTGAGGGAGTTTACTCTATTCCATCCATCAAAAGAAAAAAAGAATAAAAATGACAGAAAAAGAACACTCCTTTTTACAACTCATTATCAATATTTCGGCACGAAAATTATACACTCGCTTTGGGCAACAAGAAATGTTTTTTTTTTTTACATTGAATCCCCCCCCCTTTCCTGTTGCAGTTATTTTGATCTCTTTTACTCCTAAACAGAAGCTGAAGTTTTTTTTAAACTAATTTTTTACACTGTTAACGGACATGAATTTTATATAATAATCTAAAGATAATCATCTTTAAGCATTTGGACAATTGCAAGTTGTGCAAATCTTTATATTATAGTAAAAAAAAAAAAAAATGTAGCATAATGTGAAATCCTGTAACTGTCATTCGAACCAAACATTTATTAAGAATAACTTCTTTAGGACCTTTTGCTAAAGTTTTCAATCTTTTCCCACGAAATTTTTACATGGGCTGCAAAAATGTTATATTTATAACCGATAAAAGTTCGGATAACAAGAACTATTTTTTTTTTTAATTACCATGAAACGGCTAAGCATGAAAAACCAAGAAAATGTCTTCTTATGAGCACTTTCATCACTAAAAAGCAATTTTTTTCATTATTTTTTTATTAAAAATATAAATTCAGACAAAATGGAGTTAAAGATGGAAAATCATTCAAATTTAAAGGTCATTTAAAGTTAGTATCACAAGGCCAGTCAACGCTGGACACGTCAGCAAGTTAAAAATATACTAAATATTTCCCTTTATTGAGTCTCATTTTATTGTCGATTCACCCAATGTTTTATGATTGGAGAATCAGGCTGACTCTTAAAATGTAAAGGAAAATGCAAACCCTGCTTGAATGTCAGTGATGTCAGCTGCAATCTTGTTTAGGGGAGGGGGGGGGGGAAAGGCTTTAAATGATAAAAGTTAAGTCATTACAGGGATCTGTTTAAGAAAACTGGGTCCTTTAAAGGAACTTTCAAGCTAAGTAGTGCAGTAATCAGAGCATCTGACTGCCATGCTGCAAGCTGAGAGTTCAACTCTTGGTTAGGCAAGGTTCACTCATCCTTACATTCCTTCAGGGTCGATAATATGCGCACTAAGCTTGCTCGGGAATTAAACACCAAGGGTCTCACATTAGGCTGACCACCTAGTCAGGACATACGCTGTATAGCACCTCAGGGCCCAGGGTCAAGAAAATAGCGATGGGCACTATAGACCCAGATCTTTCATGGATTTAGTTTTTAAAGCAACCTTCACAATTTTTTTTTTTTTTTGTCTTTAAAAAGGACTCATCATAAAAGTTATTCATATCAAAATGGACCTATCCCAAAACATCTGGAATCAGCAATGAACCTATTATCTAATTACATTTAAATTGTAAACATTTTTACATACAATTCAAAATATGTGTTTGTCTAAACAAGGATCTGAATAGAAAGCTAATATCAGATTCACAAATTTATGATCCAATTTTTCACAAATATAGAATATTGCACATAATTATCACAAGAACAAGACTTGTTTCAGGACTCAGGAAAAAATTTGAGAAAACTCTGGACTAACCCTTGCATTATCTCACCTTTGAAAGAAGCACTGGAATATACAAGGAGAGTGGGCATTACCTCTCATCATGACATCCAATCGATCCTATCCTCGGTGAAAAGAACAGAACACAGTGATATGGCGATAGGGCTCCGATTGTTATGACGGAATGCTAATATCCACACAAGTCTTGGTATAGCATCTTTTGTAAAACTGTAAACAAATTGAGAAATGTAAACAAATAATAAAACTACTAGCCTTTATTTATAATGTTATTATAGAAATAAAGGAATAGATTATTCCATAAAATTGTATCTTTATAAAATTTTTGTTGAAAATATGCTTTTCAAACACATAAAAAGGGATAAGAATTGTTATTTTTCAGCATTAATAACAAATTACGATACTTCAGTATTAAAAAACACGGACTGACACTGCTTCAAGAACATCTGCCAACTTTGTAATTCATCAGGACCGATTTAATTTCATGAAGCATTATAAAAGTTGCACAAAGAAAAATTTAATAAAGATTAATAAAAAATAAAATTGGACAATTTATTATTTACCAAATTTTACTTTTCATAAAAAAAAAGATATTTTTTCCCAAGCAAAGAAAATTTATCAATCCCTGCATACTGGTATGTACAGGCTAGGTCGATATAATAACAAGCCAATGACAAATGAGAATTTCTGTGGGAGGAGGGAGTACTTATTACATTTGAACATTTTTCTACAGAATAGAATAGTTTTATTTTAAACACAAAGTGTTCCCAAGGTTTAATAAATATCAAAATGCAATTGGTACCGAAAAAGGCACTTTATATTCTTAAGGCCATTTTTTATGCACTTTTAATATTTAAAACTCAGGGAGATTTTCTCAAGACAACAATAATAACATAAGAATTTTTATTTTTATAATACTGGGGGAGGGCTGCAAAAAAGGTACTACCGTAATTTCTGGTCTATAATCCGCGGATTATCTGTTAAAAAACCTCAAAATTTTTAAATGCAGATTATCTGCTGAAATTTTTTTTAAGCAGAAGTTCAGGGCAGACATCCAGTTTCTACTGGCAGTCATAAAATACAAATGTAAAGTTGCTTGTGATTGGTTCACATGTGACGTGTATGTGCTAGTGGGAGTGGCTTCCGATTATGATTTTTTTTAGCTTTTTGGCAGCATGTTTCTATGAAGAACAAAAGCGTTTCTCAACTCATCCCTTTCAAAAAATGCAATCTCAATCATTTATGAAATAGCGCCTCCCAAAATTATGGCAGTTTTACCGACTACGATGATTGATATTACGATGCAACCAATGGGAATCCATCACACATTAATCGAATGAATCATTATCGTATCGTAGTTTCATGGTTTTACTGCTGCCCTCTATGGATAGGATAATAAAATACAATTATGCCCTTGTAATTTATATTAAAAACCATAACGTATTTGATGGTATATCATGTTGAAGGTTATAAAAATGTCTAAGAGAAAACCTGTTATTTAACACAGCAGAATTTAAACAGAACGTTATTTCAAAAGTGGAAGATGATTTAAAAACAGCAATTATTACAGAATTATCTGTATTCACAAGACATTCAAGGTTTTAGATATAAGATTCAATGAAAAAAATTATTTGTACTTTTTAACTTGTAATTATTTTTTTTTCAATTATTTTATTACAGTTATCATTTAAATAGAGCCACTAAATAAATAGGGAAGTGGTTTATTAGTAGTATTTTGGAATGTTGAAAACAATGAGTAATTCTCGTATAGTCCGGCATATAATCCATTATACGCCGATGCGGATTATTTGCTGAAATTTTTTTATAAGGGCTAAAAAATGCGGCTACGGATTATAGGCTGGAAATTACGGTATTTTTTTTAACTAAAGGGCACAAGGATACAGCACCATCCACAAATTGTCTGAATGAAATTCTGTTAACAGACAAAAATAAATTAGCTTTTCAGAAAATTGAATTCAATCATTTTACAGGAAAACTTGGTACTTTTATGTTAGTTGGGCATAAATCTCCAGAATAGCAGTTTCTATATACTTTTTATGTGGTGCAAATTAGAAACAGCTGTTTGAAGTTGAAATAAAGTGCTTTAATTTAAAGCATTACTTATTTTTTTAATTATCTATTTTAATGAAAGTGAGCGAAAACTACATATTTTAAATGAAACGAGTTACAGGTTTATATTTTAAATAAAATTAATTCAATGTAAATGATCACAATGGGAACATTATTTGACAATTTATCACCTGCGCAAGGTTAAAATAAAAGTACCCACAACATTGTATTTTGCTTCATTATTGAAAGATACAATAAAAATGGCAGTAAAAACAGTTCTGTTAATTTTGAAATCTAATAATATTGGCAGGGCTGAAACTAGGGGGCACAGAGGGAGCATGTGCCTTGGGCACCAGGACGAGAGGCAAAGTGGAGGGAGGGATGGGGGGGGGGGGGGAGAGGCAAATGAATATTTTGTTTGTCGTTTCATACCAAAATGTATATGAAATACAAAGAAACTTGCAACCAAATGTTAAACCGATGGGAGCGTTCTTTTCAAATTTGTGAAAGTGAAAGTAACTTTATATGGTACTTTTCAGTTAGCCGGGAGCCAGTGTTATATATACATGGATATGTATATACAGATGTATATATATACATCTATATACATATACAAATGTGCACATACACATGTATACATGTGTATATATATATGTATATACAGTAGAGGATCTTTATAACGCACAACTTCTCAGATGTAAACAATGATTTTTGCAATTAAAAAGTACCTGCATTTCCACATTGTAAAAATATTGCTACTCTCTAGAAGACTAAATTTGATAAATTAGTTCAATTTTATCTCCTAATTTAAGACCTTTTTCATGAAAAAAATGCTATTATTACTATTAACATTTTTGAAAATGTCTAATATAAAGGATGGTTTGGTTAATTATTTTTGGATCATGTTTATAAAATAAATTTAACAATGTCTGTCCCAATTTATAATTTGGATAACTCTTGGTAACAAGGAATGCAGTATAAAGATATTCTAATGTATTTTGATATGTTTCAGATATATTTGGCTATATTTACAAGGTAAATTTAATGATGTGATCCATATAATGCATAACCTTGCGTTTTTAGGTTTGCGTTATAAAGATCTTCTACTGTATAACACTGGTGCCCGTCTAACCAAAAAGTAGTACCCTTTACATTAAAAAAAAAATCCACACCGAATATCGAAAAAGTAAACACTAGCCTGGTTAGAATTCAATCTCAGTTATTCTAAGCAAGATAAAAAAACATTTAAAACTAGGCACAGATGTCATATTCGCCCCATATTGGCGAGATTTTTTACGGTTGCCAATTTGGGAAAAAGATCAACAGCATAAACAACATAATCCGGGTTACCACATCAAGCAAAATAGCGATACTTTGGCGCCAGTTAAGTACCCGTTGCGTATATGACATTGGCGTCAGAAAAAAATCGTGCCAATATGGGGCAAATATGACATCTGTACCTAAAACTATTAATATGCAAGTGAGAAATTTTAAAAAGAATGCTCCCAGAGGTTTAAAATTAGCGTTCCAATTTCTTCGTGTGACTACTGTAGACCCTTAATGCTCAAGCTAATGTTGATCCTATGAGAGTGTTGTTTACATATTCTAACTAGTATTTTAATTATTATTAAATTATTTTTATTTTTGTGCATAGGTTACCTGCGGTCGATAACTTTTATTGTGCGTGGGAGGGGATGTGGAAAAATGCATGTTTGCCCCGGGTGCAAAAAAGACTAGTTTCAGCCCCATGATATTGGCATTGCTTTAAGAAGGCGGCTAAATTCTGCATTCAGTCTATAAGAATGTTGATTTGCATTTAAAATTAGCAGTTAATCTTCCCAATTTCATGTCAATAGGTTTGAATTCTTGGTATCATGCCGACAATCTTATAGACTGAATCAAAATTTAGCCAATATTGTTCCTTTATAAGAAGTGAAATAAAACATTTTTAAGTCAATGTGTAAATTAAAACCACGCATTTTAATAGTGCTTTTAAAACTTTAAGGGATTTTAAACAGTGCTGTGAAAATTACAAAAAGGGATACACATTTATATTATAAATAACTGCTTTGTGATTAGTACTTAATTTTCATCTTTTAGTGGTGTAAAAATTGTTTCACTACTTTAATACTGGCAGTAATACACACACACAAGACACAATTATAATAATAATACATTCTTTTTACAGATAAATTGAGTAACACTTATTTTTATATATTTTTTTTTAATCTGTAACTTTTACATGCAGCTGGTTGGAAATTATTTTAGAATTTTGAGTTAAAAGTTTAAACTTTTCTTACAAAAAAATATACTATTGATAACTTCCAAAAATAATCAAAATTTATACACAAGATATCCTCAGTGATTTTCTATCCATTCATAAATCCATCACACCCAAATTTTTATAACAAATACAACCAATTTAATTTGAGCATACTTTTAAGACCAAAGTCACAAATGCAAAGGGATTTAAAAAGGTTTAGAAAAATCTACTTCTCGAGTCTAGTACAATTATTTAAAAGAGTAATAATGCTACGGAAATTGAAGAAATATATTAATTGTTCGCTTGTTTACAGATTTCATCAACGAGCGTACAGTACAGGCGATGCTTTGCGATTTGCGAATTCTCTTTATTGAATAATAGAAGAATGGCCTTGACTTTTTTTTTCTTTTATAGATAAGATACATTTTAATGAATTTAGAATTATAATTCAAAGATATTTTAGCTTTGATTTTTTTAGTAATTTTAGGTGAAAGGATTAATTTTCACTCAGTCGTCATCTGCAAATCCATAGAGCATATTGTCACCACTCTGTGCGTGTTGTAAAACTAAATAAACCAACTAACCAACTAAATCTAAAATATCTCGCGTATTGAATCAAAAAGTGCTCTTCCTCTAATTGAAATCGGCGTTTTTTACTATTTTAATATTGATAGGTGCTTATTGTTCTTTAGATATCCTAATGTTTTACTAATGGTTGTATTAACAATCTAAAAAAGAAAAAAAATGTTTATCCAGAAGCAATGACCTTTCTGCCGTGACTCTTATTTCACATTCGATATATTGAATAACTTCAAATTTTACCCCCAATTTTTTCAAACTAAAAAATTCATATAAAAGAGGCATTTACTCATTATAAATATTAAAAAAAAAATTAATTTAAAAATGAAAACTTTTATGTTTGACAGTTATGTTCCTATTAGATTTGAATATTTTTATTTGGGTATTTTGCAAGTATTTTTTACTTGTGCAAGCAATTGTGAACTTTTTCAAATATTTTTTTCAATTTTTGTAAACAAAAACTATTAAATTGTGTAAAATATTATTTTTTATGTTTTTGGAAGGTATGTTTATACTGTGTTATCTTCTCTTTCTGTGTTTCCTTTTACTGTGAAATTCATCCATCGATCGCATGAAAAAATTTCCATGAGTTTTGTCAGTAAGTCATGGGGAAAAATCCGGAAATTCAAAAAGTAATGAAATTCGTCGATTGGCTGCAGGAAAAAATCCTTGAAACATTCGTCCATCAATAGCATGAAAAAAGAAACTTAATATTTTGCCAATCGGTGACAAGAAAAAACGCAAAATTCACTAATTGGTAGAAATAATATATTGCAAATTTCGTCAATCAGTTATGGGGGTAAAAGTTTTGAAAATCATCAGTCAGTTGCCAGAAAAAATAGCGAAGATTGCCAGTCGAATGTCGGGAATAAAATCGAGAAAATCATCAGTTGGACGGACGTTTTAAAGTATTGTAAAATTTGTCAATTAATCGTGATGAAAAAAATGGTTAATTCTTAAGTGAATCATGAGAAAAAATTTCAGAATTCTTTAGTCGATTGCAGAAAAAAATGCAAAATTCATCGGTTTGTTGCCATGGTGGGGTATGGGGGGGGGGAGCCCCCCCCCCCAATATATCTGAAGTTGGGAAATTCTAGACTTTTGAGGCATTTTCTTTTTTTAAAGTAATAGTAAAAAAATTGCGAAATTTTTATTGTTTTGTTGATTATTTTGAGCACTGCAACAGTAAACAAGTTAAATTAACAAAAGAAATGTAAAAAGAAATCAGCCACACTCAATCTATCATTGTATTTTTCAGTTCTACAAAAATATTGTACATCTACCAGACCTAAATTTCTCTACTCCTGTCCATCAATAACTGACTAACCAGTTCCTTTATTTCCTCCAAAACTTTGTTCTTTACTCAAAAATTTCACCCTTCCTCCCAAAATAGAATCCAGCTATTTTAATCCAAAGGGATTCTTCTTTTGAAAATTGGAGATCACTTGTAGCACAACAGAAAGGAATGTAGTAACCTACTTGAAACACAGCTATGGGCAAGAAGATTTGATGAGTTGTCAGAACTTTTTTGACTAATTTTGCGATTATTGGACAATATTTTACTCATTCTCATGATTTTTTTGCTGCAAAAATTAGTTAACCCTTCGTTGTCAAGTAAAAAGCGTTATATGAGAAAATGCGGATATAAGAAGTCGTTAGTTTAGATAAATTTGTCACATTTTACTTTTATTTGTGTGCGGAAATATATATCAGTCCTGTTCGTTTATATTCATATGTGTTTATAAAATTTTAAATCAAAAGTCCAGTGTTCTGTGCTTAAAGCTCTTATAAAAAGTTACTATAAATCTCAGCACAAAGAAACCCTTCATTATAGGAAAAGAGTTTCGTGCAAGATTTTGGAGCATCTAAAAATCCATTCGAGGATAAAAAAGGTAAAAAATGGACGATTTTAATTTGGAACAGAAATATGACCATGAAAGCAGTCCATCAACTGAAGAAAAAATTGACATGTATTGTAACACTGGCATGTTGCACTTGAATAAAATTTTGAAGAAATAAAGATTTCCTTACAGGCAAGCTCACAAACAATTATGAATATTAGGATGTGACTGGAGAAGCTGAGTTCCGAAAGCACCGTAGAAAAACGGTTTCACCAAAGGCAATAGATAAAAATAATAGCACAGCAATGGGCATTGATACACATAAGTTTTACAGGAAAGAATTATAAGAAATACACGAAAATTTCGGGAATTTAGTAATGGGCTTAAATGACAATGTACCCTATATCAAGAGAGTGTTGCAGCAATGCATTCCATATTTAAATTACAATTGTGCAAGGGAAAAGTTAATAATGTTTCCACCTGGATATGAGAAACCGGATGTACATGACTTGCAGAGTCAAATAGAAATAAACCAATTCCCAACTCACTTAACAAACCATTTACTCATGCCATGAAATTCAAAGACTATTTGTGTCACGCCGTCAAACTATATACTCGTACCTTAACATTCACAGCAGCTTATCTTTATGGCGTAGCATCTAATGAAACGAATCTTTAGTCAAATGAAAATTTAAAATATATATATTGCAAGCTACAATGAGGGATGACAGACTTGACAGCCTAATGCTTTTAAAATGTGAAAGTGAAATAGGGAATTTTATTAAACTAAGTGATGTTATTAACAGGTGGGCTTCTTTGAAGACCATAAGAATTAATATTAACCCCTTAATTCTCGCTCGCGTCATATTCACGGGCTGTGTCTTTTTTTACATTTATTCTGATTTGTTTGATTCCCACCAGTTTTATAAAATAGTGTAATTAGCTTTATTATGGTATCATTTTACCTGTCATTGAATAAGGTGAATATTTCTTTTTCAAAAAAGTGGTGTCAATAAGCAATTTGAATTTTTAAACTGTAATTTAATGCGACCGTTAAGGGGTTAAGTGAAAACTAGTCGGATGTGCCAATCCCAAAATTTTCTTCTACTCCATACATGTTAATGCCTCAAAATTTGCAATCACAGTGCCAAAATTAAATGACAATTCTTTGCCTATAATAACAAATTCGAAAGGTATAGATTTGTTGAATTGCGTGCATTTAAAAAGGAGATATAAGCATAGCATTTTTCAAACAAATCATTGAATTTTGGCACCCAGCCTCTTAGATGTCTGCAACCAAAATTCCTTACTCAAAGTGCACAAAAGCGATAGCTTTGGACAGTATAGACCCAAGCCTAATAAGGATCTATTTATGTGGAAGTGCTACTTATGTGGAATATGAAGTTTGACTAAATTCCGTGCATTAGTTTTTGAGATACAGCTATCGCAAAATCGTGAAAAATGCTGCATAGCAGTGCCACCTGCTATATGATATACATGAAAAGCTAATCTGCAACAAATTATGTCAAGGTTTAACAGAATATGACATTTGATCAAATTCCGTGCAATAGTTTTTGAAATATAATTATCGCTAAAATCATGTAAATCGTGAAAAATGCCGCATAGCAGTGCCACCTGTTGGACGATTTACGAATTTTACGATGATAATTTTTCACGAATCCAATACTTTCTTCTTGTAAAGATAGAAGAAAGTAAAAAGCGTATTTATTTTTTTAGTAAACAAACCCATAATTAGAATTTTTATGTTTTCAGTTTCAGAATTTTTCTTTGGAAAGGAATTTTTTATGCAAAAGTATCATTATAATTATTACACACGTTGTGCATATAATTTTAGTCAAAAATTGGAACAATTTGTTTCAAGTTGGGAAATTTTTGAATTTTCCCCCCCGAAAAAATATCTGTGGCTACGCCCCTGGTCGCAAGAAAAATAACACGAAATTCGCCAGTTGATCATAAGGAGGAAGGATTGGGAATTTAGTTGGTCCCAAAAAAAAAAAAAAAAACCAAAATTATGTTGACTGTAAACAAACCAGTTCAAAATATTTTTATAACTCGACACTAGAGTGTCCTTTTTGAGAATACTGTTCTTTTTTTTTAATCTCCACCCGACAGCCCTTTTTTTCTAGAATCAATACTAATACATGTATTTTAAAATTATTTTTTATTTATAATTTATTTTTTACACTTTAGTGTTGAAAACATTTCATTGTTACTGTTACATAGTAGTTGGTATATTTTAACAAGTGTCCTTTGTTGAATAATTAATCCTGTTGTTTTACACTCATAAACATTTTTAACTATAAATTTTTTTGTAATTTATCTCCTGTGTCCGGCTAATGGAAAAATGTTTTAAAATTAATTTATAATTTAAATCTGAAATATTTTATCAGTAACACACCTGTGTATATAATTTTTATAATTCTAGCCTATCAGGAGGTGAGTGAAAAATCAAATTCAAAATTCCATCTTTACAAACAAGAACCAGTTTAAGTTGAATAAAACAGAATGAAAAAGTGCTCCATCTTCAACCAGTGCCAATATTATTAGATTTTAATATCAAAAGAACCACTTTTGTTGACACTTTTATTATATCTTACAATAATGAAGCAAAATACAATGTTGTGGGTATTCTTTTATGTTAGCCTGGCGCACATGAAAAAATTTAAAAAGTTCCTATTGTAATCATTTACATTGCATTAATTTCATTTAAAATATAAACTTGTAATTCGTTTCATTTAAAATATGTAGCTTTCGCTCATTTTCATTAAAATACACAATTTAAAAAAAAATAAGTAATGCTTTAAATCAAAGCACTTTATTTCAACTTCAAACAGCTGTTTCTAATTTACACACATAAAAAGTATATAGAAACTGCTATTGGGGAGATGTATGCCTGACTAACATAAAGTTTTCCTGTAAAATGATTGAATTTAGTTTTCTGAAAAGCTAATTTATTTTTGTCTGTTAACAGAATTCAAACTAGACAGTTTCTGGATGGTTCTGCACCCTTGTGCCCTTTAATTAAAAAAAAAAAAAATAGTACCTTTCTTGCAGCCCCCCCCCCCCGTATAATCCAGAAATAGCATCTTTCCTGACAGTCAGTAAATAAAAGAGGGGGTGGTCAATTTTAACCACTTCACCGGCGACAGGTATGGGGAAACAGTGTTTTTACCCCCGACTTATTTTGGGGCAGCCGGTGAAGTGGTTAATTAAAAAGCTCTTTGCATAATAATAATAATTAAAAATTATGTTATTATTGTTGCCTTGAAAAAATCTCCCTGACTTTTAGAAGTGCATAAAAAATGCTCTTAAGAATAAAAGTGTCTTTTTCTGCATCAATTGTATTTCGGTGTTTTTTATACCTGGGGTACACTTTGTGTTTAAAGTAAAGCTATTATATTGTATAAAAAAAGGGAGGAAAATGTTCAAATGTAATAAGGACTTCCTCCTCCTCTCACAGAAATTCTCATTTGTCATTTGCATGCTAATTGCTATTTTCTGGGCCTAGCCTGTACATAACAGTATGGAGGGATTGATATAAGTTCTTCGCCTAGTAAAAAAAAAAAAATTATATATATATTTTTTTATGAAAAGTAAAATTTGGTAAATAAAAACACATCCAGTTTTTTTTTCATTAATTTCTAGTAAAATTTTCTTTATGCAACTTTTACAATGCTTCGTCAAATTAAATCGGTTCTGATAAATTACAAAGTTGGCAGATCCTCTGGTCCCAAGCTGTGTGGATTTGAGGGAGTCTACTGTATAATTGTAATATATATAAACCTGTGTACATTTTAAGTATAATTAGATAATAGGTTCATTGCTGTTTACAGATGTTTTGGGATAGGTCCATTTTGATATGAATAACTTTTGTGATGAGTCCTTTTTAAAGACAAAAAAAAAAAAAAAAAAAAAAAATGCGTAGGTTGCTTTAAAAACTAAATCCATGAAGGATCTGGGTCTATCGTGCCCATCCCTATTTTCTTGACCCTGGCACTGAGGTGCTGTACAGCATATGTCCTGGCCAGATGGTCAGCTTAACATAGGACTCTCTGTGTTTAATTCCCAAGCAAGCTTAGTGCTTATTTTATCGACCCTGGAGGAATGTAAGGGTGAGTAAACCTTGCCTAGCCAAGAGTCGAACTCTCAGCTTGCAGCATGGCAGTCAGATGCTCTGATTACTGCACTACTTAGCTTGAAAGTTCCTTTAAAGGACCCACTTTTTCTTAAACAGATCCCTGTAATGACTTTATTTTTATCATTTAAAGCCTTCCCCCCCTAAACAAGATTGCAGCTGACACCACTGACATTCAAGCGGGGTTTGCATTTTATTTTAAAGTTTAAGAGACAACCTGATTCTCCAATCATAAAACTTTGGGTCAATCGACAATAAAATGAGACTCAATAAAGGGAAATATTTAGTATATTTTTAACTTGCTGACGTGTCCAGCATTGACCGGGCCTGTGACACTAACTTTAAATTTGTATGATTTTATATCTTTAACTCCATTTTGGCTGAATTTATATTTTTAATAAATAAACTATGAAAAAAATTGCTTTTTAGTGCTAAAAGTGCTTACAAGACATTTTCTTGTTTTTTCATGCTTAGTCGTTTCATGGTAATTAAAAAAATAGTTCTTGTTATCCGAACTTTTATCGGTTATAAATATAACAGTTTTGCAGCCCATGTAAAAATTTCGTGGGAAAAGATTGAAAACTTTAGCAAAAGGTCCTAAAGAAGTTATTCTTAATAAATGTGTAGTTCGAATGAGAGTTACAGAATTTCACATTATGTTACAAAATGTTTTTTTTTTTTTTTTTTTTTTTTACTAAAATATAAAGATTTTCACAACCTGTAATTGTCCAAATGCTTAACGATTCAGATTATTATATGAAATTCAAAAAATCAGTTTAAAAAAAAACTTCAGCTTCGGTTTAGGAGCAAAAGAGATCAAAATAACTGCAATGGGAAAAGGGGAGGGGATTCAATGTAAAAAAAAAAATACATTTCTTGTTGCCCAAAGTCTGTGTATAATTTTCGTGCTAAGATATTGATAATGAGTTGTAAAAAGCAGTGTTTTTTTGTGTTATTTTTCTTTTGATGGATGGAATACAGTAAACTCCCTCAAATCCACACAACTTGAGACTAGAGGTTGAACAACATTTTAGAATTTTGCAGGTTTCTGGTCACTGTTTTGTTTACTTTTTTTTTTTTTAAATTTGAATGCAGTTAAGCATTAGAAATTATAATAAATACTTACAGTAAAGTAAAATATTAAAATACTAATTAAGTAAAGTGATAAACTAAAACGATAAAAATATTATTAAGTTATTAAAAGTGGTTATATATATATAATTAATAATGTATAATTAAATATGCCTAATAAAGATGAGATACATTTTCCTTGAATTTATTCAATGAAAGTTTCCTCATAAAAGTGCCCTACTAATTCACATCAAAGTCATAAAATAAGAAAGTTTTATTCCTGGTTTAGCCAGTATTCCAAAAAAAGCTTGATTAATACATAAATATTATTTGGCAAAAGGATTCTGATTACCTGTGATATCAGCATATCTTGATTTTTTTTTTTTCATAAATGAAATTGTATGTACTTCCTTCATGAAAAACCACAAGTTCAGTCATCTTATCGAGAATTACATATTAAAATATCTACAAAATGATATAAAACAAAAAAATTCTATAATTTTGCCCCTTCATCTGAACTGAAAGTTTCATTGTTTACATCTGTGATGTTGTGCAGATTTGAGGGAGTCAACTGTAATTGAATAATATGAAAACAAGTGAAAAACACAATTTCTTAAATGAAAAAGATTGCAGTTACTTATTTATTTTGATAGGCTTCCTTAGAAAATTAGTTGACTGGTACTTCTTATTTTGACAAAATGAACATGGCTTAATAGCTAGAAAATGTCATGTAGCAAACTGAAATGGGTGGGATGTTGCATGCTGTTAAAGGCACTTAGAATATTGACTGTAAATAAAAAACAGGATGACAATTCTTTCATCAAAGCTACATTTCATTTAAAACTCATTTCAACTCGTTTCATTTAAAATATGTGGCTTTCACTCATTTTCATTAAAATGCATAATGAAAAAAAAATAATAATAAGTAATGCTGTAAATCAAAGCAGCATTTTATTTCAATTTCAAAGAGCTGTTTCTAATTTACATAAAATAAATAAAATATTCTTTTGGGCAGATTTATTCCTCTCTAACATAAAAGTACCAAGTTTTTCAATAAAATATAATTTTCTGAACTGGTAATTTATTTTTGTTTGTTGACAGAATTTCATTCAGACAGTTTCTAGATGGTGCTGCACCCTTGTGCCCTTTAGTTAAAAGAAAAAGAAAATAATAACTTAGTTGCAGCCCCCCCCCCTCCTCATGTTACAAAACAGCATCCTTCTTGACCATCGGTAAATAAATGAGGCGGGGGGGGGGCAGTTTTCATTAAAATCTCTTTGCATAATAATAATTAAAATAAAAATTTGTTATGTTATTATTACTGTTGTATTATTATTGTTGTTGTCTTGTCAAAAATTTCTTGAATAAATTCGCTGACAAATCCCCTAATTCTCTTATTAAAAGTGCTTAAAAAATGCTCGTAAGAATATAAAGTGGGTTTTTCACCATGAATTGCATACTGGTATTTTCTTTAAACCTAGACGACTGTGTTAAAATTAAAAGTGTTCTGTTGTATAGAAAAATGGATGAAAATGTTCATATGTAACAAGGATCTCCTCCCCATGAGAAATCCTCATTTGACATCGGCTTCTGAATTGTTATTATCTGGGCCTGGCCTGTACATAACAGGGATTGATAAAATTTCTTTGCTTTAGAAAAAATATTTTTATGTGTAGAGTAAAATTTGGTAAATAAAATCACGTCCAGTTTTATTTTTGTTTAAATCCTATTAAATTTTTCTTTAGCAACTTTTATGTGAAATTAAATCAGTCTTGATAAGTTCCAAAGTTGGCAGATGTTCTTGAAGCACTATCAATCCATTCATTTTTAATACTGAAATGACATATTTTTTTATAATGCTGAAAAATAACAAATGCTATCCTTTCTTTTGTATTTGAAAAATAAATTTTTAACATAAAATTTTATAAAGATACATATTATGGAAAAATCTATTCCTTTATTTCTATAATAACATTCTAAAAAAAAGCCAGCAGTTTTATTATTTGTTTACATTTCTTAATTTGCTTACAGTTTTACAAAAGATCCTGTACCAAGACTTGTGTGGATATTAACAGTTCCTCATAAACATCGGAGCCCTATTACAACATAGTTCACTATGTTCTGCTCTTTTCACTGAGGATAGGATTGATTGAACGTCTGTGTCAGGCTGAGAAGTAACACCCATTCTCCTTGTATATTCCAGTGCATCTTTCAAAGGTCGTTGACCTCTTCTCAAAATTCTGACTAGTATTTCAATATTTACTAAAAACAGAGAAGCACCGGAGCTGAGCCCCAATGGGCTCCAGCGCAAATTAAGCCCTGGTTTATAATCCGGTTTTTCAACAGGTGATAAGAAAAGTTCTTTATATAATCGTGCACTTTCTATAGTTTTAAAATTATTAAGAAAACAATAAAAGCTAAAAAATAGAATCAAATATAAATATATTGTAATGTCTAACCATATTTTATTACAGTACAACATCTCTAATCCGGACATTTCAGCATGTTTATTTGTTTTTATTTTCAATTAAAGATCACAGATGGCGCCATAGCACATATATGAATGAATTTCAGAAAATGATTAAGGAAAATTAAAAGCCTATCCAATTTACTACTTTTTTTTCAATTTTAAAATTTGTAAAAACTTTTGGAATTACAATTAATTAATATAGGTGTCTCTTTTTAATATTAGGTTTTAAAAATTCAGAATTAATGGTAATTTTACTATTTTACTTTCTTCAAAGATAAGAAGATGGTGCCAAAACATCGCAAAGTTGGATTGTATTAGGGTCATTCCACGTGAAATCAACAAATTTAAAGAAAAAGTGTTGCACCATAGTCACAGATTTTTTTTAAATTTTTATCATAGACAGACACAGTAATGAAACCCTCAAACCTGAAATTTAAAAATAATTTTCGCAATATTGGCTGAGATATAGCCATTTGAAAATTGGTCATTTTTACCAAATGGTGGCCATCTTGGAATCTTATCAATGTCTGTAAATGGCCATAACTTGACAACTAATGGCTCAAATTCTATGTTTCTGATACCAATTTGAAGCTATTTGTACAAAGAATGCATGTTTCACATCAAAATAATAGTAAATTTCCATTTCTTTACTTTTTATTCTGTGCAAACTGAAAATATCACCCCAAAAAAGGGCTGAAACAAGTGGGTAAGTGTGATCACAGATCGCACAGAGGGTTTCGTTTAATATTCCTTTCAAAACACTTTATCTTTTGAAAAGTCTGTTAGTTTCACATTTCGCAACCAGGGGCGCACTCGATTCTAAACAAACATCTATCCGAACGAAAACCCGTTTTACATACTATCCATAGATATATTAGTCGAGAGGAATGGGCCCATAGCACCCGAGATCAGTAGGCGCACCTGGCGGTAAAAAATGGAACTAAAATATGTAAGGCTATGGTGCATAATATGAAAGAAGGGTCAAAGGGGTGTCGGCAAAAATTGGAAAATTTCTCCTCTGGTTAAAAGGGTGGAGGTTAGAAAAATTACTTAAAATACACAAGTTAGAGCCCGGAGGGGTAAATAATATAAGACTTTTTGAAGATTTTATGATTTGTCGTTCTGTCTGAGGTATTCAGCTATACGTATGCAAAATTTCATGTCTCCAACTTAATTAGGGGCTCTCTTAGAAAGAATTGCTTCAAATACATATGTGGTAGCTCAAAGGGTTAAACGTAAGACTTTTTCAAGATTTTATGATTTGTCGCTTGACCTCAGGTGTTCTGCTATAAGTATGCAAAATTTAAAATCTCTAATTTAATTAGGGGCTCAGTTAGAATGAATTGCTTAAAATACACGAGCTGGAGTTGAAAGGGTTAAACATAAAACTTTTTCAAAATTTATTATTTGACGTGTAATCTGGGAGCTATAAGTATGCAAATTTTCACGCCTCCAACCTAAATAGGGGCTCACTTAGAAAGAATTGTTTAAAATACACATGTGGGAGCCCAAAGGGTCAAACATACGACATTTTCAAAATTTTATGATTTGTCGTTTGATGTGAGGTGTTCAGCTATAAGAATGCAAAATTTCACGCTTCCAACTTAATTAGAGGCTCACTTAGAAATAATTGTTTAAAATACACATGCAGGAGCCCACAGGGTTAAATGTACGACTTTTTCAAAATTTTATCATTTTTCGTATGATGTGTGGTGTTCAGCTATAAGTATGCAGAATTTCATCGCTCCAAACTTATTAGGAGCTCACTTAGAAAGAATTGTTTAAAATACACATGCGGGACCCCAAAGGGTTAAATGTACGACTTTTTCAAAATTTTATCACTTGCTGTTTGATGTGAGGTGTCCAGCTATAAGTATGCAAAATTTTACGCCTCCAACATAATTAGGGGCTCACTTAGAAAGAATTGTTTAAAGTACACGTGTCGGAGCCCAAAGGGTTAAATGTACGAGTTTTTCAAAATTTTATGATTTGTCGTATGATGTGAGGTGTTCAGCTATAAGTACCCAAAATTTCATGTCTCCAACATAATTAAGGGCTCACTTAGAAAGAATTGTTTAAAATACACATTTGGGAGTTACGGACTCGTTTACAGACATTAATTCTTCTGCGAGTTAAACCGATTAATTAAATAATAATTAATATTTCAGCTTGTAATTAAGATAGGACTTAGAAATAGGTATCAATGAAATCAGCGAGAAATTTGACATCGGGATACCAAAAAATTTAATATTTAAAAAGTTAAAATTTCGTATTAAAACATGCTATTATGAAAAACCGCAGCGTCGTCATGCTTTCCCGCCGAATTGAAATCTTTTTTCCTTGTCTTTCCAATTAAAGAAATTAAATTTGTATCGATCGATTTTTAGTGGATATTTTAACTTATACACATCGCAGAAATGTGAACTTTATACCAAATGAAAGTAGATTTTTTTCTGCGTCTGTCTATTCCATTTACAAATTTCTCGGACCTATATTTTCTGATATGCTGTTTCCCTTTAAAAGGTCCACTTCATTTTTCGGCTTAATTTCCTCCGTGGTAACCCTGCATCGGCTGATTTTACGGAGCATCCGGCGAATTTACTGGCAACCCTTAGGAGAAACTCCGGAGGATCTGTCGAAAGTGCGTTTGAAGCTCCGTTCAAAAGGTTGATTGGTTAATTTTAGAATTTAATTAGCCCGTAATTAGGTTAATTACCAACTTTTTCAAAATTTTATGATTTGTCGTATGATGTGTGGTGTTCAGCTATAAGTATGCAAAATTTCAAGTCTCTAACGTGTATAGTTTCTGAGAACGGTCTCTGTGACGGACAGACAGACAGAGTAACGAGACGAATAGGGTTTCGTCAGATGAACGAAACCCTAAAAAATGTTTGGGTATTTTAACCTATGAAGTATACAAGACTGGAACTCTTCTAACAAACTAAAATCGGCCATCGAAAAAGCCTGGTGTTCTCTGCCACCCATAATATTTGAAAAATTAATGGTTTTAAGGGGAATACAATTATCTAAAACTGCCGGAAACTAGGGAAACAGTATATTATTAAATAGTATCCTGTAAAATTGTTAATTTGATATTTTTCATTGTGCGAAAACGTTTGAAATTGTATGGTTACACTGAGTCATAAAAATATGAGTTTTTATTAAAGTTACCGTACCCATATTCATTTTGATGTGATTTATTTGAATAAATTTGTAGAATGTAACTATATAAATTGTTTGTTTATTTTTGCATTGTAATTTAATAAAAAAACTTTTCTTTTATTGCGCCTAAACTTTCGAGACAACTGCAGTAGCAAAATAACTGCATATAGTTTTTGAAGTCTAACTCAGAAACTACTCGCTGTAATCATATAATATTTCAAATTCGCATACTTGAAACGCCTAGACATCTACTTATAAAACAAAATTATAGGATGCAATACATATTTTTTTTCATATTTTATTTATATATTTTTTAATTATATTCGAAAAAACATGCATTGTAACTTATATAATCGATGTTTAGTAGTTTCAAATATGCGAATCTGAAATATTTTTTCATCCTGCTGTTTTTGAACTATGCTTAAAAAAAACCACACTGGAATTTGTTCTGTAACTATTAGTGAATTTAATAATAATGAAAACTTTAATTATGTATAATTCCCGAACTTCTTTACCAAATGACTTACTGTTTGATAAAATTTAACAATAAATCAAATAAGATATTAAAATTGTGTGTTTGTATCGGAAATTTTAGAATTTGTTGTAAATTCAGCCAAACGTCGCTGCGGTGGCGACCACTAAGATTTTTTTTAAATATAAATTGGAAGAAAACATAATTTCCAGTAGGATGAACATTTCTATTTTTTCTGGGGTGATTTGTTGATTAAAATGTGTGAGAGTTTTTATTTTTATATCTCTAAAGTGTCCATTGCTGAAAATTTAAGAAGAAAAGACAAATATGAAATAACAGGCTCCATTTTTTTTTTAATGACACAATTATTAAAATTTTATAATTAAAATTGTTGTTTTTTTTTTCAGATGGTTTCATATTTTTTACACTTTCCAACAAAGTTGAAAAGTGTTGCTGTATTCGGTTTGTCTGTGCGTCTGTCCACGCTCAAACTCCGGTAAATATACTCGGATTTTCACACAATTGATATAAGTTAATGATTTTTACTATGGCATGTTTAATATTCAGTAGGAAGCGGGTAGCATTAAGAGCTCATTTACTGGGGCACTCAAAAGAATTCCTTTACATTATGGTCAATGGTGAAATATCGTTTGCAGTGTATTTTAATGACATTAAGCTGTTTCAAATGTATTGAAATAGATATAAATCACTAAATTGCACAATAAAATGATTACTATAGAACAGGGCGTCTATAGCATTTATAGTTCGTTTACAGGGACACAAAAAGGCAATCGGTTACAGTACTGTCTTTGAGCAATAACTGACGAAAGTGCGTTTTCGATTTCGGTATACGCTTTCAGATTTAACTGACTAGCTTTTTGCATGTTACTCATTGTGTATAAATTCTATACCTCGTATACAGGAACCCACAAAAGAATCTACGTATCATTCTCCTTATTAGCGGAAACTACTGAAGAAATTTGTAAACTGTGATACTTATTTCCTGACTAAACTAAATTTTTGCATGCATGTAGTTTATAGATGCAAATGTATGTTTCATATTCAGGGCTGATCAAAGTCTTCGGATAATTATCCGACTGTAGATGAGAATTGCTGAAATTATATTTTCAAATGTGCTTATGCGTTTCTAAATGGGTCAATTAGACATCCTCTTTCAACTCATTAAACGATGCAATTTTGTTACATTATTCTAAATGTGTTGGAAAGTATTTCATAATCGATACTTGACGCATGATTTTTTTTTTTTCGTTTAGCAGAGCGGAATCCATTTGTTAGCGTTTTGCTGTTTAAATGAGTTAGTGAAATTGCACTCGGTATGAATTAAAAGGAAAGATAATTCTTTTCTTAGAAAAATAACCTGTATGTCATACTTTTGATGTAATTTTATAAACTTTCTATTACGTTTCATAAAGAAACATTTTTTTTGTGCTCAGAGGTGTTATATTTGATGCTTGTTAAGACAACCACCTGGAACTTTTTAAACTTGTATGTTAGCTCTTTGGGTAGCTTACATTCTCCTATTTATAAAATAGTAGATTCTGCTTATTTGGGATGCATTGCTCTTGCACGATTTGTCCTGATAAAGCAGTTGTCCCAATGGCACTGTGCAATGCTGAGAGGAGAGGGGGGAGGGGACACACCACATCTCTTGCCAACTGTCATTTCATAACTCTGTATTTAAAAAGAATTCCTGAATCACTAAGTTCAATAACTAAGACTGTGAAAATGCAAATGTACTGTGCACGTAGAAAACAAATTGAAACAAAGTTCCTTTTTTTAAAAAACTTGGTTAGTATATTAAACATCTTTTTGGAACTGCAGGTTAAAATAATAGGTTAAAAAACATAACAATTAAGTAAAAAACTGATTTTATTAATTGCAACAGCCTAAATGTGGCTGTAAACTAATACAGCTATTCCATGAATCATATACTGGAGTTACTGCTGGTCAAGCAAGTACACACCAACTACATATGTTGCATCTCTATTCATGTCACAGTCAATTGAATAACATTAGCATAGTTTGAGAAAAAGTTATGGTTAGAATTACATAATTCAACAGCTTAATAAAAAAGTTTAACAAGCAGACATTAACCCTCGCATTTAGTTAAAAACCAACCTACCATTACTGGAAACTGTTGAGATGATAGATAGTATTCAAACTTCGTTGTGAAGTTACTTCCATCACAAATAAAGCATCCAGTCTTTTAAAAGATTATATTGCAAACAGTCTGTGCGGAAAATTAAATGTAATATTTGAAGTAAATAATGTAATATTTAATGTAATAAAATGTAATATTAATAATTAATAAAATGTAATATTATAAGTACAAAGTATTATAAGTAATACTAAATATATAAAATACAAAGTATATAAGTTTAGTATTATAAGTAAAAATTTAATCTTTACATTTATGTGACGGATGGTTTGTTTACATTTTATACTTGTCATCAATGTTTGCCGGCTTGGGCCTACAGGCGGAGGTAGATTTCGAAGTTAAGTACTAAATTCACCAACAAAACTTAAATCAAGATTAGAAATAAACCCAGTTTCTTTACTAAGAATGAGCTGTAGGGAGCTAAACTTTTTGTGAAAATTATAATATACACGAATACACACACGCATGTATATGGAATAGGTTTAAAAATGGATACAAAAAATTCAGAGAACCTTTAAGAGTTAAAATATGTTAATATTTCCACAGTCGGGTTTTTATCATGTTTTAATACGTTTCTTCAAACGCACATGACGTTACCTATTCACCTGATGAGGTCCATTATATTTCCAGTATGACGCAATATACATATTTTTTTATTTCCTCAAACAATTTATTCTATTTTGAGTTTTCATGCGGAAATCTTGCTCTAGAAAACTTATGACGTAATATTCAATTTGTTTTCAATTTGTCAAAATATTTATTTAATTTTTCACGTGAAAATCTTGCAATAGAAAAGTAATTGTTGTGGTGAGAAATTTGTTTTTTTTTAATTGTTGGTAACTGCTATAACGAAAAATGTTTATTTTTTTCCTGTCATTGTTGTGTTAGAGCTGGTTTTATCAGAATCGTGTTAAGACAGTTGTCAGGTTCTGAGAAACATCTGCTATTGGAACTAGGGTTATATATTATTCTTTTTACTTGTATATTGTATTCATGTCGCTTGGTCTGTGTACTGGAAATTTCAAAGTAACATTTTTTTCTTATCTAAAACTTAATCCGGGCTGGTGAGTTAGACAGAGTGGGTGAAGGGAAGTAGTTATAATAGAAAGGGGTTTGCCCTGCTATTCAGGTGCCTGCCTGAGATAAGGAGACAAGGATTTTACCAGAGAGGGAAAGAGCTGACATTGGGGTCAGAGTGGAAAACCCCGTTTTCGTGTTGTGGGAGGAGGAATGATTCAGTTAAGGGACAGAGTTGATGGTGAGTAGTCGCTTTCTCGCAGAGGGCAGTTGAAGTCTGGCACGCGAAGTGGAATGTTGTTCCTGTGTATAGCTCTTAGATAGAGCGTAGCGTGGAGTGTAGCTGTCCGAGCTTAGAGCCCTTGTGTTGGGAGATTAAGAGTAATCTCCGGTAACGCTAATTTAACGAGTGTAGAGTGAGAGTGATATAACGTAGTTTAACAGTACACAGCCAGCATTTACTGTATTTAATTTAATGTTGAACCGGATCACCTACATCCGAGTTTTAATTGTAAAGAGTGTTTTGTAAATAGTGTGTAAATAAACTGTTAATTTAGTTAATTGAACGAGTTAGTTTTCATTTAAACAATCCTCTCAGAGCGTGACCGATATCACGTAATCATATCGGTGGTGGCAGCATATAAATACCACGGAATTTCTTCAAAGTTGTGCGGACTAAGAGGAAACTCCAAAAACAGTATTCAAAATTTTGAACTCTCCCCATTTCCACCCCCTTGGGCCGATTTCGCCCATTTTAAATCCCCGCCGAGATATTAGCCATATCAAAGTTGTTGGCGAGTTTGAAGACGATCCGTGCATCATTGCAACTTTTATCGTGCGGACAAAATTTAGTACATACATATATATATATAAACTCTTCAGGTGGGGGTGGTTTTGGGTTCCTGGGGTCCTATAATGAAAAGTTATGAAGGAATTTTTCAAAAGTCGCACCATGGTAACGACTGCAATAGGTAGTATTCCTTACGAAATCTATCTAAAAGAAACAATTTAGCTTTTAACAATTCACTAAATATCGTGGGGATGGGTGAAAGAGGTGGGGAAAAACTTACCGGGATTTATTTAAACGTAAAACAAAGTTTTATTGAAAAAGCCAACATACAACAATGGAATTTATTCTAAAATGAAACTGTGCAATTCTGTATAAAGTTCATTTGCTGAACATGGTTTATCACCATGAAAACTATTCACTATTTCTTATTTCAGAAATATAGATGTGCAACGTTATGATTTTTTACTAATTGCTGTGAAATCGAGTTCTGACATCGTCCGACAACCGCAGCGGTTTCGACCTTAATGTTCGTCTTTCTCTTTCTTTTCTGTTTAACGATAAAATTATTGTTCATTTAAGATTTGTGCATTTTGTATGTAAAAAACAAATAATTCACTTTGTGCGAATGGGAGTACCTGCGGATTCGCGCCGCGGATTGGGCGATCATTTTTCTCAGGCCACAAGCATCTGAAATAAATTATGTAACTCATTCGTGAATGTCATTCAATTCTCTGGATCTTGCAATACCATTTAGTTTTATAAGTTTTTTTTTTTAACAAAATGCAGTCATTTCTACAAAAACGGTCATTTTTTTTTTTTTTTTTTTTTTTTTTGTATCTTACTTTTTGTGGGCTTGAAAAATTATTCAGTGGAAATTATAAGTTTAAGTAGTATAAATCACAACAAAAATAATTAACTTTATATTTATTTTAAAAAAATTAAAAAATCAGTCGAATAGTTCTCGAGAAAAAAAGTCACCGAGTTTGAAAAATGATGTTTTGAGAAAAACGAGTTTAATGTTTTACGATAGCCGTGCTTTCAACGAACTAAAAAGATTGAATGGAATTAGAATAACATGTAACCGCTTTAGACCAACAATCAGAAATATAGATGTGCAACGTTATGATTTTTTACTAATTACTGTGAATTCGAGCTTTGATTTCGGCTTTCTCTCCTTCTTTTCTTTTTAACATTAAAATTTTTGTTGATTTACGTATTTACGGATTGTACTTTTTGTATGTAAAAAAAGAATAATAGACCTTGTGCGACGAGTATTTGGCGTTGTGCGCTGTGAATTTTGGATCAGGCGACCGTTTTTCTCAGGTCACAAACATTCTCACAAATTTTGTCGCCCATTCGTGAAAGAGCATTCAATTCCCTGGAGCTTGCAATAACGTTTACTTTTAAAAGTATTTTTGACAAAATGGCAGTTATTTCTACAAAAAAGGTTTTGTTTTGCTTTTTCAAAAACTTTTTCTGGTCTTAAAAAATAATCAATGGTAATTACAGTTTTCAGTAGTATAAGGCACAAAAATAATTTTAAAAGACTTAAAAAAAGAAATTTGAGAAATTACAATAGCTTTGCTTTCAACGACTTAAAAATATTGCATGGAATTAGAATAACATGTAACCGCTTTAGACCAACAATCAGAAATATAGATGTGCAACGTTATGATTTTTTACTAATTACTGTGAATTCGAGCTTTGATTTCGGCTTTCTCTCCTTCTTTTCTTTTTAACATTAAAATTTTTGTTGATTTACGTATTTACGGATTGTACTTTTTGTATGTAAAAAAAGAATAATAGACCTTGTGCGACGAGTATTTGGCGTTGTGCGCTGTGAATTTTGGATCAGGCGACCGTTTTTCTCAGGTCACAAACATTCTCACAAATTTTGTCGCCCATTCGTGAAAGAGCATTCAATTCCCTGGAGCTTGCAATAACGTTTACTTTTAAAAGTATTTTTGACAAAATGGCAGTTATTTCTACAAAAAAGGTTTTGTTTTGCTTTTTCAAAAACTTTTCCTGGTCTTAAAAAATAATCAATGGTAATTACAGTTTTCAGAAGTATAAGGCACAAAAATAATTTTAAAAGACTTAAAAAAAGAAATTTGAGAAATTACAATAGCTTTGCTTTCAACGACTTAAAAATATTGCATGGAATTAGAATAACATGTAACCGCTTTAGATCAACAATCTGCACGCTTCAGAAATACAAAAAATGAAGAAGGAAAAAAAAATGTGCACCAAAGAATTTACAAGCACCCCTTAAACTAATATAGATTCACCCTCATTTCGCCAGTGTTTGAAGCCATACTCACTCACTCATCCTTCCAAAACGCTGAAGAACGCACAGCAATGCACTGACTGTAAAACAGCATTGTGTGACTTTCGAATAGATAAAGACAATTTAATAATCAATATCGGATTTGTTCAGCGATTTTGTGTTCATGGAATATCATCTCCCATGATTAACTTTTTTTTTTTTTGGTTCTATAATTTCACATCTTTTTTTCGTATATTGCGTTTTGAACACAAAGTGAAAAGATTCAGAAAAAGTCTTCATAAAACAGATTGGATTCGGATTAGCTTTCAAACTAGAAATGTTCCTATTTTAATAAGTATTTATTCCACATCATCGTTAATAATTATTAAACTGCTTTTATTAAGATTAGAATTTTAGTAAGGAACTACAGAGATTAGAAGTAAGAATTCTATTTGAAATGTGTTAGATAAGATTTACATACTATGAGAAAAACATTTTCTTAATTATACTTGAGGAACGATGAACTTGATAGTATTGAATATACTGCGATCGTTATACTTCCGCAACAAGAAGAAGTGCGTTGACTATTTTAATAAAATTTCACTCGATATCTCTCTTTTTTTTAAAAAATTTAAGGCAAAAACGATTCATTGACTAAATGAAACCGATGTAAGTTAAAATTTGTCACTATTATGATATGTATATACTAAATTTATATAAAAATGTATTTATTCGCTTTGGCGAAATTTTGGCGCTAATGAACATGTGTTGTACAGAAATTGCAAACCTATTAGAGATAACGTCTTCCGCATCTCCCTAATTTCCGGTGAGTTAAGAGATAATTACTTGAAGTTTGCGGTTTTTAATCTGCAATATATGTATTCATTTTTGTAACTTTTAAAAATACAGAAACAATTTTTGTGGACTTGAACTTATCGGAAAATTTTACCTCAAATGGATACCAAGCATGACAATAAAATATTTAAAATAAAAAATGCAAAATAAAATAAATGGAAAGGTGTTTATTTATAATGCTGAGGTTGTACAAAAAAAGTCGAGGAAAGTTATTACGCTTGAATATGAATCTTTCTACCGGCAAATTCGAGTAATTTTTAACAGAAACATAGGTATATGCAAGGTAAGGGGGGAGGGGGGCTCTAAATCTTTGAAAAAAGTAAGAATTGCTAAAAACATTACTGTTTAATCCTTTTTTTGTTTTATTTGTTTTTTATTTTTCTCGTTTCTCTTTAAATCCTGATAGAAATTTATTTCTGAATATTCAATATTATTTAATTGTTAAATTTCGAAGTTAATTTTTATTTTCATATTTATAGTTATAGGCAATATTAGAAAAAAAATTGCATAATCATGCTAATGTAGTACAGAAATTTTAACATGTATATCAGATTGAATTACAAATAAAGGGAAAATATTGATCATAAAAATATTTTTATAGTGTGTACATGCAATATTTTGTTTCCCTAGATTTGTTTTCCTTCTTACATTGAATATGTTTAAATATATCTTAAACGGGGTTTCGAGAGGGGTGGCCCTATCTAACGAAAATTAAATTACTGTTCAATTGTCCTTTTTTATTTCTTTATTTCTTTTTTTTTTCTTTTTTTTTTTTTTTTGGAATGCCAGTAGATTTTTGAATATTTAAAATTTTTTATTTGTTAAATTTTTAAGTTGCTCTTTATATTGATATTTTTTAAAAATTATCTTGCGCGGATGTTTTGATTAAATAAAATTATTAGTTTAGCTTATGTCGTCTCCATTTTTAAAGAATGTGGTCAAGACTGCGGACCACAGTCATATATGTTCCTCTCTCTGGATTTAGTGCTGCCGGCACCCATTCAACGAATTGCTATTTATAGTTATAGGCAATATTAGAAAAAATTTGCATAATTATGCTAATATAGTACAGAAGGTTTAGCATGAATATGGGATTGAATTACAAATAAAGGAAAATATGTTAGATACCTGTTACGTGTTACATACATATCACTTTAAACCTGATTAGAAACACATTTGTTTTAAAAAACATTTTTCAGCGAAAAAATTATAACTCCCTCACAAAGTAATTAAATTACAGGTGATAAATAAATTATATGTGATGTTAAACAGCAACAGAATGTTTATTTTTTTCTTTTCAATTTAAAGTCGGCTCTCGTTAATTCGAAATCGGATAAATCGAATCTTCACTTAATTCGAACTAAACATGAAGTCCCGAAATTTTCAATGGCAGAATAACGTTAAAACTTTTCCTTTATTCGAACTCATTTTCTCTTGACTTCGTTTAATTCGAACTAATGAGAATTCCATTTTTTCATTTTTCCTTACTTTCTCACGGACTTCAGATCCTTGAAATAACTTTCTTTCTTTCATTTTTGTCAGAATTGTTCTGAACTAGTATAATAATTCCATACATTTGAAATCCGCTTTCTTAGTGCGCCCTGTCTGTCCACCAATGACACATCCGCCCCTTCTTCCATTGTGCTTTTCCTAATCCCTTCTGTAGCATTTGACCCAGTGACATTCCAAGAAATTCACTGAGTGAACATCTGTTAAAGGTAGGGGAAACCTGTTTTGTCACTACATTCTACTTTCACACTGGGGATCGAATTTTTCAGTCAATGGTTTTACTTACTGCTAAATTGTTTTTTGAGAAAGTAAAATGTCTTGTTTCTTTAAAATATGGCTCCACGTGGAAGTTATAAATCGTTAACTCTAGAAGTCAAAGTGGAAATTATTAAAAAGGTAGGATGTGGCCAATCTAAGACAGAAATTGCTGCAGAATATGGAATAAAAAAGAATACGCTGTCTACTTACTTGAAAAATAAAGAATTCATCCTGAAATCATGGGAAAAGGAAAGATTTGCTAACGGACGAAAACGTATGAGAACAGCAGCCCATGAGGATTTAGAGGAAGCTTTACTGTTATGGACAAAAGATGCATTGGCAAGAAATGTACCTTTGAGTGGACCTATATTGGCAGCTAAAGCGAAAGAACTTGCACTACTCATGGGTATTAAAAATTTCAATTGCAGCGAAGGATGGCTGACACGTTTTAAGCAGCGAAATAACATCGTACACAAAACTGTGTGTGGTGAAAGTGGTGCTGTAGACCTCGCTGCTTGCAATGAATTCTGCGAAAAGCTACCCGAACTTATTTCTACTTATGCAATGAAAGACGTGTTTAATGCCGATGAAACAGCCGTTGTTTTATAAACTTCTTTCTAATAAGACTTTAACATTTAAAGGTGAAACGTGCACAAGTGATAAATTTAGAAAAGACAGGATAACTGTGATGGTAGGTGCCAATATGGATGGAAGTGAGAAGTTAAAATTGTTAGTTATTGGTAAATCAACTAATCCACGTTGCTTCAAAGGAGTTAAAACACTGCCTGTTGATTATGTGACAAATGCCAAAGCCTGGATGACGCGTGAGATCTGCATCAGTTGGTTAAAAGAACTGGATAAAAAAATTTCTCGTGAAAACAGAAAAATTCCATTGCTGCTAGATAATGTGCAAAGTCATTGTAAACTACCAACACTAAGCTCTATAAAGATTGAATATTTACCCCCTAATACTACAGCACAACTGCAACCGATGGACCAAGGAATAATTCAAAATTTAAAAACTCATTATCGTAAAAGGATTCTAGAACAAATTTTATTTTCGATTGACCTTAAAGAAAGCTACGACATAACATTACTCACGGCCATCAACGATTTATACGTGGGACGCCGTAC
This sequence comes from Maratus speciosus, assembly GCA_963932465.1. NCBI lineage: Eukaryota > Metazoa > Arthropoda > Arachnida > Araneae > Salticidae > Maratus > Maratus speciosus. Next base: position 680,639,604 of record OZ010786.1, read on the forward strand.
AACCTGAAACAATAGAAAAATGCTTTCGACATGCCGGATTTATCCATCCATCTAAAAAGAGTGGTTATTATGTAAATGACGAAAACGACAGACTTTTTGAAGAAATAGAATTTCCAAACTTTTCTGAAAAGTTCCAATGCGATATTACGTTCGCAGAGTATGTAGCAGCCGACAATAGTTTAGAAGTATCTGGACCCTTAACTGTGGAAGAAATTGTTGAAACAATTCACGAAAAATGCAATGAGGAGATGGAATCGGATTCTGGTGATTCTGCTACTATGTCCCAAGTGCTTTCCTTACCCACAGAAAAGTCAATTGCAGAATCAGTTGAGTGTTTACGTACATTTATCCTGATGCAGCCGTCATCAGACAAAGAACTTAACTGTTTGTTACAAATAGAAAAACTGGCTAAAAAGTCAAAAATGAATAGGACTAAGCAAACAATTGATAATTTTTTTCATAGAGATGATAAATAAATGTAAATAATTTCTTAAATGTTCATCTAATTTCAGGTGATAAAATTATAGTTACAATTAAAATGTAATTTTAAATGCCGTTGTTCTATAGTGTATTATTAATTTTTATGTTTTATTTATATTATTTTAATATTATTAATTATTTTATGTATTTATATCTTTTAATTTAATATTAAGTCATTCTAACGATAACATCCGAAATTTAAAAAAAATACTATAACATTCCTTTGTAATAGTACCCATTTAAACATGTTTTCTCTGATACTTTCCATAATTCGAACATTTCTTGTGGTCCCGACGAGTTCGAATTAACGAGAGCCGACTGTATTTTAATTCTCAAGATTACTTTCAAAGATGAAATGTTCTTAGAAAATAATATATGTTATTCTAATTTAAATAATGTACCTTGGTGATAAATTGCAAATAACCAATTGTATTTAATCTTTAAAGGAATAACGAAAAAAAAAATCTTTGAAATAAGGTTTTGCAAACGCAATTCAAAACTCATTTTATGTCGCCGAAATGAGTGCTACATCGCCCGATGTTGCAACCATATTAAGCCAGGGGATGTAAATATGTATGGATGATATTATGTAATATCATACAAAAGTTGCAACTTTTCAATAAATTTTAAAATTCGTCAATTCACAACCATTGTAATTTTAACTTTTAATCTCAAAATTTATTCTTCATATCAAAAAATAATCCCTTATAGATAATTCTTTCAATATACTATTAAAATTATAATTAAAATTGAAATGTAAATTTATGGGAATGAAGGAAAAGTTAGATGTATATTAATAATTTATTTGATTTCAGTTAAATTTAATAAATTTAATTTCATAATCTGCAATTAATTATAAGAATTATAAAAACAATTAAAAGTTACTAAAAAGAGATGATTAAATTGAATAGTTCAATTTGTTGATCAATTTCAGTTAGTAAATTTTGTATTTATTTATAATGATTGCAATTACGTTATTCATGTGTATATACAGAAGCAATTAACTATATTACAAACAGGTATATGACTAAAGAAAATTTATCAAAATCATTTAGAGATTCATAATTTAAAAATATTTACATTAGTATACATTAATTTCCAAACAGTAGGATTTACCTAATTAAAATGTAAAAGTTTCTTTCATTAATTAATTAGGTTTTACTAAACAATACGAATATTCGCTGGTGGGGTTAAAATTATATGAGAAATATTTCTCATAATTACTGAATGTAATGTTGTTAATGCAAGATTGTGACTTTTATAAATATTCTAAAAACTAAAGGAATGACCCTTCGTGAAAATACTTATATTCCCTGAAAATATAGAAAAGCATTAACACTTAAATAAGGAATAGCACAACAGGATATTAAATAATGACTACGTCTTTATTAATGTAGGTTTATTGACACATTATATAAGAGATAAGTATTGACAGTATAGTTCTCAATAACAATAAAAATAACTTTGGAAAATACATTATTTTTTACCTATATATAATATTCTCTTACGTACCACCTCAAATGATGGTTAGGCCTTTTTTTTTTTACACAACAGAATTTACATTCATATTACAACTCAAGATAAATAATATTTTCATTCATTAAATGACTCTAATAGTAATTTTTTCACAAAATTTAAATTAATGTAACTTATTGAAATGTATATAACCATACTATTTTTATAATTATTTAGGTAATTACAATATTCATTTCTAATGTAACATGAACTTATGTTAAGGAGCTGGAGTTACTAGTTACGACCAAAAGCAAAAGCAAGTACAAAAAATAAATAAAAAAAGGAGTACTGTTAAGCTCCGGTATCTTGGCATTTCACGCGCGGAGATCCGGACGATTCTATTCTGGATAATCGGCAAAAAGGTTGGAACATAGTGGAGAGAATGGCATCCATAATTGGCGCGTTAGCCTAAAATAGTGACAACCATAAACGGAAATTTATTTTTTTTAAATATATTTTTTATAAATGTAATGTTTAACTGTGGTCGTTTCTAATAGCAATAATTTTATTAATAATTATGATATTTAAAAACTTAAACGATGCTTCTGATAATAAAAATGATGATACTAATGATCGGAATGAACTGTAAAAGCACCTAGACATATTTTCATCAATAGCAATTGTTTATATATAAGAATTAATGCAGATCATTTCATAATATTTTAGATACGAATTTATTAATGATTTTATAATTAAAAAGATGCTTCTGAATTTTTACAAAAATGCCTATATTATGTTAGGATGTTTTCATTGTGTATATAAATCTCTTTTTTTTTCTAACTAAATTTAAAATGTTAGACATTTATATAAATTAATAGCTATTACACGTGACTTTAATCACGTAACATTTAAAGAAGAATAAATGCATTAATTAAGGGAAAAATTCACTTATGATAATTAAACACATGTACAATTAACCAACTCTTTATCCCATTTTAAAGTAGATAAAATTTGTTATGCTCCCAGTTTGCATATTTTTATTTTTATATATAGGATCATATAAATGCCTTTCAAGAGCTCGAAATTTCATACACTTTCCCTAAGATTAATTAGAGAACGAATTCATTTCCTTCTAATTTTATTTTATTATCTCTATTTAATCTATTTTATATTTATTCCATTCATGCATATTGAGATATTTTTAACTATAGATTTCGATATTTAAAAAAAAATTATATATAAGTATCAGAAATGGATAACTGATTAATTCCGATATTTTTATTGGCTTTTCCATAGTACCTTTAAAAAATAGGGAAGAAGGGGATTTTATGTTTAATTAATGGCATTGGCTTTTTGAATTATTTGTTTATTTAATTAGTCGATGGTGCATTGATAGGAATAACTTGAGCGTCTATCAGATTTTACGCCTAGTGCTGAGTGACCAGCTAAACTACACTTGCTGTCACTCTGCATGGTTGCAGTATTAAATTAAGTTATTATAACACCTTATATTATATTTTAAGAATGTATACTAGGGATGTTAATGTTAAACCTATGAGAGCATTCAGTTCAAATGTAATACTTATATTTTTAAATGATTTTTTTTTCTTTTCTTTTCTTTTTTTTTTTTTCGTAGAATAGCTGAGGTTGATCTCTAACCGGGTTGTTTTTACTTTTTCGATTTAGGGTGCTTTTTTTAATAATGAGTACACTTTCCCTTTCAGAACCGACTCCGAAAGTGAAAGTAACTTTGTGTATTATAAAAGAAATCTAAAAATCTTTATACTAAAACTTTATGAAAATAGAAAAGTAATCCGTTTATAGATCGACCTCAACTATTATAGGGAAAAATCATTTAAAAATGTTAAAATGCAACCGAGAAATTTTAAAAGAATGTTCCTTTCCTTCTCAAAAAAATTCAGCACTTTTAAAATCCCATTTCGCTCCTTGGAATGAATAATTTTCTTTTTCCGTGGCATTTTGTCAAGGCGAATATAGTTGACAAAGATTGATAATAATAATTTAAAAGACAAAGAGCAAGATCAACCTCAAATACAAGCTACGATCTGAAATAGTAAAATCACCATGGAACAAGGAATATACATTTTACAGTTATTTATTTCAACTTCTTAGAAAATCACAGATAAAAGAGTAAATTTGTACTGGTGGTGCAAATCCCTATTTCCGGGATTTGGCGGAATGTCCGTTCGCCAGTTACGCACTTGTACTTGGCAACCTTTGACCCTGAAACCCCTGGTCAGAAATAGATTCTCCCAAGGTCACCTGTCAAGATACCAGAGCTTAACAGTATAATGGTCGACATTTCCCACAGCTATTCTTCTACATTAAAAATCACATAATAATTAAATTAAAAAAAATAAATAGATTGTACTTTCCTAATAATTAATAGCATACATTTTGAAAGTTAAATAAACATAAATAGAAAGAAATTAAGGAACTTATCGCTTACTGGAGGGCCCTCATCCCCAAGCAGAAACACTCACCTTCAAAGCCAGCAATCAAATGCGTTTTTCCAAATTCCCACATTCCCTTCATCAGCATTTCACGCATGCGCACAAGATAAATAATGCATTTTAAAAGTTGAAAAATGAAGAATATCAATGTGAAAAATGCAATAAACGAACCAGGACATAGATATCTTTTTGCAACAAAAAAACTTGAATTTTAAATTATTGAATTATTTGACTTGGTGAAAATCCTATGTCGCATGGTCACATGGGTGGCGTCGCCAGGTACCCTCATAATGCTTCTCTTGCTGTCAAATTCTTTTCGAGAAAATTTTTATTGCAAGCGAAAATTTTTCTGTAAAAGTTGTATGGGAAATTTAAATCTGCAACAACAAATTGTTGAGAAGGCGATAGAATGCGATCTTTAACTGAGAGCAATTTTAAATTTAAAAATTAAATCGAGAGCACAACTTTTTCTTATACGGAAATTCATAAACAAAAGGCTTGTTAAAGTATATACAAATATTCTACAGACATACATACAATAAACCCAACTGGAAGGAAAAATTAGCCAGAGCCAGGAATCGAATCTGGGACGTTAGAATACTAGGCTGTTACTCTATCACTGAGCCAGTACTGTATTTGTTGTATGTATGTCTGTAGAATATTTGCATATATCTTTAATAGTAGAATGCAGGCTTTATATATGTGTGTTTTAAAAAGACCTGTTTTTCCTTCCAAACAATTGTATATCAATATTTTTTTTCAGCCATCAACTAGCAACTAAACTTTGTCCAGGCTAGTTTCGTGGGTTTTTGTAGTGTGAGTCACATAACTGCTATGCTTGTTGGCCACCGTTATTTTCAAAAAGTTTGCTTGGCTTTATTCAATTAATGAGATATCTCCCATAAAATAAGTCATATTTTCCGTTCTAAAATACTGGAAGCCAAAATTTGTAGCATGCGACTTGCACTGCAAGCACTCATGGAAATAGCCTACAATATGTTTATAATTATTGAAATTTATTTACAACTTAACTATTTACAACACAACAGTTACACTATTTCAAATACATTAAAACTGATATGAAATAGTGAGGTGCATGACAAGAGCCTTACTATAGAATATAAAGTACATTCATCGTTCATTTACAGAGACGTACCAAAAGAATTCGATTGAAGTAGTGTCATAAGAATAATTCTTAGAAGTGCGTTTTCAGTTATAGTACACGATTTTAAATTTAACTAACCTTTTCCTATTACTTTGCATGCATAAATTCTGTAGACCATATACACGATAGCACAAAATATTTATATTTCCATTTATTGACGAAAATTGCTGAAGGAAAATTTTCAGCTGTTGATGAGTTTCCTAACTGAACTTAAATGTTAGCATATTATGTGGTAATTATAAAATCTAAAAGAATTCAGATATTTAGCAGATTCTAGCTGGTAATTCCTAAAATTGTGTTTTCAACTGTTGAATGGGTTTTCCAAATTGTTTATTTCATCTTTACAGGTGAAATAGGGCAAAAGTTGAGTAAAATACAACTGATCGCCATTCACTAAAACTATGGAAAAACTTTGTTTTGGCCCTAGAATTCAAGATCCGATGAATCCCTGAAAAATTAAGTTCTTTTACCCTGTTTTGAAATGGGGCAAAAGGGGGGAGTTCTACATGTAGGAGAGGGGGGGGGGTAATAATATTTTTTTAAGTAGGTCAAGTGGGGTATCGTTTATTATGTATTCTTTAATTCTGAATCGAATGACATCACCCGCAAGTTGATACAATCATTTTTTACAAAGTTAAACATGTTTTATGAATACAAAATCAGAATAGTTTTATGAAAATAACATTATGTATATACACAGATTTTGACAACTTTAATGACATTGAAAAAGACTCAGATGATCCCGACTTTGATTATTGCTTGTTTTAGGACATTTAATAAGTTTTAGATTATTTGCTATGATAGGAAGAATATGTTTTAAACATAAAATAAGTGTAACAAAGTTATAAGGTATAATTTTCGACTTTGTATTTAATTGTCTACCATAACTTTGTAATGAATGATCATATCAAATTGCATATGTTGTCATTCGATTTAGAAATAAAAAATAGATAAGAAACGATACTCCATTTCACATACTTAAAAAATAACCCCTCTTCTAAATGGGTTAAAAATGCCCTCCAAAACATGGTAAAACAACTTTATTTTTTGGGGACACATCGGATCTTCATTTCTTGTGTCAATACGAAGTTCATCCCAAATATGGGTGAATGGCCATCTGGTGTCCTTATTTTACCTATATAAAGAGCAAAGTTTTGTTAAAATGTTCAGACTGCATTGGATTAAGTTTCATAGTCTATGCTTGATGCTTGAATTTTAGTTCTTGTACTTCTTTCAAATATTTCTATTTTGCAGATTCTAGCTGGTAATTCCTAAAATTGTGTTTTCAACTGTTGAATGGGTTTTCCAAATTGTTTATTTCATCTTTACAGGTGAAATAGGTCAAAAGTTGAGTAAAATACAACTGATCGCCATTCACAAAAATTATGGAAAAACTTTGTTTTGGCACTAGAATTCAGGATCCGATGAATCCCTGAAAAACAAAGTTGTTTTACCCTGTTTTGGAATGGTGCAAAAGGGAGGAGTTTTACATGAAGGAGATGAGGGGGAATAATTTGTTTTTTTAAGTAGGTCAAGTGGGGTATCGTTTATTATGTATTCTTTATTCTCAATCGAATGACATCCTCCGCAAGTTGATAACAATCATTTTTTTTCAAAGTTAAACAGGTTTTATGAATACAAAATCAGAATAGTTTTATGAAAACAAAATTATGTATACACAGATTTTGACAACTTTAATGACATTGAAGAAGACTCAGATGATCCTGACTTTGATTATTGCTTGTTTTAGGACATTTAATAAGTTTGAGACTATTTGATATGATAGAGAGAATATGTTTTAAACATAAAATAAATGTGACAAAGTTAGGCTAAGTAATAAAGGTATAATTTTCGACTTTGTATTCGTAAAATGTACCATAACTTTGTAATAAATGATCATATTGACTTGCTGATGGTGTCATGCGATTCAGAAATAAAAATAGATAAGAAACGATACTCCATTTTACATGCTTGAAAAATACACCCCCTGTCCTACATGGGTTAAAAATGCCCTCCAAAACATGGTAAAACAACTTTATTTTGGTGGGACTCATCGGATATTCCTTTCTTGTGTCAATACGAAGTTCTTCCCAAGTATAGGTGAATGGCCATCTGGTGTCCCTATTTTGCCTGCCCTATAAAGTGCAAAGTTTTTAAAAAATGTTATGATTGTATTGAATTATTTTTCATAGTCTATGCTTGATGCGTGAATTTTAGTTCTTGTACTTCTTTCAAATATTTTCAACACAGTTCAAGAGCGTTAATGACTTCAGTTTGTATGTCCGTCTATCCGTGCTCTAACTGTTGTAAGTAGACTTCGTTTGCCTGAAATTTTAATATGTTATGGGCGTTTACCATAGTGCAATCTCTACTTAAAATGAAGTCTGTTGTATGCGTAGTTTATTTACAGGGGCAGACAAAAGTATTTCATTACTTTACAGTGAATGGGGAAAAAATTTCAAGAAATTTTGATTATCAGGTTATTGATTAATTGATTAACTTTCAGGAAAATTTCTTGATGCATACATCACACACAAAATTTTATTCAGTAGTATGAATTAAAAAATGTTTGTTTAAATAACTCTTATGAGAGAATTTCTTGTTGCACATCTCGCAATCAAAAGGATTCTCACCAGTATGAATTGACAGATCCCTGCTTAAATAACTCTTACCAGAGATTTTCTTGTTTCATATCTTGTAATCAAAAGGTTTCTCACCAGTATGAATTAACAGATGCCTGTTTAAAGAACTCTTACGAGAGAATTTCTTGTTGCATATCTCGCAATCAAAAAGTTTCTCACCGGTATGAATAATTTGATGACTCTTTAAGTGACAATTTCGAGAGAATTTCTTGTTGCATATCTTGCAATCAAAAGGTTTCTCACCAGTATGAATTGACATGTGCCTGCTTAAATCACCCTTAAGAGAGAATTTCTTGTTGCATATCTCACATGCAAAAGGTTTTTCACCAGTATGAATCAACAAATGTTTGCTTAAAGCACTCTTATGGGAGAAACTCTTGTTACATATCTCACAATCAAAAGGTTTCTCACCAGTATGAACTAATACATGACGCTTTAAGAAACTATATTGATAGAATTTCTTCTTGCATACCTCACAAACAAAAGGTTTCTCACCCATATGAATTAATTGATGACGCTTTAAATTATTATTTTGTGAGAATTTCTTATTGCATATTTTACACACAAAAGGCTTCTCACCAGTATGAATTAACAGATGCGTACTTAAATGAGTCTTTTTAGAGAAATTTTTCTTGCATATCTCACAAGCAAATGATTTTCCTTGGTGCAAGTTGCAAGATCCTTTTTCAAAGCACTCCTGTAAGGAAATGTTTTGTTCCATATTTCACACTTTAAACACTTTTTGCTGCTTTGAAAAATTTCACAAGTTATCTAAGTGCCTTTTCTCTGTAATTACCTTTATGATTTTATGAATCTGCAATAAATAAAACTATGTTAATCTATCCTATTTTATAAGTAGGGAAAACTTACTTAAGAACAAATGAGCTTTTTACAGGAAATTAAAATCACTGTAGAAAACTAAATTTAGATAATTTTTTCAAGATAATAATAAAAACTTTAGTAATTCTCTAATTGTATAGAGGAAGAAAAAATCATAAATAACGATTTTTCCTTCAAAACAAATCAATCAATAAGTAGAAACAACATAAAAATTATGGAAGAGTAGCACCCACTGAGAAAAATAAAACTTATACTGAATTTGACAGGACTATAAAAGTATTGGAAAAGAAAATTTTTGGACGTTAGACATGTCGAAACCAAACAACAGCGGCCACATAGTTGAATTTTCGTGTGGTTTATAGATTCTGATAAGAATTTTAAATACATATATGACAGGAAAAATATTGAGCCAGTATTATTCAGGAGTAGCACTGAGTTCCAAGAGTAAAATTGACCCATATACGAGTATGCAGTTGTGCACATGAAGGAATTTGATCCAAATCCTTAATGTAGCTAAGGACCTCCATCATAGTAGCCTCTGGAAGAATGGTATCAAGGTCAACTGCACATTATAGAAAAGCTATTGATGTGCAGTCATCTCTTCCATCACATGAGAAAGTGTCTATTGGGAAAATGTTATGTTGACAATCAACCTGATCGAAAATTAATAGAGGATGTTTAATAGTATTTTAAGGATGTTTTAAAATCTAAATTGGCTATAATATGACACATTTCTTATTGACTTTTACATACGATTTTCCTTGCAAAGTGGGAAAATAATACAATAAATGTAACCAAATACTATAGCCTTTATGTAAATTTTATTTTGTATGGTTTGACAATAAATTTCTTACTTTATTGCTGAAACGTCAGTTAACTGTTAATCTGGAGTCATGAAAAATGTTTGGTTTCAGTCTGTTGCACGATACCTGCCACAAACAGTCTTCAATTAGCTTATAATTAAGTAGGGATGGTAGTGAGGTACTCAGATTTAGCTTTATTTTTCTTTTTTTGGTTCATTCGTTTGGAAAATGTAGAGCATTTTCTCTTTCGTCATAAAGCTGATTTATGCACTTTTCAAATTTCCATTTGTTGACAGAAAATGACACATTTTATTAATGAATTTAAATGTAAATTATGGATCCTAAAATTTCCTAATAACGGACTCCAATTTTTCGGAATTTTTGTCAATTGATAGCAGAACAATAGCAAATCGAAACTAAAAATATACTAATGCTGCCTGAAAACATTTACTTTTAACTAAATAAAACTACCAGTTTTATATTAAGGGAAAGTGGGACAACTCTCTATTTTAATACTATTAATTTCACTATAAATATTCATTAACACTTCTCCCACTTGCTCATAACGAAAATTAGACAAGAAAAATGTAATTACGTCTGGTAGCCTTCATGGGCGTACCCAAGGGGGGGGGGGGGGGCTGATGGAGCTACAGCCCTATCCCCGAAATTTTCGAAAGTGATGTGAAAAAAGGCCGAAATTTTTTCTTTCTCTTTTGGAATTTTTTTTTTCAATCATACAGCGGACTACCCATTCTCATTACTCCCATATTAGTCCACATTGACACCAAAGGAGAGAAAGGGGGCTGATGGGGTTACAACCCCCCTCCCCCTACTCCCAAAATAGTCGAAAAATTGAATGAAAAAAAATGTTTTTCCTTACTTTTTTTAGATAAATCTGTAATTTTTTTCTACTGTCATACAGCAAAATAGCCATTCTCGTTAACACCATATTAGTCCACATTGACATCACAGCATAACCAAAGATGGGGAAGGAGCTGATGGAATTGCAGCCCCCTCCTCTCGAAATAGTAGAAAACGAATTTAAAAAATAGTGCTGATTTTTTTTTTCAGTTGGAGGTAAATTTGCAATTTTTTTTCATTTTCATTCAACACACTAGCCGCTCCCTTCGGTTTAGTTCCATATTAGTGCACATTGACAACAAAGAAGAGAAAGGGGCTGATGGGGTTACAGCTCCTCCCCCTCTTCCCAAAATAGTCGAAAAATTGAATGATAAAACTGTTTATCCCTTACTTTTTTAGATAAATCTGTAATTTTCTCTTTTGTCATACAGCAAAATAGCCATTCTCGTTAACCCCATGTTAGTCCACATTGACATCACAGCATACCCAAAGATGGGGAGGGGGGCTGATGGAATTAAAGCCTCTCCTCTCGAAATAGTCGAAAATGCAATGAAAAAGTGCTGATTTTTTTTCTTTTTATTTGAGATAAATTTATATTTTCCCTCTATAATTCAAGACACTAACCGCTCTCTTCTCTTTAGTTCCATACTAGGGCACAGTGACACCACATTATACCCAAAGATGTGAAAGGGGCTAATAGGGTGCCTCCTCCCAAAATAGTCGAAAATTAAATGAAAAAATAGCTGATTTTTTTTCTTCTTGTTTGAGCTAAATTCGTAATTTTGTTTTCTGAAATCCTTATTTTTTTTAGATAAATCTCACATTAGCATCACAGCATACCCAAAGAAGGGGGCGGCGGCAAATGAGGTTACAAACCCCTCCTCACGAAATAGTCGAAAATGAAATGAAAAATATTACTTTTTTTTTCTTTCTCTTTGAAATAAATTTGTATTTTTTTCTCTTATCATTAAACAGACTAGCCGCTCTCTTCTCTTTAGTTCCATATTGATCCACAGTGACACCACATTATAACCAAAGAAGTGGAAAGGGGGTAATGGGGTTACAGCCCTATTGCCCCCCAAAATTGCTGATTTTTTTCCTTTTTGTTTGAGATAAATTTGTAACTTTGTTTTCTGCAATACAACGAACTAGCCATTCTGGTTAGTCTCATATCAGCGCACAGTTACAACACCACAGTATACCCAACGAGGGGGATTGGGCTCATGGGGTTACAAGTCCCATTTCGAAATAGTCAAAAATGAAATGGAAAAAAATGCTGATTTTTTCCTTTCTTTTAAGATAAATTTGTATTTTTTTTCTACCATGCAGCTATTCTCGTTAGCTCCATATATTAGTGTGCAGTGAGGTTCCAACATACAATACCCAAAGAAGTTGATGGAGACGGGGGTTATGAGGTTACAGCTCCATTTTGCCTCCGAAAGGATCGGAGTGAAAGGGGAAAGTCTTTCTTTTTGAGATAAATTTATTTTATTTTCTGGCATGCCACGAATTTGTCTTTTTTGTTAATCCAATAAACTCCTCAGTCCTGCGACCAAATTTACTTGGAAACACAAAAGCTATTTTCAAAATGAAAAAAATTTGGAAAAAACCCATATTTTTTTGTTTTTGTAACATTGTTTTTTAAATTCCAAAAAATTGAAAATATTCCCCAATTTTATGTACGATTTATTTTTTGCTCGCGCACAATTAAAATCTGATTCGAATTTTCCGAAAATTTAAGGCATTCGGTTCCGAAAATTCAAAAAATTCTGCTACAAAAAAGTCTCGAATATTGACAAATGGTCGTCGTAAAAAATCAATTTCATCACTCGTTCGCAGAAAAAAATCTCCAATTTTGCCAAAGTATTGGAGGAAAAATGTCGATTTGGTCAAAGGATTGCGGAAAAAACGCGAATTTCGTCGAAGGGCCATGAAAAAAAAACGCGAATTTTGTCAAAGGGCCACGGAAAAACACTAATTTTGTCAAAGGCTAGCTGAAAAAACGCCAATTTTTTTAAAGGATCGCGAAAAAACACAAATTTCTTCAAAGGATCGCGGGAAAAACGCGAATTTCGCCAAAATGCCGCGAAAAACGCATATTTTGTAAAACAAAAACTGCGAATTTCGTCAAATAATCGCGGACAAAACGTGAATTTCGTCAAAGGATCGTGAAAAAAGTGCAAATTCCGTTAAAGGGTTGCGAAAAAAACGAGAATTTCAACAAAAGGTAGCGAAAAAGACGAGAATGGGGGGGGAGGGCGAAAATCATCAAAGGGCTTCGAAAAAACACAAATTTCGTCAAATAATCGCGAATTTCGTCAAGTGATCGCGGAAAAAATGCGAATTTCGTCAAAGGACCGCGAAAAATTCCCTCCTCCCACTTATCTTCCTTTTCCGTCCTAACTTTCCAGCCAGTATTTTTCATTTTGAACGGTTTAAAGTCATTATTATTACTTGTGCACAAATAATAAACAGTCGTTATTTTATATATGTGTATAAAAATATTTTGTGTATACAAAAAATATTTTGTGTTTGATACAATATTAATTTATTATAAAACAAGAACCGTAGCCAGAATTTAGTTTCGGAGGTGGGAAGAACAATTTTATAGATTTTAAGCTACAATGACTTTCTTTTAAATGAAAGTATATAAAAAAAAATCCAGAAACACTTTACAACTTATTTCGACGTGGGACGGTCTCAGGATCGGACCCGTACCTCCCGCCCCCATGGTTGATTTTGAGTAAAAAAAATATATTCTGTAATTCACAGCAAATTTTCTGAAAGATTACAGCACAGGGGGAGGGAAGGGGGGTATCCCTTCCCGGCACTAATTATTTTTGTTGCAGGTTGGGTTAACTCTGTTTTCATTTCAGGTGAATGTCAGGCTGAGTGTAGATTCCTGCAAGTTGGGTTCGGGTTAACCAGATTTTAAAAAATTTGTTCAGCATATTATTTCAGTTTAAAAACTATACTATACCTATAATAATAAACATAGATGTTTGTATGAGTTTTTTTCGCGACCCCTTGATGAAATTCGGGTTTTTATCAAGACGCTTTGACGAAAATTGCATTTTCCCCGTGATCTTTTGATGAAATTTGTTTTTTTACGCGGCCTTTTGACGAAATTCGCGTTTTTTCCGCGGATCTTTGAAGAAATTTGTGTTTTTTCTGAGGCTCTTTAACGAAATTAGCATTTTCTCTGAGGCCCTTTGACGAAATTCGCGTTTTTTGTGATCCTTTGACGAAATTCAGTTTTTCCGCGGCCCTTTGACAGGATAAGCGTTTTTTTTGCTAGCCTTGGTCGAAATTTGAGTTTTATTGCGGCTTCATGACGAAATTTACATTTTTTTCTGCGGCTCTTTGACGAAATTCGTTTTTTTCTGAGGGCCTTTGACGAAATTCGCTTTTTTTCCGTAGATCTTTGACGAAATTCACATTTTTTCTGCGGGCCTTTGACGAAATTCGCGTTTTTTTCGCGGATCTTTCACGAAATTTGCGTTTTTCTGAGGCCCTTTGACGAAATTCGCATTTTTTCTGAGGTCTTTTCATGAATTTTGCTTTTTTGTGATCCTTTGACGAAATTCGCGTTTTTACGCTGTCCTTTGAATACGCATTTTTTTGCTATTCTTTATAAAAATTTGATTGTTGCGGCTTTTTGACAAAATCTCGCTTTTTTCTCATATTTTTGACGTAATTCGCGTTTTTTCTACGGCTAAATTTCTGCGACGAAATTCACGTTTTTTTCTGTTTCCCTTTCATGAAATTCCCGTTTTTTTGCGATTCTTTATCACAATTCGCGTTTTCCGCCGTCCTTTGACGGAGCCCGCGTTTTTCGAAATTCGCGTTTTTCCGCGACTTTAGATGAAATTCGCATTTTTTATGTGGCCCTTTGACGAAATTTGGGTTTTTTCTGCAGCTCTTTGACGAAATTCGTCTTTTTTAGATCCGTTGACGAATTTTGCTTTTTTCCGCGGGTTTTTGACGAAATTCGTTTTTTTCGCGACTTTCTGCCTTTATTTGCTTTTTTCCGCAGCCTTTTGATGAAATTCGTGTTTCTTTTTCGCGGCTTTCTGTCTTAATGTGCTTTTTTCCGCAGCCTTTTGGCGAAACTCACGTTTTTTATCCTGTGGCCCTTTCACGAAATTCGGGGATTTTTTTGCGATCCTTTGTCGAAATTCGAGTTTTTTCCGCTTCCCTTTGACGGAGTGCGTGTTTTTTTCAGAGATCCTTTGACGAAATTTTCGTTTTTTTTTCGCATCCTTTATCGAAATTTGTGTTTTCCGCTGCTTTTTGACAAAATTCGCGCTTTTTTCTCGTCTTTTTGACGTAATTCGCGTTTTTTCTGCGGCCTTTTGACAAAATTCGTGTTTTTTCTGTTTACCTTTGACGAAATTCGCGTTTTTTGCGATCCTTTAACGAAATTTGCGTTTCTTCGCTGCCCTTTGACGGAATGCGCGTTTTTCGAAATTCACGTTATTTCCGCGACTTTTCATGAAATTCGCGTTTTCTCTACGGCCTTTGATGAAATTCGGGTTTTTTATGTGCTCATTTAACGAAATTCGTGTTTCCTCCGGGATCATTTGATGAAATTCTCTTTTGCTCCGCGATAATTTGACGAAACTTGCGTTTCCTCCATGATCATTTGGCGTAATTCGCGCTTTCTCCGCGATCATTTGACGAAATTTGACTTTTTTCACGCTCCTTTGACAAAATTCGTATTTTATCCTCGGGCCTTTTTTAAAAAATTCGGTCTCTTTCCTCGATCCTTGAACGAAAATGATTTTTTTCAGCGATCATTGGTCAAAAATCTCGATATTTTTTTAAGTCCAAATTTTCGGGCTGATGATCGAATTTGTTTAATTTTCAGAACCTCATGCCTTAAATTTTCGTAAAAGCCGGAACAAAATCACCCCCCCCCTTTCCCCTCTGGCTACGGCTTATTGTCAAAAATGATTTCTGTTTACAACACAATTCAACGTGTTTCGTAAGATTTAGAACATTATGGAAATTTGAGTCAGCCCCCCCCCCCCCCCCCCCGAAATAAAATCCTGGGTACGCCACTGGTAGCCTTATTGTTCTTCAATTAAGATGAATTAGGAACTCGAAAAGAAATTATCAGAAAAGGTCAAACTATTTGTATTAACGACGAGTTTGTTTACACTATAAAGGGGACTTACACAAAACTTCATCCCAAACATAATTTTTATCTTCATATTTACATTTTTCTACAAATTTCACAGAAAAGAATTCTTACTGCCCAACCAGCTGAGCACACAAAAATTACCTGTACATTCATATACATGTTTTATGGACTTATTATAGCTGGCTTGTTACCGGCTGGAATAAAAATCAGATAATAACACATAATTATCGCCATATCAAGAAATAAACTAACAGAATATTATTAAATCTACACTGAAAATAGAAAACAGGAAACCTTGATAATAGAATTTACACAAATATTCAAAATATATAAATTGAGGTTGGTTGGTTGTATTTATGTCGGCCAATTATCTGCACGTGGGATATGGGCCCTAGGGGGGGAGTGCCTTCCGTGGAGGTCTTTCTAAGGGAACCTAATCCGTATTAACGCTTGGAGAACCAAGGCTCGAAGAAAACCACGAAAACTCCGAACGATTAGGCCGACGGGCGCGATTGGGATCGAACCCAGCACTTCCCGTCTACCAGCTTCGAGAGCAGAACCTCTCGGCCACTGGTGGGGCTTATATAAATTGAGAGAATTGCAAATCAAATGCACTATTACTCAGTTATAGTGCTGCCATCTTTTGGATATACTTACAACTAACAATTACAAATAAGAAAGAAACATTAACATAAGACATAACATTTCACAACACAATAGATTTGTCAGATTTCTTAAAACATTTTGGTGGATTTTTATATACGTGTTCCAATAATATAAAACATTTTCTTTTACCAATTCACTGATTTGACGTGATATGTATTTCGTATTTTTTCCTTTTCTTTTATCATGAGCATATAAGAAAATTTACTTAAATAATACTGATTATGAAAGATTAAGTAAAATGTCTGTCTGAGGGAAATAAAAGATTAGTTAATCTTCAGTAATCTATTAAAAATAATTAAAAAAATGGATATTAAATATCAGTATTTAAATTACAGTAAAATAAAGTGATGAAAGTGCAATGAACACAAATAATTTACTTATTAAGGAGATATTTAAAAAAAATTAACAAAAATAAAATCGAAAATATCTTTAAAATATACACTGATTTAATAAAAAGAAAAGTGCCTAGTTAAATTGATGACATTGACCTCACGGGCTATTCAAACTAATTGTAAGTTATACTCTTATTTCAAAGAATAATGCCCCTCGAAAAATAAATTAAGGGGAGGATTAGTTCCCCCATTTCTCCCCCCTTATACTTACCAATGAACTTACAAATCTATTCATGGAAGTGCTTTATCAGAATAAATTTATTCTAAAATTTGAAGGAAATCTGATATTTCTGTTAAGAGTTATCGTATTATGTACATAGGATTTGATAGCCTATGAGCTAAAAAAAGGCACCTAGAAATTTTATTAATTATTAAACAAAAGTCATTAAAACTGACAAACGTTGCATTAAAATGGTAAAAAGAAAATATATTAAATAGATAAACATTAACATCATACTTTTAAATAAACTTTCCTTCAAATGAAATTTTTGCTTAAATGGTGATCGTTAGGCCTTACTCAACTATGCACTTACTGGTAACTTTCTTTAAATTTTTACATTTTCTCTTGTATGTTGGAAATCGAAAGAGAAATAAAATAAATCAGACACAGAATATTTTTCAACAGAGAACTTAATAAAAATACCACGTTAATGTTGCGATACGAGATGCAGAAAGAAAATTATCTTACGATGCAACACCAATTTGCCATTAAATTTCCAAAAGCGCTATACTGAAGACTTTTCCATCAATATTCGATGAATAATTCTTTATGCTGCCATCTATCGGCATAGGAAAACTTTATCAACCTGTGTTGGTGTGTTATTCCTCTTACAAGACCTGAGCACTTTCTCCAAAACGTTATAAAAAATGGGTCATTTTAAAGATCAATATAATTAGATAGGTCACAATTGTTTAGAGATTTGAAAAAAGGAAAATCATGCTAGAACTTAGAGACATAGAAGAAAAGAAAAAAAAATCTTTAGATAAAGTGTCAATTAACGAAAAATTATCCATTTGATGTATGTATATATATTATCTTAACTTTCGTTATAAAATAAAATTATTAAACCATAATGCAGACATGTGTGCAACTAAAATAACTTATATGCAATACATTATTAACCTTGTCTTATTTAGGAAATGATATTTTTTTAAAATCTTGCATTATTTTAAGGAGGCACCCATCCCATGACATGATAAATGTAGCCCATTAGCTCATTTAAAAAATAATATTGCTTGAATTAGCTGTAATTCAGAAAATGTAGAACAACATCATTCAACAAGGAGGATTCTGAATCATAAGGGATAAGTTAAATATTGAATCTGAGTTCAATTCTCTGTTTAACTAAGGTATAATCAAAATAAGTATTGTGTAATTTGATGCTTACTTTTAAAGAAAAGAAATTAAAGGCATTTTTTAGCCATCCAATTTGTTTAATTTAAGGGAATTCTGTGTTGTTTGAACTATTTTTTTTTATTAGAATATTTTACAGTATCCTATTGAGGCATCGTTGGATGGTTTTATGAAAGGAAATCACTTAATGGAGCAAAAATGCAAGTTTTGTGGTAAAAGTTGAAGTTATAATTTTCAGAGAAATAAAATTCTTAAACTTCTTTTCCATAATTTTCGACTTTCCGAAATAGCTTTTGCTGAACACTTTCATTAGAAGAGTTTTCTGTGTAAAGATCAGGTTTTAAAAGAGATAGTTTGAGAAAAAATAAATAAAATGTCATTGTGGCACATATAAAAATATAGTAATATTAAAAAAATAATAAAGATTACACTTTTGAATGATTCTAAAGAAAATGGTGTCAATAGCAGTTTTTGCTATTTTAAATTATTGTATTTTGACGGCACATTGTAAGAATGTACTACAGATGTCGAAATTTATTTTAAACAAAATGCGAGAGAATTATTTTGTCCATTTTCTCAAAATGAAGGATTCCAGTGTGTCTCTCTATAATCATAATGGTTGATCCTTACAGATTTCATGCTACTAAATTAAAATAGGGCAATGAAATTGCCGTATCAGATACCCTTTTATATCTTGCTAAAAATTAAGTGGAAATTATATAAATAATGAAATGTATGTTAATGATATGTAAATTTCCTATAAGTAAATGTGTAAAAATATTGCCCGAGTTTCAGCAGCATAAGAAATGAAAATGCATCAACAGATAGCAAATAGTAAATTTGGACATAGAAAGGGGATGAGACACCAAAAAGATAAATACACGCTACAAGTGTCAGCAAACTACATTTTCATGCTGTATTCTATCAATTTTTATATAAGACAGTAAAAAAACCTTTTTCATAATTTCAGTTTTATGTAGCATTTGAAATTAATAAGATGATGCTTCACATTTTTTTATTATTATAAAACCTTTTCTTGAAAAAATTGTGCATTCTGAAGCAAGTTAAATATCATATTAGATCTGTACAGTTTACATATTTGTTATGAAAGGATAATTATCTTTCTTTTTAACCAGTGTAATTAATCGTACATAATTTTTCACCTATGCATTTATTTTTTAACATTTCGTTTCCAGAAATTATTTCTTACATTATTTCTCCTGCCTCTTGCCATTGATTGATATTCATATTCATGCTCTGAAGAATTCACTTTTATGTTTGAATATCCCATTTGCAGTCTGTCTAAAACTGGCAAAATAATATTTGGAAATTTAACAAATAATAATAAAAAGAAAAAAAATGGTGTACACACTGATAGAGGCCATTATTGGGTCAAAATTTACTGTAATACATAAGTTAATTAAAACTTTAACCTCTCTTATTCCATTAGATTAATTTTAACACAATTATTCCAATTGGTAAATAAATCATATTAGATGTAAATTTCCAACTGGGCGAAAAATGTCCAGACCAGGATTTGAACCAGGAATCTCCTGGCTGAAGCCACCAGTGCTTTGCCATCTAAGCTGTCTCGGACGAATCTGGTGGAACTTTTTCACCCAGCTAACTTTAATGACTATAGTATCTGGTCTGAAACCTGGTTCAGCTCAACAGAATAAATCTCAGGTAATGGAACTTCAGAAATCGCTGGATTCAAACCAGGAATCTCCTGGCTGTATCCTGGTCTGGACATTTTTCACCCAGTTGGAAATTTACATCTAATATGATTTATTTACCAATTGGAATAATTGTGTTAAAATTAATCTAGTGTAATTTCGTATCCAGCGATTTCTGGAGTTCCATTACCTGAGATTTATTCTGTTGAGCTGAACCAGGTTTCAGACCAGATGCTATAATCATTAAGGTTAGCTGGGTGAAAAAGTTCCATCTGACTCTCTAATTCCTTTGCATTCTGAGAAAATCATCATATTGTGGATTATGATTATAAATTCCTCATTTATTCAAATAAACTTTTTTTTTTTTTTTTTGCAACACACTCGTTTTCCTAATTTTCAAAACAGAATTTTAACATTTTGAATTGACAGTAAAAAAAAGAAGAAGACGAAACATCAGCTGTTGATATGCCTTTAGGTTTGCTGTTTTTACCAAAGTGGCCATTAGCTTGTATGCAAACATACAGAAATAGTTCAATTTTCTGAAAGCTGTTTTTTATAAGTTTTCATAATAATTAATTATGAAATTGATGGTGAGAGGAAAGAATGCATTTTTCTAACTATTCCATGAATGGTCACAAAATATTCAAATTTAATGAAGAACTAAATACAAGAACAAAATGCATGATCAAATGGAATATCAGGAAAACATGTAAGTTTTTTCTATGTTATTTAGTTTTTTTCACTCACTGTTAAAGATGTGAAGGGAGGACGAGTAAAAAATGGGCCAAAAACTGGTGCCAAATAAATAAAGTAGAAAACTGTAGAGATAATCTTAATAAATCTCTATGCAGTAGACTCCCTCAAATCCGCAAAGCTTGGGACCAGAGGTTGTGCGGATTTTAGAATTTTGCGAATTTCTGGTCATTGCTTTGTTTACATTTCTTAAACAGTAATTTGAATGTAGTTAATAATGCAATCGAAATTATAATGAATATTTACAGTAAAATATTAAAATAATTAAATAATAAACTAAAATAATAAAAAATTAGATAATTTTTTAAAATGATTAAAATATTAAAAGCAAAGGGCAAGTAAATAATCAATAATGTATAATTAATTATTCATTACAAAGATAGGATGCATTTTTCCTAAATTATTCAATGAAACTTTCCTCATAAAGGTACACTACTAATTCAAATCAAAATTAATTAAAATAAGGAAGTTTTATTTCAGATTTATCCAGACTTAATAATAAAAAGAACTTGATTGATGCATAAATATGTTTGGCAAAATGATTATGATTACCAGTGATGCCAGCAATATCTTGATTTTTTTCAGAAGTAAATTTATTCTTCCTTCATGAAAAAGCACAAATTCAGCAATATTAACAAAAAATACAAATTAAAATATATATAGAATTGATATAAAATTTAAAAAGTCAAATTTTGTCCCTACATCTGAACTGAAAGTTTAATTGTTTACATCTGTAAATTATGTGTGGATTTTAGAGAGTTGTGGATTTTAGGGTTGCGGATTCGAGGAAGTCTACTGTATAATAAAAGGCAGTGTAACGCATCCAGGGCGAATCCATCAATCTTACCAGTCTCCGAGGAAGAGACTCAAGGGTGAAAGGTTCCATTCTCCCATTGGTTCACAAGAAACAAGAATCCAGCGATTACTTCTCAAGGTTACAAGTCCTGATAATTGAGCAGTGGTAGACACTTCTTCCTAACAAATCAGAAGGCAGATCGCATTTCATCTCCAAAATAAATCGCCAAGTGTCACTTGAGATTATTTCAAGTATTAAGTTGCAATCATATTAAATTTTCTTTGCGACATGTAAGGAATTTCAATTTATTTCTCATATAAAGTGATTCATGGAAAACAATGAAATGGTATTTTTTAAAATATCCTTTTTTTCCCTGCAAAAAATTGATAAACTGATTTTCTTTTAAAAAAGTAATCAATTTAAATATTTTAGACTTATTATTTTGTAACTTATTTTTAAATTACACATTACTTATATTTTCCTTTTCTATATACAGGCATATGTTAAATTTAAACTTTAAAAAAAAAAAAATACATATTCCATATTTTAAAAGTAAAAAATCTTATACTATAATGCGAGCAAAAATTGTGTGTGTGTGTGTGTGTGTGTATGTAAATTTTATCTTAAAAGCGGCTCGAACGATTTTGACGAAATTTTGTATTTTACCATTTTCGGGCATGATAAGACCATTGGGCTAGCTCACGTGTTCGAGAAAATTCGATTAGTGGGTCATTTTGGGTCGTAATGGGTCAGGGTCAAGCTAATTATATCTAAAAAACGGCTCAATCGATTTTGACCAAATTTCACATCCGACCATTTCTCGACACGAGGAAACTTTTGGGCTAGGCCACATGTTCGAGAAACTTCGATTATTGGGTAATTTTGGGGTCACTATGGGTCAAGCCAGGCCCGTAGCTGGATGATGCTTCCAGGTCGGGCAAATGTTTTCCAAATGGGGCAAAATTACTTCTTCATTTTTTTTAGACTTTTACGATCCTTTAAAAATATATATTACGTATTCAGATTCAGTATAAGTTTATAGCTCTTCTCAAAGTAGTTGAAAAGTGATATTCTTTCATTTTGCTGTCAATCCATAAACTAATTTTTGTAATGGTTAAGATAATATGGATTTCCACAAAAATGTTGGATGTTGTTGAGGATTGCTACAACAGCGTCACCAGCCAGTTGTCTGTGACACCCCCCCCCCCTCCCGCTTTTTCGGGAAGGCTCACGTTTTCAGCACCAGCGTTGGCGAGTTGGCGAAAGCGAGAACGTTCAGCCAGCTCTAACGCCAATCGTCGTCTTGAGTTTTGTTTTGAACCGAAATGGCGGAAGACGAACTAGCATATTTTAGAATAACAGTCCCACCTAAATTGAAGAAATATTTTCGATTATCTGTTCTAGATGAAAGAAATTTTCTTCGAAAGAAATTGTATTACGAACTCTTATACTCTGTTTTATCAAAGGCATTTATTACTTTTGATGATATAGATTAAAATTTTGATTACTTGATCCCCTCAAAAATCTACATTTTCATTCAATTGAGTATTATTAATTTCATACCTGTTAAACAAAAACTCATTGCAGAATTTGAATTATTGATCCTTTACTGATAGTTACTTCAAAGTCATAAATGGAACAAAAAATTTTTAAAAATGTAAAGAATTAAAAAAAAAATGAAAGCGTGTGCACAAAAGGTTAATCCTGATTTTCTTTTCTTTTTTTTTTTTAAATCTTTTATTCTATTTTTTTCCTTTTCTTTTTTTATGGTATATTATTTATTTGTTATTTAAAAATCAACAGATAGAGCAAAACAGTAAACTTTATGCACTATTATGGATAAGCGAAGGGATAGTTAATATTTCAGACACAATTTTAACTAATCTTTTCTGCAAGGCAACAATGAATTTTAAATGGTCAAAAAATAGTGTGCTGGAGGAGAGGATGGGGGGGGGGGGGGGAAGAGAAAATTCGAAATGGGAGGTTGCCTCAGATGACTGATCATTATTTTATTGCCACTTCAACTTAATAAATAGTGGAGATGCGTGTGCAGAATGACGAAAAATGGAATGTGTGTGTGTGTGGGGGGGGGGGGGGGGGGGGAGAGATTTCATTCGAAGAAGAATTTAGATGATTATTCAAATATGACGAATTACTATTTTAAAATAACAAATAAAACAACTAGGATGAAATAATATTTAAAAATATGGCAAAAATTTTAAAATAAAAAGAATTTTAAAGATTTTAATTTTTTGCACTAGGGGCAGACCAATTTTTTTTTTCATAAAAACTCAAATAATGATAAAGATTTAACAGTATTAAAATGTAATAGTAATTGATTTCATTGCATGCATCAACTTGCAGTTATTTTAGCTGATTGATTTAATTGCAGGATACAGCTAAATAATTTATAATTTATCGTTCAATCCAATTATAATGAATTGATTTTAGTTTCAATTTCCTATTAACTTCTAATCGCAATTAAATTAAGAACAATTCATTTTTAATGAATTATTTCAGTAAAAATCAATTTTCAGTGATATGTTTTATTAATGCAATAACACGTCACTGAATTATGCCGCTTAAGAGACAAAGAGAGAGAGAGAGCGAAAAAAAAAACTGAAACTAAATTAATTCAGTAGTAATGCTAATAAAACTAAGTTCAATTGTGTCATAAAAACATGATCAATAGAATTATATTTATTACAAGAAAATCTTTACGTCTGTTTTTATTTTTCCTAAAAAATAAAATACGTTCTCAATTTCTTGGAACATAGCAAATTAATGAAATAAATTAATATTATTGAACTGAAAAAAATAACTTATGTTTGAATTATATATATTGTAAAATTAAAAGCATATTAATCCGAAAAAGCTCTTTGTTTTAACCAAGGTTTTAATTGTAAACCACGGTGAAATAACATTTCGTCATACTTTATTCTTTGCTTGATAGCTTTTTACATTTGCGGAAAAAACAAATAAAAAAAAAACACTATATCTTTGCTCTCAGCAAAGGAATGGGTAGTGCTATGGGGTTACTGTTCGCTACGCGTATGACGTCACGAAGAAGAAAGGGTGCGTAGTGTGAATTCATCCCCGCGCCAATCGTTACTCTGGCGATAAGGTGCTCAAAACGTGAGCCTTCTTGAAAAAGACCCCCTCCCTCACCGTTGTCCGCAGAAAAATCTGGACACTTACATTTTTATGTTTTATTAATAATAAACTAATAATACAATATTCCAAGAAATTCATTTACAGTAAAACCTGTAAAAATGGATTGGCAAAGGATCGAAAAAATATTCCGTTTTAGAAAGTTTCAATCTTATGAGCTATAACTGCAGTATTGAATTTAGGCATTTTTCTCCGCGTGGGATTACTGGTGCTCCCGGAGTGGTAGACAGAATGGAGCTTTTAGGCAAGTCACACACAAGGCGACACATAAGACATGTCGCTTGAATTCGCTGGAAAAACTCGTTTGAAACAACTTCGTTTTTTGTTTCGATCGGTTATTGCGCTTCATGTCGTCGCCCTATCGTCTCAGTGTGGGATATGCCTTAGGGTGGGAATTGCACTTTTACAACTTTAATAAGCACTAAATTAGAAAGCTGCCGGGAGTGACATTTCGATGCTCATGGGAGACCCCTCCTCCAGGGTCCCTAAATTCCTTATTTATCGTATTGTATTCCTTTCAACGGGACCATGAAATGCTCTCATATAAGACAGGATTTTGTTATAGACAGGTTCCATTTACACAGGTTTTACAGTATTTATGGAATTTTATATGATTTAAAATGTAATATAAAGAAGGCCTTGGTAATTACGTTGATAGATTCGTCACTTATTTACAAAGCAGGTAACCCTCTCACAACTAAATATTAATATATTTTTACAGATTTTGTACACATACTTTAAAACCATAATGTGTGTTTATAACTGATAACATTTTCAAACAGTTTGGACAATAGAAAAAAAATCACTGCCGGCTAGACCTGCAAGCACAGATAGATTTCGATTTCACCAACTAAAACTAAATCAAGATGAGAGATAAACCCAGTTTAACAATTTTATCTGGTCGCTTTTGACGAGTTTTTAATTTCATTTTTCTGTAAGAGTTGGCTTTATCAGAATCATGTTAATACGATAATTTTTTCTTCAACCCCGATTTTTTTAATCTCTTGAGAATATTTTTTGTAATAACATCCATTAATATTCATCTTATCAGAAACTTGTTACTACAAAAGTTATAGATAATATTAAGACGATTTATATAATAAATTTAAGCCGTGTGGTGATTGTTTGCTTAAATGAAACACACACTTGATTTTAAATTCCGGCGTTCTTTTTATTGATGCACGTGCACGTTCAATAATACAACCCTGTATCCAGCACCTCTGAGGGTTGTCAAAAATTTTCATCACGCCAATGATATTTTTTTATTGCCTTAGTGGTAGATTATCGGAGATGTGAATTTTTTTCTGCTACAACATGCACCTCCCTTTTTTTATTTTAATTTATTTTATTATTTTTTTTCTTTTTTTTTTCTGTGTGTGTTTGTGTAAGAGTTTGTCCTATCATACACTTGTTAATACAAAAATTGTAGATAATATTAAGAAGATTTATAATAAATTTAAACGTATTTGATGCTTTGTGAATTGACGAAGTTGTGAATTTTTTTCTCCTTCACCCCCCCCCCCCCTTCCTCTTTTTTTTACTGTAAGAGTTGGTCTTATCGAAAACTTGTCAATATAAAAGTTGTAGACAATACTAAGAAGATTTATAATAAATTTAAGGGGATTTCATATCTTGTGAATTGACGAAGTTAGGATTTTTTTTCCCCTCAAAACCTTATTTTTTTCGCTCCTTGAGGCCATTTTTAATGATATCAAAAATATGTCATACATAAATTTTTGGCCCTTTTCCTAGAAGTGATAATAAGTTTAAACGGATTCAATATGTATCATAATTAAGAAATTATGGTTTTTTTCTGCTTTCACAAAAATGCTTTCCATTTCCATTTTCTGCTCCTTGATTTCATGTATCGGTTTAGAAGAGATTTGTGCAGAATTATGGAAGTTATCGTGTCTATAAAAAAGTGATATATATACATATATATATAGGTAGATAGATAGATAAAGCTTTCAACTTGGTGGTGGTTTTGGGTTCTAGGTGTCATGGTCGGCATAGATTTGCAAAAAGTTTTCAGAAATTCCGACATGGGGGAGAATGTAATAGGTAGTGTTTCTTACGAAATCTACCTAAAATAGGGGTGCACAACCTTTTTTAGAGAAGGGCCATTTACAAAAATATCTGGGTTGTCGAGGGCCACATCAGTAATACAAAGAGAATTTTATTTTAATGAGGTGGGAGAGAATCTGTGGCCTATAATAAGATAAAAATAAGGATTTCAGAGAGAGGAGGAGTTCTACCCCTCTAGGTTCCCCTACCAAGTCAACATGCCCAATTCAGTTGGCAATTTTTCCGCGCCCGATCAATGAAATTCGCGATTTTTTCACACCTGATTACCGAAATTCGTGATTCCCCCCCCCCCTCCCCTATTAACGAAATTCGATATTCTTAACTGAATCTGATGAAATTTAGAATTTTTTGCGCGGTAAATTAACAAAATTCACGATTTTTTTCTCGCGATAAACTGGCAAAATTCGCGATTTTTACGCAGCCGATCACCGAAATTTGAGATTTTTCCGCGCCCGATCAACGAAATTCGCGATTTTTAACTGTCTGGCGAAATTTGCAATATTTTCCCGCTGCACATTGACGAAATTTGCAATTTTTCCTCGCCTCATCGACAAAATTCATGATTTTTCCGTGCACGATCAATGAAATTCGCGATTTTACCGTTCCCGATCGACGAGACTCGCGACTTTTCAAGTCCCGATCGGCAAGACTCGCGATTTTCCGTTCCCAATCGGCGAAAATCGCGGGTCTCGATCAACGAAAGTCGCAATTTTTCCGTGCCCGATCGATGAAACTCGATTTTTCCATGCCTGATCCACGAAATACGCCGTTTTTCATGCCCGATTGGCGAAATTCGAGTTATTTTTCGTTTAGCGACTGATGGAATATGCGACTTGGGAATTTCCTATGCTGATATGTATGGTATCGGCCGGCCGATTAACGAAGTTCGCGATTTTTAATTGACTGACGAAATTTGCAATTTTTTCCCGCGACAAATTGACGAAATTAACGTTTTTTTTTCCTGCGACCTATGGACAAATATTACTACTTTTTTCCAGTTATAAATAGACGAAATTCGCGAGCCACAAGTTAACCCATTGAAGGCCACATTAGGCCCGCAGTCCACAGGCTCTGCATCCCTAATCTAAAAGTCTTCTTACAAGCGTCTTTCCACTAAATATCAATAGTTTTCCACGAATCTTGTGCATAATTTTTGAAACTATTATATTTATGACTCATAAAATTTTCAAAGAGTTAAGACAATAAGAACTATTATTTTAAATATTAAATGTCTGATGAGAAAAAAAAAATCCACGCACAATCACGAAAACATTTTATGCTTAAATTCCATAAAGTTACAATTATTTTGATTCTGACCCCACGATAGCAAATAGCGTTTTCTGTTTTTATAAAGACAAAGTATATTTCAGAAAAAAAATGCAAAATGGTGTTATAAGCCAATTTTTGAGGCTAGGAAAGGTCATCTGAGACACTATCGTTTGAAGCTCAAGATTCGATCCATTTGTCAAAAAATGAAAAATACTATTCTATTCTAAACTACTTCAATAATCTTGCCTGCGAATGTCATGCCTTTACATTTAAAAATAAGTCCGCGAAAGCATTATAAAGTTTTGCAAAGTCGAGTGAACAAAAATATTTTTTACAAACAGTCGTACGTGATTATTGTTTGCAAACAGCAGCTATAAATTAAGGAAATACCAAAATAAAAATGAGTATTTTATAGCTTAAAAATATTAATGCTCGTTTAATATTTTTGTTAATTTTTCAATTTATCTTTCCGCTTCGCAATCTTACATTCATTTCCCTTTTTTCATACAAAAACTATGTAATATTTGGATATTTATATTGCATATATAGGAAGAAAGGAAGAAAACAACTAAAAAGTAGAATAAATAAGGTGAAATCTTATTAAAAATAAAAGGTTGGGGGAAGCTCCATAAAAAAAAAAAAAACACTTTTTGTACTTATAAAAGAATAATTTATTTCAGTAATATTCTCATTGCTACATTTGCTTACATTTAAATCATTTAATTAATATAAAATATTATATTCAAATAGTCATATATGATATTTACAATGATTATAAAGCCCCTTAATCTGAAAAACCCTTCCTCGATATTGCAATTCTGTGTGATAATGATTTTACAAACTTTTATAAGTTGCAACAGTGTCAAGAATATTTCCCACTTTTGTTCAAAAGCGCCCAAAAGCAATATAGCGAAGTTAACAATGACAAAACCACATGATTGTAACACATGATAGTTGCCTGTTTTGTGGAACTGAAAATCCAAGCATTTGGTTTCAACCTTACCTGATTTCAATAAATTTCACATATGACAGTTGTAGAAAGAAAACGATTTTCGCGGACATCAGGACCAGTTTCGGAAAAAAAGTTAAGAGGATAATCCCTAAACCCATTTATTCTAGCAGTTTGACTCTTTGGGTAGGCGGTAATGTAAATTTCTACAAAGCAACAAAACTAAAAATGTCCTACAGTTCTTGGAATGAAAGAAAAAAATGTCTTTACAATTGAATTTTTTGTTTAAATTGTGTTGTTGGAATTGAGAAGTTTCAGGGATGGATGTCGATTAGGTTATGTATGTCTATTCTAAAAAGAGTTTTTTTTTTTTTTAAATGAGGCAAAAAAAAGTATGGAAAATTAATGTGTCGATCAGGGATCAGGGTGTCCAGTCACTTGTGCTAGGTCGGGCAAATATTTTTCCAGGTCGGGCATTGCCCGACCTCGCCCCCACCTAGCTACGGGCCTGGGTCAAGCCAATTTTATCTAAAAAACGGTTCTAACGATTTTCACTAAACTCTATATTCTACAGTTTTGGATTCCGAGAAAACTATTGGGCTAAGTCACATGTACGAGAAAATTCGATTAGTGGGTCATTTTTGGGTCACCGTGGGTCAAGCTAAGTTTATCTAGATAACTTCTTTAACGATTTTGACGAAATTTTGCACCCTACTGTTTTCGGGCACGAAAAAATCATTGGGATGGGTCTCGTGTTCGAGAAAATTCCATTAGTGGGTCATAATGGGTCAGGGTCAAGTTAATTATATCTAGAGATTGGCTCAATCGATTTTGACTAAATTTTGTATCTAACCATTTTCGGGCACGAAAAGATCTTTGGGATGGGTCTCGTGTTCGAGAAAATTCGATTAGTGGGTTATTTTGGGTCATAATGGGTCAGGTTCAAACTAATTATATCTAGAGAACGGCTCGATCGATTTTGACGAAATTTTGTATTTTACCATTTTCGGGCATGATAAGACCGTTGGGCTAGGTCACGTGTTCGAGAAAATTCGATTAGAGGGTCATTTTGGGTCGTAATGGGTCAAGGTCAAGCTAATTATATCTAAAATACGGCTCAATCGATTTTGACCAAATTTCACATCCAACCATTTTTCGATACGAAGAATCTATTGGGCTAGGTTACATGTTCGAGAAACTTCGATTAGTGGGTTATTTTTGGGTCACTATGGGTCAAGCCAATTTTATCTAAAAAACGGCTCTAACGACTTTCACTAAACTCTATATTCTACAGTTTTGGATTACGAGAAAACTATTGGGCTAAGTCACATGTTCGAGAAAATTTTATTAGTGGGTAATTTTTGGGTCACCGTGGGTCAAGCTAAGTTTATCTAGATAACTTCTTAAACGATTTTGACGAAATTTTGCACCCTACTGTTTTCGGGCACAAAAAGACCATTGGGATGGGTCTCGTGTTCGAGAAAATTCTATTAATGGGTCATTTTGGCTCATAATGGGTCAGGGTCAAGTAAATTATATCTAGAGAACGGTTCAATCGATTTTGACTAAATTTTGTATCTAACCATTTTCGAGCACGAAAAGATAATTGGAATGGATCTCGTGTTCGAGAAAATTCGATTAGTGGGTCATTTTGGGTCATAATGGATCAGGGTCAAACTAATTATATCTAGAGAACGGCTCAATCTATTTTGATTAAATTTTATATCTAACCATTTTCGGGCACTAAAAGACCATTGAGATGGGTCACGTGTTCGAGAAAATTCGATTAGTGGGTTATTTTTGGGTCACTGTGGGTCAAGCTATTTTTATCTAAAAAACAGCTCTAACGAGTTTCACTAAACTCTATATTCTACAGTTTTGGATTACGAGAAGACCATTGACCTAAGTCACATGTTCAAGGGAATTCGATTAGTGGGTCATTTTTGGATCACAGTGGGTCAAGCTAAGTATATCTAGATAACGGCTCTAACGATTTTGACGAAATTTTGCACCCTACTGTTTTCGGGCACGAAAAGACCATTGGGATGGGTCTCGTGTTCGAGAAAATTCGATTAGTGCGTCATTTTGGTCATAATCTGTCAGGGTCAGGCTAATTATATCTAGAGAACGGCTCAATCGATTTTGACTAAATTTTGTATCTAACCATTTTCAGGCACGAAAAAACCATTGGGATGGGTAACGAGTTCAAGAAAATTCAATTAGTGGGTCATTTTTGGGTCACCGTGGGTCTAGCTAAGTTTATCTAGATAACGGCACTACGATTTGACGAAATTCTGTAATCTATCGTTTTCGGGCACCAAAAGACCATTGGGATGGGTCACGCAGGGCCGTAGCGACCGCCCCTCATACCCCCATTTGGGGGGGGGGGGGGCTGAGCAAAGTCAGGGGCCCAGTAGTGAGCTATTGTACTTTTCAGCCGAATGTTTTTTTTTAACTTTTAAAATAATTTTTTATGTATTTTTAATGACATTTTATTTTGTTTTATCGAAATTCATTTTTTTTTCTTTTTTTTTTTTTGTGTGTGTGTGTGTGTGTCAAGGATCTTGATCAGATTTAGAAATAGAAAACAGACATGTGCTTTTCTTCTATATCCACCATTCTTTATAAAAGTTTTTGAAGGCTGTAAGTTCTACTTAAAAAATAAAATGACATTTTAGTATTTTTGGGGTGCGCCTATCAATGGGTGAAAAAAGTGAAACCAAAGGTTCAAAACTTCTTTTTTACTTCATCCAACCAAAAAAGATATGCGCTTTTTTTCTACAGCAACCATTCTTTTTAAAGGGGCCCAGATGAAACAAATTTTCAGGCTCTAAATTCTTTTTGAATTGTCATTTTTAGCCCCCCCCCCCCTATAAAAGTACCGAAAAGTCTGAGCCCAAGATTAAAAACTTGTAAGCCCATTTTTTTCTTCAAATTTTTAAAAAATGTGCTTTTTAATCTCACTGAGGGACCCTATGCGTTTCAAAACTTCGTTATACTATTACTTCCTTCAACCAAATGTACTTCCTTTCTATAGTCATTATTCTTTTTAAAGGTGCCCAGATGAAAGAAATTTTGCACGCTCTTAATACTTTTTAAATTGTCTTTTTGGGGGGTGGGCCCCAATAAAAGTGAGGAAAAGTTACAACTCAAGATTCAAAACTTTCACGGCCCATTTTTATTACTCAAATTTTTTAAAAATATGCTTTTTAATCTCGTTGGGGGCCCCAACAAGGTTCAAAGCTTTCTTAATACTATTACTTTTTTTGACCAAAACAGATATGCGCTTTCTTATTTCTATAGCCAGTATTCTCTTTAAAGGTTTCTATAAAAAAGAAATTTTGCAGGCTCTAAATTCTTTTTGAATTGTCTTTTTTAGGGCCCCCTATAAACGGGAGGAAAAGTTGGAGCCCAAGATTAAAGACTTTTACGCCTCATTTTTTTATTCAAATGTTTAAAAAACATGCTTTTTAAACTCGTTGGGAGCCCCAATAAGTTTCAAAACTTCCTTAATACTATTAGTTCCTTCAAACAAATGTGCCTTCTTTCTATAGCCAGCATTCTCTTTAAAGGTTCCCAGATGAAAAAAATGACAGGCTCTAAATTCTTTTAAATTGCCTTTTTTAGGGCCCCTTATAAACGTGAGGAAAAGTTGGAGCCTAAGATTCAAAACTTTTAGGCCACATCTTTTTATTCAAATGTTTTAAAAATATGCTTTTTAATCTCGTTGGGGGCCCTAATAAGGTTCAAAGCTTCCTTAATACTATTACTTCTTTTGGCCAAAACAGATATTGCACTTTCTTTCTACAGCCAGTAGTTTCTTTAAAGGTCCCAGATGAAAGAAATTTTGCACGCTCTTAATACTTTTAAAATTG
This sequence comes from Maratus speciosus, assembly GCA_963932465.1. Taxonomy (NCBI): domain Eukaryota; kingdom Metazoa; phylum Arthropoda; class Arachnida; order Araneae; family Salticidae; genus Maratus; species Maratus speciosus. The sequence goes on from OZ010786.1 coordinate 680,672,456, forward strand.
TCTTTTTTGGGGGGCCCCCAATAAAAGTGAGGAAAAGTTGCAACTCAAGATTCAAAACTTTCACGGCCCATTTTTATTACTCAAATTTTTTAAAAATATGCTTTTTAATCTCGTTGGGGGCCCCAACAAGGTTCAAAGCTTTCTTAATACTATTACTTTTTTTGACCAAAACAGATATGCGCTTTCTTATTTCTATAGCCAGTATTCTCTTTAAAGGTTTTTATAAGAAAGAAATTTTGCAGGCTCTAAATTCTTTTTCAATTGTCTATTTTAGGGCCCCCTATAAACGGGAGGAAAAGTTGGAGCCCAAGATTAAAGACTTTTACGCCTCATTTTTTTTATTCAAATGTTTAAAAAACATGCTTTTTAAACTCGTTGGGAGCCCCAATAAGTTTCAAAACTTCCTTAATACTATTAGTTCCTTCAAACAAATGTGCTTTCTTTCTATAGCCAGCATTCTCTTTAAAGGTTCCCAGATGAAAAAAATGACAGGCTCTAAATTCTTTTAAATTGCCTTTTTTAGGGGCCCCTATAAACGTGAGGAAAAGTTGGAGCCTAAGATTCAAAACTTTTAGGCCACATCTTTTTATTCAAATGTTTTAAAAATATGCTTTTTAATCTCGTTGGGGGCCCCAATAAGGTTCAAAGCTTCCTTAATACTATTACTTCTTTTGGCCAAAACAGATATTGCACTTTCTTTCTACAGCCAGTAGTTTCTTTAAAGGTCCCAGATGAAAGAAATTTTGCAGGCTCTAAATTCTTTTTGAATTGTCTTTTTTAGGGGCTCCTATAAACGGGAGGAAAAGTTGGAGCCCAAGATTAAAAACTTTTACGCCTCATTTTTTTATTCAAATGTTTAAAAAACATGCTTTTTAAACTCGTTGGGAGCCCCAACAAGTTTCAAAACTTCCTTAATACTACTAGTTCCTTCAAACAAATGTGTTTTCTTTCTATAGCCAGCATTCTCTTTAAAGGATCCCAGATGAAAGAAATGACAGGCTCTAAATTCTTTTAAATTGCCTTTTTTAGGGCCCCCTATAAACGTGAGGAAAAGTTGGAGCTTAAGATTCAAAACTTTTAGGCCACATCTTTTTATTCAAATGTTTTAAAAATATGCTTTTTAATCTCGTTGGAGGCTCCAATAAGGTTCAAAGCTTCCTTAATAATATTACTTCTTTTGGCCAAAACAGATATGCGCTTTCTTTCTATAGCCAGTAGTTTCTTTAAAAGTTCCCAGATGAAAGAAATTTTGCAGGCTCTAAATTCTTTTTGAATTGTCTTTTTTAAGGCCCCCTATAAACGGAGGAAAAGTTGGAGCCCAAGATTCAAAACTTATAGGTCCCATTTTTATTATTCAAATGTTTTTTAAATATGCTTTTTAATCTCGTTGGAGGCCCCAATAAGTTTCAAAACTTCATTAATACTATTACTTCCTTCAACCAAATGTGCTTTCTTTCTACAGTCACGATTCTTTTTAAAGGTGCCCAGATGAAAGAAAATTTGCAGGCTCTAAATGCTTTTTTAATTGACTTTTTGGGGGGCCCCTGTAAAAGTGAGGAAAAGTTGCAACTCAAGATTCAAAACTTTTAGGGCCAATTTTTATATTCAAATGTTTTTAAAATATGCTTTTTAATCTCGTTGGAGACCCCAATAAGGTTAAAAACTTTCTTAATACTACTACTTATTTTAACCAAAACAGACATGCCCTTTTTTCCTATAGCTACCATTCGTTTTAAAGAGGCCTAGATGAAAGAAATCTTGGAGGATCTAAATACTTTATAAATTTTCTTTTTTGGGGCCGCTCTTAAAAGTGAGCAAAATTCGGAACTCGAGATTCAAAAGTTTTAAGCATCATTTTTTTTCGAATGTTCAAAAAATATATGCTTCTTAATCTCGTTGGGGACCCCAATAAGCGGGCATCTATGTGCGTTGCATGTGCCACCTACCTCCTTATGTTCGATCTGTTTCGTTTTTAACATTTCATTTCTCTTGTCTCGATAAATTACTGTTAACTATACATAAATTATATTGTGCATTTACTTAATCTACTAGCAGAGCTTCACCTGCTTCGTTGATTGCTTTTTAAAAAAAAGAACCTATTTTTTGGAGTTCTCCATTGGGGCCTTCACTGGCTTCCGCCGTAACTGCCGTAAACCTGTTCCGGATATTCCCGCTCCGATCTTGAATCAAACAATCATTGAATTATTGTAATTTTTCTTTCGATTAAAGTGATAGTCTCCATATAAAAGTGAAATTTTCCAGAATCATAGCTCACGTTGTTACAAGAACCAATTTGTTATTTTTCCACTTCAGCTTAATTATGGCAGCAGCAAAGTCTACTGGATAATTCTTCGATTTCAGAAAAAAATGTAAAAAAAAAACTCCGGAAAACGCAAAAAAAAAAGTGTAAAAATCTTATAAACAAGTTGGAAATTGCTCGTCAAACGTGGCAAATGAGGTGCGTTCGTACTATAACTAGTTCTATAATTATTTTTTGCACCCCATATTGTACTGAATGTGTATTTATTTGCAATTCATAAGTGCATAGTCTGTAACATCATTAAAATGCACTTGCAATAATTTTTCCCCATTCCCCTTAATGTAACGGAAAACTTTCGACTGTCCCTGTAATTAAGCTATACATCCGATTTTCATGAAATTTGAAATGGCTGGACAAAATTTTGCAGCAATTATATATTTAAAATTTCAGCCCATTCGGAAAGCTGTAACATCATTAAAATGCACTTGCAATAATTTTTCCCATTGGCTTTAATGTAAAGAAAAACTTTTGACTGTCCCTGTAATTAAACTATACATCCGATTTTCATAAAAATTGAAATCGCTCGACAAAATGTCGCAATAATTATATGTTTAAAATTTGAGACCATTCGGAAAGCTTTAACATCATTAAAATGCACGTGCAATAATTTTTCCCATTGACCGTAATGTAAAGAAAAACTTTTGACTGTCCCTGTAATTTAACTATACATCCGATTTTCATAAAATTTGAAATGGCTCGACAAAATTTTACAACAATCATATATTTAAAATTTCAGACCATTCGGTTGGGTAGTTTTTGCTCTATTATATGCGGACTGACGGACGGACAGACAGACGGACTGAACGACGACTATAGGTGCTACGTATTTATATAATTACGAACGCACCTAAAAATTGGGCAAAGATTCAAAAATCGCTGAGAGAAAATTGACTACATCGAGCCAAAAGATTGAAACTGGAATGTTAAAAAATCGCCGTGAAAGACAAAAATACGCTAAAAATCACATAAAAGGTTCGTAAAAAATTCAGAAATTTCTATGGATATATTTTCTATATTGAGCTAAATGACTGAAACCTGATTCCTTTTAGGGATGTCAAAAATCCGTGCCGCAGATGGCAAAATTTTTAATATATTTGGATAAAAGATTGAAACTGGGTTTCTTTTACACTCTCTCTCAAAAAAAAAAAAAAAAAAAAAAACCAGTCAATTGAATGATTTTTTTCCGTAACTTTTTCCTTCGTTCAAATACACACACAAAAAAGCTTTGATTTGATTTGCTCATTTTCCGCAAAAAATATAGAAAACTCACCAATCTAACGTAAAAATTACCTAACGTCCTTACTAAATATAAAGATGCATTTTTGTCAAATCAAATCACAGGAGTGTTCCGCCAACTTTGCTGCATTGTACTTTTTCCTCTTAGAAACTGAACTTTGACGCATGACTTTTTTCCTTCATAACAGGAAGAAGTCGCAAATCAAAGATAAAAATTTCTATTAGAAATTTTCCTTTCTAAAGACGAAAATTTCTTCAAATGTGAGGTAAAATCTCTTCTAATCACAGAGGTCTTAAAAAATGAAAAAAAAAAAAAAAAAAAAGAACCGTTCATGAAAAATTCAAAAATCTCAAAGGACGAAATTTAGTACATCGGGCTAAAAGACTGAAACCTGATTCATTTTACTAATGTCATAAAATCACGTCGAACGCGAAAAAAGTTAAAAATCACATAAAAAATTCACGAACTATTTAAAAATCGAAGAAGACTACTTTACTATATTCGGCTAAAATGGACAGATGGATTGAAAATAGATTTCTTTTATGAATGTGGGAGGAAAAGCACGAAACTCGAAAAAATACAAAAAATAGTGTAAAAAATTAAATGAAAAAAATTCGAATCAAAAAATTAAAAACCTGTTTCGATGTGCATAACTTCGGGCATACAGGTAACCTTCCTGTCAAATTTTGTACGGAACAGAAAAACATCTGGTCAAACAAAGAAAAACTCTGGACAGACAAACATCTGTCTTTATTATTAGCTACTAGGAAACCCGTCTCCGTTGCCCATCACAGAAAGGTACCTTCAATCCGAAGGTTTTTTTTTTTCTTCTTAAATTTCAACTTGGGTGACAATTTTAAACTAGAGAAAACCGGAATGTATGAAAACGACATCCCCAAAGTAATTTTTATTTTAAATTAGTAAATCTGTACATATATATGTATTTAATAAAAGGCACCAATCCGAGCAGGAAAAAAATTGTTATAAGTGAATATTTTCTGCTTAAAGAAAATCTGTCTGTGCTACGCAGATGGCATTGTCAAACTGAAGAGAAAATTGAAAATACGAAAACGATTTCCATATTTTTTATTTATTTATTTTGTTTATGAGCAATACTTAGCGGTTTATAACATTTGTAAAAGGAATTCAGTTTCAAACTTTTTTGCCAAATTTTGTCCTCTGCTGTTTTTTAAATTTTCGAGAATTTTTATATGATTTTTAACTTTTTTTTTCACTTTTCTGGTGCTTTTTTTAATATTTGTAAAAAAATAAACCCGGTTTCAATCTTTTAGCTTAATATAAGTAAAGTTTGATCTCTATGAACTTCGAATTTTTTTATGCAATTTTTGGCATTCTTCGGCGATTTTTTTGACATTTTTTCCCTAAATGGAAGAATTCTCAGTTAAATTTTGCAAGTCCTTTGATTAAATTCACGTTGTAAGAATATCAAATTTGTCCCTGTAGCAACGTGAACGAAATGCTGTAAATTTGAATTTAATCTGGATCAAAAAAAAAAAAAAAAAAAAAAAAAAAACAATAATTCAAGGTTCGTATGATTCGAGATCGGAGCGGACATAGCCCCTATGGGTGTACGTTGTCGAAAGCAGTGCAGCCCAACTACAAATTCGTTCAATTTGAAGTTCGTTTTGGAAAATCCGCCTTGGAAACTCCGCTGGTGTTGTTATAAAATGGAACTCGGTTGGAAAATTAAATATAGATATTTCTCTAAAATCTGAGAGGGGGGCCCCGAAAAATATGTTTGGGGGGGGGGGGCTCTGAAGACCTTGCTACGGCCCAGGGGTCACGTGTTCGAGAAAATTCGATTAGTGGGTCATTATGGGTCAGGGTCAAGCTAATTATATCTAAAAAAACGGCTCAAGACATTTTCAAAAATCACATCCAACCGTTTTTCGACACGAGGAAACTTTTGGGCTAGGCCACATGTTCGAGAAACTTCGATTAGTGGGTCATTTTGGGGTCACTATGGGCAGGGCCGAAACTAGCACTTTTTGCACCGGGGGCAAGCATGGATTTTGGCGCCCCCCAACCCTTCTCTTCCGCAAAGTATATTTACAAAGAGAATTTTACTAATTTTCTAATAGCCGACTTATTTTTAAATTTAAAATATGTAATCTTAAAATATGTAATACTGAACTACGTAATCTACAATGGCAGATCCAAGGGGGAGGTCACGAGGTCATGAGTCCCCTCTGGACACCAACAAAAAATAGTCTAAAGATCATTTTTAAAATGAAATATACAGTTAGAGTCCCGATTATCCGAGTCCTGCTTAACCGAGTTTCCGCTTTCACCGAGTTATTTTCTTCTGGTGGACTGATGGCTTCTATTATTATGAAACAGCCATTATAAATGAAGTGTTAGGTGAAGATGAAAGAGCAGAAATCAGAGTTCTAACTTTTTACGACTGCTCTTTCATATTACGCTAACACTTCATTTATAATGGCTGTTTCATAATAATAGAAGCCATCAGTCCACCAGAAGAAAATGATCCATTCCAAAGGTATAATCCTTCATTTGGCGCCCCTTCGTTCTGGCGCCCGGGGCACATGCCCCCCCCCCCCCCCCTTAGTTTCGGCCCTGACTATGGGTCAAGCCAATTTTATCTAAAAAACGGCTCTAACGATTTTCACTAAACTCTTTATTCTACAGTTTTGGATTACGAGAAAACTATTGGGCTAAGTCACATGTACGAGAAAATTCGATGAGTGGGCCATTTTTGGGTCACTGTGGGTCAAGCTAAGTTTATCTAGATAACTTCTTTAACGATTTTGACGAAATTTTAGTAGGTCATTTTTGGATCACAGTGGGTCAAGCTAAGTATATCTAGATAACGGCTCTAACGATTTTGACGAAATTTTGTATCTAACCATTTTCAGGCACGAAAAAGCCATTGGGATGGGTAACGAGTTCAAGAAAATTCGATTAGTGGGTCATTTTTTTTGTCACCGTGTGTCTAGCTAAGTTTATCTAGATAACGGCACTACGATTTGACGAAATTCTGTAATCCATCGTTTTCGGGCACAAAAAGACCATTGGGATGGGTCACGTGTTCGAGAAAATTCGCTTAGTGAGTCATTATGGGTCAGGGTCAAGCTAATTATATCTAAAAAAACGGCTCAAGACATTTTCAAAAATTTTTTTAATATACGGCCGTTTCTGGTCATGAGGGGACCATTGGGCTATGTCACATATTCGAGTAAATTCAATTAAAGGGTCATTTTGGGTCACAATGGGTCAGGGTCAAGCTAATTGAATCTAAAAACATGCTCAAAACATTTTGACAAAATTTTATATTACGTATACCGTTTCTGGGCATGAGAAAAGAATTGGGCTAAGTCACATGTTCGAGAAAATTCGATTAGTGGGTCATTTTGGGTCACAATGGGTCAGGGTCCAGCTAATTGTATCTAAAAAACGGCTTAAACGATTTCGACTAAATTTTGTATTCTATCGTTTTCGGGCTCGAGAAGACCATTGGACTAGGTCACATGTTCAAGAAAATTCGATTAGTGGGTCATTTTGGATCAGGGTCAAGCTAATTGTATTTAAAAAGCGCTTCAAAACATTTTAACATAATTTTGTATAAGACCGTTTCCGGGCATGATAACAGCATTGTGCAGGATCGCATGTTCAAGAAAATTCAATCAACGGGTCATTTTGGGTCCTAATGGTTCAGGATCATGCTAACTGTATCTAAAAAACCGCTCAAAAGATTTTGACAAAACTTTGTACTGCACCGTTTCTGGACAAGATAAAACCATTGGGCTGGGTCGCATGCTCAAGAAAATTCTATTAGTGGGTCATTTTGGTGATAATGTGTCGGGGTCAACGGCATCTCAAATAGGTTCAAACAATTTTGGCATTTTTTTTTTTTTTTGTTATACCGTTTCACAGTACAAAAAGACCATTGAAATAGCTCACATCTGTCGATGAATTTCGGTTAGTGGTTTTTTGAACCAACGTGGATCAAGCTTATTTTACCTAGAAAACGACTTTCACTAAATTTTGTATTCCATCGTTTTCAGGCTGGAGAAGAGCATTGTGATAGGTCGAATGTTCGAAACAACTTGATTAGTGGGTCATTTTGGGTCACTATGTTTCATGGTCAAACTAATTGCATCTAAAACAGCAAGAATGATTTAGTGGGGAAAATGTATCGAGATAAACAGAAAGCTAATTTTGACCGAGCTTAACTCGGTCATTCCTTCTAGTTAATATTTGTACGAAAAGTAAAATTAATAATTTTTGATTTATAGCTTTGCATCAGGAGGACAGAAGCTTAGGGAATTAGACGGCTGGGATTCACCCCGAGATACTTACTTATTAATTAATATACATATTTTAAAAAAATTGGAGGGGGGGGGGGGGTAAACGATAAAATACAATTTCAAAGTGTTATTAAAAAAAAATAGTATTATTTCAATAGTTGCAGCAGACTGTTTTAATTACGCACTTTTATTGCATATTTATTAAATTTTTGTTTTATTAAGAAATCTTAATTTTGTTATAGTATATTAGCCTGGTTTACCCAGAAATATTGTACGGTGATTTTCTCAACAATATTTTTTTACAGTGTTTGATATTTATATTGTTTAATGGGTATAAGTAGGATACACAGTAAAATTAAAATGTATTTTTTAAACCATAGAGTATATACAGAGCTTGTAAGGTTTGATATATATATTTTTTAAATTAATGTTAATGTTGTTCAAAATGATTACTTTAATAATTGAATGAGTTCTTAAAAACCATAACATTAAATGTACTACGAAATGCTAGTGTGGAAATTATGATGTTGAATGGTTAAAATTTTAATAGTAATGTCATTATTATTGTTTTTATTTCTAATATTGTCTTATGAAATTACAAAAATCTGGTTTCTGTAAATTTTAAAGTTGCTTATTACTACCTTGTAATTAAAGGGAACTATTAAAGAAATTTTACTTTGCAAGATTAATTTTTGTAGAAAAAGAAGATTTTTTCACACCACATCAAAATTTCTGGATATTTTACATCTTTAGTACAGAGACTTTGCAATTCTGTACTTTGTTATGACTTTCATAATAAAACATTTTATAATTAAATCAGTTATATTAAAATAGGAATCCAAGAAAATTAATTAAATCTATTCTCAGACTTGTAATTTTTATATTTGATTACTTTCATTTTTATGCAATAAGGTCTTTTTTTTTCCCCTGTAAGATAGCTTTTAAGAATCTCTATATGAACAGAATAGAAAAGACAGATGGAAGAAATTAAAACAGACAGCTGTATCGACTTATTTAATCTTTCAAAACCTCCAGAGACTGTAAGCCCGAAGCCAGTAAAAGGCTTTTTCTGTTCTAAGCCCAACACCCTTCTTTTATCACTACTAAATGCTGGCTGCCCACTATGTTAATATTTTTCATGTCTATAAATTACACATATTTGTATTTGCATTGTATTTATACTTACTATATCACTGGATGTGGTCAATGAAAAAATTAATAATTAACAAGCATGTGACAGTTTTTTTAAATGATTGAAATTCATTTTTTAAACCCCTTGATGAACGAACAGTATACGTGCCACTTAAGGTGCCCAGAGTCCTTCATTATTCCCACCAGTTATTTTTTATTGTAAAGTTTACCTTATTTAAATGGAGCACTTTTGTGATTCAAGTACAAAAAATTTTCTGTTTTGAAAAACTGGTAATAAAAGATTAAAAATTAAGCAAAGGTCATCGTTCTCATCGTGAAGTGGTTAAAACAATTTTGTAAATTTTCTCAATTAACAATAAAAAAAACAACGTAAAAATAAAAAAAATACCCCTTAGAATAAGATTAAATTATAAGAATGAGTTATTAATGTGTAACCTGAAAACATTTTCATTGTTTTTTATTGTGTCTTTCACACTTGATTAATCCAAATCTTTTGTTTGTTCTTTGTGATAATTTTAGACTCAAAAATGATTAAACAAACTATCTGTATTGATTAACATACTACATTTTCCCATATTTTATAAATTATTTCTCAGAAAAAATTGGACAAAAGTTTTGCTTTTGTTGTGCATGGGTAAGATAAGGGAAAGGTATCCAGAATTGTGCTTAACTGCGAGTTTACACTGAATTTTAGTAGAGCTTTCTTACATAATACACTATTCCTTTGACAGTATTTAGAACTCTGAAAATTATTTGGTGTATTCTAATTTATAAATGAATTATTATAAGTTTTGTGTTTTACCTGTATGTATGAAATATGCAGATTATTATTAATGCAAGTTATTATTTGCATATTTTGCATGTATTTTTTGTAATGAACCCTTCCTTTTTTTAAATAATAACATTGATACCCCTTATTCGACATTTAATGCACTTTAGAAATTAAAAAATATATAAAGTTAAATATTTTTATATTAGATTTATTACAAATTTTTACACTTTAAATTTTAAAAATTTACACTTTATTAAAAAAATATAGTATGTATATTAAGATATTTTAAGATTTATTAAAAATTTTTAAAGACTAATCAATTTTTTATTAGCACTATAAATTAAGTAATTAAAATTTGCATGATTAAGCAATAGACAACAGCACTACCTAATTTTTTTTTTAAATTTTGCTGAGCCAGGTTGGAGAAGATAAAATAATCTAAAACTGTGATGTGTGCTATTATACAAAGCCAAGAGTTAGGCATCCTTTGAAAAATGTATGTAGAGAACGAAAAAATTGCAATTGTAAGTTAGAAAGAATTTCTGAAAATTATTCAACATTTAATGTGATTCTATTTTAAGATACAAAAAAATAAATAAAATCTCTTTCACTAAATATAATTTTAGAAATTAAATAAATACAGAAGCTCTCAAAGATAATTTAAAATTAGTGCTTGGACAAATTATTCTTAAAAACAATAAAAAATTCCAAATACAATCTAAAATTTTATGGGTTTTGAGGCTGCTAAAATGATTTTCAAATTGTGTAGATCTTCATTAAAAAAAAAAAAAAAAAAAAAAAAAAAAACCGATAACGCCAGAATTTCTTAATTTAATGTAGAATTTATTATTTTGAGGCTAGTTTAAAGCATTGCTTTGTATAAGACGTTCTTAGCAAAAATGTAGATAGAAAGCGTATTAAAACTGACCAAGGATCATAGATGGCAGCATGGAGAAGATAAAGTTTTTTTTATGAGCTATAACTTTCATTATATCATCGATATGTTTATTTCATCGTCATGGTTTATCGAATTGTCCAGGGTACTATATATTTCCACAGACTTTCACTCGAAGTGTGGGCTGTCTGAGCGAAGTTTTCACTTTAAATATGATATAGTTTAATTAGCCTTCATTTAAAATATACGTTATTTCTCTTATTAATGGTGTTGTATATAAATATTTCATTATTTAATATAATCATTTTTAAATATTGCTATTTTTCGCCTTTTAGATAAGTTGTACTTAGGCCTAATTATTCAAAATTAAGATCGTATTCAGTTTAATTTTAATCTCTTTCAAGTTGATGGATTTCTTTTGTTTTATCTTAAGTAAAACCTTATGAAGAATAGAAAAAATCTCCTAAGCTATCTCCTGAATTTATCATTGATAGTTAGCATGGAATATGCCCAAGGGATTTAAATGATTTTTCAAATTTTAACTAAAAAAGTGGTCAAATTTTAGATTTACTTACTGTTTTTGCAATCTTTGAGACATTTTTTTTTTTTTTTCGAGTGGATAGAATATACCTCGAAAATCCAGACATCCAAATTCCAGAAATCTCTAAAATTCGGACATTCTTCCGACTTCTCGTTTATTAATTTTTAAAATAAGACTTAACTGTAACTTTCATATTTTTATTGGATGCAGTTAAATTCTTTTAACTGAATACGCAATAAATAAATATAGATATATTCTGGTGTATTTTTAGAATGCCTGACCGTTAATTAAAGACTTTAATTATTACGAAAACTGGAAAGATAAAAAATAGCATAAAAAAAGAGGAAGACTTCCCCTGATACACTGACGACTCGAAGCTTCGTATAATTTAATTCTAATAGAATCACTCAAGTATGTATTTATAACTAAAGAAACAATCATGCAATTTCGTTTTCTTTTGATTGAACTAAAAGAGAAACACACTTGATATTCACACCCCTGCACCTTGTCCGATGGAATGATCAACTTAGTGACACATTGCCCTATGACCTTGCAGTGTATGCTGGACGATATATCGTTTGTCTTTCAAAAGAACTTTGAGTGCAGCAGGAAAATAAGAAAACAAGATGAGTTTTTTTCACGACTTCTTGATGAAATTCACGTTCTTTTTTTTTTCCCCTCACGATTTTTCGCAAAATCTGTGGGTTTCTTTTTTTTTTTTTTTGACAAAATTTGTGGTTTTTCTGCTATCTTTTGGACCAAATTTATTTTTTTCTGCGATCATTGGTCGAAATTCATGATATTTTTCAGTGACAGACTGACAAAATACACTATTTATTTTCTTAATCTTTTGATGAAATTGGCGGTATTTTTCCTCAATCGTTTATCAAAACTCATGATTTTTTCTCCACAACCGATTGACAAAAGTGACGATTTTTCTTGGCGACATTCCATTGTGTTTGCACCTGTCGCTGAACACACAAACAGCAAGTGCAAACACAATGGAGTGTCGATCCTCCGACATCAAAATCCATCTATCAATGGAATAGGCAGAGGAGGAGGGGAGACATAACTTTGGTATCTGAAACTGGCAAACATCCAAATCTAATGTCTCCACACATCGAAATGTATTGATATTAAAACTTGGTGAGATGGTCTTTCTATTTAAATGTATTAAAAAATTTTTTAATGAGAAGTTCCATAAAAATAGGTGATCACTTTTAGATACCTTTAGCCCGGGCACCCTGTATACTTAATGAAGCATTATGCAGTATTTATTGTTACTATTCTGAAGTATTAATTATAAAGGTAGTAAAATATAAATATTCAAAACTTTCAATTTGGGTCAAGTATCTTAATGTATAGGGATACTTGACCCAAGTCATAGATTTCGGAGTATGATTTAAAATTATAAACAAAAAACTTTTACATAAGAACAAAATTAACATTAAGGTTAATACTTCGTTTTTGTCAAACAAAATAAATGCTTTTAATTTTCATTACACAGGCCTAACATTAATATCCCCAATTTTAATCTTTTATTGTAGAAAGGTCAAAATATTAGCAGTCTGAAAGTTCATTCTGTGTCTTAACCAGGGTTGGGTTTTTGATGTCAAAAAGTGGTTTTTGACATGACAAGCGTCAAAAATTGGTTTAAACTGTCATAAACTGGTTTAAACCGTCGAAAACTGTCATAAACTGGTTTAAACCATCAAAAACTGCCAAATACATGTAACACGCTAAAAGTTTTTAACAATAGGTAAACATTAAATAAGTCAATGATTTATGTGATCTTTTATTGAAATTTAATAATTAAAAAATATATATTATTTGCAATAAAATATTTTTTTTTTTTTTTTTTTAATTTTTCAACCAGAAGAAAATAATTTTGTACAATTAAATAATCCGGATCAATTTTACCCCGCAGCATGCTGCAGCACATCACGTGTTTAGCACATTTATTTACACTCAAAAGATTTTTGAGTTTAGAGCAGTGGTTCCCAACCTTTTTTTGGCCGCACTCCACCTAAGCGTCTTTAATATCATGATGTCCCTCCTCCTCCCCTCTGCAACGTATAATTTTTATTATACAAAAAATTAACGGTTATTCACACTGAAGAAGCCTAAAGAGAGATAATTAAGTATGATAAATCCTTTCACATTCAAAAGGATAAAGGATTAAAAAAATATATAATTATCATTTTAACACAACTCTTTGAATTTCAATCAGACCACAACTCTTCTGATTTACATCAAAAACTTTTGTGCAGTTGTTTGGCAACTTACCTCAGCCACAAAAGTGTTAAATAATCCGCATTTTTATCTCAAGAAATTTCTTGAATTTCTTTTTCCATTTTATTTGATAAAAGTGATACATTTGATAGTTGATTTTTGTACTTCATTAAGAACAGGCGAAGTTATTTAAACACCGAGACTGTATGAATAACATAATTCACAAATAGCAATTCTGGATTTGCAACTTTATCAATTTTAAGCAACGGTTTTTCTTTCCCCTTATAACATACTTATCTGTTAGTTGGCTTTCTTTTTTCCATTACCGGTAGTTTACCACCATGTGTTATCCTGTTTTCAATTTTAAATGCATATGTCATGTTTTATGTTTATATATTGTGTATGTAGTATGCACAAGAGACATAAGATGTTTACATTTTACCCATTTCCTTCTGTGATGCTCATTTGGGTTCTTATTAATTTTATAAAAGTTGTACGTCGTTAAAATATTACAAACATTTTTTAGGTTAAATATGTTCAAAATAGTCGATTTTAAGATCCTTCATGTGGCACATTGTACTGAAAATAGAAATGCCAGAGTTAATAAATAGTTTTTTAAAAAAAAGAGGTGTGTAGCACTAAAATAATATTAAAAGTAGAAAAATTATAAAAGTTTTTAAATATATAAACGAGTCTAAAAATACAACATAATTTTTCATACAATTATTCCGGTAACAGTTGTATTTTCAGCTTTTAAGTGGAAACTTTTCGAAAGATTATTTTTATTAGGGTATTTTTTAAATTTCATATATTATTTCTATTTTAAGCATACAACATGACTTTCATTAAAAAATAAAGAAATTCTGAGAGAGAATGTGTAAATAACAAATCTGAAATTGCCCCCCTGTGGGGCGTACGCCCCACGTTGGAAACCACTGGTTTAGAGTGTACGAAGCGTTAGAAAATAGTCTGTCTCTTAATTGATGCTAAGCTAGTAGGACTTGATAGCAAAAGCATTGCTAGATGAGCAAGTTTTGAAGCAGGCTCAAAAAGCTGTTGCATTTAATGATATCTTTCCACCAAGCAATGGAGTCCTCCCTATACCACTGAAATAAGAAGACGGGAAAGGGGATTCTTTAGCTTCATACACAGTCAGTATGGGTAAGCATCCATAAATTCTCTCTGTAGGTCAAGCGCGAGCTGAACCAACTGATACAGCAGTCAACCCTTGCATCTGATGGTTGGGATGCAAAGTATAAGCCAAACAATGGTATGGTTTCATGATTTGATTCCTTCTATTATGTACTTTTTCAATATGGGCTTAAAGTAATTTTCTTTTAGATGACCGAGCCAATTTTGTTCAGTTTTAAAATCGAAAACATTTTTATATATTGAAAGAAAGCATGTTTTAAAAAGATTTTGACTTTAAGCTTTTTTTTTTTTTTTTTTTTAATTACTTCTCTTATTTTGTAAATGTTTAAAATTAATAATCCAATTTCAATTTTGAATGGAATGGTTATTCCCTAGAATAGAATAACATTCATGCACATTATCTTGTTATATATATATACAAAAAAATCTGCACTTTTCTAAGTTTTTTTTTTCCCATAAAAAAAGCTAGTTTTAGCTTTAAGCTCTCAAAAGTTAGCGATATTAAAACGATTTTAAGTAAGAGAAAAAATGTACAGCTCAGGTGAGTTTAATGTCTACTTTTTAGAAAAACACAATTTTACAAAAAAAAATTTAAATAAAAATTTTACCCTGCTAAAAAGTTGTACTTAAGAATAATACTTTACTATGTACTAATTACTGATATGCAGTAAGAGTGAATTTAAAATATTACATGTAATGTTGTCATGTGTGACATTTAATTTGAATTTTTACAGATCAATTTAGCATTTGAGGTTTTTGACAGATGGTTTTTGACATGACAGTTTAAACTATGGTTTAAATCCGACATAAACTGACACATGTCAAAAACTTGCCAACCCTGTAATTATTACTAATACTATATACTAATTATACAATACAGTAATAGTGAATTTTAAATATTAAATCTAATGTGTGGCATTTAATGTGAAATTTTACAGATCACTGTAAGTATTTGAGGTTTTTTACGAGGTTTTTGACATGACAGTTTAAACTGCAGTTTAAACCGTCAAAAACTGACATGTGTCAAAAACTTGCCAACCCTGGTCTTAACATGTTCCAGAATAAGAAAAAAACAGTTTATTTAGCTCCAAAATATAAAGCCATATTTAAACACATTCTATCATTTGTATCGAACACTCAGGTGGATAAAGAATAGCTTAGATTTGGCCAGGATCAACTTATGATATATCATTTATTTCAGGTCATTTAAATCATGTCCCATCCATTCTTCTTGCAAACTGAATACTAAGCCCGTCAGAATTAATTTCAAGAACCTTTCAAACAAATCTTCTTATATTCCGTTTCTGACAATGTTTAACAAGAACCCAGCCATTTACTTTTAATATTTATATGTATAATATTTAATATTATAATATTTTTAATTCATAAATAAAACATGCTAAATATAGTTGAATTGTACCCTAGGTGACTTGGTTCAAGTATCCCTAGTTGTATATGTACTACGTAACCCTAAAATGCAGCCATTTGCTAATTAGTGGATTAATACTATTATACATGTTATTGTAGCTAAAAACATGTACAAAACAAATGACCAATTAAAAAAGTCCTACCTTTAAATTAAAAACAATTATAATATCAGAGTTTACAGCACAAAAAAATAACTTTTGGGGCATGAAAATGTATTTTGTCTGGTACTTTAAACATATGCAATGATTCAGTTGTTATTTTCACTATGTGGTCAGGTAACTGAAAGAAGTGATGCCACTTCCACCTTACAAAACTTTCCCAATGCTGAGAAAAAGGCCTTGGGTCAAGTATTCCAAGTGACCCGTACTAAGAATAGTTTACGCTTTTAAATGCCTTGACAAAAATATTTTTAAGATATTGCATTTGTGAATAAAATGTAAGTATTCTAAATGTAACAATCAAATTTATCACAACGTAATAAATATCAATGATAACGAAACATTGTAAGGAAAATAATGCTCTCTATGGACCATATTCTCCCTTTTGGTTCGAGGCTATAAAAATTCGTCTGCTTGGGAATAACATTCATAACCGCTCCATTGAAAAGCATTGTGGTTTTAAAATTTATGCTTATATTTTATTTTTATATGAAGTTTTAGACTTTTTCAGGGACAGGTATGAGTTATACATGAATTCTTTTCTCTACTTTAAAGCAATTGCATGCACATTCTTCATTTTATTTATAAAATAAAATTTTTAAATTTTAATTAATAAAAATATATGGATTTTAATTAGTATTTATATAAGTATTTATCGAAAATAATTCGTACAGAATAAATCAGCAGTATTTTACGCATCCACTTATCTGTATTTATGCTGCATCAAATGACGCGATACCGAAACAAACGTGCTAGCCGCTATTTTTACACCACGTGATTCCCACTGTGACGTCACGAGAATACTGTCCATTTAGTCAAAAAACATAGATGGATATAGTTATAAAATGCATGTAAAACATTATATATAGATGAAGAAAAAAAGAATCAATATTTTTTCCTAAATATTTTATCTTAGTTATACCCTTTAACTGATGGATAAATATTTGTGACGTCACATTGTGATCAGTTACATTGCATTAATTTCATTTAAAATACATGACTTTCACTCATTTTCATTAAAATATATTTAAAAAATTTATGAATGAGTAATGCTTTAAATCAAAGCATTTTATTTCACCTTCAAAGAAGTCTTTCTAATTGACACACAAAAAAAACTGCTATTGGAGAGATTTATGCCTGACTAACATAAAAGTACCAAGTTTTCCTGTAAAATTTTGTTTTCCGAAAAGCTAATTTATATTTGTTTGTTAACAAAATTTCATCCAGACAGTTTCTGGATGGTGCTGCACCGTTGTGCTCTTTTGTTTAAAAAATACCTCCTTCCTTGCAGCCCCGCCCCCATAATCCAAAAATAGAATCCTTCCTGACTGTCGGTAAATAAATGGGGGGGGGGCAATTTCAATTAAAAGCTTTTTGCATAATAATAATATAAACTGTTGTGTTGTTATTATTGTTGTATTATTATTAGTAGCAGGCTATGCCCGCTACGCTGGTCTGTTTATCCAAACGAATCTTGAATCAAACTAAATGTATCAGTGAGTTTGACATTGCGATTTAAAGCAATCTGGAACCTTATTGAAATGTTCTTTTGTACTGCAGAAAACGACATGAACGCCATTGTGTATTACATTTTCTAATGTGCAGACAAATTTTCCGCTATTAAGATCTCAACCCTTTTAATTGATCAATCACAGTAGGATTTGGTAAAGAATGATATTACAATATGCAATGTAATAAAACAAAACCTGAAAAATTATTTAACTAATAAAGCAAACAAACTAACTGACAAAATCCATCCAGTAAAACTTTTTTTAAAGGCCCATCATTCATATTGGGGTCCATCTGTTTATAGAACTTTCTCCCCATAATTCTATAACTATAAGGAAAGTAGAATGATACGCAATAAACTAAAACCTCCCAAACATTGTCTAATCAACAAAGCAAGTATTATCAATATCCGCCATTTAGAACTTTTTGAAAAGTCTAATCTTTCATAATCGGTTTCACATGATTATGGAACTTTCCGCCTGTATTTTATGACTAAGCAACGTAGCACAATATGCAAAATACTAAAACCATATCTGAATAGGTATGGAACTAACAATGGAATTCCTATCAAAATCCGTTCTGTAGAACTTTTTAAAAATGCTAAACTTTCATAATCTGGTTCAACTGATTATAGGACTTTCCACCACATCTCTATTCTTAAGAAATGCAGAAGGGTATAATATATACTAAAACCCTGCCTGAAACATTATCTAACTAACAGTGCAAATTCAATCGAAATCCATTCTGCTGAATCTTTTAAAAAGACTAATCTTTCATAATCGGGTTCGTATGATTATCTAACTTTTAAACATAATTATATGTATAAGCAACATACAAGGATATGTTGTATGCCAAAATCTTCCCTGAAAAAGTATATAACTATCATTTCGATTCTCATCAAAATCAAGTCAGGTGAGCCCAAGTTGTATGCAGCCGGGACGAATTTCCCATTTGCATTTTACTTTCGTATATATAGTAGAAGCAGAAGTAAATAGAACGATAAGAATATTGAATCTTAAAATTTATGAAACTAAGTTATTCCTCGTTGTCTCTGCTGAATAATTTTAAAGACTTTTCAGTCGTCGAGTATTGAGATTTACAATTATGTCTGCAACAATTGTATTTCATTTTGAGGCAAAACATTCTCGGTAAAATGAGCATATTTGGTGTGGGTTCCGATATTATAAAATATTTTTTTTTCAAAATCGCCATTTAAACTACGCACATGAAATTCTAAGTGTCTCTTAGCACTGCAGTAAACGTTTCGCTTTTTAATCAGTGAAAAATGAAGTTATAACTTAATTTTATTTAATAATAAAAAATACTTTTAATTTAAAAAAACAGTTAATTAAATTTTTTTGTAGTGTCACGATTGAATAATGATTAAAGCCAAAAGAAATTCGCATTCAATAAATAGCAAGCCACAATGTTTGGCACAGTTTGCAATTAAATTTGGTACTTTTCCACTATAGGCGCCTTGGCGTTTTTTTAAACAGCTTAGCGCAATTCGGGCATCAGAAAGAGAGATTTATTGCTAATTGATATAAACAGTTAAGAAAACCAACTTGATGAAATTTTTGTTTGTTTATATGTGTATATTATTAATGTTTTTTACATACAAATTACGGTACTACTACTTAGTTATCCTGTCCATCAAAAATCTATCGCCAAACTATAAGATTAAATGCCAATAATGGTTGATCATAAATGTCACATACACTTGACTTTAAGCAAGTTACACGTATTTACGACATCAAGTGATTTTTATTTCGACGTTATAGGTGTATTTTTATTAATTTTATACTAATTTATTTGTTCTTTCGTTATTTAAAATAAAAATTATGTCAATTTGTATAATTTGGCGATTTATATAATTTAGCGAAATTGTTCAACAGGATAACTAAGTAGTACCCAAATTACTGCTGTTTCTATATAAAATTAGATAAATAGCATCTTTATGTTAAATAAATTATATAAACATAGAAAAAAATGATTGTGTATATGAAATGAAACAGCGAATTGGTTGACAGAAAATATGTTGCCAAATTTCCTTCCCCGCCAATGCTATTTTCTCTATTTCGCCAAGATCCCTATACTGGAAAAGTACCAAAATATGTTTGCACGTTTAGGATTGAAATAAATGGCGCAATAGCGTACCTTTTGGTATGGTGTTGGTGTATCGTAAATGTAGCAAAATGTCTCCAAAAAACTATTTCTCAAATTTCGCCAATTCTCTGTAAATTCGGTTACAGAATTGGTTCGCTTTAAAAACACAGAATCAATTTTAACCTTTTCCTAAGTTAATTGTGCGTCGAACCACGCCCGGTAACATACGCCATTTGTCTGTAGGCTCAATTATGTAACTTATCTGTACCTAATATGCCAATTGTCTCTGGACTCGATTACGTAATTTATCTCCTTAATTAAGGCATACTTTAAAAACTACATCTACTTTCCAATTTTCTTGATTTTAGACCAATGGGTATTGTTAGATGTTATAAAACTTGGGGCAATTCGGGCTTCAGAAAGTGAGATTTGTGACCAAATGATATGAACAGCTGTGAAAACAAATAAAATGAACTTTTATGCTTTTTAAAATATGTATTCCTATATATAAACCTTTTATTTATGAATATTAATATTTTTGTTATTTACTCGTATATACAATTTACTTCTGTTTTTATATAAAAAGAGATAAGTGTCTTCTTTATAGTAAATAAATTCTATAATTATTGAACAGAAAATATGCATTAAAACTTTCCTTTTCTCTCCAAACCCATTTCTTCCACTTCGCAAAGGAAAAATTTGAAAATTACAGAATTTACCCCCTTGCACTATGACTAAACAGTGTCGAACAATACATTATATACTAAAACTATCTCTGAAAAATTGCCAAACTAACAATGCAAATTCTATCAAAAACCGTTTATTATAACTTTTTTTAAAGGCTAAATTGTGATAATTGAGTTCACCAGATTACAGAATTTTCCCCAAAACTGTATGGCTAAGCAACGTAGAAGGACATGGTTTATACTGAAATCTTTCCTTGAAAATTATCTAATTACAGTCCAAGTTCCATCGAAACACATTCGGCAGAATCTTTTATAAAGGCTAATTTTTCATTATCAGGTTCATCTCATAAAAGAACTTTAAACCATAATGCGATTCCAGGCAACGTAGAATGACGTGTTACGTACTAAATCCTTCCCCGAAAAATTACCTATCTAACAGTGTAAGTTCAGCAAAACCCAAGTTCTAAGCAGCCGGAATGAAATTTCCATTTGAATTACACACATATTATATATATATATATATATATATAAGTAGAATTAGATTTTTCAAAAAATGCAGTCGTCTACTTGAAAAATAACCAATATTGAAAATGTCGCTCAAACCGAAGCCACGCTTGTGCATTTTTGGCTTAAAATTAAATTGTTTGGCGATAAAATGAAATCGTAAATAAGCAGACAATATGAAACTCACAAGTACCCTCATTTTTATAATTACATCTGCTAGTTTCTTCTGAAAGTCACATGATGGATGAGTTAAATAAAATAAAAAGTAAATTATAAAAAAAAATCTAAAACAAAAACAAAATTGTCACTCAGATATTATCTTATCAGATTTGCTGATGCATTTTTTTTTAACCTGACGCAAGCGATATATTGCCAGATATAGTTTAAATCTACAATCTTTCATACTGAATAAATTTTTAAGCATTAAAACATTACCTTTCATTTTTAAATTCGATATTGTCGTTTTATAATATTGCCACTCGTCAAAACTATTTTTCTTTTCTCTTTTTTTTTTCTTTTAAACAAAATTAATAAAAGTTTTCTTCCGATATGTACAGCCATTTCAATACGAATACCATATCAACGAAATATATCGCCAATAAAATAACAGTGACCCTTTCGCCCAAAATAACACAACTTTCCGTCATAATTCTATAACTATTCTAGGTAGAATGATGTGTTATAACTTAACACCTTCCCTGAAACAATACCTATCTAACGGTATAAGTTCCGTCAAAATCCATGCAGTAGAACTCGAAATCTAGGTGTTCAGAACGAAATTTCCGTTTGGATTTTATATATATAATAGATAATAGAATAGATAATAGATTTTATATATACATAATAGAATAGATAATAGATTATGTGTTATGAACTATCTCAAAGTTTAAAACAGATCGCATTGTTAGATTTCCTAATTTTAACAATATCGCGTTATGTTAGTTCCACATTCCACCACCAGGGAGCGCACTCTATTCTTAACGAAAGCGTATCTTAACGAAACTCCTTCATGCAACCTTTCCGTAGATACATGAATCGGGAGGGTGGCGGTCTTAACTAATAATTTAAGATAATTGCTGAAATTACTACACAAAAAATTTTTTAAAGGGGCTCTACGCGGGCCCCTAATAGAGTTAGAGGAAATCGAAAGACGGCAAAATAATCGCGGGGAAAAGTTTGCTTGGGTGCTTCGGAGCTACTTTTGGCGCGAGATCTAAGCTCTACGACCAATAGGAGCCCAGATATTTAAGGAAATATGAAGTAACAAAGTCCAAAATAATAGAATTTTCCGTAATAATTCTATAATTAATCTAGGTAGAATGATGTGTTATAGCTTAAAACCTTCCCTGGAACGATACCTATCTAACGGTATAAGTTCCGTAAAAATCCATGCGGTAGAACTCGAAATCTCGGCGTTCGGAACGAAATTTCCGTTTGGATTTTATATATATACTAGCAGGCTATGCCCGCTGCGCTGGTCAATATTTCCAAATGAATCTTGGATTAAACTAAATGGTGAATTTGAACTTGTATTTTAAACAATATGGATCTTCAGCTTGACCTTGCACATTACTGAAAACGATGCGAACGCCATTGCGATATAATGTTATCTTAAGCGTTGGACAAAATTTAGCAATTAAGAAGTAATTGTTTTAGTTTATTATAAACAGCGCACTTATGGTCGGGTAATGAGACCGTTATGACAACAGGAATTAATACCTCTGTAACTAATCAACATATAATGAAATCGTATATACTAACACCATTCCTAAAAGTCATGCAACAGGGCCACTTGTAACAAAATATGTTCTGTAGATTTTTTTAAAAAGGCTAAACTTTCATAATCAGGTTCACTTAATTTTTGAACTTTATACCCTTGAACAATATGTATACACTAAAACCTTTCCAAAATTATTACCTAACTAATTGTGGTATATCCTACGAAAGTATTATAAACAATCGGAATGAAATACAAATTTCCGTTGTAAATATATAGTAGATGATGATGATGCGATTTTGTGTAATAGAATTCATAGTAAAGTTTTCGCTTCAAACAAAAACGAGGCTTTCAACATTAAAGCTAATACACCAATATGTGAAGTATCCGATTACGGAAGGTTAACTTGAATTCTCATGAGCAACTACTCAAAGAAAAGTGAATATGTGGCTTTTGTGATACTTTTATGTCAGCCGGGCGCAGGTAATAAATCAATAAAGGTTGCTTTCATAGCATATTCTTATTTTATTATTTTCATTTAAAACACAAACCTTTCACTCATTTAATTTAAAATGCATGCCTTATACTAATTTCATTTAAAAAACTGAAAAGATAAACAATAACAGGAAATAATGCCATAATTAAAAGCAAAAAAATATTTTTAATTTACATACGCAAAATGTAACTACTGCTACTGAGAATTTTAAAAATGCTATCAGCGAGATGTGCGCACGGTTGTTATAAATGTACCCATTTTTTCTTCTTATCGAGGAGCAATTTATAAATCGCACAATATTATTCCAATTCCAATTTCTTTCATTGAGGAAGCTATGACCGGAAAAAATGGAAAAAGACTCTTGTAGATTCTTCGGATGACGGCATCTGACGCCATAAACCGAGTTTATATATATGAAAATAATTTTTAAGTCGTTACAAACATTGCTTTCATACTTAAATATTTTCATTGGTACTACTTGTTATCCCGTCGACCAATTTCGCCAAATTATATAAATCGCCAAACCATTCGCCAAATTATATAAATTGACATAATCTTTATTTTAAATAACGAAATAACAAATAAATTAGTATAACATTAATAAAAATACAAATAAAACGTCGAAATTAAAATCACTTGATGACGTAAACACGTGTAGTTTGTTTAAATTCAAGTGAATTTGATATTTACGATCAACCATTATTGGCATTTAATCTTATAGTTTGACGATAGATTTTTGGTCGACGGAATATCTAAGTAGTACCTTTTCCATTTTTGTTTTATAACGCTAAATTCTCAGTAATTTTTTCCCTTTTATTTTACATAAAATCACTATTTTTTTTTAAAAATTAAGATGCTTGCATTTTTATTTCAAACTCATAGAGCCGTTTTTATTTTTTAGCCAAAAGGGTTGATTTGAATTTTTTCCGTTGCTAGAGTAACGGATGTAATGATAGATATTTTGAGGTTTAGATGCCAAAGACACCGCCAAATTAGAAAAATATGAAATGTGTCATGAACTTTTGGACTTATAAAAATTTATTTGGTAGCATTCGATTCAGCATACAAAACTACATTAAAATATGCTATCATTTGACGCATAATTTTGATATTCGATTTTTTCCCCTCCCCGTGCAAAAACCATTAGGGGTGACACTTTAGAAAATCCTTTCTTAGCAGAAGTTTATGTCATAAGACGTATTTTAACCACGATTTTCAAGATTTTAGGTTCAATAGTTTGCGCTGTGCGTTAATTAGTCCCCTAATCCAGACTTTATTTTATATACTATATTAGACATGCGATTTTGCGGTGAATCGATGATCGAAAATTAGTCCAATATCATTTGAAATATTACATAACAGAGGAGAAAGTACGAAGAAAGACGAAGAAG
The DNA here is from genome assembly GCA_963932465.1 of Maratus speciosus. Taxonomy (NCBI): domain Eukaryota; kingdom Metazoa; phylum Arthropoda; class Arachnida; order Araneae; family Salticidae; genus Maratus; species Maratus speciosus. The sequence continues at coordinate 680,697,041 of OZ010786.1, forward strand.
AAATGACGAATTACAAAAGACTTGTAATTTTTTTTTTTTCTTCAAAATGTTGAATTTTTCCATAGTAATAACGTATTAAAACATAAATTTCCTTAAAAATTATCTTTATTTCCTAGATTTCGAATCTGTGAATTTTCCTATAAATGAAATTGGTGATATGACTTAAGAAAATAGATAATATTTGCTTAAATAAAATGGGTAATATTCGTTGATCTGAGTTCGAGTTTATAAATATCACATGCTTTCGGAATTACGGCGAAAAACATTTTAAAAAGTATGAAATTATTTTACAATATGTATGTGTGGCAGAAATTCACACTGAAATTTAAGCATTCGATTCCATTTTTAAAATATTAACTGATATCTATATAAGTTACAATTGAATATGAAAATGTACTCAAAAAATGATCTCTTTCACCTAAGAAAACACCATTTGTGAGAACATCCTCAAGCTAATGTCACGCTTATGCATTTTTGGCTTAAAATCACATTGTTTGGCGACAAAAGAAAAATAAAAAATTGTAAAGAAACAAATAGTAATTACACATGTGACTCACAATTACATCTGCTTGTTTCTTCTATAAGTCACGTGATGGGACAATTAGATATAAAAAAAATAGAAAAGAACAGAACAGAAAGAAAATGTCGTTAAAATTTCATCTAATCAAATTTTCAGATTCGTTTCCATATCTAACGCAAGCGATAGAGCCAAATATTGTGTATGAAGTGTAATATTTCTTATTAAATTAATTTTTAAGCATTACAAATATTTCTTTCAGGTTTTGATTAAATGTTTCCGTTTTTTAATATTATCACTCATTAAAACGGATTTTCTTCTTCTTTTTTTCTTTTTTTTTTTAAATTTAAATAAAATTAGTAACAGTTTTTCTTTTGTTTTTCGAGGTTTAATAGCCGTTTCAATTTTTTTTTTATCAACGATGAATTTCGCCAAGAAATAAAAAGGTAACCTTATCGCCCAAAATAACAGATTTTTCCGTCATAATTCTAAAACTAATATAGGTAGAATAATGTGTTATAGATTAAAACCTTCCCTGAAACAATACCTATCTAACGGTATAGGTTCCGTAAAAATCCATGCAGTAGAACTCGAAATCTAGGCGTTCGGAACGAAGTTTCCGTTTGGATTTTATATATATAATAGATAATGGAATAGATAATAGATTTTATATATATATAATAGAATAGATAATAGATTATGTGTTATGAACAATCTCAAAGTTTAAAACAGATCGCATTGTTAGATTTCCTAATTTTAAAAATATCGCGTTATGTTAGTTCCACATTCCACCACCAGGGAGCGCACTCTATTCTTAACGAAAGCGTGTCTGAACGAAACTCCTTCATGCAACCTCTCAGTAGATACATGAGTCGGGAGGGTGGCGGTCTTAACCAATAATGTAAGATAATTGCTGAAATTACTACGAAAAATATTTTAAAGGGGCCCCTAATAGAGTTAGAGGAAATCGGAAGACGGTAAAATAATCGCGGGGAAAAGTTTGCTTGGGTGCTTCGGAGCTACTTTTGGCGCGAGATCTAAGCTCTACGACCAATAGGAGCCCAGATATTTAAGGAAATATGAAGTAACAAAGTCCAATATAAAAGAATTTTCCGTAATAAATCTATAACTAATCTAGGTAGAATGATGTGTTATAGCTTAAAACCTTTCCTGAAATGATACCTATCTAACGGTATAAGTTCCGTAAAAATCCATGCGGTAGAACTCGAAATCTAGGCGTTCGGAACGAAATTTCCGTTTGGATTTTATATATATAATAGATAATAGATAGATTATATTTCTCTTGAAAAAAAATTCCTGACTTTTAAATATTAAAAGTGCCTAAAAAATGCTTGTAAGAATATAAAGTAGCTTTTTCTGGTATTTTTTAAACCTAGGGGACTATGTTAAAAGTAAAAGTGTTCTTTTGTATAGAAAACTGGGGGGAAATGTTCAAATGTAATAAGGACCCCCCCCCCCCCAGAAATTCACATTTGTCATTGGCTTGTGAATTGTTATTATCTGGGCCTGGCCTGTACATAACAGTAGGCATGGATTGATAACAGTAAAAAAATACTTCATCTTCAACCAATGCCAATATTATTATATTTCAAAATAAACGGAAGTAACACTTTTATTAAATTAGAACAGAATTAACACTTTTATTTTCTCTTTTGCTAATAAAGCAAAATACAGTGTTGTGGGTATTTTTATGTGAGCCCAGTGCAGGTTACATTACATTAGTTTCATTTAAAATATAAACCTGCATTTAAAATATGTGGCTTTCACTCATTTTCATTAAAATACATAACAGTAAAAAAAATGAGTCATGCTTTAAATAAAAGCATTTTATTTCAACTTCAAAGAGCTGTTTCTGATTTGCACACACACACACAAAAAAAATTATATATATATTGGGGAGATTTATGCTTGACTAACATAAAAGTACCAAGTTTTCCTGTAAGATGATTGAATTTAGTTTTCTAAGAAGCTATTTTATTTTTTACTGATAACTGAATTTCATCCTGGTAGTTTCTAGATGGTGCTGCACACTTGTGCCCTTTAGTTAAGAAAAACCAGAACCTTCCTTGCAGCCCCCCTCCTCCTACCCATAGGCTCCACCAGTGGCCGAGAGGTTCTGCTCTCGAATCTGGTAGACGGGAGGTGCTGGGTTCGATCCCAATCGCGCCCGTCGGCCTAATCGTTCGGAGTTTTCGTGGTTTTCTTCGAGCCGTGGATCTTCCATGCGTTAATACGGATTAGGTTCCCTTAGAAAGACCCCCACGGGGGGCACTCCCCCCGGGCCTATATCCCTCGTGTAGATAATTGGCCGTCAAAAATCAACCCAACCCTCCTACCCATAATCCAAAATAGCATCCTTCCTGACCACAGGTAAATAACTGGAGTGGTGGCAATTTTTATTAAAATGCTCTTGGGTCATTCCACAGTATTTATGTGTTACATACGGGACATTTCACAGCAAAATTTTGATATATTTGCACTTTTTTAAATGTCAAAATATATATGAGAATGTTTGAAATTATTTTTAATGCATTATATACAACCTCAACTCTGATTCAAGTGAAATTTCTTTTTGCTTGAGCTAATAGTTTTTTTTTTAAAAATTAATAAAGTTGTGTTATGTATGGGACATCACAAAACATTTCTTTAAAAGTACATCTAGCAATTTGGATTTTACTCTGAATTTATTTAATATTTTCACAAATAAATTTAATGAATAGAAGCAGAAATGTACATTTTATTAATTAACTTTAAAGTTATTTTTTAAAATTGAGTCATTAATTAGTGAATGCTAATTATTTCCGTTGCGTACGGGACAAGGCTATTCGTTACGTATGAGACCTATGATTTGAAGTAAGAGTACTATAAGGAATTGTGAACTAAAATATATACAAGTGTTAATTTAATGAATTTACTGGCTTTATTAAGGTACTGAAATTTATGTTTAATTATAGAAATAAAAATAATTAATGATTTCATAAATATTTTAATTGCTATTGTATAAATTAGAATTTTCCATACATAGCTCATTTGAAAAAAAAATAATCATTTAAAAATAAAATACATGTTTTATACAAGTCCCAGAACATCAATAATGTCATCAATTTTTTTCACTTCCTCCATTGGTAATGAAAAATGTCCCCGGTTATTAATTGGAGTTGGTGCTTTTTTGAACTTAGTCAAAATATTTTCTTTTAGGATTTTATCCTTTTCTGGGATGTGTGGCCAGAAAAACTTGTTTTTGCCTAAAGGTTTCGTAAAGGATAGATACAATAGACTCCCTCAAATCCGCAAAGCTTGGGACCAGAACTTGTGCGGATTTTAGAATTTTGCATATTTCTGGTCATTGATTTGTTTACATTTTTGAAACATTAATTGGATTGGTAGTTAAAAAAGGGAAATTATAATGAATGCTTACAATAAAGTGAAACATTAAAATAAGTAAAATATTAAAATAATTTATTAGTTTAAAAGTAAGTAATTATTAAAATAATTATGTAAAATAAATATTTAGAAATATATTAAATTATTAGGGATGAAATCAATTCAATTCGATTCTAAAAAGTCTTATGCTGCCATCTAGTGATAGCAAGGAGAACAGTGTTAATGCTGTTATCAAACAATCGTCTTTGGTCTTTGGGGAATATATATAGCTTATTGCGCTCACTGTAACTTTTTTCATTGTTATTTAGAGTCTTGAATGTTTTTCTTATACTGCTTTGTATGTTTAGAAATAAATTTGTCTATAATTAAAAAAAAAAAATTCCGCGAAAAATAATTTTAAAATAGCGTTCTGGTTCGTGGATTTTTCCCTTTCGAACCCTGGAATTTTTGATATATATATGCTAATATATATCAAAATCAAAAGTAATGTAAATTTATTTAGTAATAAATCGGCTGTAATAGCCAAAAGAGAATGATTAACAAAAAATTTAGTAAAAAAAACATTGCGGTAGTCGCTGATTTCGGCGCCATCTTGAAATTTGTTCCTGCAACTTAACTGTAAATTTCATTGTTTACATCTGAAAAAATACGCGGATTTTAGGGTCGCGGATTTAAGGGAGTCTACTGTATATATATTTATCAACTATGTCCTCCACAACTCCTGGCCACCAGTAATCACCATACATGACCGATACCCAGTCTGATTTTTTCAGTAACTCAGTACATACATCTGAGCTGGGCATTTTATCTTGTACTGGGCATTAAATCTGTATCTTTTCATCAGGATCTTTTTTATCAGAAAATCAAGAATGCTTCCAAAGGCCCAGAGTGTCCGAGCCTACTGGTTGGGCAAAATTCACACTATGTATACCTGATATCGAAGTAGTGCCTTCCCATTTTTCAATTAATGCAAACTTAGTTATGCATCTCTGAATGTCTGCTTCACTTATGTATTTAACATTTATATTGGGTGCCTCTTTTTCTGCAACTTTAGAAAACTCCATTGCTGTATTTATTACATACTGCTTGCGCAAAATACCAAACCAAACTTTTCTCTTAACTACAGCTCCTAAACCATGAACTGCACCTGTCCCATGTGCAGTTCCGAAAAAGTTCTAGTCTGCACTAACCCCATGGTAATGCATGTGAAGCATTAAGTTTTGCATGTTGTATCGATTCTTAAACTGGGCGCCACACCCATCAGACCAGAAATGGATGTGACTAAATGCCACTGTCTGTTTTAAATCTTCAATTGTGGCAGAATTGAATGCAAATACAGCATGTTTTGTATGATTAAAGTCGTCAGAAACAATAACATATGTTCTAATTCGAGAGTTTCATTATTTCTATAATATACAATACATGTAAATAATGTTACTTAGGTTGAGTTCCAGTGAACTGCCATAATTTCCCCTTGCTGTTTTAGCATAAAATTTTCCGCAAAGTCTTCATGAATAATTAAATGTCCAATGTTTAGGTTTTCTTTGAGGTATTTAAACTCTGAAAGTTGCTTTTGTGCAGTATAAGCATGTAAAGCAAAAGGGTTCAAAAGGCTAATTAATTCTTCCTTTGCCTGTTGTAAATCACAAACAATAAGTTCTTTCTTCATCTTTCCTTCAACTCGTTTCCATTGATAAAAGTTAGTTTCCATATCTTCTTCAAGGTCATTTTCATCAAAATTTATTACTTTGTTTACCCATGAATCTACTCCACATTCTTTACAATTTCTTTTACAACAATTTAAAGGTTTCTTGTCACTCAAATCGAAGCAACAGACTGTTTCTTGCATTGCAGTTTCTGCATTAGTTTGCAATTTCATAGTTTTAATCATCTTATTTAGGCCCTCTAGTAGCATCTCAATATTTTCATGTTGCATACGCATGCAAACTTCATGATCTCTTTGAGATATTGGAAATACTTCAGAAGGACGAAGTTCAGCAAATGTACAGAACCCTATGGATATTTTGGCTTCTTCTTTAAACAGTTGATATGCCTCTTTCAACTTCATTGTTAAAATTCGTTTTTGATACTTTGTTCTTTTTCCTGTAACAGGATCCTTTACAGAAACATATTCTTTCTTTTCTGGCAAGATTCTGCTTATCGAATCTTGTTTGTAAAAGTCTATTACTTCCTTTTTTTTGATCTTCCAAAAGTGCATCCATCCTTTTCTTCCGAGTTTCCTTTTCTTTATTTAATCCATCAGAAAGTTTTATATTAATTTCCTTTGAAAGAACCTTAATTTTATTTGGTGACCAATTTTTGACAACATCTTTAATAATTGGTACTTGTTTAGTTGGTGTTGATGGTAATGCATTTTTAACACGCTTTTCCTAAAACTTGCGGTGTCATCATGGAAGTTGAGGGTTGTTCTTCAGTTATGATCATATCAACTTGACATTTCTTGCTCCTTTCAATTTCTTTTTTCTTAGCTCTTTGGGCTCTTTTCCTTTCAGTTTCATACTTCCTCTGTTCAGGGCCGGCCCAAGGACATTTTGGCGCCCGTGCGAGCACCCATCGGGGCGCCCCCCCCCCCCCCACACACACACAAGAAAAATTACTTGTGTTCTTAATTTTTTTCAATATTAGTAATTTTTATACGAACTATTATTAATTATTTAAGATATTAATTTAAAGTACATCAAAACCTGATAAAATTTCAAATTTTAATCCCATCTTTGAGTTTGGTAAATTGTAAAATTAAGTCTCATAAAGGAAATTTCAATTTTACAGTAATTACCACTCTTAATGTGTAACATGTTACGATCCAAAAGTAAAACACAACGCATGGTATTGGACAAAAAAAAAACAATAATAAGTTATTTAATTTTAAAAAAAATCTTTGTTAGAAGAATACTGTTTGGAATACTTCGACAATAAACAATTAAATTTAAAAAATCAAAAAACCCGACCGCGTAAAAATCGAACTAATTAATTATTTCACATTAATATGAAACTATTTTTTTTTTTTTCAATTCCTACTATTAGCTCACACTCTCGCTATATATATCTTGTTCAAATTTTCAATCTTTAATAAAAGACTTATTATTCCTCCAATCAATCTCAAATAATTTTTTTAAAACTTGTAGTGGATGACACTTGATGTTAATCCAGTTTTTTCAAATATTAATTCATTAATTAAATTAAATTAATTCATTTTCAATAATCGAGAGAGCCTTCTTCTTGATCATGTTATTTTATGACCGAGAGAGCCCTCTTCTTGATCAAGGCCTTTTAAGCGCCACTCAAGAGGAAAGAAGAATGGGAGGGAAAAAAAATATCTTATTGACCTAAGTAGGAATTGACTTAAAATATTTTTTTTATAAAATATTTTTTATATTACTTTTTTATATTAGGGGTCGTTCAAGTATTATGTAAGCAGTAAGTGGGGGAGGGGGCATCCAGTGTCTGCTTATTTTTGCTGACAAGGGGGAGAGGGGGGTCACGAAAATTCTTATGTAAGCATTAGATAACGAAGCAACTATAGTTTAACAACAAAAAGCAAAAGAGCATGATTTAGATGAGCGTTCTGGGGATGTTGAACAACTTGAGAAAAAAGATATGGAGTAAACAAGGACTGGAAACGAGGATCATTCCAGCCCACCACTACAATGAAAACTTAAAAATAGACAATCCAGAAACATGGATTCAAAGATCTTGGACACCAGACTAGAAATGTGAACGCCAAACACATAATATTCCTATGATCCTTGTTAAAATTTTATTTATGTGCCTAAATAAGTTAGGGCCGGTTGTATTCCTTAAAGTTTTTTTTTTTTTTTTTTTTTTTTTTTTTTTTGTTCAGTGCGATTTCTTTTTCCTTCAATACCACAACCCCTATGTGTCTGTTTATGTAAATTTGCTGTATTAATACTGCAATTTATCGCTAACTGTAATTTTTTATGGCAAATAGAGTTGATGTTAGAATGTCATAAAATCTTACGTAAGCAAAAGGGGGGGGGGGGTTCTAGTATTTGCTTATTTTTTCTTACAAGGGGGAGGGAAGGGTACAAAATGACTAAAAATATGCTTACGTAATACTTGAACGGCCCCTTACTTACCTATCTTTTTTATTTACTTGTATTGATGACTTTTAAGTTGTGTTTAATTGTTAGTTCCTATCTATAAACACTGTTTTGATGAGGTCTATAGATGCCTATGATGATTAGAGTAGCAGTAAAGTTAGAGATCCTACCTACACAACTTCCAGGTTGTATAATATTTTAACGGAGCTTCTGACTGCAAAATAGTCAATGAAACATAGTTTTACTTTTGAAAGACCTATCCAATGATATGTCACTCAATAGGGTGCGTAATTTTTATTTCGTCTCTACCGCCATTTTGAATTTATAGAAACAAAACCTAGCCTATAACCATCGGGCCGTTAAGACGAATTGATAGAGACCTCATTCATTAAAATCCATCCAGCCGTTGGGATGTTTCGAGGGTTTAAAGAAATCCACATACACAGATACGCGTGAAACACATAACCCTTCTTTTCAGTCGGGTAATTAAAGAAGTGGAACTACTAGTAAGTAGCAACTATGTAAGATGAAGACTGTAATGGTGTCTCGTTATTTAGTACATAAAAAGTACGAATACATTTCATATTTAATGTATCTGTTTTCGTAAAGGGCTCACTTTTCATGGTGGAAACTGTTGAAAAATGGGAAAACCCAGTTTTCTATTCAGCGAATCCCGGAAATATAAATATTCTTATTCTTTCTTTTCCTTTTTGGAATGGTTCTGCTTCTCTTCTTTTAAAACTAAATTTTCTTTATATGTGATAATTTTAACCAAAAAGGATAAAAATAGTATTTTTTTTTTTTTTTTTTTTTTTTTTTTTTTTTTTTTTTTTTTTTAAGTGACCTGAAATATTTAAACATTAAGAGAAAACTATGATTGAGAATAAGAGTTGTATTTATAATAATAAGGAATCTGTTTAACAAAAAATGTCCCCAAAAAAGTTTACCCTTTCCTGGATTTCGTTCTACTGGCGCCCACGCCTGAACTAAACAAACCATTCCAAAGAAAGTTCCCTGTGTATGTTTAAGTATTGCGAATTTAAGTCTTAGCGCCGCACTGAAATTGTATAAACAAAGTGTCATTATAATTGTATGAATCCAGTTAAATCATAGAGTATTGTAGTAGGAAATCAAATGATCATGAAAAAAATTCAATATAGCGGACGCTAAAGAGTAAAAAAAGTTCTTTAACGATAAATGTATTGAATGAAAGATTTTCTCATGACGATTACTAAATAAAATTTATATGGAGATAAATTATTATTATTATTATTATTTAATAGGGTCCAGTTTCACAATTCTGTATTGTTAAGCTTTTGTTGATTTATTCTTGTTAGAGCACTTAGCTCATGTTAATGAGAAATCAAGTAAGTCTACCCGACTTCTGTTTATTAGATCAGCAAATAATAAAGTGCTTGTCATAGGCACCGGTGTGTGTGTGTGGGGGGGGGGGGCAACGAAGGGCCTTTGCCCCAATGTTTAGAAGAAAAAGAACTCATTATCTTGGATGATTTTAAAAAAAGTTCGTAAAATGTACTTTTTTCGCTTGATTTTAAATAATAAATCACTAAGAGAAAAATTGTGCTTGGGCATGAGTCTGTATATATTATAAAAAGGCTTAGCACAATATTATCCCAAAGAAACCTTACCCCTAAGTAGATTTCATTCTTCCAGTACTTAAGATGCAAAGTATAGCAAAATAATGAAGAATTTTTGCAATATTGAATAGAATTCCCTGTCGGTTTAGACAAAATTTAACTCAGTATCAAATACATAATCTGATTCCAGAAAAGTCTCTTTAAAGAACAAAAAAAAAAAAAACAGTCAAATTTCCAGCAATTTTTATTTTTAAATTAATAAAATTTCATTTATTTAAATTCCAGTAATGCGAAATATTTATTTTGTAATGGGCCAAAGACTATATTCCAATAATAAATAATCTCTATTGATGAATGAAAAAGTGCATCATTATAACGCAATTATATATTTTTATGACGTTATTTTTTACTGGCTTTCAGCTCAGTGTTCCTTTCAAATCGTATCTCTCGGAAAACTGGGGCAGTACATAAATTCAAAATATGGGCACTGGCTAAACGAAATCCCTGAAGGTGAGAGATTTTGGAACAAATGTGTGCCTTTAGTAAGAATGGAAATAGTTTAATCTTCTTTTCGTCAAGGGCACACCGACCTCTCCCCCCCCCCCCCTCCCCGCGCTTAAGATGATAAATATTGGAATAATTAAACACTAAAAGAAAAATAAACTAAAGGTTTAGAATGCAGTTCATTAATTGTACTATTCCACGAAAATTTTCCCAGGTAAGGGGGGGGGGGGGGGGCTGCGCCGGCCACGATATGCGCCTAAAAAAAAAAATTTCCGATCAGAGTTTGATTATTGCAAGGGCAAACGAGGCAGCTGCCCAGGCTCTCCACTCTAAAATGCCCTGCCAACCCAAACACCAAAATCGTTTTTTTTAAGGGAATTTTCTTATTTTCGGTTGAAAAAAAATCGATTTCCTTCTTTTAGATTTTTCTATTTTCTACAGTCTGTAGATTATCCGAGTACAGCAATTTGGCCGAAGACCTTTCGTAGTTATTGAGTGCTTTAGCGCAACGCATCCGTAGGCTTACAATGTTTTCGAGCATTATAAACGCATTTTACTCAAAATGACTTTTTTCAAAGTGGGCGGAACCAGAACGAAAAACTATAACCGATCTTGCTATTTTTTTTTCATTATTAATGGTGATAATTTATTGGAACTTGGACCACTTTCAGCCACTTTTATAAAAAATAAATATATAAGAAATAAACCACGCCAAAGTGCGAAAAAGGGGTCAGAAATAGATCTTTTTTTCAAAGCGCTGACATTTTGTTGATTTTCAACTTTTTTTTTTTTTTTTTTTTTTTTTTTTTTTTTTTTTTTTTTTTTTTAAATCTCAAAGTGGTTGAAGCTCCAGGCAATATTATCTTCTTTCATAATCCTTAAAGGAAATTGATTGCAAGCGACTCGGGCGATTTACCTGATCCCGCCCAATTGAAAGTGCACGGCGCGCATACTAGGACATCCACCCACGCCACTGGAGCCACATTATCAATTTTTTATTTAAAATTTTTTAAATGTTCTTCAAATGATAACAAATAACTCTAAAAAAACCCGGCGCTAAAATCTTCATTCCTATTGCAAAAAAAATTGCTAAAGAAATCCCCCTTTTTCGGCCTTACAGGCAAAACCCCTCCTTGATTAACAGAAATTCTGGTTAAAAACGTGTTAAAGGGGTCCCATCTGAATTTTTACCCCAGTTACCCGGGCGCAGTATATAGGGTTAGTTGGGCTCTAGTTCCGCCGTTCTCAGATTAGGGCACAACGTCCTTCGTAATTTCAAGAACTGACAGCTTTCAAATACTACGAGCATGCATTGTAACTTTAAATATTCTACTATGTTTCATATCCGCATGAAAATTACTCATTTAAACGAAATAAATAAATGAATGAAGTTACTTGAAAAATCTTTAGTTTGATTCACTTCTACCTATTAACCTTTAACTGATGTGACTAAAATTTGTCACACAACTGATGTGATCCGGTCTCTCAGACGCCTCGAATAAAATGAATAAAAAAAATAACTCAAATGGTTGAATTTACTTAAATTTTGTCCTAACAATATCGTTGTACTTCTCTTAGGAGCATGTGAATTAGATTGCATGAAAAAAGTATTTTATTCATATTATTTAACTTCCGTACAGAAAAGTAAAAAGCTGTAAAAGTGTTTACAGCTGGGAGTCGCGGGGTCTGGGAGACCGCGTGACATCAGTTAAAGGTTAAATATTCCATTTACAGCAGTTTAATAAAATAATTAGTGAACGACCGAATCGTATTGTCTCGATATTACAGTCATCTTAATAGGAATTATTTCCATACATATCTTTGGTTTTATGCCCTTTTTTGGTTTTTAATTTTCTTCAAAATTTCTGACACTTAATCCTATTGACTATTAGCAGAAGATAAGCTCATATCCAGAAGACACTGCTAGAAAAAAAAACTTTTTCAAAGACGTCTGTTTTTCATTTTAAAATTTCATCACCTTCAAGCTCTTAATGCTTTCTTTTTTCAGGTCATCTGGTGGCCAGTTTCAGATTCCCTGTGGAATAAGATGATTCTACAATAATGCGCTTAAATAGCCGGAAGTGATATAGTTCACCATATAAACTTGTCAAAGGCTCAAAGTCGAGATTAATTAGCATCCCGCAAGGAAAGTGGATTTGAATCATGTGGTTCCTGGGGTTCGTGATTCTGTTTCTTATCTCAGTTCGACGAAGCAATTTGAGCAATATTAGCTTGAAGGCAGTTCCATTCTTATAAAGAAAAGAAGCCGATGTCTGCATGAGAAAATTTCAGCGCCCTTGAATATATTTTTTAACGCAACGAAGAATCCTTTCTCGAACCGGCCCCAGCCTAGCTATAGAAAATGTAAAAGAAAAAAAACGCAGAATATAAAATAGTTTTTATCGGTGTTCTTGTGGGCGCCCTTTCATCTGGTTGGCGCCCCGTGCGGTGGCACACTTCGCACACGCCTTGGGCCGGCCCTGTCCTAACTCTTCTTTATTCATAGCTGACTTTTTCTTTTCCCTGTATCTCTTAATTCTTTGACTTTCTTTGACTTTATCAGCCATCCAGATGTCTTTATCATTTTTTCTTTTCAGCCTATGTTTTCTCACTCTTTCTGTAGAAGTAGGAGCCATAGTGCTTGTTCTCAAATTAGGATTTATTATTAAATTTTTAGTTAAATAAATATTATATTTAAAACCAAAAATATGACTCAAAATGTATTTAAAATGCTATTCCACAATAAATGATCACAGTTTTATCTTTCTATTTTGATGAAAATCAACTGATTACTTAAGATTATGTTTCAACATTTCAAGCATGCTATGATTGAACTAATGGTTGCTATAACTAACCACATGGTTTACATGTACCGTATTTTATGGAAGAAACCAGGGGCGTAGCTACCGTGGAGCAGTTGGAGCAAACTGCTCCAGGCGCTCGAATCCTAAGGCCGCAAAATTAGAAAAAGCGCAAAAAATATTTGTAAAAATATTTTCAATTTTTTTCATTATTAATCAAATATTATAGATGAATATTGTTACAATCAGAATATTATTATGATGTTTAACATCAATTATTTGAATTTAAAACATGTTTTTCTACACAGTTAAAAGAAATTACTTCTATTCGGGTATTTTCAATGTTAATTCATACCATATAGAAGCTTTAAGTAACTTCTCCAATATCGTTTCAGCATGTCTGATTTTTTTTCTGTAAGTTTTCCTTAGACGACTGTTGAAGATCTTCAAACCTTAAAGTAATCAAAATTTGTTTACTCTTCGCACACTCTCTTCGGTCACTTTATTGAATACCAAACACTATTTCCAAAAAATAATCTTCCCGGTACATTTCTGTTGAAAATGTTTTAGAAATTTATCATGATAATTACTGTACGGAAATAATGGTAGCCAGAGAGCTACTGTTAATGCAATGGTAGCCAAACCACCGCTGAGAAACCTATATTTACGATGTAACAGCAATGTCTTAGCTGTTTAGTTATTTCAGGATTGAAAAAAAAAATAGTTTGACTATTGAAGAAAATTATTGAGCATTTTACAAAAAAAAAAAAAAAAAAAAAAAAAAAAAAAAACACCGACCACTTTGAAGTTTCTTTGTGAAACTAATCATGTATCAATAAAAAATTGCGAAACGTCAAATTTCACATCAGTCCACGACGATTTAGAAGGATGTGACGTGGAAGCGGCAAATTAATTTTCTGCGTATTGTTTTTGGGATTTTGAAATTATGGCAAGTCTCAAATGCAGAATTGATAAGCATTGAGAGAATAAGTTAACTATCAAATCCGGTGTTCCTTAGGACCTGGTTATCGTCTAGGTAAACTTACAACACTTTTTTCGAAAAGTATTTTTCCGCACTAAACCTTTTTAATCGCAGAATTTTAGGATTAAATAAGGCCAAGCATAGTAACGTGAGTTTGCTTAGTCCGTAATCAGGCTCTGTCTCCGTCCCCCTTCCCACACCACCACCATCATCCGATATCACACATTAGTAATGAATGAAGTTTCTAAATATAAAATGAAAAAAAAAAAATCTGGAATTATTCCACTCAACTTTCTGAACAGTTTACAGAAATACTGTGTGTTCAAAACAGTATAACAATGAATAAAAACTTAGATTCTAATTTTACACAAAGGTGATATATATTCACTGGTGATAAAAAGACCTCGTGTTTTAAAGAAACGTTCACTTTCATTCATAAAGCTTAAACTTTTTCTAATGACATAATTTTCAAAAAATTTTCATTCTGCTTGTACTGAAACAAGGCTTAAAAAAAAAAAAATAGGATTTTACTAAATTAAGTCACATTCTGGCAGGCACAGACTGACCCGCCTGGCAACCGACCTGAGGGTTGGTTAACCAGGTTTAATTAAACCAGGTAAATTTTCCCTCAGTTCAAGCTAACAGTTACAACAAGCATTAGATTTGAACAGTCTTAAATTATTTAATAATATTTTTTTAGAAAAATCACTTTCTTGAAGCTTTTTTTTATTATTATTTTTTTTCTTTTCGCAAAGCAGGCGGATTTTTTTTTTCTTGGAAGCTTCTTTGTTTCAGACGACCATTTAAATCTTTTGTATCGTACTCTGATATTTTGTATATCCTATCCTAATTTATATTCTGTAATCCTGTCTGTCATCAATGGCGACATGATCTGGCCCAAGAATTTTCATCCTACCTGGCACTAAAGAACGTCACCTCTATTTCGCAATATATTATGTATATGTTTTTTTTTTTTGTGTGTGTGTGTGTAAAATCATTTATTCAGTATTTGTTTGAAATATGTAGACTTCATGTAATCATACAATGCTATGATTATAATTTCCCTTATATAAATGTTTATTATATTGATTTTTGCGCTTGATGCACAAAATTTTTTACAAAGAATATTTTCACAAAAGAAAAGGGAATTCAAACATTCTTTTCTGTTAAAAATTACACTTTAATATGAAAACGAGGCTGTTTCAATATTGTCTATAAATATGATAATCAGAACCGCACTATTTTGTATATATGTTACCGTGAAAGACCGAAATCTAGAGAATGTCGACTTTCACCGGTGAATGTCAACATTCACATAGTCGCTTGGTGTACGTCCGAAATGTTTACTAAATATCCTTATTTTTGACTTACACCGGCAAATGTCGACATTCACCATGCCCTAATGGTGAATGTTGAATAAGTCGGAAATTTGCATTTACTTCTTCGTATTTCAGGTGCGATCATTAATTTCTAAAACATAAAAACGTTTTAATCGTCTGTAAGGTGTGTTTCATTTAGCTTTAGATGAAATCACTGCAGAAAATATTTTAGTGTATTGTTCTTGAGAAAAATAAAAACAATTGTTTTCTCGTTTACTCTCAATTAATGTATTTAATTTTTCGAAAAAAAATATCACGGCTCACTGCAGTATCCATTCAATATAAATTAGGATACTGAATAAAAAAATAAAATTTAAGAAAAAGTTTCGCGCACCATCAAATCTTGCATAAAACTGGCAAAGCTGACTAAACTCGCAGTACAACAAAGAAATTGGCGTTAGACTGCTGTGCTTGTCGACATCCACCGGTGATGGTCCGAATGTAGAAGAATATAATCAACTTTCACCAACGTATTTGGTATGTGTTGACATTCACCGGTGAAAGTCGACATTCTCCAATTTCGGTCTTTCACGGAAACATATACGTGAGAAAAGGACTGTTCAACCCGGCGTCCTTTGAAAGTTCTTTTTTTTAATACAGTGCATAAGACGGAAATCTGTCTTACAGGTAGAGCGTTAGACAGTGTTTACTGTATGAAAATCTATTTTAAAAATACATTGCTTTAAAATCAAATTAATAATATTTACACGTTTCATAATATTTCTAGCAGCATTAAGATTTTTATCCTCCCGCTGCAAAAAAAAAAAAAAAAAAAAAAAAAAAAAAAGTTTAAAATAGGTTTAATTAATCATAACATATTTAGTGCTAAAAATCTGTATGTTTAGAATCCTACACTAGCCATTCGCAAGCTAATATTAAAGCAATGCAATGGCAGCGTTCTTTACAAATTTTTCATTTACATTTCAATTTTTATTTTTATTTTTATTTTTATTTTTTTTGGCATAGTATATATGAGATCGATGTCTAAACGGTTATCTTAATACTGTTTCGATTTTTTCTGTCAGGATACTTTCAATTTCGGATCCAGTTTCGAAATTGAAAGCATCCCCAGAAAGAAAAACTGGAATGGTTAATGATATTATTGTTTTCTACTAGCAAACTGGTAAAACTATGGGTTTCTAAAAAGTTGCGCCCTCCCAAAAATCCAAGGTCTGTGCATTTGACATTGAACGAGTCCGATCCTGCGTGCAGTAACTGCTCTTCAGGGGTTCACATTCTCTTTCCCACCAGAATATTGATACATAAAATTTTATCTGTTTTAATCGTGGTATTTTCTACGATTAAACGAAGAGAAATGTTTTAATGAAATTACTAAAGTAAAGTGATTGTGAACCACCCCTCGAGCCGCCACTGTCTGCGCGGTCAAACGTTATCGTCTATATAAGATGAATGTTAGAAATAAAAATAATTTAATTGTGATATAAATATTCATCAGTTATCATCACAGAATGGTTGAAAAATAGTTTTGATACCAAACCCTTAGACCGATTTCTTTGAAAGTTAATACAATTCTTGTGACAGATATATAACATACCTGTCGATATCATGAAAAACACACCAAATCGTGCTCTGGGAATTTGAAAACGTGAGGAAATTCTAACATACACGCATATATACACAAATACATATTGAATCATTGTAAAAATTGTGAGAAAGCATTCAGAGTATTTGAAAATGTAAAAATATACCATTATTTTTATTTAATGTTATTACAATGCTTTCCTATTTTCTTTTTTACATTGTATATGTATGGGAAGTAAAAACTGCAATCTTGAGTAATATATAAATGTGTCAATCAGGGTTCTTACTGCCAATCGCCACTGCGCCTAAACGTACCATTTGGCGAGAAAATTAAAGACTGGTATCGCCAAATTGCAAGAGATCTTTTTTCTTTCGACGACATTCTCAATTATCTTATTCCACAATTAATCCTTTTCTGTGTCATCATTTGGATTTTGATATTCTTGGTGCTTCACGTTGAATCTATTACTAGCATTATTTGAATATGAAATTTGCTAGTTTTTCTTTAGCGATCTACCAAATTGCTCAGGTTAGTCAAAAGCTAGTGAGGACTACGGTGTCAGGCTAATTTTCTAAACCATTAACGGTACAAATATAGTACCAATAATAGAAAAGTTTCAAAGTTGTTCTTCATCCTCTTAAAAATAATTTATCTCAAGATAGTTATTTTTTAAAAGTTACGAGATTCACATTTTCGTTCAGTCCCTGGTCTGTATGCGTTATATTTAGGAAAATGTTCTCCGTACTTTAACAGGTAAAATAATAAAAATTTCTTTTTTGTACGACCAAAATTTACAGAGTTATGGTACAAATGATGATTTTGAAAATGTCGCCGTTTGTGCAACGAAAACGATCGTCAGTCTTAATGAAGATTTTCTATCACTTTTTGTAGCATTTTTTAACTTTATCTGAGTTATGGTACTTTTAATTTTATGGAATTTTAGTATTTTCCTGCACTAAAAACAGAAAACATGTTTCGTCCATATGCGAAAACTAAAATCTTGATAATAGTGGTGTTTTTTATTAGTATTCTACAATGCTTCAAAATCATGAAAAAGAAAAAAAAAAAAAACAGATATAAAGGGCGGCAGATTGTACAGAGGCCCATTGGCGCATTCAAAACTAAAGACCCGCCCGATTCCCCAAAAATATATGTAGGTACTCCGTACTTAACGAATTATAATTCATTTCATTATTCATTATTTATTTTTAATTATCTGTATTTAATGCTGTTGAAATACTTTGACTTTCAAATAAAAGTAAAGCTTTAAATCGAATTAAGAATCGCATTTAAATTTTAAACTTGGGAAAAAATGCAAGAGTGACAAGAGGGCGCACAAACTTTACTTGCTCCAGGGCGCTGAATATGTAGCTACGCCACTGGAAGAAACGCCGCGGCGTTTACGAGTTTAAAAGTTAATTTGTTTCCAAGTGCGGCGTTTACGATTTTTTTAAATATCAACTGAGTTTCCTTAACTTAAAAATTCATAAAAATATTTAAAATCGGATTTAAATATTTTAAATAAAACTTCAGACATCTTAAGATATTGAAAACGAGGCATCCTACACTGCCCAGAAAACTTTGATTAAAGTTACGTCAATGTGACGCTGTCGACAAAAGTAGCGTTCCGATGGATGCGGCGTTTACAACGGGTGCGGCGATTACGATATTTTTAAGCTTATTCAGGCCAATTTGAGGAGTGCGTCGTTTCTTCCATAAAATACGGTACATTTTTTGTAGATGGTGCTGCCATCTGTGAAGGAAAATCATAAACATAGTCTAAAAATTTTTATTTTTGCTAAGTTTTAAATCAAAACTCTGCATTTTGTCCCGTACGTAACAGCTTTGTCCTGTACGTAACACATTTTTATTTATCATGCCCAGCTTCTAAATGAAAAGATATAATATTTTAATTGAATAATTTAGGAATCTAGTTCACTAGTTGAAGAGAAAACAAAAGACTATTCAGTTGTCATCAGTATTATTAGTTGAAAAATTAAAAATAAGCTCAATATTGTTTCGTACGGGACAAAAAGAAAATAATCATTGAAATTTATTTATAAAATATTTTTTTAACTTTTTCCTTTTTATTTCTTATAATGCTACTGTTAAAAGGGTTTAATGAAACATAAGAAGTTTGAAAGAAAATAAAATATTTTTTGAGATACAGTTAAAAATATAATGTCCCGTACGTAACAACTTTTTCTATATGGCTGCAAAAAAAATGCTCTAATTTTTGTTTGTTTAAAAAAAAAGAAAATATTTTGGACAAAATTTAATAGAAGAGATTTAAAGCTTTAAAATGATGTATTAATATATTCTTATTTCAGAGAATAATGCCCTTCGAAAAATAAATTAACGGGAGATTGTCCCCTTTTCCCTCTTTATGCATTACTAATGAACCTCCAAATCTAATCATGAAAGCGCCTTATCAGAATAAACCAGTATATCAAAATTGAAGCAAATCGGATAGAAAAACCAATTTATCTAAATTAATGTGGTATTACCCTCTATTCCCCCCTTTATATTTTAACAATGAACCACCAAACCTATTCAGGGAAGCGCCTTATCAGAATGAACCAGTATACCAAATTTGAAGTAAATCTGATAATTCTGCATGAGAAACCCATTTATCTACATTAGGGGGGGAATTAGCCCCCCGTTCCCCACTTTATATTTAATCAATGAATTTCCAAAATGAATCAGGGAAGTGCCCTATCAGAATGAACTTAGAAAAAAAAATTAAAGCAAATCAGGCTATCACGCCAGAGTTATCGCGTTATGTACATGCATACGCAGGCTTTGCTAGCCTGTGAGCTAAAAACTTATGTTATTTGTTGTGTTTTTATTAATTTTGTCTTGAAAAAATCTCCCTGACTTTTAAATATTAAAAAAGCCTAAAAAATGCTCATAAGAATATGAAGTGGCTTTTTCTGCACCAATTGTACTTTGGTATTTTTTAAATCTGGGGGTACTATGTTAAAAGTAAAAGTGTTCTGTTGCATAGAAAAATGGAGGAAAATGTTTAAACGTAATTAGAACCCCCCCCCCCCCTTCCCAGAAATCCCCATTTGTTATTGGCTTGTGAATTATTATTATCTGGTCCTGGTCTGTACATAACAGTAATCGGGGATTAATAAAATTTCTTTGCTTGGGAAAAATGTCTTATTTCTTTCTTAAAAGTAAAATTTGGTAAATAACATCACATTCAGTTTTATTTTTTATTAATTTCTATTAAATTTTTCTTTATGCAACTTAATCTTTGTGAAATTAAATCTGTCTTGATAAATCCCAAAGTAGGCAGATGTTCTTGAAGCAGTGTCAATCCATTCCTTTTAATACTGAAGTGTAGTCATTTATTATAATGCTTAAAACTAACAATTATTATCCTTTTTGGGGTATTTGAAAAATAAATTTTTAACATACAATTTTATAAAGATACATATTATGAAATAATCTATTCCTTTATTTCTGTATTCTCAAAAAAAAGTAGTAGTTTTATTATTTGTTTACATTTCTTAATTTGTTTACAGTTTTCCAAAAGACTTTATAGCAAGACGCGTGTGGATATTAGCAGTTCGTCATAAGGTCGGAGCCCTGTCACAACATAGTTCACTGTGTTCTGCATTTTTCACCGGAAATAGAATTGATTGGACGTCTGTGTCATGATGAGACGTAATGCCAACTCCTCCTTGTATATTCCAGTACTTCTTTTAAAGTTGAGGTAATGCAAGGGTTAGTCCAGGGTTTTTTCAAAGTTGTTCCTGAGCCCTGAAACATGGATAATATTCATATTAATTAATAAAACATTGTTTATCTGCAAGCATCACCATAGCTTTAATTAGTCATTTGAATTAAACTTCTATGATAAATAGTTCGCGCATTGTGTTTTTAATGTTCTTTTGGTACTTGTTAGTTATCCCGTCGACCAAATTATTCTCGCCAAATTGTAAGATTAAATTCCAATAATGGTTGATCGTAAATGTCACATTCACTTGACAACACGTGTTTACGTCATCAAATGATTTTTATTTCGACGTTTTATTTGTATTTTTATTAATGTTATACTAATTTATTTGTTTTTTCGTTATTTAAATTAAAAATTATGTCAATTTGTATATTTGGCGAGTGGTTTAGCAATTTATATAATTTGGCGAAATTGGGCGATGGGATAACTAACAAGTACCGTTCTTTTTACTATATAGATGCAATATTGGCTTTTTTTTACATGTTTATGTGAATAGGGTGAAATATTGCCAACAATCACAGTATTTTTTTGTTTTTTGAAAATGTTCATAATGTAATTAGATTTGTTCTTTCTTTTGAGGATAGTAAAATATTACACTGGTAATCATCTTTGTTCCGCTGCTGCTTTAAAAAATATATAGTTTTAAGTAAAGCTTCAAAAACGAAATCATTTGTACATGACTCATGATTATGTTCACATTTGAAAGATATAATTTATTATTACCTTCTTACAAAATTACGCCTGTTCCTGGGAGTGTTGTTATTTCAAAGAAAATACTCAGTACTGGAAAATTTTTAACAATCACCCATGTAGAAAGACTCTTCTATCTGAAAAAAGATGACTCAAATGGGACAAAATTAAACCTTCTGAGGAAGATGTGTGAACAGTTTTGAAATTTCTAGGAAACTCATTCATAGTTTAAAAATAAAAATGTAACACTCAACGATGCTCTAAAACTAAACGGAAAAAGTTTTTGGAAAAAATTAAAAGAAGATTATGCACCTGAATTTGATTACATGAAATTTTTATTCACATTGCTAACAGACCGTAAAACCAAGAGAGTGAAAACTTCTGTGTTGGTTACTTTTCACTCTGTTGGTCTTACGCCTTGTTAGCAATTTGAATTAAAATTCATGTAATTAAATTCAAGTTTACTATTTCTCAGGTTTATTTCATCGTCTCAATTATCACATGAAGAATATACAGTTAGAAACCAGTGTTGGTAAAAAACCCGTTTTTTTTTTTTCAAAAAAAGCCATTTTTTTTTTTTTTTTTTTTTGTTTAAACCGGGTTTTTAAAAATATATTTCCCTATTACATATATACATGCATATTTATTGATAAAAATAAACATTGTTGGATATATATTAGTAATATAACTTCATTTAAAAATAATTTAAATTAAATAATTACAGTAATTATGTAGAAAATTGAAATAATTCAAACATTTTTAGTAAAAGCTATGCCTTATGTTCCATGAATAAAATGCTCTACATTGTGAAACATTGATACCTAGAAAATCTTAATAAACAATCCTTTGATTACTAGTACGATAAATAAATATAGGGTGTAGTTTCATAAATATAATATACTTTCCCATGGCTACTCAAAATAATTTTGAAATATTTGCAATCTGAGATATCTGATTTTTCTGTTAGAACACTACATAAACAATTATCTTTTATTGAAAGTAAAGCTTTTTATAAAGAATTCCTGGAATGATTTTAATTTAGCAGTAGGGTCTTTACACGTTTCAAAAAGTATTGTGTATTGTCATTTGACGCTTCTCCTCTGAAAATGCCACGTTAAATTTAAAAAAAAAAAGGCGAAAGTAAAATAAACAGAAATACCTATTTACCAGCTCTTTAGGCTACTAAAAACATTGATCTTAAAATGGAAAGTAGATTTATAAAAGTTGTCATCCACTAAAACATTTAAACAGCCATCTGACTTAATACACGGGATTTTTTTCTAAGCTATTTTATAATACGTATTACTTTTAAATATCTAAACTAAAAATTAATAATATATATTTTTGAGCATTTTTATGAGACTTTTTTCTGTTATGTCTCACACAAACCTTATCTCAATTTTTACCCATTTTTTTGTCAGATCTAAATAGTGGATTCGATATTGCAATAGACGATTTAAATATATCTTATTGCATATTTTAGTTAAAAGTAAACAGGTGCTTCGCTAGCACCCGATTTTTCAGTGTCCTGTTATTCGACTTCATATCTTGAGTTTCTTTTTTATTCTTAAGGCTGTTCTCAAATCCGAAAGGGCACTTTATGACATAAGTTTTAATTTATTTTTGTTTGGAAATGCATGGAACTAGCAGATGCTATTGTTCAGAAACTATGTAATGGAACTGTGTTTTCCGGTTTTTTTTTCAAACACAATAGATCTTTCAGAAAATAGTGTCAAAGTTGGTGTTTTGAACTGAATTTCCCTGCGAAAGAAAAATAACTACTCAAGGAAGGTTAAAACCATCTTTGTCATGTGATCAAAATTGCTTATATTTCAATAGGTAATTTATTTATCAAAAATGGAAACACAGTTCGATTCCAAATCACTTCCAGTCAGGCCTTCCAATTTTATATCTTTCCGTTAAAAAATGAATTTGTAAATGTGTCAAAGCAGTTTGCGCTTGTTGAGTAGAGGAGTTGAGAACAAACAGCCTTAAAAGATAATCTCCCCAATCAAGAAAATTTTCTTTTGCAGCTAGACTGAAATCTTAAAGGTCATTTTATGTTATTAATTGTAAATAATCTGCGTTTTCTCAAAGGAAAATATTTTATTCAAAATATTGAATATTTTAATCCATTTTGTCTTTGCTACATTCACATGTTTTAAATTTTATCTTTAGTGCTTCAGATATGTTCATCAATACATGCAATTTGCATTCTACATGCATACAAATATAATCTAGACCCACTGTGTCTCACGGGGACTGCTGGGATTAAAAGTAGAAATTATTTATATCCAATAATTTGAAACACTTAGGTTACAAAAATGAGAAAATTATATTAGATCTTTTCTAAAGAACCAGTTGGTTAACCAATTGATTTAAACTGTGTCAATCCTGCTGATAACAGAATAAAATCATAATGCAAAACCCCAATCCCAATGTAGGAATGCAAGAAAAACAAAGGCTTATTAAACCAATAGCCATGATACAGCAAAGAAAACTCACAGCCAAACCATTCATTAGCATACAGAACAAAAAGTAACCAATGGAGAGAATTACTTATAATTATGTCATCATTGAGGCATATGTAATTCTTACTAAATCTTAACTAATCAAGCAATCTAAGTAGTAAAAGTGTATTTTTAGCTCAAATCTGCCATTTTGGCTGTGTCAATTTAAGCCGTGTCAATCCTGCTGATAACAGAATATAACCATAATGCAAAACCTTAATCCCAATGTAGGAATGCTAGAAAAACAAAGGCTTACTAAACCAATAGCCATGATACTGCAAAGAAAACTCACAGCCAATTCATTAGCATACAGAACAAAAAGTAACCAATGGAGAGAATTACTTATAATTATGTCATCATTGAGGCATATGTATGTTTTTAAAAATAAAAGGCTTAAAAAAAAAGAAGAAAAATAACTAACTACTTGTTTTTTTCTTCCCAACTAATTTTAGAAAAATTAGTTAGTCTGCTCTGTAAGCTTATAAGAAAAGTTTGATTGATTAAAAATGTTTGTCACCTTTACAAATTTATTAATTCATCATTTTTCTAAAGCTTTGCTTGTAGTTTCTGCATAACTTGGATTTTGCATTTTTCAATAATGTGTAAAATAAAAGAAAACATTAGGGAAAAAGAGAAAAAAAAACCACATGAAAAAAAAACCAGCATGGTTTTTTTAAAAAAACCATTTGGTTTAAACCATGGTAAAATGGTTTAAACCAGCCATTGGTTTAAACCATCAACGTGGTTTAAACCAAACAACTCTGTCATTAACTAAATATAAACTATAAGTTTTTTCGTGTGCCAGAGAAATTTTCTTACTTTGCCAAGTTTGGCATGCATGCTATAGGTTCGCCATCCCTGTGATAGCCTATCTATGTATGTATGCGATATCTCTTGATAGAACTAGTATCAGATTTCCTTCAAATTTTAGAATAAGTTCATTCTGATAAGGCACTTCCTTGAATAGATTTGGAAGTTTATTGGTTAAGTACAAAAGGGGGAAATGGGGGAGCTAATCCTCCCCTTAATTTATTTTTCAAGAGGCATTATTCTTTGAAATAAGAGTATAATATACAATTAGTGTGAATAGCCTGTGAGACCAATACCATCAGTTTAACTGGACACTTTTCTTTTTATTAAATCGGTATATATTTTAAAGATATTTTCGATTTTATTTTTGTTAATTTTTTAAAAATATCTCCTTAAAATGCAAGTTATTTGTGTTATTTAACTTTCATCACTTTATTTTACTATAATTTAAATATTGATGTTTAATATCCATTTTTTTAATAGATTATGGAAGATTAACTAATCTTTTATTTCCCTCAGACAGACTTTCTACTTAATCTTTCATAATCGGTATTACTTAAGTAAATTTTCTTATATACTAGAAAACTGATAAAAGAAAAAAAAAATGAAATACGTAACATGTCAAATCAGTAAATTGATAAAAAAACATGTTTTATTACTCTACTTTTATAAATACCTCTCTATATAAATATTATAAATAAATATTACCTAATAGAGGTAATATATAAATATTACCTCTACTAGGCTACATAAATTACATTTTGTTGTACACTTTACAAAAAAGCTATTCAGTATTTTGACTTGAAATTAAACATAAAAATAATTTATGATCTGTAGATTTGCACAATATTATTTTTATTACAGAATAACCTTAAAAATTTTATTATTTTAATTAATTTATTTTGCATGATTTCCATTACGGACACATTTTTCTAAATAAAAAATGAAGCACGTCTATTTACAGAAGAAAAATAAATGATGGAGTTAGTCATTATAGATAGAATCATGATTAATTAAATAGTTTCACGATTTCTTTTAGGAAATTTTTAAAATATTTTTTGTAGATTTGCACAATATTATTTTTATTACAGAATAACCTTAAAAATTTTATTATTTTAATTAATTTATTTTACATGATTTCCATTACGGACACATTTTTCTAAATAAAAAATGAAGCACGTCTATTTACAGAAGAAAAAATAAATGATGGAGTTAGTCATTATAGATAGAATCATGATTAATTAAATAGTTTCACGACTTCTTTTATGAAATTTTTAAAATACTTTTTTATCAAAATTATAACCTATTTTTAATGAATTAAAATGTGTGAAAATTCAATTATTTACATTCAATTATAAAAATATTTTTCAGCGTTATGAATTCAAATACACAATTTATTCTTATTATGTGAAATCATTTATGCAGACGATACTTACGCATTTTAAAAGAATTATATTATTTTTTTTGTAAAGTGGCAACAAAGGAATTGTAAACAAATAAAATTAATTGTTAAATTCGTTATATCATAAATAAAAAATTCCAAGGAAATTCTTAGTTATTTGTCTGAATTTACATTTCTAAAACTAAAATTCCCCAGAACAAAAATTTTTGCTTGATAAAGATGCAAAAATAACATAAAAAATGATGTTACTTTCTAATATTTATCTTATTAAATAATGCTTCACGAATCCAAACAAAGCATGGCTTTTGCTAGTATTGAAATACATGTATAAAAATCCACCAAACTTTATATACATGATTTAAGAAATCTGAAAAATCTATTGACAAAATTTCCGAATAATAGGAATAATTAGAGTCCCTTATTGGGAAATTTTAGGATCCATAATTTGCCATTTAAATTCGCTAATAAAATGTGTCATTTTCTGTCAACAAATGGAAATCTTAAAAGAACCATAGATGAGCTTTATGACGAAAGAGAAAATGCTTTATATTTTCTAAACGAACGAACCCCCTCCCCCCCCCAAAAAAAACTAAATACCTAAATCCGAGTACCTCTCTACCATCTCTACTTAATTACAGTACGCCGATTATCGGAACTCCAATTAACTTAACTTCCATTTATCCGAACAGCCTATTTCTCTCAAAAATTATTTTTTAACCGAACTTTTGTTTATCCGACCAGCCTATTTCTCTCAAAAATTATTTTTTAATGATGGTGGGATTTAAAATGAAAAAGAAATTGAAGAAATGAAAACGAATGCTCTGAAAATGACCCAGGTCCATCACATAACGAAACTTTTGAATGTTTGGAAAAAGCTATGAAATGGCTCGAACGGCAGAAGAACTCTGATCCTATTCAACTAACGTATTTAAGAAGAATTCGAGATATGACAGCATTGGAAAGAACATCTTCTTTGAAGCAAGCAACAATCGAATGTTCTTTTGCTTAAATTATAATCTCTGGAGTTCAGGAAATGATAAAAAGAGAAAAAGAAAATTTTAAATAATAAAAATGTAAAAAAAAAACAGTTTTTAAACACGCTAGCACGACTGAAACCAAACATTTTTCATGACTCCAGATTAATGGTTAACTGACGTTTCAGCAATAAAGTAAAAAATTTATTGGCAAACTATACAAAATAAAATTTACCTAAAGGCTATGGTATTTGGTTGCATTTATTGTATTATTTTCCCACTTTGCCAGGAAAATCGTATATTTTTTGTTACTTGTGCTAAAAGAACACTGTTGTCTCATTTATACTGTACAGAAGAACCCCGCTAATCCGAAATTCCGGTTAATCCGAATTGATTTTATTTTCGAAAATTACACTTGAACAGATTAAGTGAATAGAATAAAACTGAACGGAATAAAAAAAAATATCTCAATAATGTTAAAGTACAACATATGTACACGAATATAAAATGAAAACGTGCACTGTAGACATACTCGTAGAAGGCATCTTAAAGAAATCTGGAATATGAGTTTGCTTGCCCGTCATTATAAAATTATTTTGTAAAATGCAAAAAGTATTTAATTCAGATGATAAAAATTTATTTTTCCTTTCAACAGTTTGACTTCGCAAATTATCTACAGAAATGTTTCCCTACCCCCTTGTCGACATGGTGACTGAGCTATTTTTCGATTCGTGATTTTGAACCGTTTGTAATGGATTGTTATGTAATTCCTCATTCTGAAGTTCCAATGGATTATTATAAGCATCAGGAGTGATTAAACAAGAAATACTGTTTTTTTTTCGAAAGTCGTTCTAATTATCCAGTATGCCGGACCTTAGGATACCGGATTAGAGGATGTTTACTGTACTACTGAGTACTTATAACTTACATTTTTCTAACACGCATCTTTTTCTTTTCTATTTTTATCGGAATTTCGGGTAATCCGAATTTTTTTAAATCCAAACAGGCACCGGTCCGAATTATTTCGGATTAGCGGTGTTCTACTGTCAAATTAGAGTCATTTTTATGATTTTCATTTTACGATTTATGGGTGTGAATGCATAGACTTCCACTGTTGTGATTACCATATTTTTAGAATATATTGCTTATTTATTTACTTTACCTGGAACAACACCAAGTTTAACTCAAGCAAAGTGGGGTGTAAGGTTCTACTAGTGTTATAGGACAGCAGGAAAGAAAAGAAGGATTTTTATATTACTACATATGTAACATTATTGTAAGGAATAAATATTTATTTTGAGTCATTTGGTAATAGATTTTAAAAGTAATATGTTTTGCTAAGTTTCTTTTTATGATATTGCAACAGAAAAGAAAATATATGTCTTTCCTCCCACAACTTTCTAAAATATTTATGAAGGGTTTCTACACCTCATGGAGACCTATCAAGGAAATTGTTTAGTGTTAAAACCTCGAGGAAATTAATCTCTATTGAAACCTGGGAAACTATTTAGCTCCTCTGGAATAAAATATCCGGTCACATTGGCCAGAAATCACTGCTGTTCAGCATGCTTTGTTGTTTGTTCTTTAGGGGCTATGCATATATAACGTTATCAACATTTGGCTAATTTTGGACCCCCTCCCCCCCCTTACGATATCATCCGTTATCATTCGTCGACCCCCCCCCCCCCCTCGATGTTATCGTTATCAATGTCTAAAAAAAATTTCTAATCTTTTTCTTTCTTTTTACACGCTGTTACACGTGACATACGCATATGATTATACATATATTAGTCGCATGCTTTACGGATTCAAGAAGACATTAAAATATCAATACATGAAGTAAATTTATATCAAATAACATCTAAAAGAGTTAGTTACTATTTAAAGGTACTTAATAAAAGCTTATTGTTACATGATGCATTCAAAAGTAATATTGTTTTCTTGCATTTGCCCCCTGCCTGGGAAAGTTAAAAGCAGAACTAATCTACAAATATTCTTTGACTTTCTTTGGTGGTAAATGCAAGTATCACTTTCTACATATTATGCTCCTGATTTCTCTAACAGCGAATTATATGTGCATAGAGCAGAAGAAAAGGAATGTCAAAGGTATTGAGGTATTCAAATTTCGGAATGAAATAATTTTATAAAAATGTAACGGCTTTAATAATAGCTTTGTATTTTCATAAAAACATATAAAAATAGTAATAATAAAAAAGATAACAGACTACCTGGACGTAAACAAAAAGTTACTGAAAAAAGAAAAGTTTGGTTGGATCGAAAATGATATCGATATCAAAAAGCAACCCCCCCCTCCCCCCAGCGATATCTTACGATATCAAGTGCCAGACCCCCCCTCCCCCCTAAAGTGATAACGTTATATATGCACAGCCCCTTATGTAAAAAAAAAAATATTTTTCCTGAAAAATTACTCAGGAAATGATTTTGGGAAAAATACATAGGAAACCTGTTATGGACTCTTTTTTAAATGTAAATGCATGATATTTACATAAATAACTGTTGACCTGATTTGAAATCATGAAGTCTTTTTTTAATCGATAAAGGAATTCAGTCTTAAGACAAAACAGATTATCTCATAATAAGCTTTGTTAATCTGCCATGTCTGGAAATTTGTTTATATTCAAAACACCAACTTTTACAGCATTTTTTCAAAGATTTGTAATATATTATTTATTTTATTAATTATATTGGCAACAGCTAGCGAATTGTGCTAACTATAATGTTAACCTCATATCTGTTTATCCAACATGCGTGCATGCATTCTATCTAGTAATCCAATATTTTATTTTTATATGTATCTAGAAGTTATTTAAAATGCATAATTATCTTAAATTATGAAAATATTCTCTTCTGAAAAATAAAAAAACTGTTCAAATTCATAATTTATGAAAAAGGGCATCAGCCATTATTATGCATTAACGAACAAAAATTAAATCCGAAATGTGTCAGATTATAGCCAATTTAGATTTTAAAACATCCTTAAAACACTATTAAACATTCTCTATTAATTTTCTATCCAGGTTGATTGTGAACATAACATTTCTCAACTGACACTTTCTCATGTGACAGAAAAGATGATTGCACATCAATGGCTGTTCTATAATGCGCAGTTTATCTTGATACCACTCTTCCAGAGGCTACTATGATGGAGGCCCTCAGCTACATTAAGGATTTGGATCAAATTCCTTCATGTGCACAGCTGCATACTCTTATATGGGTTAATTTTACTCTTGGAACTCAGTGTTACTCCTGAATAATACTGGCTCAATATTTTCCCTATCATATATGTATTTAAAATTGTTATCAGAAACTATAAACCACATGAAAATTCAACAATCTGGCTGCTGTTGTTTGGTTTCGACGTGTCTGACGTCCAAAATTTTCTTTTCCATTTCTTTTGTAGTGCTGTCAAATTCACTATAAATTTTATTTTTCTCAGTGCGTGTTACTCTTTTATAATTTTTATGTTGTTTCTACTTACTGATTGATTTGTTTCGAATGAAAAATTATTATTTAAGATTTTTTTCTTCTTCCATACATTTAGAGAATGAGTAAAGTCTTTTCTACTAACTTGAAAAAAATTATCTAAATTCAGTTTTCTACAGTGATTTTAATTTCCTGTAAAAAGCCCATTTGCTCTTAAATAGGTTTTCATAATTATATAATAAGATAGATTAACATAGTTTTATTTATTGCAGATTCATAAAGCCATAAAGGCAATTACAGAGAAAAGTTTTTTCGATAACCTGTGAAAATTTTCAAAGCAGAGAAAAGTATTTAAAGTGTGAAATATGGAACAAAACATTTCTCTACAAGACTGCCTTGAAAAAGGGTCTTGTAACTTGCACCAAGGAAAATCATTTGCTTGTGAGATATGCAAGAAAAAATTTTCTCAAAATAGTAATTTAAAGTGTCATCTATTAATTCATATGGGTGAGAAGCGTTTTGTTTGTCAGATATGCAACAAAAAGTTCTCCCAAAAGGTTAGTTTAAGCAAGCATCTGTTAATACATACTGGTGAGAAACCTTTTGCTTGTGAGATATGCAAGGAGAAATTCTCTCAATATAGTTTCTTAAAGAGTCATGTATTGGTTCATACCGGTGAGAAACCTTTTCACTGCGAGACATGCAACATGAATTTTTCTGATAAGAGTGCTTTAAGTAAGCATTTGTTGATTCATACTGGTGAGAATCCTTTTCACTGCGAGATATGCAACAAGCATTTTTCTAATAAGTGTGCCTTAAGTAAGCATTTGTTGATTCATACTGGTGAGAAACCTTTTTCATGTGAGATATGCAACAAGAAATTTTCTCGAAGTGATAACTTAAAGAGTCATCTATTAACTCATTCTGGTGAGAAACTTTTTGATTGTGAGATATGCAACAAGGAATTCTCTCGAAAGGGTGATTTAAGCAAGCATCTGTCAATTCATACTGGTGAGAAACCTTTTGATTGTGAGATATGCAACAAGAAATTTTCTCGAAAGGGTTATTTAAGCAAGCATCTGTCAATTCATATTGGTGAGAAACGTTTTGATTGTGAGCTATGCAACAAAAAATTCTCTCTCAAGAGTTATTTAAGCAGGCATCTGTTAATCCATACTGGTGAGAAACCTTTTGGTTGTAAGATATGCAACAAGAATTTCTCTGATAAGAGTACTTTAAGCAAGCATTTGTTGATTCATACTGGTGAGAAACCTTTTGATTGCGAAATATGCCACAAGAAATTCTCTCAAAAGGGTGCTTTAAGTAAGCATTTGTCGATTCATACTGGTGAGAAACCTTTTCACTGCGAGATGTGCAACAAGAATTTTTCTAATAAGAGTGCCTTAAGTAAGCATTTGTTGATTCATACTGGTGAGAAACCTTTTCCATGTGAGATATGCAACAAGAAATTTTCTCGAAGTGATAACTTAAAGAGTCATCTATTAACTCATTCTGGTGAGAAACTTTTTGATTGTGAGATATGCAACAAGAAATTCTCTCGTAAGAATGTTTTAAGTAGGCATCTGTTAATTCATACTGGTGAGAAACGTTTTGATTGCGAGATATGCAACAAGAAATTCTCTCGTAAGTGTTATTTAAGCAAACATTTGTTAATTCATTCTTGTGAATAAAATTTTGTGTGTGATATATGCATCAAGAAATTTTCCTGAAAGATATCTTTAAACAAGCATATGTTAAATCATATTGATAATCAAAATTTTTTGAAACTTTTTCCCCATTGATTGTAAAGTAATAAAATACTTTTGGCTGTCCCTGTAAAAAAACTATGCATACAACTGACTTCATTTTAAGTAGTGATTGTGCTATGGTAAACGCCCATAGCATTTTAAAATATCAGGCAAACAAAGTCTACGTACAAGAGTCAGAACACGGATAGATGGACCACAAACCGAAGTCATTAACGCTCTTCAACTATCATGGAAATATTTGAAAGAAGTACAAGAACTAAAATTCAAGCATCAAGCATAGACTATGAAACATAATCCAATGCAGTCTGAACATTTTAACAAAACTTTGCTCTTTATATAGGTAAAATAAGGACGCCAGATGGCCATTCACCCATATTTGGGATGAACTTCGTATTGACACAAGAAATGAAGATCCGATGTGTCCCCAAAAAATAAAGTTGTTTTACCATGTTTTGGAGGGCATTTTTAACCCATTTAAAAGAGGGGTTATTTTTTAAGTATGTGAAATGGAGTATCGTTTCTTATCTATTTTTTATTTCTGAATCGAATGACAACGTATGCAATTTGATATGATCATTCATTACAAAGTTATGGTAGACAATTTAATACAAAGTCGAAAATTATACCTTATAACTTTGTTACACTTATTTTATGTTTAAAACATATTCTTCCTATCATAGCAAATAATCTCAAACATATTAAATGTCCTAAAATAAGCAATAATCAAAGTCGGGATCATCTGAGTCTTTTTCAATGTCATTAAAGTTGTCAAAATCTGTGTATATACATAATTTTATTTTCATAAAACTATTCTGATTTTGTATTCATAAAACCTGTTTAACTTTGTAAAAAATGATTGTATCAACTTGCGGGTGATGTCATTCGATTCAGAATTAAAGAATACATAATAAACGATACCACACTTGACCTACTTAAAAATTTTTGATTCCTTCTCCTCTCCTTCATGTAAAACTCCTCCCTTTTGCACCATTCCAAAACAGGGTAAAACAACTTTGTTTTTCAGGGATTCATCGGATCCTGAATTCTAGTGCCAAAACAAAGTTTTTCCAAAATTTTTGTGAATGGCGATCAGTTGTATTTTACTCAACTTTTGACCTATTTCACCTGTCATTATAATGTGAAAGATGAAATAAACAATTTGGAAAACCCATTAAACAGTTGAAAACACAATTTCAGGATATAACATCTAGAATCGGTAAAATATCTGAATTCTTTTAGATTTTATAATTACCACATAATATGCTAACATTTAAGTTCAGTTAGGAAACTCATCAACAGCTGAAAGTTTTCCTTCAGCAATTTTCGTCAATAAATGGAAATATAAATATTTTGTACTATAGTGTATATGATCTACAGAATTTATGTATGCAAAGTAATAGGAAAAGATTCGTTAAATCTAAAATCGTGAACTATAAAACTGAAAACGCACTTCTAAAAATCCTTCTTATGACATTACTTCAATCGAATTCTTTTGTATGTCTCTGTTGATGAATGTACTTTATATTCTATGGTAAGGCTCTTGTCATGCACCTCACTATTTCATATCAGTTTTAATGTGTTTGAAATAGTGTAACTGTTGTGTTGTAAAAAACTAAAAATTAAGATCTATTTTTTTTCTGAAGCAATATAAAATAAATATTTTTTACTCATTTTAATTATTGTACATTTGTTTTTAAAGACGTGATTAGAGTTTTGAAAGTCACTGTCACAGTGTTGTGAGATAATTAAAAGTTAATTAAATATTATAAATAGT
This sequence comes from Maratus speciosus, assembly GCA_963932465.1. Taxonomy (NCBI): domain Eukaryota; kingdom Metazoa; phylum Arthropoda; class Arachnida; order Araneae; family Salticidae; genus Maratus; species Maratus speciosus. The sequence continues at coordinate 680,730,973 of OZ010786.1, forward strand.
TACTTTACAAATTTATTGGCACAGAAATTTAGGTTAAAATTATTGTAGAAATGCACACTGTCCACCAAATCCAATTATTTTACAAATTAAATATATAATGCATATTGTGTTTATATGACAAATATGTTTATGAAACAAATATGTAGGTTGAATTCCCATGCCTTCTACTTGCCAATTGTGAATTTTAAGAATTACAATTATCGACAGATTGTGTTGAGCTCCATGTTTTAAAAATAAGTACGAGGGTGTATCAATAAGTTTCTGCCCCCACAAAGAAATAATTGAGTGAAATTTATGAAATTGCTACATTGTATTAGTCCCTTTCTATATAGTCACCGTGCACAGTAACACAATTCTGCAAACGGTATTTCAGAGAGAGGGGGGATGATGTATTCCAGGAGGCGCAATAGTAGACCCCAAAGGGGGCATTTTTCTAACTTTTATCGATCCGCACAGGTGACATATTGTTGAAAAGACCTGTGACCACTTATTCATGCTATGCACTTCCCGAGCCCCTCCGCCCAAATTTGCCTTCCGGGGGGCACTTTTCTAAATTTTGTGGATACCATTCATATCCCCGGGGGGCAAATTTGGTGGGGAGGGGCTCGGGGGGTGTATAGCATGAATAAGTGGTCACAGGCCTTTTCCACAATATGTCACATGTGCGGATCGGTAAAAGTTAGAAAAATGCTCCCCTTTGGGTCTACTATCGCGTCTCCTGGAATACATCCTCCCCCTCTCTTTGAAATACCGTTTGCAGAATTTTGTTACTGTGCACTGTGACTATATAGAAAAGGACTCCTACAATGTAGCAATTTCATAAATTTCACTTAATTATTTCTATGCGAGGAGATGATACACCCTCGTATTTTATGAAGTAACAGATATGTAAGTTAGTGGAGCTTCGGGTGTTTACTTAATTATGTAATATTTTGGAGTTACTGGAGTTTAATTATATTTTTGGAGTCTACTGGTATTTTAATTAACATTTTATTTTATTTTTCTATTTCGTTTATTTTCTATTTTCTATATTTTTTATATTCTACTGTTTTGTAAACTGTAATGACAACGATTAGCCACGTGTGATGTGGATACTTTTAATTGATACTATAAAAAAAATTTATTGGTGTCTCTACAGGCTTTAGCTTTAAATTTTCCCCCTTTAAATCGTCATTGCGGTCAATATTTCAAAACAGGTAATATCTTTTATTTTTCCCTGTCCCCCCCCCCCCTGTTGGGGATAGATCTAAATCTTTTGTTCCAGTGCATGCAATCTGCACGATAACTTATATATTTACATGACTTCATTTTGCTTCTGGATTTGGTGTTGCTGTCCTATCAAGAATAGGAAGGATTCTGCTAGGTATTAGTTTCCATTTGTTTAATCATTATTACAGAGTCCTTCAAAATATGCATGCATTTTTTAAATTGTCTAATTTTTGTCTGACCTTATTATAATGCCCCATTTTGAAACGTTGACCAATGGTATATTTGACATCGCCAAGCATAAACCCCTAGGTTCCCTTCGTCCCCTAGTGGAACGAACTTGAGAATTACAACGTAACTATCAAGAACCCCGAGTAACGTGATTCTAAACAAACGGTAAAATGTTTGAAATGGTAAAAAGCCAAAAATTTTGGTTATTTTTTTATAATTAGCAGTCACCAAGAGTTACAGATATATCAATGTTTAGTTGTTAACCAAATGACTTGGGAAGAATGTGAAAAAAAGGTCCTATTAAAATCTGACAATAATTAAGAAAATTTTGATTTGAAGGAGCGGAGACAAACTTAAAAAATATAAGTTAATTAAACTAGTAACCCAAATAACTAGGCTTCTAAACCAAAAAAAATAACAATTTTGATATTCTATTTTTACAGAATCTGCCATCACTAGCAACAGTAGCTGTTTCTTTGTCCCGTATTTTCACACCAAGAGAAGCATTATGATGCTACCTGATGACGTCACCCGTGTGACCATGCGGCACAAGATTTTCACAAAGTCAAATAATTCAATAATTTAAAATTAACATTTTCTTCAAGTTTTCTAGTTGCAAAAAGAAATCCATGTCCTGGTTCATTTATTGCATTTTTCACATTGATATTGTTCATTTTTCAACTTTTAAAATGCAGTATTTATCCTGTATGCGTGCGTGAAATGCTGATGAAGTGAATGTGGGGTTTTGGAAAAATGCATTTGGTTGCTCACTATGAAGATGAGCGTTTGTGTTTGGGAATGCAGACCCTCAAGTAAACGATAAGTTCCTTAATTTCTTTTTATTTGTTTTTCTTTAACTTTCGAAATGTATGTTACTAATGATTGGGGGGAGGTGAGATTCTATTTAATTTTTTTTCTTTAAATTAATTGTTAGATGATTTTCTCTGTAGCAGAAATGTTCTGGGAAACGTCGCCCATTATACTCATTATTTTTATTTTTTTGTGCTTGTTTTTACTGTTGGTCGTAACTAGTAACTCCAGCTCCTTAACATGAATTCCTTTTACAATGAAAATGAATATTTTAATTACACAAATCCTCATAAAAATAGTATGGTTATATATATTTCAATAAGTTACATTAATTTTTATCAAAAATTATTATTAGAGTTACTTGATGAATGTAAACTGTATTCATGTTGAGTTGTAATACGAATGTAAATTTTTTTGCGTAAAAAAAAGCCTAACCATCATTTAAGTTGGTACTTAAGCGAATATTATGTAAAAATACAAATTAATGTATTTTCCAAAGTTATCTTTCATTGTTAATGTTGTCAACTCTACTATCAATATTTTTCTCTTATACAGTAGACTCCCTCAAATCCGCACAGCTTGGGACCAGAGGTTTTGCGGATTTTAGAATTTTGCAGATTTCTGGTCATTGATTTGTTTACATTTTTGAAACATTAATTTCATTGGTAGTTAAGCAAGGGAAATTATAATGAATACTCACAATAAAGTGAAACATTAAAATAAGTAAAATATTAAAATAATTTATTAGTTTAAAAGTAAGTAATTATTAAAATAATTATGTAAAATAAAAATTTAGAAAAATATTAAATTATTAGGAATGAAATCGATTCAATTCGATTCCAAAAGTCCTATGCTGCCATCTAGTGATAGCAAGGAGAACAGTGTTAATGCTATTATCAGTATATATAGCTTATTGCGCTCACTGTAACATTTTCATTGTTATTTAGAGTCTTGAATGCTTTTCTTATACTGCTTTGTATGTTTAGAAATAAATTTGTCTATAATTTAAAAAAAAAAATTCCGCGAAAAATAATTTTAAAATAGCGTTCCGGCTTATGGATTTTTCCATTTCGAACCCTGGAATTTTTGATATAGATATGCTAATTTATATCAGAATCAAAAATAATGTAAATTTATTTAGTAGTAAATCAGCTGTAATAGCCAAAAGAGAATGATTAACAACAAATTTAGTAAAAAAAACATTGCGGTAGTCGCTGATTTCAGCTCCATCTTGAATTTTGTTCCTGCAACTTAACTGTAAATTTCATTGTTTACATCTGAAAAAATATGCGGATTTTAGGCGTTCGTGGATTTTATGGTCGCGGATTTAAGGGAGTCTACTGTATAATATGTAAATAAATCTATATTAATAAAGACGTAGTCATTATTTATGCCCTACAGTGTTATTCCTTATTTAAGTGTTACATAACTTTCTATATTTCCATGGAATACAGGTTTTTCACGAAGGGCCATTCCTTTAGTTTTTAGGGTACTACTTAGTTATCCCGTCGACCCATTTCGCCAAATTATACAAATTGACATATTTTTACTTTCTTCTATCTTCAATAGAAGAAAGTATTGTAATCGAAATTTTTTTCGACTTCCGGTTTTCGACGGATTTGCATGTTTTAGGGGTCAGAGATTCCAAAAAACATGTTTATAGAAAATGTCTGTCTGTCTGTGTGTCCGTCTGTCCGTCCGTCCGTCTGTCCGTCTGTCCGTCTGTCCGTCCGTCCGTCTGTCCGTCTGTCCGTCTGTCTGTCGCCATTGTACCATCAAAAAGTGTATGAAGTTATGTATAGAATTAAACCAAAATTTTATTATAAGTTGTTGGCTATGGCAAGCAGGTCCTCCCGGAATTTGGAAAAAATTCGCCGGTAGGGGGCGCTGATATAACAATTTTTGTGCGATTTTGAATATTGTACCATCCAAAAGTGTATGGAGTTATGCATAGAATTGAACCAAATTTTTAGTTTAAGTTTTTGGATATGACAAACAGGTCCTCCCTGAATTTGGAAAAAATTCGCCGTTAGGGGGCGCTGTAAATGCGTTTTTTGTGCGATTTTGAATATTGTACCATCGAAAAGTGTATGAAGTTATGCATAGAATTGAACCAAATTTTTATTTTAAGTTTTTGGCTATGGCAAGCAGGTCCTCCCTGAATTTGGAAAAAATTCGCAGGTAGGGGGCGCTGTAATAGCGATTTTTGTGCGATTTTGAATATTGTACCGTCCAAAAATGTATGAAGTTATGCATAGAACTAAACCAAATTTTTATTTTAATTTTTTGGATATGGCAAGCAGGTCCTCCATGAATTTGCAAAAAATTCGCCGTTAGGGGGCGCTGTAATAGCGATTTTTGTGCGATTTTGAATATTGCACCATCGAAAAGTGTATGAAGTTATGCATAGAATTGAACCAAAAAAAATTTTAAGTTCTTGGCTATGGCAAGGATGTCCTCCCTTAATTTGTAAAAAAATCGCTCATAGAGGGCGCTGTAATAGCGATTTTTGTACAATTTTTGTGCCATTTTGAATATTGTACCGCCGAAAAGTGTATGAAGTTATGCATAGAATTGAACCAAATTTTATGTGTTTATTTTTGGTCATGTCACGAAGGTCCTCCCTGAATTTGGAAAAATTCTGCCGGAAGGGTGCACTATAATTGCGATGTCTGTACCATTTTCATTATTGTACCATCGAAAAGTGTATGAAGTTATCCATATAATTGAACCAAATTTTTTGTGCATGTTTCTGGCTATGGCAAACAAGTCCTCCCTGAACTTGAAAAAATTCCGAAAGAAGGGGGCGCTATAATTCCGATCTCTGTGCCATTTTCATTATTGTACCATCGAAAAGCGTATAAAATTATGCATACAATTGAACCAAAATGTTTGTGCTTGTTTTTGGCTATGGCCAACAGGTTCTCCTTGAATTTGGAAATATTGCGCGGTAAAGGGGCTCCGTGCTAGCGATTTTTGTATACTTTTCTTGATTTTTCGTAGTTATATTGTGCATAACAGCTGATAACGACAGAATAAGGAAAAGTTAATAATTTTAACAAATATCATGATATAGATTAACTCGTTTTTAGTCCGTTTAATTGACTTGAGCAGAAATTTAAGATGAAAATCAAAGTTGGTATAGTATTGAACTAATAATATTGAAGTATTAACATGTGTAACTAGGTTTTGAAATATTGAGATGTATAAGATAGAAGAAAGTTTTGGGATTGGCACATCCAACTAGTTTATTTTAAATAATGAAAGAACAAGTAAATTAGTATAACATTAATAAAAATACAAATAAAACATCGAAATAAAAATCACTTGATGACGTAAACACGCGTAACTTGCTTAAAGTCAAGTGAATGTGACATTTACGATCAACCATTATTGGCATTTAATCTTATAGTTTGGCGAGAGATTTTTGGTCGACAGGATAACTAAGTAGTACCGTTTTTAGAATATTTATAAAAGTCATTTTCTATTAACAACATTGTATCCAGTAATTATGAGATAATTTTCACAGATAATTTTGGCCCCTCCTGAGAATATTCGTATTGTTTAGTGAAACCTTAATAATGAATGAAAGAAACTTTAATATCTTAGTTAGGTAAAATTCAATTGTTTGGAATTTAATATTTAATGTGAATATTTTTGAATTATGACTCTCATAATGATTTTTATCAATTTTCTTTTGCCATATACCTGTTTCAGTTAAAGTTAATTGTTTCTGTCATTTCACTTGAGTTACAGAATTGCAATCATCAGAAAAAATAAATAAATGTACTTTTCTGAAATTGATCGACAAATTGATTATTTATTTAATTGTACTTACTAATTGAAGACTTTGCTGAATTGATAAAAGCAATTGGGAATATGTTAATTTGTGAGTGTTTCAATTCTAATAGGGATGAAATTTACACCCATTAATATTTCACAATAAAAATAGAATCCCTTTCCTTTGGTTTGCCGCAGAGTGAAAAGAAACTGTGATTGGTACTGTTTCAAATAACTAAGTGTATAAAATTTACATCTATACAACACTTTATAAATATTTGTTTAGTGAAAAAGACAGAGAGAGTACTTATAAAAGTGTATGTTGGCGCAGACATTTGAAAAAGCAGAAGAACAATCCATCTAAGAAACTTAAATAAAACTTTGATCACATTTATATTTACAGATGAAGAATAATCACTTCGTTTCAAAAATAAGCACAGGAGATACTGGATTCTAATAGCGATTTTGTCACGGTGTGAACATGCATTATAGCAGGTTAGTACTAGCGTAATTGACACTTTTACACGAGTTCATCACACAATACCAAAAGAAGCATTGCACGATTATTTCAATATTCTATAGGCATAAGGGCGTTCCAAACCAAATAAAGCCAGGTAAATCATTTTATAAAATATAAACAGAAGGTATGTTAAGTATGTTAAACGTACTTTTCTTGATAGGAATCTGGAGTGCAGACTTGCATTCAAAAGCACTGCTTAAAACTTTAAAATAACAAAATCGAATTGGCTTAATCGCATAATTAAAGTTGGCGTGCGATCCAACTCAGAAAACATTGGCCAAACATATCAACCAGAGCGAGAGCACAGCTAAGAGCAGAAGCAAAGCACACCGTGCGAACAGAATCTCTAGCCTTTTAAATGATAGCGGCGCACAGTAGAGTATTTGATCCAAAAACCTGGCCAAAAATGCAAAAATTAAAATTTCGTCAACAACATTTTCGTCGTAAAAATAATATTTTTTAATAGCTGACTAATTGGCGCGTCGATCTATGTCTATTTTAGAAACTTGAGTTATATCCGGTAGCTCATGGCCTCAGTTGAAGAGGATGTCTCTTCGTGAGATGACGTGGATTTTTGTTGCTTTTTGGCATTGTTGTTATGTTTAAATATAATTTTTTTGTGGCTCAATTAATTGCTGAATTGAAACTAAACAGGGTTTACGTGTTTAACAAAGGTCAGAGCTTAGTGTTAAACTATGTGTTAATTTAAATAGTTTAGTTTTTAATGTCATAAAAAAACATTAAATTTGTAAAAGGGTTATTTTTTAAGCGTTGTGGCTCTAATTTAAACATATCGAAAGCTTTTTAAATATGTGCCTGGCTTTGCGGACCATTTTGTGAATTATAATCGTATTAGTTGAGTGCCAATTTCTGAAAAAAAAATCTTCCGCATATTGTTGCCATTTTTATATATGTAGAATCTTTTTTCGGGATGACTATTTAAATGCTCTGTTTTGCGGTCACCGATTTGAAGAGATAAGAACTATATAATTACTGTCGTATTGCAGGTTTTTAGCTCACAGGATATTACCGGAGAGCTTTTGCACTACAGATTCTGTGTGTATTTATGTACGTACGTACATACCTACGTATGTGGCTAGATACACACGCATGCAACTCGATATCTCTTAATAGAAATATCCGATCGCCTTCAAATTGTATTAATGGTGTTATTTATTGAAAAAGTGTTCCCTAATTAATTTCGGTGGCTCATAGTTGGAAAATAAGGGAAGAAAGGGGGGGGGGGATTAAATATGTCTGGAGTAAACGCAGAAATGATTAAAAGGTTGCAAGTAATATTGGAAGTCATAACAAGTGGGCATCGCATTGACGAAAAAAGTTCCAAACACGTGCTGATGAAACAGCAAGACTGCATGTGAACCTTTACAATTGGCACCCTATGATTCCAACAATGCGAAAGGTTTTGATTCACGGTACCACTGTAATTAAGATAGCAGTCGTACCCAATGACCAATGCAACGATCAGAAGAAGCTGCTGATGCAAGAAACAAACACTTTAAACAGTACTGTACAAATTACTCAAGAAAGAGCAATAGAGAATTTTGACACAGAGATGTCCCAAATTGCTTCTTTTAAGCAGTTATCCTTTTATAAGTGCCCCACCAGTGGTCAAGAGGTTTTGCTTTCGAAGCTGGTAGACCGGAGGTGTTGGGTTCGAACCCAATCGCGCCCGTCGGCCTAACCTTTCGGAGTTTTCGTGGTTTTCTTCGAACCTTGGATTTCCATGCGTAAAGACGGGTTAGGTTCCCTTAAAAAGACCCCCACGGAGGGCACACCCGCATTGAGCCTATATCCCTAGAGTCGGCCGTCAAAAATCAACCCAACCCAACCCCTTTTGTAAGATGCTCTAGACAAAGACCAAGGGAAAAGTTCAAGTCATACAGTAGCGAGACACTACAACTTCTTCTTCCAGCTAGGTCTGATGGTAGTCCTGATAAAGGCCAAGAAGAGAGTGATGAAAAAAATGAAAAATCTGAGTTCTGAAGAATCCGACTGAAGCTGGTAATCTATTAAATACACTGTAAAACTAGGATCTTTATACTGTAAAGATTCCACTTTACTAAATGTATTATTCAATGTAACTTTATCAAACTTGAATAATCTTTATTAAATGTAGAATAAATATAATAATTATTATTAAAGTAAATGAAATGTAAATAATAAATTTTATATATAGTAAAATTAAATACATTTAATTAAACATTACTAGTAAATAAAACAATCTATCAACAATTACTTTTCTCTCATAAACAGTAAACATTTAAGGCTGCTAGCCACTCCACTTCAAAATTCCCTTCGGTAATGTTAAGTCTATGGGTATGTAATGTATTCGTATTTTTAAAATATCTACTTAGTAAATTAATATAACTTCCTTTTTCTTTGTGCTCTTCTTAAATGATGTCTTTTTTTTTTCTTAGTTGTCAAAATATTTATAAAATGTATACTCATTATCCATGTAAATTGCTAAAATCTTACTTACGCTTCGTCAGCTTTTAAGATATAAAATATTAAACTAAGCTATGGATTTGAATGTATACTGCATAGTATGCTAAAAGTCTTGCTTCAGTGAAACGCATAGCACAGTTAAAAATTTCCATTCAACCATTACCGTGAATAAACGGAAATGTACTTTAGAAGTTTTGTGCAGCCCTGTATATCATCTATAGAATGTATCCACACCAACTAATCAGTCTATATATAAAAAAAGTAACGATTTGGAAATGGACCAATGAAAATCTGCGTAGATACCGCGAAACGCATCTGACTGGTCACAGCTTTCTGACGCTATAAGGGGAGTTACCAAAGGGGGGGCAGTTCTGTCGCCAAGTTTGTCACCAACTTGGCGCTATTTCCAGTATTTCGCCAAATTTCCATTGACTCTCATTGAAATCCAATAGGGTTTACTTGCTTTCAGAAAATCAACAAATTGAGATATTTCAGTGCAACAAAAACTAATATTAGCTTATGAATAGAGCTTAATTGAACTATTTAAATTATTTTTAAGCACAAACACTTACTATTTAAAATATTCGCAACACTATATATATAATTTTACACACATATGTAGGCAGAGAAAAGGTGGCGAAGTGAAAATTTCAGAGGAGAGGAGATTTATATGATTATTTATTTGGATCCAGGACGGAAACGCGAAACAATTACGTCTCAGGTGTGAGCGTAGCGAGCAGGATGGGGGGGGGGGGGGCGGAGCCCGCCAAGTATTTAAAAAAAATAGTTCACTTTAAAAGCGCATATCACAACTACAAACGCACTTCCAGCAATTATTGTTCATAGACTTCAATAGTTAAATTTATTCTTCAGCCAAATTCTATTGTGTGTCCCTGTAAATGAACGATATATTCTATGCACACCATTTTCGTCAATAAGTGTCTTAGTACACCTCACTGATGTATATAAATTTCAGTACGTTTAAAATAGTGTGGTATCATTAAAATACAGAGCAAACGATTTTTTCCCATAGTCCATAATGTTAGGGAATTCTTTTGAGTATCTCTGTAAAAGAATTATAAATGCTATAGGCTTCGTTTACAATACCAAACATTCCATAGTGATACCCAATAACATCTAAGAATTTCAAGGCAATCGAACTATATTAACATAGAAAAATATATTTGGCCGGGATTTCGGGTCAAATAATCCACTGTGCGGCGTGGCGACAGCCAATGAAAAGCGACCATGCAATTTGCATACTCACGGCGCGAATTAGCATTTTTACTTCAAGAATGAAATTACATGAAAAATATCTGAACTTACTAAATATTACTAAAAATAACAATAATATATTTAAAGCTAGAGAAACCTTAAAAAGTAAATTTTAAAAAGATAGAAAACTAAAGAGATTGCGATCGGAACTCAGAGTGGCTGAATACCATGCAGAGAACGTGCCGCTAGTAAGCCACTCCGCTGAGCCTCGAAATGAAAACGAAACAAATGCCGGATGCGAAAAGGAAAAACGAAGTAAGGAAAAAAAACATACGGGAATCCAGTTTTACAATACATAATATAATATAAAAGGATTGGAAATATAAACTTTAAATCCTACAAAATTCCCTCTTTTTCCTGTCCATTTCCATAAAAAAAACACAAAAGAATTTTTTTTCAAATAAAGTTCATTGACAGCATGTTTATCAAAGGTTTTTTTTTTTTTAATCCACTTCTAACCATAAAAAAGTTTCTCTTAATCTGTGAAAGTCTCTTTAACGAGAGCTTTTGTAAGAAGATCAGCACAGGTTTGCTTAGATTTCACATGCTGTATATCAAATAAGTTTTGTTAGTAACAGTCTCGTATAAACTTGTACTTTCAGCCTACATGTCGATTTCGCATATTATCAGCCTTCTCTTTGGTAAATACAATAGCAGCTGTATTGTCACTAAATAAACTGAGCCGTTGTATCTGGGAGTTGTTAAGTGCAAGTATTTTCTTAATTTCTAGTACTGATGTATGCAAAACCTTTAAATGTTTCACCGCTTCCGATGAAGCAATGAACTTGGTTTCCATGGAACCTTATCCTATACAGGTTTGCTCTGTAACTCATTAGGTTACAGGAATACCATTTAAAAGTGCAGTATACCCACTCCAGGATTTTCTGTCATCAGGCTCGCTAGATCAAGAAGAGTCAAAGTAGGCGGCTAGCTGAAATGGTGAACTTGAACATGGTAACTTGATTTCGAGGGATCGTGTAAAGATACATCAATGTCCACACAAGAGTCTTATAATGGGTTAATTTATTTTTCTCTGTAAATTGAAATAAATGTTCTACGGTCCAGGCAATGTCAGGACGGCATATCTCAGCAATATACTGGAGACATCCCAATAGGTTTCGGTACGGCGAGTGGTCAGGAAATTCGTCTTTGTCAGTGTCAGTTGTGGGTTTCATCTTGGTGTGATATATAATTCAATGAATGAACACAGTTCATATTTATAATAACTTGGTTAAATATTATTAAGTAGAAGACAGATACAAAATATAGCATACATGCTTGCCCGGTTACATTCAGATCAGCAACAACAACAGTTCAGGTGAACAGTTAAAGTTACAGTTAATACAAGTACAGTCAATATATATTTATGCAGTTAATCAAACAGTTAAATAATATCATGACATACCCCTTTTTAAGTTATTTTATTATACAACATAGTCATTTAAATATGTAGGCATTCTACGTATACGACTACTACATCTTAGATTGCTGTTTACATGAGTATTCTGTAGAGAATCTAAAGATACATTGGAGTCAGTTTCAGAAATACTTATTATTTCATAATTTGGGTCTATTGTTTTTAATGACAATGATTTTCTTATATGTTTCCTATTACGTCTAAGAATTTTCCCAGATTGATCCCTAACGTAATAAGGTCTTGAATGAGATTTGTCTACTTTAACAATTTCAGCTGGTTCCCAAGTTTTGCTTTTAAAGTTTAAAATCCTAACATTCTCTTTTTCTACAAGCTGAGGTAATGAATGTGCTGATTTGTCATAATAGATCTTTTGAATAGCTTGCATCTTAACTAGTTTTTCTCGAATGTTATTAAACAATTCTGCATTTAGTAATTTATTTGTGATCGGTAATTTTGTTTTTAGTCTACGGTTAAACATCAGTTGAGCAGGAGATAACTCAAGGCCTGAAATGGCTGTGTGTCTATACTCCATTAATCCCACGAAATAGTCTTTATTACTTTCCATAGCTTTTCTCATAATACATTTTACAATTCCCACTGCCCTTTCAACCATGCCATTACTTGAAGAATAATGAGGACTACTAAATGCATAGCTAAAATCCCAATCTTTTGCAAATTTAATATAATTAGAGCCATTAAATGGAACATTGTCAGATATTACAGTATTCGGGACACCAAACCTAGAAAAAATAGATTTTAGTTTACACATTACATCATCCGCTGACTTATTTTCAAGCTCGCAAACTTCTATCCATTTTGAGTAATAATCCATAAGAATTAGATAATTAACATTACCAAACTCCATTATATCAACCCCTACCTTTTCAAATGGTCTATATGGAACTGTATGAGGTTTCAAAGGTTCTTTGCTATTTGCCCTTTTAAATTTTTCACAATTTAAAACAACTTTCTCTATATCTGAATTCATTCCTTTCATTCCTAGCCAATACATTAAGCCCCTAGACCTTTTCTTGCACTTTTCTATCCCAAAGTGTGCTTCATGAATTAAATCTAACATACTTTTTCTCAAACTATGAGGAACAACTATATTTTCATTAAGAAATAACAGCCCGTCATTACTATGAAGATCATTTTTAATTTTATAATATGTTTTCACATTGTTATCTACATTTTTGTAAGATTTAGGCCAGCCTTCTTTGATGTAATTTAAGACAATTTTCAATTCTGGGTCTGATTCAGTTTCTTTCTTAAACTGGGCAGTTCTGCCTTCACTCATAGGAAAGTATTTAGAAATGGTATGTACAATATTTAATATTTCTGGGTCATCTTTAACAGTTACATTTTTAGGGAATGCACGTGATAAAGTATCAGCCAGAAACATTTGTTTACCTGGTACATACGTTACTTGAAACTCATACTTCAGTAATTTTAGAAGCATTCTTTGCATTCTAGAGGATATTTTATGCATAGGTTTTTTTACAATGGACATTAGAGGTCTGTGGTCACTTTGAATTGTGACTTTTCGACCATAAACAAAATTATGATATTTTTCAAAAGAAAAGACTATGGCCAATGATTCCTTTTCTATTTGCGCATAGTTTTTCTCGCTGTTAAACTGCGTGACACAAAAGATACAGGGTGGTCTTTTTGGATTAAGCATGATCCCAGGCCATCTTTTGAACTGTCACACTGTATCACAATTTCATCTTTTGAACTGAAAACATTCAAAACTGGGGCTCTGGTTAATAGTTCTTTAATTTTACTAAATGATTCTTCCTGTTCCCTTCCCCAATTAAATTCTACATTTTCACGAATTGTCTCTCTTAATGGGGCAGTAATTTTCGATACATTGGGTATAAACTTTGACAAGAAATTTATCATACCTAACAACCTCCTAACTTCAGTTTTTGATTTTGGTGTTGGCATGTCAACAATTCCTCTGATGTGACTCGGATCAGCTTTAATACCAGATTCAGAAGTAATTTGGTCTACATATTTTACTTCTGGTACTCTATACTGTAATTTATCAGGGTTAAATTTGATATTTAAGGACCTATCTCTTTCAAGAACCTTCGACATAATTAAGTCGTGTGTGGCCTCATCAGTTCCTGCAATAATAATATCATCAAAGTAAATCTCAACACCTCCAATATCCCCAAAAAGCTTTTGATTTCTCTTTTGAAATATTTCGGGTGCTGATGAAATTCCGAATGGCATTTTGTTAAATTTATACCTGCCAAATGGTGTGTTAAATGTACAAATTTCACTACTAATTTCATCCAATGGAACATGCCAAAATCCATCTTTTAAATAGACTACAGAAAATATTCTTTTACTTTCTAATCTACTTATTATGTCATCCGCAGAAGGAATTTGATAGTGTTCCCTTTTTATTACTTTATTTAAATCTCTTGGATCCAAACACAATCTGAAACTCCCATTAGGTTTTTTCTACAATAACTAAACTTTGTGCCCAATCAGTTGGTTTGTTTACTTTGGATACAATTCCCTCTTTCTCTAATTTATTTAATGTCTCTTTCAATTTTGGCTGTAATGCCTGAGGAACACGCCTAGGAGGGTGAATAACTGGTATTGCATTATCTTTTAATGTAATATGATATGGTTCATCTGGAAATTCTCCAGTACCAGTGAATACATCTTTATATTGTGCTATCAACTCATCTTTACTTAAATTACTTCCCTCTATTTCATTTATTTGTTGTATTAATTTCAACTCGGAACATGCTTTTAATTCTAATATTGGTTTAGATACAATATTTACAACATAAAATAACAGTGGCACATTATTAAGTTTCCCAGTAGAACAATTTATCATTAAAGTGCTTTCTGGCCTTATTTTAAAATTACCAAATGACATTAATGTTACTTTAGTTTCATTAAACTTTGGTTTAATTTTAGCATTATTTAAAACATGCAATGGTAAAATATTCACTTCAGCACCAGTATCAAGTTTGAATTCAACATCAAAATACTTATTTTCTAGAAACCGTTTAACATTTTTATACCAAGTTTCACTTACCGTTTCAATATTCCTTATTTCTACAGAACTAACTGTGCTTTGAAGTTCATATAGTTCATTTTCAAATGTTTTTACAGTTATAGTGTCACTAAAAGTAAGTTCATTTTCAGGTTTACATACAGTCACTGAGTCAACAAAAATATGTGATTCACTTAGTTCATTTTCCGGAGCACTCACTTGATGTACCTTCTTCGGATTCTGAGGGCATCTTATGGCAAAATGATTCTTCTGTTTACATCTTGAACAATCTTTTCCGAATGCTGACATTCCCGAGGCTTGTTTGTTCTACCGCACTTCTTGCACTCGTATTCTGATGACTGTTGCTTTGGTTTACTCTTCTTCCACTGTTTTCTCACACTGTGTACTTCACTTTCGTTATTCATACTCCTGATCTGTTCCCGACTCGATTCTGCTGCACCTACAATTTCCACTGCTTTTTCTACTGACAGTGACGACTCGCGAAGCAAACGTTCTTTCAGACCGTTGTCACGAATTCCGAGGACACTCGTATCACGAATTAGCCCATCTTCTTGATCAGCGAACTTGAACGCTAACGTTTTCAGTTGAATCACGTAACTCTCGATGTTTTGGCCTTCTTGTTGGACACACGAGAATAATTTATATCGTTCATAAACGACATTCTGACGAGGTAGACAATACTCTTCAAATTTTTTCATCACTTCAGTCAATTTTTCCTTATTTTCAGGTGTATCAAATTTGAACGTGTTGTATATCTCCAGTCCCTCACTCCCAAGGAGATTCAACGGGATTGCGATTTTGACTTTTTCTGGGCGACCATCTTCCTCTGTAGCTAAGAGATAGTTTTCCAATTCTTACTTCCATCTCTTCCACTTTTCTTTTGCATTTCCTGTGCAGAATTTCAGTGAACCAGGTGGTCTAAATGCATCCATTTCAGTAGATGTCGTAACTCGACTAAACAACGTGGATCAGTGATAATCTTTTATCATCGTTACAATCCTGACACCATGTCAGTTGTGGGTTTCATCTTGGTGTGATATATAACTCAATAAATGAACACAGTTCATATTTATAATAACTTGGTTAAATATTATTAAGTAGAAGACAGATGCAAAATATAGCATACATGCTTGCCAGTTACATTCAGATCAGCAACAACAACAGTTCAGGTGAACAGTTAAAGTTACAGTTAATACAAGTACAGTCAATATATATTTATGCAGTTAATCAAACAGTTAAATAATATCATGACAGTCAGTAGCAGGAGCTGGGTTGAAACCCGGCTAAGCTGGCAAAGATACTGTAGAGAAATCAGAAACATTAAACTTTTTCAAACATTTTTCGATGTAATGCTTACAATTAATATCAATTATCTTCTTATTTTCGACTTTAAAATTTATCCCTAATAATGTTGAAAAAGAACACAAATTTTTCACTTCATAAATTGATTCTATCAAACTTAGTACTATTTTCAAATTTCTTCATTTTTGGCAAAAATAGGTAAGTGTTCTACACATAAAATTACTATAGCTTCATTTTTGTATGAATAAACACAAGTCATTCCTGGTTCTTCTTTAAACCCATTTGTAACTAATATGTTACGTAGGTCATTATACTGGCACCTCCCTGCCTGTTGTAACCCATAAATGACCTACTCAAAATTTGATAACGCATAAGATTATTTTCCATGTATAACCTAATTATCTGGCTGTTTTATACAGATATCTTTGTATATATCTGCATATCAATATGCACACTTGACATCAAGTAAAGAATGTACCCAATTTATTATATAAATAAAAAATGCAATAAAAAGAAGTATTATCGTAAAGTAGATAACAGGACTGAAAGTATCGTTGCAGTCAAAATCCACTCTATGGTTGCTGCCAAGTGCTACTAGTCGGGCTTTATATACTTTTCTTTTCTTTTAATAAGGAAAAGGCATGCTTATAAGCAGTCACTTCCGTCAACCAATCTACCACTATATTTTTGTCTTAGCAATCTTTGCAGGAATCGTCATGGCGACGTAGGCCAATCATATCACAGACTCGTTAAACGTAGACCAATCAAATTACCCGAACTCATGTGTACAGTAGGTGTCATAGAGAAGTTGTCAGGTCAATCATCGTCGGATGTTTCCTCTTCTTCTCCTAGTATTTCTCGACTCGAGGCTTCGCATCTTGCTCATCCCCCGGGGTAGTTGTGCCAGTGTTCTCATTAGCCAATTGCTCCTCGAGTTCCTTACGTAGTTACGTACGAGTTCCTTCTTAGTAGTTGCTTCCCGGATACCTGTGAGAATTTCATTATCACTATTTAAAAATTCGATGAATAACCTTTTGATCTGATGATTTTACAATTAAGGATCAATTGATCTACATAAGGATCAGATGATCAAAATTGTAAAGCAGGTTTGTTATAAAAAGAAAAAAAAATGTTTGTTTGAGTAAATGCTGAATTCATAATCATAATCAAAAAGCAAATGACTTTCATTAGAGAATGCAAATGAATTAGAGAGGTGAATGTTTCAAATACTTAAGCATTACAGTAAATCTTGGCTCGATAATGAATTCTACTGGACTGTACATCCTTCTTTCTTATTTTTTTATTTGTTTGTTAAATTTGCGTTTGGATTTTTGACAAAATGCAGGCGGACAAACATTATTTTGTCAGTTTCAGACACACTGTAAATGGGATATTTGCACATAAAAGCGCTGATCTTCAGAACACGAATATGAATATCAATCAATGACAAAAGATAGGGTGAAAAAGTTTTGGTGAGAAATAATTTCTGGAAACCGAATGTTAAAAAATAAATGCATAGATGAAAAATTATGTATATAATTAATTGCACTGGATTAAAAATATAAAACAAATTTATCTCTGCATAACAAATATGTAAGGATGCACCGAATATTCGGTATTCGGCCTATTCGGCCATGTTACTGAATATTCGGTTTGACCGAATGTCAAACTATTCGGTATACCGAATATTTGGTTTGACCGAATAGCAAACTATTCGGCCTGCCGAATATCGAAATATTCGACTCTACCGAATACTTAAAAAAAACTTTTAAAACATATTTTTAAAAACCTTATACCACTTCTACGTTTAACAGTCAACTTATAAATATATTCAGAATAATTAGAGACTGAATCATATATTTAAATAAAAGAGATTGTTTTTACATTATTTATTTACTGTTTGTTAAGTATTATTTAAGAAAATTAACCAATCACAAGGATTTTCATAGAAATTAATTACGTAGAAATGCAAGTTCCTGAACATTGTCCAGTAAAATCTGTTTCTAGTTAAGATTTTAAGAACAACGTTTACAATCTCTGAAAATGATCGTCCACACCAGACGCCGATCTAAGATGCGTTTAAAAACTTCCTTAGTTTATCAAAGGGAGTAGAACAGTCATTCTTGTTGAGTTGCCGCCATATAAAATTTGGATATATTGTATTATTTATATATTTTTACTTTAGTCTCTTCCTGACAAACAAATAATATATGATCCTGTACAATTTTTCTTCCAATTTTTTCACAATTTCTGTTTGATTTTAAAATGTTTGTTTTAGAATTTAAGAACATTTTATTCATTTGTTTTAATGCACAGAAGGAGCCGTGAAATTTAAAATTTTATTAATTAAAAAAGTTTTATCACTACCCTCTTCTTAAATAACTCAAAGCAGATTTTTTTCAGCTTAAAGTTTACTTGAAAAAAGCTCTTGATTATCAAAATGAAAGTTTTTGCTTTATATATTATGCAAAACTGTTTTAAAATTTAACATTTTAATGCCTTTAAACTTTGAAATATAAAATTATTCGACTTTGAAATGTAAAATTATTCGACAAGCCGAATATCCGGTATTCGGCCGAATAGTTACTATTTGGCTTGCCTAATATTCGATATTCGGCCTAGCAGTTACTATTCGGCTAGCCGAATATTCGGTATTCGGTTCGCCTGTAGGCCGAATATTCGGTATTCGGCCAAAACCACTATTCGGTGCATTCCTACAAATATGTAAACTTTAATATTCTTAAATCTAAATTGCTGCAGCACATACTGTTTTTCTCAAGAAAGAGCTTTATTATAGTAATAACAAACAGTCAAGGATCATCCTAATAATTTTCAATGCTAGATAAAATTGAAATTATTAAAAAAATATTTTCACTGTCTTAGATAAAAACTGATACAATATACATATTAAAATGTAGTTTGTTGACAGTTGCAGCGGTCTAACTTCTACTCTATCTTTCAGTGTCTTATCCTCCTTTTGTGTCCAAATTTACTATTTGCTATCCACTGATACATTTTCATTCCTTATGCCGCTAAAACTTGGGTCATGTTTTAACACATTTATGTATAGGATATTTACATATAATTAACATTTAATTATTTATACAATTTCCGCTGAAGTTTTAGCAAGACATGAAATACGTTAATTTTAAAAGCAAGCATTCTTACATAAAAAATGGTGTGTGATGTAGCAGTTTCACTCCCCTATTTTAATCTAGTAGCGTGAAATCTATAAGAATCAACCTATATTTTTATAGAAAGGATTTTGATGTGGATCAGTAATATTAAGAGTGTTTGATACCCTGGAACCCTTCATTTTTAGAAAATTGACAAACTATCAATTTTCTCACATTTCGCTTAAAATAAATTTTGACATCTGTAGTATATTCTTACACAGTACTGTAAAAATACTTTAATGCTAAAAATAATTTTAAAAAATGTGAAAATTGCTATTTACTCCTTCTATTTTCCTTAGAATGATTCAAAACTGCAATCTCTGTTATTATTATTTTTTTTATATTACTCTTTTTTTACACATTTCATAATGGCATTTTATTTATTTTTTCTGAAACTATCTTTTTGATAACCTGATCCTTATGTAGAACACACCTCTAAGGAAAGTGCTCAGCAAAAGCTATTTCAGAATCTCCAAAATCTAGAAGCATGGTTTTAAATTTTTTTTAATTATTTTAAAATTAAAATTTCAACTTTTACCTCAAAACTTGCAGTTTTGTTTTATTAAATTATTTCCTTTCATAAAACCGTCCAATAATATCCAAATAAGATACTGTAACATAATCAAATAAAGAAATAGTTATAACAATGTAGAATACCCCTTAAATTAAATAAATCGACTGACTAAAAAGTATTTTTTATTTATTTTCTTTTAAAGTAAGCATCAAATTACTCAATAATTATCTTCATTATATCTTAGTCACATTGAGAATTGAACACAGAGACAAGATTTAACTCATCTAAAATGATTCTAAACTCTACTAGTTTAATGATATCGTTCTGAATTTTAATTTCTGAATTATGGTTAAGTCAAGCATTATTATTTTTAAAATGAGCTAATACAGTCTACATTTATCACATCATGGCTCCTTAAAATAATGCAATTTTTAAAACAAATTATATTTCATAAGTAAAGTAATGTTAATGCATTATATACAAGTTGTTTTATTTCCACAAATGTCTGTATTAAGGTTTCTAAATTTTATTTTTTAATGAAAGACAGGAAAATTAAAAATATATACAAAAAAAGGATACTTTGTGGTTAAGGAACACTGTATCTAAAGATTTTCTGTTTCTTCTATGTGTCTAAGTTCCAGCTTTATTTCTCTTTCTTCAAATCTCTTAAACAATTTTGACTTATTATATTGATCTTGAAAACGACTTTTTTTTTTTTTTTTAATAACATTAGTGGAGAGGGTGCTCAGGTTTGTGACAGGGAAAAGACAGTCCAATTCTCTTACTAAATTTAATCTATACAATTATCAATATCATGGGCGCGTCCAGAGGAGCCACCGGTTAGTGACCGGTGAGATCGGTTAGTCACCAAGGCGTTCAGTGCTGCTAACCGGGTCGCAACCAATGTCGTTCAGCGCAAGTAACCAAAGTGATCGGTGAGAGACCGAACTAGCCGAAGAAAATTCTTGGTTAGTTGTGTCACGTGATCGGTTACATGAAAGTTTATTTACATTTGCATCGTACATGATGAAACAATAATAAAAGAATAATTACGGCAACGTAATACAGATGGCGCCAATAGTAAATAACACCAGTGCCGTCCAGTAGGTCTGTCAACCGGTTAGAGACGGGGCCGTCGCGAAACAACTTTCTTCTCTTCTTCTCGTCTTAATTTATTATTTTTATTAATGGAAACTATTTAGCTCCTACGGTAGGCGATATTAAAACCAAACAATATTAATTTGATCTGATTTTATTTTGAAAATTGTAAAGATCCTGTGAAATTTCATAAATTCCAAATATACCGCATCCCCCCCCCCCCCTGGCCTGCCATTTTAACTATTCTTTCAATTTCTATGGTTCCAATTATAAGCCCCTCTTATAATCCTTAAAATATCTTGTCTGCTAAAGGGGGCTTACTTTCGGTGCTTTAAGGTACATGTTTTTTTAGAGAAATTCACATGTAAAATGATTAAAATGGTGTTATTACTATAATTCACCTGTGGGAGAAATTTTTAAAATCATGGTATTAACACAGATTGAAATTGCAACGATCAAATAGTCAAATGATACTTATACCAAACAATACTAAAATACCAATCTAGGGTAGCTCTTTTAGTGGGAAAGCGGAAATTCTTTCATAAAATAACCTGCATCTGACTAAAAAACCACACGCAAAAAAAAAGTGGGGGTAATGTTTAAAACATAGTGACACTTTGTTCGATAGAACTGACAGTGCGGGTGTCTTACATGCCTCCCAATCCCCGTGTCTTGAAAGGTACTATACCGCAAAGCAATAAACTTCTCAGGAGGTCCCACCGGGGCCGTCGCGAAACAACTTCCTTCTTTTACGGGCCTGCTTCAAGACGAAAATGTACAGCAAGATGGCGGCGCAAGAGATCTGAGTAGCAAACGAAATAGGTCGGATAGTTGTATATTTGTATCAAAAAAAGTGCTAGAAATTTCCGTTTTAGAATATTTTATTGAGCAATTTGTGGCTTGTTTTAGATCTATTTGATTTATACATTCAATAATTAAACAGAGAAGGGTCATTAAACAGGTGCTTTTTTTTCTCCTTTGATTTAAAATATATTCAAATACATTTGATTCGCCGTTTTTATTGGAGATTTTAACTTGAAATATACATTTATGGTAGAAAAAAATCACACATTAAAATTATCAACTTTATCATGAAAAAATAAAAATAGAAAAATAGTTAAAGAACTGGGATTCATGGTATTTTTCGGAGAGTTTAACTTGAAACATACATTTATGACAGGAGATATCATGTATTAAAATAACACAATTTTAGCAGATAATAATTAAATTTCCCTTTAAAAATAAATACGTCTTAATTTAAAAGTATAAATTTCAGGAGTGATATTACATAAAATCAAAAATAAAGATATTAATTTTTTTAAACAATTAAAACAAAAATTCTATTTATCAATTAAAATTTTAATTTTAGAATGAGATTGCCCGAATAAAGTGTATAAGTACATGATGTAGGCAGATAGTGGTAAAATAAAATGGCTCCAGGAAATGTTATTATTTCTAATTGTAAATGGTTTTCAAATTTTTAAAAACTAATTATAGTTAGTTTTTAAAAACACTTTTACAATAGTATATTTACAAAAGTACTTTCCTAAAATTCCAAGAGCCCAAAATCTTATTGTACAACTCACTATTGAAAAGACTGAAAATTTAGGTCTGGATTTCATAAGTAAATGCAAGTGTGGAAGCCAACGTTGCTATATATTTAAGGAAGCAGTTTACCTTTTCAACATTTTTAAAAATTTAAATAAATGATTCAAATGGTGCAATAAGTCACTGCATTTCAATGTTCAACTAAAAGTACATTTAAAAAAATGTTTTTTAACTGCATATTTAGTTAAAAATTTAAAATAGTTTAAAACATTTTGAATTTTTGAAAATTCTACTTTTTTAATTATTAATATTTCTGGCCATTTTTTAAAAAAGATTTTCAAATGTGTATTACGCAAGACTGAGCAAGGAGTTTTAGATAAATCAAATGTTACATTTAATATAATTTTTTCACTGATATACATAATGTAAAGGAGTGAAATCTAATACATCTTCATATACTTTTATTAAAAAAATAAATAAAATAAAACCATGAAGGACAATTCCATGCTCATATTTTTCACATAATTCCATGCTCATGTTTTTCACATATATAATAAAGAACATGTACAAAAAAGTTTAAAAATATATCTGAAATACGAAAAAAAGGCCTTAGCATTTTTAAAACATGAAAGTGAAGAAAATAGGAACATAGACAAAAAAAAAATATTTAAAGTTGGTTGTTTCTGGGTAATTGTGCTGGGTGTATTAATGAAATTTACAATATCTGGCGTTATAATCGCCGTATGGGTAAAAATGAGGTGTCACAATATTCATAATTAAATAGGCTTCCATTTAATATTTTTTTTTAAATATAAAAAATCGATTTTTTGGGTTAATTTTCAGGTGAACTGTCCCTTAAGTTATGTGTTTGTCAGGAATTGCGAATATAATAATACAATAAATAACTATACAAAAGTCAAGAATGACAACAGAAAACTCACTTCTAATAAAATAAAATCACATGTATTAACAAACATGTAACAGTCGTTGATAAGTTTCCAGATATTTCAACTTCCTTAATACTTGTCTGTTTAAGTGAGATTATTTTTTATGCAATATTAAATACCATATATTTTTTAAATTACTGCAAGTATGTACTTACTGTTAGTGAAAAAAGCTATTTTAGTTGTAACACCTACCAACGGAATGTGTATTTTAAGTTATGCATACATTATGAAAATTAAATTTTTTATTGATAAATAGAATTTTTGTTTTAATTAATAAAAAAATATGACATTTTTATTTACGAGTTTATGTAATATCAATCCTGATATTTATAATTTTAAATTAAGGCATTTTAATGTAAGAAATTTTTAAAGGGAACTTTGTCATAAATGTATATTTCAAGTTAAAATCATAGATAAAAACCGCGAATCAAATGTTTTCGAATATATTTTAAATCAAAGGGCAAAAAGAAGCAAAAAAAGAAAAAGGAAAGAAAGTACCTGTTTAGTGACCCTTCGATGTTTAATTATTGAATATAATTCAAACAGCCATAACAAAATATTACAAAACGGAAATTTCTAGCACTGTTTCTGATGCATACATATAACTATTCGACTTGGTTCGTTTGCTAACTCAGATCTCTTGCGTGACTCATCTTATTCTTGAAGCAGGCCCGTAGAGAAGAAAGTTGTTTCGCGACGGCCCCGGTCCCACCCCTGACAAAATAAATAAGGGAGGTAAACAGGGAAGAGATCTTCTAATGCCTTTTTTCAGATTAGCTATTGCACTGTATCGAGAAAAAAAACGAGTCAGTATTACTTTCACAATAGTTCAGTTTTTACACGGTTTATGAATGCACAAAATTGTTTCCAGCTATAACGTTGATAAAAAATGTTTTTTCTTTTAACTAAAGAAAAAAAATAATAATATCGTGATATCGCTATAAAATGCATTCTGAGTCAGAAGAAGAAAGTTTGATTGACTCTTCAGATGAAGCATTTTTATCCCCTTCATCGGATTCTGAGGGTGAGGATGATATAGAGCAGGGTCGGCGAACCTTTTTACATCCGCGTGATCATTTTCTTTCAAAAAAGATTTTACATGACCATGACGTGCCAAGCACCAAAAAGTAATTTAGTAGATCAAAATTTCTACATTTTTATTCATTGGGATTTAAAAATATTGAAGAATATACATCTAATATCTAGGCTAACATATATTTTAAAGTAATAAAAGGCTGAATGTGATGTCGGTTATGCCAAATATTAATACGGTGTTCAACCTACTCACTTTTAATAGGATGCTAGCTGAATTCGGGTTATCTAACAAGTGGTTTGGGTTTCTAGTATTTAAGATTTTCGTATCATTTCCTAAAATAATGACCCTCAGGAATAAATAGAGCGAACAATTGTGAAGATTATATATTTTATACCAAGTCGCTTTAGTTTCATGACTAGGAATTTTGCTTATAATGCGTGATATTTTTCTTTTTGATATGCTACAAACCTTCTCTAAATTTGATAACTTATTGAGCCGACACTGAAATAATTTATAAATTCAATTAGTTGCTTTCTAATATAAAAAAAAAGAAAAGAAAAGAAAGAAAAGCCCAGATCGTAAAAGTTTGCGTGTTTTGTTTAACTTAATTCCATTTCGTTTTACGATTTCACCGCTGTGCCGAAAATATTCTATCGCGTGCCAAGTTTGGCACGAGTGCCATAGGTTCGCCGTCCCTGATATAGAGGATGTAAGAAACTGGTGTAAGATTGGCAAAACAGCTGAAGTAGTACCTCCACCAAAATTTTGTTTTGACGAAAAACCTGGGATAAAAGTCTACATCAGCAATGCAGGCTTGGCGGGGGGATAATCCCAGAACTTCTAAGTGATTAATCAAAATCCCCCTTTTTTTAATGTTCAAATGCTGGAAAAATCAATAGTTTAACCTCGAAAAATTAACAATTAATTTACATCCCCCCCCAACACACAACAGTTAATTAAAACAAATTTAATAATAGAGATATGATTTTTTTTAAGATATGGTTCTTAAGTATAATTTTGAATAAAGTAAAAAAGAAAAAAGTATATCTATTAAAACTGTAACTACTTCTAAGTTTGGGACCTTAAATTATGGTTGTTAGGGAAAATGACCCATTTGCCCAGACAGAAATCGCACTTCTCAATCTTTTCAATCATGTTGGAATCTAAAGTGACTATTTTTTGACATATTCCTGAATTCATGTCTTTTCGTAAACACATGAAATTGGCAGGTGCTCTTATTCAGAAAGAATAAAGTCGAACATTTTTTCTATTTTTCGATAAATAATTTTTAGAAAATGCTGTCAAAATTGGCGATTAGAATCGATTTTTTGTACTCGACAGCCCAACAAAAGTCATAATAGGAAAACGACGACCACTTATAACTTAAAATGTAATTCATTTCTTGAAAAATAGAAAAAACAAAAATCTATTAATGGTCATGCCTGCAAGTGTCATGCTTTTATATTTACAAATTACCCTTTAATTTTATCTGGAAATTTTCCATTTCTATGCTGAATATCCACATTTTCTTTCCCCGAACCATTCTAACCAATAAGTTTTAGATTCCAAATTTTATATCAAAGCACCTTTGGAAAAACATTTTTATTTTTGCTTCATGCAGGACCGGAAAATTTCACGAAAAGGAACACCATTTCAAAATTATTGTTGGTTAAATTTTAGCCCCGGAATGCTATTTCTCCCTCTCAGTTTATTTTATGTCGTCTCCAAAAAATAATGTTGAGTTGCATAAGCCAGCCGTAAGCAGATGTATCATTGTACTGTTAAATACACTACTGCATTTTTTTAAATTTCTAAGCATCGCACATTTTCAATTTTTATACCGTCGTATTCGAAAAAAAAGTACTTTTTATTGCAATTTGTTTGAAAACTGCATCTCCATTTATTTTTAAAATATTAATTTTTTTGGAAGTTTTTTTCCATCATTTGTTTAAGTTTGGCAACTTAAGTATTCCATTTCTGTAGAAAATCAAGGAATAATAGTGGAAAATAGCAATTATATCTTTTTGTAGCCATTTTCTCATAAAAACTGAAAAAAAGGTAATTAAAATACGTGCTAATTTGAAAAAAAAATGATTTCTGATAAAACATGGAGCTATTACAAACTAAATTTAATTTAATTATCTATATTACAAACAAATGAAGCCATGTGAATCATTAGACAGCAGATTTTTTTTATTTATTTTTTTTTTTTTAATTTGTGTATTATTTAGCGTTAGTGACGTCATATGAATACTTTTCTATCGATGTTGTTAACATGGTAAATGAAGAATTCTTCAGTGGATGCGAATGACGTCCTTTTATATAAAATAAAAGCGTGTGTTTTAAGTCTTAAAACTGAAACATGTTTTGTACTACAGTAGAGTCCCGCTTAACCGGGTTTTCGCTTTAACCGAGTTATTTTGTTCTGATGGACTGGTGGTTTCCGTTATTATAAAACAGCTATTATAAATGAAGTGTTAGGTAAAAATGAAAGTGCAGCCGTAAAAAGTTAGAACTCTGATGTTCTGATCAGAATAGGAAAAAAAAATGGCCATAATTTTTTTAAACATTTTTTCTCCATTCTGGACAGAAAATCAGAGTTTTTACGACTGCTCTTTGATCTTCACCTAACACTTCATTTATAATAGTTATTTCATAACAATGGAGGCCATCAGTCCATCAGACGAAAATTATCCATTCCAAAGGTATAAGTTCGATTGAAAAAAACTATGAACTAATTAATGAATTAAGTGAAATTTTACATTTCATCTCTTTAGTGGCTGACGATTTGTGTAAATCCGGTTAATCCGAGTTTTTTGCTTATCCGAGGTGAGCTTGGTCCATATTAACTCGGTAAGCGGGACTCTATTGTATCTTTATTTATATAAATATATTATTTTTTTCATCGGGTTCAACACGATATCCTGAAAAAGCAAAACTCCTGTTTTCTAGTTCTTTTTTTTTTTTTTTTTTTTTCTTGAAAGCATAGACAATTTCAATTCTAACCATGCAAAGGCAATTTTAAAAATGCATTCAAGATTCTAAATGATAAAGAAAAAAAATTACAGATAACGCAATAAGCTACATATTGTCTCCGGCAGTGGCGTAGGAAAGGGGCGGGCTCAGGGGGCTCAAGCCCCCCCCCCCCATTTGAAATAAAGACAGGAGTTCTGTTCCGAATTTTCCGACAATTTAAGGCTTTCGGTTCCGCAAATTTAAAAAATCGGCCATTTGTCCGAAAATTTAGACATAAAATATATCGTAAATTTCGACAAGTGGTCGAAGAAAATAAAAGAATTTTGTCGATCGTTCTCAGAAAAAAATCCCCAATTTCGTCAAAGAATAACGAAAAAAACCCCTCTAATTTCGTTAAAGAATTGCGAAAACACGCATACTTCGTCAAAGGATCTCTAAAAAAAGCGAATTTCGTCAGATGATTGAAAAAGCGCAAATTTCGTCAAAGGATCGCGAAAAACGCGAATTTTCACAAAGAATCGCGGAAAAAACAATTGCGGAGAAATACAAGTAGATGGCGAATCTATTTTGAACACAATGTCAGCGAAGCGCACTACTTTGTGTTATGATGATGCCAAAATTTGCAAGTGCATTTTGCTTCTTTTTTATAGAAATATTTCTTGCGAACTCTACTGTCATATTTCACAAAATTGTAAAATTTAATTTATTCCATAATGTTTACTTTGAAATATTTCGCATACACATTTTTAATTATGAATGAAATTAAATAATTAATTAATCTATATAATTACTTATTAATAAGATGCTTTATCATTAATTGGTTTTCTCAGTTTCTCAGTTATTTTGAGCATACTGAGTTAAAAACTATTTGAGCACCCCCCCCCCCCCCATATGATTTTTTAAATTGCTACGATACTGTCTCCAGTACGGCCTAAATTTTATCTGCCTCCATCTTCGTTAAAAGCTTAGATGTGTGGTCTATCACATTCATTTGGTCACTAAAATTTTATACTCATTTGTGCCGTGAGCCGTTCATTTGGTGAGGAACTATCACAATAGCTTCATGGCCGTGGTATGGGTGGTGTTTTTCACAGTGATGTTAAGTGTATCGCCAAACATTCTATACATTTTTTTTTCGGATGAACGTTGGAGCGGAAATATCAATCACGAATCGGAACAATATTTGTCATGATTCCACGAATCAGAATATCATTCCGGTTTGCTCCGGAATATTTCGAGCCCTGACTGCGTGTTGCTTAAATTATGTTTTCTTGTCCCAAATCTTAAAAAAACTGAGGCACATTTTCTGTTAACCGCCTTAACTCTGCCCCCCCCCCCTCCCTCAACCCGCACATTATAAATAATGCGAACATTTCAAATTTGATTTTTTTTTCAACTTCTTCAAAAGATCTGTATGTAGAATTTTGTTTTTGTTAATTTGATGTATCACATCCCCTCAAGCAACTATTGGCCAAAGTTTCTATAAATACATGTAAGTTGCTGTCCTTATACATTAGCGATAGATGTAGCGAGTTGTAAGAATCTACAGTTTGTATTTTCTTTTGAAAACTGAGGCCCCCCTCACTTCCCCCACTCATAGCCCCACCAGTGGCTGAGAGGTTCTGCTCTCGAAGCTGGTAGACGGGAGGTGCTGGGTTCGAACCCAATCGCGCCAGTCGGCCTAATCATTCGGAATTTTCGTGGTTTTCTTCTAACCTTGAATTTCCAAGTGTTAATGCGGGTTAGGTTCCCTTAGCAAGACCCCCACGAAGGGCACTCCCCTCTGGGCCTATATCCCTCGTGCAGATAATTGACCGTCATAAATACAACCAACCAACCAACCCCACTCATAACTTTCAGGGACTCCCTAACAAATAGCGAACATGTCCAATGAGCGAATACATCTTCAATACACAATACCCATTTATTTCTATGCTTTAGTATAATGATATGTACATGTTATTTTCAATGTGCTTAGCACATGCTTTACTTAAAACTGTGGAGTAATGTATTTATTAAATAATTAAATACGTTGGTGTCTAATGATAAGATAAAAACAATTTTTTAAAACACCATAATTATTTTAATAGATGCGCAAAGTTCTTCGAACGAACTAGTCTTTCTTCATCAGGCGCAGAGAACACGTCCTACTACTTTGAAAACAGCAGTAAGACTGACGAAACAAAAGAAAAAATAAAGAGTTCTTTCGATCTTAACGTATTTATCTTTTAAATAATTCCGATTGCACTCGTTTATAAATATTACTACTATTTTTTCTGCTGCCTTTTTACCATTGACTTTTTGACCTTTGACATTTTTATCTATATTCGTCCAAATGGCAAATTATAACGTTTAATCCATGATTTAACAAATTCATCCATTTTTAACAAATCAAAATTTAATAATAGTATATATGGCGAAAATACTGAATTATAGAAATAGCTTTTAATGGCGACTTCTTTCTCGATTCATAATTTATATTTATACAAACGTGTAAGAATACATTGAGTTATAATTTAAAAACTGAAGTATAGCCTACAAATAATGATGCGGCTTTTTTCCTACAGAAATACCTGTACATCATTGCACAGAGACTTAAATATGTATCCCTCCCGCGGTCGTGCTCCTAGCATTATATGCATAAGCTCAACAAAGTGTGTGTGTGTGTGTTCTAATCTCCCCACCCCGATCGGTTTGGAATTATATGTATATATTTTCTTGATATGATGGAGAAAAATGAGATTTTAAAACAGGCATTTTCTAATTGAATTTTATATCAATTATAATTGAATTGAATTTTAATTTATTAATTCAATTTTCATAATTATACTCCAGTAAAATGCAGGAGGAAGTATATTCCGTACATCCAGGACACCCTCGCTATGGGGGGGGGAGGGGTATGCGGGATACTCAGACCCCCCCCATCCCCCCGAAAAAAAAAAACGCTCGCGAAAGCTGTTATACTTGGCAAATTTACAAACTCAGTTAGCAAATTTGTTTAAAACTTTAATAAAAACTATAATACACTTTCTATTTCCGATAGACTTGGCAAAAGTTACAAATCTAATTTTAAATATTATTAAACTTTTTACAAATAAGAACTATATCCCATTTTGTAATTGTGGTAACTTGGCGGAATTATAAAACTAGTTGGTAAATACTGAAATTTGACTTGGCAATTTAAAATAGTCTGCCCCACCAATAAAAAGTACTAGCGATGGCCCTGCATACATCTAGTCGCTGATTGCTCCCCCCCCCCCCCCATCAAGAAACAAATTTAAGAATATTTTCGCAATGTTTAAATCAATTAATGAAACTTTCCAGATTCTGCTTCATTTGCTAAAGTTATAAAAATGTATAATCTATCGCGAAAGACCTGGTCAGCTGAGCACACAACTACATGTACAAAAATTATCTGTAGTACATACAGGAAACATATAAAAACTGTTTAATGAAATATATGTGAACTCGTCTGTGAACCTCAGAGAATAATAACAGTATCATTGATGAGCATTTCATGTATGGTGAAATTTAGAAAATATCTACTAAATGAATAGGGGCCCAAAAATAATAATGTGCTTCTCATAAAATCAAACGTTAAGCTGGCTTTCAGATTGGTATCCTTGAAGAGGTATATTACCCCGAAGTTACAAAATAAATCGTTTGAAAAGAAAAAAAAAGAAGAAGAAGAAGAAAAGAAAGAAAAAAATTACTGTAAAAAAATTAATCATCATTTGTTCTAAAATTATTTTACAAATTACATTTAAAGAGAAAAAAATTCTATTTTATAAGACATAATAATTTTAAAAAATGAACTTACCATTATTTTAATATCTTGAAACTTCTGCATACGAACATCCATATTTGAACTTAATTAACATGTAATATCGTATCGAAAATTTTAATTAGATTAATTTTAGCTTTTTTGTGTGATATCAGATCTGATTATATATATATATATATATAAAATTTATAAATGTTTAGATCTGAAAGTTATTCCATTTTAATTTTGGAGTATTCTTTGTATCATATTTTTATCAGCAAAACAGTATTCTTTGCGTTAATTCTTTTGATGGTTATGTAAAAAAAAACCAACTTTTCCATGGATTTTTTTAAATGTGAATTTCTTTAGAAAGTCTACGGCACCTCATCTAGTTTAAAGATCTGCCTTTTACAGGTTTGATTTGATTAAACAAATGAACCCACATCTGAAATTAAGTAAATTTGATTTCAAGTAAATAATGTCACTCATTTAACTTATAAGTTTTTAGATCTGAAAATTACAATATTTAAAAACTAATTTTGTTACATTCTACTTCGGTATCGATAAAACAGCATTGGAATCGTGCTTCTTACTTTTTAATAATTATATTTTCTTATGTTTAAAATCATTGCCTTTAGAAAGTTCTCAATTTAAGACATATTGCATAACTAATTATTCCTTGTAAGTTTGATTTAATAATAAAAATAATAATAAAACTGAATCCGTATCTGTATTTAATTGCATCTTTTGCTTTAATTAATTTATATTTATAGTGATGATATAATTAATTATTACTTAAGTTAAGATATCGACACCTTACCTTGGATTATAACTCATTTATAAAAAGCAAGTTATAGTTTAGACTTTGTTTGATAACTTTTAAAAATCGTCTCAGAAAAATATTTCCTTTGCTTATTTCAGTGCTAACAGAAACTTACCTCTTTAGCAGAATTCGTTCTTTGAAAAGGGATTAGTTCAGGGGTAGGGGTGATAATCAGTCATGAATGTGGGAAGGTCTACCCTTTGGAAGTACACACAACATAGGCGTACCCAGCCTTCTGAACGGGGGGGTGCCCAGACTTCTTAACCTGAACATGTTGGATACAAACAATATCTTATATGGTAAAACCTGCTGAAACGGTACCTTATAAAACAGGTCGAATTTTCGTTTTAGACAGGTTTTCATCTTAGAAGGTATAGTTGTGTGGTATTTCTTTTAAAAAGGGCTCAAACGCGATTTTTGTTTGCATGAGATGGAATTCAAAGCATCAAAACTAGATCTAATGGTAAAAAAGAAAAAAAAGAATATGTAAATCTCTTTGCAGCAGTGACATAAGACAGTGACTAAGAGTGGTCGCAAGTGTAAAATCTTCTGGCAACCCAACTTCCTATAAAGATTAAAAAAGGGCTTTAACCATGCTGGAAACTTCTATAGGCACGGGGGGGGGGGGGGGAACACTGCATGAGATCTAAAATTATCTCAGTCAAAGTCTTGTAGATGAAATTTTGTGGGATGATAAATCTCAGATAACACATGTGGTACACACCAGTACATACGCACGAAAGTTTTTCAGAATGTGACTACATGACTGCTTAGGGATCACCGGAGGGACCCAAGAAATTTTGGAGGAAAGCCTATACAAATAATTATTTTATTATTATAAATATTATAATATTCATTAATATCGTAATTTCCTGCCTATAATTCGTGGATCAAAAAATCATGTTTCAATCCAGAAATTTTATTTCATTATTGAAGTTAAATATTTATTACGATTTAACAAGTTTCGTTTTATGGCACAAGATTTCTGGGTTCGAACGTAATTGTTTGATACGCGGATTATAGACCGGGAATGACGGTAATTGATGTTTTTACCACAAAATGTGTTAAATATATTAAGTAGGTCATGATAATAAACTAAATTTTATCAATATAAAATTATACTATCATGATGCGACTGTAATAATAAAGATATGTTCTTGTCTGTCTGTGTGTGTGTTTGCGCGAGCGCTGAATTCTGTAAAAACAATGCAGCTCGCACAGCTGTAAGTTTTGACAGGACCTGTGTGCCTGAAGTCATGCATATCGAAGACAATTTCTGGGATTTTTCGATTGATGTTTTATGCGAATTTTTTCGCATTTTGCGGCATTTTTTTTTTCAAATTAGTAAAAAAGAATCCGATTTCAATATTTTATCCAGTATAAACTATATCTTCTTTTCAATAAAGTGTTTTCGAGATTCTTACAGGCCTTACAACGATTTTTCAATTTTTAACAAATTTTTAATGTTATTTTTAGAGGGGTTTTTTTGCATTTCGTAGTGACTTTTTTTTAACATTCCTAAAAAGAATCCGGTTTAAATCTTTTACCCAATTAGTTAATTTCGTTCCCTGTAGTTTCTTAATCTTTTCCGAATTTTTAATGTTGGTTTTCGTGCTTTAAGGCAATTATTTTACTTTTTTTGAAAAAAAAAAAAAAACTCTCCGGTAATTTTTGCAATTGCCGTGATTAAAAATCGAATTGGGAGAATGCAAATCAGTTCTTATAATGAAGCTGAAAATTTAATTTGGCTCTAAATAAAAAACGCAATAATTCAAGATTCGCTTCTTTCCAGACGGGAGAGGTCGTAGCTAAAAAAAAAAAAAAAAAAAAAAAAAAAAAAAAAAAAACCCAACGAAACTCTACTAGTCATGAACTTTTCTTTGAGGGATAGGGTTTGAAATAACGAACGGGATCGCGCGATTTGCACACAG